>JALMGJ010000003.1:83140854-84468354 GCA_023362775.1 Charina bottae | reverse complement strand
CATCCCTTCCTAACTAACACTATATTGTGTTATGCAGAGCCAGTTTGGCCTCTCAGTCCAACTCACCTCACAGGGTTGCTGTTGTGGGGAAAATAGGAGGAGGAAGGAGTATTAGGTAAGTTTGCCGCCTTGAGTTATTTATAAAAATAATACAGGCAGGAAAAAAATTAAATAAATATTAAGTCTGTGGATAGCTGCCTACAGCAGCAGCTGAAGGCACGGGGTTTGTGTAACTATTTCTGCATGCTGACTTGTAGAAAATAGATTGGTGGAGGACTGAAGTAGAAGGCAATATAATTTTACAATGAGGGATTGAGCTAAAATGCCTGGAGGACAAGTTTTTTCTGGACCATTCACTATGTTGAGGAAATTCCAAAATTTGAAAGCAATTTACTTTTTATGTGGTTCTTCCACATGGAATCAGGAGTAATTGGGATAATTTTCTTCCTTTTGAAAAGCAAATACTTTAAGGAAATTGCAAGCTTGATATGTAATCAAATGTGCATAAATCAGGTGAAATCCACAGATTTAGGAGCATTTAACTTTAATGAGATGGTTACACTTTAGCCATTAGGTAAGAGCAATACAACTGCTGGCCTATCTGCAGTCTTAAATATTTTAAGTACACATTATATAACCATTAAGGCTCTGGATTATAAAGGAAGTACTGTCACAGTTTCTCACTGGACAGGAGCCTATATCTGTGTAACCAAACTGCTGAGGTTCAACTATCTCTCTTCCTATTTTGGCAGATTAAGCACATCCTTTTTGCCCCCATTATTAAGTATTTATTATTGTAATTCTACAGGGGTGGTGTTGTAGAATGTAGGTGACTCTTCCTCTCAATGGCATGAAAGCTGTATCCCAGCACATCACTTAAAAAAAAATTCCTCCATGTCTACGGTTGCTTTATTTAAAACATGTAACTCCTATGGAGGATCAAACTGTCCTCATGTTTGTTTTCTGATCCTACCATAGTTATAATAAATCTGTTTTCCAGTGCTAACCCCTACTATGGATTCATTAAATCCATCCAAGAAGAGTGTTTTCTCTTGTGAAACCTATTCACAAGATACAAGTTCTGCAATAAAATACTTCCAGAGTCCAATACTTGTAACCATATTCCACACAGTTCAAACTGCAAAACGATCACACATGCAATTTTAAATGACATATTTCTGCAAGTAACAAATTCTCTTATTCCAAACACTGGTTCCAAACAAGAAGCTTTCAAGCAGAGAACTGCTAACCCCTCTGCCAACACAAGCGGAATAATTAAAAAAAGAGAATAATGTTAAGTCACACCATGCCTCTTTCCAAAAGCCAACACCTGCACAAGACAAAGCAGAGAGTTTAATACAGTGCAAGATCTAATGTCCCCACCAGGAGGCAGAATTCGGGCTTTCCAAGCGACGAACTGTTTTGACAGAGGAGGGACAAAAATATGCAAAGCTTAGCAAATGGCTAACGTAAACTTAGATGAAGCGGCAAAAGGGAGAAGAGTTGAAAGCACTAAAGGTGAGCATTTCAGGCAAAAGCCTAGAAGCCAAAATTCATGGAGAGAAAGGTAGGATTCAGATAGACAGGTGGATTTAGTCTAGAAGATATGTTTTGTGTCATCGAAGCACAGCAATTAGTATTCCAAGCAGAGGTGCAGAAAACATTTCAAATTCAAAACATTTGAATCTTGTTTTGAGCTCAAGCAGAATGCTTCCACTTTTCAGTGTCCCCACACTGTTCTGACCATTCCATAAGTATTTGAGTTCAAAACAGCTCAGTTCCAAGCTCAAAAATGATTCCAGACTGGTCGAAACAAAGATGGAACATTTTTACTAAGATGGATGCCACCGATTTGAACCCCAAACAACTGTTTCAAGCTTGAAATGTTTCAGTTTGAATGCTTTGCAAACTCTTAATTCCAAGTATGTCATTTTGGGATTTATTAAAATCCAGTTTCTAATCCTTAAGGCTGCAAATTGTTTGAAAGCATAGAAGAGAGAGGCGACACAAGTAGAAAGGAAGTTCAAATGACCTGTGCCTTCCATAGTTCTTTTCCCTTCCCTGTGAAACAAGAGGGCTTAATCTGTATAATTTATTCTAGTTTCAGAATTTAATTTTCCATTGCAATGAATTTTGAGTGCAGAGAATATAAAATTCTGGTCTCAGTCTCCTAGCAGTAAATCCAAAGAGGGACTGATTAGCCTACTGGTTGAGAAGTCCAAAATAGTCTTCTGATAGTAAATAATCAAAGATTTAAGTTCTATTAGATGTACTCCATGTGTTTCAACTAATGAAATTCAGCTAGAATTGAACAATGGAAGACAGAATGGAGAACTAAGAAATCTGTAGTGATCTTTTCAACACATGCAATTATAATCCTTCAAAAAAAAATCTATCTTGCCTACCCATGTGGCACTCCTTGGAGCAACAGTAGCAATGTCAGAGGGAGCAGTTACTCGTCTTGGTGAGACTTGTTCTGACTAGAGCCAACAATGCCCCTTTTCTCTCCATTGGAAGAGAAAGATGCTCACGAATTATCACTTTAAAGTAACATAAGACAATGATGTATGCAACAAATAGAAGTGTGCTTGGCAAGACACGTGAGAACATCACCATTTCAAGTGCACTGCAATGTTTCCATGTTTTTCACTGATCTGATTCTGGGGTTTCCAATTGACTGTTTTGTGGGATCTACAAAGCATGAATTCCAATCAGAGAAATCCAGAATGAGAAAGAAAAATTTGAGAAGTGTGCACTGTGCTTCTTTTAACAACTCTAGGGAATTAAACAACTATCCTAAGATATAGCTTAGACAGGAAGAGCTCACCTTTAATCTCAACCAAGAAATGTAAAAAGAACTAAAAGCACTGGTGGGATGCAACATCTCTTTAAGGATGATGCACATTGGTCAGAGGTAATGAAAGGCCAGAGAGATTTGGGTTCCTAACTGTTTGATGGAGGTTAAGAAATCTGGGTTGTTAAAGCCATGAATCATAAAGGATTTAATGATACTAGAGACTTTCTGTGCTTAACACATCTGTACGTGCAAAGAAACTAAAAGAAAAAAGCTAAATTTGTCAAGACATGGCTACCCAGGTATCAATGGCAGAATCAATCTAAGTACCATTACTGTTGTTTTCCATCAGCAAAATAAAAAAGATAAAGAGTACAGAAAAGAAGAAGTACATTATTGCTCTTTCCAAACTAGGAGAAGAGCTTGATCACCAAACTAGCTAGTAAAGAACAACAGTCAATGAATCTGGATTCTTTACAGAGCAACACTAAACATCAGAGTCAGACAGTGCTTCAGCAATGTTGGGGAGGAAAAACAACAAGACATTAAGATGTAGCAAGAACACAGCCACAAGATGGCACATGCTTCCATGCCCTCTGCAAGTCTAAGTTAAAACAAAAATTCCGTTAGTGAACACAATCAAGGGAGGCAATTACCAGTACTGCAGCCGTCTGTTCTACTAGCGCTGGCCGGCCGGCTGCGCAGTTCAGAGTAAAGGGCACCGCATACTGCGGCGTGATGGTGGCTACTTGAGGATGAAGAGTTGCTACCATTAGTGGTGTACAGCTTCCCTGAAATGTAGATTAGGCAGTGAGTGAAACAAATGTACTAAGGTAACAGGGCCAGAAAGGCTTCCCCCAAGGATACTAAGGGTGCTTTTGAGTGACTTGAAGAATTCATAGGTATCCACTGAAAAAATCAATATGCTTTTCTGCCAACTTGTATGCACTGATAACAAGTATTTCTTCATATCCATGAACAAGCCTTTTGTGTTTAGTGCACTTAAAACAAAAATTAATCATGAGTGGTATAAAACACAGTGCAGGAAAGGCTTGGAAACAGAAATAATTCCTAAAATGGTTTACTGAAAGCATTCAATTGTTAAACCAGCATTTTGTGTTTTGATATAAAAATAGCATTAACTGCTTTCCTATTGATTTTCTTTTAAAAATACAGAGCAATGCAATTACTCTATCTGTATAATTATATTTCACCACAAATATCTTAAAACTTAGAAGAGAAGAAAACTTTCATTGTATTCATATAGAATACAATATGGGATTTGTATTATGCTAGCCTAAGTGCTTCCAAATGCCTTCTGCAATACAAATAAAAAGGGATAAGTTGCTACCTTTAAGTTATTCATGCCTGACCTAAATAGAATTTACAATGATGTAACCAAAGCTGCATTGCAAAGATTATACAATTAAGTTAACAAGTAAAGTATGTAACTATCATTAGGATTTCAAAATCTTCTGTTCTGGAACAAACATCCCCATTATAACAATATATAACAACAACAACAACAACAGCAGTTTTAGAAAGCAGAAACTCCTTTGTTTTTATAGCAGAATAGAAAACTGATATTGAAAATATCAAAGTAGTAAGTCTAAATCTTTGTTATTATTTGTAACCTGTCATTTTCTCAGCAGCAAGAAACAGAACAAATGCAATAAGCACTCCTAAAGTGAATGGTAAAATTGATGGGAAAGAGTAATTTATTTGAACCAATAGTGATAAAGAAATCTTTTTCTGCTTTCAACTAAGTCTTATATTAACTGTAATTTTATGGCAAGCAATTAAAATCAATTAAAAATCATCTTCTTCTAGAATAATAGCTACTAACATATTCTGCTATAGGCACAATGGTGGATCTGTACCTGTAAATTAAAGTTGCCTAGGATTTTGGTCTTGGACAATATGTCCATTTGCAAAGGCCAAACCTTTAAAGCAAAGAAGTCATTAGACAAAGAAACAGACTACTGCCCATATTTTATTATCTTTTCCTTAGTATGCTACTAATGATTTTTAAAAGACTCAGGAATTTCTGGTTCCCAATTTCAACTGAGAGGACACCACAGATATTATCCAAACATATGACACCTTGCTTTACTGCCCCCTCCCCACTTTTACCTGTGTGAGAACTCCTGATTGGATCTGCAGTGGCTGAGCTGCTGGCGCTTGTGGCACAATTGGAACAGCATTGTCCATCCTTACAGGGAACCCAGAATGCTTTGTGGTTGCCTGAAGACCAGCTGGAAGGAATACAAGATAGATCACAAATAACTACCAAAACATTTTTCAGCGCTTACCTGCCAATAAATGATGCATTAAAAAGATACAATTAAGGTCATAATTATCAATACTGAGAAAGGTATACCCACCCCAGAAGCTAGTAATATATGACAACCCATACTATATTCTGAAGGTAACTGATATGTCCACAGGATCAAAAAACTTGGGGATTCTGGCCTAGGTGTGTAAGACAGTTATGAACAAGAAAGCTTTTTTTGCAATACCCGTGAAGTGAACCATGCTGCTCCCTTCTATTATGAAATGTACATCATACCTATATACTTAAAATACTATTTTCTATATTACAAAATCCAATTTTGTCCTAGTAGCCCCAAATTCAACTTGTGTTGTCTGGACATTTCTTTCTACATATGCTTGTTTTTATTTCAGAATGTAAGAAAATGTAGATTTTAATGTATAAAGAGACAGCACCAAGGTGACTTTTTTTCTCCTATCTTTTTTAAAGACATTTTATTTATTTATTTATTTATGTTTCAATTTATATACCACTCCATCTCCCCACAAGGGAACTCTGGGCGGTTATGTAAATATACATTTACATTTATATCTGGGTTACATGTAAATATATTATCATGGATATCCATAAATAGCATGTAAGGACCAAAACACATACTTACTTGGAAAGGCAGGAGGACATACAATGAAAGTTTGTTGAAATGGGTCTGTTTGGGTGCAGATTTGGGTTGTTCCAGGCTGTAAGGAAACACTCTGTTGTGCCACACCAGCAACTGGTGCTGCAGAGGATGGATAGAGAGCAGACTGGTAATTCAACAGTGAAACATCTGAATTTGCTAGAGAGAGAGTAGCCGCAGCTGTAGAATTGGAAGCCAAAACACTAGCCTGAAAAAACAAGACAATCTATTATTAGAACTAGAAACTATAATATTCTAACATATATATTAAACAACTGAAAACAACAAGACAAACAGCAAATCTGCAGATATGTCAATCACTTTCTTAATCACACAGGACTTTAAAAGCCCATCAGTAACCTGAAGGGGATCTAGAACTCATAGTCAGTCATGGTACAAATGCTATGGAACAGATGCTGTGGCCTACCAAATACTGAGCTGATTTCAGATGAAATTCACTGAAGCTACTAAAAACAAGTCAATTACAAGGAAGAATCATTCCAGGAAGTGATAAAAATAGTTTTATTCTAATTTTGTTCATCAAAAGAAACAAAACGGAACGGATTACCTGATGATGCACAGTACTGAGTTGGTTGTTGAAACTCATGGTGAGGTTTGTGCTTGTATTTGGTGCAACATGTGTCGTAAATGGGCTTTTTATTTGATTAACAGTGTCATACATATTAACTCTTCGTTTACAAATTTCCATGTTCTGAAAACAGGATTTCACACTAAAAGAGAGTACAGAGTTTTAAAAAAGTGATTTAGCTTATCATCATACAGGCTGACATGTCTGATTATCAAAAAAGGGCATTTATGACTGTGAATTAATTTAACCTTTTAAACTGCTTGGGCACTTTCTGAAATCTGATTTGACATATGCCTAAGTAACTATAACTGCCATCCTCTTCCACCATAATTCTACAATGCAAGCAAAACCAAATATTGCCTATTCTAAAATATACTTACACAGCCAAATATTTCTAGCAAATTATATATTACTACTAGGTTTCTCTCCTCTCCTCTTTTGTATTTGCGATATAAAACCTACCTGTGTATGAGAAATCATACAGTGGGGCAAAAAAGTATTTAGTCAGCCACCAATTGTGCAAGTTCTCCCACTTAAAAAGATGAGAGAGGCCTGTAATTGACATCATAGGTAGACCTCAACTATGAGAAACAAAATGAGAAAACAAATCCAGACAATCACATTGTCTGATTCGGAAAGAATTTATTTGCAAATTATGGTGGAAAATAAGTATTTGGTCAATATCAAAAGTTCATCTCAATACTTTGTTATATATCCTTTGTTGGCAATGACAGAGGTCAAACGTTTTCTGTAAGTCTTCACAAGGTTGGCACACACTGTTGCTGGTATGTTGGCCCATTCCTCCATGCAGATCTCCGCTAGAGCAGTGATGTTTTGGGGCTGTCGCTGGGCAACACGGACTTTCAACTCCCTCCAAAGGTTTTCTATGGGGTTGAGATCTGGAGACTGGCTAGGCCACTCCAGGACCTTGAAATGCTTCTTACGAAGCCACTCCTTCATTGCCCGGGCGGTGTGTTTGGGATCATTGTCATGCTGAAAGACCCAGCCACGTTTCATCTTCAATGCCCTTGCTGATGGAAGGTGGTTTGCACTCAAAATCTCACGATACATGGCCCCATTCATTCTTTCCTGTACACAGAACAGTCGTCCTGGTCCCTTTGCAGAGAAACAGCCCCAAAGCATGATGTTGCCACCCCCATGCTTCACAGTAGGTATGGTGTTCTTTGGATGCAACTCAGCATTCTCTCTCCTCCAAACACAACGAGTTGTGTTTCTACCAAACAGTTCTACTTTGGTTTCATCTGACCATATGACATTCTCCCAATCCTCTTCTGGATCATCCAAATGCTCTCTAGCAAACTTCAGACGGGCCCGGACATGTACTGGCTTAAGCAGGGGGACACGTCTGGCACTGCAGGATCTGAGTCCCTGGTGGCGTAGTGTGTTACTGATGGTAGCCTTTGTTACGTTGGTCCCAGCTCTCTGCAGGTCATTCACTAGGTCCCCCCGTGTGGTTCTGGGATTTTTGCTCACCGTTCTTGTGATCATTTTGACCCCACGGGGTGAGATCTTGCGTGGAGCCCCAGATCGAGGGAGATTATCAGTGGTCTTGTATGTCTTCCATTTTCTAATTATTGCTCCCACAGTTGATTTCTTCACACCAAGCTGCTTGCCTATTGCAGATTCAGTCTTCCCAGCCTGGTGCAGGTCTACAATTTTGTTTCTGGTGTCCTTCGACAGCTCTTTGGTCTTCACCATAGTGGAGTTTGGAGTGTGACTGTTTGAGGTTGTGGACAGGTGTCTTTTATACTGGTAACAAGTTCAAACAGGTGCCATTACTACAGGTAATGAGTGGAGGACAGAGGAGCCTCTTAAAGAAGAAGTTACAGGTCTGTGAGAGCCAGAAATCTTGCTTGTTTGTATGGTGACCAAATACTTATTTTCCACCATAATTTGCAAATAAATTATTTCCGAATCAGACAATGTGATTGTCTGGATTTGTTTTCTCATTTTGTCTCTCATAGTTGAGGTCTACCTATGATGTCAATTACAGGCCTCTCTCATCTTTTTAAGTGGGAGAACTTGCACAATTGGTGGCTGACTAAATACTTTTTTGCCCCACTGTAGGTGGCATTGGAAAGCCAAGATTGAAAAAGGAAGTAACTTACTCAGCTATTATGACAAGACTTCTTGATGTCTCTGATGAACATTATGCTAAAGCTTATTATTATTATAATTATAATTATTATTTTATTATTAATTCAATTTTTTATCCCGCCTTTATTATTTTTATAAATAACTCAAGGCGGCAAACATACCTAATACTCCTTCCACCTCCTATTTTCCCCACAACCACCACCCTGTGAGGTGAGTTGGGCTGAGAGTGAGTGACTGGCCCAAGGTCACCCAGCTGGCTTTCATGCCTGAGGTGGGACTAGAACTCAGACTCCTGGTTTCTAGCCCAGCACCTTAACCACTAGACCAAACTGGCTACTGGTTTAGGAATTTATTTTACTGAATCCATTTTTTATTTAATTTAAACACTTTGTAAGATTATCCAAAGATTTTACTACTTGGTTTGTTACTTGTCCAAAATCATGAGGAAGAAGCAGGCTACAAATCTGAATGAATTAATAGTATCATTTATCTAGGCCACAAACTCACTGGTTGCTGTGTGGAAAATCCAGTAGATGATTCATTGTCACAAATGGATGGTTCAAAGTCTTCAGCGGAGTAATTCTCTTATCTGCATCAATTGTCAACATTTTCTTCAACAAATCTATATATTCTCTTCGGTCAGCCTTCTCTGCCAACATGTCTGTTCCCTCCAAGTCCGTAGACATATTTACCTTGTGGGAAAGGTTTTTTAAAAATTGTTTAGATTTTTGTTCCATTTATTCATTTTATAGCAGGAAAAATATAGGACACATAAATATTTTAAGTTCTTGAGGAATGTAGTTCTAACTCACCCCTATTCTTTCTTGCTTTGCTTCTAACAAACAAATATTTAACTCAAAGAAGCATTACCCTTTCATTTAAAGGGTATGTTCAAGACAAGTCTACAAAATGTAGGTTATCCTAAAATTGTTTACTTATAATTGCTAAATTACTGAGAATTATTCTCAGGTGTACTGGGACAGAAGTTGTATAGCCCCAAGGGGGATAATAGAAAGGAAACACAATTAGTTCCTATGTAAGACAATTTTTAATTAATGTTTCTATGGATTATAATACCTGTACTTTTCAAAGGCAATATTATTTTTTACTGGCAGCTTACTTGTGCCATGTCGTCCAAACAGTTGAAAATATATTTCCGAGCTTCCTTTGATTTTATTCCTGTCTCCAACTCATGCTCTTCTGGAGTCTGTCAAATAAAATAGAGGTTTACAAGGAATTATATCAAGATTTAATATTTTAGTGTAATAAAAGCAAAAGTAGGTCAGCAGGCATCAGCCACTGACAAATAGAATGCCAAAGTAGCATTTATTTGTTTGTTTTATCAAATTTATACACTGCCCATCTCATTATATAAGCTACTCTAATGCAAGTTTCAGAGAATTTCTGAAGAGCTCAGATCTGAAACAGTGTTTTAAATCAGTAAAACAGCTTTATAATCAGGGCAGAAATAACTAGCAACCACAACGTGTGTTTACTGAAAAAAAATTCCTCAAAACTAATTCTGATGGCCTTAAATCTTACAGAAACTATCTTACAGATAATTTTCTTCTTTGCATGTTCCAAACATGTTTTCTACAGACATGTCTATTGTAAATTTCCAAAGATCCTCAGGAAGAAATAATAACCAAGTCTAATTCAGAACAACCTTTGTGTATCAATTATGCTGAACAGTAGTTGAAATAATTTTATTATTAACCATTTTTCCACCAATGGTTTCCTGTTTTAGGCACAGAGAAGATCCAGGCTCAGAAGGGACACTTTATAGCTAATGGCCAGATTTATATTCACATAATTTACTGGACAAACTCTAGTGTCTCAAACTTATGACTAACCCACTAACCAGAAGGATAGATTTATACATCATCCTAAGTCAAAATCAAATCACATTATGGCACAGCATGATATGTGCAGCCAGTCACTATTTAGGTCTCCTTCACTTAATGGGGTTGTAGAAAAAAATACCTATTTAGTGTTATACACTCTATTCAGTTATTAGCAAATTAATAAATATTCTACTCCTGATATTCAGATGCTGATGTTTCCCTTGATAAAATGCTACTGAATGCAATACTGATTGCTACTGGTTTACTTATTAGTTTACATTTATTGTTATTAATTTACTTAGTTACTAGTTTTAAGTCAGAAATGAAACAATGAAAGCCACATAATTAGCACCTAAGATATGTCTTAAAAGTAAGTGCTACTCTAAGAAAAAAAAAACCTGAATTTCTAACGAAAAAAAGTAAAGAAAATAAACCTTTAGCCTCCACAGAGGGTATCCCAAGTTTGGATCTCTGTTAAAAAACCTGCTTGTTTTCGTTCCCGCACTCAAAAGATACTCTGCTGGTAGTCCTTGTGTTTGTGAAATGTAACGAATCTGCAACAGAAAAATAATATTGATGATATCAGCAAACAACTATTACTGCTATCATACAGTAACAGTAACTTAATTTTTATACCACTATTCCTCCCAGAGGAGCATAGAGTGGTATATAGAAGAATAAAAGCAAGCATAATACAATAATTGAATAAAACAAATTAACAATAAATTATCAATTCTACAAAACAATAATTATGCAAGTATTTCAAACAAAGTACATTTCAAAAGAAGTGATCTAGTCCTAGGCAGCTAGTATCCTACAAATGCCTTTAAAAACTAAATAGTGTGGGGAAGCTTTATTTCCCTTGGAGAGAATTCCATAATTGGGGTATTTCTATGGAGAACTTTTGGCCTCTTTTCTATGAGCCAAACGTTTTGATGAAACATTTGAACAGAATCTTCCAGCAGTTCTTAATACATGGGCTATGTGGAACACAACACAATTTTGTGTTCAATCATAACAATTTTCCTTAAAAACCTATTCAATTTATTAAGTTATTTTTTTTCTGCAATTTCAATTTCCCAATTCATTAATATATGAATGAGATTTTTTCATGCCCTTTAAAAAACAGCCTATTCTGAGGTACTCAAAATGTCATGCTCATAAGATATTCATACCAAGGCAACCAGGTTAGTGCTCCATGTTGTTTCAACATCTGAAAGTCAACCTGGACTCCTTTCTGATATTCATCCAATACAGTGAGTTTTAGAACTAAACAAAAAATTTTTACTAAGAAATTACCCAAATTATTCCTCGTTTTCTCTTACATGTATTACTATTATCCTTTTCCTCTGGAAGGTTAAATGTTGAAGACATGATTTCTTATACCAGGCCTACACAACATACAGCCAGCAGGCCACATGTGGCCCTCTGAGAGTCTTGTGTGGTCCAGAGGCGTTTTTTGAAAACTTCATAAATCCACTGCTGCCAAACATCGCTATCACCAGGAAGGATGCGCTGCCACTTAGTTTTTTGCAGCCACCCCTGCCCCAAAAGTCCCAAAAGGTCCTCCACCACCTCCAGGCCTCATCAACATTGCCAGCTCCAGCTCTGCTGCTGTGCTGCTAGCTGCCAAACAGCTGATTGGTGCACCAGCTATTTCTCTGTGGCCCAATTATTATTACGGTATCAATATGGCCCTTTCCCTTCCATGAGTTATGCAGACCTATCTTTTAGACTTCTTCACTTACGATATTTTAACAACAAAAATGCCTATGGAAGGGGAAAGCATATCCTTCTGTCTGTACATACTTCTGCACAGCAATGAAAGTAAAATGTATCAAGCAGATTTCAGACTAGTTATCTGAGAGTAGCTATACACAAAAGAAAATATTTTAGATGTGCATTGTTATAGCTAAAAATAAATAAGGTGAAATAGATACAATACATGTGAAAGTGTGGTTAAAAGGAGATTGTTGTCTAACCAATGTGTCATGAGGAAAGGCCTTCCTTTCTTAGTTATAGTGAATTTTTAGAGTGTAAACATCCACCATGAACATATAGCACAGTTGAGAGGAAGAGGGGGAGTTAACTGGATTGGCCACACCAAGGAGAGCAGCCCAAGGACCCTGTTTGCCCCAGAGCAAACATGGCTTCCTGAAAGCATGCATATAGTTATGCTCACGTACAGATCGTTGGCAATAACCTTTCTTGGCAAATAATGAAGCAATTAATTCAAAAGGATATTCTATAACCTAGTAATTCCTTTTATTTCTCTTCTAGGATGGGATAATGGAATAGGATGGGAGAGGACAAAATGGGATAGGATATTTACATCATGCTTTTATATGACTATTTTTATCTCAAAAACCTGCATATTAAAAATCAACCAAAAATAATGTGTTAACCACAAAGAGGTTATATGTAAAAATCTGAGAAGAATGGGTCTTATTGATGAAACCCAATCAATTGTTCTCCAGAGCAAAAGTCCAGTGCCAATGACTTAAATTGCTCTCATTTAACCCATGTACAAATATCAAGTAGTATTTACTCAAAAGCAAATCCTATTGGATTCAATGATGCTTAATCCCTACTGTAGTAGTTTAAAGACTGCATGTTTAAATATCAGCATATCTCTGTAGTAACCAGAAAACTGAGAATTGGGGCATTCTATAAAAAGCAAATGCGACCTTAAACCAGCCCCAAACATAAGATCACACAAAAGTGACCCAAACATCAGCAGAGACTTACCTGATCATATTCTGAAGCTCCTGGATACAAAGGCCAGCCAAGAAACAACTCAGCTATCACACATCCCAGTGACCACATATCAATAGCTTCACAAAATGGCAAACCCAAGATGATTTCAGGGGCTCTGCAAAATATGCACTATTTTATTTATTATTCAGAATTTACTAACAGATTCACAAATCCCACTGGCTTGAGTGACAATTAAAAGATTGTAGTTTATCATGTGTACAGTCAGAAGAGTTTTCCATAGCAACCCACTATTTTTTTCCATGGAAAAATACATAAAAGTTCTGGCAAAAGTAGCAAATCATTCTGTGACCTTGAAAACTACAAAATATATTATGACATCCTGTAAGATATATAACTTCTGATAAACTGTGCTCTGACCAACCAGGAGTTCCAACATTTTTAACCTTTACATCAGGGGTGGGGAACCTTTTTTCTGCCAAGGGCCATTTGGATATTTATAACCAGGAACTGGGGGGGGGGGGGGGCGTGGTTTCTGGGATTTCCACGGACCAGGGGCTGGAATTTGCGGGCGGGAGCCTATCACAAGCACTGGGTGGCAGGGTTTGCGGGCGGGAGCCAATCGTGTGGAAGGGGCGGAGTTTGCGGGCGGCAGCCCCGCGGGCCTTAGGCGGGAGCCCCGCAGGCCTTATACGGCCCGCAGGCCTGACGTTGCCCACCCCTGCTTTACATTGATGCAAGAATTTGGGATATTTATGCTACAAGACTAATAGCTGAGGTTTGTCAAAATTGATACTGATATCTACACTCTCTTATTTTCTTATTTAGGCAGGAATACTGATGCACATACTTTCCATTCCACTGGCAGTACAATTTTCCATTCAAGGATATTCAGTTATGGTAATCTGACATAAATATATTTAGATGTATATCTCACTATGTTCATGGATTACATCCTGTTAAATTGGAAGAGACAATTTCTAGCAAAATCAGCCTATGCCTGTAAAGCAATATATTCCCACTTCAAAGTAAATCCCATTGACTTCATTTGGAATTATTTCTGAAAACAGTAGTAACAGTAGCTTTATTTTTCATGCACTTATAACTAGGAGCAATTCAAAATGATAAAATACAGCATAAAAGCTGTAAAACAATAGAATGTCCTGATCTATTTGGCACACAATTCATTATATCTATTGAGCCCCGTGTGGCACAGAGTGGTAGGCGGCAGTATTGCAACCGAAACTCTCCCATGACCTGAGTTCGATCCCAGCAGAAGCTGGTTCTCAGGTAGCCGGCTCAGGTCGACTCAGCCTTCCATCCTTCCGAGGTCGGTAAAATGAGTACCCAGCTTGCTGGGGGAAAGGTAATTACGACTGGGGAAGGCAATGGCAAACCACCCCGCTCCAAGTCTGCCAGGAAAACGTTGCGAAAGCGGCGTCTCCCCAGGGGTCACATGACTCGGTGCTTGCACAGGGGAACCTTTCCTTTCCTCACTATATCTGATATCAGTCAATTGGTCTAAAACCCAATGCAATAGCATAGCCTAGGCAGGAAACATCAACTTGAACACGATTCACTGCTAAATCTGCTGTGTTACTATTTATCACTAGCAACATTTTCCACCAATAAAAATAACATGTTCAGCAATGTGCTTGAAAATACGCTCATAAATATGGGTTGTAGTTGAGCACCAGACCCAACTTCTCCTTAATACCATATTTCTCTGCCCAGTTTCCTTACACTCTCACTCTATTTTAAGAGACCACAACCACTGTTTTCTGCATCATTTATATCTTATCTCAGCTACTCCTTTCCCTCAGACTTACTTATGTTATGGCCCAGCAATTTCAACAACCAGAGGATGATACAACCCCTAAGCTTTGCACTCACTTGGATAGATTTTCAGGCTATAAAATACACACATTTATTCTTGACCCTTCCATTTCAAGCCTGTCCAGAAATTTTTTCCCCTTCTTTAGTAGCTCAACATACAAATAGGACTGATGAAGCAACAGTTAGAACCGGACATGGAACAACCAATTGGTTCAAAATTGGGAAAGGAGTACGACAAGGCTGTATATTATCACCCTGCTTATTTAACTTATATGCAGAGTACATCATGAGAAATGCCGGGCTGGATGAATCACAAGCCGGAGTTAAGATTGCCGGGAGAAATATCAACAACCTCAGATATGCAGACGATACCACCCTAATGCCAGAAAGTGAAGAGGAACTAAAGAGCCTCTTGATGAGGGTGAAAGAGGAGAGTGCAAAAGCTGGCTTGAAACTCAACATTAAAAAAACCCAGATCATGGCATCTGGTCCCATCACTTCCTGGTAAATAGAAGGGGAAGAAATGGAAGCAGTGACAGATTTTATTTTCTTGGGCTCCAAGATCACCACAGACGGTGACTGCAGCCATGAAATTAAAAGACGCTTGCTCCTTGGGAGGAAAGCTATGGCAAACCTAGACAGCATATTAAAAAGCAGAGACATCACCTTGCCGACAAAGGTCCGTATAGTTAAAGCTATGGTTTTTCCAGTAGTAATGTATGGCTGTGAGAGTTGGACCATAAGGAAGGCTGAGCGCCGAAGAATTGATGCTTTCGAACTGTGGTGCTGGAGAAGACTCTTGAGAGTCCCTTGGACTGCAAGGAGGTCAAACCAGTCAATCCTAAAGGAAATCAACCCTGACTGCTCATTGGAAGGACAGATGCTGAAGCTGAAGCTCAAATACTTTGGCCACCTAATGAGAAGAGAGGACTCCCTGGAAAAGACCCTGATGCTGGGAAAGACTGAGGGCAAAAGGAGAAGGGGACGGCAGAGGATGAGATGGTTAGATAGCATCACCGATGTAATGAACATGAATTTGAGTAAACTCCGAGAGACAGTGGAGGACAGGAAGGCCTGGCGTGTTATGGTCCATGAGGTTATGAAGAGTCGGACACGACTAAACGACTGAACAACAACAAAACAGAGGGAATTGGTTAGTGACTACTACCATCACAAATACACTAACCCTAACCCTTTAAACAGGGAAGGAGACTTTTTCTAGACAAGTTCTAGAAGAAAGAAGCATTGCTGAAATACTTTTTGGTTCACTAAATAGACTCTTACTACTGCTCTTTTAGATCAGGGTTGGACAACTTGTGGCTCTCCAATGTTAGTGAACCAGAAACTGCAACTAGCCCCAGCCAGCATGGTTAATGGTGAGAGGGCCACAGATTCCCATGTCCCACTTTTACATGATACCACTCCTGCCTACCTTAGTATATTGGTTCAGCTGGTGGTGATAATGAGAAGTGATAAATTTGCAAAGGTGGAAAACATTGGTCAGTGAGGATTCTAGAATATTTTTCATATGCAAAAAATATAATCTGTCTATTTTACAACTTTAGGGACTACATTTCATTTTCAGACATGTGTAAATAAAAATTGAAGAACAGAAATTTCCTACGTCACACAATGGCTTGCTTGATGGAACCTGCTCACCCATGACTAACTTAACATTTTCCTCAATTAGCCTAATTTAAACTGACCACATTAACACATTAGGCTAAAACGTAGCAGACTATTTTGTGGTTCAGGGTACCACGTGAACATGGTTTTATATTGTACAATTTTTTCTCCGATATATCCATATGGATAAACCCAGGCAAAAAGAAGCAACCCAGTACAGGAGTCCTTCCTTCCCTCTGCCATATCTTAGCAGAATTGTTGTGGAATCTCCACAGAGGGAGCAACAAAGCCTCATGGATTCAGCTTCTCAGGAGGACTGGTGTAACCTGCTCTTTCTTTTTGCTACTATAATTTAATAATCATGCAAAATGTTCCAGAACAATACACATTTCCCCAGAAAACACAGGATGGTAACAGAATCCAAAGAAAGTAACCACAAAACATTTGATGACACAGCGCCAATCCAACATACTAACAAAAGATAGCTCCAATTCTACTGGACTGATAGTTACTGCTATCTAGCTATGGGAGACAAGATTAAATTCCTCTCATTCTTGCCTAGGTAACTAGCTGCAATTTATTATATCCATGGTCTTAAATGAGGGATAAAGAATGTTTATATGAAAGGGATTTACAAAGCCTATAGCCGTTAAGTATAAAAGAAAAGAAGTTTGCATACGGAGCTTTGATATTTTAGCAAGGAAGGAAATCTGTCTAGGATTCTGTAAGTCTCTTTTAGCTTATTATGCATATGAAATGTTGCCCAGCAATCAAATCTTTTCAATATAAAAAGTTAATATTTTAATGCAACACATAAATAAAATTTTCTTCTAAATAAAGGCTTGGAATGAGGTCTTACTGACAACATTGTGTCCATTTAGCCATTTTTCCCACAGGCTGCATTTGAATCTTACACTAAATCCAAATCCAGGAAATCTGATACCCTCCAAATAAACCAGATTATAGCTTTTACGATCCCTTAACTCTAACCATGTTCTTTGTGCCTAATGGGAGCATATGAAGGACACCAGGATGCTTATACCAATATAGACTTTCTATTGCTATTTCTCCCTCATAAAGCCAGGAGGAAGAGTCTGAAAATTTTTATTCCACTTTTGATTATCATTGTGCCTGTGAAATCCAAACTGGGAAAGTTGTGGCTAATCTTAACTATGGCTCATTTAAGTAAACTACATTCAAACATATCAGAAATATGTTGCTGCCCATTTTTAGAAGTTCAGTTGCAAGAAAGGTGAAACAAAGCAACCTCTCTCAAGTTGGACATGTAAGATTACATTCACTTATTTATTGTACTAAAGCAGGATTTTTGACCATAGCTTATTGAACAAGCCACAATTGATGTATAGGATATGTAAACCCACATCAAATGGAATTCAATTTTTGCAAGATGAAAGCAAACTTGAATTCTTCCTATAGCATACAATGCCAGCTTAAAAACTGCTCTGGAAATCTGGAAGACCATCCAATGGGAGTCTCTTTCGCTCCAGTGGGGGAGAGTGGGGGGAGAGAGAGAAATTAATGAAGATTGTGTCCTACCTTGCTCTGTTGCCTCTGAAGCCTCTGTTGGATCCCACCAACTTTGGCAAATGGAAGGAACTCTAGCTTGGTGTTGAATGAAAGGAAACCTTGTATTCACAAAACAGCAAGCTGGAGTCACCTTAAATATACTAACCTGAGATTCATGACATATTTAAAAACCTTAGGCAAGCTGTGAACAGGATCTTGTTATTTTTTGTTTGTTTTGGTACAATGTCTATTCTTAGCATTATGTAAGTCTGAAAATAAATCTAGGGAAAATCAAGGCAAATTACTTCTGTAAGAAGATAGAAGTACAAGAGCAGAAGTAGTGACAGAATAGACATAATATCATTAAGTTCGTGTCCTTAAAAGATTTGTACAAATATATACAACATAATACTAGTATTAATGGTTTTTTTCCAAGAGAAAAAAATGGATTTTTTTCCCTAATATTTACAGTATACTTTAGACATCTGTTATATATTGTGGCTAGAAAGGGAGTTTAATGAATTAGCACTTGTCCTCTTTTGAACATATCAGTCATGTGCTTTCTATAGACTCTTCCAAAACTCTTGGAACTATGTCAATAAGGCAGATTTGAGAGATGATGACAAGCCAGTAAGACTAAAATGACTGTACTAAAATATGTTATTCCATCTGCTCCCTGTCAATGACCAACAGGATCACTCACAACTATTTTTATTCTAATTAACAAGCTTGGCAAACTCTCAACTACGTAATACTTAAGTATCTAATTGGAACAAATATGTATCAAGATTTTTTGATGGGAGCATATATGTTAGGTAATAAGAAAGCATCAAATCAAAGAAATGAGGTAGCCTCTTATTAAGATCAGATAACATACTAGCCTTTTTCTTGGGGAAAAAAACTGAGTAAAGAATTTTAAGTAATTGTGGCTTGATGTGATATGCAGATGTTGCCTCTATTTGTTTCAGCTCTGTATATTGTTGATAAGAGTTTGGATCTTCCAAAACAAAGACATTAAACTGGGATGTGAAATTTTTAATCATTTGAAAAACAGTTCAAATTCCCAATTTTGGAACATAATTATGCCACAGAAAGAATTGATTGCAGAAACATACTATTTAAATACACATGCTCAGCATATGGGCTGTAAAGGTAGTCCTCGACTTACAATTGGGACTGGAATTTCTATCGTAAATCATTGCAGTTGTAAGTTGAGTCACCTCATGACCATACCCAATTTTACGACCATTTTACAGCAGTCGTTAAGTGAATCCAGCTTCCCCAATGGGCTTTTGCCAGAAAACAGCAAAAAGAGTCACAAAGCACAATCACGTGACCATGGGACGCTGCAACCGGTCGTAAATGCGAGCCAGTTGCCAAGCGCCCGAAATGTGATTGTGTGGCCGTGGGGGGGGGTTGCGACTTTTCTGATGCTCAGAAGTGCTTTACAGGCTGTAAAGCACCCATTCCAAGGCCGTCATAACTTCGGACTGTCGATAAACAAACGGCCATAAGCCAAGGACTACCTGTAGTATATAATGTTTGTGCTGATCACTGATCAGTTTTATATGTCCATATCTCCTAATCAGCATAGTGTTTGTTGCAAGTTGAATAAATTAAAAACAGAGATCGAAAAAAGTATTAACAAGCAGTTGATTTAGACACATTACTGATTGCCAAAGACATTATTTCTCCTATAATTAATATAAGGGGGAAAGGAAAATGGATAGTTTTCTTCCAGAGGGAAAGTGGAATTATAACATTCAGGGCTTCTATGTACTGTACCTTCTACTTACAGGTAGTCTTCATTTACCGACACGCCGTTTAAAGCAGGGGTCCCCAAGCTGTGGGCCGTGGCCTGTTAGGAAGTGGGCCCAGGGCTCCCGCCTGCAAACCCCGCCCCCTGCTGCGTGCAATTACCCCGCCCCCGGTGCGCACCATTGGCTCCCGCCTGCAAGTCCTGCCCTGCCCCCCCCCATGCGAGAGCGATTGGCTCCTGCCTGCAAACCCCCCCCCCGGTGCACGTGATTGGTTCCCCCCTGCAAACCCTGCCCCCCGGTCCGTGGAAAAATTGTCTTCCACGACCGGACCCTGGTGCCAAAAAGGTTGGGGACCGCTGGCTTAAAGGTTGTTTGAAGTTACGATGGTACCCCGAAAATAGATTTCTGACTGGGGCCAAAATTATGACCCTCACAAGGCCTCCGCGATCATGTGACCCAGATTCAGCCATCCCAGAAGCTGTGGCCATTTTGGGTCACATGACCGCCCTTTGGTACCAGGAAGTCCTCCAGGCTTACGACGCTGGATTTCTGAGGCAGCAGGCCCGGTCGTGTGATCGCACTACTTCCTGTGATTTAGCAGCCAGCAGAGGGAGCCTTGTGTGCCTTACTGTAGGGGAAAGATAAGTACTTTTTCCGTACAGTACTGTATTGACTTATGCTTGCCTTTAATTTTTTCCCAGTTTTTGTTTAACTTAAGTAGAGATTTGTATGGTGGCATGCACGTTCCATCCTCTGCCTAATTTTTAATTATTTTTAACAATACTGAATGGTGGTTTACTGTTTTTAAAACAGTTGTTTTATAAAAATCAGATTTATATACAGTACTGTTTACTGTATTTACTGAGTTTACTACAGCAGGAAAAAGGTTACAGTACTGTGGAGTCCCTGGTGCTCTCTGAGCCTTGTTGTTTTCTTGCAGACGTTTCATTGCCAGGCTAGGCAACATCTTCAGTTCGAACAGTTACAGTACTGTACAGTACCTTTAAACCTGTTTAGTACTGTACTGTAGAACAAAGTTTCCAATGAAGACCTTACAGTAAAAGTTTTTAATAATCAAGCAGTAATATTAGTTGAAAATAATATTAACTGAAAATAATACTACTGTAGCCACAGAAGCATTTCCATAGTCATATTTTGGTGGAAAACATATGACTATCACACTCCGCCCCCCCCCCCACATTAAGTGAACTCCTGGTTCGCTTAATGACTGCGCCAATCACTTAACAACCAAAGGAAACCACAAGCCCTGATCCTGAATCACTTAATGACCACTGTGACTCGCTTAACAACCACAGTAAAAAAGGTCGTAAAAACAAGTCTGGACTCACTTAACAACTGTTATGACTTACAACTGAAAATCTGGGCTCAATTGTGGTCGTTAAGTGAAGATTACCTGTAATCACAACTAACAAATGTTATTATTTCTTCATGTACATTAGGACAGTTAGAAATTAGAAAAAGTTCAGAAGACAAATTTGCTTTGACAATATTTGTAAATCTCTGAGATTCAAGAACAAAGTATTCACAATTTAGAGTGAAAACTGTTAAAGCAACAAATTATATTTATACATATATAGTTTGATTCTTACAAAATTAGGTAATGAGAGGTATCCTACTATATCCTATTTTTGCACAATACACTTTATCAACGACTTCCAAGTGTGTCATGCTTTACACAGTAACAGATAGAAATGTAAGCATCAGATATTTGCAGGAAAAGAAATCACATTTCAAATAACTACCAGTTATGCTCGTCCAACTGCTAATCAAAAAAGTAGTGTTAGAACACATATCCTATCCAAAGCAAAAATGCAGGAATAGCAACATACATTTAGGGAGGACAATTCTGTTTCACTTCTATGGTTCCATACTGGAACCTTTTCATCCAACAGACCTAATACCTGCATAGTTGCTCTTTCTTTCCTAAAGAAAGATATTTTTCTTTCCTAAAGAAAGCTATATTTCTCTCTTTGTGAAACTGTGGTTATGAACAGGAAACAACTGTACTGACACTTCACCACTCTTAAATTTTGCTTTCTCCAATATATTATCAAAATATATCACCCTCTTTATTATTATTCTAGGACTGATATATCTATAATTTGGCCACAGAGGACCAAGCACAGATGCAGGGCATACCTCCCATTACTTTTTGGTCACACCCCCACTTCTTGCATACATGGACAAGGAAACAGATTTGGTCAACCCTACCAACAATAAATGGCAGAGGCTCAAAAGGAGTTGTTGGTCATTTGTTGCACCTCCATCTCAGAATATCTTGAGCTATTAAACTAAGATTTTAATTAGAACTATGGTTCTACTCTAGTATGATTGAAAATCTTCCTTGATTAGAGAAGTAGTTCCAGTGACAACTTCAAATTTCACAAGAACTAGAACAGGAATGGGTATTTTAATTTCTATATACATTACGACCACAATCTCTTCTCCTGATGTGCAGAAGATTACCAATCCTACCTGACTTTAATAACAGTAAGTGATAGTAGTAATAATAACAGTAATTAATGGGAAACAAAGTTTCAATTTCCAGGACTAACTGTACCTAGAAGAATGGTTCAGGACCTCTCAAATTCAAAGTAAAAATGCCTGGACTGCAGTGTTTTGTTTAGAAATCCCCCAACTTCCTAGGCATAAGATAATCTTTAATGAAGATAGCAGTCTAGGGGTTTAGAGGCAACTGTGGAAAGTACTGCCAGTTTTCTCTCTCTCATTTTTTTTTGTTTTGTTTTGTGACTGGCCATACTGACACAGGGGCATTTTGTGAAAACATTGATAATGTGCTCACTAAACCCAAAATATCTGATTTTGAGAGACTACAGCGCCCTCAAGTAAAGGGAGAGCACGGTTGGATAAGGTATCTTTTAGGTCACGTTGCGTATGGTCACTTTCCTACTATTATATTGGAAAGCATAACTGCATCTACTGGTAGGGCCTGAAATGACTACTTGCCATGAGATATTATAAGAAGCAATGCTGACAACCACATGATCTCAAAACCAGGGACACTCATAGAAAATTAAGAAGTGAATGCATATAAGGAAAAATGGGGAAATGTTATTTTAAAAAATGGATAATCATTCTGAATACAAGCAAATTGGGTCCTACTGAGTATTCACTTATTTACCATCTAACACACTTTTCCCCTATCCTAGTGTTTTCTATATGAGTAGAATTATAACTGTCCTAATTCCCAGCCTGCATGCTGTACTAGATTATGGCAATAGTATTCCAAAATACCAGATTGAGGAAGATTCAATTAATCCATGGTTCCTGAAGCTAATATTCAAATCCAGGATTCAAAACAGCTACTTTATTTTTAAAAAATAATTTCTTCCTTTTACCATCAGATGGCATGAAAACCAAAATATGCTACAGTACAAGAGCAGACATAAAACATTACAATTACAACTGAAAATGCACACACAGAGCAAATAATCTAGTATGACATGTTAAAATGCCTGTGTTGATAAGTTTTACATCAGTTCAGTTTCATCTGAACTGATAGATGAAACAAAATGCAATTTTTAACTTGGCACTGAAATTAAGAGGACATTCTACTGATGCTGCATAACCACAGATAAGCTCATCTGCCTAGTTCATATAATCAAACTTAGCCTGACAAAGGAACAAAAGGATGATCCTTCTTTGGAGAGCTTAAGTTATGGGAAAACCCTCCTTCAGGATCTCACACCAGAACATCAAATAGGGGCCAGAAGGAAATGCTTATAATCTTGGGTATATCTACAATAGGTTATTTAGGTTAGTCTTTTTTCTTTCTTTTTTTTTTTGACACAGTGGCAAGGAAGAGACCTTTGATCAAATTAGCTTGAGCTGTCTTGTCTAGGATATGAAAGTGTTTCATTGATTTATTTTATTTTATTTATTATTTAAATTTATATTACCGCCCATCTCCCCCAACCGGGGGACTCTGAGCGGTTTACAATAAAATCAATAGTTAAAAATATAAACATGAAATTACAATAACCAATATAAATAGAATAAATAAGTGTAAAATCCAAGGGCTAATATATCTCAAATAATAGGGAGGGCACTATGGCACCAGCCACCCCCAGGAGGAGCTATTGCCTTTCCCATCCCAGGCAAGGTGGCAGAACCAGGTCTTCAAATTTACAAAAAACTTCACTTTTTTTTTAAACTCAGTGAGTCAAATTACATTCGCTTATCTATAAAGTATCAACCAATTCAAGACTTGTGATACAAAACATATGGTTGAACACAGAAAATGAATACAGTACTTACCTATAATAGCGTGACTGTAAATAAGTGGAACACACAGCTTTTGAGACGTGACTAGCAGAACCAAAGTCTATGACCTTGACCCTATATGGCTGGCGCACAGGATCCACCAACATGATGTTTTCAGGCTTCAGGTCAGCATGAATTAGACCTAAGCTTTTCAGTTTCATCAAAGCAGTGGCCACTTGTTGCAATATTGGCCGAATGTATTTCAGAGGCAGAGGGCTAAACTTATTTTGTTTTAAGAAGTCATACAAATTTTGTTCCAGCATCTCAAACACCAGGCATGTGTGGTTTTTGTGTTGAAAACACTCATACGAACGGACAAAGTTATATTCATCAGCATTCTCACTACTCAGCCGAGAGAGGATGCTCACTTCAATTTGACCTTGCCTGGCATAAGAAGGATGATTTTTCAAGATTTTGATAGCAACAATCTCCTTTGTGCTGCGCTTCCAGCATTTTGCCACCTGTCCAAAGGTTCCTCGGCCCAAGAACTCCAAGACCTCATAGCTATTTGTCATAGAACAAAGGATTTCATGCTGGACTAGCTGGTAATCACCTTCGCCACTGGAACTACTGCTTTTGGTTGTTACAGTGGTGGTAGTGGCCGCAGCACCCACCGCAGGTCTGTTTTGCAGCATGAGAGGTGGATGTTCCTCAATTATTTGCACGCTACCGTTGCTGTCAACTTCTTCACTTTTCCTTTTTAAGCCACATTTTTGATATGGTTCCAGTAAAGCAATGTTAGCCCTGTGTGTTAGGGCTTGGCTGTTTTGGAAGGATGTTGTTCCACCACTGCCTGTACTGTCTGCTGCTGTAACCACAATGTGCTCAACTGAAGGAGCGGGGAGAAGGAGGTTCTGATCATAAGCAGGGATACTGAAGTTTGCTACCTGCTGAGAGGAGCTTGCTGGCCCTTGAGCACCAGAGAGATTTTTGCTGTGACTGTAATACTCGTCACTGTTACTCTGTCCTGAAACATCCCAGCTAGACGGCTCCACTTTCAGTTTCTTGGCACTGCAAAAGGCACTCGAAGATACTGATGGAGGTGAGAACACCTGCAGCTGTGAGGCCATACCTAGATGAAACAAAGAGCTAATCAATCACCAAAAATATATATAATGCACATCAAGTTACAAGACATCACACTTGGCAGGGACAGAAATCACAAATCTTTCACCACTTAGTAAGAATAGCCAATTCATCACTCATTTTCCCCAAATGTGTTATTAGTAATTACAATTATATCCTATTTTTCTATTCCATCCTATTTTTCCAGTTTCATCAAAGCAGTGGCCACTTGTTGCAATATTGGCCGAATGTATTTCAGAGGCAGAGGGCTAAACTTACTTTGTTTTAAGAAGTCATACAAATTTTGTTCCAGCATCTCAAACACCAGGCATCCTACCAAAGCTGTTCAGAAGCAATAACAATCACAGTAAAAAAAACTGTGGTTATTGTTCTGGGATGATTCCTAAAGAGCACTTAGTTGCAATAGATAGATCTATGGAGAGGGGAAAATCCAGTTGAACTGGGATGATATTCAACTGCCTTCTTCCTGTTCCCTGTGGGGAGAAGGATAGAAGAGTCCAAGTCCATATTTCAATGGCACAGTGGGGGAAGGTGGTCTAAATTTAACCATAATTTTCCTACAACTATGTACAAAATGCTAACTTTCAGGTAATTAAAGCTGTGAGTGTGTGCGCGCGCACGTGTGTATTTGTGTCTTCAAGTCAGTCTTGATTCCTGGTGATTACATGGACAAATCCATGCAGCTTTCTTGGCAATATTTTCAGAAGTGGTTTGCCACAGCCTTCTTTCTTTTGGCTGAGAGTCACCCAGCTGACTTTGTGCCTAGGGCTCTCTTCACCCAGGAGAACTCAGTCTCCTACTTTCTAGCCAGATGCTTTTAATCACTACACCAAACAGGCTCTCAATGAAAGCTTATCTCGGTCATATTAATTGATTGACATATATGGGATATAGAAATAATACAGGAATAATGAGAAATTAGTGACTTTTTATTCTGGATGGAAAATGATAAAAGTCAGATACTGACTTCTAGTATAATAAGTATAATCAGATACTGAAGGAAATCAATCACTGCTTTGAAGTAACAAACAACAAACACAATATTCAAAAAGCTATCTTTAAGTGAATAGGTGTAAGTAGCTGAGCAAACAAAGGTATTTTGCAATTTAATATTTATGATCTGCTTAGATGTTATAGAATTTCTCCTATCTGCTATTTCACACAACATATAATTGTGTAACTGTATCAGTTTCAATTTTGTTTTATTTTTATTTTAATACTTTCCATGAATGTTTTAAAGTTCTTTATATCATACAAGCTGCTCAGAGTCATTCTGGATTGCAGCTGGATAGAAATAAGATGAAATGAATAAACCACCAAATAAACCCACCCAACGATCTAAACTGACTCTCCCCAGTATTCCAACCATCTATCAATAAGGAATGGAACCACACTACTCCCTAACAACTGCTAAGAAAGCCAGCCTTCCCAAGGAAACGTCTTGGAAGTTTACAATATCAAATTTTCTACTAAGCAAACTGCCAAAATAAGTTTTTTTTAAATCAATCAGTTGGTTTTTAATACAAGATAAAGATATTTTTTGGAATCTGGATTTTTTCTATAATTCAACATGATTTTAACAAAAGCTACTACTACTTCTTAGAAGGTAACTGCTATTTTAAGTTAGAAAATTATGAATATTTTAAATATATAATTTATAAAAATAATACTGCCCTTTTTGTGCTGTTGGGTAGTTGTTACTTTTATTCTAGGTGTATTGTCAGTGTTCTTGCAGACTATTTTGATTATCAATTTGCTAAAATTATTGTAACTTTCCAGTTTATGTTTTTTTTCCAAGAAAAACTCAAACAATTAACAAGTACTTGCCTCAAGTCTATCAGAAGAAGCAGAAGCCACCACAGGGCTACCTTTGAGTCAACCATTTTGCTTCAGTATCTCTTAGGATACTAAAACTTCGTTTTATTTAATATTTAAATTAATTGGGCCTTTAATAATTAAAACATACCCTTTAATTATTTGGCTTTTTCCCAGAATAAAGACATCTATATAAGGTGGGGATAATCAAGAACTATTCCTCTGGTTTAAAAAAGCCAACTTATGAAAACTCAGTTTTTTTAAATTCTGAAGATATATGCCACACACGTCCACAGCTATGCAATCCATGTTCTCCGCAAGATATTTGTACTAATATGACAATACTCCATAGTCAATTCATAAATGCATTCTGATTTGTAATGCTAATAAAACAATCTCATTTTGTAACTAACATTCCTATTTAAACAAAGAAATTCATTCACAATGCTGTTGACACTACCTGTACCAATTAATATAAATTTATTTCTATCCTGACTCCCAGCAGTGTCATTAAAACTCCATCAATTCACTTTAAAATGCTGTCTATGGTGCAAGCACTTCCTTATGCCATCTGTACAGACCAGTAGAAGTACACTCAGTATAAAAAATGGGAACTGAGAAATATCTATTTACTAAAATGAAAAAAAAGTGCAGTTAACTCATACTAACCAATCTCAAATGCAGTTTCAATGTTTAGTCACCTCTAAATTGCACTTGCTTAATTTATCTAATTTTGTATGTGAACTGCCCTAATATAAAATTAGAATATTCCTTGGAAACTTCCAGAATTTTTAAATACTAAAATCCTATTTTGACTGCTGACTACAGCAATACATTATACAACAAAACATCACCAACTCTAGGGGGAGAGGAACAGTCAACTCCCTACATGTTAGTAATCCACTGTTCTACTAGATCAGACCTTTCCAAACTTTTCATGTTGGTGACACACTTTTTAGACATGCATCACTTTGCGACACTCTCTTACAGCAGGACATCATTTTGCGACACACTCTTACAGCAGGGCACAAGGCAGGCACTAGGACCTGCACGGAATCACAGATTTGGAGGCAGCAAGGCACAAGGCAGGCACTAGGACCTGCGTGGAATCACAGCAGATTTGGAGGCAGCAAGGCACAAGGCAGGCACTAGGACCTGCGTGGAATCCTGGCAGGGCTCAAAGGCAGCAGCAGCCGCGACACACCCAGACACTGCAGCCAACACATTAACGTGTCGCGACACAGAGTTTGGAAAGCTCTGTACTAGATATTCTAATAATACCCCAGCAAAAATGTTAACTCTTGCTCCACATTCTATCAATATCAGCTCTAACAGAGAATTAAACCTTAAACAAGTGCTATGTCACTAAACTATATTTATTCCCAATTCTGAGGACATTAATATGTTTGGACTTTTAGGAGCTTAATTATTAATCTATTTGTTCAAGCTACTGCAAAGTTTGAACCTCTCCCCAGCAACCACTGGCTTTTAATAGTGAACATAAATGCAAGCTTCTTGTATGTAATACAATTCAAGTTTAAATTAGCCTATACTGAGGTGACTGCCCTCTTCTATATACCCAGCTATAATCAGATACCAGTGACTTATGTTAACTTCTTATGTAAAGCAAAAGCAGCAGCAGCATGTACATATTCTCTAGAATACTGGCACAGAACCCAGTATTTTGAAGAGCTAACATCCTTTCCAAAAGTCTATAGCATGTTGGCTCAATGAGTAAAAAACAGTAGCAAGAAAATCAAATCCGGGTCCAAGAGATGAAAACTGCTCTACTAAAGGCATTGCATCAAGTTTCGAAGAACAACCACAACACGTTTCAGCAGAATACTTTTATCAGTATCCAGGAAACTGCCTTAAATCCCTCCCTTGCATATAAGCTAGATCTAATGCCACATCAGCATCAATTATATGTTATAAAACAGATCTAAGTACAAACTGTTACCAGGATAAAACACTATTTTGCTGCTACTTATTATCCCTTCTCCAATAATTTCAAAAATGGAAATTCACAGCAACCTGTATATAATTCTAAAGAAATAAGGGTGTGATCTCAACAGCAGGAAGATTCTGCATTTCAGGTTATAGTGACCTAGATAGTTTTCACTTAGTGTTGCATCATGGGTAATTTTTAAACTATTTACTCAGTTATTATATCAACACAAACACAGTGCTTATCAGTAAATACTAGACTGGAGTCCTGGACTAGATAAAATGTTGATCCTGTACAGCAATTTTGTTCAAAAGCAAACATAACAAGTAAAAATCCAGTGGACAGGGAGCAGATTTGTTCAATTGAGCTAAATGGTTAGGAAAATCTTGTCGAAAAGAAAAAACTCACATAAAATATAACTTGTAGAAGGTGCTTCATTTTACAGGAATGGCTGCCAACTTTGGCAGTTTTAAAAGGGAATTTAAGCCTTATTTTCCATGAATTTATCAAATTGTTAGTAGCTACTATGGCTATATTCATTTAGTTGTTAAATTTATATCCCACCATTCATTCAGGCACTCAAGAAGGTACACAGAGTACTGCCTCCTACCATTTTTTCACAAGAAACCTGTGAGGTAGGCTGGGCTTAGAGTGACTCAAAGTCACCTAATGAGCTTCCATGGCTGAAGGTGGACTTGAAAATATGTCTCCTCCAGTGCCATCCCAATCAATACCTTAAGTGCTACACCACATATATTTTACTAGTGAACAAAACAGCATTTTTACAATCACACCAGCTATGTACAACATTCTCACCCAGTTGACTGAATTAGCCCAATTGCTTGGGCTCATACAACATTCTGCACCATAAAATAATCACACTGGCTTGGTTCAAACAACACACAGCCAATAACTAGCCAACCACCTTTTAGCTTAGCATCTTACATAAACAGTCACTCTATAGTAACCTAATCCTAGCAACCTAAGTGGAAAATTTCAGAGTCTAAACAATTACTATTTTCATGTCAAATTAACTGAGGAATGCCTCAATATATATTTATTTTTATTTATACCAATCGAAGAGATAATTTTCGATAATTTTTATTTATCAAATTTCTATCACCACTCATCTCTCCCTAAAGGAGGGACTCTGGGTGGTTGATATGAGTTACTTAACAATATACTGTAGGACTAAATCTAAAATCTCTAGCTGCTACTTCTTAATCTAAATGAGCATTTTTGGGGTACTATATGGACAGTCTAATGAAAACCTGTTTTGTTTCTAGGTACAATTTCTGTGGCAAGTTGACAAAGATTATAATTACAACAATAGAATGCCACAAGGCATACAAAATACCTCGTATGCAACTATCAGATATAAACCAGGAGTTTGTTATAAGATTACTGGGAAATCTAGCAACTGTTCTAAGTTACTGTGCTATGACCAAAAAAAATTGATTGGGGGGGGGTTAAATGCTTCCCGGGAATATATTTTTTGGTTCTCTGTGAGAAGCGCTCGGGCTAATTGCTAATTCTGCACAATTTTTGTAAGTTTCAATTCAATTTCAGCTCAACAAAATTGCCCAATGAGCACAACTTGAGAACGTTTTCGAAATGTCTACCGCAATTTACACCTAAAACATTTGAGAAATTCGCTCAAGCGATTTAAGAAGGGGGGAACAAACAAGTTTAAAGAATGGAGGAATCCAATATCTATCTTTATTTAAGCTTAAGTCGCTGGGAAACGGAAAAAGGCAGATGCGCCGTATTAGGGGAAAACAGAAAGCTGATTATCTGCCGATGGTAACTGTCTTCCATGGGGCCTTCCGACCTACCACAATTTACTCACTTCTGGCAACGACGATCGCTCGCCGCCTTCCCGTGCAGGCCTCAGCAGTTGCCAAGAGAGATGGCGGTCACTGACCTAACCAGTCAGGGCTAAAGCGCTTCCCCAGCGGCCTGTCCCGTTCGACCCTACCATCTCACGGCCGCCCCGAGGGAAGGTACTTACTCGCCGCCGTTCGGGGTGTCTCAGCCGCGGGCCGGGCCGGGAGCTGCCTGCCGGTGCCGGGGGACGAGCGGGCGCATCCTAGCCCTGGGCGAGGGGGAGCGCGGCCGCCGCGGCCCTGTCGAGCCGGCCAGCCCACGGGCAGCCCCCAGGCCGCTCAGCCTCTGCTTCCGCCAGGCTTGGGCCCCCGTCGCCCGCCAGCGAGCCCAGCCCGGCCCCGGCCCCGCTTCTCTTCTAGATGCCGCGCCCTCGAGGGCCCCTCGGTTCAACCCAGCTGCTCCCGCTCCGTTCCGCGCCCCTCGCCCAAATCAGGCTGAACCTGCCGAGTGCGGAAATCAAGCTGCTCCGCACGCTGTAGGCGGCAAGGCGAAGGAAGCCGAGCGCCGAGGAAGAGATGGAGAGGATCATGGGAACCCACGTGATGGGGTGTGCTGCACCGCGCCGTGTCTGTGGAGGAGGCCCGCTAGCGCGGTCGTTGATCGAGGACCACACGGGGGCATTTTCTCCAGTGTTTATAGCCACAAATGCTGTGGCGTATTTCTTGTCTACCCGTCCGGCGCGATAGCAAACTGAATATTCGGTTTTCTTGTGCTGGTTTTCCGCGAAGTAGCCAAACTCCCTAAGAGCTGAAGTGTATTTGGGACAGCAGGCACAGGCCGATAACGCGAGCGGGAAAGCTCGCCCTAGAACTGATCACCTGCCACGTGAAGATAGGACTCCTAAAAGGAGCGTCGGGCTTCGCGGCTTTCCGCACTTCTGTCCTTAGTCCAGCTGCAGTCTTGGGCCCATTTATTCGGACTAATTCCACCGAAAAGGGCTCAGTGGAGCCAGGGTTGCCGCCAGACACGTTTCTTGTACAGACGAAATTCCTCACCTCTGTTGTTCAGTCGTTTAGTCGTGTCCGACTCTTCGTGACCCCATGGACCATAGCATGCCAGGCCTTTCTGTCCTCCACTGTCTCCCGGAGTTTACTCAAATTCATGTTCATCACATTAGTGATGCTATCTAACCATCTCATCCTCTGCCCTCCCCTTCTCCTTTTGCCTTCAGTCTTTCCCAGCATCAGGGTCTTTTCCAGTGAGTTCTCTCTTCACATTAGGTGGCAAATAATCGCTTAACGTTTTCAGAGGCAACATGGCTGCCTGTTGTATTTGGCCAAAGCAAGGAACAGAAACCTCTGCTTACCTTTTTTCATTAGTGTGGTTGTCCCTCACGCAGGCAGATGATGTCATGCTCCTTTACTCAGATTAAATCTCTGAGCAGTTTGGGTAAGCTAAAATCAGCCTTTCTCTTGTTTTGATCTTCCAGACAGCAGGCCGCCTGATCAAAGCATGCAGGAAGTTTGGAATGTTAGCCCCTGAAGGACTCCAGATTTCCATGTAAGCGGCAGGATTCCATCATTCCAAGAACCCTTCAAGCTTTCTCTTCACTGTGAAACAACAGGCCAGGTATTTTCATTGGTCCTTTTTGATCAGTCAAATGCAACAATTCTAGAACTTAAGACACCATTTGTTGAGAAAGAAGTAGCCTACGGTCTGAAGACTCTTGCTGCGTCTTACTTTAATATTTCCACATCATTCTAAGTTAACAGCCTTGAAACAAAATATAAAATAACTGGATTCATTTTTAGATAGAAAGCCACTCAGCTTCTATAATCTCTTCTCCATTGGAAGTCATATTAAAGACTGATCTTAATCTTAATCAGTGTTTTGAAATTAATAAAGTAAGTATTTCCATTGGTTGCAAACACATACTGAGTCTCACAACATGCTGACCTGTGGTTAATGTAACCACGGTTTTCTGAAACCAATTTTGGGTGTTGCATAATACTGTACATTTATCACATGAGTTTGCTTGTTGGTAGCTTAGCACATTGTTCAAACCCGGCTACAAGGCTCTGTAGACCATGTTTTAAGGCTTAGCATGTTATGTAAATCTACTAGGAGACTGTGAGTTCTAGTCCCACCTTAGGCATGAAAGCTGGCTGGGTGACTGGGCCAATCACTCTCAGCCCAACTCACCTCACAGGGTTGTTGTGGGGAAAATAGGAGGAGGAAGGAGTATTAGGTATGTTTGCCGCTTTGAGTTATTTACAAAACTAATAAAAGGTGGGATAAAAAATCTTAAAAAAGAATCATAGACCCAAATGGTTAGCTCAGTATGGGGCAAGTCTTACGTTGCCGATTTTCAGCTAACTGAAGGTGCCTAATTGAGAAAGCCTAATCTATGTTTTAAACTTGTATGGAGGAGATTTTAGAAGAAGGCTATCTTCATACAACATTCTAAGCCATGATTTGTGAATAAGCCAAAATTTGTTGGGATTTTTTGCTGAACCAAAAAGTGTATCACACTGGGTATATCTACACAATAAGGCACAATTAGGCCAGCCATATTTTGTCTTAGCATAATGTGTGAACCCAGCCATTTGCTTTTATAATGATGTATAGCATAATCTAAAGCAGGCTAAAAATCAGATATTTCTTTAATACAACTTCAACTTTTCTTTTAAGAAAATCAGAATATTTTTCCTCATGCTCCTGTGTTACACTGCATGCTCTTTGTGTTCTTATGAAAAAGGTACATAGTGCAGTAACTTTATACAAGGTATGAATGAAAAGTATAATGCCTCCACCTCCATAAATTTAGTTTAAACAAGGATATTTTAGTAAATGAAACGGAAAAATAATCCTTGAAATGAGCTTGTTTGCTACCTGTATTTACTTCTCCACATAATCACCACCATTCATTACATCAGGGCTTTCTAAACTTTTCAGTTGGTGACACACCAACTACGGCGCATGAAAACCCAGAAGTGCCACGGTGGCGGCGGGCGAAAACCCGGAAGCGCCGCCACCACAGCGCTTTTGGGTTTTCGCACACCGCCAGAGTGGCGGCGCTTCCAGGTTTTCGCCCGCTGCCACCGCGGTGCTTTCGGGTTTCTACGCGCAGCGGCGGTGTCCTGGTGTGCCACACAAAAACCCGGAAGCGTTGATGGCCCACTGCCGTGCGTGGTGGCGCGCCATCAGCACTTCCGGGTTTTTGCGCGGCACACCTGGGCCCCGCAGGCAATACAGTACTGTGTCACAACACAGTTTGGAAAGCTATGCTTTCCTTAATGGACAAACATTTTAAAGCCATCATAAAAGAACAATCCTTTCCATAATCACTTCCCACAAAAAGTATTACTGGATTTCTTTTTTACTGTGTTTTGGATTGCAGCCTTTTTGGCTTTTTATCTTACTTATTGTACAAATGGCAGAAGTCCTGGATGCCCCAAATCCCACTTTTTTCAATCCTATTAAACAGCAAATAAAAGTTTGTTTCAACAGCAGTAAGTTATGGACTTCCAGTGGGAAATGGCGGACTGACCAGCTGTGCCTTCAAAATCCGCGGACAGAACTGGCATCGTGGCAGCTTTTTCATGCTCAGGCTGGTTTTTCCTGAAGCTCAGAGCGTTTTTCCGGATTAAGGAAAACGCTTGGAATTGACCCATTTGTCCTCCAGGTGGCGAGTTGCAGCCAGGAGATCGTAAACAGTGTCTGCGATCGACGGGTAAGACTTCGCTGGCAGGCTGGGAAGACATCATTTCCAAACCACGCTGTAGCCTTAAAGGGACATTAAATCCAGCCACCACATTTCTAAAGCACCCAATTTATTTTTTCTTTAAGCATCCATACCCTAAGAGAGGCTTTCTATATTAAGGAGAAACTATCTTGGTCCCTATTGTTATTTTTGTGATTAATTTTTTAAAAAAAAATAAAAAAAAAACCTTTGGATTTTGCTTTCCATCCAATACTAAGAGGGTTGAGAGTATGTTATCATCTCCCTGTTATTATTTCTGCGCTAATTTTGAAGATTTTAGCATTTTTCCTACACGTTGTATCTGCCGTTCTGAACTTTCACTTTCCTGCCACTACTTTCTCTGGGAACTATCTGTGATCTTATCTTAACTCATTTTGGAAATTTTCCATTACCTTTCACTTCTGCCGGTTAAGTATCTAGGGGGTGCCATAACTTACTGCTTCAGAAATGGAGGATCTTAACCAGGCTTTCTCCAATTTTCGCCGAGATATTAAAGCAGATATTAAACAAATTTTTATCTGATTCCTGCCAAGCTGTTGTGCAGGACATTCGGAGCATTGTGGAAAATAATAGTGAGATTCAGGCTTCTGTTGAAATCCTGGATGAAATTGGCAATGCTGAATTGAAGAACTTAAAAGGAGAAATTGAGCTGCAAGATACGAGTGAATTTAACTTTCTGATGGAATGTTATGGAAAAGAAGGGGATATTATTTATGGGAGGTTTTTTGAAGAGAAGTCTGTGTTTGTGAGGGGAGAAGTTGGGCTGTTTGATTTCTTTAAGAAAATAGCTCTGTGCCTATTATGTGAAAGTGAAAGGTCCTCTGTGCAAGCACCGAGTCATTACTGACCCTTTGGAGGGACGCCGCTTTCGCTGATGTTTTCTAGGCAGACTTATAGCGGGGTGGTTTGCCATTCCCTTCCCCAGTCATGATTACCTTTCCCCCAGCAAGCTGGGTACTCATTTTACCGACCTCTGAAGGATGGAAGGCTGAATCGACCTGAGCCGGCTACCTGAGAACCAGCTTCTGCTGGGATCGAACTCAGGTCATGGGAGAGTTTCAGCTGCATTACTGCCGCCTACCACTCTGCGCCACATGAGGCTATTGTGCCTGTTGGGATATGTAAATGTCTTAGTTTATTTTGAAGTGGGTTAAGGGACTAAAATATTTATTTGGATGGGTTTTTACTTATTTTACTTATCGTTAATGACTGGGATTATGATTATTAACGTTTTTTCTTATGTTTTTTGTATTCATATTTTTTGTATTATTAACTATAATGGTAGACAATTTACATGCTTTTCTATTGATCTTTATTATAGTAGACAGGAATGTATAGAATAGTAGTAGGAAGGGAATAATTAAGTAATTGTTATTTTAGGGGGGGAGTTGATTAGGTGATTTATACTTTTTTTTTCCTTTTAATATAAAGGGAGGGAGCAATGGCATTTAGTGATTTTTATAATGTGCTAAGGGGTTGACTTGTAGAGATAATGTGATTTTGGTTTAATATAGAGTAAGGGATTGATTATGGGAAATTGCTATATATCCTTGATGTTTAAAGTCAGGAGTCACTTCTTTTTGTAACCTATCTAAAAAAATTTCTCTTGTGTTTTTACTTTTTTAGTTCTTTTTTGTAGTTTTTTGTTTTTCTGTATCTTTTATCTTTTTTGGAAACTTAATAAAATTCTGGAAAGGTCAACAGCAGTAAGTTAAGCCTGAACAGGAGAGCATCTTGGCATTTAAACCTGCAACAAGAAGACAGCTATAAGAGTTGAATGAAAAGTAATGCCTCCATTTCATTTAAATAATATATTAATAAATAAAACAGGAAAATAATCTTTGAAATGAGCTCTTTTGTTACTGTATTTATTTCTCCATAATAATCACCCCCTTTCATCACATACTTCTGCCAACAATGGATAAGCTTCTTAAAACTGTCACAAAAGAACTCCACACTTTGTCTCTTCGACCAGGTCTTGACACTCCTTTCCACCTCTTCATTTGAGTCAAACAGATGCCCATACTGTAATGGTATTCTTTCAATTCTGAGAAAAGCTGGAAGTTGTGTGGTACCAAGTCTGGACTGTGTGGTGGATGGGATAAGGTGGTGAAATCATCCACAATTCACAATTGCCTCTTGGGTGGCTCATGAGGTGTAAGGCCTAGCATTACCATGTTGCAGCAACAAATCCTTTGCATGCTTTCAAACTCTGCTTAATTGTTTCAAAGTTTTCAGCGCTGCAATGTAACACTCTGAGTTGATAGGGTGCCAAATTCAAGGAAATCCATAGGAAGAATACCATCTGAATACCAAAAACTGTAAACATGAGTTTTCCTGTTGAAACCTGGGGGGGGGGGGTAAAACTTCCATGATGCTTTATTTCTGAGTCATAATGATAAGCCCATGTTTCACTGGCTGTTACAGTGCTGCGAATAAATTCCTCACCTTCATGTGTCTGTGAAATGCCAAACTTGGCAGCAGTTTCCCTTTGAATAATTCTTTTGAGTGATCCACTGATTGTTATCCATCCATCAACTTTTCTCATGTGAAACTTAAAGAGTTTTGCTGTCACAGGTCATTCACTTCATTCTTGATCACACAAATCAGCTCTTCTCTGTTCACCACCTTTACCTGTTTTTTGACACAATCACCATCATAAACAAAGTGGATTTGGCAGTAAATCTCAATTGGAGGGACTCCTTCAGCAGTCAAAAATCCAGTCATTGTGCATTGCTTAAAGCATACCAAAGAGTACTCACTGCAGGCTTTCATTTCATGAACAATAGCAACACCACCTTTTCTCACAGCAAAGCCGCCTCAATTGAAGTGAAAGAACAAACACTAAAGAACATGTCAGAGCTTCTTGTCATCAGCACTGCCATCTGTTGACGATTCGTAGCATTGGGGACATTACTTTTCATTGAATCTGCATACCCAAGCACACAGCTATGGTTGTTTTTTAACTTTATTTTCAATTTACCTCATCTTCATTGTTCGCTAAAAAGAACTGGAAAATCACATGCCATACATAGGGTACTATTATTAACAGAGTTTGTGCATGAAAGGAAAAATATACTTCTTATCTCTTGTATCACAAATACAAGGGAAACGTTACTCCAAGTGCACAAGATGTGATCTTCAGATTTCTACAGCTTGTCTTAATAATAATAATAATAATAATAATAATACATTAAACTTGTATTTCCACGGTAAACCATTTATTTACAAGCTTGTTCCAATGAAATTTCCTAAACAGTATGTTTAAAAAGACGAATTCTCATAAGAAACAATACAGTATTCTGAAAGTTAATAGGTGTGTGTATATATGCAATTACATCTTTATTCAATATTTTAGTGTATATAATTTTAACAAAACCTGAAACACTGCTGCTTGAAATTTTAAAATTGCATAAGCATTTGGTAGCTGTTGAAACTGCCTTGGTAGCAGAAAATTATTTTCACCATAGTAGTAGTAGTAGTAGTAAGTTAAATCAGTGAGAATCGTCTTAAGTAAGATCTTTTGCTTCATCCTTATAGAAGTTATGGGTACTATGCTTAGCTAACTCTGGGCCCAGTCTCAGGATAATTTTTTAGAAAATTTTGAAAACAAAAGCTCAAATCAGTTTCCTTTACAGCAGAGTGGGGGAGGCATGGTCTTCCTGTCAGACAGTGCTTATGCAAACAGCAGGAAAACATGAAATTCTGACAATAGCAGTGATGCAGCATAAAAGCTGCAGATAGCAATGAAGTGTTACAAGGCTTTGTTAAAACCATGTATCAGATCTTTAAGTATATCATCCTAGAAATTGTTGAATATCTTTCATCTTGGAAGTAAAATATGTTTCAGCTTGATTCCAGTTTAGGCCTTTGTTTCTGTGTATTGAACAAACATTGAACCAGAAAAATTAAGTGGAATTTTAAGTTCTATGAAAAGCAGTGGCTTAATAGGCACAGCTCAAAACTGTGAATAACAAAACACAGAGGGGCTGTTGCAAAGCTGGTAATCCTATTGCAGTATGAAAGAAGGAAGGGAGGGGGGGTAAAAGAATGTAGAAAATAGGGCAATGAGATTTTTAAGCTGCTGGAATCACCTGCAGAAGATTGTTGTAAATCAGAAATAGTTCAAGGATAACTAGTAAGGGATGCAATGAAAACATTACTCTTATTTTCTGAGAGATTGCCACTGTGATAGTAGACAAACATACAGCAATGCAAAGATAATGATGCCTCCCAGATGAACTTAATTTCTGGTGACATGAAGAGAGCCATGCAGTTTTCTTGATAACATTATGGGAGTGGTCTGGTGTTACCTTTTTCTGGGATGTACTTTTTTAAATTCGTCTGTCTGTCTGTCTGTCTGTCTGTCTGTCTGTCTGTCTGTCTATCAAATTTGTATGGCTGCCCATCTCACAAAAAAGTGACTCGTAAGCAGGTACAACACTGAATTAAAAAACCAATAAATATATTAAAACATTCATTTTTAAAAACTATAAAAAAGCACAAGAAGAAGAGAGGATGTTAACCGCAGTAAGGGAGCCATCACAAAATCTCCCCGGTCCTCTGGGACCCCCAGGCCTGAAGGCATAGGCAGGTCTTGAGGGACTTGTGGAATGTTAAGAGGGATGGAGCTAATCTCATTTCCAGGGGGAGAAGATTCCATAAGGCGGGCACCACGGCAGAGAAGGCCTGCCTCAGACCCGCCAAATGTAATTCCCTAACAGATGGGACCCACAGCATACTTTCTCTGCCAGATCCAGTGGGAATACATCCCTGGTATTTCCTGGTCTTCTAATCAATTGCTAACTAGACCAGACTTTATTTAATTTCTTATACCAGACAAAGGATATAGTAGACAATGTGGAGTCCTTGGTGCTCTCTGAGCCTGGTTATTTCCTTGCAGACATTTCATTGCCCAACTAGGCAACATCTTCAGTGTGAGAAGGGTTTGCTCCCTTTCTATATACAGTGGCTTGCCCTGCTTGTGTTGATGGGGGTGGTCTCTCCTTGGTAGTTCCTTGATTAGGCTGTTGTTTGCTGCTTGATTGATTGGCTGAGTTAATAGTTCCTTGATTAGGGTATTGTGTACTGCTTGATTGTTAGTCTGGTGTTAATCCTGGTGTTAATCTCTGCATATCTGGGTGTTGATTGCTGGCAAGGAAATGTTCTGGTCTTTTAGCTTTTTTATTGTCTCTTTTGAATGGTATGCAAATGTTGTTTACCTCTATGTGCCTGTTGATGGCTGACTTGTCTGAGTGCCAAGCTTCCAGGAATTCCCTATTGTTTTTAGATTTGGCAAACCGCGGCTCGCGAGCCACATGCGGTTCTTTGGCCCCTTGAGTGTGGCTCTTCCACATTGCAGGCGCAATGGCAGGCATGCTGGGCGTGGCGGCGAGCATGCTGGGCATGGCAGCCGGTGTGGCAGCAGGCATGGTGGGCATGGCGGGGGCAGGTGCGGAGGCGGGCATGGCTGCCGTGGCAGCGGCAGGTGCAGTGGCGGGCATGGTGTGCGTGGCGGCGGGCATGGCGGCGGGCACTGCAGTGGGCGTGGCAAACCCCGCCCCCTTCCACACGATTGGCTCCTGCCCACAAACCCCACCCCCTTCCACGCGATTGGCTCCCACCCTCAAACCCCGCCCCCTGGCCCTCGAGTGATGTTATAAATGTCAAAATGGCCCCTGGCATAAAAAAGTTTCCCCACCCCTGGTGTAGGATGCTCACAGTTTCCCAGTTGAAAGTATGGTTGAGTCTGTCTATGTTTTGTGAGATTATTGAGTTTTCATCGTGTCTTCTGACTGCTAGTTGGTGTTTCGTGGATGTGCTCGTGAGGTGGTCATCAACCTCTGCCTCACCACCTACTTTCAGTTTGATGGACAAATATACCAACAAATCAAAGGAACACCCATGGGATCACCCCTCTCAGGACTCATAGCACCGTAGCACATAAACCAACCAAAACTCTCCAGATGATCTTAAGCAAACCAAAAGGCCCAGTAGCCCAAGAAGAAAAAACAGGAGTCATCCACAACATACAGTGTAAGGACTGTAAGAGCCACTGTGTAGGACAGACAGGCAGAAGACAGTTTTTGCAGCCCAGATCTGATAGCCCTAGTTAGAATATCTAAGATATTGCTTATTGGAATGCCAACCGGTAGGGGGGATTTGTCTGGTCTTTTGTGTGTGTGTGTGTGTATGTGCTTTTAATAGCAACTTTGTAGAAATTATTTCTTGTGTCATTAAGAGTTACAATCACTCAATGCTTTTAAAAATAATTTAAAAAATAAGAGCTAAGAGAAATCCAAGAGATGCTGTTTCACAGCTGTTGCTAAGAAAAGCTGCAGGTACTTGTCCAGAGAACACTGGGATAGGGAATGGAAAAAAAAAGTCAAGAAAGCTGTCAGAACTCTGTATCTTAGTTAGGCAGGCCAGCTTTTTTTAAACCACAGCCAAAGCTGATTATGGGTGACCATTATAGAAGGGACCCAACCTTTGTGAACAATTGTATCTTGAAATTTTGCATAAACAACTTGAAAGGAAAGACTGCGCTTTCTTCTTTAATCCAAGATTCCACAATCCTGGAAATTATTATATAATACTACTAAAAGTATCAGAGCCCAGGCAGGTAAGGAACCAAGTTGGGAGATTCTCAGCAATGTATTTATGCAAGTTCTTTTCACAATTAGTGTTCAGTAAGCAGATGTGAAGGGCTTTGCAATTTAACAGTATTCTTGAGCAACATTTCTCCTTCAAGAAAGATGACAGATGCTGAACTTTGTATAAATGATGAACATGTTATTATAAAGATGTATAAAATGTTGTTACATATGAATTTAGAAGATGAACAAGTTAAATAACGTATGATTAAATGGCCTAAGAATTTTGGATACAATATTATGTTGGAGCAATGGGAGAACATGTGGAATGAAGGTTTGAAATTTACTTTGAATTATAACTTAAAAGAGAATTTTTATAAAATGATGTATCGTTGGTATTTAACTCCGGATAAGTTGTCAAAAATGTATAATGGAGTAACAAATGTTTGTTGGAAATGTTCTCTTGGTGAAGGAACTTTTTATCATCTTTGGTGGACTTGTGAAAAGGCCAAAAAATTCTGGGACCAAATATGTGTTAATATTCAAAAGATCCTTAAAGTGGACTTACAAAAAAAAAACAGAACTGTTTCTCTTGGGCATGATGGAGAAGCAGCTCGAGAAACAACATGGGACTTTGCTTTTGTATATGATTACAGCAGCAAGAATTTTATATGCACAAAGATGGAAAGTTCCACAAATACCTTCAGTGGAAGACTGGATTATTAAACTGATGGAGCTGGCCCAAATTGCCAAGTTAACAGCGTTGATAAGAGAAAATACTGTTTCTGGATTTGTTTCTACATGGCAACCACTTTTAGACTACTTGCTTGTGTCAGAAAAAAAGTAAGTTTTGATTTTGGGTTTTAATGATTAAATGGCTTGATTTGATAGAAATAATGTTACTAAAGTTTAACTAATGGTAAGAGATTATACTTGTAAATGTATTCATATCTGTATTGGAGAAGGTCGGAAGTCACTTTGTTTTTGCACTGCACTTTTATAGTTTTTCTTTTTTCTTTAGACCTGTACTCTTATCTGTTCTATATTCTGTATTTTAATTATATTTGGAAAATTAATAAAATTCTTATAAAAAAAAGATGACAGGGTGACTGGGGATTGGGAGGAGGGTCCTACTTTAGTAAATTATGGAATTTATTCTATAATCTAATGTAAACAGTATATTTTGTTTACCGTTACCTTCATAGATATTTTTCACCAGCATTATTACAAAACCAGGGTTTTCCCTCCTGTATGTATGCATTTTATTTTTCCTTCCTAAGGGAAGAACCTTCCACTTATCTCTGTTAAATGTCCTTCTCTTACTTTCAACCAATTTCCCTAATCTATCAAGGTCACTTTGAATTTGATATCCTGCCCAATTCTGTATCACCTGTGAATTTGATACTCATTCCTTCCACCTCTTCAGGTAAGATGTTAATGAAGGCTACCAGATCAGTATTGCAAAACAAACACACACTCAAGGTAGAGTTCTATTTCTATTTGCAACCACCTCGTGGTCATCCATATTTTTGTAGTCCAGACCTGGTAGTACTAATTAATACAAGTATTGAAGAACAGAGGACCCATGCCTGATACCTCTCTCCAGTTTCATGAGGAACCATGGATGGGAACTCTGTGATTTTCAAGCCAGCAACATATCTACTTAACTGTCATGCCATCCAGCCCACATTTAATTAGCTTCCATGGTATTAAATGCTTTGTTGGAGTTAAATATAAAGATGTGTTATATTTTCAGTACTGTCACAATTTACTAATGACATTACTCAGGCCAAAAAATAAAGATGAAGTAAGATTAATTTGACCAGACCTGGTCTTGGAAAATCTGTGCTGTCTCCTATTAACACTACATTGTTTTCAAGGTGTGTAGACTGATTGCATTATGTTCTGCTCTAGAATTTTCTCACGTTTCGGTATCAGATTGACTGGTACATAGCTTTCCAGATCTTCTTTTATTCCCTTTTTGAAGATAGGAACTCTTGCCCTCCTTGTCATCTCCTATTTCTTATGCTTTCTGAGATTTCTTTCTTCTTTATGTTTCTCCCAGCAATTTTAATTCCAATTTCTTTCTCCTACTCCAGGATTTCTCATGTTAGATTATGCATGCAAGTTAAATAAATAAGGTAGAGAGTATCCAACCTTGGTGTACTCTTTTCCCAATTTTGAATCATTTAGTTGTTTCATTTTATTTGTTCTTACAAGCTTGGTATTACAATTTTCAAGAAGAAAAGAAAAAATAACATACTAATACAAGTTCCAGTTTAAAAGAATATAGAAAAATAGATAGTATTGATAACAGTAATTAATTTTTTTAAAAAAAATCAGTAAAATAGGGGTAGATAGCCAACAAATCTTGGATAACCAAACCAATCTAACAACGATTACTTCAATATAAAGGATAGAGATTCTGCCGGAACTATCAGCTTTCAGTGTCCTAGGATGCAATCCTCTGATCATGAGATTTCAACTTGTTCATTATGAGGAGGCATCCCCTACTTTTCTGTCAAGCTTACACTGCAGTTCTGCTTCTTCAGCCAACTCTTCTCAATTCCCAGTAGCTTTAGGATGATGGTACTAATCCACATTACGATTTCCAAAGAGGATTGTGGGTGTTCTTCTCATTTTCATCATCTTTTCTCTGTTCAACATCCCTTTTAGCATCAGTAGGCCAATTGTTCTGAGTGGGGTTAGATTGCTTACTCTGCTTCAGATAATGTTCCCAGATACATCCAGTCTCCCTGCCTCATCTGTCTTAATTCTTTGTAGTTTTTTTAAATTAAATATATATATATAAAGCTGGCTTTTAAATTTTTAATTGAAAAAAAAAGTGAAACACAGCATCAACCTCTAACCTCATATCTAAGAATATTCTCAAGACCCACATGGGCCTCAGAGGCACTCTTAGAAAAAATAGATGGAGATTCCACCTGTTCAGAAAAAAAAGGCTGATAGGAAGCATACCACAGGGAACTACAGATGATGGCCTGCTAGTAATTTTTTATATTGTGACAGAACAGGCCCAACATGGCAGTGCCAGGGCAGTCATTTTGAGAGTGCTCACAACATAGTTGCACAATTTCAAATGTTCCTGTAGCCCCAAAAAGATTGCTTGACCCTGATCTAAATTAGATAAAGGAACTTCCTTGGTTCCAGTTGCCTTTTGTAAAAGTGCAGTCCACTTCTGAACTAATAGGAGGCTAAAGTTATGCATGTGGCTTAGGAAGTCAGGAAACTCAGTATAGTCAGGAAACTCTACTGAGCTTGGCAAAATGGCATACAGGGTACTTCCTATTAATTGTACCCAAACTTTTTTCAGCTGCACCATAATCCCTCTCCCCCCACCATACATTAGGAGACCCTATATACCCCCTGAAAACATGTATAAAGACAAGGATTATCTTTCTTCAGAGGAACTCAACCATAAAGTGTTTCTCTTTTAGATATGACTTCGAACTGGCAATTCCTGAACAGGGGCTCATGCAGAGAAACAAGGCAGTTGGTTTCTTCTGAAGATGAATTAATCTGTTGCATCTTTGCATTAGCAGCAATCTAAATTAGAGATAAAGCAAAATTAGTTACCTCCAAACAGAAACTGATTGAAAAGAAGATTAGAGCAGTCAACCATAATGAAACACAGGCAGTAGATGGGAGCTTTTGGATTTAAGGAGCCTTTGATGATTTTCCAATTCAGTTTCTCATAGAACAATCTATTAGGGTATTACTTGCTAACTACAGAAGCCAATGGGGCCTCAAAATGAGGGAGGACTTCCAAATGCAATGAGTTTTCTCCCTTAAACTCAAAGGAAAAACAAAAATAAATGCACACTCAACAATTTCAACACCCTTTAAGTAGTGCAGAACTATGCAGTGTAATGCTTTATAGATTTTAAAAAATGAACAGAAATGTATAAAAATACGCTGAACAAATCAGAGAATTTAGTTAGATGAAAATCCTCTTTGCTCCTCCCTAAAAAAAAAACATCCAAATGCTGACAATGCGGCTTACTATTACATTTTGAAGTAAGTGAATTAGTAGAGTATTATTATGGAGTGGATAATGTAATCATTTGGGCAACTTGAAGGCACAGATGTTGCTTTTGTGAAGCCTCAACTATTTAATCCAAACTCTTGGCTTAATTAGATAAATGTTTTGTACAAAGACAAGAACAAATACTTAGGAAAAAAATGAAATAAGCTATAGAAGCAGAGTTTGCTCTGAAGGTGACTGTGAACAGATATGAATCACCTCAAATATGCAATGCACTATAACACATTAAAATCCAAATATAATTGATTACTGAATAAAGGATGAGGACAACAAAATCTATCACAATCAAGCAACAGCTGCTGCTTCACAAGGAAAAATCTTAAGATAGCGAACCAAAACATTATAAGCTGAAAATAATGCTGTGTTATTGCAAGACTGTGAAAGATACTCAATTCCATTGTCATGTACTAAGAAACAGTTACACTGATCAGCTTCTGTCTCTTCTATTAAAAAAACCAGTAATTTGTTTGGAGATAAGAATTTTTCATAAGATAATTATAATTTTTATCACGGTGTAATCTACAAATCTGTCTATTTTACTGTTTACTGTTGCATTCAGATAATTTAGGAAGTAGTTAAATAATACTAATTATCAACCAGGACTCAGAACTGTTTACTTCTGTGTATTCTGAAAATGATCTATTTAATCCTGTTCTTTACTGTTATTAAGGATGGTAGTTTTCATCCAGAAGATACCCTGTTCATATTATGATTAATTACTTTCATTATGGGCTTTTCAAACATGAAACCTCTTGAAAATCCAGACATGGGATGTTTGAATCCTTATAAACAATTTAAAAAAATTCTGTACATTAATGTACATTGATTAACTTCTGATTTCATGGTAAGGTGGCTTTAAAAAAATGCACTTAAAGGTTTAACTTCTGCACTCAAATACAACAAGGCCTGAGGATGTATAAACTTGCAGTTTTCCAATTAGTTTTATTACTTTATGAAATCTCTTGGAGGCATTTGTTCAGCTGCCCAGTAATCAAATGAGGAAAACCACTCAGTTCCTTCTGCAGCAGGGAAAGATGAAAAGAGAACACCCTTTAGCTTTTCTGTAATCGCTGTTTTTAAAATTCCAGGTTGATTGTAATGATCTTTTTATATCCTGACTTCGGGCGTAAAAATAACACGCTGAGGCTGGAATCAAGCTCTAGTGCAGGGCTTTCCAAAGTGCCGCTGCTGGCGACACACCAGTGGCGGCGCCGCGCGCGTGCACGGTGGTGGTGGCGGCAGCCTCTGCTAAAATGCGGAAGCACTGATCCCGCGCCGCTGCCGCCGTGCACGCATGCGCCGCCGCTTCCGGGTGGTGTGGCGACACATCACGCTGTGTGTGGCGACACACTTTTGTGTCGCGACACAGAGTTTGGAAAGCTCTGCTCTAGTGATTTATTATCCTACTACCCTAACAGAATCCATCTAGACTAACATGAAGTGGCAATGCCCAAAGAATAAGTCCACAAACCTAGGGCGGGGCTTTCTTCAATCTCTTGGGAGGGAAACATCGCGATTCAGTACTACGCATGCGCTTCCCTTCCTGGAGGGAGCCCCCTCCTTCGCCGCCCGTTATCTCCCTGACACCTTACAATATTAATTAAAAGCCTGTTGCTACAGTTATTTGCTCTTCAAGATGAAACTGAATAAAATAGATAGCAGTTAGCTTTCTAAACATCACCACATTCCAAATTACTTTTTCCAACCAGCAGCTTTTCCCCATCCCAACTCCCTTTCTGACAGTCATGTTTTATGGGCTGCTTTTACAGCAGCAGCACCCTGGGCTGCATTTCACTCTTTCGACTTTCTTTGTAATTTCACACTCAGCTCAGAATGTTTCTTAATTTGCTTTATTACAAAATTAGCGGAACACCGAGGTGAGCTCTTGCAACTGTCCCACTCTGACAAACAACATGCCACAAGAGGCAACAGAGCAATTTACTGAAACTGCTGAGAAGTGGTGCAATTGGACAAGCCAGCAAAGGACTGGAAAAATCACATCCCCCCATTCTTGCTTTGAAAATTGGTACACGGTGTAATCAGGCAGGCCCACCTGGGCTGAGATTGGAGGCTTTCATTTGCAGCGTTGCCATCATCCTGAAAGTAGTGATTACCTTAATATCATTGTCAATTACATAAGGGATATCATACACCAGGGTGTGGTGAGCTGGGAAAGAACCACATGTACTAAGAAAAGCAAGCAGTCACAAGCAGCGCCAGATATGCTGCTATCACCTAACTGCTTTTTGCTGACCCTTTTTCCCGCATTTCTCCTCGTTCTGAAGTACAGACCATGTTATGCAAATGACAGGATATTTTTATATATTATTCTGTCTTCTTGTTTTAAGAAAGCAGATTGGAAACTTGGGTTAGCTTGCCAAATGGCTTCTGACCAGAAACTATTTTATAGCTTAGCAGTGACAAAATTCTGAGAAATTGTTTTTCCAGAACTATGACAGAAAACAGGCGTTTCATCAGCAGTTGCACCAGTCCTGGGAGGAAAAAGGTAATTAACACATCTAGCTATCTTGTCCACCAGGCCTCTCCCTATTAGCTGTGCCCTGGGAAGTATTTTCATTTATTTGTGAACATTCACGCAGTGTTCCATTTGGCTAAAACTCAAAACAGGAGCACTATGGCTGAAAATTGCTGCTATGGGTCTCACTTCCATATCACCTCTCATCAGTGCATTAGCCTGACCAAAGGCTAAATCTCATTCAAACAACACCCTTACAGAGAAACCAACATTCTTGTCTAGCAATGCCAAAATCTACTTTCCCATTTCATGTCAGTTTCTTTGGCCGGAAAAAAAAAATCCTGGTATTCCATCTCATTCCCCAAATGCTTTAGAACTCCTTTCAGTGGTGATTTTAAGCTTACGTTGGTGCTGTAAGGTAGAGCAGGCAATATCTGGGGAAAGGCAGGCTGGAGCTCAGCCTCCCAACTTTCCAGAGTGTGGCAAGAAAACAGCTAGTGATGCACTGATCACAAACAATGGAAGGGGCTCATTTGGGGAGCTCATTTTCTTTCTTTTATCCAGGATTCTAAAGGTGGGAATGGGTGCTAGAGATCTTCAGCTTACATTTCCACCATAATAAGTCTTGAAATTACCATTTTCAGGCTGAATTTGGACCAAAAAAGACCCCCAAAGGCCTTGAGGATTGAGAGTTTAAGGAGGAGAGTGCGCTCCCATTTCCAGTCTAAATATTGGGAGGAAACGTGCAATTTCCTGCCAAAATTTGGGAGTGCAGTATTAGATATAGAAGCAAAAATCTGCCCCTGAAACCTTCCCTTGGGATTTAACTGAAGCAAGAAAAGCCAGAAAGGATGCAAGCAGCTGTAGGGATTGTATAAGGTAAGATCTGCCTACAACCCTCGGCCACCTCCTAATTTCATTCAAAACATTCACTGAAACTTCCTTCTTTGAAAATGTTTCAATTTCTTTTGCAATCCATTAGTAAAAAAACTCAGGTGTTTCCAGCCCAGATCTTGTTCCATTGAAAGAAACAGGAATGATATACAGGCGACCTACCCAAACAGCGGAGTAACTCGAACTGATCCAGGGAGTAGATCTATCCCCCTCACGAGCCCAAGAGGGTAGAATGATGGCCAAGTATGGAGCTTTAGGAGGCTCCACTCCTCCTCAAAATCTCTCTCCTACTATAATTCATTGATTTCTTATGCAGGAGTCAAAAGGTCACTTAATGTTTGTTTTTGTAAAGCTGTGAGTCAGCCCTGCTTGTAAAGGGTAAAATATGGAAGAGGGGTGTCATCTGAGGCTCTGTGGACCAGATGGGCTGAGCTGGTAGGCTGGATTAAGTTTATACAGGGTCCTATTCCTTGTATAATGTACATGTTTGAGACATGAATTAAGGTAATAATTCATGGCAGCAGCATCTGAGGAAGAGAAAAGCTATTATCACAACAGTATTAAGTAAGACTGTGGAAATTAACTACAATATTGTTGCTTTAATATTTAAAAGTGCACCTAGAGATCTGGGGAACTGACGCAACCCAGCACTGGCTTTAGCAAATGTTCATTATAAGCAGTAAAACCTTTTGTATAAAGTAAAGGTGTCAACCCCCTGTTGTGTTGAGAGAAATTAATGTGTTTATTTTAACATTTATTCCCAGTGCACTGTAAATCATTTCTTAATTCAGAGGCAGTTTTTCATGAATAGTCAGTTTGATCAACACAAGCTTCCTGTTTGGTTCTTTTTAAAAAGCGCAAGGGAAAGTTATTTTTCATTTTAAAACTTTACTAGAAAAACATAAATAAATCCCTGACAACCCATATATGCCTCCTTTCTCAGGAATATTGTTAAAGAGACAACGATCAAATGACTGCCCTTAATTCACAGGAAAGATTTCAGTAGTGAGTAACTCATGAAAGGACAAATTGTCCTTCAGTTAAAGCAAACAAACAAACAACCCTATTATGCAGGCAAACTTATTTAGTGGTCTATGATTTATCAGCTGAATTAATACCAGTAAGCAGCCCTAAAAGATAGAAGAGAACCTTCCAAAAAGCAAATGGAGACAAGGTGTTAATACTGAAGATTTACTTTTTTTTGTCTAAGTAATTATTTGATGGGATCTATTTTAAGATAACTGGGGCAGGAGGGGGAAGGACACAGATATACCCCACTTGAAAATCAGATTATTCCACAGCTACCCTCTTTTGGCACTTGATCAGAAGTTTTGCTTTTTCCTGTAAGTTCTTGTCCAGAGTGTTTACACTATTCTATGCATACTGATACTCTTCCTCTTTTTAAGTAGTTTTCTACTTGCCGATCAAATTTTTCTAGGGAGCTTTGCTTTGGGGTATTTAGTGGAGATAAATCATATTCCTGAAAAAAGTCTTTTAAAGCCTGTTGACTGGCCACTCTGTGAATCTGTTTAGTCTGTGATGCTGTTGAGAGGACATCATTGTTGAAGGGTGGTTGACAAAGACAGTCACTGTCTACAGAGGAAGGAGGAACCCTTTCTAGAGTGGACCTCACATCCCTTCTGTCCCTGGAGAAAGCGCATGTGCATGCTGGTGTTACAGCTGTCTGACAGTTTTTAAATTCATTGACAACATTGTCCTTCAGCTGATGTTTGGTAGAAAGCATGTTTTCTGACTTTACTACAGAGTGTACTCTCTGGTTCTCAAGGTTTGTTGGTTCTACTGTTATTTCTTCCTGTTTCTCTTTACACTGTGGAAACTGAGCACACTGTTCTTGTCTAGAATAAGGCACAGTTCTGTTAGTGGATTCCGGGTAGCACTGCTGGGAAATTTCTGTGTCAGGGTAATATTTGTTCTGTCCAGTACATTTTTCTGGAGAGTCAAAGGAAACTCCCCTTGGAACATGGTGAGAGGCTGTCAATTTTAGTAGTTTTATCGGCTTTTCTCTCTTCTCATTTTGCAGGACTCGTTTAACTGATTCAGGAACTTTAGACTCCAGAGGTAAATAGTTTTCAGAACTCAAGTATTGCTGAAAATATACTTGACATGCCTCATTCTTCACCACAGGGATAATGGAGCAGGGCTTTAGCCAAGCTACAAATTCCAACAGCTCTTGGAAAGATGAGTGGTCAGAATAAGGAACAACATATATATTAGAGTGTTTGATTTTCACTGGTCTGCTGGTAGGGAGAATAGCTATGGTTGGATGACTCCGATTCCAGTTAGTTATTGTTTCTTTGCAGATTTCTGAAAAATCCACAGCATGAATCCATCCAGCTCCTTCTTCAGAAGTGAAAACGTCCTCCATCTCCAACAATTGCATAAGCTCCAACTTCTGGGGACTCACTACAATCCATGTATGAAATTCTTGGGCCAGTTCCACCAAAAGTGACTCCTTTCCCAAGTTATATATACCTACAAGATAGCAAACTCCTATTAGCATTTCAAGAGCCAGGTAGCCTAACACTACAATAATTCAACCTTCAGAGTGGAATATATTCAACTATTATTATTGCATCAAGTCAGAGCATTTGAAATAGTTGCAGCTTAGCAGTTGAAGACTTCAAAAACCTGAAACACGACACCTTCCTTTGGTGGGCAACTCCTCCAATGGCTAATGGCTCACCAGGCAGTTCTATGCAACTGTGTTTTATCATTGTTGATACATATTCATATTTTATGGAGTCAAACCATCTTCCTGATTAATGATTAGATGGGATCAATTTTCACAGGTGACTTTGAAAAATTATTTATACTCCATCTTCTACTCTGGAGGGCATTCAAGGCCATGGCAAACCAGTTCTTAAAAACCTTGCCAAGAAAACTGCAGGGACTTGTCCAGGCAGTCAAGACTGACTTGAAGGCACACACACACACAAAAAAGGACAGATGGATAATTTGATTATTCTACATGTATTTAATGAACTTCCCTTTCTGACCCCTTAAAATTTAGAATTCAGTGGCAACTTCTGAAAGTGTCTGGAGCATTGCATCTGAGGCTTTCCAGAGGTGGGGAACATTTGGGGCCTTGAGTTGTGCACCTCTGGTGTAAACTTGCTATGATGGTTATCTGGGTTGCCACTCTATAGCCAATCAGGAGCCAATAGGAAGAAGCCAAAAGAATTCAGAGAGAATAGGCTCAAACCAGGGTGGAATGCCAAAAAGAATTTTACTGAATAACTATTAAGAAATTTACAGAGAAAGGATACCCATCCACATCTATTCTGCTTCCCCAAACCCCCATAAATGAGAGTAGACAGACTCACCCTCCTAGGACTGTGGGTCTATGTTGAGATTCAAAGTGGCCGGGCTTTTATCACCTTTCTATACTTTTCTTAGGAGACAGGGAGTATAAAACATCTGGAGATGGCTTGGTAGCCCATCTATTCAGTTCCTTGGTCACAACTTCAGAGAGTTGACCCTCTGCCAGTGATATTTTAAATAAGGCATTGTCTCTAGGGAATAATCTGATGAACTATCTTGTCAATAACTTGGGAACACAGATAGTTGACCCTCTGTTAAGAATATTTTTATGGGGAAACATTGTACTTAGAGTAAGGCCGCTTGCTTGCATGCCCTGCACCCCCCAACAGTGTTAGATTAGGGAGCTCATGCTGTCCTCTTTATCTTAATCTTTATAAGTAGCAATACACATAAAAAGGCTCAAAGTCAAGAGTGATTTAAAATATATTGATGCAGTCCATAAAGCTTGCTAAGTAGCTTCTTCTAAGCATAGGTATGGAAAATTTATAATTCAAAACTTGCTAAGTTATACAGAAATTGCCTATGCTAGCTAAGTAACTCTACCTACACTGTACACCTTGTATGTGCAAAGGGAAAAAAGGGTTCACACCACTATTTCCTCGTCAATCTGCCATGCCACTACACTACCTAAACATAAGGATTCTCAAATCAGTAAAGAATCTACATGACAACTTTTTCCCATTCTGTTAGGTCTTAAAAATTAGATCTTCTTACCAATCTTCACCTGATGATCAGGGTGGCCCCTGATCATCCTTTTGATTTGCTCAGTGGCCTGTTGCCGGGATGGTAAGACAATTTCAGGACGACAGTTGGTATTGTCCAGATAGAGGAAGTTGATAAGCTTTGAGTTCTTCAGAACTGGCTCCTGCTGCATGTTAGGAGTGTAACGAAAATCACCTGGTAAGACACAGATATAATGGGACTGTCAGGAGAAACTGCTCCTGGGAAGCAGAAGCCTAAATTAATTAAGAATAAATGTACTTGGTTACTGTAGTAGGAGAAGGGGGCGCAGTGGCTCAGTGGGTAAGACACCAGGCTTGTCGATTGGAAGATCGCAAGTTCGGAGGTAACAGCGTTCCGTGCGCGTCATGCCGGCCACATGACCGTGGAAGCGTCTTCGGACAACGCTGGCTCTTCGGCTAACAAACGGAGATGAGCACCGGCCCCTACAGTCGGACACGACTGCACAACTGTGCGGGGGGAACCTTTACCTTTTTTTACTGTAGTAGGAAGCAGTGTTGTAAATTTTCTAAAGAATTTTTGAATATGAAATTCATATTTCATTGAGTCTTGCAAAATTACTGAATAACCAGCTACTAGTTTACAGCTACTGCTGAATGTGTGTTGACACAAAGTGGGATTTAAATTTTCTTCTTTGGTATCCAAGCCTGAACCTCAAACATTATACCATACTAGTCTGCACAGCTATAGAAGTGGGAGGCTACACTTTTACAGTGGGAGGCTACACTTTTACAGCTTGCTATTACAGCTAGCATCAAACAGCAAAAAAAAAAAAAAAGCAGCTGAGAACATGTTATTGTCAGGATTCAGACAATCTTAGGCCACAAGGGACAATCATAGATGTAACCTAAAAATGCAATTCCCCTCTCTCAAAAACAAGGAAGTTCATACCTGTGTAGAGGATGACACCAAAGGACCCTTCAAAAAGAAACATGACAGATCCAGGGCAATGGTTAGCATCTATCAAGGTCACTGTCATGGTCTCTTTGCCCATCTCATCCAAAGCCACAACATGGCTATCTCCCACTTCCAAAGGACGGATCCACTGCTTAGCTACCTAAAATCCAAACAAAGGCATAGTAGAATCAATGTCAGACTTTGCCTAAGAGATGAGAAAATCAGTAGCATTCTAGATGATGCTGAACTACATTTCCCAGCATTCTGCACACTAGAAAGGTCTGTCAGAATGTATATTTCAGCAACACCAGGAGAACAAAGTGCTGACTAAGAGAAACGGTAGAAGAACAATTGTATGTGCTTAGGTTGTACCTTCAGCCTGAGATGTAGAATTTGACCAGTAACAGGCGAACAATAAACAGGTTGGTTCCAGGTGCTAGAAAGCCCCACAGTATGGTCACTGTGCATATGAGAAAGAAAGAATAAGCGAGCCTGCCCAGCTTTCCTGATATTCCAAAAATCCACCGCAATAGGTGTGCCTGCAATCAGAGTCCCATTCATCACTCCAGCTCCTATAAAAACAATGAATACATCTGAATATTTTTTTTAAAAAAATCTCAGAAAAGTTAAGATGAATCTATGCATCAGTAAAATTCCAAACAAACTTATAAAAAAAAAAGGTGGGGTAGGGATACTGATATCCAAAATGATATCCACAGACAGTAAGAACTAAACTTAGATTAGGCTAATAAGGCAATATAGCATGCTGTCTTACTTGCTTAGCACTGAGGACTTCAATTGCTGTGTTTCTGACACATTCACGGGTTGACACCCAAAGCCATAAACTAACCACAAGGGCTATACCTGCACAATACATGCCAAAAGTCCCCAACTTATTCCTATATGCAGATTGCTACATAACCTCTACAACTGTTTGAGGAACATCAGTGGAGGGCAATGCAGTGCCTGTGGGTCCTACAGGATTTTTGTGTGGGGGTGCACCTTTGAGTCAGTATTGACTCCTGGCAACTGCCTGGGCAAGTCCCTGCAGTTTTCTTGGCAAGTTTTCTTTCTTTTCAGAAGTGGTTGGCCATTGCCTGCTTCTAGGATTGAAAGAGAGTGACTGACCCAAAGTCGCCCAGCTGGCTTGGTGCCCAAGGCGGGACTAGAACTCACGGTTTCCCGCCTGATGCCTTAACTGGTTACATCAAACTGGCTCTCTCCCTACAGCATACATGTTTAATAAATTATTATTATTATGTATAGTCGAAGGCTTTCACGGCCAGAATCCGATGGTGGTTGTGGGTTTTCCAGGCTGTGTGGCCGTGTTCTGGCAGTTTTTGTTCCTAACATTTCGCCAGTAGCTGTGGCTGGCATCTTCAGAGGACAGGAGCACAGCTAGAAGATTCTCTCTGTGCCCAAGTGGAGGGTGTGTGTTCCTGCTGGTGTTTACAGCACAACACCCCTAATCACCACAAAAAACCCTCTCCCAATCTCTTGCAAATGACCTCTCAGCAGCTATAAACACCAGCAGGAACACACACCCTCCACTTGGGCACAGAGAGAATCTTCTAGCTGTGCTCCTGTCCTCTGAAGATGCCAGCCACAGCGACTGGCGAAACATTAGGAACCAAAACTGTCAGAACAGGGCCACACAGCCCGGAAAACCCACAACAACCATATTATTATTATTATTATTATTATTATTATTATTATTATTTGAGATGGCGCCCAGAGGATCCCTACATTGTTCTTTTTAATGAAAAATGGCCTAAATCTTGTGGGACAGTGAAACCTTACGACATTTTAGCATTCCAGCTAAAGAGATTTAGTCGAGCGCAGAAAACTTTTGCGGCGTCCGCGGGCGGGACTTTACAACTGCTGTTTTATGACTGGTCAAGCGCTGTAACGAAACTTTGTTCTGTTGCTCAGTCCACCCACGTCCCTTCCCTAAATCAGTATGCAAAGAGCAGCGTGGAAACTTACTGCGATTTGCTGTAGTCTTGGAGCACAGGAAAGAGAAGGCAGCAAAAATGGATGGCTCTCCTTCCCCGGATGCAAAAATGCCTGCTCGGGGAGTGTCCCAGTGGGGGGAACTAAACCACTGAACAACAAAAGAGAGCTCTTTCCTCCTCTGCAAACAGGAACGTCCTGACACTTTCTCAATTTAGTCCTCATGCAGTAGTAGCTTTTCCCGCCGAAGAATGGAAGAACCAAAGAAACAATTCGCCCACTCGCAGGGCGTTACGACAGACGAGCATGCGCGGTACTGGCTGCGAGAAGTAAAAAAATGATCGTGCTACTGGCCAGAGAACGCGAAACGAGACGGTAAGCGCATGCCCAATATCGACGTGCCGGGATGCTCATGCGCAGTATAGTCATAATTTGAAGGTTACAGTCGTGATCCCCTCGGCCGGTGGGGGGAATGCAAGCTGGTTGGGGAATGTTAAATCTGCTGAGGTTGAGAAACACTGTCCTCGGCCAATAGGCGTCCAAAACAGTGGAAAAATCCAGGATTTTTGCGGAGCTGTGACTAGGCGACAGTAACCTTTCCCTTCTCAAGCAAAAGGTAGCAGCAAAGCCTGCGTGGTGTTTGTAATGCGTGGTGTTTGTAATGCCAGGACTCTTTTGCATTGCGAAGAAAATGGAGCTAATGTCTTTACTTATGGGGGGCGGTGAGACAGGAGGCTGAGGCTGCTCGGGACAACCTTCCCGTGTACTCCTCTGTAGATTACTAGTAATTCATATAATGATACTTTCTGCTGCTGTTGAGTATTAGGACCCTGCAGCATATCTGAGGTCTCTTCGGGCTTCAGAGCCTCCCCCTCCCCAGTGCAACCGGGATATTAAACTGAAAAGCCCCCGGAAACGTTTACAGTGAGGATAATGTAAATCTTTATGTCACGTATGTGACTGCCAAGCAAATAAATTATCCTGCATAAAATTTGTATTAAAGCTTCTTCTAAAGGAGGAGATCATTTTGGAGGCATTCTCATGAGTGTTGCCTTCCTGCACTTAGAGTTCTGCACTTTGAGAGCTTGACTCCCTCCGATGACGGGGTAAATTGCAAAATTTGACTTGCGAGTACATTCACTCCATTTATTCTCCAACTGCCTGGTGACATAAAGATGGTAAGGCTTTAGTTTTTGCTATCTGCCAGGCCAAAGCATTAGAGGCATCACCAGAAACAAATAACAAATTGAGGTCTAAAATCTTCGTGTTTTCAGATCTGGGAAAACAACTCTTTCATGTGCCCTTAAGACTAAATGTAGTTTCATACCAACCAACAATATCTACAATGACGGCATTCATTCCACAACTTTCATCTTTGCCTTGACAGAATTGTACATCGCATAACTAGTTTCATTTCTGAGCTGTACTTTCCTTCCTAGCAGTATCTTGTGTCATGGAGAATTATGAGGAATTTAACAGCTTATACATAATTTTATGTCATTTTGTTTGGTCCTAATAAATGTATCACCTACCTATGGATGTAATACCTATTTCTCAGAACTATTGTTTTATTCATCTGATGAAAAGGAAGTGATTCACCAGAAAAATATGATGATAATAAATTTGTTAGTTTGTTTTTGTTTATGCCTTTTATTGTTTTTGAAATAAGTCTAACACAGCTACTCCTCCAGAAACTAAGTGTAATTAGTTATTTGTTACCTATTTGTTGCTATTCTTGTCGTCTTGCCTTTCTTCTATTGCATCTCCTGTATTGACTGTATTTTGTTTTCTGTAAGCGCCTTGGAGCAGAGACTTGTCAACTTGTTGCTTGTTAAAATGCCATGCTTGTTGCTGTCACAATGAAAAAGTAGCAGTAGAAGAGATTGAAAGGAGCAGAACGGAATGCAGTCTGAAGTGCTCGGCTTTTTTTTCTGCGACTGTATCCACCCTATGTAACTACTGTCCTAGGTTCTTCAACAATCAGGGTGTTTAGAATCTCAACAAGATGCCCTATCTTGGTTCGGAGGATACAGTGAAGGAGCTGAAGAGGGCCCTGTCCAACCCTCATGTGCAAGCTGACCATCTTCGCTATAGGAATGTTATCCAACGAGTGATCAGGTCTGTACTGAGACACTTGTGTTATGCTACAGTCCTCTTGTATTCTGTCAAGTATAGTTGATCTTATGAAATGCTGGAAGTTTTTGATCAATTAATGATATGTGCAATAATTATTTTAGATGGCTATTCAAATAATATTTTAACATTAACTGTCAAGAAGAGAGCCAGTTTGGTGTAGTGGTTAAGGCATCAGGCTAGAAACTGGGAGACCGTGAGTTCTAGTCCTGCCTTGGACACAAAGCTAGCTGGGTGACCTTGGGCCGGTGATTCTCTCTCAGCCCTAGGAAGGAGGCAAGGGCAAACCACTTCTGAAAAACCTTGCCAAGAAAACTGCAGGGACTTGTCCAGGCAGTCTCTGAGAATCAGACATGATTGAATGGATTAAAAAAAAACTATTAAGAAAGTTTAAAAATAATTGGATCTAGTTAGAGTACATATAATCTATCTTTCTCTATATTGTTAATACAATATTTTTACAACTATGCAGTTTTTTCAGATATATAGGATATAGAGTTGGCAAAAGACTTTGGCTTTTATAAAATAGCATGTCACTGTTGCAATTTTAACAAATCGAGAAATAGTATTTGTGATTACTTGGAACATAAATGGAAATCTTTGATTAAAGGAAAAAGATTTTGTGCTGGGCAATATTGCTTCCTCTCTGTCTTACCATTATTTCTAGTTCAATTTTTTTTAATTTTCTGGTTGTCCAGGCCAAGGTTATATTGAAAAAGAAATCAACATTCTGTAGAAAATAGTCTCAGTGTTGTGCCAAGTGTAGTTAAATAAAGTGATAATATTTTCATATATTTATTTCAAATATTTATTTATTACATTTATAAGGTGGTTCAACTCTACAGAGACTCTGGGCGTCACATATTTTTATTTAAGTTAGAGATACATTACATATTTTAACTGCTCTATGCAGGTGCATGAAGAAGACTTCTTCCTTATCTTCATTTTCTCAGCTTCAATATAAATCCTAGCCATTTCCTTTCCATAATCCTTTTCAAGTGGGGAAAAGATGTAGTGTGCAATCCACCTAAAGGTAAAGGTCCCCCCCCCCCCCGCACATTTGTGCAGTCGTGTCCGACTCTAGGGGCCGGTGCTCATCTCCGTTTGTTAGCCGAAGAGCCAGCGTTGTCCGAAGACGCTTCCACGGTCATGTGGCTGGCATTACCCACGCGGAACGCTGTTACCACCAAAGTGGTACCTATTAATCTACTTGCATTTGCATGCTTTCAAATTGCTAGGTTGGCAAGAGCTGGGACTAGTGCGGGAGCTCACTCCGTCACGCGGGACTAGGGATTCGAACCTCCGAACTCGGGATCTTCCGATCGACAAGCCTGGCGTCTTACCCGCTGAGCCACCACGCCCCTTGCAATCCACCTAGTGCTCTGGAATATAACCACCCTGGATCTCCCAATTATAAATAATATAATTTAGTCTTAAAATCTGTGTGATGAAAATTCATATATTCTTCTCATTTTTGCAAATGTTGCTTAAAAACTTTTTTTGTTTATATTACATATTTCTTGATTGATTTATTTTTCTGAGACTTTCGAAAGTGGAGGATCACATAAAAATAAGTCAATCAAAGTATGCCGAGTTTGGAACATGTAGCCAAAAGTTAGCATAAAATGCTCCCAGTGAAGAATTTAGATTTATGTGGTGCAGGACTTAATTTGGCTGTGTTTGCAGTTAATCTGCTGCACTGAGGTGGAATGCAAGTGAAACCTAGAATGTATTTGCATGAATATATACACAAATTCTGGGTGACAACTTGTTATGGTTTATGCATTGGCTATAATAATTACAAAGTAATCTTTTGATTTTTCAGATAGATTAATATGGGATCCCCACTGCTGTATCTAAATTCTTCTATCTTTTTCTTGCAGGCATATGACCCAAGGTGTAGATGTTTCCAGTGTCTTTATGGAGATGGTTAAAGCTAGTGCTACCATAGACATTGTTCAGAAGAAGCTAGTATACTTGTATATGTGTACATACGCTCCACTGAAGCCTGATCTAGCTCTTTTAGCTATCAATACTCTGTGCAAAGACTGTTCAGACCCCAACCCTATGGTTAGGGGTCTGGCCCTGCGCAGCATGTGCAGTCTGAGGTAAGGAAATGGACTGCTTGCTCTGACCTCCTCTGCCATCACATATGAGAGAAGGTTATATGGTGTTACACACTCAAATACAGAGGTTATTGGTCAATAGCTCCTGACCTGAACTGTGACATTTCAGTTCTTTTGACTTGAATTTAAGTGTGATCAGTAACACATCACTACAAATAGCACTTCCCTCCTAGTCCTGGGACACACTTGAAGAGCTTTCTGTTTTGCTGGCCAAGACTGAATTTCCCTTGAGTTATAGCAGTGTAGACTGCTATTTTGCTTTCAGACCTGTGGAATCTAGTACCAGCTATTTAATAATATTTTATTAAAAGGGTGGGGGACATAAAATTGTAAGAGGAGAATTTATAGATTGATAGCCTACAATGTTCCTAGGATGCCTGGCATACAAGAATATATTCAGCAGCCAATCCTGAATGGTCTACGAGACAAAGCTTCTTATGTAAGAAGAGTAGCTGTTCTTGGATGTGCAAAGATGCAGAAACTCCAAGGAGACTGTGAAGTGGGTAAATAAGGATGTTTTTTCCACTCCCTTTTCATTTCCCCCTCTCCATATTAGAATAAATATGTGGCATATTGTTTTAATGCTATAAAGAGAAAGTTGGGTTTGAATGCTGTAACAGTTCTACTTTGTGCGTAGAGACCCCCCTTCACAGAAGACATATTCTGCTGGGTGCAATTCTTCCTACCTTGCCCCATAATTACTTGCCAGCAATTTTTCTCAGCAAACTCATATTATTTATTTATTATTATTATTATTATTATTATTATTATTATTATTATTATTTATTAAAAGTGTATGCCACCCAACTCTCAGCAACTCTGGGTTGCTCACAACAATCAAAGAAATTACAATACAAAATCAATAAAACATAAAAAATGAAGATAAAAAATGGCAAACACAATGAAGTGAGGGGTCTCATTCCCTGTCACCAAAGGCCTGGGTGAAGAGCCAGGTCTTCACTGCTCTTCTAAACAACAGCGTAGGGGCCATCCAGATGGTTTTCGTTTGATGATAATTGTTTGTGTTCTTATACACACAGTCAGAAGCAGCACCGCATAGCAGATGAAAGGTGAAATATTTCTGACTTCCTTTCTAACATGCTTTTTGCAGATGGTGCACTAGTTAATGAGTTATATAGTTTGCTTCGGGATCAGGATCCTATTGTGGTGGTAAATTGTCTGAGGGCTCTTGAGGAAATTCTGGCACATGAAGGAGGAGTCGTCATCAACAAACCCATTGCCCACCATCTTCTTAACAGGTACATTCCCTCCAAAATGCTTGGGTAAACTAGAGGTATCTTTCTCCACTGTCTTTTTTGTTTTTAATTGTGAAAAACAGATGCTTGTCAAATTAATGCTAATATTTTCTTTGTTAGTTTATTGAATTTATGAACCTGCCTTTCTGCCAAAAAAGGCACTTGTGGCAGCTAACAATAGTAATATAAAAATGAAAACAGGTGTATAATTAAAATACACCATGAATCAATCAAAAAGACATTTGTGGGAGAAGACAAGAATAACCAATCAGTGAAGTTCTACTTCTGGAGATTGACAAACCAGCTTAAATGGTAGACGACTGCTTGAACAGAACTATAACTCATTGGCATCTAGGCAACGAGGGAACTTCCCTTGGCAGGGAGTTCCTAAGTCTGGAAACCACCACTGAAAAGACCTTAAGTTGATGTGCCATAATACTGTCCAAGGTCTTTCATTTTTACATGGCGGTGGCAGAAATAATTGCTTGTTCTGCAAAGTCGTTTCCTGGTTCTGGCTTTCAAGCATGTGAGTATTAATTTAATGTAAAAAAAGTTGCAATTATATACAGTTTACATAAAATAATTGGTCAGCTTGTAAGCCCAGTGCTCATAGATAATATATGATTGCACCTGATTTTATGGGGATATAGCAGATGTGACATTGGGGAGTCTTTGGTGCTCTCTGAGCCTTGTTGTTTTCATGCAGACGTTTCATTGCCAGGCTAGGCAACATCTTCAGTGCGAAAAGGGAGTGGAACTCCCTTTTCGCACTGAAGATGTTGCCTAGCCTGGCAATGAAACGTCTGCATGAAAACAACAAGGCTCAGAGAGCACCAAAGACTCCCCAGTTCAACCCTGAGCTACAAATATTCTCTTCGATAGATATGACATTATTGTTATTATTATTATTATCCCACTATGTATGTATGTACAGTATGTATATGTATATATAAATTCCCTTCTCACCCCTGTGGGTGGTATGTGTCTTCCTCAACCTCAGGTCCTCTACCAGAGGCCTGGGAGTTTGAGGGTTCTGCACAGTATCTTAGCTGTTCCTAGCACTGCACTCTTCTGGACACAGAGCTCTGATGTTGTTCCTGGGATCTGTTGGAGCCACTCTCCCAGTTTGGGAGTCACAGCCCTGAGTACTCCTACCACCACTGGGACCACTTTGGCCTTATATACAGGTATATAAGCTCAAGGTGGTGAATGTACCTCATATTCCTGCCTCCTATTTTCCCAACAACAACAACCCTGTGAGGTGGGTTGGGCTGAGAGAGTGACTGGCCCAAAGTACCAGCCAGCTTTCATGCTTAAGGTGGGCCTAGAACTCACAGTCTCCTGGTTTCTAAGCCAGCACCTTAACCACTACACCAACTGGCTCTCAACATTGAATGCCTCTGACATTAAATTGTGTGTGTGTGTGTGTGATATAAGTAAACAGGAATATTTAGAGATGAGTTGATAAAAAAGCAAAATTTTAAACCTTATAGATCTTTCAGTAATTTTAAGGTGCCATTGACCACCTGATGTAGAATGAAGTAGAATGCTTCTCGAACAATTCTGTTTCTCCTGTGAACAGTGTTCCTAATACTGGGATTTAGTATTTTCTTGCTTTATTGGGCCCCTCTCTCCCATGAAGAACTGTGATTACTGTGCTGATAATGAAAAGCCTACAGCTTGTTTTATAAGGAAATAATGCATTATATTAATACTTTGATGAAACAAAGATCTTGAATGAAGTTAGCTAGTATGCTTTTAGCTTCAGGTTCTTTCATTTCCCTTCACACAAACATGAATCTGTGCAAGTATACACTTTCATTGCTCAGTTCTAGAATTTTGCTCTCTGAATACATCTGTGAAAGTATACCTGGGTACCTCCCTAAAATAATGTGAGGTGATACTGGATGAGTTTCAGACAATTGATTATCTGCCGATAAAATATATATTTGTATTTCTCTCTTAAATTTTGAAAGGTATTCTATGTCTACGGGTCAAGGGCTAAGTATAAATTTACTTAAAGTATATAGTTTAGTAGAGTTTGGTCAGGTCCCTCCATCTCATCTTACTGATTCATATATTTCAGTTTAATACTGATGAAAAAAATTGAAACAAGTGGCCTGCAGACTGGGAGAGCTAAGCTATACTTTCATTGCATCACCATTTGTGTTCGTTTCCCCCTCTTTGCAGGATGCCAGATCTAGATCAGTGGGGGCAGAGTGAGGTGTTGACCTTTCTGCTGCGATACAAGCCCCGCTGTGAAGAAGAGCTCTTCGATATCCTTAATTTACTGGATGGATACCTTAAAAGTAGCAGTTCCAGTGTAGTGATGGCTGCCACAAAACTCTTCCTGGTACTGGCTAGAGACTTCCCCCATGTCCAGGCAGATGTGCTGGTTAGAGTAAAAGGTCCACTCCTAACAGCGTGCACCTCTGGGAGTAGAGAACTCTGTTTCACTGCATTGTGTCACGTGCGCCAGATAATAGACAGCCTTCCTGGCCACTTCAGTAGCCAATATAAGAAGTTCTTCTGTTCTTACTCGGAACCACATTATATCAAGTGCCAGAAAATGGAGGTGCTGTGCAAGTTGGTGAATGATGAGAATGTGCAGCATATATTGGAGGAGCTGAGAGACTACTGCACTGATGTGTCAGCAGAGCTTGCCCAGGGAGCAATATTTGCCATAGGTAAGTGGACTAATAGGGGTGTGGTGGCTCAGCGGGTAAGACGCCAGGCTTGTCGATCGGAAGATCGCAAGTTCGGAGGTTCGAATCCCTAGCTCTGTGTGTGGAGTGAGCTCCCGCACTAGCTCCACCTCTTGCCAACCTAGCAATTTGAAAGCATGCAAATGCAAGTAGATTAATAGGTACCACTTTGGTGGTAACAGCGTTCCGCGTGGGTCATGCCGGCCACATGACCGTGGAAGCGTCTTCGGACAACGCTGGCTCTTCGGCTAACAAACGGAGATGAGCACCGGCCCCTAGAGTCGGACACGACTGCACAAATGTGCGGGGGGAACCTTTACCTTAAGTGGACTAATAGGGTTCTAACGAAAGACCTCCAGCAGGCAAATAAATGTACACCAAAGTTAAAATGTTTGGGTAAAGGATACAATACTCCCCCCTCCTTTATATGGCAAATTCTGTATTTGCTAGTGTTTCTTTTGGTTATAAAAGTGTATGATTGTTCTTGCAGGTATAAATAGGACAATCTGCTCTAGAACAAAAAGTATGCCTCCAAGTCAGAAGCAAAGTATGGTCAAACTATTGAGTCCCCTATTCGGGGTAGAGTCCCCTGTTCAGGGAGATGGGCGGGGATAAATTGAATAAATAATAATAATAATAAAAACTAGAAAATGAAGCAATTCAAAATTAGGCCAGTCTTTGAAAATATTTGCCATGGCCCCTGCCATCTTAGATATTACTGAAAACACAAGCAACTACACTCACAATATCCAAGAATGTATGTTTACTGAAAAGTAAATTCCACTGCATTCTAAAGTTGACAGCTTTAGTCTTTATTTCATATCAAATTAGTCAAAAATTTAAGAAACCTTAGAAAACAATTAGTCACAAAATCCATATCAAGATGCATGTAGTTGACCTATCACCAGTACAAATATTTCAGTTTGATGTAGTGGTTAAGGTGCTGGACTAGAAACTGGGAAACCCGTATGTTCTAGTCTTCCCTTAGGCAGGGAACTGGTTGTGTGATTTTGGGCCAGTTGCGCTCTCAGCCCAACATCACAGGATTGTTGTGGGAAAAAACAGGTGGAGGGAACATTATGTATGCTGCACTGAGTTGTAAAAACTAAAGATGGGATGTAAATCTAATGTCTCAGTGAGAACTTCATTTTATACCATTCAATTATATGAAATGTGTTTCTCTGTTGATTATCAATCTGCTGTATTATTGCTTAACTTACAAAAAAAAAATAGTCATGTTCTCTTCCTTAAGTGGTCCAAATACCTGCCTAGAATTGTCTTATCTATATTATCACTGTTCCCAATACTGTTCCATTTTGTCTTATTTTGCATTTGATTAGGTTGTTGCATTTCTGTACTGAGATATTTATTTATTTATTTTATTAAATTTATATGACCGCCCAACTCCCCCAACGGGGGACTCTGGGCGGTTATATATTAGAAATATCAGGGTGTGTTGCTGGCTCGCTCTTTCCAGATTGAGGAATTATTAAGCAACCCTGAACACTTCGGGTCATATGTGATTTTTTTCAGGAAACATTGCAAGAACCTACTCAGAGCAATGTGTGAGGATTCTAACAGAACTCCTTGAGCTGAAGCAAGAACATATAACGTCAGGTATTATTCCAGACTTTCTGGTTGATATTTGATTTACGCTGTGGCAAAATTCAGCTTATTTGGTCAGATGTGACATAGTTTCTTCTAAATTTAGAAGAAATCAAAAAGTTGCTTGAAAGGAACAGTTGACTGCTCAGTGCTAAGAGTGTTTTACCTGCTGTAGCTGGTACCAGCTGTGTCCATTCTTGGAGAGAGCAGATCTGGCCACAGGTCATATGCTTTAGTCCCATCCAGATTAGATTCCTGCTAATGTATTTTCTATCAGGCTGCCTAGAAAAGTGTTCTTAACTAGAGGTGCTGGAGAATGCTGTGGCCAGTGTAACCTGCCTTTTTTCCCCTGTGCTACCTTTTTAAAAATACTCTGACCCTGACCCTAACCCTTCCACTTTGCTTCTGAAAGCAATTCAGGATATTAGTATCACTTACAATTCTCCATATAACTTAAAATCATAGTATTTGAAGTCCTTTTTCCTTGTGTATTGTCCTCTCTGTCAACTGTGCCATCTCCTCAGTTGCTGCTTTGCATTCCATGATGGTCAGGGAAACAGATATGGCCTTTTTAGTGGCAGCACGCTAATCATGGGTCTTCCTTCCAAGGGAGGTCTAACACCTTCTTTATTGTCTTTTAGGCAACTGGTGAAAATTCATTTTGTTAGAATTTTACTGTATTTTAATCTTATTAGCTGCAGTTTATGTTTTAACTATTTATATTCTGAATCTTACTGCTCTTGGGTTTTGATTGTATTAAGATGTTATCCTTTGGACCAAAAAGTGGTATAAACATGTTGTTATGTATTTCCTTATAGCTGTAGTGCAGGTGTTCCGGGATCTAGTATGGTTGTGTCCACAGTGTATAGAGTGTGTGTCCCAGTCTTTGTCTGGCTGCGAAGAGACCATCCAGGATAGTGAGGTAACATAGAATACCTTTTGTGTAATACAGATGATGATAGTGGTGGATGGCTGAGCTGAAACCATGTAAAACCCTTGATTACAATTCCAGAAGTGAAAAATGCATCTTGAGTTCTAGAGTTCTGTATGAAACCTCTGTTTCTGGTATAATAGCCTCCAGCCGTAATATAAAGCATTTTATAATTGTATCAGCCTGTCCTCTATTCTGTTGATAGAGTAATTCTAAGTAAAAAGTAGAAGCTGAAAGTGGGGGGAAAAAGTATGTGTTTATTGTATATAAGTGAGTCATTAGTATAAACAATCATATAATCATTTAGTTATATGATCTGAAGGTATGTCTGCATAAGAATTTTATCTTGTTTTCTTATTTCTATTCTAATCTATTTTCTTATAGCATGAAGAATTCCTCTGCTTTTTCATTTGCAGCATAGAATCTTGAATCAACTAACCCTGCTTTTAGCTATGCATCGTCTTCCGGAAGCAAAAAAGTTATATAATTTATTTATCTTACCAATTTCTAATCAAGTAAATATAGAATTAGTAGCACTGGATAATATGGAATAGGGCTGAAACTAAAAACTTTGCTAGTATTGACACAATCTGACTAAATAAAACCAATCACAATTAATCCTTGAATAATTCAAGATTATGTGTGCTAAAATTCTAGAGTTCTAACTCACATGACCAAGTACAGGTAGTGTTTTATAATGTTGGTTCTCCAGATTAAATTGGTACAGATCCTGAGATTTTAATTACGAAGCAGTCAGATGGTGTAGCAGCCTCAGAATTTATTTCAACATCTCTTCTGTTCCGATTTGCTCAAATAACATCCTTAACATGTAGGTTTGGTATGTGAATTGCTCTTAAGAGTACTGAATGCCAAATGTTTTAATGCAGTCTTAAATGTGAGCTATCCTGGTTTATTTTTTTTAGGGGAAGCAAGCATTAATCTGGCTGCTGGGTGTACATGGAGAAAGAGTCCCCAATGCCCCTTATATATTAGAAGATTTTGCGGAGAATGTGAAATCAGAACCATTCTCAGTTGTAAAGCTGGAACTACTGACAGCTTTGGCCCGGCTATTCATAACACGTCCAGCTGAGTGTCAGGATACACTGGGTCGGCTACTTTATTATTGCATTGGTAAGTCTGTCTGTGGTGGCTGCTGTATCGTGAATTAGGTGAAAGATAACAGTTATGGTTACTGTTGAAAAGCATATGCAAAAAATTCCTGGTCTAAAATTCTATAGATTTCCAAGTCAAATCTCAAACCATTTTGCCACAAGTATTTTTTCTATCCTGTCTGTACTGCTAGTGTCAAACATGATCTAAAGGAGTGATAGAAGGGTTGGGAGGGGCCCCTCGGAACTGCACACTGAAGGACGAATTAAGTAATTGCTTATTTTTTGTTGCCAAATGTGTGTGTCTATGATCCAGAGGAGGAAAAAGACATGGCTGTTCGGGACCGTGCACTCTTTTACTATCGTCTCTTACAAGCTGGTATGGAAGAAACAAAAGGAATTCTGTGCAGCCCAACATCTGATCATTCTCTCCGCCTTTTGGAGGAGCAGACTGAAAGTTCCATTAATGAATGGGTCCCTGACTTTAATTCCTTGGTGCCCATCTATGGCAAAGAGCAGTGGGCAGCTATGACAGCTAGTCGAGCCATTGATCTCCACTGTGCAGACTCCAGCTGTGATGATTCCAAAACAGGAGACAAAGGTAAGAGACATATGTAGATTTTAGTTCCTTTCCTATTCTTCATGTGCTCACTTTTCCTTAATGAAAGCCAGAATCTTCACTGAAAAATGTACTTTTAGGTATCTGATTGACAAGTTATTCTTTGTTTAGTAGGTGGTACTATGTTTGTTATAATTCTGAAGTTCATACTAGGCATATTTCGGCTTAAACTTAATAGTGATTGCTCCAATGTGGGGTTCCACAGAGCTTGGCTCTCTCCTCCATGTTACTTAACAACTATATGAGACTGATTCATCTTTTAGCTTGAGGTGAGATATCATCAGAATGCTGATGATGTCCAGCTATACATTGCCACCTTAAGAGGTGCAGTAGAGGTCCTTATCCAGTGTCTGGAGGTTGTGAGGGACTGGCTATGACAAAACAAACTCAGACTCCCAGCAAGATGGGGCTACTGTTCTTATGCAAACGATCTGGCATGATGTCAGTTCTGAGGTTGGTTCTGCACAGAGTTACATTTCCTCTGAAGGAGAAGGTCCTTGACTTGGGGTTCTCCTGAGCTAGAGCAGCAAATCAAGGCCATGGCCAGTGGAGCCTTTGCTCAGCTTTGACTGATGTGCTAGTTACAGCCCTTCTTGGACTAGACAGCCCTTATGATAGTTAGGGTTTCCCATGTGGATATACTTAAGACTCCCCTTCCTACATGAGATTCAGAGGTGGGGCCCCAGAGAAAGATGATGGCCATCTGCTGGGAGACTAGTGGGCTTCCTTATGCGGTTGGCTGGCCACTGTGAGAACAGACTGTTGGACTAGATGGGGCAGGGGTCCAATCCAGGAGGGCACTGATTACGTTCTTATGATGTGTTTCATTCATGGCCCTGACATCATGGAATAGCTGACCCCCTGAGGTACTGGGTGTTTGCAAAGTTGTGAACATGACTTTATTCTGACAGGCTTTGGAACACTAATGGTAGAGCTGGGCTGCCTTTTCGGTTATGTGTTTTGGTTCTTGATTTAGATTTTAATGTATGATGGATTTTATAGGGAGGATTAGAAGGATGAGTTCGGTGTTGTGTTTTAATAGATGTTATTGCTGCAAACTGCTGTGAGTCTTTGTATATGGTGGTACACCAATCTGTGTAACAAATAATAAATAATATGGCTTTTCTTTCTTTTTCAGTGCCACCGATGTTAGAAAAGAAGGAGAAGGTCCCTAATATTAATGCCAGTTCCAGTAGCCTTACTTTAATGTCCAGCATGTGTCTGACTGCAGAGCAGTTTGAGAGGACATGGCTAAACCTGGCTGTGGGCTGCCAGCAAGCTGTTCCTTGGCAGGAAACCATGCAGCCAGAGACTTTGCAGGCTGCCCTGCAGGTCGTCCATATTCAGACTATTGCAATGAGCAAGCCTGGTTCACAGTCCTGGAAAGCCTTCCTAGGGGCGCAGGATGACGCAGGCTGCCTTTTCCTAACTGAGCTGCAGCTGGAGACAGGAAGTGCAGAGATGCAGATGTTGGTGAAGCAGAGTGAAAACAAGCTAGAAGCACTGCAGGCCTTTGTCTCATTATTGAAAACAGTTCTGGAGACAGTGGCAGGCCTGACATCCTGATTCTTTCTATTCTCTGATGTTGGTCATAAGTGGGAAGAGGCAGAGACTTGTACTGTATATGGTTTACTTGTATTCTTCAAATGAAGCTGTAGTTCTTACAAGTTGTCAGTAAAGGCTTTGTAGAGCATAACTTTTAGTGCAAATGAAAACTGTGTGTCTATAGAAAGATATATGCAGAGAAAACAGTCACCCTCAAAAAGGCAAAATAAGAAGAGCATGTTTATGGACAAAGGATGCTTTGTATAGATCTACAGAATTAGAATGGCAAGAGCTGAGATTTCAGGGCAATGGCAGATTAAGGAGGATTTGTGTGTCTGGAAGGAGTCACTAAGCAATGTTTCCTCTAATTTCTGACAGCTGTGTGTGCAAAAATTGTTTTGTGCAGCTTTTCCCAAACCAAGTACAAATTTGTGTGCTGCAATATGAGTATATGAGTAAATTGCAAATAAAAATATAACAGCAATTACAGTTTTATTTCTATTTCATTTCAAGTTTATTTATTTATTAAACTGATACGGACGTCTGTCTAAATACAGTAATCTTAGGTAGCTCACAAAATCAATAAAAACAACAACAAAACAATCATGTCACTCACACAAAGCAGCACAATTCCCTCCCATTGTGCTCCAACTGATAATTGCAATCAATATTTTGCAGGCATTTAAAATAGTTTCTTTGGGCGGGGGAATTTGATATTGTAATGAAAGAAAAACTAAAGAAAAAAAAGCTTTATGCAAAATGCATTTAGATTGTCCCCCCTCTTTCATTTTCTCCCCCGTTCTTTGCTTCTTCTCTGGGTGTATTCTGAACTTACTGAAACTTTAATTTCTTGGATAACTTCCTTATCCAAGGACTGAAGAAGCTCCTTGGATAAGGAGCGAAACGTTTCCACTGAGAAAATAGAAATCCAGTTGACATGATTCAAGCTACAGACTGAGAACCTTCATCGACATATGAAACTTTAATTATTTTTAAAGACTTTTTCCCCCCAAAGTTAATGATCATGGAGCTAGTGCAACCTGAAACTCAACAGATACTAACTAAACGTCCTTTGGAGGGAGGTGTTCCTTTTTGCACAGAAGGCTCTGGGGTCTGGCTGCAACTGCAAGGCTGAGAAAAGGCTGCCTGCCTGCTGTCCCAGGCAAAGGGTACCAGCTCACTGCCTCGGGCGTACCTGTCAGTCCTGCTCAGTCTCTGCCGGGGCAGTGCCAAGCAACTCTCTCCTGCTGCAGGTAAGCTGAGGCACCAAACTTGTGCAGGACTCCTTGTGAGTCGCGAGCCTGGAGTTTTATGACGACTAAATTTATTGTTATTACTTAAACTTAATTTTGTGTGTGCTTGACATAGACACTTAGTGAATGGAGTAGCAAGGTTGTTTTAAAGTTTTGTATTGATTTACTTCCGTTTAGATGCTATTCCATTTCCAATCGAAGAGATTCCATTTCCAAAAACCTAGTGGCTTATAGTGCACTACAACTAGGGTTAAAGTTAATAGTAACCATTCATGATAAAATTACAGTCAATCCAACACACTACCATTCAGGGCTGGTATGATCTTACCCACAAATGCCCTCTTGAAAAGTCGTTTTCACAGCTCTTCAGACACTTAATAGGAGGAGGGTTAGCCCAGATGACAGTTCAGTGGGAGGTAAGGTGCATCTGAAGGGATTTGCTCTTACACTGATTCCTTTCTAGGCTTTTTCAGCAATCAGGAAGTACAGTATGTCTGTTCGGGGGAGCAGTTTATTTTGCCTCGATTCTCTTTAAAATCTCTTAATGCACATAACAAGGGAATCAGAATAGCTTAAGAAACTTGCTGTTCTCACTAAATTTTAAAAACCCACACTGATAATGAAGGAAAAACTTATAATGTAGAAGATAGCCCCTTTGACCTAAAATTAGAAAGTTTAAAAAGCGTGTATGCTTTCCTCCTGTCTCAGGGGAACTATGCCACTTTCAAAACCATTGTCCTCACAGTGGTCCTTTTACTGTGTCTCTGCAGCACACGTAAAGTTGCTGCCTGCCCTTGTTAGTTTCCTGTGCAGCAGTTGGTTCTTCTGGTCTGGGGAAAAAAACAACTGGTCACAGCAGGAGAGAACATTGCATGCTGCTTTTCCCCAGCCCAATAGTCCTCGGAAAACAGTCTCCTGGACTGCAGTGAAACTTAACTCCAGGAAAGAAGAGAAGTGTGTCCTTCAAGAATTCAGCTACATTTCTCTCCATAGGTATACATTTATTTGTATTATTTTAATCTGGACCCCCACACTTTCCACTCTTCAGGCTGACAAATTGAAGTCAAAGCAAAACCCAAGGAAAACCGGAATTGTGTTGTTCCCTAAATCTCACGTGCATGCTTTAATCCAGAGCAAGTCCTACAAAGAAGAAAAGCCGCAGGCTTACCCCATGTTCCCTTGTGGCTGAGAATCACATCCTGTTGAAAGGAATAATCAGGCTCTTTGAAGACCGTTAAAGAAAACGTGTATCTTGGGAAACAGGTTCCAAAATCTAAGAAAGGGAGAAGAACTCTGTTGTCATTAAGTTTCTTCTGGAGCGTGAGGAAAGCAGCTGACACTCTTTTACATGCAAGTAAAAGCCCTCTCCCACCAGCAGAGGGAGTTCCCAAATAAGATGAGGATGATGAGGATGATATATTACATTATATGCCGCCTTACTCCCAGCAACTCTGGGTGGTTTACAAATTGTTAAAAACATTTAAAAATAAGGAACAATACAAAAAACACAAAAACAGCACAAAATGAAGGAGCAGAGATGGCAGAGAAAGCAAACCCAGATGGGAACAAGGAAAAGGAAGAATGAATCATCCTCACCAAAGGCCTGGGTGAAGAGCCACATCTTGAGGGCGCTTTGAAATACCAGAAGGGTGGGGGCTGTTCGAATCTCACTGGGAACCTCATTCCAGAGGGCAGGTGCTGCTACAGAGAAGGTGAGTTCCTGGGTTCCGATAAATGGTGTTTAAACAATGGAACCCAGAGCTTGCCAACCTTGCCAGATTGAACGAGCCAGACAGATACTATGGAGACAGGTGGTCCCTCAAGTAATCAGGCCCTATGCCATGTAAGGCTTTATAGGTAGTGACCAGCACCTTGAATCGCACCCAGAAGCAAACTGGCAACCAACGCAGGTCGCGAAGTAGAGGTGTTACACATAACACGGCATGCCCGTCACTGCTCGTGCTGCTGCATTCTGGAGCAGCTGAAGCTTCCAGGTGGTCTTCAGAGGCAGCTCCATGTAGAGTGTGTTGCAGTAGTCAAGCCATGAGGTGGCCAGGGCATGAGTGACTGTTTGAAGCCCCCTTCCCAATCTAGGAAAGGGCGCAACTGGCACAACAGCTGTGCAAAGGCCTTCCTGGCCACAGCTGCCACTTGCTCATCAAGCAGGAGCTGTGAGTCCAGGAAGATCCCAAATTGTGCACCACCCTTGAATTGAGAAGTGCCACCCATCCAAGGTCAAAGATGGAATATCCCCAGATCTGGGCAGTCCAAACACCCACAGCCACTTGGTAGGATTGAGTCAGAGACGGTTCCTCCCCATCCAAACCCGCACAGTCTCCAGGCACTGGAACAGAACCTCAAAAGCATCACTTGTCCAGGCTGGAGTCGAAAGATATAATTGGGTATCCTCAGTGTAATGATGATACTGAACCCCAAACCTGTAGATGACTTCACCCAGCTGTTTCATGTAGATGTTGAAAAGGAAGGGAGAGAGAAGCACCCCACAAAGGGGCCTGTGGAACAATCTCTCCCCACCAACCAATATTGACTGGAATCAGCCCAAAGAAAGGAAGAGAACCACCGTAAAATGGTGCCCCCAATCCCCAACCCATGGAGCCAGCTCAGAAGGATACTGTAGTCAACAATATCAAAAGCCACTGTGAGATCAAGGAGCCCAAGGACGGATGCACTACCACCATCCTGGCTCCACCACAGGTCATCAACAAGCATGACCAAAGCTGTGTCAGTACTAAATCCTGGCCAGAAACCTCACCGAAAGGGTCTAGATCAGAGCTTTCCAAACTGTGTGTCGGGACACGTTACTGTGTCGGCTGCAGTGTCTGGGTGTGTCACAGCTGCTGCTGCCTCCGAGCCCTGCCAGGATTCCACGCAGGTCCTAGTGCCTGCCTTGTGCCTTGCTGCCTCCAAACCTGCTGTGATTCCGCACAGGTCCTAGTGCCTGCCTTGTGCCCTGCTGTAAGAGTGTGTCGTGAAATGATGCATGTCTAAAAAGTGTGTCACCAACATGAAAAGTTTGGAAAGCTCTGGTCTAGATAATCAATTTCCTCCAGGATTCTCATCAGTTAGACAAACAACTTTGTTTTGGTATCTAAACATTTAAAAATATAGAGATCACACCTCATTTTTTATCTTTGCTTTTGTTACTAAGTAACTGCCAGTGTAATTGCCTTCTAAACTATATTGCTCGTGTATTTGGGGAAGATGGGGCGGTGATAAAAATAGAATGAATGAATGAATGAATGAATGAATGAATAAATAAATAAATAAATAAATAAATAAATAAATAAATAAAATGTTTGTAACCTATAATACTACTGAAACCTTTACTTTTGGCTCTTGATTCCCAGAGGTTTCAGTCCAGTGACCTACTGTATCAATAAACATAACAAAACAGTTGTTTGAATCCTCTCCATTTGCTTTGATAAGTTTGTTGGGGGCTGTTACTACCACATTTTCTTGGCATCACAAACAGGATGGAAATCTTTGGGTTGGGAAGAGGAGGCAGAAAGGGAGGGTACTGTGGAAGAGTAAACTCACCATCTGGAGTGAGCAGGCATTTTTTTCCTACTGGGATCCAGAGTTTTGGTGCCACCTTGGAAGAAGGGTTAAAACAGCCCCATCCTCTCCTTAACTGGAGAGTTTCTTTTATAAAAAGGGAACTGAAAGCAATCATGTGCAGGGTCTGTCAAGAAAGGAGTTAAGCCAGGAAGACAGCGGAGACTTGGGAAAGAGAAACCTCCAACCCAAAGTGTCGATGAAGGTTCTCAGTCATCCAGGTGGAACAGTCTGTGGCTTGAATCATGTCAACTGGATTTCTATTTTCTCAGTAGAAACGTTTCACTCCTTATCCAAGGAGCTTCTTCAGTCTGAGTAAAGTTAGTAAGGGAATCCTTAAATATGTTTCTAGGGTGGCTGTGTGACCTTGCACCTGGGGCTAGGTCATGGTTGTTTTGAGATGTTTATTTCTAAGTCCCTTTATCATCTAAAGGAGGATCGTTAAGATTACCCTGCTGCTGTTGAGCTTGCAAAATGGTCTTAATCTTCCTAGGCACAGAAGACAAAGCAGGAAGGAAGATAGGGGAAAGGTTGTGCCTGAGGCCCCCACCTCTATTCAAGGAAGGATTTTCCAAGTTGGCATAAATGGATTCCTTGACCCCTCTCTCAAACCACCTATCTTCTCTGTCTAAAATGTGAACATTAATGTCCTCAAATGAGTGTCCTTTTTCCTTTAGATGAAGATAAACTGCTGACTCTGGTCCTGTGGTGTTACTTCTCCTGTGTTGGGCCATCCTCCTGTACAAAGGTTGTTTGGTTTCTCCAATGTAGAGTTCAGAGCACTCCTCACTGCACTGGATTGCATACACTACATTGCTTTCCTTGTGTTTTGGAGTTTGATCTTTGGGGTGTACAAGCCTCTGTCTCAGTGTGTTGGTGGGTTTGAAATATACAGGTATGTGGTGTTTGCCAAATATCCGTTTTATCTTTTCAGACATGCCAGCCATATAAGGAATGACCAGGTTCTTCCGTTTACTCTGAGTCTCAGCCCTATCTGTCACTGTTTTAGGTCTGGTAGACTTAGATTTAGTGAAGGCCCAATTTGGATATCCACAGGCCTTCAGAGGTGTTCTCAGGTGCTGCTTTTCATTCTTTTTGAAATCCATGGAGGTGGGGATGGTTTCTGCTCTGTGTGATAATGTCCTTATGACTCCTAGTTTGTGCTGCAGTGGATGGTGAGAGTCAAACATCAGGTATTGATCTGTGTGTGTGGGTTTCCTGTAGATCCCTATTTCTAGCTTGCCACCGGTCCCAATGAGGACTTCACAGTCTAGGAATGCCAGTCTGTTGTCCTTGGTGTCTTCTCTGGTGAAGCTAATGTTGGCATCTATAGTGTTTATATGGTCCGTGAAGGCCTGTACTTCCTGGGGCTTGATTTTAACCCAGGTGTCATCCACATACCTAAACCAGTGGGTGGGCACCAACCAGCAAGAGAAAACAGCTCCAGGACTGCTGAGAGGCAGAGCTGAGAGACAGGGAGGAAAAGAACCCCACTAGAGTCTGCAAACCAGACCAAGCCTACTGCTTGCAACAGCCCAGGGGCAGAGCTCTACAAACCAGCTCCAGAAACAGAAGACTGTGAGGGGGGGGGAGAGAGAAAAACCCAATCGCAAGTCTATAAAGGAGGGAAAAGAGTTTTCACATGAACATGGACTGAAATTGGCTACAAGAGTTGAAGACCTGGGGGGAAAGGATTGATTTAAAGAAGAAACAGTTAAGAAAATATAGTGCTTACACACTGTAGGTACAGGAACATAGAGATAGAACATAGAGATAGAAAATGTATAGATTAAATAAGAATATAAATAGAATAGTAGTAAACTTATAATGTATGGCCAACCCCTGAATTCCTGTAGAATCTGAGATCCCAAACTACCAAACAGAGACTCAGACGGAGGTTTCAAAAAAAAACAACAGCTTTTTATTTGGCCAAGTAAAAGAAGCTAGGGCAGGTCGACAATCTCATAGAGTTCAATCAAAGCATTATATAGTGCAGGGAAAAAAGGTGTATACATCACTCCTATAGTAACCAATCAAACAATTTACAGGCAATTGAATTTTATTATTACCTCCCTTTCTGGGCATTCCCAGATGTAGGCACGTAATTGGCAAGAAAAATATTTGGCAATTCTTTTGATAAGAGACAGAACTGACCAGCTTTGATCCTCCCCAATTCCTCTTGCCCCGTATCTTAGAGAGCTGAGACCTTGGGGATTGCATTTCAAAAGTACACATTAACACATTCCCTTTTCAAAGAGCAACATTCCTTATCTCTTTCCTCTACAGCTCATGGCCAATTAAGACATTCTCTTCTCTAAACAATTAAGGCTTTCTTAGTCTTTTAACGATCTTTATTTAGAAGGCTATTGTTGGGGTGAAATAGACTAAACTTAAACTGATTAACATAGGATGCTATAAAATGCTAGGAACTATATTTAGGGACTATAAAACAACCAAGGGGGAAGTTTATTAAAACTACAAACTACAAGGGGGGGCATATAATAATAAGAAGATAGCAGAATAATATAGGAATTTAATTTTGTACAATAAAACAGTTTTCTGTGGGAAAAACAAATACAGTCTTTGTGTCTGTGTTCTGTACCATATTAAGAAAAACCCTAACAAATGGTGTCAGTAGTGGGATATGGTACAGTATCCAGACATGGAGAATAAAAGGCTTGCATGTGTACTGGCATGTGACTCAAATCCACACACTAGGGCTTAGACAAGACAGCTTGTAAAAGGGTAAACTGGAATCGGGGGAGGGAGAGGCCAACCTTGAAAGTAAACCAGACCCATCTGAAGCCCTGATAAGTATTATGAGGGAGATGCTGAGGCAACAAGATGAGGAGAGAGAGAGATGATGGCTAAAAGAGAGGAGGAAGGGCGAAGGAAAGCTCTCAGAAAAGAGGAGGAAGATAGTTTATGGAGGGAAACTGAGTGAAGTTTGACCGCTTAGAGAAAGAAAAATTGGAAAGGAAGATCCGAAGAGAGGAGTTCAAGGAACTTATAGGGCTTCTTCAAGGAATGCAGCCATCTGGTGGAAAAAAACCAGTATCTCCAAATCCAGTTTCTGGGGTAGCAAAGGAAGGACCCGGTGAGATACGCATTCCAAAACTCACAGAGGAGGAAGGTATTGAATCATTTTTCGTTATGTTTGAGAGAGTTGCTATAGCTTGTAAATGGCCAGAAAAAGAATGGGTAGCTAGGTTAGCACCTTGCCTAACTGGAGAAGTACTTAGGAATTATTTTAATTAGTTATTAAATTTATACACCGCCCATCTCACTATAAAAGTTACTCTTTTATACCAGTTTACCAGCACAAGAAGTAACAGATTACAAAGGAGTAAAAGAAGTTATTTTGTATCGGTATGAACACTATATACATTCCGGGGAAAAGTTTTGTGAATATCCTTACCAGAGCTTTCTAAACTGTGTGTCGTGACACAAAAGTGTGTCACCACACACAGTCTGGTGTGTCGCCACACAACCCGGAAGCGCTGATCATCATCATCAGCGCTTCCGGGTTTTCCCGCGGTGACACACCAACGACACGCAAAAACTGAAAGCGGCAGCAGCGCTTCCGGGTTTTTGCGCGCTGCCACAATGGCGGCACTTCTGAGTTTTCCCACGGCAACACACCAACGGCAGTTGGTGTGTCGCCACAGGAAAACTTTGGAAAGCCCTGATCCTTACAATTCTCAGGAAGGAGTAAGGGAACTGTAGGCTCGCCTAGCTGATCTAGGAAGAAAGTGGCTTAGGCCTGAGGAACAAACCAAGGAGGAAATCCTGGATGAGGTAGTTCTTGAGCAATTCCTCCAGGTGTTACCCCCTGGTGTACGTTTTGGGTACAAGAACATCACCCAGAGACAGGAGCAAATTTTCTGTGTCCTTAGCAGATAATTATTTAGTAGCCCGAAAAGCAGAGGACACTAGAAGAGGTAAAGGAGACCATGAGAAAGTCCTTAAGAAAGTGGACCTGTAAAAGTTTCCACTGTGGGAGAAAAGAGAGAAGGGAGTAGCCAAGGAGAGAAATCACATGGCTCTACCCAGATTAAAGGACAAAATTGGACTGATAGTCAAAAGGGTGTTATAACTGTGGTAAACCTGGACACTTAGCTAGGAACTGTAAGACACAATCTCTACAAAGTTCCAGCTCAGCTGCTTTGCAAGAACCTCTAGGAAAGGAAATGACGATTCCAGCAAAAGTAAATGGGAGAAGAGTAATTGGTCTTATAGATACAGGTAGTAGGCGGACTTTAGTGCACCCTTATTTGATAAAGGGAGCCCCTGTGGTGGGTAAAGAGAGGCTGACAAGTGTGTATGGGAGAACTCAAAACGTGCCCATAGTGAAAGCCCAAATACAAGTAAAAGGAATTTAAAAAAACACTCTTGGTAGGGATTGTACCAAAACTCCCCTTTCATCTTCTCATTGGGATTGATTTTCCTAGGTATTGGGAGTTAATTAAAGAACCAGAGAATAAGATGCAGGAGGTGGTTGAAATCACTACAACAGCCCAAGCCAAGAGACAGGCAGAGGTAGTAGATGAAAAGGAAGAACTACTACTTTCACATCCTTATTTAATAGGAAGCCCTGGACTGATGGGATATACGCTGGCTTAAAGGGGAAAAACCGAGGCTTGAGAATAAACAGACAAGAATGCAGCTTGTTAGGGCCAACAGTGTTTACTGGTAGCATAAGGCAATAATGCAGATACAGTACATTATCGCAACAATGAAAAAGATGAATATACAAGATACATCATTGTAAAAGGACAAACAAAACAAACTTATAAGCAGAGTTCCGTGTATTGATCCCAGGGCCAGAGTTCCTGCCATGGCCTATACCCAAAGCCAGGCATAGCTCACTCTGCCCAGTCCATGGGAAGTGAACACGTGAAGAACTACATGGCTAAAAGACACTAGAAATCAAGAAGACATAGAACACCATTTTGCATGGTTGTATATTCAGTTCTTCTAGCTTTCTGATTGGCTGGAAGTTAGCTGTAACACACACTAGGCCCGAAGCATTAGGCCTAAAGCACATAGCATGAGTTCCCCCCCCTCCTTGCTCAGGGGGCCTGGGCAAGGCTTCCCACAGAAGGAAATCAGGAGGATTTGGTCTCATGGGAAGATCCATTGCTAGCCATAACAAGGTACCTTCTCGCTCCCTATCTCATGAGGATGTAAACAAAGCCAAGGCTTCTCTGTTATCCAGCCACCTGGCATTCACGTCATCATGAGAACGCTGTGCTTTGTACAGGAATGCAATTTGCCAAGACACTTTTGCTTTGTAGAGAAACCCAATTTACCAATATCATATGAGAAATCTGATAGTAGATGAAAAGGAAGAACTACTACTTTCACATCCTTATTTAATAGGAAGCCCTGGACATCCTCAAAAAGAAAGGAAACTGTGTAAGGCAGATAAGCATAGAGGTCAACCAATAGGAAATTTATCTCTTCCTTGGGATATAGATATTAGCCCAATACAAAAAAAGGACCCCACATTGAAGGCTGTTGGGAAAGAACTGAAGAGAAAGGATTGGGAGAAACACCCACATTTGAAGAAAGAAATGGAATATTATATTGGGTTAGAGCACATCCATTAACTAAAGAAAAATCATAAGAGGTGCCCCTTGTTTCTATGTTGGGAGGTATAGAGAGTGAGGAAGATGATCTTGATGGGAATATGCAGAAACCGAACATTTTTAAAGTCCAGAACAATGAGATAACATTGGGAAGAGACTCAGGCAGATGCCTCCCTAATTCACTGGAGTATAAGAAGGAGGAGGAGGTACAGCACAATCAGGCTTGCAAGAATCTGTCGTTATAGCCAATCTCAATAAAAATAGTTTTAGCTTTCCTGGTTGATTTCCTGGTCTGGTCTATCTAGGGGGGCTTGCTGTTTACTCTGCCTGACTCAGGATCTCCAAGTCAAACCCAACTGGAGATGTTCAGCAAGTTTCATGTTTTTGTTGAAAAGTCATATGTTTGCATAAGCTCTGCCACTTAGAGTGAGCTGAGTTCTGGTTTTGGTCATTTTGTGTTGTTCTTGTTTCCATTTTGAGGAAGTGTTGAGCATTGTGATATCATTCTTTGGGAAGACCACAAATTGCTGCATTGAACTACTGAGACAAATTCCTGACCTGTGTATAAGCTTTGCATGAGGACAATGAGATATTCTAGAATTCCCATTTTCCTAGGGGTATTCCATATATAAACATGGTTAACAAAACTGAAGACCTTTCTATTACCAATGAAGCCCATATTGACTTCTTTTTGGTATTCTTTGGCTTTCTCAATGATGCAATATTCATCAGCAATAAAGTCTCTTTTTCTTTGGCCTTTTCTAAAGCCGGTTTGAACATCTGGCATCTCCCTTTCCATGTAGGGCTCTACTCTGCATTGTATAATCCTAAGAATTATTTTATTAACATGTGAAATTAAGGATATTGAGAGATAGTTTGCATGTTATGTTCAATCTCCTTTCTTTGATATAAGTAGGCAGACTGATCTCTTCCAATGTGTTGGCCACTGTGTCCTTCTGATTTGCTGGCATAACTTGGTCAGAACCTTTACTGATTCTTCTTCTGTTGCTTGCCATATTACTGTAGATATTACATCAATTCCTGTAGCCTTCTGACTTGTTAATGAATGGAGTCCTGATTTAACTTCATCTTCTGGTAAGAGAAGTTCTTTCTTAATATGCAGAATTAATATGCGGAAGTGGCGGCGCGCGTGTGCACGGCAGCAGCGGCAGTGGCGCGGCATCAGTGCTTCTGCATTTTAGTGGAGGCTGCCGCCGCCGCTGCTGCCACCGTGCACGCGCGCACCGCCGCATGCCCCCCGCACCGCCGCTGTGCATGTGCACCCACCTGCGCCACCGCCGCGCTGCCGCCGCAAAGTGCCAGCAGCGGCACTTTGGAAAGCCCTGGCGTAGAGCTACAGGTAGTCCTTGCTTAATGACCACAATTGGGACTGGAATTTTGGTTGCTAAGCAAAGCGGTCATTAAGCGAATCTGACCCAATTTTATGAACTTTTTTGCGGTGGTCATTAAGCGAATCACCATGGGCATTAAGCGAACCACATGGTCATTAAGCAAATCATGCAGTTCCCCATTGATTTTGCTTGCCAGAAGCTGACCAGGAAGGTCGAAAATGGCGATCATGTGACCATGGGACACTGTGACGGTCATAAATGCGAGCTGGTTGCCAAGCGCCCAAATCACAATCACATGACTTCAGAGATGCTGCAATGGTCATAAGTGAGAGGACCGGTCGTAAGTCAGTTTTTTCAGCACTGTCATAAGTCTGAACCATCACTAAACAAATGGTTGTTAAGCAAGGACTACCTGTACAAAATAGAATATACAAAATAAAATAAGGCATATAAGATAAAAAATATACAATCATGCTTGCACTATTTTGCTATTAGCACTATATGAGTTTTACAAGCTGTGAAAACAAACTTTGCAATGGCAAGAGTTACTGTGGGGTCCTTATCTGCTAGTAAAAATTGCTCATAAAATTCTTCAGTCTGTCTATCTTGGAAATGGAATTAGAAGAGACATTAGGAGCTCTTTGCATATGTCCCAATAGAAATTACGATATAACAGAATATGAGTTTGTGTTTCAATATTACTATCTTTACAAGGGCAGAGTCTTTCCGCATATGGGATTTTATGAAATTTTCCCTCTAGCTCTGCTGATGGTATAATATTGAACCATAGTAATGTAAATGCTTGCTGAAACGTATTGTTTGTGAATTGATCTAGATTTTTTCTCTCTCAATTTGGAGTTTCTAGGAGGAATCATATTTATTGATTAATGTTAGCTGTGTCAGACCTTGAGGTTGAGAATGAACCTCAGTCAATATTTAAATGCATATAGCCATGCCCTTGTTTCAACTTTTGTAAGTCCTGCCTCCAGCCACAGGGCAGCATTAGGCACACATTTCATTACTTGGAATAGCTTTCTTAGGAATTTGGACTGTATCCTTTCTAAGTTCTGATAATTAACACCATCCATCAGATGGGGCTGTAAGCATGTTGGGTGACAAGGCGGTATAAGAGGTTCAGGGCCTGTTGTGACTGGGATGGAAGCATCCAGAATATCACACTGTGTGTGCAGCCCAATCAGCTCCTCTTTTTCTGCTGGGAGTATTATGCCAGTTTCCTTCTCCTCGTTTTCCTGCACGGGGTCTCTCACTGGGTCAGGATGAATCAGAGGAATACGCGCAAAGGTTATCAAAACCTCTTTTAGAGGATGGTGTCACTAAATCAGTCGGAGGTTCTGCTGCAGTACACGTTGTCAGGAGGGTCTGCTTAAGACACCCTAAGTTTCTCGATATTTCATTCTGTTCTATTTTTTTTTCTTTTCTGCACTTTCTAGTATTTTTTTTTCTAATAAAATTACTATTAAAAAATTCATTCTGTTCACAGTTCGGCAGTCCTCTGAAAGGGTTAATCAAATTTGCTTCTAGAGGTTCAGGTTTATTCCCACTCTGAGTTTTTCTCTGGGTGTTTATCAGAGTCATACTTTGTCAAGGACATTCTGCTGTGAAATTCTCAAGATTACTTGTACTGAGTAGGTTATTCCTATTGCTAAAAGAAGTAGCCTCAACTTGACTGGATAATTGAAAAAGAGGGCATATTTTGTCATCATGGAACACACACAATGGTAATATTTGAAAAATGCTCAGAAAGGGTTTCATTTTGAAGAACATGTTCAGGATGGTGGGGTTTTTAAATGCCAGTAAAATTCTCTTATGACCTATTTCACTAGGAAGCCATTCCACCACCAAAAGGTCAATTGCATGATGTTGACAACAAAGAAGTTGGCTTAATGATGAAACAATTGCCCTTTTAACACCCCAATGAGCCCTGTGGAGTTTGTTAAAGGGAATATGTAAAGAAACTGGATTAGATTGAAGAGTCCAGTTTAACTCAACTCCCCTCATTATTTCACCATTGTGTGGCATCAAAGCATGGGTGTCCAACCTTTTGGCTTCCCTGGGCCACATTGAGTGAAGAGGAATTGTCTTGGGACACACATAAAATATATAATATAGTTAATGTATGTAAGTAATAAAACTTCATTTATTTTTTTATATTTTTTATCATAAAATTTTAAAAAAGAGGGCAACATAAAACTAGTGGGATATTTGACCTTGTTTTTGTGAAACTAATGCATCAATGTCTGGTTCAATGGAAGTGGTTGCAATTCTCAGTGAGTTCTCAAGGTGCTCGTCAGAAATTTTAATTCTAATTTTACTCTTCGTGTGCTTCATCCTTGAAAATAGTTGCTCACAAATGTACGTGCTGCCAAAAAGCGATGTCATGAATAAGGTGTGATTGTGAATCAAGGGATATTTTTCTCTGGGAAGATAGGTCTTATAAAAGTCCAGTAGAGAGACATGATCAAATTTTTCTTTGAGTTTAATGTCTGATTGCAACTCTATGCATTCCATTTGAAAATTCGGAGGTAATGTAGTTATGTCGACTGAAAATGGAGTTGAAAATATACCAAAAATATTGATGATTTTTCCAGAAATCTTGAAACCTGTTCTCAAATTCCTGTATCAAACCGAAAAGCAAGGCTGCATATTTCTCGCTGTTCACAGGACTGTGTTTAGCCAACTTCTTAACATGTATAAAATTATTTTCCATAACTTGAGCTTGCTATACTTTAAGTTTCATTTCAAAGGCTGTTATGGTTTGAAACATTGCAGTGATGAGTTAGTTTTCACCTTGAAGACACATGTTTAACTCATTTAAATGAGCGATCAAATCCACCAAAAATGCTAAATCTGTGAGACATTTTTCATCTTCAACTTCTAGCACAAATTTTCTTTTTGATTCCATAAACGACTTGATTTCATTTTGCAAATCATAAAATCTTTTCAGCATTTTACCCCGACTTAGCCACCTTACTTCAGAAAAGTAAATGATGTCCCCATAATCAGCATCCATACTTTTAAGGAACTCCTGGAATTGGCGATGATTCAATCCCTTGGCCCTTATGAAATTCACTGCTTTGATGACAATTTGCATGACATTATCCATTTTTAAAGCTTTCGTGCATAAATTTTCTTGATGTAGAATGCAGTGATACTTCATTAAACGTAAGTTGCTGGTGGCACTTGCATCATCTTCTATCAATTTTGTAAGTCCCTCACTTTTACCAACCATCGCCGGGGCGCCATCAGTAGATATACCAGATATGTTGACAATGGTTAAAGAAAATTGCTTTAATGTCATTTTTACTGCTTCGTACAAATCAAGAGATTTAGTTGTGTCTTTTAATGGCACCAAAGAAGCAATTTCTTCAGTGACATATTCGTTATCAATACCGCTAATAAAAATGGCAAGTTGAGCCATATCTGTAGCAGCAGCTCTTTCATCCATCGCCAAAGCCTAAAATTTGAAATTAGCAGCTTTACTATTCAAACCTCTTTCGATAGATTTTCCTGTTTCTTCAATTTGCCTGGCTATAGTCTGGTAAGACAAACTGATTTTAGAAAAATCACTTTTTTAATCAGGCCAAATTATATCTGCCACGCTTTCCTTACATTGCTTAATAAACTCACCATCAGTAAATGGTTTTGACTTTTTTGCAATCAGATTTGCTACCAAATAACTAGCTTTTATAATAGAGTCCTTTTCAGTTGTGACTTTTTTTAAAAAAATTGTTGAGACGACAGACTTTTTTCCAGTTCCACTAATTTGTCTTTACGACAAATTCCTTGATATGCTTCAAATTTGGCAGCATGTTTTTCTGTATAATGCCTTTTCAAATTGTAGTCTTTGAAAACTGACACATTTTCCCTACAAATTAAGCATAGTGCCTTAGTATTTGTCTCGACAAAAAAGTACTCATCTGTCCATTTTTCATTCAGTACTTTTCCTTCATCTGCAATTTTTCTTTTTTTCTTTTCTTTTTTAGGTTCTGTTTTCTGTTGAAACGATGTTGAAGCCATGCTGGAATAAATTTATTTAGGAATAAATGGTTTTTTTTAAGAAATAACACAACAAGCCCATCGTAAATTGTTAGGTGGGCAAATAAATAAAGCAAAGTTTAATAATCAAATAAGAAAACTTATATGTCTACTTAATAATAATAACAATAAACGGCCCCCTCCCCTACATAGCGTTCCGTTGTTTCTACCTATGCAGTCCGTGCTCGAGGACCGCGCGATCGAGTCACAAAAAAATCACAAAATGTTAAAAGTTTACTAATTTTGGGGGGCCGCATTACTAGCTGTTCAGGACTGCATGTGGCCTGTGGGCCACAGGTTGGACACGCCTGCATTATAGCTTCATTCTGAGTTTTGTCTCCCCTCCGTTGGAGTTAACCTTGGAATTAAAGCATTTAGATTTTGAATATTCCTCTTGGGTAATTATAGACTGTTCCCTCTTGTCATTGTTATTTTGTGTTTCCACATATATCTTTGTTTGAGTAATTATGTGTAGCTCTTTCAAGTGTCGTTTTCAAGGAGTCTACCTGATTATTTTTTATTGACAGTTGCTCAAAAATAAAATTACTGTCTCTGCGGTAAGAAGGCATTGCCTTGCTATAAAGTCTGAGGCTCACTCATTTCCTAAATACTCAAGCTGACCCTCTTTAGGAAAAGATGAGGGAGAGTGTTGACAGCCTGTGGGAAGCTCACCCTGAGTGAAGAGAGGAAGAAAGATCTAGCAATTGCTGTTGTTCAATCTCAGTTTCTAAGTCCCAATCTAGAACATCATGGCAGATTGAAATGTCATTAGAACTTGTTATGTTTGTTTTATTATTGTTTGTACTCATTGATTTTTGCTCTTGGTTGCTAAATATTGCATAATTTTAGGCTGCTTTGATGGTTTTGAAGGAGCCAACAGTCCTGAATTTATTCTGTTTCACTTTCTTCTTTTACCCATTTTCTTGCTGTCTCTTGATGGTTTCATTATGGTAGGTGGAGGATGTTCCTCTCATGCAATAAATAAAACAGCGTGAAACTATTTAAAATTCCAGGGTCACTAAAATAGAATTTCATAAGAATAAAAAAATAAAAACAGTTTGAAAGCTGTTGGAAAGAAATCTTACCAAGTTCGCTTCCGAGCTGGGAATAAAAACGCGCAGGCAGTTGCTTGAATCAGAGATGAAGTTTATTTTCTGAGAGCACAACACACAGAATCAGCTGTCGGAAGGCAGCCGTGCCTTCGGTTTCCCTGCAAGCCCTTTAGACAGAAAAGCCTTTTCCCAAAAGCGTGGGAAAGTGCGCCCTTCAGGAATTTCTGAGAAACTGCACTAGAGCCCTTCAGGAGTCCCTAGAACAGAGCTTTCCAAACTGTGTGTCGTGACACAAAAGTGTGTCGCCACACACAGCGTGGTGTGTCGCCACACCACCCGGAAGCGGCGGCGCGCGCCCCCCGCGCTGCCACACGCCCCTCCCGCGCCACCACCGTGCACGCGCGTGCCACCGCACGCCCCCCCGCGCCACCCCCGTGCGCGCCCTGCCGCACGCCCCCCCGCCCCGCCACCGTGCGCGCGCCCCGCCGCACGCCCCCCGTGCCGCCGCCATGTGCGCGCATGTCGCCGCCGCCACCGCCACCGGGTGTGTCGCCAGCGGCGGCACTTTGGAAAGCCCTGCCCTAGAAAGTGCGATTAGCCGGAGTTCCAAGAGGGGGCGCATTGTAGTCAGGCCCCCTGCTGTTTGCGGTTCCCTGCAATTAGACTTCTGCTTGTCTGGCACTGCTAGATTGGAATGCTGATGTCTTTAGGGAAGGGATCTTTTGTTGTTTCTATCAAGGAGATTTTCTGGCTAGGTTTATCCAGGAAGGAATGTTTAGGTTAATTTCTTTGGGGGAACTATCTTTTGTTAAAAGATCTCTGGCTAAGTATAGCCTGAAAGGAATATTCATTTGAATAGCTTGGCGATTCCTGCTACATTTTAATCTTTTGGGGTTGAACTTCTCCTAATTGTAATTTTTAACCTCTTGCCCTGATTGACGTGGGAAGATTGAATAGGGAAGACAATGTGGTGCAGGAGAATGCTTGGTTTCTTTCCCAGAAAGCAAAATAAGACAAATTAAGATAGAGCAAAGCTGATAAAAAAGGTAGGTAAAGGTAAAGGTTCCCCCCACACATTTGTGCAGTCGTGTCTGACTCTAGGGGCCGGTGCTCATCTCCGTTTGTTAGCCGAAGAGCCAGTGTTGTCCGAAGACGCTTCCACGGTCATGTGGCCGGCATGACGCACACGGAACGCTGTTACTTACCCACCAAAGTGGTACCTATTAATCTACTTGCATTTGCATGCTTTCGAATTGCTAGGTTGGCAAGAGCTGGGGCGAGTGCGGGAGCTCACTCTGTCATGCGGGGCTAGGGTCTCGAACCTCCGAACTTGAAAGGAGAAATGTGTAAATTGGATTGAAGAGAGTCTGTAGAGAGCTGCTGTCACATCACCATCTCCACTGACTCCCGGAAGCTTTTGATTCTGAGGAACAAATGAATCAGGATAAAGTGTCAATATCTGCCAATCAGGAGTCTAGTAGCAACTTTCCCACTACATTTTTTAAAAGTTAGTATGGAAGAAGAGATTAAAGAATAACAAGGTTTTTTAAAGTTGGGTTTTGTTTTATTTTTTTAAATATGTTGATAACCTTTGGGATAGGGTTATCCCAATATTAGACAGCTACCTTACACTGCAACTGTATATACACATGCCTGGGAGGAGGCTTAAGTGGGACTTAATTTCTGAGTAAGTAAGCATAGAGAGCAAGTTTGGTCTAGTGGTTAAGGCACTAGGCTAGAAACTGGGAGACCATGAGTTCTAGTCCTGCCTTAGGCATGAAGCCAGCTGGGTGACTCTGCCAGTCACTCTCTCTCAGCCCTAGAAAGCAGGCAATGGCAAACCACTTTTGAAAAATATGTCTATGAAGGTTCTCAGTCATCCAGGTGGAATTGTCTGTAGCTTGAATCATGTCAACTGGATTTCTATTTTCTCAGTGGAAACGTTCCGCTCCTTATCCATAAACTAAAGATCAAACTCCAAAACACAAGAAAAGCAATGTAGTTTATGCAATCCAGTGCAGTGAGGAGTGCTCTGAACTCTACATTGGAGAAACCAAACAACTTTTGTACAGGAGGATGGCCCAACACAGGAGAAGTAACACCACAGGACCAGAGTCAGCAGTTTATCTTCATCTAAAGGAAAAAGGACACTCATTTGAGGACATTAATGTTCACGTTTTAGACAGAGAAGATAGGTGGTTTGAGAGAGGGGTCAAGGAATCCATTTATGCCAACTTGGAAAATCCTTCCTTGAATAGAGGTGGGGGCCTCAGGCACAATCTTTCCCCTATTTTCCTCCCTGCTTTGTCTTCTGTGCCTAGGAAGATTAAGACCATTTCACAAGCTCAACAGCAGCATGGTGATCTTAACGATCCTCCTTTAGATAATAAAAGGACTTAAAATACATCTCAATATAACCATGACCCCAGGTGTAAGGTCACACAGCTACCTAGAAACATATTTAGGATTCCCTTACCAACTTTGCTCAGACTGAAGAAGCTCCTTGGATAAGGAGCGAAACGTTTCCACCGAGAAAATAGAAATCCAGTTGACATGATTCAAGCTACAGACACTTTTGAAAAACCTTGCCAAGAAAACTGCAGGGACTAGCCCAGGCAGTCACCAGGAGTCAAAGGCACACACAGACAAGCATAGCATGACTTTTTGGCTAGCAACACAGAAATATGAACACTAATTCTGTACCCTCTATTGCCCACTGCAAAGGAAACTTTATGATAGGATTTTCTGTTCTCAATATTTTTCCTTCATTTGCACTGTATTCAAATATATATCCTTAGACCCAAAAGGTCTCAAGGTTGAAAAGTGCAAGTAATGTATTTAGGCACAATACTGTATATCCACTAGTCCACTGGAGTTGGGTGGCCAATAAATATTAAATAAATAATAATAAATATCTAGAAGTTCAGGTAGATGGCAGTGCTGAGCCTAGCTGATCTTTGAAAGCAATGCAGGGGAAGACCTGGTTAGAAGCTTGATGGGGTAGTAGCCTAGATGGATGGATCCGTAAAGTTGTTAGGGGTCAAGATCAAGTTGAAGAGAACTTTATACCTAGAAAACCCCTCTTCAGTGTGCAGGAATGATTGATACTACTGTTGGGATCTTCCCCCAGAACACTGTCTGCCCTCCATGTTGTCTTCCTCAAGAACACGTAAAGGAAGCCCCAATTGTTAAGAAGGTTACAAAATAGAATGAGTTTGATAATGCCAGAGATTAAGATGGAAAAGGAAGCCCATCTGCTTAGACAAAGGATTCCCTTCCGATTCAATTGGAAAGCTTGGAACATAAAAGGTCAGCTCATTCACAGAACTTAGCCAGCCCATTCAGGTAAACCTTCTTCCCCAGCCAAACAGATCTCCATAATCAAATAACAAAAGATTCCTTCCAAGGTGCACATTCCAAGTAGTAGACAAAGCCACAGCCCGCAGGGAACCCAGCCTATCAAGACAGGAAACACAAACAGCAGGGGGCCCAACCACAGAGCGCCTCCTCTCTGAAATCCGGCAAATTACACTTCTCTCAAGTTCCTAGGGGGCGGGAACACCTTTGCATAGCAACGACCAAGCTCTCCTATATAAATGGCCTATGGGGGAAATACAGGTGTGGCCACCTTCCAACCAGCATATTCTATACTTCTGTACTCTGCATATGCTCTTGGAAATAAACCAGCAAACCTCTGTTCCAGCAACTGCCTGCGTCTATTCATTCCCGGCTTGGGACGAACCTTGGTAATGTGGAATGGAAATTTCTGTGGCCAGTAAAATTAAGCTTTTGTTTAAATTCAGGGTATGTGAACCTTGTAAAAACCGTTAAAAGAAAATGAAGTTTGCAAACTTTGTAACCAAATAAGTGTGTTGTGATAGGCTGTTACCCACCTCACCAGATTAGCTGATGAAGGATTGGGAGGAGAATGTAGGGTATATTAACCACGCCTTTGGCTTCTGTAAGGGTGTGTCTCTCTTGCGAGGGAACACCACGCTTTGCAAACCGTTTCTATTACTGAATTACATAAACTCTGTTTCTTTTTACCGAACTCTGTGTGTGAAACTTTCTTAAATTTTCCAGCCGACAGTTTGGGGGCTCGTCCGGGATCCATCTCGACGGGGCAGACCAATAAGTGAACCATCTGGGTGCACCCCACTCCCTTTGTGAGTGGAGGGGATCCCTTCTGGGCTGCTACACGAGCTCTGGAAGCCCGTAAAATTGGCTAAACGCGGAAAGTAGGTTTAAGAAACAGATTCCTAGGTAAGGTGTTGTGAGAAAGCGCTGAAGAAGCCCCTCGAGAACCGGGCAACCCTGTGCACAGGCCTAGGTGAGTATCCAGTAGTGACTTCGGTCATTACGGTATCAGGTCCCCAAGGCGGTTGATTGGGCGGGCAGGCTAGTGTGATTGGAAGACCTCTGAGAGTGTGTTGAGACGTCCTTTTGAGGGACCTTAGTAGAAGGTCTGCAGGACGAAGTGAGTGCGGACTCCCAACCTGCAGTTCCATACCCTTGCGAGAGGATTGGCCAGGGACGGAGGGCTGAACGACGGAGAGTGGTGTGTGAAGGTCTCAGTAGGAACACCCTTTCAATCGGGTAAGCACTAGTGGGGAAACTGCCGAAGGACCCAGGAGTTGGTCCATGATGGGAAATAAAGGATCCAAAGTAAATAAAACTGTAAAAGAAGGTCATAAAAGGAGACAAATTAAGAATAAACCCTGCAGGTCCATTAGGGAAAATATTAGAAAAATGGGGAAGTCCTCCATATAATAGATTAGTTATTGAGAAGAGTTTGGAGAAGGAGACTCTGGTGAAACTTTGTTGTTTCACCTGGTGGGAAGATGAAAAGGTGACCTGGCCAAGGGATGGCAGTAATGACTACTTTGAGTGCCATAACTTGTTCAGATACGTAACATCTAAAGTTCACAAAGAAGTTCCCAATGAGGAAGACTATGCCCTTTTGTGGGTTCCTGATTCGTGGAACTTTCCAGATAATATCATGGTAGCCCAAACAATAGATCCAGAGCCAGAAGAGGAATAGATCCAGAGCCAGAAGAGGAGGAGGATTCTCTAAAAGACGTTCCTCCGCCATATGTGCCCCCTGGAAGGGACAGAATGCGGACACCACCAGTGGCTTCCGCCCCCGTCGACCCCGATGTTTGCTTAACACCAGAAACTAAAGTTATCATCCAGAAGAGTCATCGGGCCAGGGAGGAATTAGATAAGATAGTGAATGAACTTAAGAAAAGGTTGCCACCTGAGGAATTGGAAACCCCCGTTGAAAACTTATACCCACTGCGCGAAATGCCTAATGGCGTCGATGCAAATGGAGCAAATCGCATTGCATTGGTAGAAGACCCTTTAAAGGCATCAGAATTGAGAGCCTTTAGGAAAGAGATGAAAAACTTCACTGAAGATCCGATAGCTGTTGCTGAACAAATTGATTTGTTGCTAGGACCAAAAATCTATACTTGGGATGAACTTCAAACCATTTTAGCTACTTTATTTAGCTCTGAGGAAAGGAAATTGATAAGGGCAACGGCCATAAAGCATTGGGATGACAATCACCCTAATCCCGGGGCGGGGAATGGGGGTGTAGATATAATCCCAGAGAATAGACCAAACTGGGATAATAATGATGCCATGGCCCGACAGAGAATGAGAGAGATGAGGGATACATTGGTGGCAGGGATGAAGAAAGCAATACCTCTTGCCCATAACATAGGGAAGGCAATGAATCTGAGTCAGGAAAAGGATGAACCTCCTTCGGTCTTCTTAGATCGTATGAAACAGAGCTTCCGGAAATATGGGAGAATTGATCCTGATAACCCCATCAACCAGCAAAGTTTAAAGGTTCACTTTATTACTAAAGCGTGGCCTGATATATCAAAGAAATTGCAGAAATTGAATTGGGCAGAAATGAATTTGGATGATTTATTGAGGGAAGCTCAAAAGGTCTTTGTATACCGAGAGGATGATAAATTAAAACGAAAGCAATGTATGATGGCTGCTAGTATAAAGGAAACCAACCAGATGATGATACAAACTGTGGAAAAAGCTATTGAAAGGATTCCAGAAGTAGCCAGCCGCATGGCGGAACGCGGTAGACGAAGAGGGATGATGAGAGGAAAAGGAGGCAGGGGATCTTCCTACCCTTCAGCTGGACGCGGACGGGGGATGGGAATTAGACGAACCTGCTTCCACTGTGGTAAAGAAGGGCATTTTATGCGAGAGTGTCCAGTAATTGATAAAGTCGAACAAATTAATCACATGTTGGAGGAGGAGGAGGAACAATACTAGGAAGGTCAGGGGTTCCCTCAAGGAATGGCTCACCATGAACCCTTGATAAATTTAAAGGTGGGCCAGGAAGAAATGGTCTTCTTAGTAGACACAGGGGCTTCGCGAACCTCTGTGTGTACTTTGAATGCTGAATTAAAAATCTCAAAAAGAAAAGGACCCCGTGTGAGCGGGGTAAAGGGGGAATCCTTTGAGGTAAGACAATTAGAACCAATTTCAATTGAACAAGGCCAAAGGAAAATACAGAATGTGGTAATGTTGTATATACCTGAGGCTGGCATTAACATACTTGGTCGAGACCTATTGAGCTGCCTCCAATTAACTATAGATTTCAAGACAGATAAGATTTTTAAATTGACAAAGGAAATGGAGAGTCAAGTAAACCCCAAGGTTTGGGCTAAGGAGGGGAATAGAGGAGGATTAAAAATTAAACCCCTGGAAGTAAAACTGAAAGAAAGGTCTGAAATAGTGTGCTTAAAACAATACCCTATTTCTGTGGAGGGAAGAGAAGGACTCCAACCGGTAATTGATCAGTTATTTAAGGATGGACTATTGGAAACTACTATGTCCCCTTATAATACCCCAATTTTACCTGTAAAGAAGCCAGATGGTTCATATCGAATGGTACAGGACTTAAGGGACGTAAATCAAATAGTGGAGACCAGGCACCCTGTAGTTCCAAATCCCTATACCATACTGGGGAGGATCCCTATGGAACACAGGTGGTTCAGCGTGATAGACCTGAAGGATGCCTTCTGGTCTTGCCCACTGGCTGAGGAATCCCGACCTCTGTTCGCCTTTGAGTGGGGAAACCCCTTTACGGGAAGGAAGCAACAATACCAATGGACTATCCTGCCGCAAGGTTTCACTGAGTCACCAAATTTGTTTCGGCAGGCATTGGAAAGATTACTGGAAGAATTTGTGCCTTCTCCGGGAACACAATTGATTCAGTATGTAGATGATCTATTAATATCAGGGGAAAAGAAAGATAAGGTTGAAAAACAAACTGTGGAATTTTTAAACTTTCTGGAATCCAGGGGTCTAAGGGTCAGTAAAAACAAATTGCAGTGTGTAGAAAGAGAGGTAAGATATCTGGGACATTTGATCAGCCAAGGGAGTAGAAAAATAGACCCTGAACGAATAGAAGGAATTGTTAAACAACCAAGACCTAAGACCCAAAGAGATTTAAGAAAATTTCTTGGACTAGTGGGATATTGTAGATTATGGCTTGAAGACTATGCAAAGTTTGCGCGACCCCTCTATGGAGAATTGGTACGTGGCAAACCAGGAAGGATTCAGTGGAATTCTGAGTTAGACAAAATCTATCAACACCTTAAACATGCCCTGACCAAGGCTCCAGTATTAGGGTTGCCTAACCAAAAGAAACCCTTTCACCTATATGTAACCGTGGAAAATGGAATAGGTCTGGGAGTTTTGGCCCAAAAGTGGTGTGGTCAAAAGAAACCGGTGGCTTATTTGTCCGAGGTGTTGGATGTGGTTACCCAAGGATGGCCTAGTTGCCTCCAAGCAATAGCTGCTGTAGCGAACCTGGTCCAGAAAAGTAGAAAATTAACAAGGGGAGGTTGTCTGATTGTTAGTAGTCCTCACCAAATAAAAGTAATTTTGCAGCAAAAGGCTGGGCGATGGCTCACCGATGCACGGGTTTTGAAATACGAAAGTATTCTATTGGATAATAAGGACTTGGTGATTACGACTGACAACGCCTTAAATCCAGCCCAATTTATGCAAAGGGGAGATAGTCAAGAGGGAGAAACTCCCGAGCATTGGTGTTCAGAGATAATAGAATTGGAAACTAGGATTAGGCCTGATTTGGAGGAGATCCCGTTGGAAAAAGGGGAAAGGCTGTATATAGATGGTTCTGCGAAGGTGATAGAAGGAAAAAGAGCAAATGGATATGCTATAATACAGGAAGGTACTTGGATGTTGGTAGAAAATGGAAAATTGCCAGACCATTGGTCGGCCCAAGCAACTGAATTGTATGCTTTTTTACGAGCCCTTCAGTTAAGTAAAGCAAAGGCAGTGACCATTTACACTGACTCTAGGTATGCCTTTGGGGTGGTACATACATTTGGGAAAATTTGGAAGGAAAGAGGTTATGTAACAAGTCAAGGAAAGGAGATTGCCTATTTAACCTTGATTGAACAGATTTTGGAAGCTTTAACCCTCCCCGAAAAGGTGGCTGTAGTACATATTAGAGCCCATCAGATGGGTGAGGAGAAAGAGAAGAAAGGAAACCGGCTGGCAGATGAGGAAGCTCAGTTAGCAGGATTATCTGCCCATCTAGTCCAAATAAGAATACTAATTCCCCAGGTAATTGAGGAAGAAGAGATCCCAGTGTTCACTGAAAAAAGAACAGGAAAAATTAAAGGGACTAGGAGCAACTGAGGATGAGAAAGGAAGATGGTTTTTGCCTGATGGGAGACAGGTGCTAAACCAGGCAATAATGAGAAGGATTATGGAACGACTGCATGAGGGAAGTCATTGGGGAACCCAAGCCCTCATTGATGCTGTATTAAAGCAGTTTGCAGGACTTAAGATTTACACTACTGCCCAACAGATCACATCCAAGTGTATTGTTTGCCAAAGAGTGAACCAAAGCCATGTAAGAAAGCAACAAAGGGGAGGAAGACCATTAGCACTATATCCATTTCAAAATGTGCAAATAGATTTCACTGAAATGCCCCAGGTAGGACGGTTTAGGTACTTGTTGGTAATAGTTGACCACCTGACTGGATGGGTAGAAGCCTATCCGTGCATAGATGAAACAGCTAGAACCGTGACTAGGTTGCTTTTGGAACAGCTAATTCCGAGGTATGGTATAATTCAGCAAATTGATTCAGATCAAGGGAAACACTTTGTGGGGAAGATAGTTCAAGGAATAGCGAAAGCCTTAGGCATTGACTGGACACTACATAGTCCGTGGCATCCTCCTTCTTCTGGGAAAGTGGAAAGAATGAATGGAAGAATTAAAACGACTTTGACTAAATTGTATTTGGAAACTGGATTGAATTGGATTAAGGCTCTGCCAATTGCTCTGTTTAGAATAAGGAGTCAACCTAGAAAGGATATAGGGCTCTCACCATACGAGATGCTGTTCGGAATGCCTCTGAAAGGAACGGATCTCCAGGTGGGGACTTTGCCCACCAGTGATAAGGGATTGATAAAATATTTGCAAGCACTGTCCCAGTCTTTTGACTTTTTCAGATCCAGTGGCTTATTGGCTCAAATTCCCGAGCTAAGCTTCAAAGTCCATTCGTATAAAGTAGGAGATTGGGTGTGGATCAAACGGTGGAGAGACGAAAAACTCCAGCCCAGATGGGAAGGTCCCTTCCAAATCCTGCTGATTTCCAATACAGCGGTGCGAACGGCGGAGAGGGGCTGGACCCACTACACCCGACTAAAGCCAAGCACGGAGCCAAAACAGTGGACTAGCGAGATTACGGGACCGTGTAAATTAAAAATAAATGAATGAATGAATGAATGAATGAATGAATGAATGAATGAATCAGGGAAGGGATAAAAGAAGGTTGTGGAACATAATATGGCTAGGAGTGAGAATAATTCTGGTGATAAGAGGAGCAATGGCTGAGGAGCAGAACAAAAATTGCACGCAATGCATAACTCAGGTATCAGTAGGGAAAAAGACCACCAAAACACTGGTTTATTCTACTACACAACCTAGCAAATGTAGACCTGAACTTGAACCCTGTATCTTTAATGGAACTCAATATAGTGTTTGCAAGGAAGGAGAGAAATATAAATGTTATGGGCCAGGAGCAATCCAGTTTTGGCAAGTAGATCTATATGCAGGATTACCAAAGTATCCTTATGGCCAGGGGAACCAACCATATCCCCCTGTAAAAATTTGTACTAACATAACCTATGATCTCCAAAGTCCAGTAATTAAGTTAGAGTTTGATAGCTGTAAAGTTTTTGAAAACTTTGTAGAAACATTAATAAAATGGGATTGTGGAACATGGAAAGAGACCTATAAATCTAACCATAAATATCTGTGTAAAACAAAGGTTATTCATGGTGATGGAGGGGGAACTGCACCAGATTACGTTTTAAGTAAGAATGGACTAACCTGGTTGCATCCCCCTTGTGTGTCATGGTGGTGTGTGTGTGATTACACTGGAGGAGGTTATACAGGATGTCCAGGCATTACACAATTTAGAAAAGAAAAAGGTAACAATGTTAGTTTGGAATGGAAACCGGATACCAAAAAGACAAATCACACGTTTTATTTTGGATTTGGGATAGATGGGGCGGGACAAGACCCTAAAACTTATATAACTATAGAACAAAGACTGATCTCTCCCCACATGACTAAACGTATTGAGTGGTCGGTATATGACACTATTCAAAGCCTAGAGCAAAATGCCAAGCCCATAGTATCACAAAAGGCTAGAAATTTGTTCTTAGAGTTTGCTGAAGGAGTAGCACAAAATATTGGGATAAAGAATTGTTTTGTGTGTGGAGGAACCAATATGGGGGAACAGTGGCCTTGGGAAGCATTAGAGGCCGAACCAGAACAGTTTAATAATATGAGCAAACATGGAAATATAACCGCTAGAACAAATGTCCAAGAAATAACCTGGACTTTGACCACTAATATAATTGGAAACCACTGTTATTATCAAAACGGAACCCACCCAGTAGGCACTTTGATGTGTATGGGGCAATGGGAAAATGGGCAGTGGAATAGTTCAACCAACCTAACACAACCAGAAAAACTAAATGAAACTCTTATATCATATGTAAATTCCAGCACAAGTAACTGGACAGCACCTGAGGGAATGTACTGGATATGTGGTAATATGGCTTATGAATACCTCCCAGCTGGGTGGAGTGGGTCATGTATACTAGGATGGATTAAACCTTCTTTCTTTTTACTTCCCCTTAGAGTTAAACAGACCCTAGGAGTACAGGTGTATGATAATTGGCAAAGAAGTAAGAGATCAATAGATAATGGAATCGGAGGGATTTTGACAAGACAATGGAAAAATAATGAGTGGCCCCCAGAACGAATTATTGCCTATTACGATCCTGCTACTTGGGCAGAAGATGGATCCTGGGGTTATAGGACACCAATATATTTACTCAACGGACTTATAAGGTTACAGGCAGTAATGGAAATAGCAGGGAGAAGGATAGATACTGCCCTAAACGTAATAGCTAAAGCACAGGACAAGCTTAGAACCGCTGTATATCAGAATAGGTTAGCATTGGATTATCTATTAGCTAAAGAAGGAGGTGTGTGCGGAAAGTTCAATTTGACCAATTGCTGCTTACAAATAGATGAAACAGGAGGGGTGGTGGCCGATCTTACTGCCGACTTGAGAAAAGTGATCCATACCCCGGTACAAACGTGGACAGGATTATTAGATAAGGATGGGATTTTGGGGGGAATCTTTTCAAATTGGAAACAAGCATTGTTTATAGGTTGTATAATTATGATTGGGCTAATGATATTACCCTGTTTAATTCCCCTTATTAGAAGTATGATTCAAAGTTCCATAGAGGGGATAATGTCTAATCATCAATCAATTAAAACAATGATGATAATGACGGAAATAAACTCCCAGTTAGACCAAATTGAGAAGGGAAACTCCAAGCAAAATAAAGAAAATGGAGAAAGGAAAAAGGCCAATAAAACAAAATCTTAAAGGATTGGGTAAATAAAATACCAAAAGAAGAAATGGGGAAACTGTGGATGGAAATTTCTGTGGCCAGTAAAATTAAGCTTTTGTTTAAATTCAGGGTATGTGAACCTTGTAAAAACCGTTAAAAGAAAGTGAAGTTTGCAAACTTTGTAACCAAATAAGTGTGTTGTGATAGGCTGTTACCCACCTCACCAGATTAGCTGATGAAGGATTGGGAGGAGAATGTAGGGTATATTAACCACGCCTTTGGCTTCTGTAAGGGTGTGTCTCTCTTGCGAGGGAACACCACGCTTTGCAAACCGTTTCTATTACTGAATTACATAAACTCTGTTTCTTTTTACCGAACTCTGTGTGTGAAACTTTCTTAAATTTTCCAGCCGACAGTAAGATTACCTTCTAACACTACAGTGTTACAAAACAGATGAGACTTACAGTATGCATCTATGGTAACTGAAAGAACTGTTGGAAAAATTAGACACATAGCTGCTTAATGAGACGTATTACTGCTATCACAGCCACATGAAAATGCTTTGGAGTCCAAAGGTTATGCATACAATATCAAATATCAAATTCTACTTCCTTTTAGTCAACTGAATATCCTGAGTGGTGGTAGAGAAAGCATCAGTGGACTTGATGGTCTGAACATTTCTGGTAATTAACGTTTTTTAGTTATCAAAGTTGGCAATATCTTAACATGGCTATAGTGTGGCTACAGAGGTATCACAGAAAACATAAATAATTTTACTTTGTAAATTGTGTTTCTGTTTGGAGGAGTATCTGCTGAATATTATATGTTATGACCAGAAAGGAAGGAAGCTGCTGGAGACTTTTTATGTTCAATCTCTTCTAGGCAACAGAAGAAAAAACTGTTAGAAAAATAAGACAGAAAGTGTTTGAAATACATACCCAAACATGAAGGACTCAATGACATTTGAAGAACAAACAGAACAAATTGTGGAAGCATTGTTTGCTAGCCTTTTTGCTAAGAAGGTAGTATCACAAGTAGCTGATCGATGCCTGGTGATCAAGCCTGAATGTACTTTTGAAGGTAAAAATACATTTTTTGTGGTGAAGGAAATTTCCAGGAGGTGGGGGGAGTGGCTTGGTATTTCCCAAATTGTGAAGCCAGGACCAGCTGCTAGACCTTGCATGGAGTAAAAAAAAGTTTGCTACCATAGTCTGAAGTCTTTTTGTTAGAGACCAAAACTAGTTTCTTTAAGTCATAGTGCATAGACTAGTGGAAACCACTAATTTAAAGAATTTTAACCATTTGCCCTCCAACTGATCAATTGTATTTAAATAAATGTTTAAAATTCCAAACTCAGATTTAAAAATGCTTTGCTTCTGAATTCTGAAATATATCTGTAATATCAAAAATCTCCACTCTAACTCTTAATAATATTCCAAAACACAGTTTAAAAATTGAAATGTTCTGTCTTAAATCTACTGTTTATTAATTTAAACTTTAGTTGATTTAATGTATACTAAAGTTTGGGGATGTTGTTAATTCTGGTGCAGGAGCTACCATTTTCAGCGAGAGTATGTTTGCCCCAGCAGCCAGCATGACCATGGGTTGTGCTTTATGGGAAAAATGGGAGTTGTAGTCAAGTACATATTTAAAGCATCAAATTGGGACAGTTGGTTGGCAGTGAGACTTTAAGGAGGTAGGACTTAAAACACAGACAGGCACCTATAACAAAGCCAGTCCTTGAGTTTCCAAAATCCTAAACTGCCAGACTTCTGATTCAGTAGCAGGAAAGAGAGATATATAAAGAATCAGTTCATGAATTACTCTCCTGTGTAATGGCTGCAAACAAGGACGCATGTGGGTACTAGGACAATGGTGGTGTTTTCCATAGCCATTTGCAGATGTCACCATTGGTGAGGTAAGACATGAAAGTGAGCGGAAGCTGTCCCCAAATCCAATAGTAACGTAAGTCTTGGCCCCAAAATTGAAACTGAAGCCAGATAGGTCAGTTTATTCTGTGCAATCACTTGTGAAATAATTATGTGAGGGACTACAAATTCTTTCTCAGATATATCAATTGTGAAGCAGATCATTTAGTCTGAGCATGCTGTGTGCCATTTTGAGGTTTACAACCGTTACATACCAAGATGTCACATGTAAAATGTATCTATTACTTTGATAACATCCATTAACTTTCCTCCACTGCTTGTATCTTCACAATTATGCAAGCTAGGCTAGTTGAGTGAGCTTTATAGTTGAGCAGGAATTTGAACTTTTTATCTATCCCTGGGCTGAAATTTTTGCCATCCAATTGTAAACTCAACTCAATGGATCAAGTTCCTCAATTGGATCAAGTTCCTCAATTGGCACTTTGGGATGCAGTAGAAAGATCAACAAATAGACAACTGCCCAAAGCTTGATGCCATTTCAATCTGGAGAAAGGCTTTCATACAGAAAACAGTAGTACTGTATATACACGACCATTTTGGATGGATGACATTAATGTATTCAAAATGCTAGTTATTGATGAGGCTACAATTTTCAGCCTAAAATTGGGAGCAGTGTTGGTTTTTGCTTTAATCACAAAATAGTTGTATAAGCCTCACACTGGTTTAATACACCTCTTTCAAATCTGAAATAACTTCAAAAAATTAAAAGCACACTAATGAAAACAGAACAGGCTGAAAATGGTAGCCTCCAACAACTCCAGTGATATCACTGTGTATTGACCGTGCCAAGTCCTGCCCAACGCCAACTCCAACCAGGAAAAAGTGCACACATCTGCCACTGAAGCCATAGAAACATCTGAAGAAAAAGGCATCATAAGAGGAGAGGTAATAGAGCCTCCTTTAAAATGTAAATTTTCCTGGCAAAATGTAAAACCAAGATGTGATTAAAGTAAATGGATGACTACAGTTTGAACTAGAATTTCCAAACTATCTGGGCCTTATTTTTAGACTGATGATTTAGAACAGAGCATTCCAAAATGTGTGTCGTGACACAAAAGCGTGTCGCCACACACAGTCTGGTGTGTCGCCACACAACCCGGAAGCGCTGATCATCATCAGCGCTTCCGGGTTTTCCTGCGGCCACACGCCAACGGTGGCGCGCAAAAACCGAAAGCAGCAGCAGCGCTTCCGGGTTTTTGTGCGCTGCCGCAACTGCGACACTTCCGGGTTTTCCCGCGGGGACACACCGTGTTGCCGCGGGAAAACTTTGGAAAGCCCTGATTTAGAAAGACTGTGTGCAGGGATGAATGATGGTGCCCCGGTGGATTCTTTCTCCCCTCTGATACAGTTTTAAAGCAATGGTCTTACTGCCATCTGCCTCCTTTATCTGCCACACTAGCTCTGGTACCTTTCTCCCACTGTCTTTCTGCAGATGTTTCCCTTTTTCAGCTCTTTGTTCTCTGAGATAGAAAATGTTGTAGTACTGTACTCTTTAAATAGGCAAATTTAAATTCCCTTTATCTCAATTTAAAATGTAGATAAATGTTATATGGGACATGTCAAAAGGGTTAGAATTGAAAGGGAATTGAAATGGAATTACTGTAGAATGTTTTTGTACATACAGGGACAGAAAGTGTGAATCTGTATTGGCTTTCTTTTAACCAACAGCTGATTCTGCAAGCAGTTTTGATCCAGTTGATATTGCCGAGAAGCTGCGATCCCTAGGAGATCAGTATAATGCTGAGTTGGAGGGCCATGTACAGGCAGTTATTACAGAGGAAAGCGAAGCAAAGGTAATTACCTTCCTAAGCATTCTGGTCAAAACACTTTTAGTTTTAGTTTACCATTAACTAATAGAAATCAGCTATGTAGATGGGATAAATTATGCCAGCATACTTTTCTGCTGCCTCACTAATGGGAGCAAAGCACTTTACCCGGCTGCTTTGATCTGCCCTAGTTTGATATTTTTTTATGCTTGTATCTTATCTATCCTCTGTTATACTTTCAGGAGCAGTCTGGTGATTATAGCTATGTGGGATCTATTTAGAGCAACAGATTAATATAGCAAACAATAGTTAATTATAAGGTTGAAGGCACCGGAATTGCCACTTATAAACCTGTTCTTTCATCTGATTTCTTTCAATTCTTACAAGAATTCACTGGGTCTTTTTCATCAAAGGTAATCAGTTATTGCCCTGTTTGGGGCACTAATAAAAAGGATTTTGTAGTATCTTAAGCATTAACTGTTTTCTTTACCCATGATGGTTGTAGTTTGTGTTGCTACTGTCTAGCTTTAGTCAGGATGAATCATGATGGTCTGTCCAAATTTTTGAAAAAAAACAAGGCAAGAAGTCAAATGGTTCAAGTCCAAAACCAGGAGGGCACTCTTCCAGTGATGGCAGTAAACAAAAACATGATCAAGATCCTGCCCAGGGAATCAAACAGAGAATTTGGTATCAGAAATCAAGGTTCAGAGGGTACAGTAACAAGGTGAGGTGAGTTCCAGGGAAAGCCTGAATTTTCCAGAAAGAGAGAGAAGGTTTGGAATCATGGCACAAAAAAAAGGCTATTATGGAAGTTGTTCTAGTGGTTGACTGTTATTAGGCAGGGTTTTGACGCTTCCACCCAAATACAGCTGATTCCAGAAGCAGAGGTACTAGAGGGCACCCCCTCTTAAGAAGACTGTGTTCCAAGGTAGCCTTTTTTAAACAATCTGGCACGCTTTCATATCTCTGGCTTTCAGTGTAATGCTGTTGATTGTCTTGGAGACTGTGCCTTTCTGTTAGGGTCTGAGTCCAGAATCAAAGTGTGGATGATTCCACCAAGATCTCATGTTAAGCTTTGACATCATTATATCATATTTGCTTGTCTCTTCACCCAGCTCTTGATCTTCATCTTTCTCCTCAGTGTTGGAGGTTCCAGGAAATCAGCATGCCTCATTAGCATATGGGTGATTGCTCTAGGACGCAAACTCTCTATGTGCTTCTTCCTGAGGAAGCTGTTGGTTGCCCCTCCCACTTCCTCTCTCTCTCTGATTCTTCCACCACGGAACTTTTTGTATGTGCGTGTTTCTTTGCTGTTATTATTATTATTTATTTAATTTTTATCCCGCCTTTATTATTTTTATAAATAACTCAAGGCGGTGAACATACCTCATACTCCTTCCTCCTCCTATTTTCCCCACAACAACAACCCTTTGAGGTGAGTTGGGCTGAGAGAGAGTGACTGGCCCAAGGTCACCCAGCCGGCTTTTATACGCCCTGCTCCATTCAGTGGTACTAGCTGCCCACTAATGGTCTTCACTCAGAAGGGACTGGTCTGAGGGATCATGAAACCTAGACTATTCTAAGCTTTAACTGAAGTACTTTAAGCACTATGACTGTCAAACAAGGTAGAACACACAAGGTAGAACAAAACAGATCTTTGATCCTATTGATAATGTTTTGCTTAAAGTTTAAGGTGTACCAGAGCTGTTCCCATCATAAATACCTGTTGCCTTATAGTAGTTGTATTTTTTGAAAGATTCCCTCTATGTTTGCAGCTAAATAAATTCAGAGAACTGGCAGAATCTCTCAGCAGGACTTGGAGCAGTCAAACTCCTGGGCTGGAGTATGAGAGAGCTTTCCTAGCTGTTGCTGTGAAGTTGTTTGAGTACTTTATAAAGAAAACTGCTGTATATCCAGGCCAGATAAACCTACTCACAGAGACAATCAACACAAATGCTGAAGTGAGAGGCTATATTGAAAGGCAAGGTGGTTGGGTAAGTTAATGTTTAATTGTGACTTAGCACTTGGGTAGACTGTGTTCAAAAGCCAACCTTCAGGAGCTCATAAAAATAGGAAAAAAACATTAACTAGTAGAAAAACATGAACTACTATTCCATTAATTCCAGTGAACAAAATCATTAAACAGCCAATGATTTTGTTCACTGGAAATTCTGACTATTAGTAGTCCCAACTAATCTGGAGGTACCACATGGAAAACTTTCAGTGACCTATTTTATTTAAAAGGTTTATTCCCTGGTTTTGGTCTGTTCCGAGCCGGGAATGAAAGTTCTTAGGCGATTGCTTGAACAGAGATAATTTTGTTTTCCAAGAGCATGTACAGAGTCTGCTGGTTGGAGGTGGCCACACTTGTATTTCACCCACAAGCCCTTTATATAGGAGAGCTTGGCTGTTGTTATGTGAAAGTGTCCCCACCCTCTAGGAACTTCTGAGAAAAGTGCAGTTTACCAGAGTTCAGAGAGGAGGCGCTCTGTGGTCAGGCCCCCTGCTGTTTGTCTCTCCTGTTCTGATAGTCCAGGTTCCCTGCGGGTTCCCTGTGGCTTTGTCTACTAGCCTGGACTGTTCACTTTGGAAGGTATCTTTTGTTATTTGATTATGGAGATCTGTTTGGCTGTTCACCTGAATGGGCTCTGCTAAATTCTGTGAATGAGTGACCTTTTGTTTTACAAGGTCTGTGATTAAATCGGAAGGGAATCCTTTGTCTGAACAGCTGGGCTTCCTTTTACATTTTAATCTCCGGCATCCCCTTTTGCATTGAACCCATTCTATTTTGTAACTTTTAGCCTTTTACCTTGCTCAAGGGGAAGGCAATATTGGGGGAAGCAGTGTTTCAAAAATGATGGTCTGAGAGAGAAGGGTGGGGGGTTGCCTCAAACCCTTCCAACAGTTTTAACTGAAATATTTTAAAGCATAAAACAATTTGTACTAATGCAAAATAATCCACTCCTTTCTCACATGCACATTGGTGCAAAATCCTTTGTGTCCTGATTAATGGATGACACTAATCTGCAATCCCAAAACAACTAGCAGAAGATGCTGATTGCTGATGGCAGGAAGGGACAAGGCAAGCTCCTTCCATATTTAATGGATGGGACCATATCCCCATCTTGTGCATGATGTTCCCTCTGAGTATAAAGTATGGGGGCAGATACACTCGCATACACTTGATAGAAGATTTTACATATATAGAACTTAAATACAAATATATTTCATATTCATATATTTTATATTTAGTATAAATATATTAGAAACATTTGCACTTTTATTATGGCTCTGAAACCATGTTTTATTCCCTTGAAGAGTTTTGTTGGCTTTCTTACTCTTCCTTTCTAACAGGCCTTGATAGATAGCTATGCCCATAGAAAGATAAGGTGTACATTCCAAAGATAGCTTCTCCAGAGGAAAGGTATTGTTTAATAACGGTCAAGGGGCCCTAGCAAGGATGGAAGGAAGTCCCCTTATATGGAGTGATGTTAAGATGGAGTGAAGGAAGGAAGTTCCTAATATGGAATGAGGTTAAGGTGGAGTATGGGTAACTGAGTAAGGGGTGGTATTCTAAAGGAGGAGTTGAATGGAATGTATATAATGTGCTGTAAGGAGGGGGTCCTATGCGATCACCCACCTAACAGCTTGCTGTAATTGCTTTTGCTCTTGGGAGAAAAATAAAGAATTTCATGCAACTGCCTGTTTCTTTGGTCCCAGCTCGGAAACGAACCTGGTAAGGAAATAAAAAAATTCTAACACACTGATGTCATCTTATTCAGGTCTGAAGGTCACCAAAATCCCAATGTATTTCCCAACAATGGACTGGGGATCTTTACCATATACTTTTGAGGTAGGTCGTTTATTACTTCTTCCTCACTTTTCTGATTGCCAATATTTTTCTTTCTTTTAGGGTAATCTTGGAAGAGGACTAAATAACCCATAGTTTCTTGCTTCCAGTATACAGTAAGAAACCCATCTGCTAGTTTGGAGGAAATAGAGCTGGAGAGTTGCTTCGAACCAGGAAATGGAACTGCACATGAGTTGGAAAAACTATATACAACCCTGTAAAGCAGAGCTTTCCAAACTGTGTGTCGGGACACGTTAGTGTGTCGGCTGCAGTGTCTGGGTGTGTCGCGGCTGCTGCTGCTTCCAAGCCGTGCCAGGATTCCACGCAGGTCCTAGTGCCTGCCTTGTGCCCTGCTGTAAGAGTGTGTCGTGAAATGATACCCTGCTGTAAGAGTGTGTCGCGAAATGATGCATGTCTAAAAAGTGTGTCACCAACATGAAAAGTTTGGAAAGCTCTGCTGTAAAGAAACAAAATAAATTTAATTAACTGATTTAAAAAGAAAATCATGATGGCTTGATGGTCATTGCAATTAGATTGTCAGTCACAGGAATTTCACAGATAATTCCTGCAGCCACAGTTCCATACAATACAGTACTCCAATTTACAGTGCCTTGCTTTAGTAGATAACCAATTGCTTGGTCCTAGTTATTAATATATTCCTGTTTTGGATACAGGGGAAATGTCCAGATCTCAAACTGGGAAGACTCCATCTCAGCTTCCTCGGTTGATGTCAGCTCCCTGTATGAAAAAATTTGCAGAGTAAAATATCTCAGGAAAAATATTGCAAAGCTTGTTAGAAAGCATTAAATAACCATATTGGCATTTGAAGATGATAGTTAAGAATACTTTTTAAAAATCTTTGGATGCTCACTGGAACTTTTTATTTATTTATTTTCATATTCTGATTAAACCTGGGGGGGGGAGGAATGGGAATTTCCCCATTAGTAAAATTGGCTTAGTGTCATCCCAACCCCCAACCCCTCTGTAACGTTACAGAGAATATGGAGGTTTCTAGGTAAACATTCCTAATATGACCAATCAAACTAAATTGTACAGATGTTCAAACTTCTTTCCTTAAAATCAAGTGTTATGAAAATATGGGATATTAAAGTTCAAAACTGTGTAATATATGTCTTATCTGGAAACTTATCTCATTTGAACCTAATGACAATGTTTTTCCCTCAATTTATTACTCTGATATGATCTACAGTATATTGCTCATGTGTAATATCTACCTGTAACAAGGTATAATTGAATTAGAAATTTGAATTGTTTATGGGTAACTGGTATAAAGGGTTCTGTCTTACTGACAGTCCTTCCTTATTTAATAGATAGGGTGAGACTGGCTGTTCCCTTCTTGCTTTAAAATCGTTGTTCCTGAGCAATTTCTGCTTTCATATGTCAGACCTTGTTCAACCTAGCATCCTCCAAATGTGTTGAACTACAGTTCTCATCACTCCAAGCTAGCAGAGCTTCAGTTTGGGAAATGTTGCATTGGATTATAATGATCCTGTTTAAAGTAGAAATTCTTGACTAAAATGAAAGAAACTCAACTATTTTCTAGACCAGAGCTTTCCAAACTTTTCCTGTTGGTGACACACACCAATGGTGGCAGTGGCGCAGCGCGGCGGCATGCCTGGCAGCGGTGGCAGCACAGTGGTGCAGCAGCACGTGCGGTGGCGGTGTGCAGGTGTCGCGCGAAACCCGGAAGCGCTGATGGCACTCCGCCACTGTATGTGGTGGTGTGCACAGCGGCGGCAGCGCGCCATCAGCACTTCCAGGTTTTCGCGCGACACACCTGCACACCGCAGGCGACACAGTACTGTGTCACGACACACAGTTTGGAAAGCTATGTTCTAGACTGTGTTTAAAGGAATCAGAATAAAAGAAACAATGAGAATAACTAGGATTATCTTCTGTAGATTTCTCCATGAACTATAATTCCAGTTCCTCAAACAAAGGAGAGAAAGAAAATGTAGAATCATAGTCTTGAAAAGAGTCATTTAGGCCATCAAGTCCAACTTCTTGCTCAGTCCAAGAATCCAGATGAAAGATTCCCTGACACATGGCTGTCTAGCCAGTAAGGGGGAGCCCACATCTTTACGTAACTGGTTCCCCTGCCAAACTATTCTTACTGTTTGGAGGGTCTTTTAAAAAAAAATTCAATCTGAACCTGCCTGCCTGTTACACTCTAGGATGAGAGACGGTGTGACTTCTTTGTCAGTATTTGAAAAATATTATCGTAGCTTCCCACAATCTTCTCTACTCAAGAATGACCGTCATCAGTTTCCGCAATTTCTTTTCACAGGGCTTAGCTTCTAACCTCATTATCCTCACAGCCCTTCTCTGAACCTGTTCCAGTTTGTCTGAATTGACACCACAGTTACACCACTTCATTAAAATGCGGTGCTCAGAACATGCAGAATGAAGAGGAACTATTATTTCCCATTCTCTGGAAACTGTACTTCTGTAGAAACAGGTTACATTTTCATTTGCCATTTGCAGCTACAACACACTGCTCCTATTCTGTTTGCAGTCACCTACTGTTCCAAGATTTTTTACACAAACATTATTAGAAGCCAAGTATCTCCCAACCTATAGGTCTGCATTTGACTTTTGTTTCCTAAATGAACAACTGTGCATTTAGATTTTTCTGTTACTTCATTTCTTGAACCTGTCAAGATTGTTTTAAATTTTTTATCACTTAGAGTATTAAGTATTCCACCCACTTTTGTGTCATCTGCAGAATTGATAAACAATAACTCATATCTTAATATAAGTTATTAATTTTTTAAAAATGAGTTCAGAACTAAGCGATATGGAACCGCACTTGATTCTTCCACCCAGTATGATAGGGAACTATCCACTGATGGGCTAAGAAGGAATGATGGGGCTAAGGTTAACCTGTTGACTTTTGTTCCTAAGGGAGGATTAGAACATTGATCTCCCCGCTCCTAGTCCAGCACCTTAACCACTACACCATACTGGCTCTCATTTATGTTTACTCATGGTTAACATATGTAATTTAACTCAATAGTGGGGAAAGACCCGTCATTTTTCATCTGTGGGGTGAAGGCAGCCCTGTTCACCTAGGTTGGTCCCCACTAGATGTGCTGAGAGTTCAGATGCCAGAAATCACAGCTAGAACTGACCTTCAATGTCAAGTGGAAGAAGAGTCAGCTAAAAAAGCATGTAATTTTAACTCTAACCCTTTTATCCTCACAATAACACTCTCAGATGAGTGGGGCTGAGAAATAATGACTGGCCCAAAGTTACCCAGTAAGCTTTAGTCACCAAATGTGGACTAGAACCTGGATTTCTCCACTTCTAGTCCAGCAACCTAACCAGTACACTACTGGTTAAAAGGAAAACCAAATTCTATCTTCAACTCTGATCTGGATACTCTTTTGCCCCCAAAATTGACTAATACAATATATAGTTGTTATTCTCTTCGATTGATAGTTGTTATTGTCTCCTCTGCTTCTTTGAGATATGTCAGGAGAAAGCTGTGGGTATTTCTGATATTCTGCTATTTCTTCATCCATCAAAGAAGTAATATATTTTAAAAATCATCCAAATTCTACAGTGCATGACGTTAGTCACCAACATGTTTGTATGAGAACTGATGCTTACCTCTTCGTGACATTGTGAAGGCAAATGTAATTAGGAAGAAGAGATTATGTTAAATTAGATTTGGAACTGAAGTGCAAATTTGTGGTAGCTTTGGCCACAGAAGATAGAATGGAGGGGAGAATCCTGACATAGTTACAAGCTTCTCCTCCCACCCCCCTTTTGCCTTTTTTATACCCTTAAGGCTTTAGTCCAATCTATCCATAGTTTTAATGACACAATCAATCTCCTGTTACGCTTATTTTCTTGTTTTGTAAATTCCACCAATTGTCTTTTCCCTTTGATGTCAAACAATGATGTCAAACAATCAACACTCCCATGAAGGTCTGGGCTATTTTCTAAATTTTTGGCATAAATATGGATTTTAAATGCCTAATGTGGAATTTAAATGGAGCAAATGTTCCTCAAAAAAGAAGAAAAATTGAAACAATATGTAGTTGTTTATAAGAAATGCATATTAGAAAAAAGGATATAAAACATTTGATTTGCAAAAATTTGGATGAAGAATTTATTTTAGTGGGAGCCAAAAAGAAAAATGGAGTTGCTTTGTATATAAACCCTCAATAAACCAGAACTAATATTTAATATAGACTCTGATAATGGGAATTTATGCTCCAAATGAGGATAAAGTAACATTTTACAAAGGACTTATAGATAAACAAATGGACTTAACGTATGAAAATTGGTGTTTAATGGGAGATTGGAATGGAGTAATTTGTCCACAAAAAGATAGAATTTGTGAGAAAGATATTAAAATGACACAAGGTAAATTACCAAAAGTTTTATTTACAGTACATATACATATTATAAATATACAGGACAATTTAGAGCTTGTAGATGCATGGAGATACAAAAATGGTGATGCAAAAGAATATACTTACTTTTCTGAAAGACATAGATCTTTTTCAAGAATTGATACTGTATGTTTTGGATATCTAAGAATTTGGTTACTAGTGTTCACAAAGTAGAGATACTGCCAAAGATCTTTTTAGACCACAACCCAGTGACTTTAGCATTTAAAAGGAAAATCAGTTCCTTCAGATGGAGGGTAAATGAAACATTGTTGCAGAAAGAAATAGTAATGGAAGATTACAAAAAAAAAGTTGAAATAATTTTTTGGCAATAATCTTAATAAAGGTACAGACATAAGGATGGCTTGGGATGCAAGTAAAGTTTTATGAGGGTGACATTTTATACAACATAATAGCAAGCTCAAAAAAAGAGAAGAGAAAACACGAGTGATTTTAGATGAGATAAAAATGAAAGAAGAATTAAAGAAATCCCCAGAGGATTTCGGTCTAAAACAGCGACAGATAGGGCTGAGACTCAGAGTAAACGGAAGAACCTGGTCATTCCTTACATGGCTGGCGTTTCTGAAAAGACAAAACGGATATTTGGCAAACACCACATACCTGTATATTTCAAACCCACCAACACACTGAGACAGAGGCTTGTACACCCCAAAGATCAAACTCCAAAACACAAGGAAAGCAATGTAGTTTATGCAATCCAGTGCAGTGAGGAGTGCTCTGAACTCTACATTGGAGAAACCAAACAACCTTTGTACAGGAGGATGGCCCAACACAGGAGAAGTAACACCACAGGACCAGAGTCAGCAGTTTATCTTCATCTAAAGGAAAAAGGACACTCATTTGAGGACATTAATGTTCACATTTTAGACAGAGAAGATAGGTGGTTTGAGAGAGGGGTCAAGGAATCCATTTATGCCAACTTGGAAAATCCTTCCTTGAATAGAGGTGGGGGCCTCAGGCACAATCTTTCCCCTATTTTCCTTCCTGCTTTGTCTTCTGTGCCTAGGAAGATTAAGACCATTTTGCAAGCTCAACAGCAGCATGGTAATCTTAACAATCCTCCTTTAGATGATAAAGGGACTTAGAAATAACATCTCAAAATAACCATGACCTAGCCCCAGGTGCTAGGTCACACAGCCACCTAGAAACATATTTAAGGATTCCCTTACTAACTTTGCTCAGACTGAAGAAGCTCCTTGGATAAGGAGCGAAACATTTCCACTGAGAAAATAGAAATCCAGTTGACATGATTCAAGCTACAGATAAAAAGTCAACATTAAAAAATAGAAATTAATTAAAATTAAAATATATACAAACCCCAGGCAGAGAGAGAATCAGTACATCCACCTCAGTAGTGGATATATTTATTTATATATATATTTATAAAATAAATTTTTATTAAAGAAATCTATAAATTTTATTAAAGAAATTTTTAAAAGAATAAAAATACAAATTTTGAAAGAAAAAAGTAAGGAAAGTAAAGAAAAGCAATAAGTAAGTTTTAAAAATTCAAAGAAAGAAATAGAGAATAGAAAAAAGGAGAAGGGAAAGGAAGGGAAGGGAAGGGAAGGGAAGGGAAGGGAAGGGAAGGGAAGGGAAGGGAAGGGAAGGGAAGGGCCCTGGGATTTTCAACCACATTTTGAACATCATCAGGGTAGGAAACATACAAATCTCTGGGGAGATACTGTTCCAGTTATGTACTTGCATATCTTCCCATCATGGCAGTATTGGCTGACAACAATACATTATGTGAATGCGGAGAAATCCAAGACCCGGAGCATCTGATGGTGTGTCGATTACTGTCGGAGCCTTGTACTGTCGACGACCTACAGCAAGCTAATGACAAAGCTGTGGCGGTGGCTATATTTTGGCAGAGTACAGTTTGATCTGGACATGAAATAAATAAATAAATAAATAAATAAATAAATAAATAAAATGGCAGTAGAGGTGGGGGTGAAGGTGGGGCTACTATTTTTTTAAAAAAAATTGCTATGGAGTGATATTATGAAGATCTTCATGTTGCATATCAACCATGCACCACCCCACATAGGATAAACCAGGCATTTAAAAATTTTTTTCCTGAACTGTCAGTGTAAGGTTATAACTTGGTAAACTGATCGTGTAATGTTCATCCTTTCATCAGATGATATTATCTCTGGCAATTCATAAAAATACTACCATTAAATGATAGTGCTTCTGGCTTACTTACTTGAAATTACTTGGGCAGTACAGTTTCTTGTGGCTTATGACAACATCCTGGAAAGAGTAGAGATGCCATATTTGCCTCTGAGCCGATAGTCAAAGGGTTTTAGACTAAGGACAGCCTGTAACTGTCCCCCCACATACTGTATCTGACAGCAGGCCTTATTAAATTCAGAAATTTATTTTTATTTTTATTCATTCATCAAATTTATATGGTCGCCCTTCTCATGAAAAAGTGACTCTGGGTGGCGTACAATAAGACTATAAAACAGTTCACATACAAAAAACATATTTTTTAAAAATAAAAATAAAAATCACAAAGGCTAAGAGAAGACAGCAGATGTTAACAACAATGGAGCCACCTCAGTACCTCGCCGGCCCATGGGGCCCCCCAGGCCTGATGGCATAATCAGGTTTTGAGGGACTTCCAGAAAATCAACAGGGATGGAGCCAGTCTCACTTTGTGGGGGAGGATGTTCCAAAAGGCGCAGACCATGGCAGAGAAACCCACCTCCTGGGACCCGCCAAGTGTAGCTCCCTAGCAGACGGAACCTGTAGCATGCCTTTTCTGCCAGATCTGATGGGATGGGCAGATATAATTGGGAAGAGGTGGTCCCTCAAATAACCCGGCCCCATGTCATGGAGGGTTTTAAAGGTCAAAACCAGCACCTTGAATTGGACCCAGAAGCAGACTGGCAACCAATGCGGCTCATGGAGCAGAGGTGTAACGTGTGCTGTTCTAGAGGCACATATAACTGCCCGTGCCACTGTATTTTGCATCAGCTGAAGCTTCTGGATACTCTTCAAGGGCAGCCCCATGTAGAGCACATTACAGTAGTCCAATAAGGAGGTGACTAGGGTATGAGTGATTGATCTAGGAAAGAGCGCAACTGGCACACAAACTGGTTTGTCGTTGTTGTTTTCTTTTTAATTGTAAGCCATCCAGAGTTGTAGAGGAGTCGGGCGATCTCAAAATTGAAATAAATAAATTTATGGATTGTACTGTAGTTATGTTTGCACATTTTCCAAATGATCTAGAACAGAGCTTTCCAAACTGTGTGTCGCGACACAAAAGTGTGTCGCCACACACAGCGTGGTGTGTCGCCACACCACCCGGAAGCGGCGGCGCGCGTGTGCACGGCGGCCGCCATGCACGCGTGTGCTGCCGCACGCCCCCCGTGCCGCCGCACGCCCCTCCCGCGCCACCACCGTGCGTGCGCGTGCCACCGCACGCCCCCCCGCGCCGCTGCCGTGCGCGCGTGTGTTGCCGCCGCCGCCGCTGCCGGGTGTGTCACCAGCGGCGGCACTTTGGAAAGCCCTGATCTAGAAGATATTGGCCTGCAAACAACTTCCTCATACCATCCAGAGTCAGTCCAAGACATAGTGACTGACTTGACATATTTCACTAAACTATAATGTGATTTGTTTGCTTTTGGCTCGGTGTATTGTAGGAATCCAGACATGTGTTTTATTTAACAAACCATCACTTGGTGCACTATGTGACCCTAGCTGACTGACATGTATTGCTAACCTATGCTTTAATTATAGCTTGTTAAAGATGCACATTTGGCTGGGTTCATACACAGCAAAAACCAGCATAGTTTGCATAGCACAATGGCTAGATACACACAAAACCAATCAAGTCACATTAAGATTAGTACAATCAATAAATTGGATCACAAACCGTATGACTTCTGGTTAATGCGCAGAGTAGATCTGATATAGATTGTTTGATTTAGCAACTTGAAAGGGAACAATCATGAGGTGACATTTTTCACAACTTGGAGCGAAATATGATCATGTGCTAATGTCTGGGTATCAAACTTCTATTAAAGGCATTACACTACATTACATTTGTCTTAAACACAGGAAACCATAATATAACAATACCAGATTATGCTCTATCAGAATTCACTTTCTGAAAATTAGACATGGCTGTATCATCTGTTGTTTGAGAAGCTGTTGGATGAAAACCTTTTAGCACTTCATTGATTGCTTACTGTACAAAGGTATTTAGGACAAACTTTTCCAGTACTTGGAAGTTGTAGTCTCAACACACACAGAGGGAAGTGGTTTGTGGAAGGCTGAATTCCATGAGTCTGCTCTGTAAAGGAGTAACTTTTTTCCCAGTCACCAAAGCGTGGACAGAACTAATAGCAGATGTACAGAGAAAACATCTGCACCGCTAGGTTCATCTGCCATAACTACTCTTACCAGCATGGCTATGCTGGCTGGAAATTAAGAAAAATATTGTTCCAACTGGTTTGGAGCGCACAAGGTTAATTTAGGAAAAAGTTAAAGGTTCTGATAAATCCAGTCAGAGAATAATGCCATATTGATAAGTGCTTTCTTGTATCATACTCTAGTCCAGAGCTTTCCAAACTTTTCATGTTGTTGACACACTTTTTAGATATGCATCATTTCGTGACACACTCTTACAGCAGGGCATCATTTTGCGACACACTCTTAAAGCAGGGCATCATTTCACGACACACTCTTATAGCAGGGCACAAGGCAGGCACTAGGACCTGCGCGGAATCACAGCAGGTTTGGAGGCAGCAAGGCACAAGGCAGGCACTAGAACCTGGGTGGAAGCCAGGAGGCAGCAGCAGCAGCAGCAGCCGCAACACACCCAGACACTGCAGCTGACACACTAACGTGTCCCGACACACAGTTTGGAAAGCTCTGCTCTAGTCAACTAGGAGGATAAACTTTGCCTTATATATGTACTTATTCTGACTATCTGGTTTGTTTCCAACCACATGGGATATTCCATGTGTTAGTCATTAACATGTCAGTTAAGAAACAGCTGGGGGCAGTGCTCCTCTGTGGCAGAGAGACAATGCTTTTCCTGCACACTATTTTTGTGAATTAAGTAGGCAGAAGAGGTCATTAGAATCTTGTTTTTACTTAGTTTTCCCAAAGCTGAAATTAACATTCTTCTGAAGGAAGAGTGCATGGTAACAAAAATCACTCAGATAGTCTGCATTCCAGGAACTGTCTCGTCTATTCTACACTAACCCCTGGGTAACTTTAACATTCTGACATAAAAATGTCTGCTGCTGAAGTTCTCTGGAAAGTTCACTCTAGGTCATGTGAAAGGGCACCAATGTCTGAATATTTTGGAATTTTCTGCAAAGTTTAGGGCTAAGGCGTGACTAATACATTTTAAAAGCTAAGCCATCTCTTTAGGGTGGGAGGAAGGGAAGTGGACATATGAACAAAGAATGTTTTTAAAGTCTGAGAAGGCTGCTTATCAGCACAAAGATATTTCAGACTTATAAATGAAGAAGATGGATTCAATAATGAAATCTGACATTACGAGGAGTATATCAGGGACCTGAGGTACCTTTGCTGCTGTTCATTTCTAAAGTTTTTTCTCTTTCTCTCTTCATGGAAAGAACGCTGTTTCAAAGATTGGTTTGGTGAGAATCTCATCTTAAAGAAAAATGAGCAGTGAGTTCTCATTTCAACCAAAGTAAGATGCTTTTTCATTTTGTAAAACGATGCATTATTTCATTCATAGCTGAAGGCACTAGGGCCCGGCAAGGAATTGGGCTTTTTTAAAGTTCCCCACTGTGACTGCTACATACATACTCATTTCCTCCTGGTCTTGTGATGAACTAAGCAAACCAGACTCCAACAGAAACCCTCCTCACTGGTGTTTGTTTCCACTGTAGCATGCATTTGTCATGTCCATTTTCCTTTCTGACAGTTCGTCTTCATCTGGTTTTACGGCATGGATCAAAGAGAAATTATCATGAAAAACCTGGAAAGGATCAGAAGCAGAAAGCTCAACAAGGAAGAGTTCACCAATGAATATTTGGTAAGCAAGCTGTAGCAATATTTCTGAGCATGATTTCATTTTAAAGGGAAAATTAAAATTGTGTTCTAAGAAGACCACCCTGTTATTTTAGTAAACAGCTGTTTCATGCTTGTATGTTTTCTACTGTGAAAGCACCTAAAATAGCATTGAAGGGGACAGATGGGAACCGCCTGAACCTTAAATTACTTTACAGGGTTCAAACTCAGCACTTCCTGTTATTTCATGTGGGATTGTATTAACTGAACTATAGTGCTCGCTTGATTGCAAAATGGTTTGGAGTTCATTTTCCACTATACGGAGGGGTAAGAAAGGGAGAACTCAAGATTACAGGTGATCTAGAAGGGTCCTAGTTCTTTCTTTTTGTGATCTTCCCCAGCCACTCTTGACTCCAGGTGGTAGGGAGACCTCCAATTAAATGCCCTCAGTGGAGGGCTCCCCCTGAATTCATTTGCCTCCTTGCTGCTATTGTTCAGTTCCGCTCTTTCCGTGTGCGATCCATACAACTGCCCAGAAGGAAGAAACAAGGCGATTAAGGCCTGCTCCTTCTCCTCCTCCTTATTCAAATTCCTGGTAAAAACAGGTGGAGAGGCAGAAGCAGGGCCAGTGGTGAGCAGCAGCTCCTGCTGCGGCAGGAGCCTTGACAGGGATTCAGAAATGGTGGCCCCTCCATCCAGCCCTGGCCTTAACAACCGTGTTTAGAAATCTACCAAGAAGTCATCATTTTGGTAAACTTGAAGAGAGGCTGTGAGGGAAGCGTTAGAGTTTGTGAAGGCTTCCCTACTCTTTATCCCATAGTTTAACTATCAGAATATGTGCATGTGGCAAAAAAACAGAGGAATCTTCTTACTAGTCACTTTAGGGAACATGGGAATTTTAAAAGGCTTACATTGGAAAGTAATGATCTAGCATTTCATGGGTTGTACTTTGAGCAGTTTCCTCATAAAGCAACAGTGAAATGTTTTTCCTCTTCCCACCTCGACCCCCACCCCAAAAGGGAAGAGAATAATTTTAAAAATAATTCTTGTATGGTCTTGAAGGATTAATAGCAAGAACCATATAAAAATAGCATTAGACAACCATGGTCAGATTAAAAAAATACATGGGAAATTGGTAACAGCAAGGTGAAGACTATGATGACTGTGAATTGTGGCCTTCAACTTAATAACAGCTTGTCAGTGTTTTAGTACATTATGGATTGAAAATTATGTTTTGAGGAGTTCCTGGGAATCCATGGGAGCTTTTAGCAGGTTACTAAGAGGAGACAAATTTCAAGAAGGATAGTTTATCCATCACTGTGTCCTCCTGGAATGATAGCTCTAATATATCTTCAGCTTGTATGAAGGCTAATACTGAGGTTCGAGAGGGCAGTGTATAGAGTATACTCTAGAACTTCTCAGATTCCTTGGCAAGAAATGAGCTGAAAGCACAAATATCTTTTCATTCATTGGATAAGAGTTGCTTCTGTACTGCTAAAGAAAAAAAAAAGATTTTTTTTTTGCAACAGAAATTGGGCATGGCACTGATAGATATTAGAGTGCTAGAAATTAGAATTTTGCCTTTGGAAACAAACCTATCTAGTTTCCTGTAGCAGTATTAAACAAAGTCCATCCCTACAGAAGATTCTCTGTGCATTGTCTCCCTGTGTCCTATGCCTACTAAGAAATCTGTGCTTACCAAGTAGAAAGAAAGGGTAATATTTTATCTTCTCGCCTTCACATAGTTTAGTGTGTGTGTGTGTGTGTGTGTGTGTACATATTAAAATTCTATACTGGTTGGAACAACCTTTCCTACATCTGATGCTCTCCAAATGTACTGGAACTGCTTACTTCTATAGTCATATCCATTCAGGAAGGCTCCCTGCCCAGAGCAAAGATGCCAACAAATGCTACAAGTCAATTGCAATGCTCCTCCAGAGATATCGTGCCTTGCCTCCTTTGGCTCAGACTTTGGATTCTGTCAGTTATTTCTAGCAGTTGATGGTTGGTTTCCTGCTGCAGCTTGTTAGGCCTGGAGGAGGTGCAGCTCTGAGTTTCTAGCCTTCAGGCCTTTCCCTGCCGATATTTTGACTGCCCTTTGCAGTAAGTGGCCTATATTCAGCCTTTTGTGATGCTGGTGGCTGTTTGGCTTTCCTCACTTCTCAGCCGTGCTGTACGGGTGTTTCCCATTCCACCCCTTGGAGGAATTGACATTGGAACTAGAACTCTAAAAATTCCTAGCTTGAGGAAGCTAGGCTAGAATATCTTCTGCTATAATAAGTCATTAGTTCTTTTTGCCTCTGTACTACTGGACCAACTATGTTCACAAATGGCTCACTTCCGACTAAAACATTCTTAGTGTGCTTTATGAAAATGCTCCAAAAGTGTTTGATGGAAAACAGCTCTTCACTGCTACACTACCATGCATCCAGATCTGATAAGGACAGAACACTGGAAACAAAAGGCGGTATTGTTTCCCTTCATAATTACATCATCTCGAATGGCATAAAATCATTCAGTCATTAGTTATTCCCATTTATTCAAACAATATTAATTTTGAACAACTTCCTTTCCTTATTTTAGTTGAATTTCTTCTGGTGCAGATGTTTAATTCCAGTGCTTGGCTTTAGCTGCAGGATGAAACTGCAAATTGATGGGAGGGGAGATGGGCGGTGATATAAGTTGAACAAATAAATAAATATAGCAGTGGGCAGTTTTCAAGCATGCATGCAAATGGTACACATTTATAATTAAGGGCCAGGGATTTGTTTTTATTACCAGAACTGAACATGATCCATTTTTTCCAAATTATTTGAAACATTTGGAGGCCACTGAAATGATATTGGGTGTCAAAAATACTTCTTGATCTATTGTGTGTTGACTAGGTCTGGCAAGGTCAGAAACAAACAGCCTGAAACCAGAATGGTCCGTTATAACAACAAGGGATAGATGTCAACCATTCTTCCCAAACCCAAAGCAAGATGCTGTTAGCCCAATACATAACACTGGCAGCAGAAAGAGGTGCAAGAATTGAATCAAATTTTTATTATAAATATGGTTGGCATTTTCTTCTTGGTGTTGCTAGATTTCTCCTTAAAATTGTTTTTCTAGTGCTTGCAATCATCAGAATTTATGTGTTAGTCCTTGAATCACTTCTTGCAAAGCTTCCAGTTCTGGTACTGGTCAGGTGAAGTCTGACATACTGCAAATCAAACCATCTAGACCCATTTTATACCCAAAATGGGACTGGCACAATTGATTCACCTGGGTTTTCAGATGTGGGTTTTGATATGGAAAATGCTGTTAATCTCCATCTTCTTTTTCTACTTCCCTTTTTTTTCTTTAATTCCGCCCATTGAAATCGACAAGCTGTTCAGTTTCATCTTTTTAATTTAACTTTGTTTTAATTAACTATGCAGATACATATTAATATTCAAACATGCTCTTTAGAAAAGCCACCCTTCTCAGCAAGAAAAAGAAAAGCGTCATGGCAGTAGGCTGAGAGTGGGGGTAAACGTTCATGAAATCTCAATAAAGACAGAACGGTAGCTTATGAAAATGAGCAGGCCAGTGCCTGCCAAGAATGTACAAACTGCCGACCAAGTGGAGCATGTGAATAAATCTCAAATTTGAGTGAGTCACCTTGTAGCCACCTCCATTGGTCTCCACTGTGATAGAATGGAAAGTCTGCATCAGCTCTAATAGATTTGGTGTTTCTGTGTGTGTTTGTGTGTACAGGGGGGAAATTTGGATTTGTATAGAAAGGCTGATGCTCTTAAGTGTTGTGCTATAATTCCACCTCACTGCAGAGCAGCACTGCATGATGACAGTGTGCTTCCAAATGCCAACTTGTTAATATATGGCAGAGCTTTCCAAACTTTTCATGTTGGTGATACACTTTTTAGACATGCATCATTTCGTGACACACTCTTACAGCAGGGCACAAGGCAGGCACTAGGACCTGTGTGGAATCAGAGCAGGTTTGGAGGCAACAAGGCACAAGGCAGGCACTAGGACCTGCGCGGAATCTCAGCAGGTTTGGAGGCAACAAGGCACAAGGCAGGCACTAGGACCTGCACGGAAGCCAGGAGGCAGCAGCAGCCGTGACACACCCAGACACTGCAGCCGACACACTAACGTGTCCTGACACACAGTTTGGAAAGCTCTGATATATGGAATTAGATAACACAGAATTATTACTGAACTGGCTATACAAAGTATCTTTTTTCTAAACTGCATTCTTTTGAAGTATCCATAACTTTCCAAAACCCTTCCTCCTTCAGCCACGTTTGTGTGAGTTTGTCTTCTCCAAACTTATGTCATTCAGATGTGATTCCCAGAATTTTGAGCTAGAACTGGCTGTGCTGGCTGGGAATTTCAGGTGGTTGTGATTGCGATGGGGAAGACTGATTGAAGCCATCTTCTCAACTATATGGGAGAAGGCTATTTTTAGTGGTTGCACAGTTAGAAAACACTACATGGGGAGTTTGTTCACACAATCAGTTTCCCCATTGAGTTGTATCCACATTGTTTTATGCTAAAACAGCATAAAATTTATGCTGTTTATGCATAAATTATTTAATTTATGCATCTAATTTATGCATCTAATTTATGCATCTAATTTATGCTAAAACAGCAGTTGAAACAGGAAGTACCTGTAGGTGCTATTTTTGGACAGAAATTGGATAATTGTTGTTTGGCATTTGTACTACATACTGTGGAATCCTTTTGTCTTGGGGAGGTTGAAACCTGGAAAACTGTTTATAAACATAAAAGATGGTGTAAATATGTGGTCAGGCATCCTGAGGAAGTCACACAGCTGACTAATGTTGACCAAGCTGAATAGTGTTGACCAAGTCTTTCTGTTTAAAATGTAGCCTAATATATTTCATTCAGTATAATAAAATATTATATTCAGTCGGCTGGGCTTGGCTGCTGATCTGGGCTGGTGGCCGTCTGGGTAGACCAGGGCCCGACGAGAGCAGCCCACTGGTGGCCGGCGTCGGTAGGCTCCGGGGTGGAGAGCAACGGAGAATCGGTGGTTCGGGCAGTCGGGGGAGGACTGCTTTGCCGCCTTGCGTGGGACCAAGGAAGGGATAGTCACTCGTGGGGATGGCTAATACCCTAGAGAGCTCCTCTTTTACATTAGATTAAGTAAGATCATTTTACTACCTTTGCCTCTGGATTCTAATCTTGTTTTATAATTTTTATTTTAGATTTTATGTATACTTTTTGTTTTTGTTTTTACTATTTTATTGTAAACCGCCCAGAGTCCCTCCAGCGGAGGGAGATGGGCGGTGATATAAATTTTACAAATAAATAAATAAATAATATTTGGAAAACATATATCTTTTGTTTAGATACATGTGTACAGGCCTTTATTCTAATAGTCTATGGTTGCTTCAAAATTAGGGTTTAATTGTGAAGTTCTCCTGTACCATTCATAGAGTTTTATGGGGGTCCAGATAGTATCTTCTCCTTTTTATTCACCCCTTTCCATTCTCATCCAATTTCTTCTATGCCGCAGAAAATCCATTAAGGAGGGAATATTAGAAGACCTGTTTGTACTAGGATTATATTTTACAACAAGAAATGTCCTCTACATTTATGAATGTTTGTCAACCAGAACTCTAAGCAATAGTCAGGCTGGCTGGGGAATGCTGGGAGTTGAAGTTCGACCAGTGCCCACTCAAGGTATATGGTGCCCCTGGGCCACATTGTTTGATGGTGCCACCCCCTGCTAATACAAAGATTTGCATTTTTAGAATGATTCAGCACCCTAGGCCAGTGCCTCCTCAGTTCAGACTTTGCCTGCGACATCCTCTCCTTGGGCAATTCTCCTGCTGCTGCGCCCTCTTTCCTTTCTGTTCCCGGAAAGCAATGGCTGATATGCTTTCCTTCCTGTGAGTGGGTCTTATGCATTGCATGTGCATGCACGTATACTTTATGTGTGTGTGCTTGTGTGTGTGTAGGTATGTGTGTGTATATATATACACACATAATGTGTATGTATACAAAATTAAAGTAACACATCAAAATGCACATATTTGCAGGCACAATACCCAGCTTTCACATTTTTTTCCTAGCATTTCCAAAGGTTTTCTTTTTCAAGAAGGGTTTTACTGGCTCTGTTACATAGTTCTTTCAGTGGCACAGAAGTTAGAACACTTACTCCACATGCAGAATGTTCCTAGTTCCAAACCCAGCAGAAATACTTTTATATTACTGTTGCTGTTGTTGTTGTTGTTCTTCTTATTATTATTATTCTTTCCAAGGGTGCTGCAGTTAGTTGTGGAAAATAATGAAATGGTGCACCCCTGGATTTATTTAAAAAAAACCAAAATTCCAGGAGAAAATAGGGAGGTCAGGCAACTGACAATATTGCTTGGTGATTGCTATTTTGTGTATAGCTGCAGATAAACTTGAATTAATCTCATTGGACACTGTGGTCTATGACGTGATTCAGATTAGGTTTTATGAGTGTGTTTTTAAAAAGTTTAGCTTTCCATCCTCTTGTATACTGGATTACAGTTTGGTATCTTCACTCCATTGTCAGAGCTATTACAAACGGATTGGTTTGTATTAAGTTGTAACTATTGTTACATTGTTACTATTAAGTTACATTGTGGCACCTGACAGGGATGACCACTGTCTCCTTTAAATTTTAATTAGCTTCTTCAGTCTAATTGCAGGTGTTGAAGCAGTGGACATCAAATATAGGTCAGTTTACAGGAAACAGGGCTTGTCTTTCCCAGCCCTGAAAGCTGCTAGACCGTTTGGGCTTAGTAGACAAGCAGTTAAGTTTTGACCCATAATCACACAAGACACTGATGTGGAATAACCCTAATTTGAACACAGCAAGAAAAATGTTTTATTGGAAATCCAGGGCCAAGAAAGGATTAATACCTTGAATCAACTGATTCTTAATAGTTGTTTTAAGGATGCTGAGAGGCTACATTTTGAATATAACTTACTTACATCATTTGCTTAGCAACATTTACAACTAAAACATGTACTATAAAGCAATATAGAGAGCCAGTTTGGTGTAGTGGTTAAGGCACTGGGCTAGAAACCAGGAGACTGTGAGTTCTGGTCCTGCCTTGGGCACAAAGCCAGCTGGGTGACCTTGGGCCAGTCACTTTTCTCGGTCTAGGAAGGAGGCAACGGCAAACTGCTTCCGAAAAACCTAGCCAAGAAAACTGCAGGGACTTGTCCAGGCAGTCTCTGAGAACTGGACATGATTGAACGGATTAAAAATAATAATAAAGCAATATGGCCCAGATGTTTTAGCAGCTTCAAAGGTGTCCATGTTAGGAGATGCAATCTAATTTTATATAAAACTAAAAAAACAAGATGAAGGTTATTCATCAGAAAATCTTCTTCCAAGTTTATTAGACTTCTCAAACAATGTTTTTAAAAAGATTGGCTATCAGATTTCTTATACTGGCATTGCAAGAAATTTGAGGGCCCTCTGACTCATACAGTATGATTTGGTCATACCCGCCCATGGCTCTTGTTTGATTCAAGTTATTACATATGCTAACATAACTTTGTGGGAAAATCCAGGAGAGAGGTGTTTTTGGCACTCAAGAAATGGTTCTTGGACCATCTGGAGGATGAGGAAACCAGGCAATGCAAATTAGCCCTAAGCCACTATGTCTAATTAAATGATTCAATTCTTGCTTGCAAGCTTTGCACCTAGCCTATTCGTGTGTTTTACTGATCTGTCCAAATGCTGGGAACATTAGATACTTTTTTCCAGAAAACTCCAAACTACAGGATAAAGTCAGCAAGAGCTTGGATATAAAACACTAGCTACATCAATGACACTCCTGTTATTATGCAGCCCCAAGGCACACTATTCACATTTTGCAATAGTTAACAGTATCTGTATGATAATGCTTTCTGAGGCCAGATCTGCACTCTTTGGTTGCCCTATTGCCAATATGGGCCACCCATAATTTCCTGAGTGCAGGAATGGACAATGTCCTCCAGCCACAACTAGCCCATCACAAAAGCACACCTGGCCCCTGTTTCGAAGCTCCACTTCAAAAGTACTGTTTTCCATCCTGAGTTGTCTAACCCCTTCCAAGTGGTTGGTTTACTGCACTTCATGTCACTCTAATGACATCCCCAGCTTCAGTTATCTACAGTACCTGGCACATCCTCTCCCCATTCTATGCCCACTGTATCACAACAATTCCTTTTCCTTTTTAAAAAAAGAAATCATTTAAGTTTATTTATTTATTTATTTATTTATTGGATTTATCACCGCCCAACTCCCCCAAGGGGAACTCTGGGCGGTTTACAACAGAATTAAAATCATTAATATACATTTATAAATAAAATAAAATACATAATAATGAATAACATGAGATCCAATGGCAGAATATTCTTAAGTTTGTAAAAAAGGGCACCTCAGAGCTAATCTAAGGTGCTAGCCATCTCCAGGTATCTCCAATCTCCTTCTGACCCCAAGCATACTGACAAAACCAGGTTTTGAGTCTTTTTCGGAAGTCCAGGAGTGAGGGGGACCGTCTGATCTCCGGGGGCAGAATATTCCAAAGGGCAGGGGCAACAGCAGAGAAAGCACACTTCCAAGACCCCGCTAGGTGGAACTCCTTAACCGATGGGGTCCGTAGCATGCCCTCTCTGCATGCCCGGGTGGGACGGGATGAAGTGATGGGGATGAGACGATCCCTTAGGTATTTATTTTATTTATTTATTTATTAATCAAATTTATCACCGCCCATCTCTACCACGGTAGACTCTGGGCGGTTATCCTGGTCCCATGCCATGTAGGGCTTTAAAGGTAATAACCAACACCTTGAATTGTACCCGGAAGCAAACTGGAACCCAGTGCAGCTCGCATAGCAAAGGTGTTACGTGTGTCCTCCTTGGGACACCCAAAACTGTCCGCGCGGCTGCATTCTGGATCAGTTGTAGCTTCCGGATATTCTTCAAGGGTAGCCCCGTGTAGAGTGCATTACAGTAGTCTATGTGGGAGATAACCAGGGCATGAGTGACTGTTCGAAGGGCCTCTTGTTCCAGGAAGGGGCGCAACTGGCACACAACACGAAGTTGGGCAAAAGCCCTCCTGGCCACGACTGCTACCTGATCTTCAAGCAGGAGTCGTGAGTCCAAGAGGACTCCCAAGTTACGCACCGGGTCTGTCTGGGGTAGTGCAACCCCATCCAGAGTTAAAGATGATAATTTCCCAGAAGCCAAGGAGCCATTAATCCACAGCCACTCCGTCTTACTAGGGTTCAGCTGAAGCCTGTTTTTCCCCATCCAGGCCCCTACAGCCCCCAGGCACTTGGACAGGACGGTCACTGCATCACTTACTTCACCCGGGATGGAGATATACAACTGGGTATCATCGGCATATTGATGATACCACATCCCGTGGTGTCGGATGATCTCTCCCAGCGGTTTCATGTAGATGTTAAAAAGGAGCGGAGAGAGTACCGAGCCCTGTTGGCACATTGGAACAAAGCTACAAAGTTTCAATAAATGCTACTCCTCTGCTTCGATGAACCTGAATCATCCGTTTTTGGTTCCGTAAATATTCTGTGGATCTGTGCTGGAAATGAAGGAATAACCAGTTCTCTTTGCTTTAATCACTGTAGCATCCTAGCAATGATGGTACAAAAAGGGGGTTGAGCAAGAGAAAGGTGTCAAAGGAGAGGGTGTGAAAAGGCATCCATGTGTGGAAACGTCTGGGAAAGCAAAGAACCAGGGACTAATGAGAAAGGAACAATCTCTAAAAGGAAAAAGCAAAGACTGGTACACCCACCTACACAGGACAAGACAGTAAGGTTTGCCTTCTATGGGAAGAGCAAGAAGCAAGGGAATGGTGAATCAAATCCTATGGTGGGTTATAGTTTGGACTAAGCACCACCCAGTTTGTTGCCAAACCACACAATCCAGATGGGAAGATGGATAGGTCCATCCAATCTTTAAATCATAGGAAGAAAAGTGCAAAGTTTTGCCCCAATTTTAGCCATATCATGCTGCCATGTTTTTTTAAAATCACAGTTAAGGAAACTGTTGCCAATGGTACAGGATTTTTTCCCTCTGCCCTCCTGTAATTCAATTTCTATTGCTACCATTGCCTGTACGGTAGTTTTTCATACATTCATCCTGCTAAGTCTCTAAAACAGAGCTTTCCAAACTTTTCATGTTGATGACACACTTTTTAGACATGCATCATTTTGCAACACACTCTTACAGCAGGGCATCATTTCGCAACACACTCTTACAGCAGGGCACAAGGCAGGCACTAGGACCTGCGTGGAATCCTGGCAGGGCTCGGAGGCAGCAGCAGCAGCCGCCACAACACACCCAGACACTGCAGCCGACACACTAACGTGTCCCGACACACAGTTTGGAAAGCTCTGCTCTAAAAAATCACCAGAAAAAGGAAAATTAAAAGCAAGTACTAAGGTTGGGTATCACATTAATCTCAAGCTCCTTGCTACAAACATAATTTCATGATGAGACTCATTTGAAAGAAATATAGGCTAATATTTTAGGAATGTTTGTGTCTAAAGGCTTTTGTCTCACTCAAGGATTTGGGCCAAATGATCTTTGATACTTTTCCAGATTTCTGAATCAGTGGTTCCCATCAGACTGAGCAAAGCACTATCTTTGAATAAACTTCTGACTCATCTGGTTTTCTATTTTCTCCCTTTGAGCTCCTGATTACATCTATCTGTTTCATCTTGTCTTATCTAGAGTTGAAGTTGCTCTGCTAAGACAAATGTGATAACCAGGTCTTCATTTCCTGACCTATCTGGCCTACAGACATCTATGGACATAAATGCATGGATGGGGTACAAGGAGCAAGAACCAAACTCTGTATTGTGATCATCCCCACTAACTCATTAACTTGAAATTGTGAATCTGGCAGTCTTCTATTTATGTATGAGTATCTATGTACTGAGCAGTTGACAAACCAGTAAAACATCAAAGAAGCAATCCTTATAATCAAATAACAGTAAAATGAAAAAAGGAAAAAAAGTAGCAATGAAAGCCATATAAGAACCTATATGGCTAAACATGTTAGGGACTGTTGTGCAGGGAAGGCAATCTTTCAGCAGCCAGATGCTGTATTTTCTCTGTATCTCTGGCTAGCTGAAGACATGATACATTTATAATATACACACGGACAAGACTAGGATTGCTTGGGACAAATGTTTGATGTTTTTTTTAAGGTGTCTGAAGTTTTTCATACACTTCTTTGCTGTTTCACTTACAGGTAAAATCTGTATGAAATCATACCTGCATTTATCAATGGTTTGCCACCAAATTTCGGTGGTTTGATTTCAGTTGCCTTTGGGGGCTATACATGGCCCAGGCATTGTTGTCCATTCCTGCTTTAATAAGATACAGAAATGAGTGAATGTACAGTATAATTATTACTAAAGCACAGTTAGATTGTGGCAGCACTGTAATTTCTTTCATGAATGACAGGGAAAATGTATACGGTTTGGAATTAGAAATAAATCTTGAGGAAGGAGGTTCATACAAATATTTTTTGTTCTGTAAAGAGAAATGTTGAGGCTACATTGAGGATATTATATTTGTTTATAAATTCAGCATTATGACTTCATTCCTCCTTTAAAAAAACCAGAACCAGAACCAAAGGACACTTAAAATTATGTATGGAATCAATTGGAAGGATCCCATGGTTCAGCTACCAGATCTGCAAAATCCAAATTGCCCTCTAGATGGTAGCAAACAGCTCTAGTTTTCTTTATTTTTTTTTTGGTGTCATCTGGTGGTCATCTGGAGTGCTGCAGCCCAGATCTGATAGCCTTAACTTCAATTACAATAAAGATAGTAAGCAAGCAGAAGTGGGTTATGCTTTTTCTTACCATGTTTCAAATGTGACATAAAGAAAACTACTTTTATATGTATTTTTTCCTTTTTTTTTTATTTGTAAACCATCCAGAATTGTCAAGGAGTTGGGCAGCCTCAAAATTTGATTAAATGTTTTTTTTTAAAAAGTTGGGCAAGTGTATCTGTTTGTTACCTGGAATGAGTACATCTCTCTTCTACAAGTTTCTTTTATAGGAAATGCAGTTCAATTGCATTTCAGTTGCTACTTCATTATAAAATTTAAAGCTGCTCCTAAATTTAATTTTCTTATTAGAAAGTATCCCATTGAAACTAGCTCCAAGGACTCATGAGTTCTTTGGGAAAGCATTTTCCCTTCTTGACATAGTGGCTACTATAACATTTCTGGTGTAGTTCAACTCTGGAAACTTGGCACTTTCCATGTGTTGGGGTGGCAACTTCCAGAATTCTCAGCCACCATGGCCAGTAGTATATATTTAAGGGTACATGCAGAAAAATGCTGTGATGAGTGGCATTTAGTCACAGTTGTGGAGAGGAAAGATTTTCATACTTTCCAGTGTACCTGAGCTACATGTTATTCCGCCACATCACACCTATGCAACAAATGCGTACTCTTCTAGGAAGCCACATCAAAAATGCATGTGCCTGATCTATGTAGGATTCTTGATCGGCACATAAAATTTCCATTCTTACAAAGAGCCCCCCAGCAAAGCCATAAGGGCTGTTTAGTTCTCACTGTGGTTATCTCAAGAGAGGCCAGTCAGGAAGTAATGAGAGATGCAGTTCTGTGATACTGTTGTCAGGTTTTCTATAATTACTCTTTATGATTTAACCACAGAAACTGAAGCGGCAATCGGCGACCTATAGAGCAGAGAAAATTTACCCAACAACTGTGTCTGAGAGACCTGAAAATAACAACAAAAATCGGTATAAAGACATCTTACCATGTAAGCTAGGAATTAAATCTATCATTCTACTGTCTTTATCATTCCAGTTTATATATAAATGAGATCATATGCATTTGGAGCATGAACTCCTGCAGGGATGGTGGTAGTCATAAAGGGCAAGGTGATGGACATGGCATCGCAATGCAAATCTCACCCCTTTTGTACTTGTGTGTGGTACATCTGCCATCTTGCCTGTTTGAAATCCCCCGTGGATGCAATTGCTCCTTTGTAACCTATAATACAATGTGAATGGATCGGATCCTAAATTAAAGCAATGAAGGAAAGTTTCCTGTCACCTCCCCCCCCCCCCCAAACAGTTGTACTTGCTATAAATTATCTAGAGAACACTTTATCATGTTGTAGTGGTTAAGGTGTGGGATACCCATATTCTAGTACACTCTCAGTCAGAGAAATTCACTGGGGGATTACTTTAGGCCTATGACTCTCTCTCTCAGCCCAAGTTTCTCACAGAATTGTTGTGAGGGAAAATGGGAGGTAGTGTAGTGCTATGTACTGTATGCCACCATGATTTAAATGAAAGGCTGGATATAAATCTAATAGAAGAAATAAACAAACAAGCAGAGGAAATGAGAGTTGCAGCCAACTGGATGGATCTCTACTTGCAGGAAGCCTGGATAGAAAACGTTCTTTCCATGAGCTTAACATATATTTGGCTCCAAGTCAATCTACAGTATGTCTACACCCCTAAGCTTGGACATCCCCTGCATACATATCGGTTGCAAGATAAGCACAGATATGAACCACATTCACACCATGACATCCATACCACTGATAAATGATTTCTGATATTTCCCAGAACATCCTCCACACAGCACTCTGAGACACTTTTCTTTTGTGTCATAAATCATGAATGTTCTGATTTTAAAATTTATAGTCAAAATTTCCTCCTTCCTCCTCACATACCTTCCACAAAGCCTGCTCTGAACTTTAGGAAGCCATAGACTAGAGCATATATTGCTACTGTGGCAGTAATGCAGAGTAGGTGACCTATGGCTTACAGGGTGCCTGCAGTCCCCACCTCCATTTTTGCAGACCTTAAGCCATCCCAAGTTATGCGATTGAAAGTTGAAGTCAAACTGATGTTTTTTAGCTGTGTGATTTTTCACTATTTTAGGGATTATTTTCATGCACTCATTTTCTTAACTGTCACCAATCCCTCCACAAATTTTAAACATAGACTGAACAATACAGCCACGGTCCCTTTAGTGACATCATTGTGTCACTGCCATTGCCCTTAGAAACCTTTTAATTAAAAAAATTGACCATGGTTTAAAAATGATTGCCATTCCATTCTCTATAGGCCATAGTTGCAGGATGCAGGATTGATCTTCCAACCCATGCAAAAGTAGAAAAATCTTCAATTTGCACAAACAGATATTTGGATCCAGGTCTACATGACTACATATCATCTATAAACAAGATTTATTTCACATTCAATGTTATTGGGGAAGTAATGGATAGCATAAGGGAGGCCAAAAGCTGAACATTCTGTTGATGCACAAAAAAGAAGAAATTGAAACATTTGGCCACGGTGATAGTTTTTTTAGTGTATAAGGCAGTGTTTCTCAACATTAGCAATTTTAAGGTGTGTGGACTTCAACTCCTAGAATTCCCCAGCCAGCATGACTGGCTGGGGAATTCTGGGAGTTGAAGTCCACACATCTTAAAGTTGCTAAGGTTGAGAAACACTGGTATAAGCAGTATTACTAGCTATATTGATTCTTGTATTCTGGCACAGCTAGAAAATATGATTGGGAGCTTCATTCAATTTTCAAACGAGCTAAGTATGTATTTGCAAGAAAATGCTTGAAATGCTTGTGCAATTGGATTTGTTCTGGACAAAGGTAACTTCACACTTCTGTTTAATAGATTATTTTAGGATCCGTTACAGTACATAAGGCAGCTAATAGTTGTTTCTTTTCCTTTTCCTCCCTCAGATGACCATAGCAGAGTGAAGCTCTCTTTTATCACATCAGATAAGGACTCTGATTACATCAATGCAAATTTTATCAAGGTACAAATAAGAAAACATTTGATATTCAGTTGCCCATTAGCACAAGATTGTAATGTATCATTATTTTATGATTGCATTTATATTTTATCTTTCTTCTAGGCAGTATGGAGTCATGCATTTTATCTTTGTGACAATCCTGTTACTTTTATTACGCTGAGATATTGTCAGCTGACCATGAGCATCATGGCTGAGCAGAGATGTGACAGTTGTTCTCCTTAACCTTCAGCAAACACTTCCATACCATAGTGTTTCTACTGTCAGGGTGAAGCCAACCTGTAATCAATTCCAGCTTTTCTGATTTCAAAATGCAAATAATACACAGGGATCAGGCAGTGTTCTCTTTCTAGCTGGCCAAGAGGAGAATATAAAAAATGCCATTCAATCAATGACTGCCTCAAGTTACTGCAGCTTCTGGAACAACAACAAAAAACCCCTCCCCTCCTACTTCATGCAAAAGGAGAATTAAATAAATTGCTAGCCATCTCCCTTGCCATCCATGTTTCCAAAACTTACTGTGTATATTTGTTGGATTCTTAGCAAAACAAATAAATAAAATCTGAATGGTTTTGATAAAGGGGTACCAGTAAAACCCCACTGCCACCATTTTTTTGTTTCATCTAAAAGGCTTTTACTAATGTGAGGATTAGGGAATAGCCTGTTGGAAAATTTGCTTTCCATAGTAACTGTAATCACATAAAAATTGCTGTTGTGGCTTGAATTGAGAAGATGAAGAGATACATTCTGGAGAGGAAGAGTTTGGGGATAATACAACTTCTGTACCCAAGTCCTACAATTTTCTAAATTTTAGATTGCCTGGATTATCCTGGATTATGCTTTATAGCATAGCCTTCCCTAATCTGGTATAATGCCCAGCTGATATATTGGACTAGAACCTCTATCACTCACCTGTCTGAGGATTATGAAAACTGTAGTAGAACTAAGGTCATCACTGTGATGGTGAGGATTGTTGTTACAGTGGCACCACTTGGAAAAATACTTTCACAATTTACTTTTTTGTTTAACACAACTTCCTATTTTAACAGTTCTTCTAAAGTTAGTGTGGCAACCCATTTTAGGATGTAACAGTATTGCAAAATGAAAATGGGATACACCAAAGTGGATTAGATTTGAATGCTTTTTAATGACTTACAATAGCCTGTGTTCGATTTATTTCCTTTTTAGGGTGTATATGAGCCAAGAACCTACATTGCTACCCAGGGTCCACTTTCCACAACTGTTGTAGATTTCTGGAGGATGATTTGGGAATATAAAATCTTGGTAAGAGGTAGAGCAATGCTATCTGTTAATCGTTTCTTCTATTTTAGAATAACATATTTTGTCTCTATCTGTATCCAGTTTTATTGTCAGGTTATCTGTATCTGTATCACACCTCATATAGTTTCCATCAGGTGTTTTGTTTTGTTTTTTAAGAAAACCTACTGCAAGGGTGAGGCTTTGCATTTGCGTCCAGAAAGCAAGGGATGAAGTGCAAGTGGTTTACCATTCTGCGGTTGTCAGTATCTGCCTAAAAGCATGACCTCCTTCCAATGGAAGGATGATATCAACAAAAGGCATTAAACCAATTTAATTGCAGAGTCCAATATCTGATTGCAAAATCATTACATATCTGAACATGAGAAAAGCTCCAGCCCACCACTCTGGTGGAAATTGCTTGTGTTCCAACTGTTTGTTTTCTAGCTTGGCTACCATGGCTTTTTCATTTCTTTATTGCACTCATGCACAGGTGGGGCAGTAGAGGGATCCCTTTTATATCAACTGTTCTTGGGATGTTTATATTCTGCAGTTATTTTTCTTCCATACAGTAACATATATTGACAATACATAATGGACTATTGTCAGAAACGAAAGGAGGCTGAAGCCAACAACCTTAATAGCTTTGGAGCAAAATTGTGGAGTTAAAATACTTCAGCACTAAATTCTTCAAATTCTTCAAATTAAAAAATAATAATAAAATGTTACAACTCAAGTGAATTAGAAAAACTAAGAAAATACATTTATCTTTTTATTCTGTTTTCACGTCTTGACTTTTCCAAATACGTGAAAAGTTATGGACTCTTTTTCTTTATTTATATATCTCTGCCTGCATCTGAACCTTCTTGCAGTGGCAGTTTTCTTCAAAGGACAGTTGAGTACAATGGCCTTTTGAACTACAGCATGGAAATACATTTTGTCCTCTTTTGTTTCAGTATATATCAAATGTCTATGAAGGTTCTCAGTCATCCAGGTGGAACTGTCTGTAGCTTGAATCATGTCAACTGGATTTCTATTTTCTCAGTGGAAACGTTTCGCTCCTTATCCAAGGAGCTTCTTCAGTCTGAGCAAAGTTAGTAAGGGAATCCTTAAATATGTTTCTAGGTGGCTGTGTGACCTTACACCTGGGGCTAGGTCATGGTTATTTTGAGATGTTATTTCTAAGTCCCTTTATCATCTAAAGGAGGATCGTTAAGATCACCATGCTGCTGTTGAGCTTGCGAAATGGTCTTAATCTTCCTAGGCACAGAAGACAAAGCAGGGAGGAAAATAGGGGAAAGATTGTGCCTGAGGCCCCCACCTCTATTCAAGGAAGGATTTTCCAAGTTGGCATAAATGGATTCCTTGACCCCTCTCTCAAACCACCTATCTTCTCTGTCTAAAATGTGAACATTAATGTCCTCAAATGAGTGTCCTTTTTCCTTTAGATGAAGATAAACTGCTGACTCTGGTCCTGTGGTGTTACTTCTCCTGTGTTGGGCCATCCTCCTGTACAAAGGTTGTTTGGTTTCTCCAATGTAGAGTTCAGAGCACTCCTCACTGCACTGGATTGCATACACTACATTGCTTTTCTTGTGTTTTGGAGTTTGATCTTTGGGGTGTACAAGCCTCTGTCTCAGTGTGTTGGTGGGTTTGAAATATACAGGTATGTGGTATTTGCCAAATATCCATTTTATCTTTTCAGAAACGCCAGCCATGTAAGGAATGACCAGGTTCTTCCGTTTACTCTGAGTCTCAGCCCTATCTGTCGCTGTTTTAGACAATGTCCTGATGACTCCTAGTTTGTGCCAGTCTGACTGGCATTCCTAGACTGTGAAGTCCTCATTGGGACCGGTGGCAAGCTAGAAATAGGGATCTACAGGAAACCCACACACACAGATCAATATCTGATGTTTGACTCCCACCATCCACTGCAGCACAAACTAGGAGTTATCAGGACATTGTCACACAGAGCAGAAACCATCCCCACCTCCATGGATTCCAAAAAGAATGAAAATCAGCACCTGAGAAAAGCTCTGAAGGCCTGTGGATATCCAAATTGGGCCTTCACCAAATCTAAATCTACCAGACCTAAAACAGCGACAGATAGGGCTGAGACTCAGAGTATGGCCCAACACAGGAGAAGTAACACCACAGGACCAGAGTCAGCAGTTTATCTTCATCTAAAGGAAAAAGGACACTCATTTGAGGACATTAATGTTCACATTTTAGACAGAGAAGATAGGTGGTTTGAGAGAGGGGTCAAGGAATCCATTTATGCCAACTTGGAAAATCCTTCCTTGAATAGAGGTGGGGGCCTCAGGCACAATCTTTCCCCTATTTTCCTCCCTGCTTTGTCTTCTGTGCCTAGGACGACTAAGACCATTTCGCAAGCTCAACAGCAGCATGGTGATCTTAACGATCCTCCTTTAGATGATAAAGGGACTTAGAAATAACATCTCAAAATAACCATGACCTAGCCCCAGGTGTAAGGTCACACAGCCACCTAGAAACATATTTAAGGATTCCCTTACTAACTTTGCTCAGACTGAAGAAGCTCCTTGGATAAGGAGCGAAATGTTTCCACTGAGAAAATAGAAATCCAGTTGACATGATTCAAGCTACAGACAGTATATATCAAATAGTATGCTGTATACTGTGACTCAGTGAATCCAGTGTTTTATTTCAGCTGCATCTTAAAACTCTCTTGTTCGGATCTTTTTAAAGAACAGTATGATCAGGTATCTGCCAGTTTCCCAATAGCATTCAGACACTACTTTTTATCTCTCCAGATCATTGTCATGGCTTGCATGGAATTTGAAATGGGGAAGGTAGGTATTGTGTCAAAAGGTAACATAGCATGGAAGAATTTTGGTTAGGTAATGTCTGTAAATTTCTGAACTGGCTCCCCTCCCAGACCTCATTCCATGTGTCAGTTCTTAATAGTCAGTCCCCATAAAGACTACAGAGTGTATACAGTATACTGCATGTAATTACACACAGATGAAGTTTATGATCATGTTTATTCCATGACCCATCTGAAATCTTTCCCAATGTCTGTTCAGAACAGTGCACATGTTTTATTTTGAGACAGTGAAAGTACAATAAAAGCTGCCAGGAGTACAGCTGTAGATACCATCTTATTCTGCAATAGGAGCTCCCAATGTTTTCTCATCTCATCTCTAAACAACAGCCTCAAGCAGATCTGCTTTTCCTAGATAAAATCAATTGTGGGCTTGGGTGAATATCTGAGAACAGATAGACAGAGTCTCCTATTTGTTTCCCCAACAGAAAAAATGTGAACGTTACTGGGTTGATGTGGATGAATCCCCATTGCAGTTAGGCCCTTTCTTCATTTCCTGTGTAAGTATATTATTTTCTGTTGGAATTCATAGACTGTATTCTGCTTTGTGGAAATAAATGCCATTAAAATATCTTCCTGGTTTGTTTCCCTTCAGGAGGCTGAAGAAAAAAGAAGAGAGTATGTGATTCGCAAATTGAAAGTGAAACTGAATGACAGTGTAAGTGTGGGATGGTCCAGGGAATAGGAACTTATGTGGGCTTTCAGGGAGGCTCAACCTGGGAAAGTAAAATGCACCTCTCTCACTGATATGTTTCTGTGAATATTTTGTGGTTCCTGTAGCAGGGGCACCCAACGTTTTTGGCACCATGGACCAGTCGTGGAAGACAATTTTTCCACGGACCAGGGGGGTGGGGTTTGCAGGCGGGAGCCAATCACGTGGACCGGGGGTGGGGTTTGCAGGCAGGAGCCAATTGTGCGGACGGGGGCGGGGTTTGCAGGCGGGAGCCAATTGTGCGGACGGGGGCAGGGTTTGCAGGCAGGAGCCAATTGCGCGGATGGGGGCGGGGTTTGCAGGTGGGAGCCAATTGCGCGGACCACCACCACTCACCTGCTGTGTAGCCCACTTCCTAACAGGTTGGGGACCCCTGCTGTACAGCATTCCCTTCAGAGGGTGTGCTTTAGGGCTAAGAAAAGCCAATAACATTCCAGCAGAAACCATATTACAGTATTTACATGTACCTGCAGAAGAGTGGTGGGTTTTTTCTTCTTCTGGTGAATAAGAAGGGTTTAGGCAATCCTGTATAGATGCACATTAATATTTCTTTTACAGTATTAGTTAAGTTTATATTCTGCCTCAAGGGTTAGGATAAGATACTTGGGAACCATCTGTGTTAAACTAATTCCTACAAGTTCCTAGTTTTGGGTGCCTTTTCTAGGAAATCAGAAGTGCCTACCATTTTCATTATAAAAATTGGCCAGACCATGATGTGCCATCTTCAATCAACTCTATTTTTGAGTTCATAAATGAGATACATTGCTACCAAGCACACAATGATGTACCTATCTGTGTACACTGCAGGTAAGATTGCTTGAAAGCAGAAATCATTTTTAACTCCAAGAGAGCAGAATTGTTCTGTAATTCTTTTTGAACATACTGTACCTACAGACCTAAAATCATATTTAGGAGGCTGCAATAAATCATGCTACGTGGTTCTTCATGTTTTACATTTCTGCTGAAGAAATCTTTACTACTGATTTCATGTCCTATTTATTTTCTTTGTATCTTTGTTTTCATGCATCAATCATCCACTTACTCAAACATACATATTTGCAAGCACACTTTTTATGCATGTACAGTAAAAAAGGCTGTACTCTAAGTTATATTGCTTTTAGAACAGCTTAATTTTGCCCCAGCAGATAATGGGTGGGGAATGTTTGGTTTCAACAGCAGCTCAGGTCCTGAGGTCTTACATGCATATACATCCATTACAACCACAGGCAGCATTCACACAACACACACATGCCCTTATCCCTACTCCTCCCACTGCCTCGGTTCTAGTCATTCATTGCAATCAATAGTTCCCTGCTTCCATTAGTGGTGGGAAAATGATCAGGTCCCCATCAATCAGCTGATGATTTTGGGAGTCAAAGCAAACCTGCAGTCCATCCTGGATGTCAGTTTACTCATTCATGTTATACATGCATGAACTTCTAAAACTGGAAGATGTAAGTTTAGGGTTACCAGACATCTGGCAAAAGGAGGACATGTCCTCCTTTTTGTCCTCATGTCCTCTGTCTGGCAGGCATAGCCTTAAAATCAAATATTGTCTGACTTTTTGAGTGTCTTGTTTTCTTTTGTTTTTTGGGCTGTTTTCACAATAGTAGTCATTCAAACTTTCATGTATTGTGACCTTGTAAATTCTTTCTTTCCCTCATCTGTTGACAGACTTGACAGCCTAGATTAATGTTATTTAATTTATTTCCTGATTCCAGCAATCAGCTACAATTCAGCCCTTTCAAATCTATGATCACTGTAGTCTGTAGATCACATGACTATCAAATTTTCGATGGTGAGATTTGAAAAGTGCATTGTTGTCGATTCTATATCTGCTTGTTCAGATATCTGGTAACCCTATGTAAGGTAATTTGTAAATAAGATACAAAAATTATTGTATGACAATGACATAATTTCTAATAGGCAGTAAATGAAAAAAATAGAAAGTAAACAAAAACATTACTTGCATGTAATAAAAAGTGTTACATATTACAGCCTGGAGTGTTATATGTAGGATATTTGTGGAATGGGCTACAATACAGTGGTGAATGGAGAAGGAGAAAATTATAAAGGTTGCTTATAGTAGTTCTGCAACATGATATGTAAGAGGTATTTGTAGTAAAGGACTTTAGACTGATTTTGGAGATTGTCATGGTGGAGGAGGGAAGAAACAGACTATTAACTATGAGAGGCAATTTAGGGTTGGTTTTTTTTTCATGCTGATAAGTCTTTTAAATTGAGCTCAGAAGACTTTACAAATTGATTAAAAGTACTCGATCATGGGAGTAATAGGGACCCAACATCCTATCCCCAGGAGAGAAGTCATTACACTTTGTACCAATTTAAACTCCATAGGAGTTAATTACCTGGAACTGCATGTTTGGAATGTGATTTGCATGCTTGTTTTCCTCTGAAGCATCAGACACTATTGTTGCTGAAAGCTGCTCACTAGGGTCTAATAAACAGTAATTAAGCTTGAAGAACAAATTCAAATGCAAACTAGTATCTTTATTTGCCCACACTGAAATTAATTTTGCTATAGTCATGGATGTTTGGCAGATCCTTTGCCTTTAAAATGCCCAAGTTGGATTACTAAATAAATAAATAAATTTAAATCATGATGATGATGATAAAATATGAGATTTTGGAGAAGTCTGAATATTAGTTGATCAGCATAAAGAGAGAATAAAGTATTATCATCATTCTCTTAGCAATTTGTCATGTCTTTCAGTGCGGGCTGTGGACGAACAGGAGTCATATGTGCCATTGATTATACCTGGACGTTGCTAAAAGACAGTGTGAGTGCTTTCATATTAATTGTCTATTGACCCATCTTTATAGATGCCATCTAGGTCATGGCAGGAACCACCTAAAATTATAATTTAAATTTCATGCTATTTGCTATGTTGATGCTATTTCAGAAGAAATGAATTTTTCAACAAACTGACACGTAGGTGTGAGAGGAATGATGAATTATTAGTGAGTCTTCCCATAACATGCAGTACAAGTTCTCTAATGAATATTCAGTGCAGTGCAGTGACTGCATGGCTGGGCATTTCACACTTCTCTGTTTTTTCTCTCAAGATTCTTCCAGTGAACTTCAGCATTTTTAATATGATTCAGGAAATGCGCACACAGAGGCCTTTGTTGGTGCAAACTCAGGTATGTTCAGACAATTTGGTTTCTTTATACAGTGCCAAGGATAACGAATGCTTTAATTTTGTGTTGTAAAATATTTTACACCATTTTTCTATTAAAAGCACTCAAAGAAGTGAAGAAGCTTATTTGTCCTATAAAAGGCATTGCTGTACTGTAAGGAAATCTTGTGTGTGACAGTAATGGTTTTTTAATACTAGGAGCCTCTTGGGGATACATCAAAGGAACAGGTGCTGATGCTCTCAGAAAAAGAGAAAGCAAAGTACAAGTTATTTATATGTCCTTTGATAATGTGCCATGAGGACATTTGCCAAACTGGCTTCTTAAAGAGTATATAACCCTTCAAATGCAAATCCTTTCTCAGAATGACATGCCACCATTGCTTGAAACTCATGTCATAATACTGTCCTCACTCTCTGTTCATGTTTTACTTGTAAATAAGTCACTGGCCAGGAAACGAAGCAGAGCAGGAACTGCAATTTCCTCTTCTACCTTGCCAAATCCAAGCATGACATACTGTACAATCATAACTGCTTATTAAATGGACTTCCCTGACCTCAGTGGCCCTAAGAACAGATGCCAGAACTTCTAAACTTCAACGCGAGCTGCATTGGGTGCCAGTTTGCTTCCGGGTCCAATTCAAGGTGTTGGTGATCACCTTTAAAGCCCTACATGGCATAGGACCAGGGTACCTGAGGGACCGCCTCATCCCCAGAGCATCGACCCGCCCCACCCGTGCGTGCAGAGAGGGCATGCTTCGGACCCCCTCAACAAGAGAATTCCATCTAGCGGGGTCCAGGAGGCGTGCTTTCTCTGCGACAGCTCCCGCCTTGTGGAACATCTTGCCCCCGGAGGTGAGACTGGCCCCTTCACTCCTGGCCTTTCGGAAGGCCCTTAAGACCTGGCTCTGCCGCCTGGCCTGGGACGACAGAGGTGGTAGTGCCTCCTGGGGTTGGCTGGCCCCGTAGCAATATGACCTATGCTACGGTCCCCAATCCATCTTGGATTTTATTTTATTTTATATTTGGATATAGTTTTATACATTGTCTATCTTGTATGGTTTTAAATATTTTAAATTTTTAAGTTTTAATTATTGTAACCCGCCCAGAGTCCCTTGTATGGGAGATGGGCGGGGAATAAATTAAATAAATAAAATAAATAATAAAATAAATGTACCCGAACCTTCCTATGTTAGACAGCCTAGACTTGTGAAGTAGAGAAATAAATAAGCAATTGTGACATATCTCCATGGGTGCTATTTTTCAGGGCCAATATAAGTTGGTATATGATGCAGTAATTGAACTCTTTAGAAGGCAGATTGAAGCATTCTCCAGTCATTCTGATCCTGTTATTGTGGAGGTAAGCCTTCTTGCTGGTTCCAATTGCAAATAAAGAAAGTTAATATTCAGGGACAGTTTTTCTGGAACAATACTGCAAAGGCCTTATCTATATTTCAAGCTACAATATCACGTGCACTCAGCTCTGTATTCTTCCTACTCCTCTTTGCAGCTACTTTTGGTCTAATGTGTGATAACAAGCAATCTAAGATAAAATGAAATCTCATAACTCTACTCTGAGAACATTGCTATCCCAAAGTGAGTTTAGGAAAGTACCAAGTTTTATTTAAGACAAAGAGGTAACAGTCAAGCATTATGCTAAAATAGGAACTAGATGAGTAGGTGGAATTCTCACCCAAGATGAAAAAAGTCCTCTCCGGATACTTAAAATTTATTCCCTTCAGCTTGGCTGTAGACTGACAGACACCTATCCCGTCTTTCTTGGATTTCAGTCCTGCCATTGTCCCAAGGTATATATAGGGGCATTTAAGATTCTGTTACTATAACCTTACAATAAAGGTAGTGTTAGTACTCAAGGTTTTGGTTTCTTGTCTGCACTACCTTGAAGGGCTGACATCAATCTTGCAACCCTGATGGAAGATTGCTGGGACTGGAAATGTCTTTATTAGCCAGCAGAACGAGATACGAGCAGCAACTCTTTTTTTTAAGAGAGAGAGGCATGCTTGATATAGAAATCTTAATAATGTAATAAATTATAACTGTTTTTGGTTGGCCTGTGACTAAGAAGTGGGTCCTGACCCACAAGCTGAACTTCTGTATCTTCTGCAGACTGAAATAAACCATCCTGCAGCCAATATACCTCAGGAACAAATGGAAAAGTCTTCTATAAAACAACCAAACAGGTAAAAATAGATATTATTCTTAAATGCAGTACAAAATCTGGGTAGAATTAAGGATTTTAGAGGCTTTGGTATTAAAAAGATTTGCCTGAAAGTCAATCCCACTGAACTCATCGGAACTTCTACACTATAAATCTCATTGAGTTTCAGTTGTGGAGCTAAGTCATGTAATCTTCTCTCCCATTGAAACAGGACATAAACATCCTCAGTCCTGGCTAGTATGTTTGCACTCATAAGTATTTCTTTCTTTTTCTTTTTTAAAGAACTTTATTGATTTTCAAAGTATAGCTAAAATACAAAATATACAGTATAGGTAAGACAGAGTACAGAACTAAAGAAAAAAGAAACACTATAAAAGTGCAGAACTAGATAGAAAGCAGAAAAAGAAAGTTACTTCTGACCTTCTCCAATACAGATATAAATGCAATTTGTACAGATATAATCTCTTACCATTAGTTAAACCTTAGTAACATTAATTCTATAAAATCAAACCATTTAATCATTAAAACCCAAAATCAAAGCTTCATTTTTTTCAGATACAAGCAAATAATCTAAAAGTGGTTGCCAAGTAGAAACAAATCCAGACACGGTATTTTCGCTGTTAGCTTAGCCATTTGGGCCAGTTCCATTAATTTAATAATCTATTCCTCCACTGTAGGGATTTGTGAGTCTTTCCATCTTTGTGCATATAAAAGTCTCGCTGCTGTAATCATATATAAAAGCAAGGTCCCATGTTATTTCTGGAGCTGTTTCTCCATCAGTCCCAAGACAAACAGTTCTGGTTTCTTTTGTAAGTCCACTTTAAGAATCTTTTGAATATTAACACATATTTGATCCCAGAATTTTTTAGCCTTCTCACAAGTCTCATAAATATTTCTTAACTACAGAGTAAATAAACTGATTGTGACCCAAACATCCACCACTATCGAATGTTTCCTTAGATGTGTATCTGTGGCTATTGGCTATGGTTGCTAGATGGAATCAAGAGAATATTGGTCTTTATGGGCATTTCCAGGCTGCTGCTGTTTTCAGTCCTCAGTTCCTCAAAACCACATTAGCAAAATGCTGAGAACAACATTCTTATGGCTGAACCTCTAGGGATGAGGGAAGAGAAAGTAGCCAGGAGTCAGTATGTGTGGTGGATTTTGGCAGTGCTGCTGGTTCTCAGGAAGGAGGGAGCACATTCCAAGAAGGGGAAAGAGATAAGAGGAAACATAGTCCAGGGGGCAGTTGTGGGAAAACCCAAGAGATTCAGAATAGCCCTGCCCTAGAGCTTTCCCAGGTTACTTCCTCTTAGGTTAGGTAGAGTTGCTTTAGTCTGGCAAGAATTTGTCTGTATGGTGTTAACAAATCAAGAACTGAAGTTCGGCTGGACTGATTCTTGGTTGTTCTTGGGCTGGGCCTGATAGTATGAGGAAGGAGTTCCCACCAATAAAAGAATGGACCACACACAAGCTCTGCAGAGTCAATGCTTCAGGTGGAAAACCCAGTTTCATTGAGATTCAGGTGTAGCTCAGCCAGCAGTAAATCCACTTGGTATCCACTGGAATCATGAGATCAGACGTATTAAGAACTAATTCTGAAAAAAAATGTGGAAATACCCTAGGACTTGCTGAATGGACTTGTTTAACCACTGAGATAGCAAGATTCTAGATTAGTTGGATTTTGTCCTGGATTTTCTTACATTTCCACTTCATCTTTACCAACTAAATGTGGACTTTAACAAAGACCATGAGCACTCTGGACAGGGTTTGCACCACTTTTTAAATAGTAATTTTATTAAAGATTATAATTACAACAATAAAAACTAATACAAACTGAAATAATAAGAAAAAAAAAAGAAAGAGTAGAAGGTGCAGAAAAGGAAAAAAGGAAGAAAGAGAAAGAAAAAAGAAAAAACAAGAATATAGTAAAAAGAAATATATAAAGAAATGACTTCCCCCTATATCACAAGTATAAACAATTTTAATAACTTATCACCTTATCTTAAAATACAACAAATGATGTCTTCTTCCCATATCCCAACTCTTATCTATAAACAAATCCATAAAGCCTCGTCATTTCAGTCCTGATATCAGCAAAAGTCCATTAAGGGTTACCAGAGATACGTAATAACACATCTATTTTAACTTTGACCAAATAAACCAACTTTATATTCCTTCCTTTTACTTCTAACAATCTTAATCTTTAGTCCCTTCAAATAACATTGTTGAACTTGATTTCTTTTCATTTTTTCTTTGTCCTTTCTCACCAAATTCTTCAAACCTTTAACAAGCCTCTTTTGTAAATCCAATATAGGAAAATTATTCAGGTCACTCTCTTGGTTTGTTGTTTTAATTATTAAGACATCCGCCAGTTTTTTTTGTATATCCAGTGTAACATCTTTTTCCATGTCATTCTTGTAGAAATCCACTTTCAATTCAGTCTCACTCTTGTCAGATAGAACTTGCTCCTCTTCCATAACATCTTTTAGACACAGTCTATCTATAGAGGCAGACACTCTTAAAATTAACTTCTGGGTTAATTGTTCAAAAATGTCCTTCAGTATGTCCAATGTTAAAATATTTTGCTTCATTCTGTAATTGTTAATCGAATTTAAGTGTTCTTTTCCTTTAATTGTAATCTTTAGTTCTTTAGTTCCTTCTAGTTTCCTCAATTTTTAAATTCTTATCTTATTATGTTTCAAAACAAAAGCATTTTCCTATGAGAAGGATTCTTATAATTAATTCCAAAATCTTATTTCAAATTTATCTGGACCCTTAGTCTGTTTGTAACATTCTAAAATCAAAGTTTTAATCACCCTTTTGCTGTTTATTCCAAAAAACCCAGAATTTTTTAAGTTCTTAAACTTGTAGTTAAAACTTCTTTCACTAAGGATTGAAGGAAACTCACCCGGTGCTGTAAAACTTGTCAATCCAAATGTTCCTAATAGCTGAAAAGCAGTTAACAAGCAATTTCTGAAAGTAATTAGAAAAGGAAGTATGCAAACAAGATGCTAACCGTGGTTTGAGCAAGATGGCTATTCCCTCATCTCCCAGAACTCTAAACCTGCTGGAGACCGCCATCTTGTGGTCTTCTTGTGAGGAGCAGCTGTCTAGAGCACTTGTGGGTGATCTCAAGTCCTCTCCTTGTCCAGAGAGGAATTATTGAAGAGCTGGTCTACCCACCAGCTCTTCATTCTGCCACAGTTGTCGGCTCCACTTTTTGCAGAGCCGCCTTCTATCTGCCATTTCTTCTCTGGAAGTCCCCAGGGCTTACCTCATTTCTGTATCTGTACGATACCTAGCATGTGCTGCTATTTTAGTTTTATTCTCCAAATTTCCTAAAATTGCATTTCTAATATTAATAACTAAGAAAGGTTTATCTTTGCATTTTCTCAGTGCAACATGGAAGCCTCCATACTCTCATATGCCCAGAACCTACCCAACAGCACACTCACCTTTGCTTTTTTAGGCAATTCATTGGCAAATATGTGAATGAAATTAAAACAGGGATGCATCACTTGGGGGCACTTGTACTCTGAAAGACATTTCAGGGATCCTATTCTAAGAAGAGAAATTGGACTAAGACAAAGAAATGGGCAAATCCAGGACCAAAAATTAATGTTTTTTGAATACAATTCAAATTTATATTTCATTAAAATTAAACATAGTTAATATGATTGTTCCCCATGTATTTGATTTCCTTCTGTCACATTTAAAACTACAGGTCAGTATTTTGTAGCCTTAAATTAGAAAGAAGCAAGTATTCTAGTGGGAAAATGCTGGAAATATATTGATGTGGCAGCAATATTAATAGATGCTCAGAATATGTATTGCCACATAAAGCTTTTCCAGCACCTCGCCCATTCTTTGGGGTATCTTTCCATTGGCTTATAAAGGAGATAACTGCTCCCCACTGCAGAAACCAGGATTCAATATTTTCCTACAGAAAAAAAGAGTTTTGTGCTACTTTAAAGACTCACATATTTATTATTACTAAGGTAATATGGCCTCCTTGCTGAGGTGTGTTTCTCATACAAGGAAGGGAAGAGCTGGTGGATGTTCAAATGCCTCTGGAAAAACTTGCTCTGATAATTATGTTATCTTTCTTGCAGATCTGCACAAGAGGAGCAGGAGAAATATCAGTGTCCTGGTCGTGATACACAAAGCTTAGACATCCTTGACAGAAACAGAGATGGTGCTTCTTTGGTCAGGCCAGCACTTTCTGTTGGAGCGCTGAGCCCTAGTGCCAGCAGAAACACAGGATGGGACTCTTGGTTGGCAAACCAGCCACTGCACAAACATCACAGTTTGGACTTCAATTATTGTTTTTGGACCGATCCACTTCTCACTTTGAAAATGGATGATAGAACTGGAACAGGCTTTGATACCAAAGTGCATCCTACCCAGTCCAAATCTACTCCTTTTCAATCAGTTTCACAGAAAACATTGCAGCCATTGACAAAAATGGATTCAGGTTCTGGCCAGTGTGGAGGCTTTCAACTTGACCCAAGCCTTTCAAGCAAGCTGTCAAACAATGCCCCATGCTGCAAGCTCAGGAATTTGTGCCACCAGCACTGCATATTGTCATCAGAAGACCCTTACTTTTCGTCTCTCTCATCAGAAGAACCATGCTCCCCAGCACTTCCTGAGTCTGCTCTCAGTCCCCTTAAAACAGTTTCTTCATCATTTTCTGCTGTGGCCTTTACAGCCCAGTCCTTGGAGAGTCCAGAGCCTAGCTACCCATTGTTCACCCCTCCAGCCCAGGATACCCACCCTTTGGATGCAGAGGAGTCAGTCTGTCAGAGTAAGTTTATGCAAGGTTGCAGTATTATTTCATTTCTGCAATTTATATGCTGATCAATTCCAAGAAGGCTCTGAGCGTCTTACAAATTCAAAAATAAAATAAAATTACAAGAGAGAAAAAAATTACTGAACCCTCAAACCAACAATATTCAAATTTCCTAACCATTAATGCGCCAAGGGAAATGGTCTTAGCAGCAATAATTGTTTGCTACAGGGAAGGAACTCACCATAGCATCAATCCCCAAAGGCTTTTTAGAACAGCTATGTCTTGACAGCTTTCCTGAATGCTGACAGGGTTGGTGCTAACCTGACTTCAGGTGAAGCACTGTTCCAAAGAGAGGGACAGATACCGAAAAGGCACACCCTCATGGTTCCTGACCAGGGCAATCCCTCAAGGATATCAGAGGATGCTGATAGCTGATAGCCCTCCCTACTGGGTCTTATTGGATGGGCAGAAATGTTGGGAAAAGATGGCTCCACGGGTATCCAGGACCCAAGCCATATAGGGCTTTAACGCTGACAATCAGCACCTTGAATCACACTCAGAAGGCAACTGGCAACCAGTGGAACTTTTGCAGTAGTAGTGTTACTTAGGCAAGCTGGGAGGCATCCTTAACTAAACCCACTGCATTTTAGATTGCCAGCTGCAGCTTTTGGGTGATCTTCAAAGGCAGCAGACAAGATGGGAATTGTGTGAAAGTCTAAAGTAGGAGTCTGTTTCTCCCCAGAACCTCATAGCCCTCAGGTGTTGAGACAGCACATCTATTTGGCCCAGGGTTGAGATGTACAGCAATGTATCATCAGTGAATGATGGTACAGCAATGTGCCATCAGTTGTACTTCAGCAACATCTGAACTATCTCAGTTTGCCTAATGTTGATTCCTCACTTTTGGTGCACTCTGTAAATTATGAAATTTTAGTGGCTGAGTTCCCAAATTACATCTTAGCATATCTGAACCCAACCACAAGCTCACTCTGCTGTGAGCAGCAGTCTTTTCAGCCGGATCTGGGGTGGTCACGGACTGAACCCCAAACCTTTTGCATCTAAGGAACGTGTTGTACTACTCTCTCTTTGATAGTGTTATTAGAAGTCAGGGAGATCCTGCTGATACAGCCTACTAGACTTCTGACTGATAGACAGATAAACTGAATCCTTACCCTAAGCCAAAGACAGGCAGATGGTACCTGACCCCATGCCAGAGGATGACCTCTTCCAGAGGCTTCATGTAGATGTTGAATAGGAGGGGTGAAAGAGTAGAGCCTTTTGGTACCCCACAGAGGAGCATTTTTCTCCAGCAAAGGAGATCGTTACCTTGTCGTGGTGCTGGAGCTTGAGCACCTCAATGAAACCATGAGCTAAACCGTGAAGGGACACCCAAGATGGGAAGGTCGTGGCAGAGAGGTCAGACTAAATACGATCCCTGGGGAAGGTAATGGCAACCCACCCCAGTATTCTTGCCATGAAAACTAAATGGATCAGTACAACCAAAGATATGTCGGTATACCATCGGAAGATGGGACTCCCAGGTCGGAAGATGGTCAAAATGCTACTGGGGAGGAACAGAGGATACGTTCAACTAGCCCCAGATGTGATGACGCAGCTAGCTCAAAGCCGAAAGGACGGCTAGCAGCCGACGGTGCTGGTGGTGAACGACGAATCCGATGTTCTAAAGATCAACACACCATAGGAACCTGGAATGTAAGATCTATGAGCCAGGGCAAATTGGATGTGGTTATTGGTGAGATGTCAAGATTAAATATAGACATTTTAGGTGTCAGTGAACTGAAATGGACTGGGATAGGCCACTTCACATCAGATGACCACCAGATCTACTACTGTGGACAAGAGGACCACAGAAGAAATGGAGTAGCCTTCATAATTAATAATAAAGTGGCTAAAGCAGTGCTTGGATACAATCCAAAAAACGATAGAATGATCTCAATTCGAATTCAGGGTAAGCCATTTAACATCACAGTGATCCAAATATACGCCCCAACCACAGATGCTGAAGAAGCAGAAGTAGATCAGTTCTATGAGGATCTGCAGCACCTACTAGATAATACACCAAAAAGAGATGTTATTTTCATTACAGGAGACTGGAATGCTAAGGTGGGTAGTCAGACGACACCTGGAATTACAGGCAAGCATGGTCTGGGAGAACAAAATGAAGCAGGACACAGGCTGATAGAATTTTGCCAAGACAACTCACTGTGCATAACAAACACTCTCTTCCAACAACCTAAAAGACGACTTTATACATGGACTTCACCAGATGGTCGACACCGAAATCAGATTGACTACATCCTTTGCAGCCAAAGGTGGCGGACATCTATACAGTCGGTAAAAACAAGACCTGGAGCTGACTGTAGTTCAGATCACGAACTTCTTATTGCAAAATTTAGAATCAGACTAAAGAGAATAGGGAAGACCCACAGATCAGTTAGATATGAGCTCACTAATATTCCTAAGGAATATGCAGTGGAGGTGAAGAATAGATTTAAGGGACTAGATTTAGTAGATAGGGTCCCAGAAGAACTATGGACAGAAGTTCGCAACATTGTTCAGGAGGCGGCAACAAAAAACGTCCCAAAGAAAAAGAAAACCAAGAAGGCAAGATGGCTGTCTGCTGAAACACTGGAAGTAGCCCAAGAAAGAAGGAAAGCAAAAGGCAACAGTGATAGGGGGAGATATTCCCAGTTAAATGCAAAATTCCAGAGGTTAGCCAGAAGAGATAAGGAATTATTTTTAAACAAACAATGTGTGGAAGTGGAAGAAGACAATAGAATAGGAAGGACAAGAGACCTCTTCCAGAAAATTAGAAACATCGGAGGTAAATTCCAGGCAAAAATGGGTATGATCAAAAACAAAAATGGTAAGGACCTAAGAGAAGCAGAAGAGATCAAGAAAAGGTGGCAAGAATATACGGAAGATCTGTATAGGAAGGATAATAATATTGGAGATAGCTTTGACGGTGTGGTCAGTGAGTTAGAGCCAGACATCCTGAAGAGTGAGGTTGAATGGGCCTTAAGAAGCATTGCTAATAACAAGGCAGCAGGAGACGATGGTATCCCAGCTGAACTGTTTAAAATCTTGCAAGATGATGCTGTCAAGGTGATGCATGCCATATGCCAGCAAATTTGGAAAACACAAGAATGGCCATCAGATTGGAAAAAATCAACTTATATCCCCATACCAAAAAAGGGAAGCACTAAAGAATGTTCAAACTATCGAACAGTGGCACTTATTTCACATGCCAGTAAGGTAATGCTCAAGATCTTGCAAGGTAGACTCCAGCAATTCATGGAGCGAGAATTGCCAGATGTACAAGCTGGGTTTAGAAAAGGCAGAGGAACTAGAGACCAAATTGCCAATATCCGCTGGATAATGGAGAAAGCCAGGGAATTTCAGAAAAACATCTATTTCTGTTTTATTGACTATTCTAAAGCCTTTGACTGTGTGGATCATAACAAATTGTGGCAAGTTCTTGGTGGTATGGGGATACCAAGTCATCTTGTCTGCCTCCTGAGGAATCTGTATAACGACCAAGTAGCAACGGTAAGAACAGAGCACGGAACAACGGACTGGTTTAAGATTGGGAAAGGAGTACGGCAGGGTTGTATACTCTCACCCTACCTATTCAACCTGTACGCAGAACACATCATGCGACATGCTGGGCTTGAGGAATCCAAGGCTGGAGTTAAAATCGCTGGAAGAAACATTAACAATCTCAGATATGCAGATGATACCACTTTGATGGCTGAAAGCGAGGAGGAGTTGAGGAGCCTTATGATGAAGGTGAAAGAAGAAAGTGCAAAAGCTGGGTTGCAGTTAAACCTCAAAAAAACCAAGATTATGGCAACGAGCTTGATTGATGACTGGCAAATAGAGGGAGAAAAAGTGGAGGCAGTGACAGACTTTGTATTTCTAGGCGCAAAGATTACTGCAGACGCTGACTGCAGCCAGGAAATCAGAAGACGTCTACTTCTTGGGAGGAGAGCAATGGCAAATCTTGATAAAATAGTTAAGAGCAGAGACATCACACTGACAACAAAGGTCCGCATAGTTAAAGCAATGGTATTCCCTGTAGTAACCTATGGCTGCGAGAGCTGGACCATAAGGAAGGCTGAGCAAAGGAAGATAGATGCTTTTGAACTGTGGTGTTGGAGGAAAATTCTGAGAGTGCCTTGGACTGCAAGAAGATCAAACCAGTCCATACTCCAGGAAATCAAGCCAGACTGCTCACTTGAGGGAATGATATTAAAAGCAAAACTGAAGTACTTTGGCCACATAATGAGAAGACAGGATACCCTGGAGAAGAAGCTGATGCTAGGGAAAGTGGAAGGCAAAAGGAAGAGGGGCCGACCAAGGGCAAGATGGATGTATGGTATTCTGGAGGTGACGGACTCAACCATTGGGGAGCTGAGGATGGTGACGGCCGACAGAGGGCTCTGGCGTGGACTGGTCCATGAAGTCACGAAGAGTCGGAAACGACTGAACGAATAAACAACAAAGAGGAGCATTTTAGGCCATTATCTTTCTCACCCTTTCACCACTGACTGGAACCACCCTTGGAGGAAGAAATAAAACTATTACAATACAACATAACCCCCCTTCCTAGTCCCAGAAGTGGTCCAAAAGGATACATAATTGATGATACCCAAAGCATCGGAGAAGTAGGACCAGGAAGTTGCCAACTGAGATACAGTATGTTGTGCAGATTGGTTGAGGTTGTACAAAAAGAGCATGTTTTGATATTGTATAGCTGGTAAGCCTGTTCTTTCCTATCACATCTTTTATTTTTGGATTCTGAGAATGATGCAGAAGATGCTTAGGGCCCACAGTTTCTATGATAGTCAAGGGATATTAGAGGCCACAGTATTCAATCCCCCCCTTTTTTTAAACTAATTTTGACTAGTATAAATATTAGGAATCTAAGTGGAAAACTAACAGCTTTTCTTTAGGGAAAATTTACACTGCTTTTGAGCCTTTTTCTTCAATTTCCTGTATATGTTGACAATTGTTAAGAGAGGCATTTGTAATATGACTGAGCATACTAACCAAAATCATACATACATATTTTATTATTGTCTTAGACCAGAATTCATACATACATAAAATATAACCACAAAAGAGATTACATATGATGGAACTCAGGTACGTACATTAGTCCAATCCCACCATAGTATGATGAGTCCCAGATGCTAAAGAATAGTATTACGCAACTGGCGGCAGGGAAGGTTGTAAATTGTGATCTTGTGACCACGGGACGCTGCAACCATTGTAAGTGCAAGCTGCAAGTGCCGAATCGCAATCATGTGACCACGGAGGCACTGCGACAGCCGGAACTTCGAGAACTGGTTGTAAGTGCCATTCGTTCAGCACCATCGCAACTTTGAATGGTCACTGAATGAGAGGTCAGTAAGTGAGGACTACCTGTATTCCAAATTAAAAAAAAAAATAACAAGCACAACACATACTTTCTCATGGCCTAAGTTACAGAAGCCAGTATAGACAAATTTCTGTCGACATTTGGCTGCAGACCAGGCAAAACTGGCTAAAGCCTTTACTATTTTTCCTTTGGTTGATGACAACAGGAAACTGAGTTGTAATGATGAGGCCAGTGAATTTTGCTCTGCAAGAAAGAGTATAATTTTTTTCCAGTGTTCTGCAGAAATTAAGCAGTGAAGCAAAGAATAAGTGAAATCCTTCATCACATTTTCTCTGCATGGACAAAAAGCAGATGATTTAATCCTTGTATGTGAAAAAGTTCTGAGGTGGAAAGAACGGGAATAATTTTTCAGCAGATGCCTCTTTGGAACACAACGTTGGTAGCTCTCCTATCTGAATGTTTTAATACCCAGAACATAGTGAGATGAGATAAATTATTCCAGGATAACTGGTTAATGATAATCAGTAATGAAAATGGAAAATTCACGTCCAATTTCTCCCTTGATTAATACTTCAGAAGTGTGCATATGCAGTGCAGTTAAAGTCTGTGATTATTCAAATATTAATTGATTAATTAATATCTTTGAGTAATTCAAAGATATTAGCTTTAGTGCCATCTAGTGGTCACAAATATATATATGAAAATGCACATTTAGCTCCTTTTATACTTCTGCAGTGACCTTGGGCCAGTCACTCACTCTCAGCCCTAGGAAGGAGGCAATGGCAAACCACTTCTGAAAATCTTGCCAAGAAAACTGCAGGGACTGTCCAGGCAGTCTCCAAGAATCGGACACGATTGAACGGAAATATACACACATACTTCTGCAGTATGTTTTATAATGTATATAGTAATTGGAGAACATTTTCATATTAGAAATTCAGGTGTTTGAAAATGTGAATAGACTCCAATAAGTCTCTGGCATTTTAGAGACAATAAAAATTGCTGTTCAAAGCAAAAGCAATTATAGAGTGCTAGCTATTGCAGATACTATGTCCTGAACATAGATTTATAGATGTGCCTATTGAATGAAATAAGATGATAATCATATTAACTGATCATGCTTCAAAAATAGCAGCAACTAAAAGTACTACGACATGGAAGCAAGGGAGGAGCTGTAGCTCAGGGGGAGGGAATGCATAGTTTGTGTGCAGAAGGCCCTGTGTTGAGTTTCTGGCATCTCTAGCTTAAAAGAATACAGAGGGAAGAGTTAAGAGTTAAGAGATCCTTCTGCCTAAGATCCAGGGGCGGTCAGAACAGAGAACTAGAATAGAATATAGAATTAGAATAACATAGTGCCATATTTTTAATAACTACTTTCATAAACTCATGCTACAACATGAACAGCTACGGTATATGGCTATCTTGCCCATGTTAACCATGGAGGACCAGCAGACTACAGTACATAGAACTTGGTATTTGGTTTTATTACATCAATACTGAAATCAAATATTTTTGTAAGATAGGGCTATCAGATCTGTTCTGGAAAAATCCAGATGACCACTAGAGCAGTGTTTCTCAACCTCAGCCGCTTTAAGATGGGTGGACTTCAACTCCCAGAAATCCCCAGCGAGCATGCTGGCTGGAGAATTCTGGGAGTTGAAGTCCACAAATCTTAAAGTTGCTAAGGTTGAGAAACTGCACTAGAGGATAGCAAAGACTTTGAATTTTCTGTCTCTCTTTAATACCATCTAGTGGTCATCTGGATACTGTTAGCCCAGATCTGGCAGACCTTGGTAAAAAAAAGGAAGCCCTCTAATCTTCAGGTTTTTTGTTTGATTGCAGCTTCTTCCCAGCAGGATGAAGATATTCCTCCCCCACTGCCAGAGAGAACCCCTGAATCCTTCATTATACTTGGAGAAGAGAATGAGCTCCAGCAGCTGGGTAAATGCAGCATAGGGCACTTTGGGCAAGATACAGCTATTTTCTATTGCTTGGAAACTTCTGCTATCTAGAAAGTTTTTTTAAAAATCAGTCAATTTTTATTTCTAGTTTTTATCATTTGCAGATAAGCCTTTGTCAGCAGCTTCAGATCACCAACTGCCATCTAAAAACAACAAAATAAAAATATCTACAGAATGGAACAGCATGTCTCAGCTGAGCCTTTCTGATGACTCAGTGAGACTGAGACCGAATAAGGTAACTGGCTTAAACATATTCTGCAGTATTGTTCTACCAAACTCCTGACTTTTGAAGAATAAAGGCTACCACTTTGATGAACTAGACTGCTCTAGATATTGCATGTACGTTCCAGTGGTTGAGACTAGGAGCAGGTTATATTCACCTTGAGTGAAGCAAGGGGTAGCAGGAATCTAGACAGGCTGAGCAGTTTCCAGTAATTATTCCAGCAGCTGCTGTTTCATATTCCTTTTTCCCAAATGGTCTGAGACCTGGAATCCTAGAACCGGAATTCAGGGAGAAATTTGAAGGGAGTGACTTTTTAGCATTACCAGACTGAATTGCAGTGAACATGGTTGTGTGGAAGGTTCCTGCTTTTATCTGCCAGCCAACCTGTTCATGTGTAAGGTGTTGGGTTGGGGAACACCAAACTACTCAGTAAAAATTAAATACAGTCCTACTAGGATGAGGAAATATTAAGCATTGTCTCTCTGTGTTCATTTCCAGAGTGGAAAGCTACAGAGGCCTAGATCAGGTATCTTTTCTACTATTTTTTTTATTAATTGGTCTGCACAACCATCATACTTGCTTGCTTTATGATGACTGAAACTAGGTCTTAGCACATCCCATTTTTACACAGGCTACCTTTATAACGATGTGTTACTTTATTATAAAATATATTGTGAAGGGGTTTTTTGTACAGGTACTACACAATACACTATTCAAGTACCTATATTGTTAGTGGGGGCATGATGGCTCAGTGGTTAAGACGCCAGGCTTGTCGATCAGAAGGTCGGCGGTTCGAGACCCAAGCGCCGTGTGACGGAGTGAGCTCCCGCACTCGCCCCAGCTCTTGTCAACCTAGCAATTCGAAAGCATGCAAATGCAAGTAGATAAATAGGTACCACTTCCGTGGGATGGTAACAGCGCTCCACGTGCGTCATGCTGGCCACATGACCGCGGAAGCGTCTTCGGACAGCGCTGGCTCTTCGGCTAACAAACGGAGATGAGCACCGTCCCCTAGAGTCGGACACAACTGTGCAGGGGAAAACCTTTACCTTTACCTATATTGTTAGTATCTTGGGGCATATTTCATTGCACGCTTTGGGTTTGCAGAATGTGTTACTCCAGCCATGGCATATGTAGGACTTTTAAATGCATAATGGACATCTTGTGAAGGATTGTGATTAATGCTATAGATAGAACCACAAATGAACCATTGCAAAGCCTTAGGATTGCTAAATTTAAATGTGTTCTTTTTCCCCCAAATTTGTATCATCACAGAATTTCACTGGAATCGATCTTCATCACCCCCTACTCCCCCACTTCCAGAGAGAACTCCTGAGTCATTTCTTCTTGCAGATGAGGCCTGTAAGTCTCACAGATTTTGTCATCTTGTAATAGTTTTAGATAGTGCTTTTATTTAAAACATCCTCATTTCAGAAGAAAGGAGAAATTAAAGCAATTTTGAGAAGATCCAGTTGATAGAAAGAGGTCAGTTGGTAGAAGGAATTTACAACTGTGGAAGATAAAGACAACTGAGCATCTGCATATAAAAATGATACCCAGCTCCAGTTCTTGCTAGCTATTCTTTGCATTGTGTTCTTGTGATATTATTAGACAAAGTACTGAATGAATAAAGCTTTTAGAGTTCTTCAGATGTTGGACTGTAGCCCCTTGTTTGCTTAAGAAAGTTAGCTGACCTCCATTTTACTTCATTCCCCTGTAAAGTATATGCTGAGTCCAAAGCCTGGTAACATACAGAATGTGATGTTTTTAAAATATTTTTTTATCCTGCCTTTATTATTTTTATAAATAACTCAAGGCGGTGAACATACCTAACACTCCTTCCTCCTCCTATTTTCCCCACAACAACAACCCTGTGAGGTGAGTTGGGCTGAGAGAGAGTGACTGGCCCAGGGTCACCCAGCCGGCTTTCATGCCTAAGGCAGGACTAGAACTCTCTTTTTAAATATTTTATTGGGTTTTGAATATACATAGTTAAAAGTTGGAAACGGAAAGAAAAACAGAAATACAAATCAAAGAAAGAAGAAAAAAAGGTGTAGTAAAGCAAAGAAAAAAAAGAAAAAAGATGAAACATAGAAAGTAGTCAGCTTCCGATTAATCTCTGGTCACAATACTTTACAAAATTTGTCATACATGCTAGGTCTATACATGACATTAAAAAAACATTTCTTGTCTAATATATCAGTTTATATATGATTTAATCTTCAAATCCTCATATAGACTTTGCCCCTCCAGTATTTTCCAAATAGTCCATTATTAGTTTCTACTCTTAAAAAAATAATAGTTTAAATTTTCTTTTAATAAACATATCAATCTCTCATTTTCTGTCAATCCATCAATTCTAATAATAAAAAGTCCTTATAAATCAACCATTTATCTCTATTCCTTACTTCTATTCTATTCTATAAAATGCATCTTACATACTAAATCTGTAAATCACATTAAAAAACATTTCTTATCTAATATATCAATTTATATATAATTTAATCTTCAAATCCTCTTATAAGCTCTGCCCCTCCAACATTTTCCAAATAGTCCATTAATAGTTTCTAATCTTTAAAAGAGTAATAATTGAATTTTCTTTTAATAAACGTGTCAATTTATCCTTTTCTGCCAATCCATCAATTTTAACAATAAAAAGTCCTTATAGGTCAGCCATTTATCTCTATCCTTTACTTCTATTCTATTCTATGAAATGCTTCTTACGTTCTCCTGGTGCCTCCCTCATGTCTGTCTTATATTTCTCTAAAAATGTTTTAACTTTTAAAGTAAAAATTATCCTTAACTTTTGTTCTTTAAACACTTTCTGTTCTCTAAAAATTTTATCTATTTCCAAATCTAGGTCTTGTTCTTTTATCTCCAAGGGTTTATCTAATATAGAAACAGTCCTTTCTCCTACATCTTCATTCAACTGTTCTGGAACTTGTCTCCGTCTCAAAATGCACTCCTTCTCTCTCATTTCTTTATTAAATGATGTCATCACTTCCAGAAGTTTTCTCATCTCTGACTGAAGAGGCTCCACCGACGCTCCAGGTGTTAATGCCATGATTGTCATAATGTAGATAATTTCCCTGTAAGAGAGAAAAGGCAAGAAGGAAAAAAAGGAAAAAAAAAAAAAAAGGAGAGGAGAGGGGGAAGACAAAGACAAAGAACCTCTCTTCTTCTCCCCCTTTAATAATAGGAGGATAAAAAAACTTTTAAAAATAAAAATAGTCCTTTAAATGTAATTATCAGAATAGCAAAAAATCTAGTCCATTAAAATTGTATGTCCAAGCGTAAGAGCAAGTAAATAAAAGATAAAAAAAGAACAGAGAGGTTTTATTGTAGTCAAAATAATAACAAAAAAGATAAACAATCCCAAGGTTTCTCACGGCAGCTTATATCCACACAGTCCAACCATGAATAAGTCGTCTAATTTATATACAGAAGGAGTCCAAGGCATTCATAAAAATTCTATAAAGTGACTTATATAATTCAAAAAATATTCAAACACTTATGGAGAAAAGCAAAAAGAGTTCTTTCATAATAAAAATCCCAAACAGGTAGAAGAAAGAATATCAAATCAGTAATTCATTTATCCATAAAAACTTTAAATCCAGACAAATTAGTCCCCAAAGGAAAAAAAAAATACTTATAATTGCAATAAGGATGAAAGCAAACCAAGAGTAGAAATATTTAGAATCAAAAGAGAAAGTCACTCAGCTCACTCCAGGCAGAGTCAATTATCTTTCCAAACCCACCGTTCAAACACTCCTCTGACAAGAAAGAAAAATAAAACACCAGCATCTATAAATCACAGTCCAGAAATAAATCCTAGTGCTTAATAAATCCAGTAATATTAAAAAAAAAAAGTGCAACTAAAAGGCTGGATGAGGAGCTACTTAACTTATTTAGTTTCACGGTTTCTGCAGAGCTTTCATGTTAGTTCCAGTCGTCTGTTACCACTCAAATCTCTCTTCCCCTGTAGTGGGTATACAGGGGTCAGGATAGAGCAGCAGGTTCGACGACCCTTGTGATAAATCTTCTGCCCACCCTCTCTTCGAGGGTGATTTTTCAGCGATTTTCTCGCCGCAGACAGAAAACCGCGGAGCTATCAGCTCTTCACTCCACTCAGTTCAGCACCCGGAAGCGAAAGTCGCAGGACTAGAACTCTCAGTCTCCTGGTTTGCCATTGGCTCCTTCCTAGGGCTGAGAGACAGGGATTGGCCCAAGGTCACCCAGCCAGCTTTCATGCCTAAGGCGGAACTAGAACTCTCAGTCTCCTGGTTTCTAGCCTGGGGCCTTAACCACTAGACCAAAGTGGCTCTCATTTTAGCTTAAAATTTAAGTTAGTTTTAAATATTGGAATTGATTTATGTGCAAACTATTTTTCCCTTACAATTATGCCATCCACATACAGTACAGGATCACATACAGAAACTTCCATGTGAATCTAGCAATATAGGAAGTCAATTTGGAGCTATTTTTATACTTGTGGCAAAGCTGCTGCTATGGTACGCGTTAGATTACAGCTTGGTAGACAAATTTACATTTATCTCTTAGACTGCTTTTGAGCCTATCCTACTTTTTTATACATCTGTTAATGCCTGTGCTGGGAGATGGATTTCCATTTTCGCATTTATGTCACCAACAAATTGGCTGTGTTCCTGTAAGTTTAGGTCCTACAGGATTTTTTGTCAGTAAAATTGGTTTAATAGTGCTTTGCTCAAGCATACTTTTTCAATATACAGAGAGTTTTTCTAGTGTGTCTTTTCTTGACACTGTTTTCCTTTTATTGCTTGTCCATCTGTTACAAACAACGTAGTGAACCTTGGAGACCTTCAGATTAAATCAACAAATGTGCCAACAAAGGAGACAAAAGGCTTCAGAAGGAGCAAGGTAAAGCCACATGGAAAACAGAGGAAGTGGGGTTGGTGATACACATCATTGATTTAGAAACAGAAAAGCAGGTTTCTCTCCCACCCCTCATACGCATGTGAACCATAGAAATTTCAGTTGTGCAGAAGACCAGATGTCTTTACACAATGCAACATTTCTTTTGGTTAGGGAAATGGCATTTATCCAGAATTTAAACAAGTGCTTTTTCTCACTGGAAAAGCACAATCTTTTTGGCCCAACTAGGATTTCTTTTGTGATTATTGGATTGGATATGATTGCAAAGTAAGTCCTGAAAACATTTATAGGTTAATAACTGCAATAATATCACCTGTGGCAAATGATAGTCCCCCTTAATATCCTCATGTGGTTGCAAGTTCTGCCTTATAGAAAACAGTCTTCCATTGAAGGACTGACTGTAGTTACCACTATGGTGAGATGGGTTGTGTTTCTTTTTATATCATTAGTAAATATCTAACAATTTCCATTTTATGTATAACTTAGTATATGCCAAGGTTGTATGAATTACTTCACCTACTTTTATATTTCCTCTTTTCTGGTATGCATGCACGAGTGTCCAAAATAACAAAACCAACGCCTTCTGTTTCTTGCCCCTCCCTCTTCTATAACGGGGCAACCCCAAGTAGAGCATGCTACTCATGCTGTGGTCACCTCCCAGATGGATTACTGTAATGGGCTCTACGTGGGGCTGCCCTTGAAGAGCATCCAGAAGCCACAGCTGGTGCCGAATGCGGTGGCGTGGGACGTTATGTACGCTCCAAGATCAGTGTACATTACACATCTGCTCTGTGAGCTGCATTGGTTGCCAGTTTGCTTCTGGGTTCAATTCATGACCTATAAAGCCCTACATGGCACAGGGACCACCTGTCCGCTATTACATCTACTCGTCCCATCAGATCTGGATGAAGGGGCATGTTGTGAGTCCCGTCTCGAAGGACTTCCATCTGACAGGACCCAGAAGGAAAGCCTTTTCTGCCATGGCCCCTGCCCTCTGGAACATCATCCCCCCTGAGGATAGATTGGCCCCAACCTTTTTGACCTTTAGGAAGTCCCTGAAGACACGGTGGTGCCATCAGGCCTGGGGATCCCTAGCATGGGAGCCTGCAAGATGACTGTATTGTCTGTCAGCTGAAGGCTGGCGCTTTCCTGCGCTTTTACATTTCTGGTTAATTGTTTTGTTTTAATTTATTGATACGAGTTTGTCTTTGCTGTTTTAACTTGTGAGCTGTCCAGAGTCATGTAACTGAGATAGGCAGCCATATAAATTGAATTAAATAAATAAATAACATATGCCATTCATGTTATGTAATCTTTAACAGTTTAAATACTTGGCGTCTGCTGTTTGGATGTTTCCAGCAAGGGAATCCAAATCCTAGTCCTTCCAACAAATACATGTGATAAATACCATACAATCTACAACTTTCCCATGCAGTAACTATTTTATTTCTCCTACTTTTCAGTCAACAAATATCTCCCAAAGCAATTCACTGGAATGATACTCAACTTGCAATGCTTGCAGCATGCACTGTATACAAACCAAAGGCGTGTATTTCTCTTGATCTGCAAGGACACGCCAGGGATAAGGCTGAGGAGAGATCAGTTTGACAATGTTAGAATAAAGTTGTGAATTGTTAAAAGGAATTTAAACCAATTAAGTCTAGTGAGCTCTACAACTTAGAACAGAGAAAGCACAATTATTCAGTGGCCCTTGGTCCTGTAGCTAATAGTCATGCAAGATGATACTGTATTCCAGTGTTTCTCAACTTTGGCAGCTTGAAGATGTGTGGACTTCAACTCCCAGAATTCCCCAGCCAGCAAGGCTGGGTGGGAAATTCTGGGAGTTGAAGTCCACACATCTTCAAGTTGCTAAGGTTGAGAAACACTGCTGTATTCCCTCAGGACTGCAATCGTAATAGTGAAGTCTTTAGCTCAACTCCTGGTGACTATATGGACACACCTCCATATAATTTTCTTGGCAATAATAAGGGAAGGCTATTGCCTTTCTCCAGGGTGTCTTTTTAGTTTGCCCAGGCTAGCTTACAGCCTTGGTATTTTCTGGTGGACTTAGTTTCATGAGATCAGCCAAGATTGGTGAAGTGCTGCCATCTAGCAATCATAACAGAAAAAGGGTGATAGAACAGACTGTGGAAACTATCGAGGCATCTCCCTTCTAGCCACAGCAGGCAAAATCCTGGCAAAGATCATTGCAAACCGTCTCCTATCTGTATCAGAAGACATCCTCCCTGAAACGCAAAATGGCTTCCGCCCTTCCAGGGGAACAGTGGATATGATCTTCACTGCACGACAGCTTCAAGAAAAATGCAAGGAGCAAAACCGCCCTCTGTACATGGCATTTATTGATCTGACTAAAGCTTTTGATACTGTAAATCGTACTGCTCTCTGGACCATCCTTCTGAAAATCGGATGCCCTGATAAATTTGTGAACATCTTGCGGTTACTCCATGACGACATGATGGCAACAATCCTGAATAACAATGGCTCTCAAAGCGATCCATTTAAAGTGGAATCCGGCGTTAAACAGGGTTGTGTTATTGCTCCAACCTTATTCGCTATCTTCATCGCTATGATTATGCACCTTGTTGAAGAGAAACTTCCTACTGGTGTAGAAATTATATATCGAACAGATGGAAAGCTTTTTAATCTTAGTAGGCTGAAAGCAAAAAATAATGTAATTACAACTTCTGTTATAGAACTTCAATATGCTGATGATAACGTAGTCTGTGCACACTCCGAGGAAGATCTTCAAACTATCCTAAACATCTTTGCAGAAGCATATGAAAAACTCGGCCTCTCGATTAACATTAAAAAAACCAAAGTGCTTTACCAGCAAGTTCGAACCAATCCCTCTGCAGTGCCATCAATCTAGCTTAAAGGTGTGTCACTAGAAAATGTCGATCACTTTTCTTATCTCGGCAGCCATCTATCTACAAAAGCCGACATCGACGCTGAAATTCAGCATCGCCTGAGCTCTGCGAGTGTAGCTTTCTCCCGAATGAAGCGTAGAGTGTTTGAGGATCGGGACATTCGCAGGGAGACCAAAATGCTTGTTTACAAAGCCATTGTACTACCAACCCTTCTGTACGCCTGTGAAACATGGACCCTCTACAAACGCCACCTCCAACTTCTTGAAAGATTCCATCAACGCTGCCTCCGAAAAATACTGCAAATTACTTGGGAAGATAGGCGGACTAATGTTAGCGTATTAGAAGAAGCGAAAACCACCAGCATTGAAACAATTATCATCCAACATCAACTTCGCTGGACCGGTCATGTTGTTCGAATGCCTGACCATCGTCTTCCAAAGCAGCTACTTTACTCCCAACTTAAGAATGGAAAACGGAATATTGGTGGACAGCAAAAGAGATTCAAAGATACTCTCAAAGCTAATTAAAAAAAATGTAATATCAGCATTGAGAACTGGGAAGCCCTAACTCATGAGCGTTTCAATTGGAGGTCATCTTTTATTAATGGCACTATGGATTTTGAAAAAGCATGAGTACAGGGCGAAAAGGAGAAAAGAGCTAAAAGGAAGGCACGTCAGGCAAACCCTCATCATGACCGTCTCCCACCCGGAAACCTATGCCCTCATTGTAGGAGGTTGTGCGGATCCAGAATTGGCCTTTATAGCCACATACGGATCCACCGTTAAAATTTTACCTTTGGAAGACAATCTTACTCGGCTACGAGTGATCGCCAATGCATGCATGCATGCATGCATGCATGGAGTAGAAAGTAAGCATTCTGCAGCAGTTCTCATAACCTCTGGATGGCTGTTTCCTTTTCATATACATAGGCTGCATTTTCTCTTCTAGTTCAGCCCATGTCTTCCCAAATTTTGTAATCTTTTCCTTTTTAAAAAATAGTAACAATTGCAATAATTCCATAATATGGACAAGAAATATAGTGTTTTTATTCATTCATTAGTTTGAAAAGCAGGTTAGATAATTAATAATTAAAATTAACCCCTAAATAGGGAGTAAAAATGTCGGACAATAGGACAATAACAACAACAGCAACAAAACAGAGCAGATGTTAGCAATGAACTGGGGTTAATCTGAGTATAGCATTAAGAAACCAACCCAACCCAACTCCTCTCCTCCCCAAAATATTTTTAAAAAGCCCATTTCGTTCCTTCTTATTTTCTAGAAAATGTCTTTGGTGGTTAACCCCACCTCCCAAGAAACCTGGAATGTCGATCATTCATAGCACTGGGGGTGCTCTAAGAAAGAAAGAAAAGTATACTGTATTTCATATTCAGCTACATGAAACTAAGGTCCTTTTCTCATTTGGAGCTTAAATGTGCACCAGCAGGCCCTAACAACCTGAATATTCTCCTGTGATCATACAACAATGGCCTTCTTAGCCCTGGTTCCAGGCCTTAATGATCTTCGGTAATTAGTGCTTTCTTAACACCAACAGAAGTCTTTCTCTCTTTTTACAGAGTTTGAAAATTTTACGAAATGTGAAAAACAGTAAGTATCTTGAAGAAAGAGACGATTAGCAATGTTAATGTACTCTAACCATTTTTATAAGTATGGACGATAGCGAATACTTTACTGGATTTATAAAAACCCACTATCATATTCCCACTGTCTTTCAGTGATAGACAAAACATCTCAAAGGATTTAAGAAACAGTGATTAATTAATCTATTGGATGAAAGGCTGTAATATGTAATATGTATTTATTTATTTATGTATTTAATTTTTATCCCGCCTTATTTTTTATAAAGGTGGCAAACATACCTAACACTCCTTCCTCCTCCTCTTTTCCCCACAACAACCACCCTGTGAGGTGAGTTGGGCTGAGAGAGAGTGACTGGCCCAAGGTCACCCAGCCGGCTTTCATGCCTAAGGCGGGACTAGAACTCACAGACTCCTGGTTTATGTGTATATATACATATACATATACATATACATATGTATGTGTATATATACATATGTACACATATGTATATGTATATATACACACACACACACGTATGCTTTGGCTTCCCATTCTATTTTAGATATATATAAAGTAGCCAGGAATAACCCACTGAAATTTACACTGAAATCTCAGTGTAAATTTCCCATCCAGCAGTCAAAAGACTTGGCAACACTTACAGTATGAATTGAGGCCATTATGATAAACACATACATGCACATTCTAACTGATAGATCCTTGAGAAAGCAGCTTTAGCATTAAATAGTTTATTTAAGAGTGCTGATTCTGAAGCTTTGCTCTACGCATTTGATGATGCCGGGTTCTGCCTAAATTTCCCCTTACTAACCCACAATTAATCTCTAAGGTGTTCTTTATGTTCCTGTTGCCATGGACTAATGGACCTTACTCTTCTGGAGATGTTAGTGATTGTTTGGTGCTGCAATGAGACTTAGGCAAAAATCAGTAGAGTACACTGAAGTCTGGCAAAGGGAAAGATGACCATCTTGGGCAGCTTGGCCTGGGAGGAAAAAGAAGTCCTGGAAGGTGACAAGGGAATTAATGAAATGAAATGAAATGAAATGAAATGAAAGAAAAAAGAGGAATAGTACCAAAATCACCAGATTGCTAAAGAGAGAGAAGTCTGCTAGAAGCTTCTGGGATCAGTGGGCAATTGCTTCAGATGAAATACTGAACAGCAGATGAGAGTTTCACTAAGAAGTACTTGCAACCAATCAAATGCCCTACAGTCAGCCATTAGATCTTCCAGAAAGGAAGAAGTATAAAACAAGCTGGCTTTAACATTGCTTAAGTGACAAGGACTTCCTGGGTTGCATAGTTGTTCTACTATCATTGATTATTTGTTAATAAACTTTGGGCTGGGCATGGCCACATAATTAGATACTGTAAAAGGATGTAAAAACGAGCCATACCAATAATAGGTTATAAAAAAAAATGTCCTCAAATACTGTTCCAAGCAGTGGCAGCTGAAATGTTCTAGAGCACCTTTTCCCAATTTGATGCTCTCTAACACATCTTCAGAGAACCAGATTTGGGAAAACTTCCTATAGCTTGACTTTCTAGGTTTACTGGCAGAATCCCTCAGCCTTCAAAATTCTGTATCAACTAATTCGGTGGTATTTATTAGAGGTTCTTCCAATTACATGGGAGAATTTTATGAATCTTTAAAAGACCCATCCAGAACTCATGTTCCCCTGCTTATGGTAAAGACCACGTGACTTGGTCTACCTTCTTTTGTCATGTAAACCTTTACATAGCTACACAGGCATGTGCTTTTGAGATAAACCATTATTTTTTATTCTCTTCGATTGGAAACAATTCTTAATGGGTAGAAGAACTTCTGAAGAGCACCAGCACCAGCATTAAATTTCAATGGCTCACAATAAAGGTAAAGGTAAAGGTAAAGGTACCCCCCGCACATTTGTGCAGTCGTGTCCGACTCTAGGGGCCGGTGCTCATCTCCGTTTGTTAGCCGAAGAGCCAGCATTGTCCGAAGACGCTTCCACGGTCATGTGGCCGGCATGACGCACACGGAACGCTGTTACCATCCCACCGAAGTGGTACCTATTTATCTACTTGCATTTGCATGCTTTCGAATTGCTAGGTTGGCAAGAGCTGGGGCTAGTGCGGGAGCTCACTCCGTCACGCGGGGCTAGGGATTAGAACCTCCGAACTTGCAATCTTCCGATCGACAAGCCTGGCGTCTTACCCACTGAGCCACCACGCCCCCATGGCTCGCAATACTGCATTCATAAGGAGTGGTAAGAATGCTGCTATAGGTATTCTCCTTTTATCTTCCCTATTCCAATTCAAGCAAATGAGACTTCCCTTACAGCAGGAATCACATTACAAGAAATCTGTGTTTATCAGACTTGCTAAAGGTATTTTTGTACTTCTAGGTATTCGGAGCCAACCTTCACTAGTAAGAGCTCCAGAGCATGATCAGTCAAATCATCACAGCTCTATTCTGAGTCTTGGTATGCATTTTTAAAAATAAAGTATGCTTCCATGTTCAATTTAATATGTAGGTAATCCATAGAATAATATTGAAGAATACTATTATATACTAAATTAGAATACTATCTATCCTAATGATTTCCTGCATTCTCTAAACTATTATTACAACTTCCCAGTGGATAGTTTCTAATGCCATCACCAAAATTTCTCATCCTACTATAGTATATAGGATCATATACATATATGTAAACATTGCAAAGCATAGCCAGAATCCTTTTTACATTTATTAAATAAGATATTGGCTTACATTCTCTCTTAATTGATGCCGACAGTTTTACCTCATGGCTAGAAAGCCTTACTCAAAATAACATAACATGACTGAAACACCTAGGATTAAACTGAAATGGGAAAATACATTTTGTGAACATTTTAATGAATAAATAAATATCCCCTTATTTTAATAATTTCTTGGGAGAGAGCAATTATTATTATTATTATTATTATTATTATTATTGAAAATACTTATAGGAATGACTTTTCCCTGATATCCATTCAGCAGGACAATACTTCTGATTTTACTGTTATCACTATTGCAAAGCCAATTCAGAATGAAAGTTCCATTTCTGTCCTCACTTTAAAATAATTTTATGACACTGTCACATTGATAAATCTGGTTGGTTTATAGTACTATAATATGATTGCATTTATTTCATGAGGCTCATTGGCTAAGGAATCATTTAAGGACTAATAGCTAGGGGAAAATGGCACTGACATGTTGGCAGTATGAAGAAAAAAAATCCTTTCTGAAAATAGTGCAAAAATCTGCCATATTTGCCCAGAAAGATCCAGGTTCTAGTCACCTTCAGCCATGGAAAGCCAGTGGGTGACTTTGAGCCAATCACTTTCACTCAGCCCAATCTACCTCACAGCATTGTTGTGGAGAAAAATAGGAGGGAGCACCATGTACATTGCCCTGAGATCCTAAATGAAAGATGAGATATCATCATCATCATCATCATCATCCACCCCAGCAACTCTATAATATATATAAATTATACACAAACACACACATATCGATATAAATAAAACAATAAATGGATAGTGCCAACATATGCCACCATATGCAAATATTATTGTTACATTTGAACATTTTAAATTTATTTTATTTAGTTTCTGGGTACTTGAGGAACATGTTATGCATTTCTTTGTCTATTGCTCAGCTTAGATTTGGAAAATATACTTGACTGCACTATGATGAACAATACATGTATTACTGCAGATTTCAAGGTATTTGTTTGGAATAGTTGCACTGTCTCCCACAAGGCTACTTCCAGGGTAAGGGTAGCATACAAATACAATAATAAATAATAAATAAATAAATACATGCCCGGTATGTTTATGCTTCAGATTCACTGAAGATGTATTAGCTCAGCTGTCTTCTTTGCACATATATATCAGTTTCATGTTATTCTTCTATGAACATTATTTGTTAATTTTATATACATTACTCATATACATTTTGTATAAAATATGATACTAGTGCATAACAGTTTCTTAATTTTGTGTCACAGGCTTTGGAAACCGATTTTCCAAACCCAAAGGACCAAGAAATCCACCACCAAACTGGAACATCTAGAAGAATTTCCTATTTTCCATTGTCTCTAGTCCTGTAGACTTGCCTTGCTGATGTTTCTTCTGTTTGTTTCCAACAAAAGTCATCATTTTGAACAAAAGGATTTTTATTGGGATATTAGACTGGTATATGTCCTTGGTAAAATTAATATATGATATGATCTCACCTGTCCAGCTGATTTGGACTTTATGCTATACTGAGAAAATGGGAACAGAGAGCTGCTGTGCTATTTCCAATATTCATTCCCATCAGATAACATCAGGTAAAATTTTTGAACAAAAATGTGATTATTATTGTGATGAACAAAAAATAAATGCTAGGGTTCAAGCAGCCACGGCGTCTTATGGTGTTGTCTTCAGCCTGCCACTGTAGAAGGATAAGCTACGTTGCTGTTCAAGAATGGTACTTGGATTTTAGCAGAGAGGCACTTCATTTGTCATTCAAATGCCTGTCATGAAGATATGACTTCAGCTCCCCTTGCTTTTGAAACAGATTGGAGATTGGTAAGGATGACGACTGTAATAATCATTTACGGGGAAGGAGTATTATTTGCAGCTGGTGACATTTCAGCACACTTTCAAAACTGACATCAAGTGATTTCTAATGTGTAAGTAAAGTAGGAGCTTCACATACTGAAGTGCTGGGACACTTCTTCAACAACAAAGAGGAATAAGCTGTTTGGGTTGCCCCCTATTTAAACAGAACTCATTTACTTTCAAGTATATTTTGTAGTGTTTCAAATCAAAATACTTGTGTTCGCTTCTGAGTTCTGTTTTGTTTTTAGAGAGCAATTCCTGACTATTTGAAGACGTAAATCACTTCTCAAAATGGCAGTCTTTTTCCTTAAGGTTCAAAATTTGGCATCTGAACTATGTATCCCAAATATCCAAACTTATGCCAGCCCTTTTAAAAATAAGAAGATAGGGTTAGAAATAGTTGATTTGACATATTTGGAGGGTTTTTAAATTGTCTTTTCACTTCTAACTGTTGTGATTTATTGCTTGAATTTTGAGACCAAACAGTTCTAGGCCTGGCAGAGAATCATTGTTCTCCATGGTCAGTAATTGAAGTATGCTATATAAGCTCAAAAGATGCGTGATGTGTAAAGTGACTATGACAGAAGGTATTTGCATCACGAAATTGACCCCGTTGTCTGAAAGATGCCTTATGTACAAGCAATGGCTATGCTGGCTGGGATTTATGGGAACTGAAATTCAATACATGGAGAAGGTACCAAACTGGGGAAAGCTGGGTTATATTTTAGAGATGAGAACAATATGGGGTGGGATAAAGTGAGAATAAAATAAAGCCAAGTAGTATCAAATACTTTGGCCACCTAATGCGAAGAGAGGACTCACTGGAAAAGACCCTGATGCTGGGAAAGACTGAAGGCAAAAGGAGAAGGGGACGGCAGAGGATGAGATGGTTAGATAGCATCTCCGATGCAACGAACATGAATTTGAGTAAACTCCGGGAGACAGTGGAGGACAGGAAGGCCTGGCGTGCTATGGTCCATGGGGTCACAAAGAGTCGGACACGACTAAACGACTGAACAACAAAAAGTAACCTTTACACCTATTAAAAATAGTCAGAAAACTTTAAGCAAATTGAAAAACATTTAGTGAAATACAGGAGATGCATAATAGAGTTATACATATTATTTATTTAGAATGCCAGCAAATGCTTCCGTGGACTACATTTCCACAAACTTTAACAGCCAAGCTCATTTCATATTTATCTCAAAGGTGCATAGACCTACCATTAGCACTGTCTTCTCTCCAATGGTTAACATACAAAGTTGCCAAAAACTACATTCACAGTACTAATATTCCAAACTGAACTCTGATCGATATGGAACTAATTTTCACTCGAAAGCAAAACTGTAAGTCAGCACTGTAGACCAAGGACTCATATGAATTACACACTCAAATGAGTCAGAGAATGCAGACTGGGCTCCCCATGTGTAAACATTAAATTAGATTACTTGGTTTTGGCTGCACCTCCATTGTTTTTAAAACATGGGATTTAACATTTATCTATAATGCAAGGAATCCTGTTGTCACTGAATGTCTGAATCTCTTTTAGTCACTTTCCTACTGAATTAATTTGTGAACTGCCTAGGAAAAGGAATGTTTTTTATTTCCCATGATCTACCATAAATAAGCCCCCAACTGTATAAAAGGCTATATCTATCTTATCTGGGCTGGTGTCAACTGATTAGCTGCAAGATAGTGTGCATGAATTATAATGCAGAAAGTTCACATATACGATCTTGGAGCAAATCAGTTGCCAGCACAGTTTAGATCAGATCTCGTTAATTCAGCTTGATGAAATGGCTTTTCCCTGCTTTGGGGATGGATGCATGCACACAGATAGAATTTATACAGCCCTGCATTTCTAAGGCATTGCTGGGCCAGTATTTTTTTCCTACAAGTAACTGCTGCTTACTTCCAACAAATACTGTGTAGTATCTCTTGGGTTTATAGTATGGTCAAGTGTCAAACAACAATCCTTTGTGTTGTAAGAGTGAGAACAGAGGTTAAAAGGATACATTTTTGTTTATGGTGGAAGTTTTATGCCACTTACGTATGGTGTTGCAATTGGAGAAGAAATGGGAGGTCATCATGTCACGATTTTTGTTTTGATTGATTTATTGTGTGCCATCAAATTGATGTTGACTCTTAGTGACCACATAGATAGATTTTCTCCATGATGATCTATCCTTAACCTGGTCCATCAGGTCTTCCAATGCACCCATTGCCACTGTTAACTGAGTCCATCCACCTTGCTACTGGTCATCCTCTTCTTCTCTTTCCATTCACCTATCCCAGCATCAGAGCCATCTCCAGAGAGCTGGGTCTTCACATTATGTGCCCAAAGTAGGATAATTTGAGCCTGGTCATTTGTGCCTTGAGTGAGAACTCTGGGTAAAATGCTGCATAGCTCTGTAGCTCTGCAAGGTTTTGAGTTAGATTGCATGGTTATTCACAGCTATGCAATTGCATAATCATGTATTAAAATTACACATCACCCTCAACAGTTGAGCAACTACCCTGTTGTTAAAAGAAGAAATGGAGGAAAACTACAACTTTCATACCTCCTCCCCCCGCCAAAAAAACTGAAATTAGGAAAATACAGAAAACCAAAACTACACCTCTGGAGACATTATAATAGTTATAGTACTTAGAGATTAGCAAATGTACAATTTAGTAATTCACAGAAATGCAGTCAGTAATAACAAAAAATGTCATACATTTGAAAAAGTGTATTAAGGAAGAAATAACATCAGGAACAAAACTTTGGGAAGCATGTTATGTGCTGTATGAATGAACAAGAAGTTGTAATACAGAGAAAAATCCTTGAGAAGGATGACCCATATAGAGTAGGATGCAACTGTTCTGTAAAGCTCAATCTCAAGCTATTGTGGAGTGCACTGAATACTCTGTTAAGGCTGGTCTTCTAAGTTTCTTCCATACAGTCATCCCATTTACATGATTTTAATTTTAATCATACACAGTCACCAGAGACATAGGCTGGAACCACAAGAAGCAGCTCCTATATCTCTGGACATGTAAAAAAAAGTCAATGTTTCTGTAGAAAGATAGGCCTCCTAAATCTCATCCAAGGTGCCTTGAGCTCACACAGTGCTATGGGGCTACATTGGTTTGTCAATTGAGGAGATATTCCTGTGTTGCAATTATACACTGTATTCTGCATGTACAAGACTGAGGACATGGAATGTTTCCTTGTGCAAAAACATTCCTTGTATTGAAAACTAGCACATAGCAGAGAATACTAAGCTATAACCATTCTCACTGCTATTGAGTTTAATCCAGAGAAAGAGGAAACTTTCTTATTTTCATAGAATTACAGAGTTGGAGGAGCACAGAAATCTAAATTAAAGTATCTTAAGAGATCAGCAATAGGGACCTTGCATTTTCCCAAACAGTTGGGTTTCATTATCAAATTGCTCTTACTAACAGGAAGATTTTCATAATATGCAACCTGAATCTAACTTCCTAGGAAGCAGCAGCAGCCTGAGACCATTATTCTGTGTCCTGTACTTTGGAAAAGAATATACATTGGTCTTCAGCATAATTCTCCTTCAGTTGTTGCATAATGCTAATATATCTCCCCCACTCTTCTCTCAAAGCTAAACATATCAATTTCTTCAATATCTCTTCTTAAGACTGAGGTTTCCATTCATCTGATCGTTTTTGTTATCATTCTTGTACCTGTTCCAATTTGTCTCAATCCTTTTTAAAGTGGGATGCCTAGAACTGGACACACTACTCCAAGTAACTCTGATCAATGCTCAACAGAGTGGAACTATTACCTTCTGTGATTTGGAGACTACATTAATGCTGTGCTGGCTAGCCTCCGGATCAGGTTACAAGGAGTCTTGGCAGTCAGCCAGAGGTGAGGAATGCAGCCCAGAGTCACTTTGCAAGAATAGCCAAGAGAGAGACAAACCAGTAATCTGTGTGCCAATTGTCAAAGGGTGGAGCCAAGAGGTAGTCGTAAATCCAAAGCCGGGTCAAGGAGTCCAGAAGGCAGAGTAACGATGGTCCGAACAGGGTCAGGAACACAGGAAACAAGACAGGATACCAGAGTGGTCGCAAAGGCAAAATGCAACATTGCTCCCACAACTCCCTCATCGCTCTGCTGGTAATTTATCAGGAGCTCAGGAGCTGCCATCTGGGTCCTGCAAAGACTCTCCCTGACCTCTGCGTAAATCTCTAGCAGCAAGCCGAGCACTCCTCCTTCTATCCTTTAAGGCGAGACGCACATGCCTCCGCCTCTGCCCTTTGGGAGATTCAGGTGAGCTGGGAGGCTGATGGGCTCCAGCTGGCTGCTGGCTAGAGGGTGGTGACAAACCACCATCCCCGGCTTGCTCCCCTGTAGCCTCAGTTATTGGCTGCTGGCCAGAGGGTGGGGACAAACCACAATCCCCAGCTTGCTCCCCTGTAGCCTCGGGTATTGCCAACTCCTGCGGTGCTGGGTCTCCATCTGGGGCCGTGCCTGTGTCTGGGGCCTCGCCTGGCTCAGTCCCCTGGAGGTTTGCCAGGGGCAGCTCATCTTCTGACTCCTCTGACTCCTCACTGGAGCCTTGAGGCAGAGGCTGAACCAGGACAAATGCAGCCTAACACCATATTTGCTATTTTTGCAGCCATATCACACTGCTGACTCCATACTCAGCTTCAAGTATCTATTTACACATACTGTAGCTTGAATCATGTCAACTGGATTTCTATTTTCTCAGTGGAAACGTTTCGCTCCTTATCCAAGAAGCTTCTTCAGTCTGAGCAAAGTTTGTAAGGGAATCCTTAAATATGTTTCTAGGGTGGCTGTGTGACCTTGCACCTGGGGCTAGGTCATGGTTATTTTGAGATGTTTATTTCTAAGTCCCTTTATCGTCCAAAGGAGGATCATTAAGATTACCTTGCTGTTGTTGAGATTGCGAAATGGTCTTAATATTCCTAGGCACAGAAGACAAAGCAGGAAGGAAAATAGGGGAAAGATTGTGCCTGAGGCCCCCACCTCTATTCAAGGAAGGATTTTCCAAGTTGGCATAAATGGATTCCTTGACCCCTCTTTCAAACCATTTATCTTCCCTGTCTAAAATGTGAACATTAATGTCCTCAAATTAGTGTTCTTTTTCCTTTAGATGAAGATAAACTGCTGACTCTGGTCCTGTGGTGTTGCTCCTCCTGTGTTGGGCCATCATCCTGTACAAAGGTTGTTTGGTTTCTCCAATGTAGAGCTCAGAGCACTCCTCACTGCACTGGATTGCATACACTACATTGCTTTTCTTGTGTTTCGGAGTTTGATCTTTGGGGTGTACAAGCCTCTGTCTCAGTGTGTTGGTGGGTTTGAAATATACAGGTATGTGGTGTTTGCCAAATATCCTTTTTATTTTTTCAGACACGCCAGCCATGTAAGGAATGACCAGGTTCTTCTGTTTACTCTGAGTCTCAGCCCTGTCTGTCGCTGTTTTAGGTCTGGTAGACTTAGATTTAGTGAAGGCCCAATTTGGATATCCACAGGCCTTCAGAGCTGTTCTCAGGTGCTGATTTTCATTCTTTTTGGAATCCATGGAGGTGGGGATGGTTTCTGCTCTGTGTGACAATGTCCTGATGACCCCTAGTTTGTGCTGTAGTGGATGGTGGGAGTCAAACATCAGATATTGATCTGTGTGTGTGGGTTTCCTGTAGATCCCTATTTCTAGCTTGCCACCGGTCCCAATGAGAACTTCACAGTCTAGGAATGCCAGTCTGTTGTCCTTGGTGTCTTCTCTGGTGAACCTAATGTTGGCATCTATGGTGTTTATATGGTCCGTGAAGGCCTGTACTTCCTGGGCCTTGATTTTAACCCAGGTGTCATCCACATACCCGAACCAGTGGGTGGGCGCTGTTCCCTGGAATGTGTTGAGTGCTTTCTTCTCCACTTCTTCCATGTATAAATTGCCCACAATGGGTGACACAGGAGAACCCATGGCACAGCCGTGTTTTTGTCTGTAAAAGTCACCTCTGTATGAGAAATAAGTGGTGTTGAGACACAGGTCCAGAAGATGGCAGATCTGGTTTGGTTTGAGATGGTTTCTCCTTTCAAGGGTGCTGTCCTCTTCTAGTCTCTTCCTGACCGCGGATAGAGCATGAGTGGTGGGGATGCTGGTGAAAAGGGAGGACACATTGAAGGAGACCATAGTTTCATCTGTATCCAGTTTCAGGATCTTTGCTTTGGAAACAAATTCTTCCGAATTATGGATGTGGTGTTCAGAGTGTCCAAGCAGAGGTGCTAGTATGGTAGAGAGGTGTTTGGCAATGTTGTATGTTACCGAATTAATGCTGCTGACTATGGGTCGAAGGGGTGTTCCTTCCTTGTGGATCTTAGGAAGTCCGTAGATGCAGGGGATGGCTTCTCCAGGATACAGACGGTGGTAGGTAATCCTACCGATGGAGCCATCATGTTCCAATTGTTTCAAACTGTCTATTACCTTTTTCTTGTAATTGCTGGTGGGGTCTCTTTTCAGTTTTTCATATGTATGGTGATCCTCCAAAAGTGAGGTAATTTTATTGTGGTAGTCTGCAGTGTTTAGAACCACTGTACATCTTCCTTTGTCAGCAGGTAAAATGGTGATGGTTTCATCTTTGCTGAGGGCTGTCAGGGCTCTCCTCTCTTGGACGGTAAGGTTGGGGGGAGGAGGTTGAGCACTGGACAGAGCTGCAGATATTTTAAGCCGGAGTTGTTCTGCTTCCTCAAAAGGTAGGTGGTTGTTGTGGATGGCAGATTCTGTGGCTGTAATGAGCTCCACAACCGGTCTTTTAAAGATTCATAAAATTCTCCCATGTAATTGGAAGAACCTCTAATAAATACCACCGAATTAGTTGATACAGAATTTTGAAGGCTGAGGGATTCTGCCAGTAAACCTAGAAAGTCAAGCTATAGGAAGTTTTCTCAAATCTGGTTCTCTGAAGATGTGTTAGAGAGCATCAAATTGGGAAAAGGTGCTCTAGAACATTTCAGCTGCCACTGATTGGAACAGTATTTGAGGATATTTTTTTTCCTAACTTTGAGAAGCAGTGAAAAGCATTTTAAAAAACCCTGCAGCCACCAAGGCTTGATTTATGCTTCAGATGTTTATGAAGAAATATTTAATTAGGCAGTTGTTAAAGAAAACTGTTTCAATAACAGAGAGCTTGCCAACTATTTCAATAATATCTACAAATCCTGATTTTTCTAATTATTCAATACAGAGGCATGTTATATTTCTGATTTGCCAAGAAAAAAAACTTAATTAAAAATTAACATGGTCAGTTTAGATGAGTTTTAAGCAATAAAGGAATGCAAAGTTAAGGGTTGATTTGAAAATAGTCAAATTCCCATGTGTATGGTTCTGTGAGATTGTATGAATTTCTTAAGTGCGTTTTTAACAAAGCAACAGAGATGTAATTTCTTAGCAATATTCTTGACCTGAGTGTACAATTCCATTCACTTGAAGTATAAACTATAAACTTAATTATACAGGATGATTTTTATACAAATCTACCTTATGAATTTTTACAAATTTTTATACAAATCGACCACTTCGGTGGGTAGGTAACAGCATTCCGCGTGCATCATGCCGGCCACATGACTATGGAAGCGTCTTCGGACAACGCTGCTCTTCGGCTAACAAACAGAGATGAGCACCGGCCCCTAGTCGGACAAGACTGCACAAATGTGTGGGGGGAACTTGCCTTAGTGTAGGACAGTGTTTTTCAAACTTGGCAACTTTAAGATGCATGGACTTCGACTACCAGAATTTGAAGTTGAAGTCCACGCATCTTAAAGTTGAAGTGGAAGTGGAAGTGGAAGTCCACACATCTTAAAGTTGCCAAGTTTGAAGAACACTGGCGGAGAAGTATTCCGTTGGATGAGTATGCAAGCTGCAGAAGGTCCTTCAGTCTGAGATGACTGAGCAGTGCTTAAGTAATGGTTTTCTTTTTTTTCCTCAGAAGTAGCACACTCTTCATTTTACCACTTGCTCATTTCCTGTGGGATACCTGCTGTGCCCTGATGATGAGGGAAGTGGCAAAGTATAAGCCTAAATCAAATGATGTAAATCTCAAACCAGCAGGAGACCCAACCCTGGTCACCGCTGGGAGAGGTGATCCGACAGTTTGGGGTGAGGTATCATCAATATGCTGATGATACCCAGCTTTATATATCCACCCTGGGCTGCCTGAGTGACGCTGTGGTGTCCTGTCCCAGTGCCTGGAGGCTGTAGGGGCCAGGATGGGGTGCAATGGGCTTCGACTCAACCCAAGCAAGACTGAGTGGCTTTGGTTATGTGGGCCTTCTGGTGACAAGGTTTTTCCATCGTTGGTCCTGGATGGGGTTGCACTGCCCCAGACAGACCCAGTGCACAATCTGGGGGTCCTCGTAGACTCACAGCTCCTGCTTGAAGAGCAGGTGGCAGCCGTGGCTAGGAGGGTCTTTGCACACCTTCGGGTCATGCGCCAGTTGCGCCTATTCCTGGACCGAGAGGCTTTGCTCACAGTCACTCATGCCCTTGTGACCTCCCATCTGGATCACTGCAATGGGGCTGCCCTTGAAGAGCATTCGGAATCTTCAACTGGTACAGAATGCGGCTGCACGGGTAGTAAATGGTGTCGGATATTCAACAAATGTAACACCACTACTACGTGAGCTGCATTGGTTGCCAGTGTGCTTCTGGGTGCAATTCAAGGTGCTGGTTGTCACCTTTAAAACCCTTCATGGCTTGGGACCAGGGACTAAGGGACCGTCTTCTCCCAGTTGATTCTACCTGTCCAATTTGGTCTGGTAGGTTGGGCGTGCTATGGGTCCCGTCAGCTAAGGGATGTCGGTTGGCGGGGGCTAGAAGGCGTCCCTTCTCTGCCGTAGCGCCTGCCCTCTGGAATATTCTCCCTTCAGAGATCAGGATGTCCCTGGCCCTGTTGGCCTTCCATAAGGCCGTGAAGACCTGGTTATGTACCTGGGCCCCCGAGTGTGTTAAGGGCCCCGTTTCTTGGCTATATTAACATCCATGCAATGTTTACTTGGTGACCATATACTGTATATTTATTTTGTACTTTTAATTGGTTTTAATTATTTTAACTGTTTTATGGTTTTTATGATTGTAAGCTGCCCAGAGTCACTTGTTGAGATGGGCGGCTATAGAAATTAAAACAAACTAACAACTTTATTTACATTCCCTAAATTTCCAATCAGTTCAAACTATTGCTATATATAGTGTGGTAAAGGGACAGATTTTAACAATAGCTACTTCTCAATCTAGAGCAGATACAGTTTGCATAATTACACTAAAGCACATTTGACTGGCTTGTTTACTTTACCTCTTCATAATTTTAAAGGATTTCCTCGAAAATTTGTAATAGATGGAACACTTCAGACAAAAGTCTCTTTAAAAATCCCTTTCAAGATGCATAGATTCTTCTTCAATATGATAATATCCAGAAGTTCTGAAATACAATTCTCATTGTCTCAGTCAGCACAAGCAATGATCGTATATGATGGGATTTATAGTTCAAAATATCTGGGAGATGTCAAGCTGGAGAAGGCTGACCTATAGTATATTGTATTCCATGAAACCTACACTCCTACAGCTATTTATTCAGAATCCTACTTTATTTACAGTACAGGGGCTGTGTACATGTCCCTGCAGTTTTCTTGGCAAGATTTCAGGAGTGGTTTGCCATTGCCTGCTTCCTAGGGCTGAGACTGTGTGACTGGCCTAAGATCACTCAGTTGGCTTTGTGCCTAAGGTGGGACTGGAACTCAGTCTCCTGGTTTCTAGCCCAGTGTCTTAACCACTACACCAAACTGCATGGACTTGTCCTGTTGTCCTGGCAGTTCCAGGAGTCAACACTGACTTGAAGGCACCCCCCCACAAAACTCCTGTGTACATAACTGCACACATTTCTGATTAAAGATTCTTAAATAGCGGCACCTGCCCTATGGAACATCCTCCCCCCAGAGATAAGACAGGCCCCTTCACTCCTGGACTTCAGGAAAAAATTAAAAACTTGGCTCTGTGATCTCGCCTGGGGCAAGAAGGAAAGTGGTCAAGCTTGAGGATGGCTGATTTCTTAGAGCCGCCTCAAATATTTTAAATATGTTTAGCTTCACTGTAAGAACCACCTGCCACTTGGATTTTATTGTATTTATATTTTTATTGTTGTTTCTATTGTATTTTAATGATGTTGTTGTGGTTGTGATCCGCCCAGAGTCCTTCCTTGAGGGGGAGATGGGCGGTCATAGAAATCTAATAAATAAATAAATAAATAAATATTCCAATGGGTTAAGATGGGAGGCAAGAATCACATTAAATGTTCATAGTATTTACTGTACAGCAGGGACTGATTGTGTGTGGTTCCCTAAATGCTACTGGACTCTATCTACCACCATCCTTCATTACTGACTCTGCTGGATAGGACCGATGAAAATCGGGTGTTTAACAACATCTGGAAAGGCACACATTTCTCATATCCCTTATCCAGATGTTTCTGTCACTTATAATTTCTTTTGGGAGACATATCCCAGGCTGTGTAATTTATAATAAGCATCACCACTGCTTATTGTAAACTTAAAAAAAAATATTCTCAGGATATGTCAGCATGTCTGGTTTGACTTAACTAACACTATTCTGTACAAATAGTGACACCCTGAATAGATATATTAATTATAAAATGCATGTGATAAAATTTAACAATAATCTACCAGGTCTTTTCATTCTGTAATCTAGTTAACAACTTAAAGTTTTCTGGAAAACACAAAATTGCAGAGTTTGCTCTACCAGCAATTAACATTTTTAATTTTTTTCTTTCATTTTTTTACATATAATAACAGCATAAATCAAAATTCATTCATAGTTTCCATAGATCACAAGATTTGCCAGAATTAGAACTATTATTCTTATTAACACAATACATATAATCCTTCTAGATCTGGTAAGAAAGTGATTTATTCCTCTGTGAGTTCAATATTAGAATTTAATGATACCATTTTCCAAAACAGCAACTGATCATACCATAATATGCCATTTAGCAATTGTTAAATTATTGAGGAATTTCCATCATTGAGCAATTATTAATTTAGCTGACAAAAGTAAAAATATAGTAAGTTATTTAGCATTAACTCCTTTGAAAATATGTAATAACTGTGAGCGCCATGGCAAGCTGATGTTTTGCTGGCTAGCAAGACAACTTTTGTGAGGGATCCGGGCTGGCATAAACTCTCTGAAACAAAGGAGATTGTTGAGATCATCCACGTGACTCTGGACAGCTGCTCCTCGTGAGTAGACAGCAGAAACTGCTGTTTTGTGGTTGGCTTATGAGTGGAGTGGGGGGTGCGGTGGCTCAGCGGTTAAGACGCCAGGCTTGTCGATCGGAAGGTCGCAAGTTTGGAGGTTCGAGACCCTAGCCCCGTGTGACAGAGTGAGCTCCCGCACTTGCCCCAGCTCTTGCCAACCTAGCAATTCGAAAGCATGCAAATGCAAGTAGATGAATAGGTACTACTTCGGTGGGTAGGTAACAGCATTCCGCACGTCATGCCGGCCACATGACCGTGGAAGCGTCTTCGGACAACGCTGGCTCTTCGGCTAACAAACGGAGATGAGCAGTGGCCCCTAGAGTCGGACATGACTGTGCGGGGGGAACCTTTACCTCTTATTTATTTATTATTCAAATTTATTCCCCGCCCATCTCCCATGCAAGGGACTCTGGGCGGGTTACAATAAATAAAAATTTAAAAACTCTACAAAATATCTAAAAACACAAACAAAACATAATAAAATAAAATCCAGGATGGGCTTGGACCCGCAGAATAGATAGTGGAGCTATGGGGCCAGCCAACCCCAAGAGGCACTACCACCTCCGTCGTCCCAGGCCAGGTGGCAGAGCCAGGTCTTAAGGGCCTTCCGAAAGGCCAGGAGGGAGGGGGCCAGTCTCACCTCCGGGGGCAGAATATTCCACAAGGCGGGCGCTATCGCAGAGAAGGCACGCGTCCTGGACCCCGCTAGATGGAATTCTCTTGTTGAGGGGGTCCGAAGCATGCCCTCTCTGCATGCACGGGTGGGGCGGGTCGACGTTATCGGGACGAGACGGTCCCTCAGGTACCCTGGTCCTATGCCATGTAGGGCTTTAAAGGTAATCACCAACACCTTGAATTGGACCCGGAAGCAAACTGGCACCCAATGCAGCTCGCGTAACAGAGGTGTTACATGTGACGATCTTCTGGCATTCATAACTGCTCGCGCCGCTGCATTCTGCACCAGCTGAAGCTTCCGGATACTCTTCAAGGGTAGCCCCATGTAGAGCGCATTACAATAGTCTATACGGGAGATGACAAGGGCGTGAGTGACTGTTCGGAGGGCCTCCCGATCCAGGAAAGGGCGTAACTGGCGCACAACTCGAAGTTGTGCAAAGGCCCTCCTGGCCACGACTGCCACCTGCTCTTCGAGCAGGAGTCGCGAGTCCAGGAGGACCCCCAGATTCCGCACTGGATCCGAGTGGGGTACTGCAACCCCCCCCAGAACCAAAGATGACAACTTCCCGGATCCAGGGGGGCCATCAATCCACAGCCACTCCGTCTTACCAGGGTTCAGTTGAAGCCTGTTGTTCCCCATCCAGGCCCCCACAGCCTCCAGGCACTGAGATAAGGCATTGACCGCATCACTTACTTCACCCGGGACGGAGATGTATAACTGGGTATCATCAGCATATTGGTGATACCTCATCCCGTGGTGGCGGATGATCTCGCCCAGTGGCTTCATGTTGATGTTAAATAGGAGTGGAGAGAGAACCGACCCCTGCGGCACCCCACAAGTCAGGGGTCGCGGGTCAGCTCTCTCCTCCCCTATCAACACCGACTGGGAACGGCCCTGGAGAAAGGAGGCGAACCAGCGCAAAACCACGCCGCCCGCCCCCAACTCCTCGAGCCGCCCCAAAAGTATACCGTGGTCAACGGTATCGAAAGCCGCTGAGAGATCTAAGAGAGCAAGTATGGACGCACTCCCTCCATCCCGCTCTCGCCAGAGATCATCCATAAGCGCGACCAATGCGGTCTCCGTCCCATATCCCGGCCTGAAACCTGACTGGAAGGGGTCCAGATAATCCGTTTCATCCAGAATCCTCTGGAGTTGCAACGCTACCACCTTCCCAACCACCTTTCCTAAAAAGGGAAGGTGGGAGACTGGGCGAAAATTGCCCAGGATTGTAGGGTCCAGGGAAGGTTTCTTGAGGAGGGGGTGCACCAGCGCCTCCTTAAAGGCAGCCGGGAACACCCCCTCACTCAAGGACGAATTAATGTTGCTGCTGAATGCCAGGTCGGTGAATAACAAGGCCCCCCTTATAAGTGATTTAATCACAGAGGAGGGGGCTGACCTGGTGTGTATTACCGAGACCTGGCTGGGCCCAGAGGGGGGAGTAGCCCTCTCGGAAATGTGCCCAGCTGGGTTTCGGGTGTGGCATCAGCCGAGACACCGGGGTAGGGGAGGAGGGGTGGACCCAGCCACATGTCACCTCACTAGCTGATTTCACCAGCCAGGAGGGACATGGGTCAAGCTGGCATGTGGTGGCGTTTACAATCCAGAGGATCCTGTCTACTTCATCAGGCGCAACAGGATCAAACTGTTCCCAGATAACGTGGTAAGTACGAGCCCCTGGCATCTCCCCAGATCTTGTCTCACGCTTGGAGTCCAACTTGGAATGAATCTGAGCGATTTTGTCCTGCAGATGCTCAGAAAACTCTTCCGAACGGTCCTGTAAGTGGGTCTCCCCCTGCTCCCGACCCAAAAGTGATCTTGTAATCTTGAAAAGGGCCATCGGGCGGCATTCTGCGGATGCAATAAGAGCGGAGAAATATTCACGTTTCGCCGCTCTTACCGCCACAAGGTAGGCCTTAACTGCGGCTCTAGCTTGTGTTCGGTCAGATTCAGTCTTCGTCTTTCTCCAGCGGCGCTCTAGATGTCTCTTAACCCTCTTCAAAGCCCTTAACTCTTCCGTGAACCACGGAGAGCAGCGGGTCGAGCAGGGCCGGAGAGGTCGCATAGGCGCGATCTTGTCCAGGGCTCCGGCCGCCGCCTTATTACAGGCTGCGGCCAGGACCTCCACTGGACCGTGAAGCAAGTCCGTGGGAATAACCCCCAGCTCCTTCTGAAACCTCACTGGGTCCATCAGTCGCCGGGGGCGGACCAATCGAATGGGTCCCGCCTCCCTGCGGAGTGGGGTAGCACAAGAGAGTCTCAGGGTCACCAGGGCGTGGTCTGACCATGACAATGGGGAAAGATGTAACTCTCCCCTCAGATCACATTGCCACTGCTCAGACAAGAAAACTAAGTCCGGGGTGAGACCACTGTCACGAGTCGGGTCACGAATAATCTGAGACAGGCCCATAGCTGCCATGGTAGCCATGAACTCCCGGGCCACCTCCGAGGACCGTCCCAGAGACGGCAGATTGAAGTCCCCCAGAACCATAAGTCTGGGGAACTCCACCGCCAACCCCGAGACAGCCTCGAGCAGCTCAGGCAGGGAGGTTGCTACGCAGCAGGGAGGCTGGTACAGCAGCAACACTCCCAACTGTTCTCGTGAACCCAACTTGAAAAACAGGGTCTCACACCCGGTCACTTGTGGAGCAGCGCCCCTGAAGGCCACAAGGGACTCTCGGATGACAACTGCCACCCCTCCTCCCCTGCCCCGGTGTCTCGGCTGATGCCACACCCAAAACCCGGCTGGGCATATCTCCGAGAGGGCTACTCCCCCCTCTGGGCCCAGCCAGGTCTCGGTAATACACACCAGGTCAGCCCCCTCCTCTATGATTAGATCACCTATAAGGGGGGCCTTGTTGTTCACCGACCTGGCATTCAGCAGCAGCAGTCGGAGACCGGAGCCCACGAGGATCTGCTTACCAGGGCCTGGGTATGAACATGGGGGGCCAGAATGCGCCACCGGTAGCAAACACCGGGGGCGCCTTCCCCGATGATGGCCTGCCCTCCGGTTCCCGTCATACCGTCCCCTGCCCGTCACCACCTGAATCAAATAGCCCGCCATACAGCCCCCAGAGATTCACGGCTCTGGCCTAGTAGCCTCCACTCCCAGACCTCCGGAATTCCTGGGCTTAATCAAGGGTCCCTTATCCCATTCATCCATCATCCAGTCCCACACAATGTCGGGCAGTGACAAGAGCCCCCAGTGCACCAGCTCTCGCTCTCGGCACTGTTAGGGTCCAGCACCACCCCCACTCACACTCTGTACCTCTCCCTCAACTTCTCTCACTGGTCAGGGAGAGGTACCAACACCCACCAACAGTCACTCCTACCCCACCTGGCTCTCACCCAGGGGGTACTCTTACATACCCATACAATCTTGGCTCCCCCTCCTCGTCTCTCACCCGGGGGGTCCACATTCATACCAAGGGACCCCTACGAACCCTCTGCCACCTTAGCTTAAATGGGACGACATCCAGAATTTTTTATGGGGGTTAGTCCGTGTTCTTCGTACGCCCTGGTCTCCTGGGCTATCCGTCCAGCCTCTGCGCCTTCCAGGGCCGCAGGGTTCTCCACCAACTCCAGTCCGCTCCAACATCGGAAGCCTCCGAACCCCCTCTAGAAGTCGGCCCAGGAAAAAAGTCCAGGAGTCCGCTGCCTCAACCGGGCTCCCCTCCGTGCTGTGACGGCTCCGCTAGGCCCCCACCAACTGTACCGGCCTAGCTCAAACTCCGATGGTCTCCAGCCTCCAGCAATCGAAAACAGAGAGGCCTCCGGCAGCCTCTAGCAGCCCACGATAGTCTATGGATTCCGCAGGCTCCGCCGGCCCCAGCTCAAAGATCAACAATCAAAAATCTCCAGCCTCCAGCTGCCATTCGGCAGCCTCCCGCAGTCTCCAACCTTCGGTGGGCACCGGGCACCGGGCATCAGGTCCTTGCCAGCTCCACCGGCCCAACTCAAACCCCACAGTCTCTGCGGCCTCCAGCTTCCCACGGACCTCGGCAGCCTACAGCGTCTCCGGCTGCTCACTGGGCTCGTTTCTTCGCTCGTTTCTTCGCGCCGTTCTACGGAGGCTCAGACTGGATACAAGGGCTCGCCCCAACACTCCCCCCAGAGAAAGCCACTCACCCACTGGTAACACCACCTCACTAGACCCCCAAAGGTGAATTTTCGGGGGGTTTTCACAGGGTTTCTGTGGCTTTCTCCCGGAGCGGTAATCGGCCGCGATTACTTGCGGCCGCCATCTTGGATCTATCTCCACTCATCTCTTATGAGTGGAGTGACTGGGAATCGGGATTATATCAAGCTCACACTCGCAAAGCAGCCTTTATGGACAATAAGCTTGACTGAGCCTTATATCTTAATCACTTTTAAGGATTATTTTTTTTAAAAAAAATGTATATTGGAGAGATTAAGACCCTTCGGACTGGCAAGGTTTTACTGTATTCATCAGGTGAGTTTACATCTCCTTAAAAGTCAATGGTATAAATTTGATTTTAACAGATTTGAAAATATATGACTTTTTGGACTATGCAGAAAAAGGGTGCTTAGTATATGGATCTTGGAAAGTTTACAACAGATTAAGGGGTCAGAGGGATTTGAAATTGTAGCTCTGAATTAATTTGAAGAAATTTCCTCACGGTAAAATGGCAATTTCAACCTGTACGCAGAACACATCATGTGACGTGCTGGATTTGATGAATCCAAGGCTGGAGTTAAAATCGCTGGAAGAAACATTAACAATCTCAGATATGCAGATGATACCACTTTGATGGCTGAAAGCGAGGAGGAGCTGAGGAGCCTTATGATGAAGGTGAAAGAAGAAAGTGCAAAAGCTGGGTTGCAGTTAAACCTCAAAAAAACCAAGATTATGGCAACGAGCTTGATTGATGACTGGCAAATAGAGGGAGAAAAAGTGGAGGCAGTAACAGACTTTGTATTTCTAGGCGCAAAGATTACTGCAGACGCTGACTGCAGCCAGGAAATCTGAAGACGTCTACTTCTTGGGAGGAGAGCAATGGCAAATCTTGATAAAATAGTTAAGAGCAGAGACATCACACTGACAACAAAGGTCTGCATAGTTAAAGCAATGGTATTCCCTGTAGTAACCTATGGCTGCGAGAGCTGGACCATAAGGAAGGCTGAGCGAAGGAAGATAGATGCTTTTGAACTGTGGTGTTGGAGGAGAATTCTGAGAGTGCCTTGGACTGCAAGAAGATCAAACCAGTCCATACTCTAGGAAATAAAGCCAGACTGCTCACTTGAGGGAATGATATTAAAGGCAAAACTGAAGTACTTTGGCCACATCATGAGAAGACAGGATACCCTGGAGAAGAAGCTGATGCTAGGGAAAGTGGAAGGCAAAAGGAAGAGGGGCCGACCAAGGGCAAGATGGATGGATGATATTCTGGAGGTGACGGACTCGACCGTGGGGGAGCTGGGGATGGTGACGGCCGAAAGGAAGCTCTGGCGTGGGCTGCTCCATGAAGTCACGAAGAGTCGGAAGCGACTGAACGAATAAAAAACAAAAAATGGCAATTGCTTTGGTTTCTTTATGATAATGAGAACTTGAAGGTTGGACACTAGAGGGAGCCAGAAGATAAAGAAAAAGCAGGATAAATCATTAGTGCAAACTTTTGAATATCTCTCAGCCAAGCTACTGGATAGAATGGATCAGTTGCTGATGGACAGAGCAGCAACATTATAACTTCTAATGAAGTTATAAAAGAAGAACAAGTTGCAATGGATGTCTATGAAATTAACTTAAATTAACGCTTCCACAGTCATGTGGCCGGCATGACACACGCAGAATGCTACCATCCCACCGAAGTGGTACCTATTTATCTACTTGCATTTGCATGCTTTCAAATTGCTAGGTTGGCAAGAGCTGGGGCAAGTGCGGGAGCTCACTCCGTCACGTGGGGCTAGGGTCTCGAACCTCCAAACTTGCGACCTTCTGATCGACAAGCCTGGCGTCTTACCTGCTGAGCCACCGCACCCCTACTCCACTCATAAGCCAACCACAAAACAGCAGTTTCTGCGGTCTACTCACGAGGGGGATTTAAATGTAACGCAAATAGATCTGATGGATGACTTATTCACTAAAGGAGATGAACAGATATCAAACCAGGAAGCTGATTTGGATATTTTTTTTCTTTTCGATATAGAAAAGAGCTCTGCTAAGGTTTGGAAGGACTTTTTTAGAAGTGACAAACAAAAGGATAAACTTTACAACTTTACCTAATGGATATACAAAAGAAATCTGTTAAAGTTCTGAAGGGTTTTTGCCTTGATACACAGATGACCAGCAAACTATCTCTGGGACTTATTTTGAAGGGGTTAAAGAATAATTATAAAAACTCAGGGAAGGTTTATAAGGTTGGCTTGTTTGACCAGGCTAAACGACAAAGAGTTATATCTGGTTGCCCTTACTATATAATAGTATATACTGTAACTCAAGAGCTTTCCAAACTGTGTGTCGGGACACGTTAGTGTGTCGGCTGCAGTGTTTGGGTGTGTCGTGGCTGCCGCCGCCTCTGACCCCTGCCAGGATTCCACGCAAGTCCTAGTGCCTGCCTTGTGCCTTGCTGCCTCCAAACCTGCTGTGATTCCGCACAGGTCCTAGTGCCTGCCTTGTGCCTTGCTGCCTCCAAACCTGCTGTGATTCCGCACAGGTCCTAGTGCCTGCCTTGTGCCTTGCTGCCTCCAAACCTGCCCTGCCAGGATTCCACGCAGGTCCTAGTGCCTGCCTTGCGCCTTGCTGCCTCCAAACCTGCTGTGATTCCGCACAGGTCCTAGTGCCTGCCTTGTGCCTTGCTGCCTCCAAACCTGCCCTGCCAGGATTCCGCGCAGGTCCTAGTGCCTGCCTTGTGCCTTGTTGCCTCCAAACCTGCTGTGATTCCACGCAGGTCCTAGTGCCTGCCTTGTGCCCTGCTGTAAGTGTGTCACGAAATGATGCCCTGCTGTAAGAGTATGTCGCGAAATGATGCACGTCTAAAAAGTGTGTCACCAACATGCAAAGTTTGGAAAGCTCTGCTGTAACTAATAGTTATATCTGGACTTTTGCTGACAAAGAATGATTGACAAAGCATTTGGATTTTGTTTTTTTACCTAAGAGATGAGTTATGGGGAGAAGAGAGATTGTTTTATTTAGAGACGGTGATAAGCTACTAAAACTGTTTTTACCTCCTGGGATGAAGGGGGAAGTTACTTCTTCCTTTTTTCTTATTTTGTTTTCTACACCCCCCTTTTTCCTTTTTTTTTTTTGTATTTTTCTGTTCGTATTTTTTGTAGTTTGAATCACTTTTTATTCTTTTCATTTATAATCCTTAATAAAACTATTTGGGGAAAAAAAGAAAATATATAACAACTACAATTTGTGAGTGCATTCTAGTATTTGTTTGATTATAATTCTTATCTCTTCAAATATTTTCTTCTAGAAAGGTGCAATTTTTTCATAAGTACATCATATAAAAAAATTCTTCTGTTGACAACCTTTCCAACATTTTCTTAAGTAGTTGTGAGAAATGTGCATTATTTCTATTGAAGTTAGGTGCCAGCAATGTACTCTCTTCTACTACAGCTCTTGTATAGAAGCTGATGAAAAGCTGCCTGATTTTGACTTCCGGTGGGGATGTGGCGGACTGAACGGCTGTGCTCGTGGGCTCCGCGGGCAGAACTGATAACGCGGCAGTTTTTTTGGGGCTTAGGCAGGCTTTTCCTGAAGCCCAGGAGCGTTTTACTGGGAAAGGAAAACGTTCGGAATCACCCCATTTGCCCTCCAGGAGGGCGGCTTGCAGCCAGGAGATCGTAAACAGCGTTCGCGTTTGACTGGTAAGAGCTGCGGGAGGCTGGGACGTTGTTCTGTTCGGAGTATGACCACCAGAACTTTATAGAAATAGTTTTATTATATAAAAACTATTTACAATTATAAGTCCATAATACAAGTGAAGAATACTGGATCAACTGGATGTGCTTGGAGTTAAGCAGCTATGCAGTAGCACAAGCTAAAATTCAGCAACAAGTAGGAAAACAGTCCTGGATCAAGATGCTAGGTAGGTAAGTTCAAACTAGGAAACTCAGGATCAGTTCTGAATAATATGTAAATCTCACTGTTGAAGGATTCATCATTCCCCAAATATCATTCATCCCATACATCTGCACTAATTTCTGTAATTTTTTTAGATACTAAAGTTGTCTTTTAATTTTATGAGAAACCATTTTAGGCATCTGGTAGCACATTTCCCAATTGACAAATTTTATTTAAAGGCATAAGTTTTCATGAGCTGCTATAGAGTGGCTACACTGATGTAGGATGAGGCGGCGGGGGGGAAGGCAGGTTGGTTATGCAGATACAGGTTACATGTGAGACAGATTCCACCACCCCATCTCAATTTAAATTATATCAGTTGAATCACTCTACGCATCTTTTTTTTGCCACCATAGACTATCATGGTATCCTGCTACAATGTTATATCCCCAGATGTACCTCCATCAGTACTGGAATGACCTATTTATCATCCTGAGTATTGTTGTTTGTCCCTTTATTATGTGTAGCCTCTAGAGCAGAGCTTTCCAAACTTTTCATGTTGGTGACACACTTTTTAGACATGCATCATTTTGCGACACACTCTTACAGCAGGGCATCATTTCACAAGACATTCTTACAGCAGGTCACAAGGCAGGCACTAGGACTTGCGTGGAATCACAGCAGGTTTGGAGGCAGCAAGGCACAAAGCAGGCACTAGGACCTGCGTGGAATCCTGGCAGGGCTCGAAGGCAGCAGCAGCCGCGACACACTAATGTGTCCCGACACAGAGTTTGGAAAGCTCTGCTCTAGAGAGTGCATTTTCAAGTTCAAATGCTCTGGAGCTGGCTGAGAATGCAACTTTGTTCTGGAAAGATTTAAGGAACCAGAGTAATATCCGCTACAGGCCTGCTTAAAAAAGCAAGCAGCAGACTTGAGTTAAAACCCTGACGTTAAGACAGGATGAATGCAGAATGTGCACAATAAAGTTAAAGTGTACACCAAATGCACAATTGGATGAAATGCAGCCTTCAAAACATCTGCTACCAGACATACAGTACCTATGCAGAACTCATTGAGGGTGGGGAGACCTTTAACCCTGTAGCAAAGATCACTTTCAAAGCCCATCCTACCCAACCAGGAAATTGAGGAAAACTATTAGTAATTACAGAGAAGGGGTGCAACCCAGTCAACAGCCATGGGCCTGTTCCAGATTATTCGGGACCCGAGTAGACACAGTGGCCTCACTCCAGACTTAGTTTTCTTGTCTGAGCAGTGGCAATGTGACCTGAGGGGAGAGTTGCATCTATCCCCATTGTCATGGTCAGATCACGCCCTGGTGACCTTGGGATTTTCTTACGCCACCCCCCTCCGCAGGGAGGCTGGACCCACTCGACTGGTCCGCCCCCGGCGACTGATGGACCCTGAAGGGTTTCAGAGGGAGCTGGGGGTTATACCCAAGGATCTGCTGCATGGTCCAGCGGAGGCACTAGTCACTACCTGGAATAGGGAGGTGACCGGTGCCTTGGACAGGATCGCGCCAATGCAACCTCTCTTGGCTCATCAGACCCGACACTCCCCATGGTTCACGGAGGAGTTGAGGGTCTTGAAGAGGATTAAGAGATGTCTAGAGCGCTGCTGGAGAAAAACGAGGACCGAACCCGACCGAACACAATCTAGAGCCGCTGTTAAGGCCTACCTTGTGGCAGTAAGAGTGGCGAAACGTCAATATTTCTCCGCTCTTATTGCATCCGCAGAATGCCGTCCGACGGCCCTGTTTAAGATCACTCGCTCCCTTTTGGGTAAGGTGGGTCTTGAGACCCACCTACAGGGCCGTGCAGAGGAATTTGCTACGCATCTGCAGGACAAAATCGCTCGGGTCCGTTCCAAGTTGGACTCCAGGCGTGAGACAGAGTCTGGCGAGATACCGGAGGAGCGTATTTACCCAGTTATCTGGGAACGGTTTGATCTGGTTGGACCTGAGGAAGTGGACAGGATCCTTCGAGCAGCAAACGCCACCACTTGTCATCTAGATCCATGCCCCTCCTGGCTAGTGAAAGCAGCTAGGGGGATGACATGTGGTTGGGTCCAGGAGATGGTCAATGCATCCTTGGGAGAGGGGGTGTTTCCAACTGCCTTTAAGGAGGCATTGGTTCACCCTCTCCTCAAGAAACCATTGCTGGACCCTATGGTGCTGGACAACTTTCGCCCAGTCTCCCACCTTCCCTTTTTGAGAAAGATGGTTGAGAAAGTGGTGGCACTGCAGCTCCAGAGGATCCTGGATGAAACGGATTATCTAGACCCCTTTCAGTCAGGTTTCAGGCCTGGACATGGAATGGAAACAGCATTGGTCGCACTTATGGATGATCTCTGGCGGGAGCGGGATGGAGGCAGTGCTTCCATCCTAGCTCTCCTTGACCTCTCAGCGGCTTTCGATACCATCGACCATGGTATCCTTTTGGGTCGGCTCAGGGAGTTGGGGGTGGGCAGCGTGGTTTTGCGCTGGTTCACCTCCTTCCTCCAGGGCCGGTCCCAATCGGTGGTGATAGGGAGTGAGAGATCTGACCCTCGACCCCTCCTTTGTGGGGTGCTGCAGGGTTCGGTTCTCTCTCCACTCCTGTTTAACATTTACATGAAACCACTGGGTGAGATCATCCGCCACCACGGGATAAGATATCATCAATATGCTGATGATACTCAGTTATATATTTCTGTCCCGGGTGAGGTAAGTGATGCTGTGACTGTTCTTTCCCGGTGCCTGGGGGCTGTAGGGGCCTGGATGGGGTCCAACAGGCTTCAGCTGAACCCTGGTAAGACGGAGTGGCTGTGGATTAACGGCTCTTCCCCATCTGGGACATTATCATCTTTGGTTCTGGATGGGGTTGCACTGCCCCAGACAGATCCAGTGCGGAATCTGGGGGTCCTCCTGGACTCACGACTCCTGCTCGAAGAGCAGGTGGTAGTCGTGGCCAGAAGGGCTTTTGCACAACTTCGTGTTGTGCGCCAGTTACGCCCGTTCCTGCATCGGGAGGCCCTTTGAACAGTCACTCATGCCCTTGTTATATCGCATATAGACTACTGCAATGCGCTCTACATGGGGCTACCCTTGAAAAGTATCCGGAAGCTTCAGCTGGTCCAGAATGCGGCTGCACGGGCCATTGCTGGTGCCCCTAGATCGGCACATATAATACCGTTGTTGCGTCAGCTTCATTGGGTACCAGTTTGCTTCTGGGTCCAATTCAAGGTGTTGGTTATCACCTTTAAAGCTCTACATGGCATGGGTCCAGGTTACCTGAGGGACCGCCTCGTCCCCAATATATCCACCTGTCCCACCCGATCATGCAGAGAGGGCATGCTACGGACCCCATCTATAAAAGAGTTTCATCTGGCGGGGTCCAGGAGGCGTGCCTTCTCTGCAGTAGCTTCCGCCCTGTGGAACAACTTGCCCCCGGAGGTGAGATTAGCTCCTTCACTCCTGACCTTTCTGAAGAACCTGAAAACCTGGCTCTGCCGCCTTGCGTGGGACCAAGGAGGGAATACCCATTCTTGGGGATGGCTAATACCCTAAAGAGCTCCTCCTATACTGGATTAAGTAAGATCACTGTACCACCTTGCCTCTTTGATTTTAATCTTGTTTCATAATTTTGTATTTTATATTTCTGTTTTTACTATTTTGTTGTAAACCGCCCAGAGTCCCTCCGGCGGAGGGAGATGGGCAGTGATAGAAATTTAATAAATAAATAAATAAATAAATAAATAAACAAACAAACAAACAAACAAACAGTGTGTTTAGCTAACAGCGAATAGCTAAATCTTTGGGGTTTGGTCAGCCTCTTTCTGGTTATATTTCTAATTTCATGGAAATCTATTAGTTCTCATCAAATACTCAGTTGCTATAGCTAAACCTAAAATAAGCAACATAAGGCAGCCTGGGTACCCATTCCTAGCCTCAGTAAAATAGGACTATAATCGTTCGGCTACCGAAACAGTCCAAAGTGCTGTTTATTTTCTTTAATAACGCGCATAGACATTTAAGGATTTTGGCATTTTCAGCAGTCTATACATTTACATAGTAGATGTAAAAAAAATCCGTGTTCCGGTGGCTTGTTTTAAGCACATATAAAACACTGACTAATCAATTAGTCCCCACTGAAAGGGAAGCCGCGAACATCATTCCATATATTAACAGCGATAATATGCACTCTGCATGTCTGGCAATGAACGTCTGCAAGAAAACAAAAAGGCTCAGAGAGCACCAAGGACTCCACTCTGCATGTACTCAGATATCCCATCTTTCATAACGATAGATTATAATTCCCAAGATCTAACCTCGGCATAGAAAAGAGGATATAAAGCTGAACCTTAAGGAGCCCATACTTCTATTAAAACATCGCTTATCGCCCGCCCACTCACGCACGATTACAACTTACCTCCCCTTTCTCCCCCTTCACAAGGAAGCCCAAGGTCCACGTGATTTGGCCGCACTGCGTGACTCTCTGCACGCTCTTCTTCGTTGAAAACTACTGAAAGCTGGAACGAAAACTCCTTTTCCCAGCAACCTTTGCGTAAACAAGCATGCGCTTTGTCAACGAAAACTACAAATCCCGACGTGCAATGTTGGACCACAATTCCCAGAGGGTGTCAGGCGACGCCTGCGCAGCGTTTACAGGCGCTCGGGCCATTTAAATGTGTGTGAGGGAGACAGCGAAATGGCTGCGCAGGTCGCTGCAGTACGCGCCGTGTCCCGGGGCGCGGAAGAGACGCCTTCGCTGCCACTCGGTGACCGGCCTGGTCGACCGAGGGGAGGGGGGAGGAAGCGGAAAGGTCCACTTGGGGATGTCGGGAGCTGCAAGAGGGCTAAGTTGGGCCAGCCCCCGCTTGCAGTGAGGCCTTCTCAGGCAGAGCCGCTGCCACCGGCCTCTGTTCCCGGCCTCCCAGCGGCTTCTGCCGTGCCTTCCGCCCCCGCTGGGCTTTTCACTTTCTCCCCGCTTAGCCTGCCCCCGCAGGCCCTGCACTGCGAGCGGCGACACCACCACCGGCATCGGCACCGTCCGGACAGTGGCGACTCGGAGCCCGGCCGTTCCTCTGGGGAGAAGCCCCGCAAGGGTAGGCGGGGAAGCTCTGGTGAGGGGGCCCTTGGGCGGCCCAGCAAGCGAGGTGAGTGGAGCTGGGGGGACCGGGACAGTTTGGACTCGGAGCCCTGGATTGCCCCGGTGATGTTGTATCTCTCTCGGGCGGGCGCGCCGCGTCCTGCTCCCAAACGTCTGTTGTCAGTGACCTGCTCCGGTCTTCGGCACGTCCGCGAGCCTCATTTCAAGAGGTCGTGCGAGGCTTCTCTGACCTAACCTGGCATTGAGGAATTCGTGATGAATTGGTGAACCCAGAAACGAGAGACCCAAAGGATTTGGTAGTGGTAGAAAGGCAGAGTTTTTCTGTATGAAAAAGACTTGCCAAGTGAAGCCCTGGAGCGTGTTACACCTGTTGGAGAGCTTTCCTTAGTTTGTCACTTTGCTTGAGGAGGAGGTTGTAAACTCACGACCTGCGCCAGGACCTTTTTTATGCATTACTTTCTTGTTGCTTTCTCAGGAAAGGAATGAATGTATGTGTGTCTCTATATAGAGAGAGAGGGAGACACACACACACAAATCTTCTCCAGGCATACATATACGATATTCCGTTGCCAATTTTGTCAAAGGATGAAGGGTGATCTGAAGTTCACTTAGGTAGTCCCTTAATTGTTTCTAGTTAAGATTTATCTTGATTTCAGTTAATAGTAGTGAGATTATTATCTGTTATGGCAACCTGTTCCCTAAAATAGGAGAATGTGTATTGTGCCAGAATTCTTAATTGCTCCAAGCACATGTTTGTAAATCAAACAAATTCAGTTATTGTGTATGTTACAGTGGGAAAATAATTAAATGGCTATTTGGGGGATGAATATCAGTGAATAGGTAAATACTGCAACGTGATTAATATAAATGTAAATATACTTGCTGAAAATCTTGACTAGAGGTTAGTTTTAGAGCCAGTAAATAGTTGCTCTGGTTTTGTTCTTTTAATGTAGTTACCGATGTGACTTTAAATCAGAGCTTTCCAAACTTTTCATGTTGGTGACAAACTTTTTAGACATGCATCATTTCGCGACACAGTACTTCAGTTTTACTAGCAAACCGGAGGTTAAACTAACCCCTTATAAGAGATACGGACACATAAGTAAATTATAATAGCAAAACCTTTCATTTATATTTTTAAAAATATATGATTTGTAAGATAACATACTTTTCCAAGATTGTTGTCATTTCTGAGTAACAATATGTAAATATGTGCAAGAATTTTAAAAAAATTGAATAACACCATTACTTACCATTTTCATGAGATGTATGAGGTTGATGGGATGAACACAGCCTTTGAATATTTGGTGGAATATTAGATAAAGACACTCGCATTTCGTCATCAAGCATTTTTAAGCTTCCACGTTTCAGTGTCTTTAAATTTGTCATCGTTGAAAAGGATACTTCACAAATGTATGTAGTAGAAAACAGCAGAAGAATTTTTAACACGTTTTTACCTATGTTTGGATGCATTTTTGAAACGCAAATCCGAAAGCTGTCTAAGTCACCCTCTTCATACATCATTAACAGACTTCGATCATTTTTTATTTCAGCTAATTCTTCTTCAATAAGTGAAAAGTTACTTAGTACCCCTTTGTAGCTGGGCAAGGCTTGGACAGAGCTCCCCTCTTACAGCAGGGCACAAGGCAGGCACTAGGACCTGTGCAGAATTACAGCAGGTTTGGAGGCAGCAAGGCACAAGGCAGGCACTAGGATCTGCGCGGAATCATGGCAGGGCTCGGAGGCAGCAGCAGTGAGGCGCGGTTCCAGCTTGAGGCTCTGAACATCTGCAGGGCAAGACTCTGGCGCGGCGATCTGGCTGCCGGCTGGACAAGACTCTGGCGCAGCGATCCAGCTGTCAGCAGGACAAGACTCGGGAGCAGCGGCAAAGTCAGATTCAAGGGCGGTCTGAGGCTTCGGTACAAGGTAGTCAAAATGGTTGTCTCTGACAACTGGCTTTTGTCCCTGGCGTCCTTTTATGCTTTGAGTTTCCTGCCGCTGTTGAGCAGGAGCCAATCACTGCTCTCGCTGAGCAGCTCTTTTTTCCGCCCTTCTGGCTCATGCGCTGACTGGCGGTGGGGAACTCCCCCCTTGTCTGGCTACAATCAGCTGGTCGGCTTCCCCCTCGATCCTTCCCGTGCTTTCCCTAACGGTCCCTTTGTCGTCGTCCTCTGACTCAACCTGCATCCTAACAATTTCACATAGACTCAGAGGTTTCTCGTTACGTTCGCGCGACACACCTACACACTGCAGCTGACAAACTAATGTGTTGTGACACACAGTTTGGAAAGCTCTGCTTTAAATTATTAAAAAGTTATGTAGGTGTGCTGTGCTGCAAACTAGTTGGAAAAATAAACATAGCACTGCTGTCTACAAGTTTCTGAGTTTTTTTGAAAAGACAAACTTTTAAATGTTTAAAAGCACAAATGCTTTCTAACTCTTAAAACAATTGATTTTTTAAAAAAAAGTTAGATGAGAGAAAGCATAGTAGATCCTCTCAGTCTAAACTTTACTACTAAGGGGGAGGCAAAATAAGGTAGTGATGTTTATGTGACAAAGGTTCCTCAGTTTTGTAAAGTTACCATCTCTGCCATAAACTCATTAAACAGACAATATAAGCCACTCATATAGGTGAACAGCTTACCATATGATAGGGTTTCTCACCATCTGGTTGCTTAACTTTGTTTACTACTGCCTAGTACAATTTTAAATTAACATAAATGTTTATGTAGAATAAAAACAGGAATATTTCCTGGGTGCTTATGCTTTCCCACATAATTCTTTCATTTAGTGTTAATAGTGTTTTGTTCTTTACATAACTTGGAATTGTTTCAGTGGAGGACTTAATTATTTGTAGATGTTACTTGTTCATTTACAGCTTAATATAGTAAATTAGGGATTCTGATTCCTGTTTATAAGTAAAAGCAATATACAGGGATATTGTAGATATGGCTCCAGAATTTGAATGTGCCTGTATAATATAGGCCTACAAACAATAATATATTGATGACTTCAAAAGCAGAGATACAAAAATGGATTAGGTAAATGAACACAGTATATTCTGTGCTGTAATGTTGAAAAACCATTAGATAGCTAAAATGTATTAAATCTGAAATGGTTAAAAAAAAACTTCTAGTGTAATATTGTAGCAGCTGAACATAAATGCATACTGAAGTGAGAATGGGGAGCAACTACTGAAGTTTCACCAAGTTACTATCCTGAGTTTTTTTAAATGCAAATGTATTTATTAGATTATTGGATACTAGCAACATAATGCAAAATGTTTTGGAAGTACTACAGTTAGTACAATTAATGTCTTCTAAGTTAAGATGTCTTGAATGTTAAAATCTGTATACTGCAAGGTTCATTAACATCCATTCTGTTCTAGCCAATAATTCTGTGATTATAACCCATAGTACATGATGTGTGTGTATAAAAAGTTCAGCAATTGCTAAAAATAGCAGTTTAGTTACTAACTAAACAGTTTAGTTACTAACTAAACAGACAAATTTAGGTGATCATATATAGAAATAAAACTTTTCACAATCATCTAGCTCTTTGGTTTGCATTATAAATCGAAGACCATTCAAACCAGGAAATCTCTAAAGTTGTTTATTTAGTCTCATATATATATGCACCCGCACTCGCCCCAGCTCTTGCCAACCTAGCAATTCGAAAGCATGCAAATGCAAGTAGATTAATAGGTACCACTTCAGTGGGTAGGTAACAGCGTTCCACGTGCGTCATGCGGCCACATGACCGTGGAAACGTCTTCGGACAACGCTGGCTCTTCGGCTAACAAACAGACATGAGCACCGGGCCCTAGAGTCGGACACAACTGCACAAATGTGCGGGGGGAACCTTTTCCTATATATATATATATATACACACATATATATATATATATATATACACACACACACACACACATACATATACACATACACACACACACACACAGATAACCGTGGAAGCGTCTTCGGACAACGCTGGCTCTTCGGCTAACAAATGGAGATGAGCACCGGCCCCTAGAGTTGGACACGACTGCACAAATGTGCAGGGGGTACCTTTACCTTTACTTATATACACATACATACATACACACAACAAAACAATTTTAAACCAAGTATAAACCGTATAAACTGTTGGCTTGTTTAAAGCTGTAGTTTTCCTTGAATAAAATAGGTATCAGTAATTAGAATTTCCTAGATATGAACTTCAGCTCTAGGCAACTCTCATGTTGATTTCCTAATAGGAGAAAAGTAGTCCAGGCTTATTCCAAGTAGTGTTTTAAAAGAAGAAACTACCCAAGCAACAAAGAACACATAGTGTAGATTTGCTGAAGCATTTGCTCAAACTAATGCTCAAAACAAGATTAAAAAATCCCAATGTCCTTTTTAAAGGTGCTGACCTCAGTTTCAGCAAGATGCTTATTCCTTTGTCTCCCTGAGCTCTAAACCCACTGGAGACTGCTGTCATGCGGTTTCCTCGTGAGGAGCAACTGTATGGAGCACTTGTGGGCAATGTCAAGTCCTCTCGTCTGGAGAGGAATTACGAAGAGCCGGTCTACTCACTGGCTCTTGATTTTGCCATGGTTTTAGAGCTCTGGGAGACGAGGGAATAACCGTCCTTTTGCTCAAACTGCAGCTGGTGCCTTCAAAAGGACACTGGTTTGCATACTTGCTTTTCTGATCACTTTTGGAAATTGCTGGTTAACTACTTCTCAGCTATTAGGAACCTTTGGATCGACAGGTTTTACAGCACTGGGTGTGTTTCCTTCAATCCTTAGTGAAATAAGTTTTAAATACAAGTTTAAGGACTTTAAAAAAATCTTTTGGAATGAACAGCAAAAGGGTGATTAGAATTTTGATTTTGGAAAGTTACAAATGGACTAAGGGCCCAGATGGCCCAGATGGATTTGAAATAAGATTTTGGAATTATAAGAATCTTTCCCATGGGAAATTTTTTTTTTTTTTTTGAGAATTCAAAACAAAAGCATGACAGGATGAGACTTTGAAGGCTGGACACTAGAGGGAACCAGAAGGAACTAAAGATTACAATTAAAGGAGAAGAACACTTAAATTTGACTTACTAATACAGAATGGGACAAAATATTGTAACACTGGATATACTGAAGGATATTTTTGAACATGGACTCAGAAGTTAGTTTTAAGAATGTCTGCCTCTATAGATAGACTGTGTTTCAAAGATGTTATGGAAGAAGTTTTACCTGACAAGAGTGAGACTGATTTAAAAATGACAGGTTACAAGAATGATACAGAAAAAGATGCTACATTGGACATACAAAAGGAACCGACTGATGTCCTAATAATTAAAAGGGATATACAAATAACAAACCGAGAGAGTGACCTGGATAACTTTCCTATATTGGATTTACAAAAGAGACTTGTTAAAGGTTTGAAGAATTTTGTGAGAATTTTGTTGATCAGGACTGAACAACAAGGCTTTAAGGACTTGTTTATAGATAAGAGAGGGGATATGAGAAGAAGAGACCATTTATTGTATTTTAAGAGAAGGTGATAAGTTACTAAAATTGTTTATACTTGTGATGAAGGGGGAAGTCATTTTTATATATATTTTTTACTGTATTCTTATTTTTTTTCTTTCTATTTTTTCTTTTATGCACTTTCTATTTTTTCTTTTCTTTTTTAGTTTGTATTAGTTTTTTATCTTTTCAATTGTAACTTTTAATACAATTACTATAAAAAGAGATTAAAAACTGCATTAAAGAAAAAGATGAAGCATCCCTACTTTTTGTTTCTCAATGAACTTCTTTCTGCTGGAGTTCAAATTATATTGGAAAGAAATGGAGTTTTGCCCCTCCACTGTGCGGTTATATGTTCTGTTCTCTGTAAAGAAGTGGAATGAACAATCACATCAACTTGCATTTTCTGCATAAGGCTGGTGAGAAATCTTTTCTAAAGACATACAATGACTATTGAGTGTGCCATCTTGTTTAATGTGAAGCCATAGCAGTTTATAAATCATGCTTAATCATGTGTTGTGTGAATCCAGTTTATTCAATAAACTATGGTTTATATAAGGTATATACAACAGGGACATATGTGCTGCTGAATTCAAATTTATTGCTGTCCCAAGTTTAGGCTTCTGAGTGTTTGTGAGGGGGGATACTGATAGAGTGCCACTTCTATTGAAACACTGGCTATTGCTTATGAGGATGATTCTTAGCTAATCTCCTTAATCTCTCTGTCATGGTTTCTGCTAGAGAGTTATGTTTGGTAGATACTTTTGCTGTTTTCACAAATGTAATTTATCTGAAATAGTGAATGCTTTAATGTTCATAAAACTTTGAATTGAGGCTAATGGGAACATATTTTACTTTACAGCAATAACATATTTAAGGAAAAGATGGTTATAGGGAAGGAATACTCTGAAATCAAATAAATGAAGAAATGTTATATCAGCCTGTTTTTGTTTTGTTTTGTTTAATTCCATAGACTTTTAATCTGTATTCAGAAACATAGTCGTAAGGGAGTTTAGTGGAGGAGAATAACACTGAGCACACAGTTTCATAGACTAAGAACTGAAGTGAGTTTAGCAACTGTGAGGAAGTCAGGTTCCTAAGAAGAAGAAAATCAAATTGCTGAAAATAGGTAGTATAAAGATATGAACCCAGAAGGGGAGAGGGTGCTTTCCAATTGATTACATGGTGTTAGATGAATAACTATTTGCCTGTTGGTGTGGGCTTGTGTCTGGTGCAGTGAACTCCATGCCATTTCTTTGAAACCAAGGTAGCTGAGGTGGAGATACTTAGGAAACCAGAGAGATATTTTCAGCTCTTCAAGGTAGGCCGTGTCAGGAAACAGACTCCACAAATCTGACTAGAACTATGCTTTATTGATATAGGCTATAGTAACAGAATATTGAAAGCTGATTGAGTTTTCTCCTCCCTATACTATAATTCATTAGTCAATTTGAGCTGCTTTCTCACATTTTTGCTGCTTCCCTGGCTTACTATGGTTTTGTTTATGTAACCATCATTGTCTTTGCCTAGTTTCCCCAAGGTCATTTATGTGGATCTCTACAGATATATAGAACTAGCTTTTTGTTACTCCCAGAAGGATAGTTCCTTTACTGTTGGGGAGAATGAGGGTCTGGGAAAGGCTGTCATTTTGAGAATAAGACAGATATTTTTATAGGAGGGACCTAATCCTCGAATCCGCATGCTCCTTCAGGGAATGGACAGATTTTGGTTGTGGGTTATTCAGTCACTGAAACATAAAGAGAAGAGTTTGTGATTGGCATTTATTTATTTTTATTTATCAAATATGTATGGCTGCCCATCTCACAAAAAAGATACTCTGGGTGGTGTGAAAAACCAATAAATATATAAAAACATTCATTTTTAAAAACTATAAAAAAGCACAAGAACAAGAGAGGATGTTAGCTGCAGTAAGGGAGCCATCGCAAGATCTCCCCTGGGACCCCGAGGCCTGAAGGCATAGCCAGGGTGTGGGATCTGTGGAATGTTGGTCCATCTGTATGTGTAGATCACATGGAGACCTGCCTGATCTGGAGGTGTGGACATTGCATGCTGTCTACATAGGGTTTGGATAGTGCTGAGGAAGAGGTAGTGGTCTAGTTTGGTACCAACGACATAAGAAAACATAATCAGCCAACCCTGGAAGTCAAATTGAGATTACTAGGTAGCAGATTATAGTCCAGGACTGCCAAGATAGTGTTCTCAGAAGTTCTCTGTTTCACATACATGCTGATGAGATAGTAGTACAGGCAGAGGGGTTTAGATTTGTTAGGAATTTGAAAAATACCATGTTGTATATCTCTGCCAGTGCTAGAAGTACTTCGTTGCAAGTAAGAATATAGATCCAGTGATGTGGTGGAATGGCCAAACTCATGTGGAAGGTTGGAGGTCTCAAACCTTCTCTCCCAGAAACCCTCTGGGTCTTTGCACTTGGTTCCACCTCCTGCTTTGATTAGTGGTTCCTGCTGCCACTACCTAACTTCCAGAATGTGCCTCACTTGGTGTCTTTCTCTTAAACCTAGCGTGAGAGAGAAGGCTTTCACAATCTGTGCTGTTTTCTAGTGATTAAAAAGTAAAATTTTAAAAAAATCTATAATGCAACTTTCTGGCTATGCACCTCAAAGGCATGTGACTAGAGATTTCAGCCCTTTATCCCTTTCTTGGGAGATAGACCAATCTCACTGGAGACAAACAAAAACAAACTTATTTGAAAGAAAGAAAAGAAACCATAATTATTTTAATTTTAAATATTAAAATGCAAACATTTCCTGTTAAAGGAATAAATACTGTGGAGAGGAAGGAAGATGACCTTGACAGAAATATGCAAGAACCTAGGAAAGGGCTGGAACATATTCTAAGTCCAGAGCAACAAGATAACACTTGGAAGTGGCTCATGAATTACCTCTGTAATTCATGTTATCTTGTTGCTCTGGACTTAGAATATACCTCACCCCGTGGCGATGGATGATCTCACCCAGTGGTTTCATGTAGATGTTAAAAAGGAGAGGATGAGGTACAGCACAATCAGATTTGCATAATTCTGTTATTATAGGCAATTTCAATAAAAGTAGTTTTAGTTTTTCTGTGGGGTTCATTTCCTGGGCTGGTTTACCTAGTGGGGCTGACAAATACAGAACTGTTTTGATCAAGTCCAACAATTAAAACATCCACAAGACAGGATTATCTGGACCCCTTCCAATCGGGTTTCAGGCCCGGATATGGGACGGAAACAGCTTTGGTCGCACTTATGGATGATCCTTGGAGAAAGTGGGATGGGGGCAGTGCATCCATCCTGGCTCTTCTTGACCTCTCAGAGGCTTTCGATACCATCAACCATGGTATCCTTTTGGGGTGGCTCAGTGAGTTTGGGGTGGGTGGCGTGGTTTTGCGCTGGTTCACCTTCTTCCAGGTCCGATCCCAGTCGGTGTTGATAAGGAGTGAGAGATCCAACCCACGGCCCCTCCTTTGCGGAGTGCCGCAGGGTTTGGTGCTCTCTCCGTTCCTTTTTAACATCTACATGAAACCACTGGGTGAGATCATCCATCGCCACAGGGTGAGGTATCATCAATATGCTGATGATACTCGCGTCACCCGGGATGGAGATGTATAATTGAGGCTGTGGCCACCCTTTCTCGTTGCCTGGAGGCTGTAGGGGTCTGGATGGGGAACAACAGGCTTCAGCTGAACCCTGGTAAGACAGAGTGGCTGTGGGTTGGGGGCTCCCGGGTATCCGGGAATTTAACCATATTTGGTTCTAAATGGGGTTGCACTGCCCCAGATAGATCTGGTGCAGAACCTGGGGGTTCTCCTGGACTCACGACTCCTGCTCAAAGAGCAGGTGGTAGTCGTGGCCAGGGGAGCCTTTGCTCAACTTCGTGTTGTGTGCCAGCTACGCCCTTTCCTGGATCGGGAGTCCCTCCGGTCACTCATGCCCTGGTCATCTCCTGCATAGACTACTGCAGGGGTCGGCAAACTTTTTTTGCCGGGAGCCATTTTGGTATGCTCGTGCACATTTTGAAGTGCTCGAGAGCCAGGGGGTGGGGTTTGCGGGCGGGGGCCAATCGCGTGGAAGGGGGCGGGGTTTGCGGGCGGGGGCCAATCACGTGGAAGGGGGCGGGGTTTGCGGGCGGGGGCCAATCACGTGGCTTATTGGGTGCGTGGGAGGGCCCATGTAGCAGTTTCCCCCCCCCCACTGGCTTCCCGCCCCTCCCTCCTTGCCTGCAGAAGGTGGCTGGCCTTTCCCCCCGCTATTTCCGGAAGTGATCCAGCGCCGATCTGCGGGCTGCGGGGGCTCCAGCTTCGGAGGGCGCCGGCTGCGCCTCTGCCTCGGCAGCCAAGCTGTTCCGAACCAAGGAGCCAGGGCGGAGCCGGGGCAGGGGAGGAACGGGGAGCACCAGGGGACTCACCCGCTGCTGCTCGGCTGCCACCTTCCTCCTCCGCTTCAGCCGCCCGCCCGCCGAGTCCCGGCCCTTCAGCCCCCGCTGGGGGGAGGGGGGAAGGGACTCAGCGCCTGCACGCCCGGAGCCCAGCAGAGCTGCGTCTCGCCCCGCCCCGCCCTCCCAGAGTGGCCAGCGGAGCGCCACCGGCGCCCACCTGCTCGGCAGGTACCAGCCTCTCTGCACGCTCCTTCCGCTGCTGCTGCTGCAGGGAGACGGCGTCCACCCGGCTCAGCTGCCCGGGGTCCAGGGAGATCAGCTCCGGCGGGATCTTTGGCGAAGAGCGGCCGTGGGGGGGGGACGAGGCAGGCGGCGACAAGCGGCGCGAGGCGGGAGGCAAGCGGGTGGGGCGGAGGACGCGTTTCTCTTCCTTCCCCCTCTTTAAAGCGGCTCGCCTGGGCTTTGGGTTCCCACACCCAGCTCCCACAAACCCGCCACCGCAGCAGCGCAAACCCACTTCTTCCTTCCTGCTCCACTGGGTGCCAAGCCCGGGCGATTCTCCTGCCGATTTGATCAAAGCGGGGCGGGGGGGTAGGGGTTGGTGAGTAGAAGCACTGGGTAGACCCGCGCGCGTGCGCGCACACCTTTGGAGAAAAATAATCGGCAAGGGATTCACACCGAAGTTTTTTAAATCTCCCCCCACCACCTGAACACACGCGCGCGCATACACACACCCTCCTCCCCCTCTCCCTCCCTCCCTTTCTCTCATAACCAACCCCCCATACACACACACACAGGAGGAGGAGGAGGCCCGGGCCGCCCCCCCCCCCCGCTTGCCTGCCTGTTTGCCTCCCTCCGCGAGGGAGGGACATTGCAAACCAATGTCGGGGTGGAGGAGACTTTTTTCAGTTGCCAATATTTGAGTTTCGTTTACTGTGCTTTAAACGAAGCTCAGGGGTGCGATCTTTCACTCACTTACCTGGAAGCAAGTTCCACTGCACTGAAGGGGAGACTTATTTCGTCTGGAACGGCTAGTCTAGATTGGTGTTGCAAGGCATGCTTTGCAACTGTGAAAGGCAGCCCTCCGAAGTTCCTTCCCAGAATGGCATGAAACTGGAGGAGGACAAGCAGGAGCACAAAGAAAATTCTCCAAACTTAAAGTCTCCTTCCTTCTCTCTTTCTCTCTCCCCCACCCGCGCCCGGAAGTGTGAGGCATAATCCGAAGATTATTTTGCACCCGTAGAAGGAAGCGGGCTCAGTGATTTTAGAAACGTAAATACGTGGATAAATCACACGCAGGGTGAGACCTCCGCAGTGGCCAAACTCGGAAAAGTTCTTAGCTGATGCTGGAAGTTTAGCCAGGCAGCAGCGACACAAGCTTTTTAAAAAGCCCTTGAGAGCTAATGATGGAGAAGGTGGTTAAGATGATAAAGCTGGCGAGGAGAGGGATTCTCTGCCCAGCGAATTCGCTGCCAAACATGGGTTGCCCTGCTCTCCTGCCTCCGCATCCACAAAATGCCCCCCGCGCAAAGCGATCCTAAGTGGGTTTCTTCTTTCAAGCGGAAGCCCCCGGGAGTTCAGTGGGAAGCCCTATTTGAGTTTAGGGCTGGAGCTTTGCGGGCGTCGGGTGGACTGAAGAAGAATCCTGGAGCGGGAGGGGTAGAGTGACAGACAGAGAGAGACAGAGGCACGTCGGCAGGGAAAGGTGTGAATTGTATCTTGCCCTGCGCTGTTTGATCTTCTATGAAGTGGCAGAAAAACATCAGGAATAAAACCATGCCCGGAAAGATTCTCTGATTTAACATCCTTAAGTTATTTCCCTCCAGCGAAAGAGACGAGCGCAGCCCGAGTGGCAGGAACCAGACCAGGGGAAGAAAGGGCGAGCACGCCCGTCGCACAGCCTGCTTATGATCGCTCTATCTATTGAATGAGTGTCAGCCTCTGAATGCAGTCTCTCTTTAAATCGAGTGGGGTCTTAGTTGTGCGGTGGGCGGTCTCCTAACGTGTGTGTGTGTGTGTGTGTGTGTATGGGGGGTTGGTTATGAGAGAAAGGGAGGGAGGGAGAGGGGGAGGAGGGTGTGTGTATGCGCGCGCGTGTGTTCGGGTGGTGGGGGGAGATTTAAAAAACTTCGGTGTGAATCCCTTGCCGATTATTTTTCTCCAAAGGTGTGCGCGCACGCGCGCGGGTCTACCCAGTGCTTCTACTCACCAACCCCTACCCCCCCGCCCCGCTTTGATCAAATCGGCAGGAGAATCGCCCGGGCTTGGCACCCAGGAGCAGGAAGGAAGAAGTGGGTTTGCGCTGCTGCGGTGGCGGGTTTGTGGGAGCTGGGTGTGGGAACCCAAAGCCCAGGCGAGCCGCTTTAAAGAGGGGGAAGGAAGAGAAACGCGTCCTCCGCCCCACCCGCTTGCCTCCCGCCTCGCGCCGCTTGTCGCTGCCTGCCTCGTTCCCCCCCCACGGCCGCTCTTCGCCAAAGATCCCGCCGGAGCTGATCTCCCTGGACCCCGGGCAGCTGGGCCGGGTGGACGCCGTCTCCCTGCAGCAGCAGCGGAAGGAGCGTGCAGAGAGGCTGGTACCTGCCCGAGCAGGTGGGCGCCGGTGGCGCTCCGCTGGCCACTCTGGGAGGGCGGGGCGGGGCGAGACGCAGCTCTGCTGGGCTCCGGGCGTGCGGGCGCTGAGTCCCTGCCCCCCTCCCCCCAGCGGGGGCTGAAGGGCCGGGACTCGGCGGGCGGGCGGCTGAAGCGGAGGAGGAAGGTGGCAGCCGAGCAGCAGTGGGTGAGTCCCCTGGCGCTCCCCGTTCCTCCCCTGCCCTGGGCGCCCACGCGCGCCTCAAGGAGGCACGGAAAGACCTCCGCAGACCCGGGGATTTCCCCCTCCCTACTGAGAATCCTCCTCGCCACCCCCCCTACACCACCAGGGCCTCGCCTTCCAAGGATCGGAGGGGGGTATTCGGAAAAGGGCAGGGGTGGGCGCGGATGTGATTTGGCAGTGCGCTCCGCTCCCGTGCAGAGCGGGCGGTGGAAGAAAGCCAGCCAGCCAGCGGGTGCACCATCCTGACCCATCAATCCCCCCACCCCGCCGTTCGGCGTCCTCTCCCCCCCCGCTAACCCGAACCCTGCGGCGGCCGGGGGAGCTGAGCCAGGCTCGGACCGGAGGCGGCCAAGGGGAGAGCAGGCTGCTCTTCGCCCTGCGCCGCCCTGCCGCTCGCGTCCCGGGCCCGCGCCCTCGCCCAGCACCTGGATGCCGCGGAGCAGCGCCATCTCCAGCCGCGGCAGCCCCTGCAGCCGCTCCTGCGCCGCCTCCGACAGCACCGCGTCCCGGGCCAGCAGCGCCTCCCTGCCGCGCCGGGCCTCGCTCAGTGCGAGAGCCAGGGGGCGGGGTTTGCAGGCGGGGGCCAATCACGTGGAAGGGGCGGGGGTGAGTTCAGCTGCGGAAGAGCCACACTCAAGGGGTCAAAGAGCCGCATCTGGCTCGCGAGCCGCCATTTCCGACCCTTGGACTACTGCAATGCGCTCTACATGGGGCTACCCTTGAAGAGTATCTGGAGACTACAGCTGGTGCAAAATGCGGTTGCGCGAGCAGTCTTGGGAGTCCCTAGAAGGGCACATATAACACCATTGCTGCGCGAGCTGCATTGGGTGCCAGTTGGCTTCCGGGTCCAATTCAAGGTGTTGGTTATCACCTTTAAAGCCCTACATGGCATGGGTCCAGGTTACCTGAGGAACCGCCTCACCCCTGCTACATCGACCTGTCCCACCCGGTAGTGGCAGAGAGGGTATGTTATGGACCCTGTCCATGAGGGATTGCCGATTGGCAGGGTCCAGGAGGAGGGCCTTCTCTGCCGTGGCACCTGCCCTCTGGAACAAGCTACCCCCTGGGGTAAGACAGGCCCTCACTCTCCCGGCCTTTTGAAAGGGAGTAAAAACATGGTTATGCCACCTGGCCTGGGATGGGAGGGGCGACAGCTATTTATGGGGGTGGTTGACCCTGTGAGGGTGCCAGGATAAGGTCTTATTTCCAATCTGGAATTTATATTTTGTATTTGTATTTATATGCTTTTATATTTATAGTTATAAGGAATTGTTTTTAGTGACTTGCCATTTTTATTCTTTGTAAGCTGCCCAGAGTCATTGTATGCGAGATGGGCGGCAGAGAAATTTAATTAACAAATAAATAAAGAAAATGCAAAAGAGATGTTCTGAGCAGACCACTAACTGGCATCAGTCTGCTACAAATGTGAAAATAATAACAGATTGGGGCACAGTAATACAGAAATATTATAACTTCATGAATACAAAGTGATCTACCTTGTATAGAAAAATAAAAGATTGGAAACTGTAGCATAGCAGAATAAAACAAAGATTAAACTTAACACAATATTCCTAGCTAAACATCTTAGCCTATTTTTCTGGAGATAGGTTTATTGAACAGGTATTCCCTCTGTCTCAATTATTCCTGGACTTCCTGCTCCCTGGGGATTTCAGTATTAATTCTGAGACTGCTGGTGAAGTGGAAAGAACCCCAGTCCTTTTGCCAGCTTTGGCAACTTGTTTCTTCTTCCAGCTGAGGTCTTTGAATTCTCTTTCCATTTTCAAAAAGCCTTAAATTTTAAGAGGGAGAGACTGAAGTATCTTTTTTGTCTATGTGACAAACAGTATCTCTCCCTCTTGAAGGTGTTGATTGTATGTCTTCACCCATCTATCACTTACATTGGCTGGTTGTGAATGTAGCTTGTCATTCATAACAAAAGGGTTTAACAGAAACCCAATGGAATGGAGTGAATCAATGGAATATGATAATGTCTGGATACGAACTTTATATATGGATCCTGGATACATACTTTATATCAAACATTGGAAGAAGGTATCTTTCATAGAATAACTAAAGGTGGCAGATGTTGCCCACAAATGTAAATTTGAGGTAAGGATATGCTCACCCGATCTAATTTATTAAGCCTAGCTTTAATCTTAAATGGTGGCCATGATCTTGTCACAAGGACCACATATTCATAAAGCTCGGAATTTATTTAAAAACACAATTCAATTCAATTCAATTCAATTCAATTCAATTCATTACAGTCATAGTCCACTACAAGAACACAATAATTGAAACTGAAATTTATTTAAAAACATAATTGAAACTGAAATTGAATGTATTCCATAGGGCAGTGCTTTCCAATCTGCCGCCGTTGGTGACACACTAACGGCGGCAGCAGCGGCACGGGGGTGCACGCAGGGGCGGGGGCATGCACGGCGGGGGGGGTGCGGCAGCGGCAGCGTGCACAGCGGCAGCGGCCTCCGCTAAAATGCGGAAGCGCTGATGGCGCGCTGCTGCCTCCGCCACCGTGCATGCCCCCGCCGCCGCTGCTTCCGGGTTGTGTGGCGACACACCAAACTCTGTGTTGTGACACACAGTTTGGAAAGCTGTGCCATAGGGTAAGAAAGGGTCAACCAAGACAAGGAACAGGGCAGCAAGTCACTTTAATTGTGTCCAGAGAGCTGTAAAAGTGAAGAAAGTTTCCTAAAATTTCTTTAGGAAATGAAAACTCTGTCCTAATGGTGATAACAAAGAACACAAACTGTGTCAGAAAAAGTTTAAGATGAAAAAAGCATTTAAGGAGAATATGGCAAAAAAAAAAGGCTTTAGAGGAAATGTTAAGAACTTTAAATATATTCAAAAATTTGGATCTGAGCAACTTGAAAAACCTAAAACTAGGAAAACTGAAAAACTGAAACTGGATCTAAAAAAGCAGTATGACATTAGAACCAAAACAATAGCTGAAGTTCAAGAAAACAGAAACTGAGGATTGTGGCATTATCAGGAAAAATCAAGTGGCATGATGCTCATGAGCCAATGCAAACAAAATTTACAATTTAGAACAAATAAGTTCTACAGGAATATTGGCTCAAAGCACCATCAATGTAAAAAAAATTGGAAATTGACAATGGAAAAAATTGCATTTTGAGAGAAGAAGATAATTATAGAACATAAGAGGCACAATGTAGTTAAACTACAAAAATGCATTAAAATGGGGAAAAAAAGGTATGGAAACTTTAACTGAAATGGGATTAATGGTTCAGAAGTAGTCAGAGAAAACCAAAAACTGGAATACATCTGGGATTTGTGAGTTGCATGAATTTTAGCTTCAATATCTAACCAGTTAGCTGCTCAGTTAGCTAATATGCACAGTTAGCTGATAGTTTCATCTTGCACTGTAGAACAAATGAAGACTGGATGACAACTGAAAGAAGCTTTTTAATAATTAAAGAAAAAGCCATACCTGAAAACTGCAGATCAATAACTTGTTTGCCTAACACATTCAGAATTCTTACTGGAATAACAGTGAATTCAGTGTATGTTTATCTAAAGTAAATTTCTCTGTACCTGGTTGAACAAAAACGAAAATGCAAAAATTCACAAGGAACCAAAATTTTGTTCTATATTAATAAAACAATCTTAAATAATTCAAAATGAAAAAAGTGAATTTATGCATGGCTTGGATTGATTACAAGAAAGTATTTGACTTCCTTTCACATAACTGGATTGTGAAAAGTATGCAAATGTATCAATCAAAATTCAAGATTTTGTACAAACAATAAAAGTATGGAAGACAAAAATGGTGAATGGTGATCAATTAAGTGGAGTCAAAATAAAAGGGATCTTTCAAGGTGATTCATTATTGTCCTGTCTCAGACCAGACATGTGCACACCCTGAGTAGTTGCAAGGAGCTTTACCCATGATTCAGTATAGGCAGCGGCAGACAGTGTGTGTGTGTAAATGCACGCACAGAGCAGCAAAGTTCCAAATCTCTAGAGTAGTGCTTTCCAAACTGCTGCCGTTGGTGACACACCAATGGCAGTGGCGGCAGCACGGGTGTGCGCGTTCATGGTGGGGGCGCGGGGGCGCATGGTGGCGGCAGCTTCGCTAAAACGCGGAAGCGCTGATGGTGCGCCGCTGCCGCAGCGCACACACCCCCGCGCCGCCGCTTCGCGACACACTAAACTGTGTGTTGCGACACACTAAAGTGTCACGACACAGTTTGCAAAGCTATGCTCTAGAGAGCTTGCCTGCAGTGAGTACCAAATGGCTAGAGTCCAAAGCTGGGGGCTCATAGTCCAGAAGTGCAAGAGTCCAAAAATGGGTTGTCCATCAGTGCAGGTTCCAAGGAACAGAGTTATTACAAGGAACAGGTTCAAGAGGCAAATGCACAGAGTTCTGGCTAGTAGAGTGGTAGCTCCCAATGGAGAACAGCTGGACAGCGATGGCTCTTAAAAGGACCATGCACCAAGTACAGGCAATCAAGGGCAGGAATGCCCTTGTCATGCAAGAAGTCTTGTAGAACTCCTCTGTTCTGCTCTGCGCTCAACCCTGCATACTTTAGGAGTGAGAGGAGATCCTGAATCTAACCCTTCATCTGCTGCTGCCTCTAGCCGACTCAAATGTTCTTCACCCATGTCAACCTCAAGTGCCTGATTGTTAAGCTTCCTGAGGCTGGTATTCAATGCATCCTGAGCAGCTTTCTCCCTCTCTGACTCTTCTATGTCTAAGGTGGCCATTACAATTATCATATTTATTCAATTTAGTGATGGTCCTATTGACAAGGAGCTAAATAAGGCAAATCATGGCTGCCAGTTTTCCAAACAAGGTCTAAAAGTCTCCCATCTTTTTTACATGATGATGCAATAAAAATGCTTTTCAGATACTTAGTGGTGATATTGTAGTATAATTTGGACTTGTTAAATGTGTAATAATTGAAGTAAAGAAAGAGAAAATCACTAACTCACAAGAAAGCATTCCAGGCCGGAAAAGATTACAAAATTATTTCCAAAGAGTTTGGACTCCACCAGTTCACTGTCAGGCAGACTGTGTACAAATGGAGGCAATTCAACAACACCATTGTTACCCTCCTTAGGAGTAGTCAACCAAACAAGATCACACCAAGAACAAGGCATGTAATACTCCGGGAGGTCTCAGTAAGCCCAGGGTAACGTCTAAGGAACTAAAGGCTTCTCTTGCATTGGCGAATGTCAGTGTTCATGAGACCATCATCAGGAGAACACTGAACAACAATGGTATGCATAGCAGGGTTGCAAAGAGAAAGCCGCTACTCTCTAAAAAGAACATTGCTGCCTGTCTACAGTTTGCAAAAGACCACATGGATAAGCCAGAAGGCTTTTGGAAGAACGTTCTGTGGACAGACAAGACCAAAATAGAACTTCTAAGCTTGAATGAAAAGCATTATGTTTAGTGAAAGGCAAATACTGCATTCCAGCATAAGAATTTTATCCCATCCTTGAAACATATTGGCAGTATCATGGTTTGGGCCTGCTTTGCTGCCTCTTGACCAGGATGGCTTGCCATCATTGATGGAACTATGAATTCTAAATTGTACCAGCAAATTCTACAGGAAAATGTCAGGGTATCTGTCCGTGAAATGAAACTCAAGAGAAAGTGGGTCATGCAGAAAGACAGTGACCCAAAACACACAAGTTGTATGATCAAAGAATGGTTAAAACAGAAGAAAGTTAGTATTTTGGAATGGCCAAGTCAAAGTCCTGACCTTAATCTTATAGAAATGTTGTGGAAGGACCTGAAGCAGGCAGTTCATGCGAGGAAACCCACCAACATCCCTGAGTTGGCTGTTGTGTAAGAAGGAATGTGCTAAAATTCCTCCAAGCTGATGTGCAGGACTGACCAACAGTGATTGGAAATGTTTAGTTTCAGTTATTGCTGTCCAACAAGGGTGCATCAGTTACTGAAAGCAAAGGTTCACATACTTTTGCCACATGGAAATATGTAGCTTTGGATCATTCTCCTTAGTAAATGAATGAACAAGTATAATGTTTTTGACTTATTTGCTTAACTGGGTTCTCTTTATATAGTTTTAGGACTTGTGTGGAGAACAGATCACGATTTGGGTCATATTTATGCATAAATATTGAAAATTTGAAAGGGTTCACAAGCTTTTAAGCACCGTTGTATGTCTGAAAAGCTTTTGATTGATAGATAAATAGATAAATAGTGTGATAGCAGGTGTGAGCATGGTAAATGTACAATAACTTTTAATTGTTGCTAACTAAACTGTTCTGGATTTTTAAAACAATAAGGTAAAATAATGCTAAACTGATAAATTTTCTACATTCTATAGAAATACAGAATTACTTAATGTGTATTCTCTTAAGTCTTCTTTATTATATTAGCTTGCTGAAGCTTTTATTTCTTAGCCACAGTAGCTGGTTCTAGTATTAGAATAATGTTTTGTGTGAAGTGGCATGCTGGATTTGTTTCTTGAATAAGCACAGTAGCTTTATTTGAACATCATATTAAGTTAAAAACAACAAACCACTTTAGTATGGTTGTGAAACGATAGCCTAATTAAGCAGATAAACAAGGAACTTTGTTTCCAATTTATCTTTCAATATACTTTTATTTTATATAATTAACTGTCAATTGTGTGTCCCTATTTTGCACAGTTATGTTTAATAGAAGTGTCACACCTGATTCTGTATAACCTAAAACTGGTGTTAAATTACTATTGCTGCTTAAACAGAACTAGTTTTGGAATCCAGGATGATGACATCCTTGCAGTTTCAATGCAAACAAATTAGTTTCCCTTCGCATAATTCAGAAGGTATAAAACAAGCACTCTCTTTTAATAACTGTAAATTGTAAAACAACTGCAACTGCAAACAAATAGTAACCAGGAAAATAATGTGTTGGCCATATGTTGCCGATTCCTTGCCTAAAATACTGCAAGCCTCAATAAATTTTTTGCTTTAAAACTTTTCTTTGAATTGTATGGATATTCATTAATTTTAGCCTTTGAGACGGCTATATGTGGAATTTAACTAAAGGCCATAAGCAATTTTAGTAATACTGTGTTAATGACTAGAGTTTCTTTACTAAATAATGCTTTCATTACAAAAGTATGTCTTCCTTTTTACTCCGTGTTTCTGAAACTTGTCATTTCAATTTACTGAAGTTTGTTCTCAGCAGTTAAGTTAGGCACCTTATTTGAGTTGTGCTTGATATATTCATAGACTTGTTCTTACTTTATATGCTGCAACAAATGGACAGTAGTCCTTAAAAATAACTAATTTTTGATGTGTATAGCAAGGGAAGGTTGGAGACTGTTCAAAAGTTATCTAACACTGTCAGGTCATTTTCAAGGCAGGCAGCCCCACTCCCTCCCATAAAGAGGCAATAATCACCAATTGGACCCAATCACATGCCACCTTCTTGGAGGCATTAATCAACCAAGAGGGGCATGGGTCCAGAACACAGCTGGCCAAACTGATAGCAGTGAGGACCCTATCCACTTCCTTGGGATCAACCAGTTCAAACTCTTCCCAGATAGCCAAGCTCAGATGTGCCTTAGTTACTGTCAAAGGACCTGCCCAGCCAGAGTCCAATTCCAGGCGAAGCTGAGCAACTTTGTCTGACAGATGCCGTTGAATATTCCTCATAGTGACCCCACAAGGGCTCCCCTGGCCCCTGTTTACCCAGATGGGATCTGGTTAGCTGAAACAGGGCCATTGGCCAGTTGTCTTCAGCACTATTAAGAAGCATTTTCTTATTTTAGATCAGTAGTCAATTTTTAAAAGTGAACCTTTATATTAACATTTTTCAGTGAAGTACTGATCCATTATTGCAAAGATACATAATTTTATCTGATACAACTTTTTTTTGCAACATAAATATCTTATTTTCTTACTACTTTTAGAAACCCGAGATGAAAATGGCAAGACAGAAATATCTGACAGTCTTATTGTAAAGAAAATAAAGAAGAAAAAGAAAAAGAAACACAGAGAAGACGTGAGAGGGAGGCATCTGAAAATGTACAACAAAGAAGTACAGACAGTGTGTGCTGGTCTTACCCGTATCAGCAAAGAGATTTTGACTCCAGGGGAGAGTGATAATTTGGAAGAGAACAAGGAATCTTTTAGGTACCTAAAAGATGAACAGCTGTGTCAGTTGAATGTGGGCATGCAGGAATATAGGATACCCCAGGGGGTGCAGTCTCCATTTACTACCCACCAGGAGCATTCTGTTCGCAACAGCTTCTTAAAAACAGGCACTAAATTTAGTAATTTTATTCATGAAGAACATCAATCAAATGGAGGAGCTCTGGTTCTTCATGCCTATATGGATGAACTCTCATTTTTGTCTCCAGTGGAGATGGAGAGATTTGCAGAAGAGTTTCTTGCTTTGACATTCAGTGAAAACGAGAAAAATGCAGCTTATTATGCTCTAGCTATAGTTCATGGGGCAGCTGCATACTTGCCGGACTTCTTGGATTACTTTGCTTTCAATTTTCCTAGCACTCCAGTGAAAATGGAAATCCTTGGCAAGAAAGATATTGAAACAACCACCATTTCAAACTTTCACACTCAGGTAAGAGAAATTACCCCAAGATGCCTGAATTCTAATTTGAATCCAGTGTTGATGTAAGGCAGAGCTTTCCAAACTTTTCATGTTGGTGACACACTTTTTAGACATGCATCATTTCGCGACACACTTTTACAGCAGGGCATCATTTCACGACACACACTTATAGCAGGGCACAAGGCAGGCACTAGGACCTGCGCAGAATCACAGCAGGTTTGGAGGCAGCAAGGCACAAGGCAGGCACTAGGACCTGCGTGGAATCCTGGCAGGTTTGGAGGCAGCAGCAGCCGCAACACACCCAGACACTGCAGCCGACACACTAACGTGTCCCGACACACAGTTTGGAAAGCTCTGATGTAAGGAGTATTATGAATTCAGTTTTGATTGTAAGGAGTATTATGCAGAAAGCTGAGCCAATCCAGAGTGCTTTCTGTTGGTGATATTTGTCACCTCCAATTGCCTTTGCAGGCTGTGTCTCAAATATAGTCCAACATTATCTTCCCACATTTCACATTCCATTGTTCCCCTCCAGACTTTGCCTCTACAAGGAATACCATTCCTTTTAATTTTAAGACCTAGATATAGTAAGCCTTCACTGATAATTTGAGTCTTTATACCATACAATTTTGGTGCCATCACAAAAGGATTACCATGAGGATTGCATTGCTACAAAATGGCTGATGAGAATGTCCTAGTTTACAAGAGCAAGCAACTTCCTCTTGAAACTTAGTATAAAACAGAAATTAGGTCTCAGTCTTAAATGGTGGAAAACAAAGTTGCTCCCACAAGGTACAGAAAAATTTCACAGAAGGAAATTTAGTATGATGCTCATATCCTTTCTGCCCCCTTCCCCCAAACCCCACATTCTTTTACCTTCACTGGTCTGTGGAGATGGTTAGGGAGGGCATTATCTTCATGCTTTTTCATTTATTATTTTATTCAATTTGGTGCTGCCCAACTCCAAATGATTCTGGGTGGTTCACAATGCAACAAAAATATAATAAGAAACAGCAAAAAACAAAACTAGAACAGAAGAAAAAGAAAAAAGTTGGTGAACATGGTTGACACCTCAAAACATCCCACCAATATCTAACATCCAGCAGAGGGGACTCCAGTCACTCTACCCATCCATTGTCCATGGATGCTTCTGTATAGAATCATAAAATACCAGCCAATTTTATTAAGAGGGAGGATTTTCAGCCAAATAAAACTAATTTTTAACGTAGGTAAGTAGGAATTTTTGTTAATATAATTTGAAAAGTCTTTAATAGTATTCTTAACTGAATATCTTATTGCACGGACTAGAATTTTTATTAGGTTTCTTAGGTGTTCTTCTCTGAGATCCAAGTTTCAGATCTAAGTATCAAAGGTCTAGGGCAGAGTTTTCCAAACTGTGTGTCGCGACACAAAAGTGTGTCGCCACACACAGTTGGCTGTGTCGCCACACAACCCGGAAGTGGCAGTGGGGGCATGCACGGTGGCAGCGGCACCGGCGCGCCATCGGTGCTTCCGCGTTTTAGCGGAGGCTGCCGCCGCTGCCGCCACCATGCACATCCCCACCCGCGCTGGGTTTTCCCGCGGCGACACATGAAAATCCGAAGGCGCCGCAGCGGCGCACAAAGACTGAAAGCGGCAGCAGCGCTTCCGGGTTTTTGCGCGCTGCCGCGGCGGCAGAACTTCTGGGTTTTCCCGCGGCGACACACCAAGGGCGGTTGGTGTGTCGCCGCGGGAAAACTTTGGAAAGCCCTGGTCTAGGGACTTTTGTCCTCTGATAGAAAATGCAGTTGCTTCATGTCAATTGTGAAGGTACATTGAAAGCTACTTACCAAGCAAAACAGAAGGATGTACTTGGAGCTTGGGATCAGGAATCTATCTCTTTCTTACTTACTTTGATGAGAAACTACTACAGTCTAAATGTACATTTGGCATTGGTAGCCCTCCACTTTTCCCCCCAAAATGGAGAAGTGTGAAGAAAAGTGTGGCTGCCTATTTCCTTTGTATACTTCGCGTATTTCTTCATCATGGATAGATTAATTCAAATAAATCACTTGGTTTTTTTTTAAAGTTATCGAGGTATAGAAACTCTGTCCTCCCCAATAGATCCCCGTGGATCGCAGAAAGTGATTTTGATTATAGACTTTAGATTATTGTTTAACTGTGGAATTGGTAGATAAGAAAATATCTCTATCCCACTTAGTACTTTAGTGCTGCACCTTGTTAGACTATCTCACTAGAGATAAGGAAACATCTTACAGATGTGCTTCCAGTTGGATGTATTTCCTCTAATTTTTTCCAAAGTAGTAGATGTTTCAGTTTGGGCATCTGCTCTATTTCTTGTAAGTTTACCAAGGAATGTCTTTTCTGGTGGTTCTTTAGTTGTTTGGATTCTTTAAGAATATCTAGTCATTCAGTTTTTCATAGATGTTTTGGTATGTTTCCTTGTCTTAGATTTTTTTTTAATAAGAACTTCATTAATTTTTCAAATATAATTAATAATATAATTAATATATAATTAAGTTGTAAACCGCCCAGAGTCCCCTTTGTGGGGGGAGATGGGGGTGATAGAAGTTGGACAAATAAATAAATAAATAAAAATACAAAATACAGAATATAGAACAGATAGAGTACAGGTCTAAAGAAAAAAGAAAAACTATAAAAGTGCAGAACAGAGAGAGAGAGCAGAAACAGAAAGTGACTTCCAACCTTCTCCAATACAGATATGAATACATTTACAAGTATAATCTCTTACCATTAGTTAAACCTTAGTAACATTATTTCTATCAAATCAAGTCATTTAATTATTAAAACCCAAAATCAAAACTTCCTTTTTTTCTGACACAAGCAAGTAGTCTAAAAGTGGTTGCCATGTAGAAACAAATCCAGAAACAGTATTTTCTCTTATCAACACTGTTAATTGGCCATCTGGGCCAGCTCCATCAGTTTAATAATCCAGTCCTCCACTGAAGGTATTTGTGGATCTTTCCATCTTTGTGCATATAAAATTCTTGCTGCTGTAATCATATACAAAAGCAAAGTCCCATGTTGTTTCTCGAGCTGCTGCTCCATCATGCCCAAGATAAACAGTTCTGGTTTTTTTTGTAAGTCCACTTTAAGAATCTTTTGAATATTAACACATATTTGGTCCCAGAATTATTTGGCCTTTTCACAAGTCCACCGAAGATGATAAGAGTTCCTTCACCAAGAGAACATTTCCAACAAGCATTCGTTACTCCATTATACATTTTTGACAACTTATCCGGAGTGAAATACCAACGATACATCATTTTATAAAAATTCTCTTTTAAGTTATAATTCAAAGTAAATTTCAGACCTTTATTCCACATGTTCTCCCATTGCTCCAACATAATATTGTATCCAAAATTCTTAGCCCATTTAATCATACCTTCTTTAACTTGTTCATCTTCTAAATACATCTGTAACAACATTTTATACATCTTTGTAATAACATGTTCATCATTTATAGAAAGTTCCATTTCAAATTGAGTTGTTTCATTAACAAATCTAAAAAATTTTTTATCCACTTTAAAACGTTCTAACAATTGTACATATGTAAACCAATGACATGTAAAACCTTCCAACTCTAACGGTTCCCTTGTTTTAAGCTTCGGTTCACCCTCTTCAAAATTTAACAAATCTTTATAATTTTACCAACTTGTTCCCCCCACATTTTATCTTCTAACAAATGCTTCATGAGGTGACAACCACAATGGTATATTAGGGGACAGTCTTGCTTTATATTTGTTCCAAACCCTCATTATGGCACTCCTAACAAAATGGTTTTTAAAATCTTTATTAACTTTAACTTTAACTTTAACAGATAGGCATGCCACCTGAATCTCAATTCATGTCCTTCAAGTTGCAATAACTTCTTATTCTTCAAAGTTATCCATTCCTTCACCCAAAGCAAACAGCAGGCATTAAAATACAATTTTAAATCAGGTAAACCCAAACCTCCTTGTTCTTTGGCATCTTGTAACAATTTATATTTATATAAATTTATATTTAAATATTTATATTTACAATTTATATTTAATTCTTGGTTTCCTGCTTTGCCAAATGAACTTAGAGATATCCTTCTGCGATTGTTAAATGGTAAATCTGTCGACAAAATCGGTATAGTCTGAAAAAGAAACAACATCCTAGGCAAAACATTGATCTTAATCATAGATATTCTACCCATAAGAGGCAGTTGTAATTTCCCCCATCTTAACAGGTCTTTTTTCACATCATTCCAAATTTTAACATAATTATTCTGAAACAACATACTATTCCTGGTTGATAAAATCACCCCCAAATATCTAACCTTTTTTTCAATCTTAAAACCCATCAACAGTTCTTGATTGGACGAAGTCATATTTTTGGTCAGCATCTTTGTTTTTTGTTTATTTACTTTAAGTCCTGCCAATGACCCAAATTCTTTCAATTTCTTCATCAGATGTTCCACAGTATCCAGAGGATCTTGTAGTATCAAAACTAAATAATCAGTGAAAGCCCTCAGTTTAAAGACCTCTTTTTAAATCTTTAAGCCCTTTATTTGTTCGTCTCTTCTAATATCTCTATTAAAAACTTCCAACACCAAAATAAAGAGCAAAGGTGACAAAGGACATTCTTGTCTTTTCCATTTTTGTATCTGACATGGTTCAGTTAACTCATCATTCACAATGATGCTTGCCTTTTGAGGTGTATAAATTGACTTAATTCCCTGAACAAAATACTCTCCAAAGTCCATGTTTTCTAAGACTTTAAACATAAAACTCCAGTTCAAATTGTCAAAAGCTTTCTCTGCATCTAGGAAAATAAGAGCTGCTTGACATTCATTATGATACTGTAAATATTCTATAATGTCCAAAACAATTCTTACATTGACCTTTAGCTGTCTTTTGGGTAAGAACCCACATTGATCGTGGTCGATAAATTCCTCTAAAATTTTCTTCATTCTTTCAGCCAGTATTGAAGCAAATATTTTATAATCATTGTTCAACAATGAAATTGGTCTGTAATTCTAAAGTAGAGAAGGGTCTTGTCCTTCCTTTGGTAAAAGTGCAATGTTAGCTTCTTTCCATGAATCTGGCATTGCGGAACCTAACAAAATAGAGTTCATCGGTCTTTTAGAAGGTTGAAGAATCTGATCCTCAAAACATCTATAATATAATGCAGGTAAACCATCAGGACCTGGTGCTTTTCCCAATTTAGTTCTTTTTGTGGCTTCAACTATTTCAAAAGTAGTTATAGGATTATTCAATGTTGCTCTCTAGGACTGTGAAAGTTTTGGTAAATCTTGTTTATTCAAATATTCATCTATCTTCTCCAAGGAGACTTCTTGTTTTTTATACAGGTTAGAGAAAAAACTATAAAATGCTTTCTTAATCTTCTCATTATCCAATAATTCCACATTTCCTTCTTGAATCTTTAACATAATTTTCTTCTCTCTTTCTTTCCTCAGTTTATATGCTAACCATCTTCTTGATTTATTAGCGAATTCAAAATGTCTCTGTTTAACATATTTCAACTTTGTTTCTATTTCTTTCACAGTCAACATTGACAATTGCTGATGTAATAACTTAAGTTGGTACACAATATTGTTATTTGTCAGTTTTTTCTGTAGCTCAGTTTCTTTCAGCTTGATCTGATCCAAAACCGTTTGAAACTTTTGTTGGGATTTCTTCTTGAGACTACGGTTATGATGGATAAAATGCCCCCTCATAACCGCTTTATTAGTATCCCAAACGGTTTTTAAATCTATTTCATTGTCCTAGTTAATATAAAAAAAATTAATTTCCTCTTACAGTCCTCCAAAACCTTTTCTTTTTGTAAAACTAATTCATTCAGTCTCCATCTATATGTCCTGAATGTTTTCTTTATTGTCATACTTACAGGATTATGATCAGAAAAAATCTTTGGTAAAATATCTATTTTAGAAACTTTATTCGCCAAGTCCCTTGAAATCCATATAATATCAATTCTTGAAAAAGTTTTATGTCTCTCTGAATAAAAAGTATAGTCCTTTGCCAGTCCATTTTTGTATCTCCAAGAGTCCACCAATGCCAAATCAAAAAAGGATTTTGATAATTTCCCTTGTTTAATTTTAATTTGTTTCTCAGATCTTCTGTCAATCAGTGGGGAAATAACTCCATTCCAGTCCCCCATTAAACACCAGTTTTGGTACGAAAAAGATGACAATTCATTCAAAAGTTGCATAAAAGATTTACTTTTATCTTCAGGTACATATACTCCCACAATAATAGATTTAAGTCCATAAAGTTCCACTTCAACTGCTACATATCTACCATACTCATCAGCTAATAATAAACATGGTTTCAAATGTGGTTTAACATATAATACAAGGCCATTAATTTTCTTCAAACCTGCTGAAATAAATTCTTGTCCCAAATTTTTATTTATCAAACATTTTATATCTTTTTTCCTTATATAAGTTTCTTGTAGGCATCAGCCACAATAAAATACAGTAAAATAAGACAGGTAAAATACAATATGATACAGTAAAATAGACTAGAGTGAGATAAAATGAGATAAAATACAGTGAGGTAAGATAAAGATAAAAGAGTATAAAATAATGCAGAGGCTTATAATAAGATGAATGGTAAAATACAAATACAAAATGTATTTAGGTGAATTCATCGCCTTTACATGCTACCCCAATATGTTCTATAAAAAAATGTGTTATCAATAGATTTATAGAATATAAATAAAATTTATTTATTAAATTTAATTTATAGAAATAGATTTATAGAACAATATGTTCTATAAAATGTGTTATCAGTTGGACAGCCCTAACTATAAACTTAACAGTTCTAGAGACTACATGTGTGTTCGTACCCTGAAGGAAGTAGCGTAGTCGTTTATTACAGTCCCAGTGTATGGTTCTGTCAAGTAGAGTCTGTAAGTACTGACCCCTTGCTGAGGCATATAATTGGCATTTAAATAGGACATGCGCAATGTCTTCTATTTCAGATGCTCCACAAACACATGTTCTCTCAAAATATGGGACTTGGTGGAATCATCCATATTTGACCATAGTTTCTTGTAGGCGTATCACATCATATTACAATTCTTTCAAATAATGAAAATTTTTTCTTCTCTTTTGAGAGGCGTTTGCCCCATTTATATTCCACGTGAGACAGTTCAAGGCCATTTTTATGCAAACAACCCACTAAAGTCTTTGGATGTAGCACCCATCTCTTCATCTTGTATTGTGGAATCCATTTGTTTAGTTCCAGATGCAACCTTTTCAGTTGCATCCTGCTCCAACTTAGTTCCATGCCTGACAAGGAAATCTTTGGCTTTAGGGATTGAAGTTAGTCTAAAGCTTTGTTGTTGGTAAGTAAAACTTACCCCTTCCAATTTCTCCCAACGAAAAGGAATCCCATTCTTTTTCAGAACATCAGTTAAAAAAGTATATTATTTTCTCTTCCGTAAAATTCTCACAGGAATTTAATTCAGTACAATTATATCCACTTTGTCAATATTAAGTTTAGAGTCAAAGTGGCCTTGTAGGACCAATTCTCTTGTTTTTCTCCTCGCAAACTGAACCAGAACATCTCTCAGCTTGTTATTTATACAGTAGTTGCGTACCTCAAGTTAATGCAAAAGACTTTTTCTATTTCTTCCATCATTTTGTCATCCTCCCATTCAATTAAAAGTGCCAAAGCATGTGAAATCTTATCTTTAAGACTCTCCTCCTTGGCTTCAGGAATCCCCCTGAGCCTTAAGCAAAAAAAATTATCCCTTAATCCAAGCAGTGCAATTTTGTCAAGCTCTTTCTCCCTTTCACTTTCCAGTTCATCAACTCTGCTAGTTACTTGTTTCACATCTCCTTCCGTTTTCTCTAATTTCTGCTCCAATCTTTTTTTGAAATCAGTAAATCTTGTATCCATCTTTTTCTCAAGAACCTCAAAAGATTGGGCAATAGACTGTGTACGTTTAGCCGTGAACTCCTCAGACATGCTCTTTAGTCCCTCATATTCGCCAGAGGTTCGTCTTTGTACTCTTCTAGTGGCCATGATTTCTATTTCCTCCTTGATTGATTGATTGATTGATTGATTGATTTAAAACTTCAATGCTTTAAAATTTAATACTTTGGCTCCCTCTAGTGACCAACAATATTATTTACATGGAAGATAACTCCAGTAATAGAAAGTAATTGAAGTGGGGGGAGAAAGTTTCCAATTATAGAGTATCCAGTTACAAAGCCACAAGTTGAAATTGAAAGTCTTTCTTTATTAGTATTTAAAGAAAGTAACCAATCCCAGCTTAAAAAAACAACTGCAGCAGATACTTTCCCACAGCGACTAAGAAAAGACCTTGTCTTAGATTTTGAATGATTTTTATACATACAAATGTAGTTTATAAGTCTTAACTATAGCTTAAGAAATTATTTTTATTATTGCTGTATTACTGTTATGTTGAAATCCAGGATACTGTACTTGTTCTTTGATTAAGCACAGTAATTTTTATATTTGTTGCAGTCGTCTATGCAGCTTACCTGTGAAATGTTAATAAGAGGACAGGGGAATTTCAAGCTCAGATATTTGTGTGTTCTGTATATGATCAGTGCCAGTATTTTTGATTTCACAGAAAATTCATAAATGCTTTGATGCTGTGGGATAAAATAAATACTTTTATTTTTTTTTCTCTATAAGGTCAGTCGAACATACTGCTGTGGAACTTACAGAGCAGGTCCGATGAGGCAGATCAGTCTTGTTGGAGCAGTGGACGAAGAAGTTGGAGATTATTTCCCAGAATTTCTTGATATGTTAGAAGAATCTCCATTTCTTAGAGTAAGTACTAAAGTTTTGCTTCTTCTTTTGCTGACTTAACTTTTAACGAATGTTAGCACTGATAGGTGAACAGTGATAGAATGAAAAGTAATGATAAAGCATTATGAAACAGTAACAGAATAGTTACATAGGAAAGCAAAATTGTGATTTTGTCTAAATGTACTGCATGACTGAATGAAGTAAATTATAGTGAAATCATAGAAATCTAGCGATGTGTACAAATTACTTTTTAATAAAGAAGTTGCTTCTCTGTTTATAAGATGTCAGAAGCACTTCATGTTGCTGGCCGACTAGTTTCGTTTTCTTTTGTGATACACAGATGACTTTGCCTTGGGGTACTCTTTCGAGTCTCAGACTTCAGTGTAGGTCACAAAGTGATGATGGGCCCATTATGTGGGTAAGACCTGGAGAACAGATGATCCCAACAGCTGATATGCCAAAGTCACCATTCAAAAGGCGCAGGTAATCTTTACAGCTGGGAGGGAATTTGTACCTCTGATTTTTAACTGAGCTAATCTTACCATCAAAATTGGCTCAGTTTATTCTGACAATTTTCTGAAACTTAGTTTACATATATATTAATATGTAATAGTAAACTTTCCTTCAAATATAGCTTAAATCCTGGTAATTTTATAGACACATGTGCATATTTTTTCTAATGCTGCCATTCCCTTCCCCTCTATCAGTATCATACATTGTATTATAACTCCCAGGGTGCAAATTTATGTTTGGGAATACAATAGTGGAATATCTACATAGATCAAAACGAGAGATTCTTGTTCAGTGCATCCTAATATAAACTTAATTATCTTGATTTCTGATGTATTTCCATTCTTTGTTGTAGAACTGGATAGATATAGTACCATCTAGGATACCTTAGGGGCGTGGTGGCTCAGTGGGTAAGATGCCAGGCTTGTAGATCGCAAGTTCGGAGGTTCGAATCCCCAGCCCTGCGTGCGGAGTGAGCTCCCGCACTAGCTCCAGCTCTTGCCAACCTAGCAATTCGAAAGCATGCAAATGCAAGTAGATAAATAGGTACCACTTCGGTGGGTAGGTAACAGCGTTCCGCGCGCATCATGCGGCCACATGACTGTGGAAGCATCTTCGGACAACACTGGCTCTTCGGCTAACAAACGGAGATGAGCACCAGCCCCTAGAGTTGGACCCGACTGCACAAATGTGCGGGGGGAACCTTTACCTTTTTAGGGTACCTTATTTTAACCATTATATTAGCATAGATAATTCAGACTGATACAAGAAATAAGGTATTAATTCTATAAAGTTCTAGTGTAATGTTCTGCTGAACTGAGTGTACTGAAAGATGGCTTAATGCAATATTTATTTATTTTATTTATTTGTCAAATTTTGCCACCGCCCATCTCCCCCCCAGGGGGGCACTCTGGGCAGTTTACAATAAAAATAAAACATTAAAATATGGTAATACATAAATAAATATCAGATACAAATATAAATACAGAGTAGAAAAGATAAAATAAAATCCAGATGGCAATGACAGTTTTAATGCCGCTCATGTATATCTAAAGCCATCTTAGGGCGCCAGCCATCCCCAGGAGTGGCTGCTTCCCCTCCCGCCCCAAGTGAGCTGGCAAAACCAGGTCTTCAGTTGTTTTTGGAAGGCCACAAGATGCATTGTTTTGCCAACTGAAACAATATATATTTTAGAGGTTAGTTTCCTACTAAGATATGTTGTGCTGGAATGTAGATGCTTTGGATGTATTGAACTGCTGTCTTAGTATTACTCCTTAATATAGGTACTAACAGTCAGCTACTCTCGTATTGTTTTTGTAGATGGTAAAACATTAAAATGATATTGAACAGTATGAAATCATTAGCGTTATAACAGCAAGACAGTGAAGACTTTCTGTGTCATAGCTGCACACTGTTTTATTATTTGTTAGTTTGATATCCCGTCTTTACTTCAGGAGCTCAAGGCAGTGTACATAACACTCTAGTGTGTGGTTCTCCTGGTGCCTTTGAACTCTCAATTTGCATCAGTCCCGGTGAAGGTTCTGGAGGGCCGCACACTGCCAACTTTTAAGTTCATTGAATTTCTGCGATGCAAGCATTTCTTGTCGATGTATTATATCTAAGCTGTGAAAAAGTTAGTTATCTGTAGCACTTATCTTTCAAAAGACCTACTGATAGTGCACAAAATAATACCTGGTATATAGCTTCTGCATAAACTTTTTAAAAAGTAGCCTCATGGATTTCACTGTTACGCTTTGCATCCTTTACTGTTTTCCATTTTAATTTATATTGCATTTGGTGAAACTAGAGTTAAATCCCCAACTATCAAAGTAGTGCCTATATAGCAATGTGGCAAAAGTTAGAATAGCTGATTTCCATTTTTATGACATTAGTTTTTTTCTTTGTTTATCCACTTCAAAATTTTAATAATGTCTTCCTCTCTTCATTCCATTTCATAGATCTATGAATGAAATAAAAAACCTCCAGTATCTACCTCGGACCAGTGAACCCCGTGAAGTTCTCTTTGAAGACAGAACAAGAGCACATGCTGATCATGTGGGGCAAGGGTTTGATTGGCAGAGTACAGCTGCTGTTGGAGTTTTAAAAGCTGTACAGTTTGGTGAATGGTAAGAGTAGTGTTTATAGCATTTTAAAATAGAGATGGATTATTTTTTAGCACAACTTACTTTATAAAGTTAATTTTTGTTAGGAGTAATTTTTGCTATAAATTCTTAAAATCCAAATTACCAGGAAAAACAAATCTCTGAAAACTCCCGGAGTATTATTTTGATGCTTGTTGATGCAAAAGAAATTGCTTTCACTGTAGACTTTTGTAGAAGGATATTTTGAGGTGACATATTTTGGGATGAACTCTTGCAACAGATCAGTTTGTGCATGAGATGAGGCCCATTTGAAAGTCTATTCTGTGGAAGCTGCAAAAAGTATTAAATGTTATGCCTCAGTGAAACCCCTACAGAACAGGGTGTTGTTGCCTTTGTATACTTGTAAGTCATCTCCTTCATCAAATTGGTAATGGAGTAAGAATTGGACTAGTCAGTGGTTTGCTGTGAGCAATTCACATTATTGTGTCACTTTCTCAGTATGTGGATCTGCCTTACCTTGGGCTCCATTGTTGGGGCAGGTCCAAGGAATATAATCTTAGCAAACACTTTTCCTGTCTTTTTCTTTTTGGTTTCTGAGTCTTAAGGATGTAGACAATGTGTGTAAAGAGATGTAGATTACCATATTGACCCTTGTCTCCAGATTTATTAAATCACTTAACTGGTCCTATGTTAAGAGATATGATCAGTGTACCCTTGCAAATAAGATCGTATTGCTTAAAGAGACAGATACAAGGCCTTGACTGAAGAAACCTATGTGACTCTGGGGAACTATAAGCCAGTCTCAGACATTCTGCATTATAGAATTGGCTCTCTTGTATGACAAATTTTTCTAAGTGGGTAATGCTACCTTCCTTGAAAGATGTGGTGGTGAGCCACCTCTTGAGGAGGCCCTTCCTTGTCCAGGCTGCTGTATGTATATATATTTATTTATTATTATTTATTTAATTTATCCCCACCCATCTCCCCGAATAGGGGACTCTGGGTGGTTTACAAAATAGCAAAAGTTAAAATCTATACATAAAATTACAATAAAACCATAAATAGAATAAGTAAAAATCCAAAAGATGGTTAAAATCCACTATCAGGATCAAGGCACTACGGGGCCAGCCACCCCCAGGAGGCACTACCACCTCCATCGTCCCAGGCAAGGCGGCAGAGCCAGGTCTTAAGAGACTTCCAGAAGGTCAGGAGTGAGGGGGCCAGCCTCACCTCCGGGGGCAAGATGTTCCATAATGTGGGTGCTATCGCAGAGAAGGCACGCCTCCTGGACCCCGCTAGATGAAATTCTCTTGTTGAAGGGAATTGTTGAAGCATGCCCTCTCTGCAGGAACAGGTGGGGCGGGTTGATGTTATCGGGATGAGACGGTCCCTCAGATACCCTGGCCCCATTCCATGTAGGGCTTTAAAGGTGATAACCAACACCTTGAATTGGACCCGGAAGCAAACTGGTACCCAATGGTACCCAATATCCAGTGCTAGATCTGCTGTTTTCCAGTATCCAAACTTTCTTTTTCAGGACAGGTTGTAAACAGAGTGCTGAAGCTTCAATTGCAAAGTGCCCTAGAGGAAGTAGACTATTAGGCTCCTTTATAATTGGGGTTTATACTTGGCATGGGACAGAAATTGCATTAGTTTAGCTGGTGGATGACCTCTGTTGAGACCTGTGGAGGGAGCATGGTTCTCTTGAAATTTTTAGATCTCTCAACAGCATTTATCATGGTATCTTTCTGGGTAGCCTACAAGGATTGTGAGTCAGTGGTATTGTATTATAGAGGTTCTGCTTCTTCCTCAGTAGACAAGAACAGCAACAACACGTTTATTACAGCCCTAAGGCCAGATACAATAAAAATATATAATAATAACAATCTTACATTTGTATATATAAAACAGAAAAACAATTAGTATGATACGATCTAAAACTAAGACTAAAAATACTAAAATAAATTGAAATAAAATACTATGTTAAGAAATTCTAAACCTAAGTAATGGTGCGGCGTATTGTGCAGATGGTAGCACAAAACTGGGCAACCTGGGAGGATATTTTCGGGTCCTTGTCTGAAAGAAGTAGCATTAAATAGAAATCACACTCCCTGTCTGGAAATTTCTTCAATATCAGATATATAAGGATCTGTCTAGAGTCCTTACAGTATATAGGGAACAGTATAACAACATATGGCTTAGGGTTTCTATTGAGCCATCACCACATGGACATAACCGAAGGTGCATAGGAGTACCCTTAAAATGTCCAAAAAGGACTGCTGAGGGCAGTGCGTCCAGCCTGGCTAAAGTGAAAGCTTTACAAAATTTCAAAATTGTAATGGATGATAAATAAGAAGCTGGAACAAACCGTTCTGGAAGAAAATGACAGATATTGGGGTGTAGCACCTTACTTAAATTTGTTTGGAGATCTATATCCCAGATTTGTCATTTAAGGGCGGTTCTAGCATTATCAAATCCTAACGAGCACAGACTTTCCATAGAGAAGCCCAGCAATTTAATTTTATCTAAGGCTTTTTTTAGCCACAGTGACTTAAAATGATCTCTAAATACTAATGGGGCTAAACCTATAGGAAACAGAATTAACTTTAACCAGAAGGTAAGAAGAAGGAACCATGCTCTGGCATCCAATGAAACTATATCTATTTCTACCCGTAGGATGGTATTTTTGATACTTTTTGGTACCATCAATATTTATTTATTTATTAAATTTATATTACCACCCATCTCCCCCATCGGGGACCCTGGGCGGTTCACAATAAAACATGGCTCTCATGAATTTATTCTGAATGGTTTCAATAATATTAAGCTTTGCAAGGGAGCAGATTTGAGAGCCATAGAGAAGCTGAGGGACTACCGTATTTTCCGGCGTATAAGACGACTTTTTAACCCAGGGAAATATTCTCAAAAGTCGGGTGTCGTCTTATACGCCGGGTGTCGTCTTATACGCCGGAAAATACGGGGTACTCGCCGTATAAGACCTCTCCTGGGCAAGTGCAGCTGCTCGCCGGAACGCAGCCCCCAGGGAAGAGCAGGAGGACGAGCGTGGGGCAGCATACTGCACTGGGTCCCGTCGCTCCACGGAGAAACGCGGGGAGGGGGGAGCGAGCTCCGTTCCCTCGGAGCAGCCTTGGGAAGGGAGGGGGCAAAACGCAGTTGCTCCACGACGGGCTCCAAAGTCGCCCACAATACTCAACGGGCGCCTCGCCTCACCTCACCTCGCCTTCCCTTCCCTTCCCCTCCCAGCCGCACTTTCAATGGAGCGGGGCCCCAGAATTGGCCGCGTTTCCTACCAGGCTTCCCTTTCCCCAACCGCTGCTCTTGCTGCCGCTGCTTTTAGCGTCGCTGGTGCCGCTCAGCGAACTACCTTTTTCCCCGGCAGCCTGAAGGCACGTGAAGTCCCGAGGGCTCTTTTGCTCTTCCCGTTTGGATCCCGGGCCATGGGTGTCCATGGGGGTGGGGGACAATAAATTCAAGATGGCAGTCAGAACTCTGGGATTGTGGCTGTTCTCTTGCCTTTTTCTCACACACACACACACACACACGTACATTGCTGCTTGTAGATTCAGTTGTGCTGAGTGAAGGTGTCCAGCTCACATCCAGCCAGTGAACTTCCATCGTTTTTTTGTTACGTAGTTCACTGAGCGGCACCAGTGACGCTAAAAGCAGCGGCAGCAAGAGCAGCGGTTGGGGAAAGGGAAGCCTGGTAGGAAACGCGGCCAATTCTGGGGCCCCGCTCCATTGAAAGCGCGGCTGGGAGGGGAAGGGAAGGGAAGGCGAGGTGAGGTGAAGCGAGGCGCCCGTTGAGTGTTGTGGGCGACTTTGGAGCCCGTCGTGGAGCCACTGCGTTTTGCCCCCTCCCTTCCCAAGGCTGCTCCGAGGGAACGGAGCTCGCTCCCCCCTCCCCGCGTTTCTCCGTGCAGCGACGGGACCCAATGCAGTACGCCGCCCCGCGCTCATCCTCCTGCTCTTCCCTGGGGGCTGCGTTCCGGCGAGCGGCTGCACTTGGCCAGGAGAGGTCTTATACGGCGAGTATATCCCAAACTCTATATTTTAACTGGAAAAGTTGGGGGTCGTCTTATACGCCCAGTCGTCTTATACGCCGGAAAATACGGTACCTTAGCTTGAAAGACCTTGCAAGCTGCAGGAATATAATGGGCTCCTTTTGAATGGTAGAATCTTGCAGTAGCTGATTAGGTACGCTGTGCAACACTTGCCCGGTAAAGAAAATGAGCGTTCCAGGATAAGGAAGCATGGAACTGTACTCCAAGGTATTTATAGGTGCGCACCTGTTCAATTGGAGTCCCATTTATTTGCCATTTGTGAATCTTATGATGGTGTTGGGCAACATAATTTATTGAAAGTTTTTGATCTGTGCAGAATAAAGCTAGTGCCCTAAGTGCTTTTCTCATTCCCACTTGTGAAGTAGACATAATGACTACATCATCGGCATAGAGTAGTGCTGGAATTGCACAATCAGCCAAAATAGGTGGATGATGGGCTGAAACAGCAAGTGCTTGAATTATTGGATTTAGATACAAATTGAAAAGTAATGGAGCTAATATGCAACCTTGTCTTACCCCTCTATAAGTTGGGACTGCTTTAGATAAATGTCCCCAGGGGGTGCATCTAATTTTCAGGGAGGAGGGGGAGGAGGAGGACCCCCTGGAACAGCCTATCACTGGTGATCTAGATCATGTCTTCTCTCCTAAGCTTCACAAAGGCTGTCAAAATGAAGCTGTTCAGAAGACCTGGTTATTGGAATGCCTAATACCATTAATAATACAGTAATGTTGAAATTTGAGTGGTTTTGTATCATGTTATGGTGATGTGTGGTGATTATTTGGTTGTATGCCACCATGAGTCCTAATGGAGTGTGGCAGCATAAAAAATACAATAAGTAAATACAACATCTTAGAAGCAGAATGGAAAATAAACTGTATTTTATATGTAGATGAGTTTACATGTCCCAAGACATATATATAAAAAGGAAATACTTCATAGAGGTTCACCTAAATGAGGGGTAAGGTACATTGTTCTGCTGTTGAATTTATGCAATTTTCAAAAAGTCTAATTTTCAAAGTCTTCTGTTTTCAAACATATTTTTACAATCTTCATTTCTCTAGGAGTGACCAGCCTCGTATAACCAAAGATGTTGTTTGTTTTCATGCTGAAGATTTCACTGATGTAGTTCAAAGACTTCAGTTGGATCTGCATGAACCTCCAGTATCACAGGTAGTCAGCACCCTCTTGTATTGTACTGTACATGTTGTTTCAAATTAAAATGATGTTAGCTTTTTCCTGAAAGTTTTTTCTGTTGACCCTTGATTATGAAATAAGGTCTCCAGAATAACACACACATGATTAAAATGCATATATGAGTGGGGGTTGGGGGGGTTAGGTAATGTTTCTTTAAAAGTAATATAATGTATTTGGATTTTGAGTAGAAGTACTCAGTATCAATATATTGAGTACTTCTACTCAAAATCCAAATACATTGAAATACATTGAAAGAGGGGCGTGGTGGCTCAGCGGGTAAGACACCAGGCTTGTCGATCGGAAGATCGCAAGTTTGGAGGTTCGAATCCCTAGCCCTGCGTGCGGAGTGAGCTCCCGCACTAGCTCCAGCTCTTGCAAACCTAGCAATTCGAAAGCATGCAAATGCAAGTAGATTAATAGGTACCACTTCGGTGGGTAGGTAACAGTGTTCCGCATGCGTCATGCGGCCACATGACCGTGGAAGCGTCTTCGGACAACGCTGGCTCTTTGGCTAACAAGCAGAGATGAGTACCGGCCCCTAGAGTCGGACACGACTGCACAAATGTGTGGGGGGAACCTTTACCTTTACCTTTTTACTCAATATCAAATCACTCAATCCTCTCTACTAAGCAAAACCATCCATTCATAAGTGCCAGATATCTCAGTGTGTGTTAAGATGGTTTGTTGAGTACTGTTTAATAATGCCTTATAGCAAAACATTCTAATAAATATCTTGCTTAATATGTAATGTTTGACCTTCCTGTACCCATATTATATAGGAATTTCATAGTTGTTTCATAGTATAGATAGGGAACTTTTGGGGGCTAGGCACTTATTTGAAATTTTGAGAGCATCTGATTAGTGCAGTCACAAATTGGCTGACATAGGCCAATCACAAAGCATATCAAATGGCTAATTGTTCCCCAGGATGCTCTTTACCTGTGATTTATTGTAACAGATGCTTGTTACCATATAAAAATCCCAGCCCAAGAATTCCATTCCATGGCTTCAGACAATCCCTGTGCTATCCCTGGATTTTTTTTTTTTCCTAAAAGGCACATATGCACAAAATGGGCAAGACAAAATCAGTCTCATTCAAAAATATATCTCATGATCTTTCCCTTGAACAGCATGATTGTAAATTATCCTTTTGTGGCTTGTTTTAAATTTGCAGTATTGTGCAAATCTAGCACAACGGCTTCTTCTAAAAAAAAATATCTATGGGTTTTTTCTCTAGCTTCTTCCCAAGAGAAGAAGCCAGCAATTGTTTTTGGGTAAGTCAGGCTTTGCCTGGGCTTTGTCAGGTAAACCTCTCCTTTATTTTTCAGCAAAGATTCAGTTAGTATGTATAGAGGCAGGTTTTCTTAAGCTTAGTTCAGGCTTTTGAACATCTGTTAATTTCAGAAGGCATTTTATATTGATGTTTGCTGTTTTAAATTGATATTTGTACTGCTATGTCTTAAGATGTTTTTATTTTATTTATTTTTGTGGTGTTGTTCTAAGCTGTTTTGAAAAGCAAGATAGAGGTAAATGTTGAACAAAATATCTGGCTCCATAGATATTCATAGAGTTTCATTGTGACAAGAAAAGCCAAAGCGCTGTCATAATTGGCTCAAGGTTAAAGATTGGACTTTTTGACAGTTCTTTACTTGGCCCAACCCAGTATAAAATTTAGCTATGGTTGTTTTTAACATTCCAACTTGTTTGATTGATTGCCTCCTATTAGATTGGGAATTTTATATACTTGATCCATCAGCACAGCAGTAGTTTCAGTTCAAGGCTATTGGAATATGTGACATTAAGACTTCTTATTGACCATCACAACAAATAATCTTTATGACTTATACACAGCACCAAAAATACAATTTTTTAATCTTATTCATAGTTACCTCTTCTTTTCCCCTCAGTGTGTTCAGTGGGTTGACGAAGCTAAGCTTAACCAAATGAGACGAGAAGGGATTCGCTATGCCAGAATCCAGCTATGTGACAATGACATCTACTTCATCCCTAGAAATGTCATTCATCAGTTCAAGACAGTATCAGCTGTCTGCAGTTTAGCTTGGCATATAAGGCTGAAACAATACTATCCTGGGGCAGAGAATTCTCAGTGTACGGAAAACATTTCAAATATGGACAAGGTGAAACCAGAAGGTGAAGACCAATGTATACTTATGAAAAAAGAGTCTGAAGAAGGAAGAGAAGTACAGACTGCAACAATAGCATCACCATCACTGTTTTCATCTCTGTCGTGACTTATCCTGCAACAAGATTAGCTGGTTTGCCCCTTCCAGCTTTTAAAACTAGAATCAGATCAGCAACACAATCCACAGGATGATCGTATACTCTTTCTTGTCTGATATGTACATAATCATACATTTTTAAACAGCTTTTTAAAATTTTGATGTGAAGTTATAGTTTTATAACTGGGTTATGTTTTATTGGAGAAAACTTGCCTATAATTCTATAAAGAAAGGTGACATTCCAAAATGTCAAGCGTATCTTTTTTACACAGATTATGCAAAGTTAGAGTTGTATTTTATTCCCTTAGTACAGCATGTAGTAGTGGACTACAATTTTTGCATTTCTTTTTTTAAGGGATGAGGTAATAATTCAACATCTCAATAGTCTTTCCTTCAGGAATATCAAGTATTTAACACTTGATAAGTCTGATAACTTTTCATCTATTTTATCTTTAGCTTTCAGCATAAAAGGGATGTTTTCTGTGGAAGATTCACAAAGTGACTCTCCCTCCCATTTGATTAATGGCTTGAATGAAAGAGAAAGCACAGCACTTTTAATGATCAATGACATTTGTGTGTGTGTGAGAGAGTTTGAAAGCCTGGAGGAAGCTCAAGTTACCAGCAGTGTAGATTAATCCTTAATTGCTTAACAAGACATTCAGTAAGAAGTTGATGTATGAGATTAGTTGCAGAGTGTATGATCTTGTTGAAATGAAATAACTGACACAACTCTTTCCTGGTCCTCTGCTTTTAATGTTTATTGGAATATTGTTTTTTAATATCTTTCAGAACTGCATAACTTAATACACTAGTGTCTAATGAAAGTAATTGTTGGCAGTCTCTTTGAGGAAACTGCTATCTTTGAGCACTTTAAGGCTTTACAATATTTAAACCAACTTGGTGGCTTGTTTAATTCACAGTAGGCATCTTAGATGGAAACCATCAACTCCTTTGCATTGAGGCACTTAATCTAATAGGGCAGGCCTATATCTCCTTTATTCTTTGAAATTATATATTACTGATTCACATAAACTATCACATAATCACATATGGATTGCTACTTTCACAAGTACATCTTGGATACCTTAATGCTATATTGGAAGATTAAACAGCACATGTTAGTATGTTCAGTATAATTGGCTGATATTATTTAGCACTCTTTCAATATTTCCCAGTATTAAGTAGATTCAGCTTTTACTCATTGTATACAGATCAATACTTGTTTTTGGTAGTAAGATGAAATTGGCCCCTCATATGTAGGATCTGAACTTTATCGCAATTTAATCACATTTATTTGTATTTTTTAAATCTGTTTTTTGATGTAGGAGAGAGAATGGGAGTACTATACCAATGCAAGTCAAGAAAGCAGCTGTGGGAAAAATGCAAATATTAGTATGTTTATAATAGCAATTACTTTGTGCAATATTGTTTTGTGTAGATTATATGCATATTAGCACCTCAGTATAGAGGACACAGTTTTAAACAAATAGCAAAATAATCAGAAAACTTTGCAGTATTTAGATAGAACTTGTATTACTCCTGATATATACATGTTTATGTATTGACTTTGGTGCAGTCCTGAAGACAAGTAGAAAAATTTTCAACAAATTGACTTTCCAGACTGAAGTGGTGGGGACTTTCTAAGTAATCTGTGTAAATAAGGTGTTAGGATGAAACCTTTTTACAAAAGGTAATGAGTTCTTATGCAGGAGTGTAGCTTTTAATCTTAATGAAGAATTGTAGATTGAACAATACTGGTTCAGAAAACCTGTGTGTACTCTGGGTTTTTACACTTTTTTTACAGTTGTCCAGAAGAATTTTCTAAAGCTTTAATTGGCTGTCCTAAGTAAAATTCTTCATAGACAATATGGGTTCAGTACTTCATTTATGTTTGACCAACTCCATCATGTTTTTTGCATTTCTCTTCCACTAATTTTCCTAGTCTTCCAAGCATCAATTTCCCACCGTTAAAGTTATGTAAATGACCATGACAACAAATACAACTGCAGACTTGTCTCTTGGATATTTCAACTGCATTGAGTTGTGAGGCAGCACTGTGTATAATAACTCTGGAGTTGGATTTAAAAAAATAATTGAATGAAAAACTGTTTATTACTTCACTCACCCTGTTTTGAAATATACATTAGGAAATGTATTGTATCAAATTCTACACTCTAATAATGCTTATTAGAAAAAGACACAGAGTAAGATGAAAATAGTAGTTGGGTCCAAACTTGCTCCTTTGAGAGCAGATGAGATTTTCTTTTGGCAGGGGGAACCGGGGTCCAGAGAACGCTTTCAGCTAGAGGAAAAAAGTTTCCCAACCCTCCAGAGCAGTTCTTCACTAGGGGAGGGGAAGAAAAGAATTGGCAAAAATTACCAATCCACCCTTTTTTTCCAAGGTGAACTCTATTGTGCACAGTTCTGGATCCAGTTCAATAACTGTAAAGTTTTTTTGTATGCATTAAATTACAGCAATAGGCCTACAGAAGAGGAGAAGCTTTTTTATTTTATTTTATTGAGATACAACCTACTAAAGGTATATGAAGTGAACATTCATGACCTTTGCCATCCATGAAATATTAAGAAGGTTAAGTAAATGATCCTGAAGCAGTGTCTCATGCTTTTCCAACTCAAGAGCTTTGTGTCAAAATTGCACTGTATCATGTATAAATGTATTCATTAACTTACATTTCACTTTTAAAGAGATTTCAGATATCTTTTCTGTTCACATATCTTAATTTCATGTTACATATAATCTTTTATACAATTACTTTGGTAACATCTTTACAATATTTAAAAAGTATGGATTTGTCACTATTACTGCATTCCCTAGCAAATACCAAAGAGCTCTGTGCATGAATTTTGGTGCGTCCGCCAGGACTCTGCTTATTTCTCTTTTTGCCTGTAGTCCGCTTCATACTGCTAGACTGTATTTCATAGAAACCCTTGAGATTCAGGATTAGCTTTTTCAGTAAGAGGAGGGCTCGGTCAGAGTTTACTCAGAAAGCCTCAGTGCATGCATCTCGCTCTGGCTCAATGGTTAGGCCCCTTATTATAGGAGGAGTTAAAAACAGCAGTACAACTAATGTACTAATACATGTGTATGCTAGAGTAAGAAAGACCAATACAAGTACCTGAGTGAAAAATAATCATAATGGACCTGAAAAAGTGAGTGGCAGAATGGTTTGTCTTAATGACTTTGTTTGGGAACATATAATCTTTGCTCTTGGAGTAGAAAAGAGATGAAAATTAATATCTCAGGAAGATGTTGGGAGTGACTTGTGCTGATGTGATGATTTCAAAAAATGATTATCTTGCCAGCATAATTGATACTTTAATGCCTAGTTGTTTTGCAAAGAGATTTCACTTAAAACTGACAGGAAATCTTATTTTATAAATTGCAAAGTATATGGATATTATATAGTTACAAAATCAAATGAAGTTTAAAGGCAGATAAATCTTAACATTTATTTTATTATAAGTAGCAGACAATTTGGGGAGACATTAATTTCCAATCTATATAATTGTTGAATACTAGTTAAGCATTCATTATATTCTATCTTTTAAATGTCATTAGCAGATCCACAAACATGGTTCTTATTTAAAGATCCTGAGCAGCTCTAAGTTGAAAACTGGGAAATTTCCTTTATTTTACTAAAAATTTATTTCTTTTTAAAGACCAATGAAAAATAAAATGTATTCAAGAAAAGTTGTATTGGGCTACTGACTCATTTAGCAAATCAATAAGAGTTAAATTAAGATTTAAGTGAACTAGATATTTCACATTCCCCCTCACATATTTCTGAACGTAAATAACGTGTAAATAATTGACATGTTCTCTTCCATGAAGATGGAACATATGGAGGTTTCATGTGAGATTAAGGAATACTTGCATTTAATCATACAGGTTTTACCATACAATAATGGGGCTCATTAGTAGTTTTCCTATTTGTGAGGGCATAGCTGTTTGTCTAGAGACAAGAAAGTTTACTGAGCCCCAGGGTGCATATAATTTGTTTTTTCTCATACTGCCATTCATATGCTTGAATTTATTCTGAGTGGTAAGCTATCTTCACTTGTGGCACAATCCAGCCAAAGTTAAGCACCTAGAAGTCCCATTTATTTTGAATGGGAGATAAGCAGGTGCTTAATTCTCCATTGAAATCAGTGGAACTTTAAATGTGTTTACTATTGGTGGGATAGCACTCTTATTTCCTTATAAATGCTATTTATAGCCATATTGGTTGTGTTTGAAGGTTGCTATGAATAAGGATATTTATCCTTCAGCTCCTAATTTTTTTGTAATGTGGATAAACTATATGTTGGTCCAATAAACAAATTTCCAATAATGTTATGGCCTTCCATTGATATACATAATATTTTTAGGACCCAACAGCACATGTAGTTGATAAGGGGCTTCTCTTAATCTAGCACTTTCAATTCTGTCTAAGCAAATACTTATCTTTACATGTTGTGTAAAATAGATTTGTGTAGTGTTTTGTGATTAAATTCAGTTTTGATTGGCAGCTAAGATATTTTTCTGTGGTTTTAATAATCTAAGGTCTTTGCATATAAAGGATATGTACAATTGCCTGGAAGACTGTTTTTGTTTTTTGTTTTTTGCTTTGTGTGGCCTTAGTATATTTATTGACATTTTAGCAAGTGTTTTAAAGAAGTTTTTATAATAGTGTAAACTGATGGGAAAATTTTAAGCCTCTGTGAATAATCCTCTAACACAGTGCATTTCTTTTAGTAGGTGACTGTACAAGCGTATCACTGTTAAAGCTATTTCTTTGTTTAAAAAAAAGTACAATGGAATGCATAGATTTTTCCCCCTGTAAAGTATTTTTTTAATAAACAGAAGTCTGATTTGTGCTTAATGAAAATGACTGTTTGGTAGAACCCTGTGTTAGAGAATATTGGGTACAGTGGAATAAATTGGGAAGGACACCTAGTAGTTTTTGAGTAGAAAGGTGGGATTAAGTTGAAATGTGAGATATTCAGATAGGTAACATAAAGTAAACCAATGTATATGCTACTTCAGGGCAAAACCTCTCAACATGGCTTTCAAAAAGTAATTAGTTTCATATATGCAGCAGGAATATTATGCTTTGGAATCATATCCAGTACAATCGATTATCAGGGTTATACTTTCAGCCATCTACTTCGGATCTATTCTGCTGACCTTTCTCATACAAGCTGTTTTTAACCCGTACTCCTGTTCCTTCTCTTTCTTTAGGTAGACTGATGTCTCAGTAAAACTTTTTATTTTAATAATGGAGAGATTTTTAGAATTTGAACAGCTCACCCTTTTTAGTATGATCTAGACTGTCTTGACTTTTTTTTGCCCAAAGTATTTTTCACACATGCATGCGAGGGAATATTTTAGCAGATCACAAAGCTGGATTTAAGCATAACAGGGATTCCTATTTTCCCTGTTGGCTAGTATTAGCAAAGGGGGTCTTGACTGGAGATATTTCTAGATATCCCTCCCTCCCTTCTTTGCATAAGTTGGCCAAATTTAACTGAACCTCTGTGTTCAATGTTACTATAGATTTGATATTTTTCAAAATTTCTAGAGAAAATAATCCTGAACAAAATGTGTTGCCTTTCAAAAGTGTTTTAAACTGGACTACTGTTTCACAAGTTGCAGACCTCTGTATCTCAGTGAAGCACAAAGCAGGAGAATGTGAGTTGTTCCCTTGATTCTTCCTCTTGCTAAAGTATAAAACAGTGTTTCTCAATCTTGCCAACTTCCAGGTATGCAAACCTCAATTCCCAGAATTCTCCAAGCAGCATAGTCACTGCTGAGAATTCTGGGACTTGGAAGTCCATATACCCTGTACATGGAAGTTGCCCAGATTGAGAAACACAACATAAAGTGATTTGTGCCATCTGGAACATGGCAAGTTGGCAAAATGTCTGAAGAAGAAACAAACATGAAGCCACATTCTTTTCCACACTGCCTCAATACTTATTTAACAATTCATTCATTGGCGATCACTCGTAGCCGAGTAAGATTGTCTTCCAAAGGTAAAATTTTAACGGTGGATCCGTAAGTGGCTATAAAGGCCAATTCTGGATCTGCACAACCTCCCACAATGAGGGCATAGGTTTCCGGGTGGGAGACGGTCATGATGAGGGTTTGCCTGACGTGCCTTCCTTTTAGCTCTTTTCTCCCTTTCGCCCTGTACTCGTGCTTCTTCAAAGTCCATAGCGCCATTAATAAAGGATGACCTCCAACTGAAACGCTCATGAGTTAGGGCTTCCCAGTTCTCAATGCTGATATTACATTTTTTAAAATTAGCTTTGAGAGTGTCTTTGAATCTCTTTTGCTGTCCACCAATATTCCGTTTTCCATTCTTAAGTTGGGAGTAAAGTAGCTGCTTTGGAAGACGATGGCCAGGCATTTGAACAACATGACCGGTCCAGCGAAGTTGATGTTGGATGATCATTGTTTCAATGCTGGTGGTTTTCGCTTCTTCTAATACGCTAACATTAGTCCGCCTATCTTCCCAAGTACTTTGCAGAATTTTTCGGAGGCAGCGTTGATGGAATCTTTTAAGAAGTTGGAGGTGCCGTTTGTAGAGGGTCCATGTTTCACAGGCGTACAGAAGGGTTGGTAGTACAAAGGCTTTGTAAACAAGCATTTTGGTCTCCCTGCGAATGTCCCGATCCTCAAACACTCTACACTTCATGCGGGAGAAAGCTACACTCGCAGAGCTCAGGCGATGCTGAATTTCAACGTCGATGTCGGCTTTTGTAGATAGATGGCTGCCGAGATAAGAAAAGTGGTCAACATTTTCTAGTGACACACCTTTAAGCTGGATTGATGGCGCTGCAGAGGGATTGGTTCGAACTTGCTGGTAAAGCACTTCGGTTTTTTTTAATGTTAATAGGCCGAGCTTTTCATATGCTTCTGCAAAGATGTTTAGGATAGTTTGAAGATCTTCCTCGGAGTGTGCACAGACTACGTTATCATCAGCATATTGAAGTTCTATAACAGAAGTTGCAATTACCTTATTTTTTGCTTTCAGCCTACTAAGATTAAAAAGCTTTCCATCTGTTCGATATATAATTTCTACACCAGTAGGAAGTTTCTCTTCAACAAGGTGTATAATCATAGTGATGAAGATAGCGAATAAGGTTGGAGCAATAACACAACCCTGTTTAACGCCGGATTCCACTTTAAATGGATTGCTTTGAGAGCCATTGTTATTCAGGATTGTTGCCATCATGTCGTCATGGAGTAACCGCAAGATGTTCACAAATTTATCAGGGCATCCGATTTTCAGAAGGATGGTCCAGAGAGCAGTACGATTTACAGTATCAAAAGCTTTAGTCAGATCAATAAACGCCATGTACAGAGGGTGGTTTTGCTCCTTGCATTTTTCTTGAAGCTGTCGTGCAGTGAAGATCATATCCACTGTTCCCCTGGAAGGGCGGAAGCCATTTTGCATTTCGGGGAGGATGTCTTCTGATACAGATAGGAGACGGTTTGCGATGGTCTTTGCCAGGATTTTGCCTGCTGTGGCTAGAAGGGAGATGCCTCGATAGTTTCCACAGTCTGTTCTATCACCCTTTTTAAAGAGAGTGATAATTATGGCATCCCTAAAGTCTGCTGGAATCTCCTCCCTCATCCAGATTTTTTCAATGAGCTTATGAAGTTGTTGTGTAAGTTCAGGCCCGCCTTCTTTAAAGACTTCAGCAGGAATCCCATCAGGTCCACTAGCTTTATTTTTCATTTGTTTGGTGGCTTTACTGACTTCCTCCAAACTAGGGGGTACTGCAAGCTCATCTCTTATTTGTTTTTGCGGGATTTGCAAGAAGACTTCATCAGCCACAGTAGAGTGACGATTAAGGAGATTGTAGTAATGCTCTTTCCAGCACAGTGCAATAGACTCTTTGTCCTTTAGAAGTTTAGCACCATCTACTGAGCGTAAGGGATTTGTACCATGGTTTGTTGGCCCCTAGATGGCCTTTATGGCATTAAAAAAGCCCCGTGCATCATGAGCATCTGCAAAATGTTGGGTTTCTTGGGCTTTTTTTATCCACCATATGTTCTTAAGTTCTCTAGTTCTTCTTTGGACTTCTGCCTTTGCACTGGCGTAGATTTTTTTCTTAACGGCACAGTTAATATCTTTTTGCCATATCTGGAAGGCTTTCCTTTTTTTGTCAACAATATGTTCAATCTCACTATCGTTCTCATCAAACCAGTCCTGATGTCTCTTAGTCTGGTATCCGATAGTTTGTGCACAGGCTGAAATAATAGAAGTCTTCAATTTAGTCCAGTGTTCCTCAACATTTTCAGGAAGTTCCATAGGTAGATGTTCCTTGAGAGTTGATTGAAAGCAAGCTCATTTAATAGAATCTTGAAGGGCCAGTGTATTCATTTTACGCCTTGGTTTTCTTCATTGGAGCCTACGATGAGGGACAATCTTTATGGCCATCATGGATCGAATTAATCGATGGTCTGTCCAGCAGTCATCGGCGCTTGTCATGGCTCTGGTGGGAAGTACATCACGGCGATCTCTAGCACGGACAATTACATAATCTAAAAGATGCCAGTGCTTTGATCATGGGTGCTTCCATGATGTTTTAAATTTATTTTTCTGGCGAAAGAGTGTGTTAGTAATGACAAGGTTATGCTCTGCACATTTAGTCAGAAGTAAGATTCCATTCGTGTTGCTGTTGTCAACTCCTTTTTTCCCAATGATCCCTGGCCACAAATCAAAGTCACGCCCAACTCTTGCATTGAAATCGCCCAGGAGGATAATTTTATCCTCCTTTGGTATCTCTGATAAGATGGTGTCCAGCTGGGTATAAAATTTTTCCTTGATATCCTCATCTGCATCTAGTGTTGGTGCGTAAGCACTTAGGATAGTTGCCTGTTGGTTTTTGGCGAGTTTTATTCGGAGAGTTGAGAGTCGTTCGTTAATCCCAGTGGGAACTTCTGACAAGAGCTTCACAAGGTCGTTTTTGATAGCAAAGCCTACCCCATGTATTTGTCGTTCTTGTTCAGGCAGTCCTTTCCAAAAGAAGGTATAACCTCCTTTTTCTTCCTTCAACTGTCCTTCTCCTGCTCTTCGAGTTTCTTGGAGTGCTGCTATATCAATATTAAAATGTCTCAGCTCCCTTGCAATAATGGCAGTCCTACGTTCAGGTCGTTCACTATCCATATTGTCTTGCAGTGTCCGTATATTCCATGTTCCAAAATTCATGTGTTTTTTACTACCGCTAGATGGTGATCCCACTGGTCGCGGTAATCCAGTCAGGGAGAAAATGAGGCAGACTATGTTTAGGGCACCTTTTCTAGCCCCCTCCCCATATGGGGTGAGCAGAGTGGATCCTAAATAGGGCTGCTCAGTCGTGGATACAGCTGCCGAACTACTCAACTGCCTCGATCCTTGAGTCAGGGCGACTGAATCCGTATCCACCGCCCATGTGCTGGTCCATGACTAGGAGCTTCCGGATTTCACAGTCCTGCCCCCGTTGCCATTCGTCAATCGCCATGGGACTTTTGATTGTTTTGGGTTTGGTGTGGTTGGAAGACGCCTGTGCGTGAATTTGTTTTATGTGTGGAGATCGGTGCACAACGATCAGCACACAACCTTCACAGAAAAAGGCTCTAATCCAATGGCATGGATACCATGACGATTGGTGACCTTTTGTCTGCTGCAGCCTTCATCCGCCTTCGCAGCCGTTGTAACAATACACCTTGTTATCTTCCGCCTGTTCTGCCGTTGAGGACTTTCTTGGATCGTTCTTTGTCTGGTTCCTCCCCCTGGACCTTACCGCCATGGGTGACCCTACCAGGAGTACATGACTCCCGACGGCTTCGCTCACAGGGTTCATTGGGAACACACAAGCCCACTCACCACAACAAGGTGACGATCCAGCGAGTGTGTTATTTAACAATAGTTAGACCTTCTCTCCCTCCTTAAAATGTTTCCTAGCGCCCCTAATGTATGTTAACAAGCTCAAACTCTCTTCACCTGAGAGCGCAAACCACCTGCTCAAGTAGCTGGACAAAAATACAAGGCAACATATTTTGCTTCCTGTATGCCAGTTTACTTGTGGTTACTGCTTCCATGAGATTCCTGGAGTCCCAAAGAACAGAACCTCTTAACGGCAGTGGCCAGCTGCAAATCAAGAGGTCGATGCTTAAAATAAAAGCTATTCTGGGGTAATAAGGTTGGTGTAAAAAGAGTTCCTCCAAGATAGGCTTCTTCGATTGACCTTGGCACAAAAGCACTCCATTTGTTCTGTTTTCTGTACATGTCATGTAAGTACTGTTGGGGTTGTAATGAGGGAGGAATCTGCTGGCAGTAGCTGGTGTTTAGAGATGCGCTGAGGAGAATATTAAATGGAAAATAGCCTCAGAGCAGGCATTGAGATAATAACCAGCAAGGGACAACGTAATGAAAATCTAATACAGCCATTGCAGGGAAGGGATGGCAGGCGACTGATTGATATTCCTTTTTGACTGCAATTATACTGTAGAAGTCAAAGGGACAGGGAAGGTGGCCCCTCCAGTCTAAAGGTCTGCTCTTCAATGTGAGGTAAACAGCTGGTAAACCGACTATCCAGGATTTAATCCTAGATGAGACTGCTACATATATAGAGTCAGTTTGGTCTAGTGGTTAAGGTGCTGGGCTAGGAACCAGGAGTCTTGTGAGTTCTAGTCCCGCCTTAGGCATGAAAGCCGGCTGGGTGACCTTGGGCCAGTCACACACACACACAACCCAACTCACCTCACAGGGTGGTGGTTGTGGGGAAAATAGGAGGAGGAAGGAGTATTGGGTATGGTCGCCGCCTTGAGTTACATTATTTATAAAAATAATAAAGGCGGAATAAAAAATAAATAAAATAAATGAGACCTGAGAGGAGAGGAAAGAATTTCCTTCCATCTCTACTTGTCAGACTGTTCTGTGGTGAAGCAGGCTAGGATTAGTGGTAATGATCTGTAGGAAGCTCTGAAAGTTTGTAGTGCCTACAGCTGCATTTGTATGTCTGGGACAGTGTAGGGATACTTATAGTGTACTATCTACCCTACTGCTTAGTCTCTTCCACCATCCACAATACTGTGACCTCTGTGACACTGTACATTCAAATTGATACCACACCCTACACATGCAGCAAGGTAAATTATGGATTTGCTACTTGGCATGGAGGTGGGGATCTGAAGGTGCAGGGGATGTGTGTCTCTCAGACATTCCCTGAGTCAGTTTTAGCTTGATGACTGACAGAAATCTCTGCATGGATAAAAAAAAACTGTTAAAATGTCACCCAGGCATCTGTCAGTGAAAATCCCGATTGATCTATAGAACATGGAGGCAGCCAGTGTGGTTGATACCATCAACTATCAGCCTAAGTGCTTTTTCCCTCTTGCAGAACCAAATCAACACCTTGGTTTCCTAGAGAGCTTGGAGTGAGGACACAGATATAGTCACCTGGAGCACAAGTGGAGGAACTCTTCAGATGGATCATTTCAAGCAGGGGAGGGGTGCGCCCGCTCCTCTCATGCCAATGGATACAGTGAAGAGTGCTTGCTTCTCTGCCTCCATTGCAACTGCACAGAATAGGTTGGAATGGTTTTCCTCTATATTTGAAGCAGGGACATAACAGTTGTTTGCTTGCAGTGAGTAATTCACTCTCAATCCAGCCTATCTCACAGAGTTGTTGGGCTTGGGAGAAAATAGGGAGGTGGAAGTGGTATGCCCACCACCTTGAACTCCTGAAGCAAAGGTGGGATAGAAGTCAAATAAATATTTGTGGATGAAGCTAATCAGATCTGCCTTGACTTTAGCTCCAGTATTGGGACAGGTCATTGGAATGTAACTTCAGCAACTACTGCTCCTGGGTTTGGTTTTGCTTTTTCCAGCTTCTAAGTTTTAAAGATGTGAACAGGATCTGGGACAGCAAAGGGCTACCACCTGTTTAACTGATATTTGCCTCTCCCGATTAAACAGGACTGATTCAGGGAGGTGCCCAATGCCTCCTTGCTCGGAGGATGTATTTTCCCCTCCCTAATGTAAGTAGTTGGAAGACCTTTATTGAAGAAACCCTCTATGCAATTTTAGGCCATATTTTCTACATCAACAATCTCAAGCATTCTATTTTTGGGAAATATTATATAAGAAGATAGGAACCTTGTAGGTGTAGATCATTTACCCAGAACTCTTAGCTTAATTGGTGTTTAAAGTGTTTCCTACGCCCGGGTCCCCTCGTTTCTTTGTTGGTATGGAATTAGGACTTTTAACCTGAGAATGGTTTTTGCATGCTTAACCTTTGCATGGCTAACTCCACAAAACCCTTTACCTGCATTTACCTACCTCTACCGACAAAAAGTTCCCAAAACCTCATTTACGTTCTATTCATAAAGATTTTAGCCCGTCGCATTAAATTTTACTCTTTTAAGAACATACCCTTGATTCTAAACCAAAGAAATTCCTGTTACATCTATAGGTGTTAATTTTTTTCCAGGTATTCGTTAAATAAAATCCCATTCCTTCCTAGCTCTCCGCCGAATTGTTACTGACTGAATGCAGCGTGACCCCTTCCCGCTCTCTATATTCGGAACAAGGTGAATCTAATCTGCCTCGTGACTCCGGAAGAGTGCGCTCCGCTAAGTGGTAGCTCAGACCTCCCTCCCGCTCGCATCTCAAACTCGGCGCTTGATTGCTTTTGCCTCTTCCGTAACAATTAAGAGCCGAAAAGGTGGTTGTGGCGCTTGATTGATGTTGCCTGTCATAACAGGATGGTCGAGGCAGATATGGGCGCGAGCCCTCTCTCTAGTCGCTTCCTTGCGTTTCCATGGGAACAGTAAGAGACTGAGTGGTAGCGCCCAAAGGCTGGGCTTTTGGAACGTTTGTGGATTAAATGTGGAAGAGGCAGTTGAGGGGTCTGGGGCAGGAGCTGATGCAGGTAAAGGTTGAGGCTTGTAGGGGGTTGGGCATGGATGAAATAAGGGACAGCAAGAGCTTAGAATGGCAATGTTGAGAGGGAGGGTTTAAAGGAGTTGAGCCCCTGGGGAAGGCTAGAGGGTGAGGGAGTGGGTTTAGGATTGTGGATAACTGAACAAGGAAGAGGGGTAGTTGGTCAGTATGCCTCTCTCAGACCTTCAGAAGTGGCCCTAAGAAATGCTTGATTTGGCAAGTGAGCATATTCATTGATGCTTGAAGCGGCCAGCTGCTTGGACCCACTACTGTTGAAAGAGATTTCATTAAATGGGCTGCTGAATTGAAAACTGTTAGGTAAAACAGGTAATGTTAAAGTGCAAAAGGGAAGGATACTTTGGCTCCATTTTAAGTACTTCGGAAGGGAAAAAAAAGCAAATTAATTGGGGCTTTAAAACAGCCAGATCTTAGATAAAATTTATGTTTCACAGGTGGATTGGTTGGTGGAAGGGAGTGTTTGCTTTTTTTTTTGTCTGAGTTAACTCTTTTACTTTTTTTTGGCAGCACTTACAGCAAGGAAACAACACAATTCAACTGGTAAGGGACTTGAAATAAACACAAATAATTGAGTAATTGAACCCCACAAGCTTTTTGGGCTTTTTCTTATCCTTTTAATTGCTAGCTTCTTGTTGACCAAGATTTATATTTAAAAAATATGTGATTGCTTTAAAAAACTGTCCTGGCTCTGCATTGCTTCTTTCTTCAAAGTTCAAGTAACTTTGATTTCAGATTCATAGTTCTCTACTCTGAAAGAAGGACCAAATAAATAAATAAAACGACTAAAGCAATTAGATGCAGGGATTTAATCCTTTAAAAATTAGAGCAGGAATGAGGACTCTGTGGATTTGAAGAAGTTAAAGTACTGCTCCCAGTATCCCTAATCATGGTTATTTTTGCTGGGAATGGAGTTCAACAGTACTGGAGAAACTTTAGGTTCCCTCATCCCTATAATAGAGGCAAAAGGGAAGGCTTATTTTTCTGATCTCTGCATTATACTCTTGTAGTTAAGTTCTGCATGGAATAAACTAATATGATGTAGTAGCCAAGTCTGACAGTAGAAGGACTACCTGTATTTTTTTTTAAGGAGAACAATTAGTGGTTCCTGGATGCCTTTAATCATTACTTGGTTCCAAACTTTATAGTTGTGTCATGGTTGGTTCAAGGAATCCTTCATCAACAGATAACAGTCTTGGGCATAGATATAGTAACAGTTAATTTTTTGGAGTCGAGGGGATCTGTTTCCCAGCCTGATCCAGAAAAACCTGTAACATAAATACTGTTGTTCTACATAGACAAACATGCTTGACCTGCTTTCTTGACCCCCACAATTTGCAAATATGTGTATGTGTGTTTTAATTTCTTGATGTTTCAGTAGCATGCACTTGATTTGAGGCAAAATGTATAGACATGTTGCATTAAAAATGTGTCTCATTTAAGCTTTTTTTTTTAAACTTAGGTTTGGTGGTCAGACAACGCTGGACTCCCAGGCTACCTTTAATTTTCCCTTCTCTTTGTTAATTGCCACTTGCCACTGATGATGTGTCCCTCTGTTCCAATGTCATGAATGACTGCTGGCCTTTAAATTCATAATACTGACACTCCACAGCCTGTTAATTCCCAAGGCATGCATTACCGCAGCCTACAGCTTAGGCTCCTTTTTACAGCTGCCTATATCTTAGTTTGCTGCTCAGCTGCTATACTTGCCACATCCTTTCAGAACTGCAGGAAAGGATCAGTGGATACAGCACTTGGCTAATGCTGTCTGCGACGACATGATGATTCAGGCAAAAGCAGTTGAAAGCATTCTGTTCTGCTGCTTCCTTCTGTTTCCATGGTAACAGGAAGAAGCTCTGAAGGGTGGTGTCCTAGGGCTGCTTTTCTTGGGTGTTTGTGGGGGAAATGAAGAGGGATCACTTAAGGGTCTGTGGCTGAGGCCAGGACCAGGAGGGGAATTGATGTAGGTAAAGGTTGAGGCTTGGAAGGAATTGGACCCACATGAAATGAGTGACAGAAAGGATGAAACTGAGAAGGTCCTGGGTTTAGAATGGCAATGTTTGAAAGGGCTTGAGTCACTGGGCAAGGCTAGTGGGTAAGGAAGAGTGCTAAGGATTGAGGATAACTGAAGGAAGAAGTGGGGGGGGGGGCACTGACTTACCAGGTAACCGGGCTCTCCTCCCAGCCAGCAAGGGAAGTCTGAGGTCAGTCTTTGTATGGAAGCAGCCATGTACCATTACTGGGGGGAGGGGGGCTGATTACATCATGCAGCACATGTGTTCCAATCAGGACGAGTAATGTGTGGGCTGTGGGCCACATGGAAAGTTCCAGACCTATTTTTACAGCCCACAAGGCATCTTTCACATCTGAGATTAAATAAAGGATAAAAGGATTGTGTTAAACCTTTGTAAGGCTAAGGCACTCATCTTGTTCTTTAATCTCTCCAAATCCACAATAAAAAGGCTGAAATTTTAGTTCTGTCCACTCTGGTGATGACGTTATGGTACCAGCCCCACACACTCAGCAGGGATTCCTAAAGTGTAATCTTAATGTACACACCTCCCCTAAAAACCCAAACACCAAAATGAACAGAAATAAACAATGAAAACAATTCAATGAACCTTTGGGAAAGGTGGATTTATTGTAACAATGTAACTACTGTAAAAGATTCTTCACACTTCCCCTGGGCTCACTCTACCTCCCCAAGGGAGGTGCACCTCACAGTTTGGGAAACCCTGCTCTGCAGGCTTTGGAGGCAAGAAAGAAATGAAAGGGTGGGTCTTGCTTGTAAAAAGGTTTCCTACTCCTTTTCATTTTCCTATTAAAATACACAGAAAGACTCATTACAACATGATATATGTAAAAAGTCCAAAATACGCATCTCTTACCTAATAGAAGAGGTAATAAATTAATTTGGGAATGTCGTCAGCTGACTGTGGGTACCTTTTTTTGATATCCCCATATGATCTCTCCATAATAAGCTCTCTCTATGTTTGTACAGTTGAGTTGGCAGTTGGAGTCTGAGATACCAGATGGCTTCAAATGATGAAGACGCCATTGCTTGGTACCAAAAGAAGGTCAGGATTAGGCTTGTTTTTGAGCTTAATATATTTGCTCTGTAGTTAAGATTATATCATAGCTTTAAACAATTATTTTTTTTAGAATTTGCACATTCTTTAAATCAGGGTAGCCAACAGGGTGCTTTCAAATGTTTGGGACTTCAGCTCTTCAACAAGGGATTATTGGAGATATAGTCAAGATATCTGGAGTGATTCTTTTGCTTGGTTTCGGACATGATTTAGGATTTCTTATTTTAATTGCACCTACTATCAGATTAGTATGTGTATTTTCTGTGCTTTGTTTTTACATTCAGTAAAGCAATTGTATAAATTCTACTTAGAGATATTGAAGAATGAGTTATAAAACAAATCCAAAATATAGCTGTGTGTTTATTTTATTTCATAATGAATAATAAAGTTTAGTTCTCCTTGAATCTTTCAGCATTTTCTATAACATATAACATCATGTAGAATATTGATGATTGCTCTCTTCTTCCATTTGTAATAACACAACTATAACACCTCTCCAAAATACTCTTTTCTATATCTGTAGTATTAAATAGAGGAATTCTAGGAAATAACTCAGTAAATATTCAAATGTTATTGTTTTACTAATACATTAGTATTGACAGTAAAAGTAATATATGAGGAATAGCTGCTCTTTTTTCAGATTGGAGCTTACGATCAACAAATATGGGAAAAATCCATAGAACAGACTGAGATGAAGGTAAAAATTTTGTTTTGTGGGCAATTTTGTTGAATTTCTTAATTCTTTGTTTTGTGGATCTGTGGAATGACACAGCTGAAATATGTTGTATGTGACAAATAGAATGGCTTGTAAAATAAATATACTTGTAAGGGGTTCAATGGATATACGTAGTATTTTCTACTTACAATTGCCCACATCTAATTAAAGGGATTTTGCAGCATGGAGGGTTGTGAAGTATTTGTTGACTTTCTACCATGCAATTGTTGAAGACAGTTCTGCAATAGTTCCTCATTGCCATAAATGGGAAACACTATGCTTGATGGGAATTTGGATGCACAAGTCATTCAAGTTCTGAGCTGAAACAGAAGCATTATGAAAAATCAGAAAGACATCGTACTGCAGTGAGGATTGGCAGTGTAGATGTAACCGACTGGGAGCAAGGTGGAGCCCAATAGGGAACTGAGTGTGATAAAGATTATTTGGCTGTGATTCTAAAAAGCAGATATTGTAGTACACTCTCTGAAGACCATGAGAATTTTAGCTTTTATTAATATTTAAGTTTACATTAATGACTCAGATTAAAATTTGTTTTAGTTTTGTCCATGCAATATTTATGCATGGTCAAATGTTATGAGAAGCTGGCAATTATAGATTGTCAGCATCAGAGACTGTATCCGATGGTTGTAATTCTGCTAATCAAAAGTGTCCACTCGAATAGGATATGAGTATTTTTTATTTTTGAAACTTCTTGAAACAATTGCATGCCCTGCTGCTCTGATTAAGAAACAGTTACATTCATACAGTATTTGTCTGGGGCTACAGAGTGAAGTAAGTATTATTGGCTACTGAGAAAGTATTATCTTCCTGCTCATGAGGGATGTTTTCTGTCAGCGAAATGACCAGTGTATACAGTGTATTAATTTTTCAGACAGATTCTGAATGGTAAAGGCATGCGGTAGTACATTTATAAATTGGGGATTGACAAATTGTAGGAGTAGATGAAACAAGCAATAGCATACAAGTCTTATATCATAATGTCGGGATTACCTTCAGGTATGTTTCTTTAAAAACATACTTTGCTCATATATCTTTATATAAAAAAATGGCAGATATTCTCTGATATAGCCTTGCCCTATGTGGTTGCCCTTTATATGGCATTGGACTACAATTCCCAGAATTCTCAGCCAATTACCCTACTAGCTGGGAATTGAAGAAGATTATTCTGTGCTTCCCACATGAACATGACTATGAAAGAGTAATAGTAATCTAATCTATATGCTATGACATCAGGGAAATAACCTATTCATTACAAAATGTTCTAATTGTTTATTACTAAATGTGCAGGGCTTCAAAAGCAAACCCAGAAAGAAAGGCCACATACAGCCTGACTTGATAGATGTTGATTTAATAAGAGGTATGAACTATTTGAACATTTAATCACTTGTATTAAATTTGCAAAACATTTATATTCTGTGCAGTCAGATAAGTAATACCTATTATACAGATAAAGTATTTAGCACCTGTCTTACTTTATTTATAATAAAATTATAAATAAAATGTCTGCTGTGTTTTTTAGACTTTTGTGGCAGCTTAGAATAATTAAAAACCACCTAAACCAGAACAAGACATTTTAAAAGCCAGCAAGGATTTATATTTAAGCAAAAGTTTTTTGGGAAAGGTGGGCCCAGTGACCCACCTTCAGGGCCGTGCAGAGGAATTTTCTGGGCATCTGCAGGATAAAATTGCTTGGATCTGTTCCAAGTTGGACTCCAAGCATGAGGCATGGTCTGTGGAGATGCCTGGGGCACATACTTACCCAGTTATTTGGGAACAGTTTGATCCTGTTGGGCCCGAGGAAGTGGACAGGGTCCTCCGGACTGTAAATGCCACCACGTGTCAATTAGATCCATGCCCCTCCTGGCTGGTGAAGGCAGCTTGGGAGGTGATGTGTGGTTGGGTCCAGGCAATGGTAAATACATCCTTGGGAGAGGGGGTGTTCCTGGCTGCCTTTAAGGAGGTGCTGGTGCACCCTCTCCTCAAGAAACTGTTGCTGGACCCTACTGTACTGGACAATTTTCATCCAGTCTCCCACCTCCCCTTTTTAGGGAAGGTGGTTGAGAAAGTGGTGGTGTTACAGCTCCAGAGGATTCTGGATGAAACGGATTATCTAGACCCCTTCCAGTCAGGTTTCAGGCCCGGATACGGAACGGAAACAGCATTAAACAGAAACAGCATTGGTCGCACTTATGGATGCTCTCTGGCGGGAGCGTTATGGGGGCAGTCCATCCTGGCTCTTCTTTACCTCTCAGCGGCTTTCGATACCGTCGACTATGGTATCCTTTTGGGGTGACTCAGGGAGCTGGGGGTGGGCGGCGTGGTTTTGCGCTGGTTCACCTCCTTCCTCCGTGGCCGGTCCCAATCAGTGGTGATAGGGAGTGAGAGATCCGACCCACGGCCCCTCCTTTGTGGGGTGCCGCAGGGTTCGGTACTCTCTCTGCTCCTCTTCAACATCTACATGAAACCACTGGGTGAGAACATCCGTCACCACAGGATGAGGTATCATCAGTATGCTGATGATACCCAATTATACATCTCCATCCCGGGTGAAGTAAGTGATGCTGTGACCACTCTCTCTTGATGCCTGGGGGCTGTGGGGGTCTGGATGGGGAACAACAGGTTTCAGCTGAACCCTGGTAAGATGGAGTGGCTGAGGGTTAATGGCTCCTCTGTATCCGGGAATTTACCATCTTTAGCTCTGGATGGGGTTGCACTGCCCCAAACAGACCCGGTGTGGAATCTGGGGGTTCTTCTGGACTCAACTCCTGCTCGAAGAGCAGGTGGCAGTCGTGGCCAGGAGGGCCTTTGCTCAACTTCGTGTTGTGCGCCAGTTACGCCCTTTCCTGGATCGGGAAGCCCTCCAAACAGTCACTCATGCCCTGGTCATCTCCCATATAGACTATTGCAATGCGCTCTACATGGGGCTACCCTTGAAGACTATACAGAAGCTACAGCTGGTCCAGAATGCGGCCGCGCGGGCAATTTTAGGTGCCCCAAGATCGACACATGTAACACCTTTGCTACGAGAGCTGCATTGGGTACCAGTTTGCTTCCGGGTCCAATTCAAGGTGTTGGTTATTACCTTTAAAGCCCTACATGGCATGGGTCCAGGTTAGCTGAGGGACCGTCTCATCCCCATTACATCAACCTGTCCTACCCGGTCATGCAGAGAGGGCATGTTGCGGACCCCGTCTACAAGGGAATGCCATCTGGTGGGGCCCAGGAAGCAGGCCTTCTCTGCAGTGGCCCCCGCCCTCTGGAACATTCTTCCCCCAGGGGTGAGGCAAGCCCCCTCTCTCCTGACCTTCCAGAAAAAGTTGAAGACCTGACTTTGCCATCTCGCTTGGGGCGGGAAGGGGAGTCGTCATTCTTGGGGATGGCTGGTGAACTGATTTAGAACTTTTTACTTCCATCTTGACTCTATTTTATATTTATAGTTTGTATTTATATTTATATTGATATTTTATGTATTGTGGTTTTATTGTATTTTAATTTTTTAGTTTTATTGTAAACTGCCCAGAGTCCCTCTTTTGTGGGGAGATGGGCGGTGGCAAAATTTAATAGATAAATAAATAAATAAAACAAAATGTTCAGTGTAAATTAATAAAGCCTGACCTCTTGGAGATGCCCAATATTGCAAGTGATACTTTAAAATATGTCCTGACAACCACCTTTCTAAAGTGATTGGCCCTAGAACAAAAAAAATGGGCAGGTACAGGCAGTTCACATGTGAGAGAAGGCAATCTTTCATATAACCTGGGTCCAAATTGATTAGAGGTTTATCAATAATAAACATCACTTTGAATCTGTTGTAGTAATGCAGAGCTTTCCAAACTGTGTGTCGCGACACAAAAGTGTGTCGCCACACAACCCGGAAGCGCTGATCATCATCAGCGCTTCCGGGTTTTCCCGCGGCAACACACCAACGGCGGCGCGCAAAAACCCGAAAGCGGCAGCAGCGCTTCCGGGTTTTTGCGCGCTGCCGCAACGGCGGTACTTCCGGGTTTTCCCGCGGCGACACACCAACGGCGGTTGGTGTGTCGCCGTGGGAAAACTTTGGAAAGCCCTGTAGTAATGAATTGGAATCACTGCTGATTTCCTATCACTGGGTGAAGAGTCCCCAGTCCCACCTCGCCCAACAGAGGAGGTGTTTGTTGTGTTTTGTACCTAATTGAAATTTTGAAATATTCTGTACCCTTATGTAGAGCATATTGCAAAAATCTACTTTGATAGTTAATAAAATATTTGTAACAGATAACACTCCTTCAAGAAATAGGAGAAGTAGTGCATCTGCCAAAATTTTACAGAAGCACTCCTAGCTACCATTTGACAATGTAAGATCAGAAAGACTCCTAGATACACTGGAGCAGAGAATATCCTCCTTTAAGAGCAGTGTATCCCCATCCAGAACAGACTAAGCACCTAATTCTTAACTAGATTTCTTAAAGGTGCAGTCTCTTTAAAGTAAAACTTAACTCCTGCTGATTTCATGGACATGTCCATGAAGCTTTCGTGGCAACAGGATGGAAGTGCTTTGCCATTGTCGTCTTCTGGGATTTTTTCTTTGGGTGTGTGTGTGTGCTTCCCAGTCTGACCTCCAACCCTGGCATTTCTGGATAGTCTACTATCCCAGGGTTAACCAGGTCTGACTACAGCACATCTGATTTTTATGGATTAAATTTCAACTTGGTGCTGCGACCAAATTGCTCTTCAGAGCTTCCACAGTTGCCCCAAATTCACCCAAAAGGTGAAAACAGAATATTGATGATGTCCAACCAAATCCCTGAATAATTGTCTTACAGTTCTCATTTTCCAAGAGCTAATGCACTTTTCTTGATTACCTTCTAAAATACTTGTTTTCATCTTACAAAATTTTCAGGTTCCACATTTGCCAAAGCTAAACCTGAAATTCCTTGGACATCACTTACAAGGAAAGGAATCGTGCGAGTTGTGTTGTTCCCATTTTTTAGTCACTGGTGGATACAAGTGACTTCTGGGCGTATATTTATGTGGCTGTTAGTACTCTACCTCCTACAAGGTGAGTAGGGATTAAAATTATGCTGGGATCATTCAGGGCTGCAACTAGGGGGGACAAGCGGGGCATGTGCCCCGGGTGCCGTGCTGGGGGGGGCGCCAAAATGACAAAATAGTATTTGTATATTGAATGTTTCCTGGAGGGGGGGCGCAGAATCCATGTTTGCCCCGGGTGACACAGACCCTAGTTGCCCCTCTGGGATCATTTAATAACCTGAGAAATTAACTCTGGGTTTGCTTACTTAAACAGATATAATGGTGAAACTTCATATTAAACCATTACTTATGCCATAACTGAGATGCTAGTAACATTGATTTACTCCAGCAAAGGAGATCGTTACCTTGTCGTGGTGCTGGAGCTTGAGCACCTCAATGAAACCATGAGCTAAACCGTGAAGGGACACCCAAGACGGGAAGGTCATGGCAGAGAGGTCAGACTAAATACGATCCCTGGGGAAGGTAATGGCAACCCACCCCAGTATTCTTGCCGTGAAAATTAAATGGATCAGTACAACCAGAGATATGTCGGTATACCATTGGAAGATGGGACTCCCAGGTCAGAAGATGGTCAAAATGCTACTGGGCAGGAACAGAGGATACGTTCAACTAGCCCCAGACGTGATGACGCAGCTAGCTCAAAGCCGAAAGGACGGCTAGCGGCCGACGGTGCTGGTGGTGAATGACGAATCCGATGTTCTAAAGATCAACACACCATAGGAACCTGGAATGTAAGATCTATGAGCCAGGGCAAATTGGATGTGGTTATTGGTGAGATGTCAAGATTAAATATAGACATTTTAGGTGTCAGTGAACTGAAATGGACTGGAATGGGCCACTTCACATCAGATGACCACCAGATCTACTACTGTGGACAAGAGGACCACAGAAGAAATGGAGTAGCCTTCATAATTAATAATAAAGTGGCTAAAGCAGTGCTTGGATACAATCCAAAAAACAATAGAATGATCTCAATTTGAATTCAGGGTAAGCCATTTAACATCACAGTGATCCAAATATATGCCCCAACCACAGATGCTGAAGAAGCAGAAGTAGATCAGTTCTATGAGGACCTGCAGCACCTACTAGATAATACACCAAAAAGAGATGTTATTTTCATTACAGGAGACTGGAATGCTAAGGTGGGTAGTCAGACGACACCTGGAATTACAGGCAAGCATGGTCTGGGAGAACAAAATGAAGCAGGACATAGGCTGATAGAATTTTGCCAAGACAACTCACTGTGCATAACAAACACTCTCTTCCAACAACCTAAAAGACGACTTTATACATGGACTTCACCAGATGGTCGACACCGAAATCAGATTGACTACATCCTTTGCAGCCAAAAGTGGCCGACATCTATACAGTCGGTAAAAACAAGACCTGGAGCTGACTGTAGTTCAGATCACGAACTTCTTATTGCACAATTTAGAATCAGACTAAAGAGAATGGGGAAGACCCACAGATCAGTTAGATATGAGCTCACTAATATTCCTAATGAATATGCAGTGGAGGTGAAGAATAGATTTAAGGGACTAGATTTAGTAGATAGGGTCCCAGAAGAACTATGGACAGAAGTTCGCAACATTGTTCAGGAGGTGGCAACAAAAAACGTCCCAAAGAAAAAGAAAACCAAGAAGGCAAGATGGCTGTCTGTTGAGACACTGGAAGTAGCCCAAGAAAGAAGGAAAGCAAAAGGCAACAGTGATAGGGGGAGATATGCCCAATTAAATGCAAAATTCCAGAGGTTAGCGAGAAGGGATAAGGAATTATTTTTAAACAAGCAATGTGCGGAAGTGGAAGAAGACAATAGAATAGGAAGGACAAGAGACCTCTTCCAGAAAATTAGAAACATTGGAGGTAAATTCCAGGCAAAAATGGGTATGATCAAAAACAAAGATGGTAAGGACCTAACAGAAGCAGAAGAGATCAAGAAAAGGTGGCAAGAATATACGGAAGATCTGTATAGGAAGGATAATAATATTGGAGATAGCTTTGACGGTGTGGTCAGTGAGTTAGAGCCAGACATCCTGAAGAGTGAGGTTGAATGGGCCTTAAGAAGCATTGCTAATAACAAGGCAGCAGGAGACGACGGTATCCCAGCTGAACTGTTTAAAATCTTGCAAGATGATGCTGTCAAGGTGATGCATGCCATATGCCAGCAAATTTGGAAAACACAAGAATGGCCATCAGATTGGAAAAAATCAACTTATATCCCCATACCAAAAAAGGGAAGCACTAAAGAATGTTCAAACTATCGAACAGTGGCACTTATTTCACATGCCAGTAAGGTAATGCTCAAGATCTTGCAAGGTAGACTCCAGCAATTCATGGAGCGAGAATTGCCAGATGTACAAGCTGGGTTTAGAAAAGGCAGAGGAACTAGAGACCAAATTGCCAATATCCGCTGGATAATGGAGAAAGCCAGGGAGTTTTAGAAAAACATCTATTTCTGTTTTATTGACTATTCTAAAGCCATTGACTGTGTGGATCATAACAAATTGTGGCAAGTTCTTGGTGGTATGGGGATACCTTGTCTGCCTCCTGAGGAATCTGTATAAAGACCAAGTAGCAACGGTAAGAACAGAGCACGGAACAACGGACTGGTTTAAGATTGGGAAAGGAGTACGGCAGGGCTGTATACTCTCACCCTACCTATTCAACCTGTACGCAGAACACATCATGCGACGTGCTGGGCTTGAGGAATCCAAGGCTGCAGTTAAAATCGCTGGAAGAAACATTAACAATCTCAGATATGCAGATGATACCACTTTGATGGCTGAAAGCGAGGAGGAGTTGAGGAGCCTTATGACGAAGGTGAAAGAAGAAAGTGCAAAAGCTGGGTTGCAGTTAAACCTCAAAAAAACCAAGATTATGGCAACCAGCTTGATTGATAACTGGCAAATAGAGGGAGAAAAAGTGGAGGCAGTGACAGACTTTGTATTTCTAGGTGCAAAGATTACTGCAGACGCTGACTGCAGCCAGGAAATCGGAAGACGTCTACTTCTTGGGAGGAGAGCAATGGCAAATTTTGATAAATTTGGGTCCCTCTGTGTGGGGGGAGATGGGCGGGATATAAATGTAATAAATAAATAAATAAAATAGTTAAGAGCAGAGACATCACACTGACAACAAAGGTCCGCATAGTTAAAGCAATGGTATTCCCTGTAGTAACCTATGGCTGTGAGAGCTGGACCATAAGGAAGGCTGAGCGAAGGAAGATAGGTGCTTTTGAACTGTGGTGTTGGAGGAGAATTCTGAGAGTGCCTTGGACTGCAAGAAGATCAAACCAGTGCATCCTCCAGGAAATAAAGCCAGACTGCTCACTTGAGGGAATGATATTAAAGGCAAAACTGAAGTACTTTGGCCACATAATGAGAAGACAGGATATCCTGGAGAAGAAGCTGATGCTAGGGAAAGTGGAAGGCAAAAGGAAGAGGGGCCGACCAAGGGCAAGATGGATGGATGATATTCTGGAGGTGACGGACTCAACCATGGGGGAGCTGGGGATGGTGACGGCCGACAGGAAGCTCTGGCGTGGGCTGGTCCATGAAGTCACGAAGAGTCGGAAGCGACAACGAATAAACAACAACATTGATTTAAAAAAACCAAATACATCTTTTATTAACTTGTATGCAGGGACTTCATTTGGGGTGCCTCCTTCATGTGTAATACTTGTTCATTACGTGAACTGGCTGCCTGAAGATGAGAATGGAGTTTGATCTTCTACTTGTGCCATGGGGAGGATATGGAAGGGATATTTGGGATGACCAGTGAGATATTTGAAGCATATTCTTCAACTTCCAAAGGTTTAACTGCATTTCAGCTGGCAGCAGTAAATCTCAATCTATCCAGAGGTGGTCGAGGTCACAGATCAGTGAAAGTAGGAAGTTGTCTTGGGTTAATACTACAGATAATACCAAATCTGAATCACAAAGAAATTATGGAGACCTGGCATGAGCTTAGAAAATCCTTACCAATACACTGATAGTATAGTCAGAGACATATGTGATAAAATTATTGAGGGGGGTGGTCCTGGTCCCAATGATATTCTGGGTAGAAACATGAGTAATTCTGCAGCTGAGACCAATATTGATGCAGCATTGGGGAGAGTAACAAATATATCACCAGGAGAGCCAACCAAGGGCTTGAGAAAAGGAGCAGTGAAATAGGAGAACTCCCATTTAAGAGGATTGTCAGGAGTTTCAGATAACCTAAGTCAAAAATAAGTAACTTGATCCACTTGAGATGATGCTTAACAGGCAAAAGAGGGAGAGAGATGGTGCTGGAGCATCACTATTGCATGGAAAGCAATTTCAGATTTGATATTTCTGAGCTGAAAAACTACAGTCCTGAGGCAGGAGGGCCACTGCTGAGGTAGAATACCTGCTTCTTAGATGGACACTTGTGGCTATGCCTCTATGGCTGAATGGGTGATGCAGACTGAAGAATCTGGGAAGAACTGGACTTCCGGGTGGGGAAAATGGTGGATTGACACGTCTCTGAAAGTGCGGAGACAACTGGAACTGCAACTGGGCAGCAAGCCCAGTCCTGTGGGGCTTCTCCAGCAAGGAAAAGCTGAAGAGATCACCTCTGTGTACTCCGGAGAGCAGCTCCTTATGAGGAAGCCTGCAGGACCCGAAAGGACTCTGCAGGCACCTTGTGAGTAAGAGCACCAGGAGCTGAGGAAGGAAGATCAGGCTTGCAGCCTTAGCAGAACCTTTAATGGACACTGGAACCGACCAAACCCCACTTTCTTAGTCACTTTGGATTATAACTATTTAAAAGCTAAAGGGATCTTTGGAGCAGCAGTTTAACTGGACCGTCCAGTGACTGTTCCTATGGCCCATGACTTGTTTAACAGAAAAAGAACAGGAAAACCTATAAAGCTTAATTTGCAGCAAAAAGCACACTAAGAGCTTGTACTATAAACGTATTAAATGGATAAAGGGACCAGTTATATTATTTTGGTCTTTATTTGCTCTAAGTTCCTGTGAATTAATTAAATAAATGGGAAAGTGTTTTGTTTAGGTTCTCCAAGGAAAATGACTAGTGGACTTTTTTAAACAAAAAAGACAATGAGTCATCATAAAAATGCAGGGACTGTATAGAGAGTAGAAATATAGAGCCTTTAAGGGATCGTCACGGAAGTATACAGCTTGAAGTATTACAAAAAAAGATAGGAAAAGTCTTGTTCTTTTTTGATGTTTCTGCTTTTTGGATTACAAATGAAAAATAGCCACTACTAGAAAAGCAGTGAAAGAAGGGAGGAGCGGATCATTGACTGATCAACCTACTGGGATTACACCTGAGATTTTACAGAGGATGTTTGAGGAGATGGGAAAGAATGTCACAGCCTCAACAGTGGATGTGAGAGCATCTGTAGAGAAAAGTTGGTGAATCTGGAAAAGTATGAATAAAAAATTTGAAGTATCTGTAATGTAGATCAAAGGTGAAGTTCAACAAATTAAGGAAAAAGAGATTTTGGAAACCAAGACTGAAGCGATAAGTCAAGAGATGGAAAAAGATTTAGATAATTTGGCACTATTAGAATTAAGAGAGAAGGAATTTTGTTTGAGGTTAAGGGCAGTTCAAGAAGATCCTGGTGAGGATGTAAGAGATAGGATAGTTCAGGCTTTAATAAAATGTTTGGAATGGGAAGAAGAAGGCATGGAAGCAGACGTGGATAAGTGTATAGAATTAACACAACAACAACAAAAATGCCAAATTAAGCAATGTACCAAGAGATATATTAGTGCATTTTGTCAGGAAGAGACAAGAGATCAGATTCTACAACAACACTTCAATAGTAAGTTAAAGATAGGCAACTCAGATGTAATCTGCTTAAAGAAATACCCATCAGAATTATTAGAAAAGACTTATGGACGATTGGTTTTATATGTGGTAACTGCACAAGGCTATTATATGCACAAAGATGGAAAAATATAGATATACCCACAGTGGAGGAGTGTACTGTGAAGATGGTAGAATTTGCTGAAATGGCTAAATTGACTTATCTGATTAAGGAAGGAACAACAATTACTTTTATAAAAGACTGGAAACCCTTTATGGACTTTTTGCTGAAAATTGATAAAAATAAATTGGTGATTTAAGGCAACGGGCTAGAAACCAGGAGACTGAGAGTTCTAGTCCCGCCTTAGGCATGAAAGCCGGCTGGGTGACCTTGGGCCAGTCACCCTCTCTCAGCCCAAGTCACCTCACAGGGTTGCTGTTGTTGTGGGGAAAATAGGGAGGAGGAAGGAGTATTTGGTATGTTCGCTGCCTTGAGTTATTTATAAAAATAATAAAGGCGGGATAGAAAATAAATAAATAAATAAATAAATAGGGTTGTTTATGGGAAGAAGGGAACCAAGATATGTAATTTAGGAGGGTGGAAATGGTAGTAATCATTCTAGTAACTACTGCAAAGAACATTGGAAGTTGCTTCTTTAGATAGCTTTCTTTTTCTTTTTACTTGTCTCTAACTTTTTCTCACTTTTTCTTTTATCTTTTTATATCTTTCTTTTTTCTACTTTTTTCCTAAGTTTCTGTAGTTTTTTTAATTCTGTGTAAAATTATTTTCCAATAATAATTACATATAAATAAAACAGAAGAATCTGGGAAGAACTTGTTAAAGTAGCCATATCATTTGGAAGGCCCACAAAAATATTTCGGAAACTGCTTCTGGCTGTCTTTTCATATGTTTGCATGTAGAACCACTCCTGCATGTGCATAAACCACCTCTTTTGAAGGCTTTGCACAGCCCCAGTATTTATTTCCATTTAAATTATTGTAATTTGCATCATGCCAGTTTTTCAGGATGGGGTCTCAGCAAATGCAGATTAAGGTGTCATCTAATGTTGGATTTGATGAGTAATCATGGGAGAAAGGAGTAATAGTCAATAGTTGGTCTGGTATTAAACTTCTGCCTATGATAAATCTGATTATTTGAGTAAACTCCGGGAGACAGTGGAGGACAGGAAGGCCTGGCGTGCTATGGTCCATGAGGTCACGAAGAGTCGGACACGACTAAACGACTGAACAACAACAAATGATAAATCAATCCTAAATTCATCTTTTTCACCACACAATTAGCAAAGGAGAAACTCAGTGCTAAGGTTGCATATGCTGTAGTTTCTGGAGGTAATTATGTTAAACCTCTTTTATTTTTATAGGTATCGCAACATTTTTGTCAGTACAAGAAATAATAGTTACTTATTTTGTTTATTGACAGAGCTTATAGACCACGCCAATCAGCTGAGTGATGTACAATCCCCCCTCAATTAATAATTGGGTTTAAAACAGTGCAAATCAAATTTAAAAACAAAATTGTACATTAAAATAACATAAAACCAGAAGACATACTCAAAAGAATAAAAGTCCTTAGGAGGAATAGTTATATTTCATATTACTAAATATGTCACATTACTAAAATGTATATTACTAAACCAGAAGGTTAGTATCTTTATATGTAGAATTTTTATTTGGTATGCACTTATATATAAGCATAGTACAAATCCTATTTTTACCTGTTAGACAATTTATATACTTTTCTTTTCAGTTGTAGCAATTATGTTATACTCCATAATGCCAGTAGTGAGTGCAAGTGAAATCATCGGACCATTGTGCCTTATGCTACTGATGGGAACTGTACACTGTCAGATAGTATCTACTCAGTTAACTAAATCCTCAGGAAGTGATGGGAGCAGTATTGGCCGAAGAAGGAGGTGAGAGAAGAACATCAGCAGCTTGGGGAGGAATGTTCTTTTTAGAACCAGAATACTTATTTGCATACTGCTTGAAGGCCATTTTTAATGTTCTTATAATATATACAGTATGAATTGTATCTGTGCTTGCACTTTCATTGCTAATTCACCTGTTTTAGCTAGATTCTTATAAGAAGTTATAGCTTTCATATTTAAATTTAGGAATATGTACTATTTTGCAGTGTTTACATACCACTCTTGATTATAAATATATCAAAGCGGATTCCATAAAATGATAATATGCATAAACAGAAAATACAAAAGTATGACAATAATAAAACCAATTAATAAACAATTGCTTGAGCATTTTAAAAAAGATAGAAGAAATCAAGGGAATACTTGGGAAACTAGGTTAATTTATTGCAGATATATTCCATAGTAGGAGCTTGCTTAATCTCAGTAGGAAGTTTTTTTCATGTAGTGGGTTCTGCTACAGACTTGGCCCATCTCTGTTTCACAGATTGATGAATATCAGTAGGTTTAGTACAATTAGCAAGATACACTCACCAAAGATTAAGTAGGTGTATATAGGAGGAGGCAGTTCGTTTGATAATTAAGTTCTAAGATTGTTTAGAGTATTATAAATCAACAACAAACTGTTGAAATTAACTCTCATTTAATTTTGCCAGAACAGTGATATGAGCTCCAAGTGGGACATACCAGATATTTTATCAGTGAAGCAGCAAATGTATATTTCCCTTCCTTTTATCATTAGAGGCATTGTTAGAGATCTAGAGTTCTCCTCCACTGTACTTCATAAGTTTTTAATTTAGTAGGACTAGTATTTTTGGACAGGAAGAAAATTAAGAGTGATATGAGCTGCAGTTAACAATATATAGTTTAAACTTTCCTCATTTCACTCACAGAGGAATTTTTAAACATACTTTGTTGAACTTTGCTAACATTTTCCAGAAAATACACAGATGGGGGTAGTGGATGTGAAATCTAGTATAAAATACCAGAATCATCAGTTCAGTCTGGAACAAAGTGAAATGCAACTCTGTGGGATAAGTCTCATTTTCTTTATTATATACACACATATAATTTCATTATAGATTCAGTGATTGTGTGACTCATTGTTTTCTCTTGTCTTTCCTTGTACTCGCATTAACACAGGCATAGACACACATAGACACTTGATTCCTTTATGTGGTATTTTTAGCATCTTTATCCTATGACAATCTCAAAATATGTATCTCTTATGAATATATGTTTTGTTCATAATTGGCATCTGGTAATACTCATTATTCTCTGTTGTAGGGTGTTTTAAATATTCTGCAGGTATGAAGAGGGGGACATTTATTATCAAACTCTGAGTTGATGCTAATTTTTTTAATCTAGAAAAACACGCAAATTTGCAGGAGGTGATGGAAGCACTGTCTACACTTCCACTGACAAAATCAGCAGAACAGAGGAGCCATTGGAGTCCTCATCCAAGATCAGCAGCTTTTTTGATTCAGTATTGCGCCGAAGGAGCAGGGAGAGGTATGGTTGGTAATATTAGCTTGTTCAGAAGATATGACTGAAGTTTTAACTGAGTTTTAATTATAAATTAGATATTGCTCCAAGATTACATCATAGCATTTATTGTGGCTGAGTTATGTGCATTTGTGAAAAGGAGTTGCCAAGCTCTCTTTCTAGAGCTGCTGAACTCTCTCTCATCTTTCTTCAATCCTATCTCATTTATATTTTTATACCACATTCCATTGTCCAACTCAGGGTAGCACAAAAGTTTTCCCTTCCCACTTTTATCAATCACAGCAGTCCTGTGAAGTAGTTTCTGTTATGACAGTGAATGACTCAAGACTCACCAGACAGCTTCATAGTTGAGGAGGGATTTAAATTATTATTGCCTTGTTCATAGTCCAGCATTCCAACCAGTGTGTGTAACTTTGATTTCCAGTGAAGTGCATGGTATTGCCTTGCTTTATTTAAAAGTGTTATCAGGAAGAATGGGAGAAAATGTTATTCTTTCATTTTCTCTCAACACATTCTGTGTCAGATAGATGACGTTTGAGAATTCAGGTTTTGATAGATTTTAAGATAATAAAGCAGACATGTTATCTCATGTATAATGAGGACTGCTCATTTACTCTGGATTTGAAACTTGGACACTTTGAACTGATGTTCATAATTCTACAAGTTTAATATGAAGAGACCATGAAAAATTCTGTATCTTCTCAACCATGTCTTGATTTTAGAAGTGTGAATAAGGAAGACATGCATTTCCTTCCGTAGGGTGAAAAGGGGGAAACGGGTAGCTGATAAGGGGACTGAAACAGAGCAAAGCAGTGGTATGAAACGCAGGATTTCCAGATCTGAGCATAGTTTTCAGCGATCCAAAGATCCTGAAATGCAGCTAAACGTAGGTAGTAAACAGGTAAGATGTACTTGATGTACTTAGTTGATGCAAATGTCAAATTAGCTCTTTATGAACAATAATACATACATTAAATCTTACTCATCTGAATTCTGGAAAATATGGAATATACCTTACCAAAAGAATGTTTATAATTGTAGACATAGATAATATTAATAATCACTTATTTAATGATAGAAAATTACCATCTTGGAAATTAATTTCAACTTGCCTGATTGTCATAAAATAGACAGTCTTTTTTTCTGTATTAAACTTAAAATTAACCTGTTCTTCCAAGAATGCAGCTTGGATTAAAATGATCTTTGCTATCAATCCTCAACATATAGGAAGTTAGTTTGGATTCAGGAAGGAGAAACATTTATAATTTTCCATCAACTTTCCTCTTCATTTTATTCTCGTAGCAGTTACAGTATATGTGTTAAGTTAGGAAGTGACTGGCCTACTGTATGAGCTTCATAGCCAAAAAGATTCAAAACCCAGTCTACCAGGTCATAGTTCAACGCTGCTTCTTAGTCATAACAGTAAAAGTATCTGGAATTGCATGTAGGGAAACTGACAGATGGATCCATATCCATACAGCTGTCCTCCATCAAGTAAACTGCAGTGTTTGGTTGGGTTTCAATTATGTTGTAGATTAATTGCTAAACTATGAAGCCGTATAAGGTGTAACTTTATATACAGTGTGGGCTTGTCTGTGCTGATGTATTTTGTTTGTACTGCTATAGAGTAAATTCCTACTGGTTAGTTCCTATGGTACAAACAGATTACATGAATGTGAACTGTCCCATCCGCTTGATGTTAGCTTTAATCCCGATTGATGTTCTTTCAGACTATTTCTAGGCATTCTGGCATTTCTGATGAATTGTCAAGTGAGGCGGAAACAGATACTATACGCAGAAGTGTAGAAGGTGGCCCTAGCATAATTGATACCGAAGAGCAGAGCAGAAAGTCTTTTCTTTCTGCACATCCTTCAACAAATAAGTCAATATCACAGGTAAGTGTTGTTATCAAAAACTGTTAACCCACTTACTTAGGCACCAAATGCTTTTCTCTTTTAATCAAGTTAAGAAAGAGATTAGGCCAGCCTTCAACTCTTGTGCACTCCACATGTGTTGGGACAGCAACTCCCAGAATTACCAGTTAATATACCCATATCTGCAGGGCACCAGAAAAGAAGTGTAATAATTTTATTTATTCTTTTATTTATTTATCAAATTTTGCCACCACGCATCTCCCCCAAAAGAGGGACTCTGGGCGGGTTAGGGTTAATAATCATTTTTTTTTTTTGGAATAAAGTTTTTATTATTTTTAGAGACAAAGATAAAAAACTACAAAAAAACAAAAAAAACTACAGACAAAAAAGAAAAAAACACTAAAAGTGTAAAAACACAAGAAAAAAAGACTTTTAGAAAGTTATATATACTGCACAGGTGACTTCCAGCTTTCAATAGTAAGAATATACAGCAATTCCCATAAACAAACCCTTCCTCTACATCAAACCATGATCACATTATTTCTATAAATCCTTGCATTAACACATTTACAAATCTCTAATACAATTGCTCCTTCCCCTTACATAAAAAAGAATATGAATATGAATATATATATATATATATATATATATATATATAATAAATTTCTACTTCAAACTTCCCTCCCTCTTAAAAAACAATCCATTTTAATTTTTCTTTCTTTCTACTACTATTCTATATACTTCTGTCTACACAATAGGCATCAAATTATAGAAACAAATAAATTGTCTGCCTTTATAATAAACAATCTTAACCCTATTAGACCTACAAAACAATATAAAATATTATTATATCTTATCAATATCCTTTAAGTCTTACAAATCTATAATCCTATAAATCCTAATCCAAACCATAAGAAAAGAAAAAAAATCATATTAGCCTCATTATCAATCTAATTAAATATTCTTAATTTTTATAAATTGTCTGCCTTTATAATTAACAATCTTAACTCTATTATGCCTAAAAACAGTATAACATATTATTATAACTTGTCAATACCTTTTAAGTCTTAGAAATCAAAAATCCTGTAAATCATGTTGACCTCATTATCAGTCCAATTAAATATTCTTAATTTTTTTAGCCCTCCTCAAAATATACCAAGGCATTTAAATATTTCACCATTACACCAAAAGCATTTTTTACAAAGATCCAACAACCCAACAACCCCCAAAGATACAAACTTTCCAGCAAAAGAGAAAAAAAACTCCCATATAACATACTCTTCTTTCCCATAACATTGCTTCAGATAGTCATAACATTTCTCCAGCATGGCAGTTCCTTGTGCAATCTTAAAGTTAAACAATCATTTTAACCCCCTAAACACCAATCCAGAGTCTTCAGCTGAGAATACTTCAATCTCCCTCACAGCAGTAAAATCGCCATCTTTTCCAGCTGCTTCTTCCATCACAATATTTTCATATAGTTGACCCATTTTAGCCAGAATCTCATCTCGAATGCCAAGAGTTTAAAATAAGAAATCAAAAGCAATATGTAGGAAAACACTCCGTCCTTCAAATTCAGCACCAAAGATAGCAACGGAAAGGCAATCTTACAGTTTCAGCCCTCAATACAATCCAGATGGGAAAACAAGACAGAACTTTTTTATAGTTAAAAATCTCCAAAAATATATTCACCAAGAGATTCCGCTTTTTCTTACTATAAAAAGCTTCTCTTAAGGTACAATACTTAAAAAAACAAATTGGGTGCTTAAGAAATGGGAAGGCAGGACTTCCTTCCCCTTTAAGGGGTTGCATGCATGGCTCAGAAAGAGATGGAATCCCAGCCTCCTGGTGAAGTCTTACCGCTGGGTCGCAGATGCTGTCCACGATCTCCTGACTGCAACTCACTGTCTGGAGGACAAATGGGTCGATTCTCAGTGTTTTCCTTAACCCAGAAAAACACTTGGGGCTACAGAAAAACCTATGCCCCCCAAAAAACCTGCCACACTGCCAACTCTGCCCACACAGCTTGCAGGCAAGGTTGTTCAGTCTGCCATTTCCCACTGGAAGTCCGGGTTAGGGTTAATAATCATTAACCCTAACCCTGAACTTGTAGATTATATTCTGTCATGTTTGTAATTTATACTCCTTGGTATTTATTTAGGGTTATCTGGAAACAAACTGAAAAACAATATTGTTTGATATGTCAATGAAGGTTCTCAGTCATCCAGGTGGAACAGTCTGTAGCTTGAATCATGTCAACTGGATTTCTATTTTCTCAGTGGAAATGTTTCACTCCTTATCCAAGAAGCTTCTTCAGTCTGAGCAAAGTTAGTAAGGGAATCCTTAAATATGTTTCTAAGGTGGCTGTGTGACCTTGCACCTGGGGCTACGTCATGGTTATTTTGAGATGTTTATTTCTAAGTCCCTTTATCATCCAAAGGAGGATCGTTAAGATTACCATGCTGCTGTTGAGCTTGTGAAATGGTCTTAATCTTCCTAGGCACAGAAGACAAAGCAGGAAGAATAGGGGTGGGGGCCTCAGGCTCCCTCCTTTAGATGATAAAGGGACTTAGAAATAAACATCTCAAATAACCATGACCTAGCCCCAAGTGCAAGGTCACACAGCCACCTTAGAAACATATTTAAGGATTCCCTTACTAACTTTGCTCAGACTGAGGAAGCTTCTTGGATAAGGAGCGAAACGTTTCCACTGAGAAAATAGAAATCCAGTTGACATGATTCAAGCTACAGAATATTGTTCGATGTCTCTATAATTTCTGTTTTCTAGGTAGATAAATATAAATATAATAGTGCTGACATTAAACTGTCTGAGATGATAATTTTTCACTTTTCTATCCACCATTTTTTTTCTCTCTCCCTATTGTTTTATACCATATGATTAGCAGGCAGTAGCTTATAAAATAATAGGCCAGAGGAGCAAATATATCTAAAATGTTTATTTCAGAATAAAGCCATAAATTTAAATGACAGAGTTTTAAGAAACAAAGGTGTTGCTGGATAATCAAATGTATATTTGACGTTACGTTTAGGAGCAAAATATCTAAGAATAGAGATTTAGCATTTCTAGCCATTTTTAAAGCAAAATCAATTGCTGTTGGGCAGAGAAGATAACTGTTGTGGCAGACAGGGCCTTTTAGTACTACAAAATATCATTGGAATTCTATTTTAACTGATTTGTTTTACTGCCTTGGACATACTTGTATAAGAATTTCAGTTGAGTTCTGCTGTATCAGGCCGTGGGGCCATTTAGTCCACCCTTCTGTGTCAGATAGTGTATTTGTAAAGCTCACAAAAATGGTCCAGAAAGCAACAACCCTTCTTCCACAGTCACTTCTCAGTGACATGCTGTCTATGACTCAGGATATGGTAAACAGCCATAAAAACTTAGTGGTCATTGATAACCTCATCCCCCATGAACCTCTCCCTCTTTAAAACTGTCTAAATAGGCCACCATTACCATAGCTGCTAGCAATGAATTCCAGTTTAACTATGCACTGTGTGAAGGAGAATAGTGTTTATTGGTCATGACATTTAGTTTCAATGAATAACCTCATACAGTATCTAACATTGTGGTACAGGGAGAATCACCTAGGATTAAGTCCAATGTTGTATGTCTCCATCTTGGCTTCATGACTAGCAGTTCCAAAACACAAACATTTAATATATCTAGAGATTTAGTCTCTTTTATTAGGTTCAGGTTGTACATTCTTCCCAGTTAAATGAATATGGTTGAAGCATCCATCTCTAGGTTAGGAATGTAAATTTGTTTCTTCTAACATAGAAGAAAACTGCAACTCTCCCATCTTGGCTAGGAGGTTTCTGCTGTGTGTGTGTGTGTGTGTGTGTGTATAAGCACCTAACAGTTTAACCCTTGGATTTTATGTGTATAGAATCTGTGGTTTATTGCCCTTACATCCACTGAAATATCCTGATGGTAAGTCACTTGCAAGAGAACAAGAAAAGATCCCTCCCATCATATTCCTCCCGTCAGCAGTATAGAAAGTTGAAAAATAAGGAAGGGTATAGATATAACTGGACAGCATAATTATTTGGATGTACATACATACATATGTACATACAGGTAGTCCTCACTTACCGATCACAATTGGGATCATCAACTCCATTGTTAAGTGCTGCAGTCACTAAGTGAAAAATCACGTGACCATGCCGGTCTTACAATGTCACTTCCACTTCTATCATTAAGTGAATCACCACGGTTGTTAAGCGAGACATCACATGACCACAACTTGTGATTTCACTTCCACGTTCTCCATTAATTCTGCTTGTTGGAAGCTGATTGTGAAGCTTGCAAATGGCGATCACATGACCGTGGGACGCTGCAAGAGTCGTAAATGCGTGCTGGTTGCAAAGCGCCCAAATGGTGATTATGTGACTGTGGGACACTGTGACGGCCATATATGTGAGGATTGGTCACAAAGCTGTTTTCTTCAACCATCATAACTTTGAATGGTTGCTAAACAAGGCAGTCGGTAAGCGAGGACTACCTGTACACATATATGGATTTGTCTTTTCAATAAGTGCAATACAATAGAATATTGTACTTCTAATATATACCATGTTTGTTACTTTGAAGATTTTCCACATTTTAGTTCTTCACTTATTCTTTTTGTGATCTGAGGCAGGTCAAGGAGGTTGTGAAATCTATGCAAGATTCTGACAGCGTAGTGGAATCAGAACTTGAAGTAACAGTTCCTGATGAGGTATTCAGAATTAAAAATTACAATATGTCCTGTGTGAAGTGAAGTTCCTGGATGCAGCTGATCTTTTTTTCATTATTTTGAAATTTGAGATTCTTCTCAGCATCATCTGAGAGTGGAGCTGGTATCACATAAGCAATAAGACATGATTTATTTTAATCATAGTTGGAGGAATAGACAATAGTGGCCTGGCTCACATATAATGGTAATCCTAATAGCTGAGTTTATGCAGTATGTTAAATCAAAACCCAATGAGCAGATTATAGTTTCACATAAGGACAGGGTACGTGGGTACTTGCAATTTCCAGGCTTTCATTTGAGATCTCTGGAGTCCTTGAGAATTGTCCCACTGAAATTGAGCAACAGGCAGTCAAATTACGTTGGCCAAAAAAAAGGTCTTATACAGACTGAAGAAGCTCCTTGGATAAGGAGTGAAACGTTTCTACTGAGAAAATAGAAATCCAGTTGACATGATTCAAGCCACAGTCTTATACAGTCTGAACAAAATCTCCTGGGGTGGAATAAATGCTGACATTTCTGTGTAGAATGTTGATGGTTTAATACAAGTGGAAGACCAGAACATCAACTCATTTACAAAACTGCCTTTTTTTATGTTGCAGAGTTAATCCTTATGTAGAAATATGTTCCATGTTTTTGCTTGTAAGTTTGTTAATACATATTTCAATGTTATTGGAATAGTTCAATAATTCACTATAGCACATACCTATTGGATTTGTCATCAGGGAGTGGGTATATGTATTGTGTCATACCACTAATAGTGTTATCAATGCAATGTTCTTGATTAGTACCTCAGTGATTACTCTAACTTCTCTGCACCACTGGTGAATTAGATTATTTGGCAGAAGTATTTCATGGTATTTAGAAAGCTAAAGGGATAAGTACAAAATCTGTGTCAGACAGTTTTCATGATAAAGGAGGATAGTGGAAATTGGCTGACACCTTTCCATGGGATTGGGCTTTTTAAAAATTATTATTATTATTATTATTATTATTATTATTATTATTCAGATTTAATATAGCCACCCACTCCAGTTGCTTGCACTATTGTAACTTAAATGAATTAAAGGATTGCACAAGAGTGCATATTATGACAGAGGTCATAAAGAATTCAGTGATTGGTCTTAATTGAATTAGGATTGCAATAATTATTTTCTGAACATTTCCTTACAGGAGCCCAAAGCCCAATATAGTAGTGAATCTCAGAGTGGTAGTGCTCACAGAGATTCGGAGAGTACTCGCCATGACTCTGAGACAGAAGATATGTTGTGGGATGATTTGCTTCATGGACCTGAATGCCGGTCCTCTTTCACCAGTGACAGTGAGGAAACAAAAGGAAAAGACAAGAAGGCAAGCAAACGAGATCTGAAGGACGATGTTTTTCAGCAGGTCTGTAACATGCAAAGCATTCCCCCTTGTGATGGTAGCTTAAGCAATAAAAAGATCAGGAGATAGTACCAGAAGTTCCTCTTTGTGTTCTCTGGCAACAAGATGTGAAATCCACTTTTCATGGATTTCTGTCCAATTATATAGGTTCACTGTGCCATTTATCTGGATAAATAAAATGTGTTTGTTTTTTTAGTAGAGAAGGATTACAATCTAGCAAGGATCAGAAGAGTTTAATTTAGATATACTGTACTCTGTTGTGTGACCCCAGGAATATGGAATTTAAGCAAAAGTATTCAAAGAGATTAATTGCACATTGATGAGATGCAGCAGTCCACCTGTGTGGGGACAAGGTGATTTGGAGCATGTGGGGACACTCATGTAGCACCTGTTGGTGACTTCTTAAAGAAGCTATGTCTTTTCTTGGGCTTACATGGTGGAAACCAGTGAGCCCAGGAAAATATATGATTGTTATAGGGTACCGTCAGGTGCTGTGTGCCTGCCCTCACTTGCTCTAAATCAGCTTTTCCTGTTTGAATCTGGAACTATGGCTGTAGTCTTTCCAGTGTCAGAATAGCAGCATTAACTCAAGGGCACTGGAAAAAGTGTTCCTGATTTGGTGATGTACCTATTAAATTTCTTACCAAGTGCCTTCATCCAAAGGGTAGATGTGATTATAGCCATTTATTACATTATAGAAAACATTTAATGTATATTTGCTGTATTATTAGCATAGATTACATTTGTAATAAACATGCTAACTGAGAAAATAAGGCGAGTATGAAATATTGAAGGTATTTAGAAAATATATGTCTACAACAAAAAATACTACCATAACGGTAGGTATGCTGACTGTAAGCAGTTGGCGATGAAAAAAATGCTGGGGAAAAGCCCCTGGATGCCCTGTTACCTGGAGAATACTGACATCAGAAAAAAAACCGTTTCTGTTAATAGTTCTTATTCTTGTAATTATTAAACATTTCAAGGTTCTGCTATAGACAACAGGGAGATTAAAATGCTCCACAAGGGTAGAAGTTAGGCTTTAATGACATTCATGCTTACTCAGGTAGGACCCATCTTTTAACCCATATAAAGTTAATGGCAAAATGTTAGAGACAGATTTTCCAGAATGTGTCTCCAATGTGTGTTTTCTTCCTCAGAACCACTTGTTCTGGCTGCAGAACACAAGCCCTGCCTCTGCCAAAGTGAGTGCGCTCATCTGGGAGGGGAATGAGTGCAAGAAAGTAGACATGTCTGTTCTGGAGATCAGTGGAATCATCATGAGCAGGGTAAGGATTATGCCCATCCAGTATACTGTTAAAGAAAAACTGGCAGTTCTATTCTGTGCAACTTGTTCTGTATTCACAAGCAAAATATGTTATTACAAGAATGTGAGATTTTGGTAGAATGCAGTAGATATTTTAAGTTGGAAGTTCAGTGGGTTGCATTTTCCAAAACTACAGGAAATTGTTTGCATATGGCTGCAAATTTGCATGTATGCCATCTTTGCAGTCTAATCTTCAGTGAAGTGAATTGAATCTGACGTTGAGATTTCCACTCTTACTTGATACTGCATTTTTAGATGCAGCATCACCTCAATCACCTCGATTGACCAGACTGTTGCCAGACAGAATCCTGCTGGTCGCAACTCACTTTCCATTCATCTCGATTCCTGGCTTTTCTTCTTCAGGTTCAGCCAAAATTCTTGACTGTTGTCTATGAAGGTTCTCAGTCATCCAGGTGGAACAGTCTGTGGCTTGAATCATGTCAACTGGATTTCTATTTTCTTAGTGGAAACGTTTCACTCCTTATCCAAGGAGCTTCTTCAGTCTGAGTAAAGTTAGTAAGGGAATCCTTAAATATGATATAAATATATCTTGACTGTTGGGTCTTCCCATCTCTTTGGAGGTCGGCCAAGGAGTCTTTTTAATTCTCTTGGATACCATTCGGCAACTGCTGTTGTCGAACGGCCATCCGACATGCGCGCAACGTGTCCTACCCAGCGTAGCTTCCGTTTGCGATATTCGACAATGACATTTATTCCACTTGGTGCTCTAATCTGACTACTTGGGATGTGGTCTCGGGGAGAAACGTTCAGCATGGATCTTTCCATAGCCCTTACTGCTCTTGAAAGCTCTTCCTCTTCTGCCTTTGTTAACGACCATGTTTCACTTCCATATAGCATCGCCAGTAAGACAGTCAAATTAAAAAGATTAGCACACAGTTTTCTGTCAATCTTCTCATTTTGTAAGACTTCTCTAATGGAGTTGTATCTAGCCCATCCAGCTTTCTTTATTCTGACCAGTTCTTCTCTTTGATCTTTGTTCATTCTGATTAGCCGTCCCAGGTAGACATAGTGGTCAACCTCTTCAATGAGTTCGTTCTAGAGCCTCATTTGGAATTTTGGAAGGTTCCCTGTCTGCATATATTTTGTTTTAGTGCGATTCATCTTTAGACCCACCTTTCTGCTTTTGGCGTCAAGTTATTGAAGCATTTTTTGCAGCTTTTGAGCATCTTTTGCAATCAGTACAACATCGTCTGCAAATCTGAGATGGTTTATCTCCGTTTGTATTGATTCCATCTTCCCAGTTCACTCTGCGCATGATATTTTCCAGGCAAGCATTGAAAAGTTTAGGTGAAATCGTATCGCCTTGCTTTACACCTTTCTCTACTGCAGAGCTTTCCAAACTGTGTCAGGACACGTTAGTGTGTCGGCTGCAGTGTCTGGGTGTGTCGCGGCTGCAGCTGCCTCCGAGCCCTGCCAGGATTCCGCGCAGGTCCTAGTGCCTGCTTTGTGCCTTGCTGCCTCCAAACCTGCTGTGATTCCGCGCAGGTCCTAGTGCCTGCCTTGTGCTTTGCTGCCTCCAAACCTGCTGTGATTCCGCGCAGGTCCTAGTGCCTGCCTTGTGCCTTGCTGCCTCCAAACCTGCTGTGATTCCGCGCAGGTCCTAGTGCCTGCCTTGTGCTTTGCTGCCTCCAAACCTGCCCTGCCAGGATTCTGCGTAGGTCCTAGTGCCTGCCTTGTGCCTTGCTGCCTCCAAACCTGCTGTGATTCCGCGCAGGTCCTAGTGCCTGCCTTGTGCCCTGCTGTAAGAGTGTGTCACGAGATGATGCCCTGCTGTAAGAGTGTGTCGCGAAATGATGCATGTCTAAAAAGTGTGTCACCAACATGAAAAGTTTGGAAAGCTCTGCTCTACTGGTATTCGTATTTCGGTTTCGAAGAGGGTTATATTTGTGAAGCAGTTGGTGTTTGCTTCTTTAAGCAGCACGATGTAGTCGGAGTTGATTCCTTGATCACTGATTGCTTGCATTACTACATTGACTTCAACACTATCAAATGCTTTTTCATAATCCACAAATGCAATTGCAAGCGGAAATTTGTGTTCTCTTGACTGTTCTATGAGCTGAGTAAGAGTGAATATATGATCAGTAGTGCTGTACTTGCTTCTGAAGCCGGCCTGCTCTCACGGCTGTTGCTCGTCTAAGGGTCTTATTCTTGTAAGACAGTTTGTAATCACTTTTGTGAATAGCTTGTAGACAGTTGATAATAAGCAAATCGGCCTATAATTTTTGAGATCTTTGCGTTATCCCTTCTTGTACAGCAGGACTGTAGTAGACTCCTTCCAGCAGTCAGGAATTTTTTTCATCTCTACGTACCTGGTGAAGTGCTCCGCCAGTGCTTTCCATTGTTCATGGCCTCCAGCCCTCAGTATTTCTGTTGTTATACCGTCTTTTCCTGGAGCTTTCCCCAGTGTCATCTGATGGATGGCGTGTTGAACTTCGCTTATTAGGACGGGCGGTATATGTTCGGTCGTGATGGTTAATGGCGGCATTGGAATATCCAAGCGGGATGCAAACAGGTCTGTGTAGAATTCTTTGCAAATTTGCTCAACTTCTTGCTTTCCCGTCTTTTCCTTTCCGTTTTTATCTTTTAATGCTGCTATTGTTGTTTTGCACAATGCTATACTAATTCATAATGAAATTTACATGTCTCAAAAATGTACAGTATGTGTAAGCTATGTGATGTTGATCTTGGTTTCCTCACCATTAGGTCAATGCCTGTCAGAAAGGATCTGGTTATCAGTGGCTGGGCAATGTTGTTACCATTGGTTTAGCTTTCCTTCCCTTCCTCTATCGACTCTTCCATTCAAAGACCTTTGAGCAGTTATGGTCCTTGACTACAAAAGAAGTTTTGCATATCTTTTGTGGGGGTCCTACATTCCCCCCTATACTCATCCTTGCAACAATCATCTTCCTGGAGCGCCTGTGCCTCACCTGGATGTTTTTCTTCATGATGTGTGTTGCTGAGAGGACTTACAAACAGGTTAGTCTGAATTGTCAAAAAATAAAATAGTAGGAGCCACAATACTGCCAATGAAAGTACTGCTCTCTGTCTCTGTCTCTTGCTTTTGCCATATGGTTGTCTCATGTGGCAAAATGAATATGTTGTCATCATACTGCATGTTTCCCCATGACAAACAAGTATCAGATTCCCTTCTAATATTTAATAGTAAGGTCATTCCTGTTCTAGAGAAACATGTATGATTAAAAGGTTCTGCAAAGCTTTTGAAACATAGTGGTCAGAAAACACCTGTATGTAATTTTTGAATGATAGCAGTATGCATGTAATTTGCTGTGACTGACACTTCTTTTCTTTGCAGCGGTTTTTGGTTGCTAAACTTTTTAGTCACATTACTTCTGCTCGGAAAGCAAGAAAATATGAAATCCCACATTTCAGACTCAAGAAAGTAGAAAACATTAAGATCTGGTTATCACTTCGCTCCTACTTAAAGGTAAGTGATGTAAAAGCACTGAAATCTCAGCCTTAAACAGAAGATTCAGATTGTAGAGAGGATCTTAAGTTGCTACAGAATTTAAGTTTAAATTCTTTTGGGTTAAAATAATTTAACACAAGCAGGACAAGCCATGGTATATAAACAGAGAGCAAGTCCCACTCCCTTTTCGCACTGAAGATGTTGCCTAGCCTGGCAATGAAACGTCTGCAAGAAAACAACAAGGCTCAGAGAGCACCAAGGACTCCACAGAATTTAAGTTGTAAGGAATTGCAATATGTTTTTGGCTCTTTATATGTAATACTGCATTGCTATAATTCAGTATGCTTGTTTTGCCAGAGGCGAGGCCCTCAGCGATCTGTTGATGTCATTGTATCCTCCATATTCTTACTGGCTCTTTCCATTGCTTTCATATGCTGTGCACAGGTAAGATCTCTAGGTTTATTTACAGAGATAATGCTGACCATCAAATAATAACACATAAAATAGGATGGATTTCAATATTAAGTCAGGGGTGATGTTTGAGAGTCCCCAAGGATTTTTTGTTCCTGCTGTTGGTAATTTTTTCTAATGAGATATATTTTTACAGGAAATACTTTTCAAAGAATTCAGTAAATGAAAGCTGATAAGCTATTGATTGATTATGTGGCATCAAGTCATTTTCAACTCCTAGCAACCACATAGATTTTCTCCATGATGATCAATCCCTAACCTGGTACTTCGGGTCTTCCAACGGTGCACTCATCGCCACTGTAACTGAGTCTGTCCACCTTGCTGCTAGTTGTCCTCTTCTCTTTCCTTCCACCTTTCCCAGCATTAGAGAGAGCTAGGTCTTGGTCTGAAGTAGAATAATTTTAGCCTAGTCATTTATACCTTGAGTGAGAACTCTGGGTTGATTTGTTTGATGATCCATTTGATGGTTGATCCTAAAAGGCAGAAGCTATCCACCACTTTGGTATCTTCATTGCCAATTCTAAGGCTGGTTGTTCTACATGTTATCATTAATTTGGTCTTCTTTATGTTTAATTTTAGTCCCCTTTTTTATTTTGCCCCATAACCTTTATTACTAGAGCTTGCAGATTGTTTGCATTTTAGGCTATGAGGGTAGTGTCATCAGCATAGCGGAGGTTATTGATGTTTCTTTCACCAATTTTAAAACCATGCTCACCTTCTCCCAATCCAGCTTTTCTTCCTCCAATTTTAAAACCATGCTCATCTTCTTCCAATCTAGCTTCCCTTAATATGTATTCAGCATATAGGTTGAATAAATAAAGGGAGAGTATTCAGTTTTGTCACATTCCTTTGTGAACCTGGGGCCAATCTGTTTCACCATGTTCTGTCCATACTGTGGCTTCCTGACTTGTATATAAGTTTCTCATGAGGACAATGAGATGTTCTAGGATTTCCATTTTTCTGAGCACATTGCACAGCTTGATGTGATCAACACAATCAAAGGCCTTTCTATAATTGATGAAGCACACAGTGACTTCTTTTGGTATTCTTTGCCTTTCTCAATTATCTAGTGTGCATCAGCAATTATGTCTCATGTTCCTTGGCCTTTTCTAAACTCAGCTTGAACATCTGGCATCTCTTTTTCCACATAGGGCTCTAAGCTGCATTGGATGATCCTAAGCATTATTCTGCTAGCATGTGAAATTAAGGATATTGTACAATAAGTTTGCACACTCTGTTAAATCTCCTTTTTTTGGTATTGGAATGTAGATTGACATCTTCCAATCTGTTGGCCACTGTGTCGTTCTCCAGATTTGCTGGCATGGCTTGGTTAGAACCTTACTGATTCTTCTGTTGCTTGCCATATTTCAGTGGGTATTCCATCAGTTCCTGTAGCCTTCTGACTTGATAATGATCAGAGTGCTGATCTAACTTCATCTTCTAGTACTAGAGGTTCTTGTAAGTAGGGAATATCATCTAAGGTATCTTGGATGTTGACATGTGCACTGTACAGTGTTTCAGTGTACTCCTTCTATCTTCCTTTGATCTCCTTTTTAATTGGTCACTATCTGTCCATTGGTGTCCTTTAGCATACCAATTCAACGTTGGAACCTCCTTCTGAATTCAGAGATCTTTTGAAAGGCTTCCCTTGTTTTTCCATATCTGTTTACATCTTCAGTATCTTTACAGATGTTGTTGTAATACTGCTTCTTGTCTCTTCTAACAGCATTCTGAAACTCTTTGTTCTTTTTTGAGATTTTTGTCTTTTTTGCCTTTGGCTTCTCTTCTTAGCAATTTCCACGGTTTGTTCTGACATCCAGTTTGCTTTCTTCTTTTCTTCATTTTTGGCAGTCTCTTTTTACATTCATCCTTAATTACTTCTTTAAGTTCATTCCATAATTCTGGTTCTCTGTTAGTGAGGTTCAGGACTTCAAAGCAATTCCTGATGCTCTTCTTGAAAATGGTGGGTATATGTTCAAGATCATATTGTGGAAACTGACTGGTTTTCTTCTTCTTCTTTAGCTTAACATGGAACTTGCACATTAGCAGTTTGTGATTTGTTCCGCAGTCAGCACCTGGCCATGTCTTTGATGCTATAATTGAGCTCCTCCACTTCCTTTTAGCAATAATATAGTCAATTTGATTTCTATGTACTCCATCTGGTGATGTCCATGTATACAGGCGTCATTTTGGTTGGTTGAAGACAATGTTAGCTATGAAGAAATCATTGGAGTGGCAGAAATTGACAAGTCGTTCTCCTGCTTCATTTCCATTTCCTAAGTCATACAATCCAACCACATTTTCCTCTTTAATGTTCCAACTTTGGCATTCCAGTCTCCAGTCACAAGCAGCACATCTTGCTTGGATGTTCTGTCAATTTCAAATTGAACTTGATCATGATGTGCTATAGTCCTTTCATATAGTCTGTTCTCGCTGAATTATGTATTAATCTGCTGTTTGTGTTGGTAGGCTGTTATAAGTGTTGTGACAGATATCCTTTTATTGGTTTATACTTTTCCTTTTACTCAGAATAATTTTCTTGATTATGGCTGCTCTACATGCATTAGTGGGGGAGCATTTATCCTTTCTCTTGTTTTTAAAGCAGAAGTGTTTTTACTGATGTAATGTTATCTAAATGACACTATTTAAAAGAGTTCAGAATCATCAACACTATCACTGCTGCTTTCACATGCATTACTTTATAATGATATTTATCATTTTTTCAAACTAAGATATCCAAATTAAGGCAGCTGGTGTAATTAAGATAGAGTCATTAAGATACGGTCAGCAATTTTAACATATTTCCAGCTGAGTTTATTTCTTGTTCTTAATAACAGTATTAGATTTAGATGATTCCTCCATCAAACTGAGCAAATTCATGTTGAAACTACAGTCATTCAAATCCCTATGAAGCGACCTAAATAAAAAGGAACGTTCATGAGTGATTTGGCACATTACAGAGAAATCAGTTGTCTGCAAAATGTTAGTATGGGCAGGAAGAGGAGGAATACATCAGGTGATTGACAGACCTACTTCTTATCACAAGAAATGCTTCATTAGGGTCGTTCCAGCTATGGTAGTGGGAAAGAACAATAATACAAAAGAGCCTACTCTGAAATCAAGCTCAGCTAGGTGGCAGCACCTAGCTGAATTTAGCTAATTTCAGAAATGTAAGTAGGAATAGTACCTGGTTAGTACTTGGATGGCAGGCCATCAGAATGACCAGCGCTATAATCTGGATTGGAAAGTCAGGAAAACATTCCAGAAGAGGGCAATGATAAACTGCTTCTTAAAGTTGCCCCCTAAAAAGTGCATAGACTTGAGCATGAAGTTGTCAAGAGTTGAAGAACGTTTAAAACGTCTTAGCCATATTCAGATGTCTTGATTATTTCATATAGTGTTACCCAGAAGAAGTAATTTCACCAATAAATAGCAATTGTGAAACCTATACTCTGTGATTACAACCATTTATGTTTTTGACAGTAGGAGGCATGACACTCACTTTGGTTTGCACACTGAAGTTAAAGTGGACAGTGAGTGGCAGATGACTATTTTCTGAAGTAATCAATTTTGCGATCAGACTATATTACTCATCTCTAGTCAAAGTTGAGGAAGATTCCACTTGCCTGATCTGTTTCTCTGTCATTGTATTGTAATAAATGCATTGTAGTGCTAAGAAACATACTGGTTTGTTTACTGATCAGCTTGTATGCCATCTCAAACACTGGAGTAGCTCAAGGCAACTTAGATATTTGAACAATGCACAATATTTCGATGAAGGTTCTCAGTCATCCAGGTGGAACAGTCTGTGGCTTGAATCATGTCAACTGGATTTCTATTTTCTCAGTAGAAACGTTTCACTCCTTATCCAAGGAGAAGCTCCTTGGATAAGGAGTGAAACGTTTCTACTGAGAAAATAGAAATCCAGTTGACATGATTCAAGCCACAGAATGCACAATATTGTTTTTCGCCAAACTTTGAGTATTTCTGGGATTTATTATAGTCTCATCATAAGCTTCACTCTGGAAAGCTATAGATTAGAACAGGGGTCCCCAACCTGTGGGCCACGGCCTGTTAGAAAGTGGGCCGCACAGCAGGAGGTGAGCGGTGGTGCCAGGAACGAGCCTGTCCCTGCCACCATGAGTCGGAGAAAGAGCAGCTGATAGCAGGAAGAAGCTGGGAAGGCGCAAAGACGGAGCCTGAGCCGGAGCAGCTGATTGGTGGGGACCCTGAAGGGTTCCCTTCTCCACCTATCAGCATGCGGCAAAGAAGGGCAGAGAGGCAGGCCGAGGAGCGCGAGGCTTGATTGGCCCCCACTCGCAAACCCCGCCCCCGGTCTGTGCGATTGGTTCCCGCCTGCAAACCCCACCCCCCAGTCCGTGCGATTGGCTCCTGTCTGCAAACCCCGCCCCATCCGCGCAATTGACTCCCGCCCGCAGACCCCACCCCCCGGTCCGTGGAAAAATTGTCTTTCATGGAACCGGTCCCTGGTGCCAAAAAGTTTGGGGACCCCTGGATTAGAAGATAAATGTGTGATTTTTGTATTAGGGAGTTGGAAGTTGAAGGACTCAGGATCTGCAGTTATGTATCCCCTTAGGGGGAGATGGGGTGGTGATAGAAATTGAAAGAATAAAAAAATAAATGTATCCAAGGCTAGAGAAATTTTAACATAGACAGTTACAACGGGGAGGGGAGGGGAGGATCAGTAAATGAAAGAAAAAGAATCCCCCTTTCATTCTGTGAGTATATCCTTTTTTTCTGCTGTATGAACTAACATGGGTTTGAGAACATGTGCTAAAGTAACATGTAGTCCTCTTATGTCTTGTGGACACAAAAGGTGTTCTTACTGTGCAGGGTGCACTATTAAATTGTGTGAAATTATTAGCCAAGCTCTGTTCTAGAGCAGAGTTGAGTTCCAGTCTGTTTACTGATTTTTGTTGTGTTATTTTTCATAGGTTTTAAAAGGTCACAAGACATTCTTGAATGCTGCTTACAATTGGGAATTCCTAATCTGGGAAACTTCCCTGCTCCTATTCTTGTTGCGTTTGGCATCTTTAGGCTCTGAAACCAACAAGAAGTATAGTAATATTTCAATTCTGCTTATTGAGCAGGTATTTTTGGCTTCTTTGTACTATTTCTCTGACAGTTTAATAAATATCTAAAAATAATAATGTAGCAAGTTAAATACAATTTTTCAGTTAATGTTTATTTGCTGTTTATATGACCATGTACAGTATTTGAGCATTTAATCTAGATTTTTAAAGAAGCACACCATACCATATTTTAGCTGTTTTTATTGTTCAAGAAAAATGATTTCATTTATAAAAGTTGCTTTTGTTAATGTTTATGCTAGCTTTGTAGGGAATATAAAGGAAAGTTGAACATACATACTATCCGTGCAATTATAAGGCAGACTTGGATTATTGCATTATATTAATAAGCAATATTTAAATAACTCTCCTGCAGATAAATTTGTATTTAAAGATGGAAAAGAAACCAAACAAGAAAGAGCAGCTCACACTAGTAAATAACGTCCTTAAACTCTCCACCAAACTCTTGAAGGTAAAAATAATGTAATAATTTGCACTTCTTTGCCTGTTGGTATTCTTCTGTATTTCTAAAAAGGTATTTGATGATCCCTTTATTGTATAAAAGCAAGACTGCTGTATTATATTTCTGTTTCTTACCACAGGAGTTAGATACACCATTTAGACTATATGGATTGACAATGAATCCCTTGATCTATAATATTACACGGGTGGTGATCCTATCTGCAGTCTCTGGAGTTATAAGTGATTTGTTGGGCTTCAATATCAGAGTAAGTGTTGCTAAGTATCTTGTGAGGATAGCTCAGTTGTGTTTTTCTAAACTGTTGTTTACATATCTATATTCTGTCTGCTCAAACAGTATAATTGCCAAAGTAAAACAATTAATTTAGATTCAGGCTTCAGAAGCGTGTAATTTTCAGAGTGATAATCCCAAATTCTTAGATGTTTTGGGACACATTTGGAAATTGTGAAACCAGTGTAAGCACCACCCAAAAAAGTATTGTATGGAAGATATGATTAATCACAAAAGACAAGCAATATATCAAAGAATCTGAATAAATCTTGGGTCTGTACCCATAGGCCAAGGGTCGGAAATGGCGGCTCGCGAGCCAGATCTGGCTCTTTGGCCCCTCGGCTCTGGCTCTCTCTCTCTGTCTGCCGCCCGACATCCGGAAAGCCGGTCTCCGGAAGCAGTGCGAACCCTGGGGAAGAAACAGACACTGATTGGTGGAGGCTCAGAAGGAAGGACGCCTCCACCAATCAGCGTGCGCCAAAGGGGAGCAGAGAGGCGGGCTGAGCAAGGCGAAGCCCGATTGGCCCTGCTTCCCAGAGGCGCGGAAAAAAAGACCGGCGTGGGGCCTCGCTCAGCTGCGCTGGGCTGTTGCCCCGCTCCAGTTCTCGGCCCTGACCAGCCGCCTGGGGCTGCTGGGAGATGTGGTTCAGCCGCTTCCGGAGAGCTGCGGCTTCGCCAACCGCGCCCTCCGGCGCGCCCGGCAGGTGGCTGCCCACCATTTGCTAAATCGCCTCCAGCGAAGACGACCTCCCCCCTGCGCGCCTGCAGCAACACGGGCAAAAGGGGAGCGGGCGTGTGTGCGTGTGCAAAAGGGTTGAGGAGGTGTAGAGGTGTGCATGCGCGTGCAAAAGGGCTGAGAAGGGCTCCCCTCTCCCCGCCACGCTTGCAAGGTCTCGCCTACCGCTTCTCCCCGGGGCGTCTGCAAAGGGGTGCGCCACTCGCCCCGCGCCCGTCGCTGCAAAGGGCATCACCCCCACCGTTTACCCGGACGTTCAGGCGCCACAGCAAGAGCGGTGGGGGGGCTCTGCATCCGGAGGCCCGGCTGCACGCTCCCCACTGGAGAGGGAGAGGAAACGCGGCCCCTTTTTGGAGCGCTTCCGCGCGCAGCTGAGCGCTGGGCTGTGGAAATGCGCTGGCGCTGGTAAGTGGAGGAGCAATATCAACTTCTGCTGTTGCTCCATCGGCCGCAAGCCTGGTTCATTCTGCGGCTTGGGGCCAAGAGATGCCTGGGGGCGACCACCTCCCCGGTGAGAGATTTCTGCCTGCCGCTCTTTCTGCAGCCGGGCCTCCGGATGCAGAGCCCCCCCACTGCTCTTGCTGTGGCGCCTGAACGTCCGGGTAAACAGCGGGGGAGATGCCCTTTGCAGCGACGGGCGCGGGGCGAGTGGCGCGCCCCTTTGCAGACGCCCCAGGGAGAAGCGGTAGGCGAGACCTTGCAAGCGTGGCGGGGGGAGGGGAGCCCTTCTCAGCCCTTTTGCATGCGCACGCACACCTCTACACCTCCTCAACCCTTTTGCACACGCACACACGCCCGCTCCCCTTTTGCCCGCGTTGCTGCAGGCGCGCGGGGGGAGGTCGTCTTCGCTGGAGGCGATTTAGCAAATGGTGGGCAGCCACCTGCCGGGCGCGCCGGAGGGCGCGATTGGCGAAGCCGCAGCTCTCCGGAAGCGGCTGAACCACATCTCCCAGCAGCCCCAGGCGGGTGGTCAGGACCGAGAACTGGAGCGGGGCAACAGCCCAGCGCAGCTGAGCGAGGCCCCGCGCCGGTCTTTTTGGAGCGCATTTCCACAGCCCAGCGCTCAGCTGCGCCAAAGACCGGTGCGGGGCCTCGGTCAGCTGCGCGCGGAAGCGCTCCAGGTCCGGCGGCTCGTCCAGCTTCACAGCCCAGCGCCAGCACCAACCCCACTCCCTTCCGCACGATTGGCCCCCGCCCGCAAACCCCGCCCCCTTCCACGCGATTGGCCCCCGCCCACAAACCCCGCCCCCTGGCTCTTGAGCGTTTCAAAATGTGCACGAGCATGCCAAAATGGCTCCCGGCATAAAAAGTTTGCCGACCCCTGCCATAGGCAAACTGTGTATATGATTCTTCCAAAATCTTTTTCATAAAAGATTAATTGTGGAGGTTTAAACAGGACAAAGAGCCTGGACTTAGTAATAGTATTATCTTTTTTCAAAAAATTAAGCAAATCTAAAAGAAAATATCCTGGGTGCAATTGGAGGTCTTCAAAGATGCTGTGGGGGCAGTAGGCATCCATAGTAGAGATCTGATTTTCAGGACTTCAGTTATTCTTAAAAACATTAAATGAGGCAGTTACAAAGCTACTTGTTTGGAAAGTATTCTATATAGATGCATCTAATATATATTTTCTTTGATTAACTCTTGCTAGTCTTGCTTATAAAAGCATGAAATGCATGAGCCAGTTTGGTTCTGGGCTAGAAACCAGGAGACTGTGAGTTCTAGTCCCGCCTTAGGCATGACAGCCGGCTGGGTGACCTTGGGCCAGTCACACACACACAGCCCAACTCACCTCACAGGGTTGTTGTTGTGGGGAAAATAGGGGGAGGAAGGAGTATTGGGTATGTTCGCTGCCTTGAGTTATTTATAAAAAAAATAAAGGTGGGATAAAAATTAAATAAATAAATATGAACTGGGATATCATTCATCCTTGTTCTTTGTGTATTTGACCTATCAGCCTATCAAATGGTAGCTCATAAATATCTTGGGAAAAGAAGAAAAAAACAGCAGGGACTGCAACTTCTAGTCCTGAGTTTCACCAATGAACTTTTTGCTTTCCTGTGAGTTTAAAATTTATTTTCTGATTTTAATGTTAACTTTGTTCACATAATTTTTTAGTTATGGAAAATCAAACCTTGAGAAAGAAGATGCTGCAGCCCATGTTTTGGGCAGAAACATTCTCTGCAGTGCTACACAGGCTTGGCATGGCCGTCGAAGGTGCTTTTCTAATTATACCAGTCCTCACATCAATACAAATGCTGTGTTTTTCATACATTTTCTTAAGAATTTAGAATTAATTTATTTTCAATGAGCCCACGGCTTGAAGAAATGGTTAAATAAGTCTTAATAAATAACTTAATTCTAATGAGCTCATCTTAGTTGGCTAAACCAGCTGCTCCTATGGAGCGAAGCAGTATGTATTTTAATTATTGTAACCCGCCCAGAGTCCCTTGCATGGGAGATGGGCAGGGAATAAATAAAATAAAATAAAATAAAATAAAATAAAATAAAATAAAATAAAATAAAATAAAATAAAATAAAATAAAATAAAATAAAATAAAATAAAATATAAAATATAAACAAACAAACAAACAAACAAACAAACCAGCTGCTCCTATGGAGCGAAGCAGTATGTAATTACATGTCCAGCAACAAGGTTTATTGAATGAGTGAAAAGATAGAAAGCCAGCGTTAGTCTGGTCTGAAACTGCCTGCTATTAAACTCATGTGGCTATATGATTAATACAGCATCATAACTATTTGGTACTTAATAGTTTAATATGGTGTTTGTTTCTGGCAAGCTCACCTCCTCTCTGCAGGTTGCAGTTGACCTACTTTTTACGTTTCAAAGTGCCTCTGATAAAATGCCTTTTTTGAATGGCACTTGGTCTTGCTTATTTTGTTGCACTGGGAGGGGAGAATGAAATTTACTCCCACAAAATGAGTATATCCTCTTCAGGCATTTTACAGTTCAGCCTTCCGTTGCTTAGTAACATGTACAGCAGTAACAGAAGGTGGCTAACAGTAGACCTGCCACACACCAGGGGGTTTATTTTAAAAATACTATCAGAATTCTCCAAATAATGATCTGAATTAGCAAAGCAGTCTATCCATGAAAGAATAAAAATGTTTATATGCTACAGATGTTTTACACAAAGCAATTGGAAACTCAGATTTTTGCTGGGATAGATAATATTGCTTATTGTTAGCAATTAGCACCATGAAAACTGCATTGGTTCTGAAGAAATTTTCATTGTAGAGGTCTATTTAAAAGGGGTTTTACATACCTTCCCCAATCTTGGTCCATGTTATAACTGTGGACACATAACATTTTCTTATATACGTATTCAGTCTTCCATCTGTGCAAATCAGTTTATACATATATGGTTTTCTATCTGTGATATAATTGTGTTTCTAAGTCAACAGAAGAAAAATGGTAATGGACCTGTAAAAGGAATTACCGAAGTTTGGCTGCTATCATTAGCATTTATGCAATAGGTTTTCTCTTTCAAACAATTCACTTGTTTTTAATCTCTGGAGGCAATGCCTTTAGAACATTGTATGTTATATATAAAACTATTACTGGCATTTTTGTAAGCTGCTGAAGGAATTTGTATGACAGTATTTGAAATTAAATGCTAGCAACAAAGAAAAATAAAACAGAAGTCAAGAGAGAAGCCAGTTATGATTTGCTGTGGTTTTTTTCAGGTGAAAAGTATATGCTTACAAGTGTCTATAGAGGTGAATTGGAAACAAGTGTCTTCTACTCCTAGACAGGGTTTAAAACTTGTGCTAAAAGTGAACCAAAAGCATTGCTCATGCATTTTCTCCAAACAGTATATATTAGTGTGTACAAAACCCATGGGCCTATGCACAGATGCCTGCAGGATCCAGCACTTTTGTTAAGATGATGAAAGGAGCATTGCATCAGAAGCTCCACAATATGGGTAGATCATAGAATGGCAAACTGTTGTGGCTGAGACAATTTTTAAAGATCCCGAATACACAGTGAAGATGAAGTTTGAACCACAAAACACAAATCCATACTTCATTTGTGGTCAGTCTCATCAAGCTCCCCACATACTTCCAGCTCATGTAATCAGTTAATCATAGTGTTACATTTTTGTTTCTGAAAGAACCCCACAATGCATACATTTTCCTCCCTATTTACAAAGCAATTTCCCTGCTCTCCCACTATACTCTTTCCAGTTATCCCCAAGTTATTCCTACCTTTACCCTTACTTTAGTCTACCCCTGCTTCATCCTCCCATATGCCATTCCCAAGTCTTCCCAAAGCAGTTGCAGAGGGGTCTGTCAGAAACTTCAAAATTAAGTGCTGTCTTTAATCTTCAATTCTAAGAGTATTTCTGGGTTCGGTGGGGCCTTTCTGTGAAATAATGATAAATAGCTGGAGGCCAGTGTTCATTTGGAAGTATTTGTAATTACTCCAGAACTAAAGATACCAGCAAAGTACTCAATTAAGGACATGGAAAAGAGTTCACTGTTGCAGTAGAAATCATACATTGCCTAACTGCATTCTAATTTACAGACCAACAATTGGAGAAAGGTTTTCATTAAGAGGGCTAACATAGAGAATCAAAGTTATTAATCAGATGTTCTTTTTAATGTATCTATATAAAAAATAATGAGTGATTTACAGATCTTTCTAATCAGAATCTGAGAAGTGAATATATAAAGGTGCTGTACAAAATAAACATTTACATCCAATACAACCATATTTTCTGAACATTCCAAGGCCACATTGCTAAGTCGTCATTATCAAATTAAGTACAGATACAAAGTCTCTGGAAAAGAGGGCTCACATCAAACAGAAGACAACAAAGTAGGTCACATCATTAAATGGCTAAACAGCATCTGAATAGTGGGAAAATAAAGTTATTTCAGTTTAATTATTTTGATATTTCTGCAGTTTTCATTTAGCATTTTTTGTGACAAAATATGTAGAACCTTTTTGAAGGCTGCTTCATGATATTTGTCAAGTTAATTTACATAGGCTAACTCAGATATTTAATATTTTCACAGTAATATTCTACAATATTTGCATATACTTCCTACAGTAACTTTTGAGTTCATAAATGATAAGAGCACACAATTAATACACATCGAAAAGCTGTATCAGATGACAATGTTTTTTTCAAAGTAGTTATCTTCTAGAACTGATTTGTTTTGTCTCAATAGCTTCATTCCAAAAGAAATACTCAGAAGGCCAAGTCCAAGGAATAGAATGTATAGTCGAAGGCTTTCACGGCCGGAATCTGATGGTTGTTGCGGGTTTTCCAGGCTGTGTGGCCGTGTTCTGGCAGTTTTTGTTCCTAACGTTTCGCCAGTAGTTGTGGCTGGCATCTTCAGAGGACAGGAGCACAGCTAGAAGACACAAGCAGGCACACACACCCTCCACTTGGGCACAGAGAGAATCTTCTAGCTGTGCTCCTGTCCTCTGAAGATGCCAGCCACAGCTACTGGTGAAACGTTAGGAACAAAAACTGCCAGAACACGGCCACACAGCCTGGAAAACCCACCACCACCACCAAGGAATAGTGTTTTTAACTCACCTTGTTCTGAACTGCAATTTGTCTGAGCTATTATACAAACTATTTTCAAAAATCTGTATTTATAAACTGTATTGGGGAGTTAATAATTGTAATGGGGAGAATGTTATTGAAGTCTAAAGCTCTATCATATATGTGCAAGTACAAATAAATCTTAGAAGATTTGTTCACAGCTATTATGTATGGATTTTGCACACTGGTGAACTCATGTTCTACCATGGTTTATGTGAATGTCATCATACTTGGTTGTCACATGAAGAGTAATTTCTTATGAATAGGTAGCCTTGTGCTCTTTCGCTTCCTGTATTTTTGACACCTGTGGTTCAAAATAGCTTCAGTAACTTTAACCTGTTGAAGCTGTGTTTGCCTTTGGCCTAAACCTTTCCATTAGTCATTCTCAGTATCTTCATAGTCCTCATTATGATCATCCTGGGAGGAAATGCTAATCACCAACAGTATTTTCTGGAGAGTCCAGAGCTTTTTAACAGTTGACTGGCATGCTGATATATAATCTGTTATTGGTCTGATTGCTTTTGATAAATTGGGCTAAGGAACAGCAATAGAGGAAGAACATCTGCACAAAAACCAGCACTTCCAAAGTAGCAGGCTATATCCTCTTTGGAAACAGTTTAAGCTTGAAATTGTGCAGGAGGGCACACAGTTTCACAGAAGTTTCAATCCCCCTCAAAAATCACAATCTATTTTGAGATTATACGAGACTGCCAAAGTCCTAGAAATCTGCACCCCTCTACTCCTATTACATCTGGAGCATGCAAAGCAAATAAATCAGAGACCAAGGAGAACTGTATGTCAGCAATCAGAATCTGAATGCAAAGCAAAAATAATCTGAAAACAGCATCTCTAAAGTCCTCAGTGGCTAGCAAGTGAGATAATAACTTAAGTTGCAGAACTATGCATATGCAAAGGAAGGTTCAGCCTAGAAATCAAGAGTTCTTAATATACTGATGAGAAGGAGCTTGCTAGTATGGGATTTAATGCTATTGTGCAAAAAGCAGGAGCCTTACACTTTTTCTGTTTAAAATAGTGAAAAAGGAACACATTTCACTATTATAAACGGAGACTATTAGCATCAGAATAGTTCTTGGAGGCAATATCAAACAAGTGTGCACAATATGTACATGTCTACTTCTAGTGTGAGGACTATCGTGCTGCTATTTTGTTTAGGCTTTCCCCAAGATATGAAGAAAAGCAAACTTGCCAAACCAATATAAAACAATGAATGTAGACATCACAGGTCATGGTTCTACTATAGCATGTACAGAATTAGGAAACCATGATAGCTACAAAACTAAAGACAGAGTAGGAACAAAAAGGGCTTGAAGATAGGAGGGAGGGGGAAAAGAATCTTGTACTATGTAATCTGATAAAAGAAAAATGAACAGAAAATGGCTCATCTGAAAAGCATGAGGAACTTGGAAGAGAGCAATTCAATAAAGTTAAACATCTTAAATATATACCCACATACACACACGCAAATACAAAAGGATTAAGTTATCCACAGGGACTGTTAAGATCCATAAAAATGTATTTTTATTTTTCTTAACTGACAAATGCCTTTCATTCAAATCCATTGAAAGGAAACCAAATTCACTGCTAGAATCATTTAAAAATTATAGGAGTTCATTGTTCCAGGGGTTGCCACTCCAATGACCTACACCACTGAAAAAGTAATGTGTTCTATTAATAACATTCCTCACATTATCATTATAACCATGCACAAGCAAAGGAAAAATTTCATAAAGACCTTTTGAATTTGGAAATATTTTTATATACAAACTTGGAAGCCAGTGTAACAGGCTTCTGTTAATAGGCACAAGGACAATGCTTAAGAATTTGACTTTGGTGGGTAAGTTCTGATTTATTTTGCTTGCTGGGATTTAAGATCTTAAAATGTTCAAGCAAGGCAACAAATGTTCAAGTATTTAGCCAGCATTCAACAAAAAACAACCAACAACAGATGGAAAATTCTGACAAACAGTATGACAGAAAGCTCAGAAGCATATGCATTCACTGCATGTTTAATTTCTAATGTTAAAATGTGTTGTAAGAAGAAAAATAAAGTATCAGGAAATAATTTGATTATGCTCCTAAAACCCCTTGCTCTCATATAATCTCATCCCATTAAGTGTGATTTCCAAACTGCTCAATTCTCAGATTTAATTTGTATCACATGTAAAATAATAAAATTACCATAGAATAAAATAGTAAGGTGTCACATACTTATCGATAAAGGGCTACTGTCCTTTTTACAGTTATTTTGCTGATTGAGAAGTTTGGGAAGGAAAGAATAGATTTGTGAAGAAGGCAACTGAGGGTATGTTGGCTTCCTGACTCCAGAGAGTCAAGAGAACATGTCCGCCCAGCCTTTTGCTTCAGCAGTGAGAACTGAGAAGTATTCCCTATGTAAACATGCAGCATGCCTGAGTAAACACCCATTTTAAACAAAATCCTTTTCTGTGGCAGTGGAAAATGCAGGAAAATATTCAATGGGCTACAGTAGATAACTTGGCACAAGAACAAGTAGTGAGTTATGATCCACTAATAATAGGCATTAAATAATGTTCATTAACATACAATACTATCAGAAAATCTTAGCAGTGCAACATCAGGAGCAGCAGGACACCATCTTCAAAGGAGACAAAAGGACAAAGCTTTTGAAGAGTTTCTCATACGCAATCCAAAAAGGTCCTTCATGCAGCCTAATAAAAGATCAAATCAATTGTACTTTCCATTCTGTCAATCACAGTGTCTGGGAAAAAAATGTCAGTTTTCTGGGGAAAAGTTTAATGACTACATTTAAAAACCTGATTAAAATATGTTCTTAAAAAAGTTGGTCAATCAAACCCGTTTGTTAGTCAAACCCATTGCTTTTGTGACTTGACTTGTACTTGGTACTTTCCAAGGTCCAGGAACTATTGTTTTCTTTATTGGAGAACTGCTCTCAGATTTGAAAATCCCATCGTCTTTGGTTTTATCAGCTAGCTCCAAGTTATCTGTTAATTTGTTCAGGAAAACAGGCTCATCTGCTTCAAGTCTAGAGTTTTTATCTGCAGAAAATAGTGAATCATCAGGAAGACCTGACATTTCAAATTGCTTAGAACTTTTCATATTCTCATCTTCCAAGATTTTATTTCCAGGCTGATTAGTCTTAGAAAGTAAGAGAAACTGCTCTCCTGCCTTGGCATAGGGTGTCTCTGAAGAACATTTTGTGTTCTTCATAGATAAATTCGGCTTTGTTATTTCCTTCATGACTCCTAATTTTATCTTTTCAGTTTTTAGCAGCCTACTAGAATTTGTATCGTCAGTAGCTCTTTTACTTTGAAAGTCTATGTTCAGTTTTTCTCTGCTTCTCTCTCTCTCTGGATATTTTTGGGGACTGGCAGATTGATCTCTTTTTCCCCTGGCCAGGACTTTCCCAATATCAGCATTCTCAAAGGTTCCCAGATTACCACTTTCATTTCTTTTTGGACTCTGTAAGTGGTCTAAGCAATTCTCGTGTGCATGTTTAGTTTCGCCTTTCTTAGACCTGTCACATGGAACTTGATTACGGTCTCTGGAGCGACTATTGCTCAACTTCTGGGGACTAGTTGATCTGCCTTTACTGGCTGCATTGCCCGATGCTAATTGTGCAGTACTGTGCATCACTTTATTATCTGGAATGAAATAAAGGCATTTGTTCACATGCCTTTGTGGACAAACTGCATTCTTAATCTCCAAATGGTTTTCCATTAAAGTGCTTTTCTTTTCAGGCACGGTGTTCTTCAGTTCTTCTAGTTTCTCGGACATCTGAATTTTCATTAGAGCTTCTGATTCTGGCAAATGAGATGCTTCAGATGTGTAAGCAGAATGTGATGATGAGGGAAGTGAAGTCTGTTCACCATGTGTTACACTTGAGGATATTGGATTAAAACTATCCAAACCACCTATACCAAAATTTAAAAAAAAATAATGAATTAGAGCAAAACAGTAAGGGTGTATTATCAACATCTAATGCCCTTCCAATTTTAATTATTGAAATATGCAAAAACAATTTATACTATAGGAAACCAACATATTTATGTATGTTATAAGAAAATTTATATTTCCAATGTTAATTATTTTGCTAATAACTCATCTAATACAGAATAACCATTCCTTCTGGAAACTTGGTCTTTGTGTCTCCTCAACTCTTTTTCCTGCAACATGAAATCTCTGAAACTACATTCACTTGTCTTTTAGTCAATTTCAGTTATACCTTTTCTGTATGACAACAATAAATTAATTTGTTTCTCTTGCAGATGGTTTTATTCTCAGCATATCTATTTTGCTTTCCTTATACATTAGCTCAGTTTTAATTTATTTACAACTCAATTCCATTTTGCAGCACTGTGTGGATTACAGATTTTTATCACTCAGAACTGCAAGCATGCAGGGCCAATCGAGTCCCAAATGTGGTCAATAGGGCACAACATCTTAACTAAATTGGGCAGTTTGGCTAAGTAAAGGATGGCCACCAGTTACTCAGTTCTTTTCTTCACCAACTTTTCTAGTTGAGGGAAGGGAGAAATGATTGCCTCTCATTTATGTACCGAAGTTAGAATTTCATTCTCAGGCTTTGGAAAAGTAGGGCTGTCAAAAAGGAGACAAAACTTCACAATGATGCTGAAGTATGCAGGAACTTTAATCAAAGATACATTAATGGTACACAATGTTCTAGGGTGGAAAAAGTGATTTTTACTGGTACAGCAAGTGGTTTGTGTCATTTCCAGTTCTTGGATAATGGACTATGTGGAATTAAGGCTTCTAAAATTGATTCTTCCACATTAGTTGTGGCCTACCCTTATCGCAAATCATGTCAAATGAAAACTAAGAGAGTGAAAAACTATTATTCAAAGCAAATAAAAAGTGGCTAATCACAATGCATGCAGATTTACCAAGTCTTAAGGAAAGACCAAAGAAAGCACTGAAAGCTTTAATGCTGCTCAGGTTTCACGTAGGAACACAAGCTGGAAGGAGCCAAACCTGAGGGAGGAAGAGAAAAAGCCCAGGACTATATACCAAAATCACAGCAAAGAGTAAAAGAAATATATAATTTACAAGCAGAGTGTAAGAGTATAAGAGAGAAGAGTCTCTCTCAACTGACTTAGACTATTTCCAAATTCAGCCTCCCATCAGAAAGTTTTAGGACAGCCTACCACAACCCAGTACCTTCCAGATCCATTGGGGACTACAGCTCCCTGAATTCCAGACCAGTATAGGAAGGGATGCTGATTAAGAATTTTCACTAGAGATGTTGTCTCTATCTCCAATGCACTTGGAAGGCACCAGGTTAAGGAAGTCTGATTTGGAGAAATCTTAAGATTAGTATAGGGTGGCTTTGCTCTTTTTTAATACATACATATAAAAGGTATAATTGGTCCAATAAAGCATAAAAAGCAGAGGAGAGAGAGAGAGAGAGAGAGGAGACAGTCCATTAGCTTTTTATCTGGTGTAATAAGCAGTGAGAAGACACAATAGAACTGTTTTCTAGCTATATGTATATGGCTGTTGTGGGTCTTCCGGGCTGTGTGGCCGCGTTCTAGAAGTTGTGGTTCCTAACGTTTCACCAGCATCTGTGGCCAGCATCTTCAGAGGGCAGGAGCACAGATAGAAGTGAATGCCCTCTGAAGATGCTGGCCACAGATGCTGGCGAAACGTTAGGAACCACAACTTCCAGAACACGGCCACATAGCCCGGAAGACCCACAACAGCCATCGAACTCCGGCCATGAAAGCCTTCGACAATACATTATATGTATATGCTTTTCTGTGTCAGCAATGGGGAAGCTGTCTTATATAAAAAGACGCATAAATTGTATGTTGAGAAGCTCATACTGTCCTTTTTGTTAAAATACCGGGTACCCATCACAGCTTTGAGTGCTTTTAAAGTGGAAAATCAAGATAAGAGTATTTTAAATGAACATTTAAATCAAAGTTCTAATCACCTCCCACATATACTCCTGGAATTAAGATAAACTTAATTATTAAAGATGCTTGCTAAGTGAGGTGGGATAGATGGCTTTTGACAAGAGGGAGTCTTCAGTGGCACCGTTTCAATTCTTGAATCCTCTCCTCAACCAGCTTCCTTGGTCCTGCACTATGGTCTTGTGGGTGTCCTTACTTTCCTGTGCTCTTATATTCTTACTGTGATCTATACACATCCAGGATATTTCTGAAATATTCATCAAGTTGTGTGGTCTGCCACAATAAATTTACATTGCACAACCTTAACTTTTATTGTTATTGTTGAATTATTTTAGCTGTCACTGTAAGCTATCCAGAAAACAGTAGCTACAAGGTGAAATCCAACTTGTACGTACATATTTAAATAGGGCATTCATAATTTTCTAGCGTCTGAACATCTAGTTATTCAAAATTCTCAATAAATACATCTGCATTGTGCTGATACACTCAACAGCTGGCTCCCACCTTACCATGATCTGGTATTAATCCAGTCCCTGGTCGCAAAAGAAGAAGAACTTTATTTCCTCCAGACTGAATCAATTCAATGGCTCGAGTATGTGTGATTCCTTGTGTTGGTTCGCCATTGATTTCAACAATCTGGTCACCAACCTGCGGAGAAAAGCATCTTCATTAAGTTGCAATGAGTATTTGCCTTGTTAGCATTTTGTTTATAACTTATTTAAAAATTCTATCTTACATTATCATATTTAATTGAAAGCCAATTAATAGCACTGACATTACCACAAATATTAGAAGAATCCATAGCATCACTTATGTCTGTAGCTTGAATCATGTCAACCAGTTGACATGATTCAAGCTACAGACAATTCCACCTGGATGACTGAGAACCTTCATAGACATATAGCATCACTTACTTCTTAATAAAACCTTGATCACCAGCAGGGACCCCTCAGAGTTACTCTCCAGATATTTCAAAAAGCTTCAGGCTTTATGAACCGTAATCTACATAAGGATGCTGAATGGTGATACTATAGGCTAGCTATGACCTAGTTTATGAGGATGGAAGTGACCTAGAGGCTGTATAAAGGGCAATCTATTGCCCTAAATTGTACAAATTAATGGGAAGGCGTGGGCAACAGTCCAGATGGCTAGAGTAAATACGTAATAGAAGGAATTATGCATAAATTCTTCCTATTTGTTATGGCAATCAGAGGACCTGGGGAGTGTTTCTGAAAAGATGGGATTCTGGAAAGGAAAAAAAAAACTTTGGAGAGTAGGGGTGGGGAGAAGGTTGGATCCAACTGAAATATACAGGAGTTAGTGGGGTCCAAAAGGGTAGGCTGAATCTCAGCCCTTGCTATTTACTCTCAGTCTCTATTTTCTCTCTATAAAACACTGTCCACTATACATGGAACAAGAATTAAATGTCAAAATGTGAAACTAAGCTTGTACTCCTCAGCTCTACAGCCCAGCAGAAGAGCAGGGGAAAAGAGAAAAATCAGACTCTCAATACCTCTAACTCGGAGCTTTCCAAAGTGTGTGTCGGGACACATTAGTGTGTCGGCTGCAGTTTCTGGGTGTGTTGTGGCTGCTGCTGCCTCCAAACCTACTGTGATTCCACGCAGGTCCTAGTGCCTGCCTTGTGCCCTTGCTGTAAGAGTGTGTCGCGAAATGATGCATGTCTAAAAAGTGTGTCACCAACATGAAAAGTTTGGAAAGCTCTGCTCTAACTGTTGAGATTATAAACTTGAAATGTAATCCGCACTCTGAGAACCATCGTATTGAATTCTATTTATTTTCCTATCAGTAATTTCTATTTCCTTAGTTAAGGATGCTTCAGTGATTGCAAACTTAACAGCAAGGTTCTGATGCAGATATATTCTTGCAAAACAATAAAAAGAACACGTTAGCACTGATGATTCATGTATATACTCGTATATATTACGCCTGACCACTATATGAACCTCAAGAAATGACAATACCACACCGGCCAATAAAATGTGAAGCGTATTCCTAAGAAAGATGAGTAACCAATGATTTGCAGTGGCATTGGCAGATTCGAGATCAAGTACAGAGAAGCATCTGGTTCAGTTACTACAATGAACAGTTATTCTACAAGAAAGAAAAGAGTTTCCAGAAAACATAGGATTTTCTCTAAAGTTCATTAAGATAATGTTATAGAAAAAAGTGCATTTGTATTGGATGCTTAATGCACTACTTTCATTCCAATACTGGGCTACACTTGATAAACATGCATACTAAAATCTGTAGCTTGAATCATGTCAACTGGATTTCTATTTTCTCAGTGGAAACGTTTTGCTCCTTATCCAAGGAGCTTCTTCAGTCTGACTGAAAAACGTTTCCACTGAGAAAATAGAAATCCAGTTGACATGATTCAAGCTACAGACTGTTCCACCTGGATGACTGAGAACCTTCATCGACATGCATACTAAAATATATAAAGTGCATTACATTCTTAAATACCCTTATTATATGGACCAAACACAGCAAGTCTGGACAGAATTCCCATGCAATCCTTGAATTTGGTCACTATCTCACTTTTCCTTCCACATCAGAGTGGAATTTTTAAAATGGTGACTATGTTCCAGTGAATGAATCTATCTATCTATCTATCTATCTATCTATCTATCTATCTATCTATCTATCATCTATCTATCTATCTATCTATCAATCTATCAATCTATCAATCTATCATCTAATTTCTATGACCGCCCATCTCCCCCTCAAGGAGGGACTCTGAATTTGCTCTGAAATCTTAGACATTTATGTTTCGTTAATCAGTATCTTTTCACAAAAAATATAATTGCACGTTCATGACTGTTGGTTCATTTTAACATTTCTGTCTCAAGAATTCCCTCCTCCTACTGCCAAAGCTGGGTGAGAGTAAACATGGTGTATTTTGGTGTCTGAAAATAACTATAAATCCACAATCCAACTAGGGCTAATACATACTCACATGAATTCTCCCATCTTTAATGGCAGGCCCATCCTCAGCAAGTCGAAGAATAAATAGCCCCATGTTATACTCTTTCCCTCCACGAAGGCTAAACCCAAAGCCTCGAGGACTTCTCTCCAGTTCTACTGGGTAACATCCAGGATTCTGTGCAAATAACAGATTATGCAGATTAAAATTATATTGGGAAAGACTTTCAACCCTTTGTTAGAAAAAATCAGTTCCCTTAATTCAAAGAAATTTTACCCAATTATTAACGTAATGATAATATTTGCTATGGAGTCCTTGGTGCTCTCTGAGCCTCGTTGTTTCCTTGCGGACGTTTCATTGCCAGGCTAGGCAACATCTTCAGTGCGAAAAGGGAGCGGGACTTGCTCTCTGTTTATATACCATGGTTTGGCATGAAACGTCTGCAAGAAAACAACAAGGCCCAGAGAGCACCAAGGACTCCACAGTTCAACCCCGAGCTACAAATATTCTCTTCAAATATTTGCTATGTTTGACATTTTAGTAATACCTGTACTAATTCCACATGTAAACTCTATTTTTCCTGCAATCAGGGAAACAGCTATCAGTTGCTGTTCCAAAAGACATACAGTGCATTCAGAAAGTATTCAGACCCCCTTCACTTTTTTCAATTTTGTTATGTTGCAGCCTGATACTACAATCGTTCAAATTCATGTTTTGTCACATTAATCTACACTCAGTACCCCATAATGACAAAGTGAAGACAGAATTTCAGAAGTGTCTGTAAATTTATCAAAAAGGAGAAACTGAAATACCACATATACATAAGTATTCAGACCCTTTACTCAGTACTTTGTTGAAGCACCTTTGGCAGCAATTACAGCCTCGAGTCTTTTTCGGTATGACGCGACAAGCTTTGCACACCTGGATTGTGGGGTTTTCTGCCATTCTTCTTTGCAAATCCTCTCAAGCTCAATCAGGTTGGATGGGGACTGTTGGTGGACAGCCATTTTCAGGTCTCTCCAGAGATGTTCAATAGGGTTCAAGTCAGGGCTCTGGCTGGGCCACTCTAGGACATTCACAGAGTTGTCCCTAAGCCATTCCTGAGTTGTCTTGGCTGTGTGCTTAGGATCGTTGTCATGTTGGAAGGTGAACCTTCGGCCCAGTCTGAGGTCCTGAGTGCTGTGGGACAGGTTTTCATTGAGGATATCTCTGTACTTTGCTCCATTCAGCTTTCCCTCAACCCTGACCAGTCTCCCAGTCCCTGCTGCTGAAAAACACACCCACAGCATGATGCTGCCATCACCATGCTTCACTGTTGGGATGGTATTAGGCAGGTGATGAGCGGTGCCTGGTTTCCTCCAGACATAACATTTAGAATTGAGGCCAAACAGTTCAATCTTGGTTTCATCAGACCTGAATCTTGTTCCTCACAGTCTGAGAGTCCTTCAGGTGCTTTTTTGCAAACTCCAAGCAGGCTTTCATGTATTTTGCACTGAGGAGAGGCTTCCGTCTAGCCACTCTGCCATAAATCCCAGATCGGTGGAGGGCTGCAGTGATGGCTGTCCTTCTGGAACTTTGTTCCATCTCCACACAGGCTCTCTGGAGCTCAGTCAGAATGACCAACAGGTTCTTGGTCACCTCTCTTACTAAGGCTCTTCTCCCCCGATTGCTCAGTTTGGCCAGGCGACCAGCTCTTGGAAGGGTCCTGGTTGTGCCAAACTCCTTCCATTTGAGAATTATGGAGGCCACTGTGCTCTTGGGAACCTTCAGTGCAGCAGAAATTTTTTTTGTAGCCATCCCCAGATCTGTGCCTTGCAATAATCCTGTCTCTGAGCTCTGCAGGCAGTTCCTTTGACCTCATGGCTTTTGCTCTGATACAGTATGCATTGTCCACTGTGAGGCCTTCTATAGAGAGGTGTGTGCCTTTCCAAATCATGTCCAATCAATTTAATTTACCACAGGTGGACTCCAATAAAGGTGTAGGAACAGCTCAGCAACGATCAAGAGAAATGGGAGGCGCCTGAGCTAAATTTCAAGTTTTGTTGCAATGGGTCTGAATACTTATGTACATGTGGTATTTCAGTTTCTCCTTTTTGATAAATTTACAGACATTTCTGAAATTCTGTTTTCACTTTGTCATTAGGGGGTACTGAGTGTAGATTACTGAGGCAAAACATGAATTTGAACGATTGTAGTATCAGGCTGCAACATAACAAAATTGAAAAAAGTGAAGGGGGTCTGAATACTTTCCAAATGCACTGTATAAACCTGGCCTTTTATGCTTCTCTATGACTGAAGCACAAGCCAAAAATTCAGTTCAAAAATCTTGGCTGATGGTTCTGATAACATCTTATTCCTTTTTTCCTTGGTTACACATGGCAATTTAGAATACTGAAAATTGTGGGAGATACTGGCACTAATTTTTCCCACTAAATATTACATATTAAAATTACCATACATACAAAAAGAAAATGGGGACATGATATAATATTAGGTATAAAATAAAATGAGGTAAGTATCTAGACTGAATTTGTAGTGATCAAATTCCATGGGAAATACTTACCAAAAAAAAATAAATCAATTTTTTAAAATTTATTTATTTATTATTTGGATTTATCCCCGCCCATCTCTACAGTGGCAGACTCTGGGCGGTTTACAACCAGAATACAATTTTTCCCATCAAAATCAAAATCATTAATGGAACTCCAGCACTATCTCGATACCTCTTTTAATTTCTAGTTTCAGATACATTATGTACTTGATATATACCATGTCAGAAATACTAACACGACAGATTGAATCACATCTTCAAGGACTGGTACATTGTAGGGGTGAAAGGGCTTATGCATCCTAAGGACACTAGGACCTGTAGTGTTGAGAGTGTATACTCCCAGAAAAGTCACTCATGATGGGCAAGTCAGATTAGAGGTCAGAATAAATATGATTCACTGAAGAAGGAAATGGCAACCCACTCCAGTATTCTGCCAAGAAAAACAAACAGATATTCACAAGCAGGACAATGTTACTATGATACTGGAAGATGACCCCCCCTCCCCAAGCTGGAAGGTATCCAGGGAACTACTGACGAGGGCTAGTATAAGTAGCATTGGTCCTTATGATGTGGTTGGAGTACAGCCAAAAGAATAGCAGATGCTGATGTGATCAGGAGCAAGAGTGTGATGCTATAAAATAATGTTATAATCCAACTAAAGCAAACCTGATATTTTCAGAATGGAAATGCCAAGATTAAATATTGACATTCTGGAAATCAGTGAACTGAAATGGACTGGAATGAGTGACTTCACATCAGAGGAGCATCAGATTTCTACTATGGACAAGAAAATCATAGAAGAAATGGAGTAGGCATTTATTAACAAAAGGATGCCCAAGTCAGTACATGTTATATAACCCCTCCACCCCCCAAATGATTCATTGGCGATCACTCGTAGCCGAGTAAGATTGTCTTGCAAAGGTAAAATTTTAACAGTGGATACGTAAGTGGGTGTAAAGGCCAATTCTGGATCCGCACAACCTCCCACAATGAGGGCATAGATTTCCGGGTGGGAGACGGTCACGATGAGGGTTTGCCTGACGTGCCTTCCTTTTAGCTCGTTTCTCCCTTCCGCCCTGTACTCCTGCTTCTTCAAAGTCCATAGCGCCATTAATAAAGGCTGACCTCCAATTGAAACGCTCATGAGTTAGGGCTTCCCAGTTCTCAATGCTGATATTACATTTTTAAAATTAGGTTTGAGAGTGTCTTTGAATCTCTTTTGCTGTCCACCAATATTCTGTTTTCCATTCTTAAGTTGGGAGTAAAGTAGCTGCTTTGGAAGACGATGGTCAGGCATTCGAACAACAGGACCGGTCCAGTGAAGTTGATGTTGGATGATCATTGTTTCAATGCTGGTGGTTTTCGCTTCTTCTAATACACTAACATTAGTCCGCCTATCTTCCCAAGTAATTTGCAGAATTATTCGGAGGCAGCGTTGATGGAATCTTTCAAGAAGTTGGAGGTGGCGTTTGTAGAGGGTCCATGTTTCACAGGTGTACAAAAGGGTTGGTAGTACAATGGCTTTGTAAACAAGCATTTTGGTCTCCCTGCGAATGTCTCGATCCTCGAACACTCTACGCTTCATTCGGGAGAAAGCTACACTCGCAGAGCTCAGGCGATGCTGAATTTCAGCGTCGATGTCGGCTTTTGTATATAGATGGCTGCCGAGATAAGAAAAGTGGTCGACATTTTCTAGTGACACACCTTTAAGCTGGATTGATGGCGCTGCGGAGGGATTGGTTCGAACTTGCTGGTAAAGCACTTTGGTTTTTTTAATGTTAATAGAGAGGCCGAGCTTTTCATATGCTTCTGCAAAGATGTTTAGGATAGTTTGAAGATCTTCCTCGGAGTGTGCACAGACTACGTTATCATCAGCATATTGAAGTTCTATAACAGAAGTTGTAATTACCTTATTTTTTGCTTTCAGCCTACTAAGATTAAAAAGCTTTCCATCTGTTCGATATATAATTTCTACACCAGTAGGAAGTTTCTCTTCAACAAGGTGTATAATCATAGCGATGAAGATAGCGAATAAGGTTGGAGCAATAACACATCCCTGTTTAACGCCGGATTCCACTTTAAATGGATCGCTTTGAGAGCCATTGTTATCCAGGATTGTTGCCATCATGTCGTCATGGAGTAGCCGCAAGATGTTCACAAATTTATCAGGGCATCCGATTTTCAGAAGGATGGTCCAGAGAGCAGTACGATTTACAGTATCAAAAGCTTTAGTCAGATCAATAAACGCCATGTACAGAGGGCGGTTTTGCTCCTTGCATTTTTCAAATGATAGACCCCAAATGACAGACTGATCTCGATTCAAATCCAAGGAAAGCCAATCAATATTATGGTGATTCAAGTCTATGCTCCAAACACAGATGCAGAAGAAGCAGAAATTGTACAGTTCTATGGCTAATGGAAACACCTTGTCAACACAACACTAAAAAAACAGACTGGAACAATAAAGTAGGAGGCAAAATAGCATGTGGAGTAATGGGGAAATTAGACCTTGGGGGACAAAACAAAGCTGGAGACAGACTAGGGTTCTGCCAAGAAAATTCAATGTTGATAGTAAATATCTTTTTGCATCAATTTAAAAGATGACTGCACAAGAACATCACCAGATGGATAATACCAAATTCAAATCAACTACTTTTTCTGCCAGCAAAGATGGAGAAGCTCTATTTAGTCAACAAAAACAACATCTGATGCTGACTGTGGCTCAGATTACTAAGTCTTCAAAAAATTAAATCATCAAACAATCAAACAAAATCATCCAACCAAGAGACAACCTCAGCAATCTTCCATATGATTATGTGATGGAGATAAAGGGTAGAGGTAATGGATTACATTAGACAGAGTGCCTGAAGAACTCTGGACTGGAATTAGTGACATTAAAGAGAAAACCTCCAAAAATATTCTGAAAGGCAAAAAGCAAAAGAAGGCAAAGTGGCTCTCTGCTGACACACTGAAAATAGCTAAAAAGAAGTGGCAAGTAAAAGGCAACAGAGGCAGAGAAAATATGTTCAACTAAATGCTGAATTCCAGAGAATAGTAAGAAGATACAAGCAGTTACATCTTAATGAGCAAACCAACAAAACTGAAGGTAAGAATCAAATGTGACTATCAAGAAATCAGTTTAAGAAAATTAAAGAAATCAGAGAAGTTTTAATACAAAGATGGGCATAATAAAAGGCAAACTAGAGGAAGAGGACAAAAACAGATGATGCATATATAAGAAATAAATATGAAAAAATTATTCCCAACTTGAGGCTAGGTACAAAGGTTTGCTCATTGAAATACAGCCAGGCATTCTGGAAAGTGAAGTTAAATGAACTCTAGAAAATATTGCTAACAAGGCATAGCAGTTGATGAAACCCCAGAGATTTCTTTAAAACATTACAAGTTGATGCAATTCAAGTGCTATGTGCACCTTGTAAGCCAATACAGAAAACACAGCTGTAGCCAAGGCACTGGAAAAGGTCAATGTATATTCTAATACATAGCTTTCCAAACTGTGTGTCGTAACACAGTACTGTGTTGCCTGCGGGGCCCAGCTGTGTCGCGCAAAACCCTGGAAGCGCTGATTGTATTAGAAATATTCTTAATATCTTAGAATATTTGGAACATCATAATGAAAAACAAGCCACATTGATCTTTTTAGATGCGGAAAAAGCTTTTGATAATTTGAATTGGATTTTCTTATTTAAAATATTGGAAAATACGAAATTTGGAGAAAACTTTATTAACGGGGTGAAATTGTATATACATTACAAACAGCACAAATAATAGTTAATGGGAATTGACAAAACTCTGTGGAATACAAAAAAGGACACATTAAAGATGTCTGCTTTCACCACTGCTGTTCATTTTGGCTCTTGATGTTTTGAATAGAGGCATAAGACAAGATGGGAGAATAGCTGGGGTGAAGGTTAAATGAGAAGTATATAAATTAAGGGCATTTGCCGATGATTTGGTTTTAATTCTGGAAAATCCTATGGAGGGAATAAATATATTAGTGGAAAAGTTGAAGGAATTTGGTGTGTTAGCTGGATTTAAACTTAACAAGGAGAAAACAAAGTTGTTAACAAAAAATATGAGCATGGAAGATCAAAAGGAATTGAAAAAACTAGTTTTCAGACTGAAAAAAAAGTAAAATATTTGGGCATTGTTATGACTAATATGAACTTTATGTTATTTCTAAATAATTATGTCAAGGTATGGAATGAAATTAAAAAGCACTTACTAAGATGGGAAAAGTTGCAAATATCATTGTTTGGAAGAATTTCTGTGGTGAAAATGAATATATTACCAAATGATGTTTTTATTTCAAACAATAACTATTTTGAAAAATGATGCAACTTTGAAGCAATGGCAAAAAGATATATCTGGTAGGGGAAGAAACCAAGGGTTAAGTATAAAATTCTTTAAGATGCAAAGGGAAGAAGAGGACTAGGATTGCCTGATTTCAAATTATATTTTGCAGCCTGCTGTTTAGTTTGGGTGTTGCTGAGAAACAAGAGAATGTTAGAATTAGAAGAACACAACCTGAGGTTCAGTTGGCACAGCTTTTTATGGTACGATAAAGTTCAAGTTAACATAGATTTTAAAAATCATTGTGGGGGAAGTGCCATATTAAGAATATGGAATAAATACAAGCCCAGGCTGTGCCCGAAAATACCTTTATTGGTCTCAGCACAAGAAACATTTTATAGAAAAGAAGCAGTGGGCAAAGAGATATGGTTAACACATCAAGATTTGTTTGTACAGGAACATGGAGAACTTAAGATGAAGTCAAGAGAACAACTGACTGCAGAGGGATTTAATTTTCAATGGTTTTCATATGAACAATTAAGAGAAAGATTTAATATAGATAAAAAGTAACCGAACTGAACAACATAAGACGGAATTTGAAACTGAGCTATGTATAACTTTTGTTGAGATATGAAACGGAAGAACAAGTTAAAGACTGCATGATAAAAAGGGCTAAGAATTTTGGTTATAACATACAAGATGGATCAGTGGGAGAAAATGTGGGTAAAAGGACTGAAATTCACATTGTGTTATAATTTAAGAGAAATTTTTTATAGAATGATGTACATATATATATATATATATATATATATATATATATATATATATATATATATATATATATATATATCCAACTTATATCACCGCCCATCTCCCCCCATTTCCGGAGGGGACTCTGAGCGGTTTTGGTATATGACACCAGAGAAATTATTTTAGATGTATAAATACTTCTAGTCAATGTTGGAAATGTGAAAAACATGAAGGGACATTTTATCATGCATGGTGGACTTTTGAAAAAACAAAAAAATGTTTGATGCAAATACATACAGGTAGTCCTCAGGTTACAACAGCAATTGGGACTGGGATTGCTGTTGCTAAGCGATGCGGTCATAAAGCGCAATGTCATGTGACTGCATCATTTAGCAATGGCAATCCAGGCAGTCCTGGTTGCTGTTGTAACCCCAAGATGCATGGGTCATTAAGTGGGAAGTGGTGGGAGTCCCACTTAAGGAGCGTGGAGGTGTTGCATGGAGGTGGGGGAAGCCCTGGGAGGCCCCATGCAGGCCGCATGCGAGTTGGGGAAGGGGGATACTGTGGTGCGTCGTGAGCACAGGAGGACCAAGGGAAAGAGGGCACGGGTCTGTGTGAGCACAGGGAGGCAGAGGGAAGGAGGGCGTTGTAGTGGCAATGCGGAAGACCATTGTTATCTGTTAAGTGACATGTTTTGATTTTCTCCCTCACACCTAGGAGATTAGAGTTTATTTTGAGTTATACTGATGTTTAACTGGCTTGTTTTTATTTCTGTTTGGCATGTGGGGGGGAGAGAAGAAGAATACGTCCACCCCTCCAACAGCACTCCAGAACATATCTTTGTTCGAAGTGGGGGGAGAGATAAGAGAAAACCCCCAGCTTGTTAAGTTTAAGCATAAGTTCACTCCTCCAGCCGCCTCTCCAGCGGCTTGGAATGGGGGGAGTGGGAAGGTAAGAAATTGTTTTGGTTAAGCACGTGCTTATCTGATAGCTTCCCAGGCTCTTGGAATGATGTCATGGACAGGTGCTAGACCCCAGGAAGAATCCCAGTCAAGGTCAGGCTATGCAGCTTCAGTACCATGGAAACATGGTCACGGGGATTGGGGACCAGATTTGATAAAAAACTCAGAATTGTCTTTTGAGTTTGGGAACCTCTATACAGACTCAGGATGCTGGGTGCTGTGGGACTTAAGAGCCATCCTTTTGGGGTTATTCTTGCTATCCTGGTCAGGTTCCTGGTAGCAAAGGGAATAAAGGTATCACCTTGCTTGGGTATGTATGATTTCTGTACTTATGCTATGTTTATATGCTTCTGTATAATCTGCCTAAACTGTGTTTCTGTTTAAATCTGTTTACTTAAGTTTATAATAAAGCTTTGAGTTTCTTTATCCACTGGCGTGCTTATCTATCTCTGGATCTAAAAGAACCAATTGTCTAAAGCACCTGATCACTGCTTAGACACTTGGAAGAACAGGCATGGGGCAGCACAAGCTCAGGAAGGCAGAGGGAAGGAGGGTGCAGCACGGTACACAGGAAGGCGGGGGGACTTACCAGAGCAACGTGAGACCTTCCCTGCTGGCTTTCCCATTGACTTTACTTGTGGGAAGCTAGCAGGAAAGGTTACAAATGGTGATCACGTGACGCTGCATCCATCGTAAGTGCGAGCTGGTTGCCAAGGACCCAAATCGTGATCACGTGACCATGGGGATGCTGCAACAGCTGGAACTCGAGGACCGGTTGAAAGTACCACTTGTTCAGCACCACTGCAATGTCAAACCATCGCTGAACGAGTGGTCAGCAAGAGAGGACTACCTGTATGTTGATACCAATGATTTAAAGATAAATATTCAGATGAAACCAGAACTTTTCTTATTGGGATTTATGGATAATCATTTAGAAAAGACTTATGAAAGATGGATTTTATACCTGCTAGATTATTATATGCACAATGATGGAGAAATACTGAAAAACCCACAATGGAAGAATGGATTGTAAAGATGACAGAATTAGCAGAAATGGCAAAACTGACCTGTTTGGTCAGGGATAAAACAAGTACTTTTGTAAAAGACTGGAAACCTTTTATGTGCTTTTTGCTGAAAACGGAAAAAAGTGGAATTGTAATTTGTGGATTTGCTGACTGAAAAAGGGGTTGATTATGAGACAGAAGGGACGTCTATAATGTAATTTGAATGAGGGAGGAGAGATTATAACTTTATTTGTAATTGCTGCAAAGAAGATCAGAAGCTGTTTCTTTAATTATCTTTTTCTTTGGTTTTCTTTAACTGCATTGCTTTCTTCACTTTTTCTTTTACCTTTTTTCTTCCTCTAACTTTTCTTTATGTATACTCATGTTTATTTTTTATCTATGTAAAATTTTTCAATAAAAATTATATTTAAAAAAAGAAGAAAGAAACCAGCAGATTTATAAAAAGGTTGAACAGTATAGGAATCAGGATACAGCCCTGCCTAACTTCTGTACCAGTCAAGATTTCCCTAGTCTAATGGCCCTGTATAAAACACTAAACTTTTATTCTTGAATTATCATGAAGTTTTTGCAATAAGAGTGAAATCTATTGATGAAATATTTCTTTACTTTTGGCCATACTATGTTCCTGGATATTGAGTCAACAGCAGACAAAGTCTATAAAGGCAGCATATTATGCTGATCTAGGATTTGCTATATATTTTTCAACCAAAAAATATCATGGCTTGAACTATATGGGAATGCCAGCCTTGAAGCCAGCCTGCTCGTCCACCAATATGTGCTCTGCCTCTACCCAACCCAATAGCTTCTCACTTAAATGAGTAGCATGTATTTTGGTAACAATATACAGTATTATTAATTAATTAATTAATTATTAATAGGTCGATAGAAGGCATGTTCCTTTTACCTTTTTTATAAATAGAAACTATTATTGCAAACTCCCATTCACATGGAAATATTTCAGTACTATCAAAATCTGTAAATGTCAGAGGATGATCGCAGAAGTATTTGCAAAAGACTTCTGGAATGCATCCCCTGCCAGCAAATGTAAAAGGGGGAGGGGGAAAGACTAATTTGTTGCTAGGTTACAGGAGCCAGCGAAAGATCATAAGCAAGAGAATTGTTGTGGCTTCCTCCCTTATCTGAACAAACACCAGTTTGGAGAGAAAAGTTAATATTATTGTTGTAAACCGTCCAGAGTCTACTGCTGTAGAGATGGGCGGTGATAAATCTGAAAATAAATAAATAAATAAATAAATAAATAAATAAATAAATAAATAAATAAATAAATAAATGCCTGCCTGCCTGCCTGCCTGGGAACAGAATTGTAAAGCTGGGAGAGGCCTTTCGAAGGATCGATTTCAAAGAGAAGGCAGGAAAGAGAAACGGACTTATGTGGGAGGGGGGAAGTTTCCAGTCACTTGTAACTTTGCCGAGGAATTGTCTGTACCTTGATAAAATATCTTTTCCATATCCTAAGAGGCTTGTGGTGAAGCTTGTTAATATTGAGGTAACTGAATCTACGATTCTCACAGTAAATAGGGAACCTAATACATCGGTCCAAGTTAATGCATAACATTTCTATAGTAATAAAAGGATTACTTGGTGCTTTTCCCATTTTAATTTCTTTAGCCACAAATGCAGTTGGTGTCCAATTGGGAATAGCCCATTAATTGCTAGTACAATTAGATTTTGGGTCAGCCTATCTTGGGCAGATAGTACACAAAGGTTCTGCTGTCATTCTCCAGATGGGATATGACAATTTACCCAAAGAGGATTTATTCAAAAGGGAAGTTATAATTTTCCAGGATAGAGTCAAACTGTTAGCGTGAGCTGCTGCCTTAAGACCTTGCTAGGCATTTTGGTTGCCTGTCTCTTTTTATACTGCACTAATCCCTTATGCTGCGTTTTTTTCCTGCTGTAGTAATTCTAGAGTATTGATTTGATCTGGACTTTGCCAAGATAGTGCAAAAGATATTATGAAAGCACTTCTTGCCGATCAAACCATGATTTTGAGTTGCCTGCTTTATTTCTGAATTTACTTTGCTTATCTGCAAGCCCTGCTGAGCTGCCTCATTGTGGCAGGGGGGTGTTCCTGGGAGGGACTAGCGAATAACATCAGGTGTGTATGTCAAGAGTATAGTGAGCCAGTTTGGTCTAGTGGTTAAGGCAACGGGCTAGAAACCAGGAGACTGAGAGTTCTAGTGCCGCCTTAGGCATGAAAGCCGGCTGGGTGACCTTGGGCCAGTCCCTCTCTCTCAGCCCAACTCACCTCACAGAGCTGTTGTGGGGAAAATAGGAGGAAGGAGTATTAGGTATGTTCGCCACCTTGAGTTATTTATAAAAATAATAAAGGCGGGATAGAAAATAAATAAAATAAAATATTCCCAGTAGGGTCACTCAAGGCATGAAGGTAACAGAAGATAACAGACTAGTTACAGCTGGTGATGAGTGCATTGTTGGAATGCTTCAGCCATTGGGGCAGTAAAACCTTGCTACTGAACCACAGCTTAAGCACACCATAAGTTGCATGAGGTCAAATGTGGGCTAAAATGTGTATCATTCTACATCCTATGTTTCAGGTTTTTGTGCAGTTCCAAAGAACACTGGAAATATACCTAGATCCGGGAAGTTGTCATCTTTGGTTCTGGGTGGAGTTGCACTACCCCACTCGGATCCAGTGCGGAATCTGGGGGTCCTCCTGGACTCGCGACTCCTGCTCGAAGAGCAGGTGGCAGTCGTGGCCAGGAGGGCCTTTGCACAGCTCCAAGTTGTGCGCCAGTTACGCCCTTTCCTGGATCAGGAGGCTCTCCGAACAGTCACTCACGCCCTTGTCATCTCCCGTATAGACTATTGTAATGCGCTCTACATGGGGCTACCCTTGAAGAGTATCCGGAAGCTTCAGCTGGTGCAGAATGCGGCGGCGCGAGCAGTTATGGGGGCCAGGAGATCGGCCCATGTAACACCTCTGCTTTGCGAGCTGCATTGGGTGCCAGTTTGCTTCCGGGTCCAATTCAAGGTGTTGGTGATCACCTTTAAAGCCCTACATGGCATAGGACCAGGGTACCTGAGGGACCGTCTCGTCCCGATAACGTCAGCCCGCCCCACCCGTGCATGTAGAGAGGGCATGCTTCGGACCCCCTCAACAAGAGAATTCCATCTAGCGGGGTCCAGGAGGCGTGCCTTCTCTGCGATAGCGCCCGCCCTATGGAATAGCTTGCCCCCGGAGGTGAGACTGGCCCCCTCCCTCCTGACCTTTCGGAAGGCCCTTAAGACCTGGCTCTGCCACCTGGCCTGGGACAACAGAGGCGGGAGTGCCTCCTGGGGTTGGCTAGCCCCGTAGCAACACTATCTATGCTACGTTCCCTACGTCCCCCATCTTGTATTTTATCTATTTATATTGTATTTTTTAGACTTTTATTGTATTGTTTTTAACTTTGATTGTTGTAACCCGCCCAGAGTCCCTTGTATGGGAGATGGGCGGGGAATAAATTGAATGAATAAATAAATAAATAAATATGCAATATGATCAGTATCAGCTTCTATGGCTGTCCCTCTCTGAAACCTGGATGTAATGGATCAGTTCCCTTTTGTTTCCCATTCTGTTTTATATACTCTGATGAATCAAAATGTATTTAAAAAATGCATAACATATTATGATTATTGTGTCCATCTAAGGGGTGGGAAAAACTAAATCAATTATTGGTACAGCTGTTACACATATACTAGCTGTGTTTGTTTAATCTTTTCAGTATGCTCTCCTGTTCACAGCCTGGCAAAGGTCCAAAGGAGTCATTTAAATCTGTTTCCAAAGACTCTTCAGTCATATTGCTACCAGTAGTTATCAGAGGCTATTTATTCAAAAGGGTCTTGTCAAGGACACCACTGGAACAGTGTTCTTAGGATTTCTTTACAGCCTTAGCATTTCTCTCTGACTTTACAGCATCTTCTTGGTGGGGTAGTCCAAAAGTAAAATATTTTTTTCTTCACAAAATACCCATCTTAGAAAAATTTGAAGAGTGCCCCCAAAGTGTTTCGCTTGTTAGGAGGAAAACACTCACCTAAAAGCAAAACCTGCTCTATACCACCACACACTTCAAACTGCATAGTAGGAATTTTGGGATTCTTAAACATCCACAACACTCACTCATAGACAAATTCACTTTGCAGCCATTCTACATCTAATAAATCAGCAGAGGAGTTGGCTCAAAGACAGATAATCAGTAGAGTGATCAAATTGTTTTGAAGTGTGTAATTATTTTTAGTTCCAGTCTCTGTTTCATCTACTTCTGGAAGAAGACTCATTCTGAGTTTAATCATCCTTTTGATTCAATTTGAGGTTAGGATCAGAGCCTTTCTCTTGGTTCATAGCAGGTCGCTCACTCTTAGTTTCAGGGTTTGTATTACCACAATCTCTACATATCCGTCTCAATAAACTTTAATAAATACAGTAAATGTCTCCCTCAAAGAGTCCACCCTTTCCTTTATAAATGTCAGGTATTCAAAGTTTTGTCCGGAGATGAAATCAGCAGTACATTTTATAATCAATGCAGCTGCTGAAAGAGCAGCTACCAGCCTCAGTAGAGGGGCTATTAAAGTGGAGGGAGGGATCTTGGAAATCCAATTCCTTCTGAAAGGAGAAAGTAAGTTGTAATAGTTGTTAACCCTTCGTCATTGTTTGCAAGTCCCACTCTAGCTTACTGTATCTATTTGACAAATGCACTGAGCTTATTCTATTATTGGAGTTATTTACATATTTCATCTTCAAATACTTCCAGGAAGTTATCACATTTTTGCTGCTTTGGTGGTTTCTTCACTAACTGTATTCCAGAGTTTACTCCCTGTTGCTTTTTTTGTTTGTTTTTCCATCTTATCTCTTGTTTTTGTGTGAGAAAGCTAATAAAATATCTAGAAACAGAAGATAAAAGCCATCTCTGCCCTAGTTGAAGATTCAGTGGTTAAAAAAAGGACTAAACAACTAAGCAATAAATAATTTAGAGATCATATTATTTGTAAGGAGCATACGTAGAAGTGCACTTTCCCATCACCAAGATGGATTCAGTCAAGACACAGCTGTACACATGGTGTACTGCACCTCTTCATCTGCCTACTGAAGAATTTGTATTATGATCAAGAGGCAAGAGTTAAAACAGAATATGGTTCAAAAATGGGGAAGAAATATGCCAATGAGGCACACCATCACTTTATTCATTTAACATATGCAAAATAAAGCATGCACTATAAGAAAGAGAAACTGGAATTAAAGTTACCAGAAGAAACATCAATAACCACAGATGTCAGGATTGCAGTTTGAATCCTGCCATCAACTTTCGAAGATACGTGTCAGCCTGTGAAAGACTCGGGAAGGGAGGGGGAAGCGCATTCCAAGAGCCGTGCCAGACAGTTGGAACCTGTTTTGCAGATTGTCAAGGTCGTCCACCTGCACGAGTGTGGAGGGGGTTCGAACGGAGTGGGAAAGATGGACATTGACATCGGGTGAAGGGAGGCTGGCACAAGGGAGGGAAAGGCAAAATTCAATCCTTTGGCGGGAAACGTCATTCGGGTCTTTAGGAATGCTTTGATTTACATGTATCCTTAATAAAGCTTATTCTGCAATTCAAAAGAACTGCATGGAGAAGCGATTATTGGGGCATTGAAATCGGGGTCATCACACAGATATGCTGATGATGCCATTTTGATAGCAGGAAGTGAAGATGACTTTAGGAATTTTTTGTTGAAAGTGAAAGGAGAGAGTACAAAGGCTGGTCTGCTGCTTAATATTAAAAAAAAACCTATTATGTCAACAGGTAATGCCAATAATGTCAGCTTAATGCAGATGGGCAGATTAGTAGTAAAAGACTTCATCTTAACAGGCTCTAAAATTCAAGGGATGGTGACTTAAGCCATACAATAAAGAGATGCCAGCTACCTGGAAGAAAGACTCTTAGAAACCTAGATAAAATACTATAATTAAAGTGCACTGACATCAGACTGACAGTAAAGGTATATATTGCCAATGCCTTATTTTTTCAGTTGTAACATATGGCTGTGAAACATAGATTATCAGGAAGGCTGAACAAAGAAAAATGGATTCCTTTGAATTATTGTGAATACTTTGGACCACAAGAACATATCATTCAATACTAAATGAAGTAAAACCTGAGTGCTCAGTGGAAGCACTTATAAAGCTTAAATATCTTGAATACATACTGCAAAGCAAGAGTCACTGGAGAAGACCCCAGTGCTTAGAAAAATTGGAGGCAATCAAAAGAGAGGTTGACAGAAGACAGGAAGGCTAGTAGTATAACTGATAATAGAAGCATTAACATATAAGAATTCAAAGAAACAATTATTGAGAGACAATTCTGGCAAAATGATGTCCACCGGAAGCACTGGAAAAGTCAAAAGCAACTGAACAACTGAACAATGACACATTGAAGCTAGTCTTTGGTGCTCAAAGCACAAAGACATTTAATGAACTTTCCTACATTATCTGGAATATCCCATTGACTATCCGGTGTGCAAGTGATTAACACAGGGTCTTACCTACAGTATGTATTATTAACAGAAGAGTTCAGCTCCCATATAACAAAAAATAGTTTAATAGCTATTCTAGAGAATGTATTTACATACCTGAGAATGTGTGCTCCCTCCAAGAGACCCAACAACTTCGGTTAATGAGAAGTGCTTGTAACTGTTGCATTGTTCTTTTCCACCATCAGCTTCTACAGCAACCCTGAAGTACAAGGAAGCATATGGATCATTACAAGGGTTTCTGTCAAGTTCTCCCTAAAGGAAGATTAGAGTGGATTCCTAATGGAATTTACCAAACTTAAGCCAGGTTACAAACTTAAGCCATAGCACCATTCTCTCCATATACAAAATTAAACAGGCCCTAGATATTCTTGTGCAGATTACATTTCTTGTATTTCCTATTAAAATACTCTGAACTAACTCATAATTTCATAACATTAAAGAATAAATTTCAAATTGAAAGTTGTATACAATAAATGCATTATTTCCAACTTAAAAAAACTGCAGAACACTTGATGAAATTCAGTATTATATCAATAACTGTATCACTAATATGGACCATATTCAGATTGGATTAATTGAATTGATAGAGTAACCTTTTCTGAGATTATTAGGGCTATAGGCAGAAGGAAGATCCTCGTTTATAATATCAATTTTTACACCAAGAATAATTATATTTATTTCTCATAGAAGCTCTTTAATCTTTCATCAGTTTTATTTTGTTCGTTTTCCTCTTCCAAAGGACTTTTTCCCTTTGGCATTCATTTAAATAAATCTACAGTTCTGATCCATTCCCTATTACCGCAGGCTTGAAATGAAAACAATCTTGTGGCATATTAATGACTAATAAATTTATTATAGCAAAAGCTTTTGTAGAGCACAGTTTGCTTCATCAGATACATTGTGACAAGGAAATTAATAGTGGAATGCCAAAATATGATAAGTGCAGACTACTCTGTAACAAAAAAAACATACATACAAGTTACACAGCAGGTAAGAAAAACATCATAAAATATTTCTCTTGGCAATAAGAGGGAATATGTCTACTGCACTCTTAACTAGAAAATTACTCTGAATTAAAACAAAGTCTCAAGGATTGAAAAGTTCTGTTCCCTTGCTGCTCTTGCAAAAAAGAAGTTACACTTTTAGTTTCACTTCCATGTTTATTTGTGGTCTAAAAACGAAGTCTTTGTACCTGTCAGTAGATGTAGCAGCAGGAGGAACTGGTCCAAGAGCTCGATGCTGTAGAATTGGACTCTGTTTGGCAGAGTTTGCTCCTGATGGGGGACCACGGTGCTCTAATGAAGACACAAGTGGCTGATTAGATACCCCAGGATATGTTAGCAGCATAAAAATGGTGCCAAGTATATTACTGACTTTCTCTGTCTTATGTAGCTATCAAATAATGTTGCCAGTCCTTGGAAAGACCATTTAGCATTACTGAAATGCATGTTAAGATACTGATTTATTAAGCAGAGTTTTTTTTATTTGTATTAAGAATTTTGATTATAATAGTAAAATCTAATGCAAAGTAAACTTAAAGAAATAAAAGAGAATAGAAAGAAAAAGTGCAAGAAAAAAGAAAAAAAGAGACAAGAAAGAGAAAAGTAATAAAGAGAAAAGAAATATATAAATAAGTGACTTCCAAGATTCATCACAACTATAAACAAATTTAGTGACCCTTCATCCCCTCTAAGGTTACAAACATTTACTCTTCATCCCATATCCCATCTCTTATCTATAAACAAATCCATAAAGCACCATCTTCTCAGTCCTGGTGTCAGCAGAAAGTCCATAAAGGGTTGCCAGAAGTAACAACATATCTTGTTTTAATCTTGATCAAATAAGCCAACTTTATATTCCTTCCTTTTACTTCTAATAGTCTTAATCTTTAGTTCATTCAAATATTGTCATAGGATTTGATTTCTCTTCATTTCCTCTTTGTCCCATCACACAGAGTTCTTCAAGGCTTTAACAAGCCTCTTTGTAAATCCAATAGGAAAAAATTGTCCAGGTCACTCTCTTGGTTTGTCATTTGTATACATCCAGTGAAACATCCTTTTCTAAGCCATTCTCTTGGCCTGTCAGCTGTAAATCCACTTTCGATGCCAACTCTATCTTGTCAGATAAAATTTGTTCTACATCTGTCATTTCTTCAATAACATCTTTTGGACATAGTCTATCCATGGAAGCAGACATCATTACTGACATTGTTGATATTGTGGCTACTAATTTCTGACTCCATTCTTCAAATGTCTCCTTCAGTATTTTCATTGTTATAACATTTTGCAACATTTTACAGGCTTGTAAATCTTTCCTCTGCCTAAAAACTTTAGTCCCCCCTAGTGTCGTTTCTGAAATAATGAAATTGCTTATCTCTGCTATATCTTGTAAAAACCAAAACAGAATCTATTTCCCACGAGAAGCTATTTGTTCTTTATAATTAATTCCAAAATCTTATTATAAAAGTTTCAATATTCCAATTTTATCTGGACCCTTAGTTTGTTTATAACTTTCTAAGATCAAAATCTTATTTAGCTTTTTATTTATTTTATTTATTTATTTATTTAGCTTTTTGCTATTTATTTCAAATTCTTTAAATTTTGTTCAGGATTGAAGGCAGACTCACCCAGCACTTTCAAACTTGTCATTCTGAAGGTCTCTAATAGCTTAGAAGTAGTTAATGAACAATTTCCAAAAGTGATTAGAAAGTAAGGTTTGTGAACTTAGTGTCCTTTAAAAGTCTCCATGGCGGTTGCGAGCAAGATGGCTAATCCCGTTGTCTCCCAGTGCTCAAACCACGGAAAACCGCTGTCCTGTGGTCTCCTCACAAGGAGTAGCTATCTGGAGCACATGTGGGCAATCTCCCATCCTCTCCTTATCTAGAGAGGTTCAAGGAACCGGTCTACTCACCGGTTCCTTGGTCTTTGCCACAGTCGTCGGCTCCGCTTTCGCAGAGCCGTTTTCAGTTTGCCATACTTCCCCTGGAAGTCCCTATTAAGCAGAGTTTTAGGAAGACTATTAAGAGAATCAAAACTGTGTAGTAGTTCAATTACCAAAATTATTTGAGAAAGTATTCACTAAAAGTATTCACCTCTGACCCAAAAACAACACATATCGAATCAATTAGTTGCTTACAAGAAATACAACCATTCTTATAAAGCAAACATTTTCTAAAATATAAACTGCTTCTGCTATTTAGAGAACAACAAAGCATGATGAAACAAAAAGATTATCAGTCCAGCCAAAAGCCTTTAAGGGCATGTTTAATGAAAAATTCAGAGCTGAGTAATAAATTTTGGAAGTAGTAAAAGAGCTTGCAGAGATTTTCTTCTGGTGACACTAGGAAAACAGAGTTAATATATAAATTCATTCATGTTTACAAGCTTTGAATCATACATATTACTATTTCTCAAGGCAGATTATTAGATTAGATTCAGTTTCCCAGCCACATAAATCTCTGTAAAGTTCAGTACAGAACTATTAGTATGGCATCTCTAGAAGAACTTTCTTTCTGCTAAAAAATGTCAATATTTTCTTCTGGTTTAAATCCAGAGCTTCAATTACTAACGATAGATAGGAAAAAGCTATGTGTCCATTGCATTTCTTTCTCTACTATTCATCTTCCTTTCTCTTCCTTTTTATTCTTGACAAGACTGGGGCTGACAAGCTTCTGTTTCATACGAAATGTTAGCAGAATGCTTACTGAAGCATGAAGCATAATTTGCTTTTCCTTTACATTAAAGAGACTGTTCAATTTTTTAAAAAGTTTAAACTTATTATCTGTAGCTTGAATCATGTCAACTGGATTTCTATTTTCTCAGTGGAAACATTTCGCTCCTTATCCAAGGAGCTTCTTCAGTCTGAGCAAAGTTGGTAAGGGAATCCCTTACCAACTTTGCTCAGACTGAAGAAGCTCCTTGGATAAGGAGCGAAACGTTTCCACTGAGAAAATAGAAATCCAGTTGACATGATTCAAGCTACAGACAATTCCACCTGGATGACTGAGAACCTTCATAGACATTTTTAAACTTATTAGTTTTTGCAATTCTGAATGCTGAATGAGGAAGTATTTTATAGAAGATTTCGTTTCTAATTTAAAAGACTCCTAGTAGCAAGAACACAATAGTAAAAAATAATGGTATAAAAGTCTGGTTCAGCTTAATATATTATTATTATTATTATTATTATTATTATTATTATTATTATTATTATTTTATTATTATTACTATTATTATTATTTTACTATTTGAATATGTGCTGTTCATCCATACTGCAATTGCATTTCACCTGATTGTTAAACATAATTGCTGAATATAAAGTTGCAAAACTATAAACCATTAAAATATATACCATATTTATTCAAAAGGAAGATGACCTTGAATTCGAACTATTCCTCTCCCAGGAAAAAATGATAAAAACAGACAAAACTCTTGCACAACGCCATTTTCCTGCCTAATTGATCTAAGATTGCCAACTCCAAACTCCAAACTGGAAACTCCCCCTCGATAGTTTGCTTCCTGGTGAAGTTGATGATGCTGGTTGGCACCTGTAAATTCCTTCATAGCTCAGTGGTTTCTGTCTGTACATTAAGAGCTGGTTCCTTCCACGTTCCTTTCCTGAGTGAATGTCATTTGCAGGGATTGCAGAGTAGTCCCTTCTCAGTTGCAGAGCCCCCCCCCATCTAGAAAAGCATTGCCCTGGAGAACTGAGGACCCCTACCCTCATCAATTTTCAGAAAGCTATTGAGATCTGGGGTTTCTTGTGTGCTTTTGGTCTTTGATCCCTCCTGCAGGTGGGAGTGTTGTAGGGGTTTGGTTGTTAGCGGTGTCTGAAGTATTTTTATATATATTTTGTATGTACATTATTTTTATGCTACTCAGAATCAATTTTTGATTAGAGTGGCATATAAGCTTAGCAAATAAATAAGCATATGCACATATAAAAATAGCTGCCTGTAAAATAAGGGGGCCCATTAAGCTCCGTATACAAATTATTCACTCTTACATGCAGCTGTACACATACATTCTCTTATCTCCTTCCAGAAGCAGCAGCAAAAAAGCACATAAATAAAATGGAGATATGGTATGTGGAATATGTTCCTGCATTGGAAAGTAAAGAAAAAAGAAATGGGAGAACAAAATTGGATGGAAATGAGAGCCAGTTTGGTATAGTGGTTAAGGCAACAGGCTAGAAACCAGGAGGCTACAAATTCTAGTCCTGCCTTAGGCACAAAGCCAGCTGGGTAAGTTTGGGCCAGTCATTCTCTTTCATCCCTAGGAAGAAGGCAATGGCAAACCACTTTGGAAAATGCAGGCAAGAAAACTGTAGGGACTAGTTCAGGCAGTCACCAGGAATCAAGACTGATTCAATGGCTAAGATGGATGGATGGACAGATGATAGTTAGATAGGCATTACAAAAAGATCTCACATTTATTTGGCAAATAACCCCTTCCAAGCAATGGCTAATTTTGAAGTTAATTTTAAAGGAATCCATCAGCAGAGATTTCTGCAGTCATCACCATTCATCTGTTCACTTCCTTTAAACAGTTTCTTCAGCCTTCTCAGCCAATGTAAATAAGACCCTCTCAATTCAGTGGTAATTTCAGGAAAAAAAACCCTTATCTTCCTATCAGGTAAATAGGGCAACTTACAGAAAGCGATTATCTGAATCAAAAGACACCTATTTAATCAGTTTCTATTTTGTAATCATTTTTTTTCACATTATGGTCTGCATTTTGCCTTTCACTTGGTGGTACTTCAGGAAACAGACATTTGGGTAAACTTCTAAGCTTTTCCAAGTTGGTACTAATAGGAAATGAAATTATTTGAAGTGGCAGTAATTCAAACCCAGGGGCAAAATAAACCAGAATATTCACATTTCATTTTTTTTTACTCTAGCCATTTCTTTCACTTTAAAATATAAATTAAAAGGTTAAAAAGTTAAAATCCTTAAAATGACTGGTAGAAAAAGCTTCCAACCTTCACCAAGTAGCAAATAAATTATTTAATATTCTATATCATAGGATGCAACATGTTAAAATGTATGTTAAATATGAAATTGGAAAAATGAATTTTTGGCATAATTATTCCGAATGGTAGAAACCACCCTCCTGGCAAAATAATCATAGCAAGCTTAATTACACACCCAGGCAGCAGTGTTGAAAAGCACTCTAGTACACTGAATTTGGAAACAGTTTCTCTTCAAATGAATGATTTTTACATATTTATACTGAATTATGTGTGTAGGGAACAATTCTTGTAGAGGGCTTCTGGATTTATAAAAATTGTCATTTTAAAACTCAATTTTCTTTGTTGAATAATGTTTTCTGTCAGCCTAGAATGCTGAAAGAAACACATATCAAGAAGCAAAATGTGGCGGTGGCAGATCCCCTTACCAAATACCTAAAACCTGAGGTTGGGAGAAATGAAAGGCATAGCATGCTCCTTGAAGCTACTATTTATATCTAACAGTGCCCTCTGACTAAAAGTAGCTTCTGAAGGAGAAAAGTGGATATTTATTTGGGCTAGAGGTGGTTGGGGAAGAGACAATGGCACTGTCTAGTTCCACACTCATTAATACTTGTCTCTTTATCTGAAGCAAAGGCAAGAATTTCTGATGAGAGATTCTTTACATTCAAAATATAAAATGTCACAAAAAACAAAGGGCTCTCTATAATCATCTCTCTCCTAACTTCATGATGATGATAGAACTTAGCAGAGGATCTGCAATGAACAACAATAAAAAAGTCTTGGGAGCACATATGTGATAAAATATAACTCTTTAGGTAACTAGGCCCCACACTGTGAAAACTTTATAAGCAGCATCCACTATCTCCAACTGGGCCTGAAAATGACTAACTAGTAAAATCAACCACTGAAATATGGCCCAATTTATAGCTGCCCTAATCAAGTAATTTAAGTGGTCCCCAACCTTTTTGGCACCAGGGACTGGTCGTGGAAGACAATACCCTGACCAGGGGCGGGGTTTGCAGGCGGGAGCCAATCACATGCACCGGGGCGGGGTTTGCAGGCAGGAGCTAATTGTGCACACTGGGGGGCAGGGGTTGCAGGCGGGAGCCAATCGCGTGCACCAGGAGCGGGGTAATCGCATGCACTGGGGCGGGGTTTGCAGGCAGGAGCCCCATGGCCCACTTCCTAACAGGCCGTGGCCCCCTAGTGGGCCGTGGCCCACAGGTTGGGGACCCCTGATTTAAGAGACATTTCCAAGAACCTTTCAGAAGCAGCCCCTGTATAATGCCTAAAGTAAAGATGAATAATTAGTGCAAGAGAATAAACACTTCACTGTTCAAATGAATTTACTGAGAAATGGTATTGAATTACAGTTGACTGGCCCTCATCTAGTTTATTAATGGCTTCAGACTATCATTCAACATGTCTACATCCCACCTGATGAACCAAGAATAGAAACAGAGCTTTTACTGTTTCAATCTAAATTTTCAAATCACTTCACTCAATAGTTTCTTATACATCTTCAACAGCATGGGGCAATAATACAGAATTTTGTATGACTCCATAAATACCATAGGGCCAAGTAGAAATCCCTTAAATACCATGCTCTACAACTGACTGTCCAGATAGGAATGAGCTACTGGAGTACAGTACCCACAAACTTCAACTTAGCTAACATATGCAAAAATGATTTCACAACCAATACTATTGAAAGATACTGAGAGACCCAGATTGCCACCATGTGGCAGATATAAACAGATGCAACTTCAGTGAACAGCAACACAACAGTAATGACCATTCCTTACCTTCTTCAGCAATAACAGTGAGTGTGACAGTATTCCCTGCATCTTTGATCAGCTGCACAATATTTTCATGTGACATGTCTATGATTGACTGGCCATTCACTGCAGAAATTCTATCTCCTACTTTCAGTTTTCCACAATGATCAGCTGGACTCCCATCAATAACACGTCCAATCTTATGAGGAATCACTAGGAAATGAACAAAGTAATCTATCACACATTAGCAGAAGCTTTAATTATCATTTATGCAAGTCACTGCACAATTACAGAGGAATGTCACCAGATCCATAACTTGATATTAATATTCATAGTCTGATTTATCTGTATTTAAAAATTATTTTGGTTTTATACTGGCTAAAGTCTTTCTCAAAGACTTCTAGAACGATGGTTTTGTAAAGATGCTGAGACTAGCGTAAGAGATTTTTAGCTCCATCCCACAGTAATAAAAATCCTAGGATTTCCTTGGGGGAAAGAAAAGTATTAAATTAAATCAAATCTGTATTGCAGATAAGCAGAAGCTCTGAGAAAAAGTTCAGGAGAATGTTGCAATACACCCCCACCTTCCCATAGGAAAAGCTCCAACATATTTGGATATTTAAATAAAAAGACTAATAATGAAAAAAAGTATTATCAGAGCTTCTGAATACCAACACTAGTCTTCTAAGATTAATGTCTTCATGGAGATAATAGAAAAATAAGAGCAATTTTAAGATAAGATGCTGAACAAGTAATAACTAAGCAAAAAAGCGATCCTGGGAGATGTTTTTGGCCAAGAGTGCATTCGGATTACTTCGGTACTAGAATTCTTTCAAAAATGCTGCAACATAATGATGGGGCTTCTATAATTTATACTCTGATAAATAAATTCATATATGGATTTCTGTAATATTCTTTAGCAACTACCTTTAACTGAGCTAGCCACTTGATCATCACTATTTTGAATAGCTTTCACTAACTTTCAGTCTATTTCCAAGATAATTTCAAGTGTTAATGTCTGCATTTAACACCATCATTAAAATTAACAAAAATAACTTTGGCTGTAGACTTGTCAGACTTGCATACTGTTAGATGCTAATTGAAGAGTTGCTAAGTAGTCTAGTAGCACTTTAAGTGTCAAAATTTTCATTTTATTTCAATGTAATTACAACAAGACTCTTCATATCCTTGTTCATATAAAATCCACACCTCTAAGCAAGGCTATGCATATTGACAATTGGTTGGTCTTTGTTATGAATCTACCACCATTAATGTCTTTCTTTAAAGAATAAAACAAAGTCCTAACACAATTTATGCCTATCTACTTAAAGACAAAAAATAACTCATTCTTCCTATGCATTATTACAGTGTATGGGCCACTACACACATACAAGACTCTGCATACAAGACACTGCACTTGTGGATAGGTCCTGCACTGATTTCATTCCCAAGATACCAAGTGTTAACCAATACTTCATGACAGCTGTTTTTACAAATACTGTTAATGTATCAGTTGACATGTTTCATATAAAAAATTCACCAAGAATCATCTCAGTTTACATGCTACCTGAAAACAAAAACTGCTTTAGATAGACCCTGCTGTCTATTTCTCAACCATACTTCACAGGAAGAAAAAAGTTGAGCCAGAGATTGCAAAGCCAAACCATGTTCTAGCTTTTATCTTCATCTTTTTCTTCTTTATTTTAGTTTAACAAAATCTCATTTGTGACTATAAATCCAAAACTGATCTATGACAATGGAAGCATTACAGTATTAAAAATTACAACAGATTAGACAACATGAAACAGTGCGTCTACCTGAAACTGTGAAAAGAGATTCAAATGTTAAATGTACTAAAGGACTCTTAATGTTTTAAATGACTCTAAAATGTTCCATGAAGCCTATGACTGTTTTCATTCTTATGATGCTGACAAAAGTATCCTCAATTAACTACCATTACTTTTGTTATTTTTAGATATAGTGTAATACAGAATTCCTTTTGTTTAATGAGTGATGCAATATCTCACACTAGTTAGTCATGCCAAGCTGTCGGAGGAACATTTATCTGGTCTTTAAGAAGGACTAAACTGTGTTTTACATTATTCACAAGACTGCACAGGAAAACATGGCTTAGTTATTAACAATAACTTCCTGGCTAAGCATGACTAGACAGTAGGGATATGCAAAGCATTCTGAGCATGAATCTTCCATGCATGGAACAGTAGTTTTGGGCATCTGTGTCTATGTGTGTTCCAGACAGAACTGTTAAGGCAGGGCTTTCCAAAGTGCCGCCGCTGGCGACACACCTGGCGGCGGCGGCAGCGGCGGCGACACGCGTGCGCACGGCGACGGCGTGCGGGGGCATGCGGCGACGCGCGCGCATGGTGGTGGCGCGGGGGGGTGGCGGCGGGCGCGCGCACGGTGGCGGCGCGGGAGGGGCGTGCGGCGGCGCGGGGGGGCGTGCGGCGGTGCGCACGCACACGGTGGCGGCGCGGGAGGGGCGTGCGGCGGCGCGCGCGTGCATGGCGGCCGCCGTGCACGCGCGCGCCGCCGCTTCTGGGTGGTGTGGCGACACACCACGCTGTGTGTGGCGACACACTTTTGTGTCGCGACACACAGTTTGGAAAGCTCTGTGTTAAGGGATAGACAGTGGGGAAAAGCCAAGGACATTGGTGGAGTGGTTAAGGACAGACAGGGAAAGGAAAGTGCTAAAAAGATTGGAGGGGGGATTGGTGAGCTGGTTGGATATGCTGTGTTTAAAGCAAAGGATACTGACAGTGGTAACCCACAGGGTGGTATGAGGAAAGGAAGGCACGGAGGAGGTTAGAAAGACTTAACCTCCCATAAGACCCTTACAGATATTTTTTTTCATCTGAAACTTGAAATAAATTGTGTGAGCCGCCTAGAGCCATGCATGTGAGATGGGTGGCTATATAAATTGAATGAATGAATAAAACTGGGTTTTGATTCTGCCAAACAGCAACTCACATGGAATGATTCAGCTGAACTTCCAAAAGAACTCATTTTCCATTTCATGTATACTCATACTAGGCACCTTGATAATTGAATTAAGTATTTTTAATGTAGGATACAAGATGCATTTATAACTAAAACGATTCAGAAGACTGCTCCCTAACAACATTTTACAAAACGTAAATTAATAAAACATTATGAGCTTAAATAAATATACCAAATGTAGTCTATATTTTGTTCCAATTTTTAAGAGCAGATCTAACAAAACCAATAATCTGTGGAACATACTGTAGAACCTACCCTAATACAATCTCAAAAGATGCCTTATTCATACAATGGGAAAAATCTAATTATGAGATGCCTAGAACAGAAGCTGAGATTCGATTTTCAAATATATTCTTACTGAACATGAAATGAGCAATTATTTTAATTGTTTTGGAACAATAAGGTTGTCAGGAAAAAAAAAGGAAGTGGATTGATGAGTGACCAGAAATTGTCAGCCTAGTGGGCTCTTTTCTTTTTTCTTAGAAATCAAAAAACATCTACAGTACATTCTGTAGGACTGTAGTCAGAAATACCCAATGCTTCAGTAAATTTAATGATAGCTCTATTATACAGTATTCTGACTAAAGGATTCAAACATAAAATGGTTTCTGGAGACTCCAACATGGCTAAGTTTCCTGAAAAAAGACATGTACATATACCATAATAATACAACTAGTATTTGGGGGGTGGAGAAGTATTTTTCATTTATGCAATGGTATGTAACTAAAGGCATCCTGCCCAAGCAAGAAGACACTTAGCTTGCATAAATACAGCCTTGCCAATGTCTTCTGATTTACCCATTCTGCTAGAGTTCCTCAGTGGCCTATCCTATTGGAACCTTTGACGTTAAAAGAGAATTTCTACAAAATGATGTACCATTGGTATTTAACACCTGTTAAGTTATCAAAAATGTTTAAAGGGGTATCAAATGTTTGTTGGAAATGTTCTCACAGTGAAGGAACTTTTCATCATCTTTGGTGGACCTGTGAGAAGGCTAAGAAATTCTGGGACCAAATACGTGTTACAATTCAAAAGATTCTGGATATTCAGCTGTAACCATAACTATACCTCCTGGGTTTGATGGATATAGAGCTCGAGAAGCAGCATGGGATTTTGTTTCTATATATGATAACAGCAGCAAGACTTTTATATGCTCAAAGATGGAAAGATCCACAAATTCCCACAATGGAAGAATGGATGGTTAAATTAATGGAACTGGTACAAATGGCTAAACATTGATAAGAGAAAATACCATGATTGGATTTATTTCTATTTGGAAACCGCTTTTGGATTATTTGCTTGTACCTGAAAAAAATGAAGTTTTGATTTTGGGTTTTGATGATTAAATGGTTTGACTTTATAAAAATAATGTTATTAAATGCTTAATTAATGGTAACAGATTACATTTGTATAATATGCATTTATATCTGTGTTGGAGAAGGTCGGAAGTCACTTTCTACGTTTTCTATCTATTTCTGCAGTTTTATAGTTTATCTTTTTCTTTAGCTTTGTATTCTATCTTTTCTGTATTCTATCTTTTGTATTTTAATTATACTTTGAAAATCAATAAAGATTAATAAAAAAAAAGGAACCTTCGACATTCAGGGCTAAGGAGTCAGGAAAGCCCTACTGTGTAAATATACTTCTATTCCCTGAAAAGAGCCCAATTATTTATATTCCATTTAACTCACAAGATTTTAAGAAGTACAAATATCACATACGTAAAAATAGCCAAAGCTACCCTTTATTCCCTTAATCAACCAGAATATGAAGCCAACATCTATAATTGGTTTCCAATTTCAGTAACAAGCCAGGGTGAAGATCAAATTTAATACGAATCTTTTCCTTGTTAGTTCCTAGTTATTTTTTTTTTAATCTGTTCAATTGTGTCCAATTCTTGGAGACTGCCTGGACAAGTCCCTGCAGTTTTCTTGGCAAGGTTTTCCAGAAGTGGTTTACCATTGCCTCCTTCCTAGGGCTGAGAGAACGTGACTGGGGAAAGGTCACCCAACTGGCTTTATGCCTAAGTCGAGACTAGAACTCACGGTCTCCTGTTTTCTAGCCTGATGCCTTAACCACTACACCAAACTGGCTCTCTCCTAGTTAGTTTAGCCATATATATAATGTGGAGGAGACCAGGAGAGCAATCAAACTATGTGTATAAGCATGCTACTTATAAACAACAAGACAGAATTATCAGCAAGTCTCATATAATGTTATATCTGAATGCAGTTAACTTCAAAGACAGCCTCAAACAAAGCATGTTGCAATAGCCAGTTTTAGATGCTCCCAAAATATGGTGACAGACACCATAGGCCACTATTATCCTCTCCCTGTTCCCCCAGCATGATAATAGCATTACCTGACACCACTACTATACAAAACACATTTATGATTATGCCCGAGAAAGAAGCAGCATTTCAAATATTGAGGATGGCTATGCTTCAAAAGAATAAAACTGAATGAAGTTTTCAGATATAGAAAAAAATGTAAGTTTATGAAAGAAAGCAGTCTTAAAAATCTGGGTATTATTTGTTCAAAAGTTTGCACAGTGAAAGCAAACAACTCTAATTGAACTACTATAATGAGCAAAGCTGTCATTTCATCATACTTACCACCACGTGGTGGTTTATTCTTTGAGGTAAGGATCACAAAACCAAATCCTTCATTCTCCTTCCGTTGCAGCACTACATCATAGGCTTCTGGGAACCGTTTGCTGATTATCTCTTCTCGGTTGAGTCTAGGGGAACCACTCTGGGAGATGAAAGGAACTTCAGATGTTATTTCTTCTTCTGGTTGTTTATCAGCTAGAAGTACCATAAGCAGAAATTAATCAGCAAAAATGTTGATCAAAGCAAACATATATTACTGACATTAATCTGGCATGTGCAGAGCACTCAAAATATAGACTGATTTCAGAGATGTAACACACAACACATGGAATTAACAAACATGTTATGCCAAGTTTAGCAACAGAAATAGCCTTTTCCAAACTGCTGCATACACTTTAACCCCATTTTCAATGCAAGGATTACCAACAGGTAATTTGAAGACTACTGTTATTAATCTGTTTAACAGATTAACTGTTATTAATCTGAAAACTCATTAAACCTCGAGGGCCAAAAATCCATAGTGTTTCTATTTTAAAAAAATAGATCATTAACAGCCTTGAGTTCAGCAAGTAATTTTAAAATTCTAGAACACATGGCTCAGGACATCACACACTTGATTTTACAGGTTTGTCTCTAACACACTCAACCTCAACACAAGCAGTTTCATATCGCAATGAAACATTCAGCACCTGCACTCAGACTTGACCAGGGCTGGAACACTGGGGAGAGAAAAACAAGTGTACACATACACATTCTTACACAGGAATATCAGCTAAAAATAGCCTGATGTTAGTTGCTCAGGTGCCATCCCATGTCTGGGGAGAGGCTACCTTGATTGCAGTGTGTTTCTAACTAACAGGGTGTAGAATGCAACTGTAAAAAGAAGTTATTTTTCTTTGGTATGGCAAGCGCCCTTCACTGAAGTACCTGAATGTCTATGAAACATTTGCGTGTGTTCACAACCCCAGGTCACAGAGAAGGAAGAACCAAGGAAGCAGAGTGCTTCAGGTTGTTGGTTGTTGATTAAAATCCAAGGCTTATCGTTGTTTCATTAAGCCATGGTCAAATCCAAATCTCCAGAAGTGCTTTATGTTTAAGCAGCCTACTGGTTGGGAAAGGTTGTATGCTAAGGTTGCAGAAGTGTTGCTGCATTGCTAGTGTAAACCCACTGTCCATGGTTCAGTAGATGGGCAAAAACCAGTTTAGGTTTCTTCTGTTCCCCGGTCTCCGAGTGTGAAAAGGGCCCCTCAGGTGAAGGAAGTGGAAATTCCACCTGAGCAAGTGTAGGGCCTGGAGGGGGAGTCAGGTATTAGGGAAAAGAGACAGTGATGGAGGAAGTACAGTGGTCATTCCTCATGGGTCTTCTTATTCCAGGGTGTGAAGCCTGACAGATTTGTGAGTTAGCAGGTAGCAGGTGTCAAATTGCCTGAAAAAACCCAGTCTTTGCTAGACGTGTTGATCCTGCCTTTTGAGAGGCAAGAAGAACATTGGAACACAGCTGTGGATAGTCAGTTTGAGTTTTGGTGAAGTGTTAAAAGTAACCAACCTGTCCTTTGTTTTAGTGAGCTGTAGGTTCCAGATGAGTGTTCAGAAAGACATTTCTTCCTGATAATACTCTGCAGTGTAAAGCCAGCTTTGTTGCCCAGGGATTTCACAAGAAGAAGTTTGTGAACTGTGAGTCTAATGTATGCACCCACAGCTAGGCCAGAATGTTTACATGTGGTGCATTTTCTGGTTGCGTAGCATGGAAACAGGTGTCCATTTACATATTGTGATGTTGACACAGCATATTTGGGTGCTTTATGGATCTTAAAGCAGGCCAGTCATTGTTGTGTAGACAAACTGGGATGTGTAGAACAGTCACGTGCTGTTTTCTGTGTGTACATAAGAAAGTGTAGAAGTGTGTAGAACTTCTTACTTATGTGAGTTGTTTGTCTGCTTAGAAACTGAAGTTTTCCACCTTGTATAAGAATTTGTCAGTCAGCTGAGGTAGTAATTCCAGCTGAAGGTGTAGGCACAAATTCAAACATTTATCTTGGTGTTGATGTTGGTTTTCTAAAGCCCAGAACAGAGAATCCTATGGTTCTTGAGAGTGTCAAATGACAGAGTGTTACAGAGTGTCATTTGTGTAAAGGAAAGCTTATCCTTACTTTGTTGTATATCACTCTGCAGTAACGCAGTGGACATGCCCTGAATTAGTGTGCCCAGGTAAACATACCAAGCCTGCAAAATGGTGTAGCCATCTCTGCGAGGCCTGGAAAGGGGTGAAAAAGTCCTGCGGTTTTTCTTAAAATCAAAACAGACCCTTTGCTTCAAACAGAGCAGCTAGCGAGTTTGGAATATCTGCTTATGCCAGCTGCAATTTACGCAAAGGAGGGGACAGGACGTTTGAGGGCAATGTTTTTCTGTTTCTCTGTACTGTTTCTGTTCCTGCATAATTTGTATTATTATGTATTTGTATGTATCTGAATAAAACATTGCATGAAGTGTATATTGTGCATTACATATGTGTAACAAGTGTTTTTAAACCATTTTCTAGTGTTGATGACTATTGGTTGTAAAAACTGTAACTTGAATAGTGAGATTATTACATGTATTAACCTTTGTTGTTTCTGTTTCTGTACAAATGTATTTTAAAGCTTTGAACAACTTCCATCATTGTTTGCATTGTGTCGAAATCCAATTTGGAGGGGTATCAGATTTCTCATATGATGTTGGTAAATTGGGTTTCTCTACAAAGCAAAATGCTATAAGCAAATTGCATCTTTTACAAAGCAAAGGCTTCTCATGGTGACGTGAAGTGCAGGTGCAAGATAACAACGGTCACGTGTGTATTGTTATGACTAGTGCCCACACAAGCAATGGGATCTTCCCATGAGAACAAGGTCTCCTGATTTCCTACTGTGGGAAGCCTTGCCCAGGCCCCCTGAGCAAGGAGGGGGGGAACTCAGTGCTGAGACGCAAGCCACTGCCACCCAATGCTGTGTGCTTTGAGGCCTAGTGTGTGTCACAGCTAACTTCCAGCCAATCAGAAAGCTAGAAGAACTGAATATACAACCATGCAAAATGGTGTTCTATGCTTCTTGATTTCTAGTGTCTTTTAGCCATGTAGTTCTTCACGTGTTCACTTCCTGTGGACTGGGCAGAGTGAGCTATGCCTGGCTTTGGGTATAGGCCTTGGCAGGAGCTCTGGCCCTGGGATCAATACACAGAACTCTGCTTATAAGTTTGTTTTTGTTTTCCTTTTACAATGCTGTACCATGTATATTCAATTTTTCATTTTTGCGATAATGTACTGTATCTGCATTATTACCTTATGCTACCAGTAAACACTGTTAGCCCTAACAAGCTGCATTCTTGTCTGTTTATTCTCAAGCCTCGAGTTTTTCCCCTTTAAGCCAGCGTATATCCCATCAGATTTGTCTCCCTAAGGAAAAAGGAGGTTTATTGCAAATACAATAAACCTCCTTATAATAAAGTCTTCCATTTTCCCTCAAACTCTCACTGGAAATTTCACATTGAGTCCTACCACAGCCATGGAATACCTGCATCTGCTGGAAGACAAGTGAACCTGCATATGCCTGGGTATTTGCATGGTAGAGATAGCAAACTAACACTCTGTCCCTTAAACCCTTGGAGGGCTAGGTTTTTATTTTCTCTATGTAGGGCTGGTTGGAATGTATGTTATAGTGCGTTTGACAATTATCCCCATCTCCTCCCAGGTCACATTAGTCTCCTCACAGAGAAGGAACTGGAGGACAATGACAATTAGTCAGCCATGCCAAAATCCTGCTACAGGTAGTCCTCAGTTAACAACCACTCATTCAGCGACTGTTTGAAGTTACAACGGCGCTGAATGAGTGGTACTTAGGACCGGTCCTCGAAGTTCTGGCCATCCCAGCACCCCTGTGGTTACACGAACGGGATCTTGTACTGTGCTTGTACGAACATAATATATAAGTATGAATTATAAAAAATGCTTTATTACTTAATTTTTATTTTAACTGAGCACTTTTCCCAAAGAAACAGAAGACAAGTGAAAGTGCCCAGTACTTTTCATTTCTTTACTGCTTATGTATCCATCAGAAAACCCTAGAATCTATTAACAGCTTCTAAATTTTTGGATTAGAGAAGGAATGACCAGATTGATCATTTTAATAACTCAATTGCTGGATAATGACTCACATTTACAGATTACACAGTTTGATCCTGCAGATTAAGTTTCCTGTACAGTGGCTGACGACTTATACCACAGTGGAAATGTTTTTTAAAATACAAGCTGGCACTCAACTGTAGCAATGTAATTCCAACTCCAGCCAGCCCAGGAAACCACAGCCCCAGCTCTGTGCGGTAACTATTTAAGCACGGGCATGTTTGCTTCTATGGAATATTTTGAGCTTGCTGACTCATATTCAATTCAATGTGATCAATTTTATATATGGATAAAAAGTTTTTTTGGTTTTTTTTAAGCAAATTTATATATCCTTTCTGTTATAATAGTTCAGGGCAGTTATAAAAATACTATTAAAACTATTACCATAGAGAAAGCAGAATTAATAATTAAAATCAAATCAGGATGTGCAAAATGGTTCATACATGAACTATCTCATGAACTATCCAATGAAGAAAACAGCTGGTCTGGGGTAGTTTGTGCCTGAACTGAAATATGCACGTTTGGACTGGTTACAGAACAAAATGGTGCCAGTTTGCTTTGGATGCAGATTGAAATGTAAAAGTGTTCTGGGCAAAAGTGTTTTGGTAGGAGGGAGAGGAATATGAATAAACCACCTGTGGTTTCAGGAGCTGAGGGGAGACAGGGGAGGGAGGGAAAAGAAGGTGCTAAGTTGACAGGTGGGCAGGCCGGCTTGTGTGACATCCTGAGTTTGCACATCAACATCTGAGTAGCAGCAAGGAAGGAAGAGAAATGAAGACACTGGGAAGATCGGATGTGAATGGGATAAATTGTATTATGTATCTCTGAGGAAAGGAGAGGATGACAATGTGACCCATCCTTACCCTATTTGCCTCATAAAAGCATTCAGGGATACCTGCAGGTTTTGTTTTGCCCAAAACCAGGAACAAAAAAGTTCTACATCCTAAAGACCAACACTGGGAATAAGTAATAATGCACATACTGCATGCTCCACTGTATCACAAAACATTTCTTTTGAAAACTTTGTATAGTGCTACCATGTGGTGTTGTCATTTTTCTTCTTCGCATCTCATTTTTATTTTCATTCAACTCATGTAATGTTGCTGGTAACGTGAACAGACAAAAGCAGTGAGGGATATGGAACTACATGTTTGAACCGCCCAGAGTCCCCTCGTGGGAGATGGCGCGGTGATAGAAGTCGAAACATAAATAAATAAATAAAAATAAAACGTTTGCATTAATCCCTGCCATGATACAAAGCAGTACCAAGTAAAACAGTATCGGCTTAATTAATAAGACATGGCACATACCACCAAAGTAGATTTTCCTGCGAACAGTCAGCAGCACCTGTCCATTTCGTGCAGCACTTGTCATTAAATCCAGAACTTGCTTATGTGATTTCCCTTTCACTGGGATTCCATCAATGCATACAAGCTCATCAGCAGCACGGAGTCTACCATCTTTCTCTGCTGCTCCCAGTGGGATGATTGCTCCAATGTAGATCTAGACAATATGAGATAATTATAGACTCTCAACACAAAATAAGGAAAACAGGTCTGAGCTATGTCTGAGTTGGTCAGAATTCCACATTCCATTATGCTTAAAAGTGTATGTACTCATGATGAGTTGTAACCTAAACTGAAGGTGCACAAATAAAATAAATATTCAAATAAATAAATATGCAATTTATAGATCAATGTCTTAGACTTTAGAAGAGTCTGTGCATCAAAATCCAACAAATTACTTCTAACGGTGATCTGTTTGTAAACAGGTGACATTAGTAATTAGAATATACTGTATATATTATCATTTAAGTTGAATTTAAAATGTGATAATGATCTGTGAAAAAAACTGTCTCATCTGTCTCTTATTTTTTAAATTAAAAAATAAAAATGAAAATAACATCGCAATCCAAGTTACCAACCTCTAATATCATGTGTATTTGCAGGAATACGTTTGGGCAAAGTTCTCATTAGGGAGTGTCAGAGGGGCTAGTCTGTGCTATGACAAATGAGAGTTTTGAGATTGCTATGGCAGTTATATTATGAATAAACAAGTCTTCCATGGCAGCTATTTTGTGAGGGTGCCCATCAGATGTTCTTAAAACCTCAAATATGCCTCTGGTTCAGAAACAACAAGGGTATGGAATCTGTAATCCACAAGGGGTTGTTAGATTCCATCTCCTCAATCCTAGCCAATATGAGCAATTAACAGGAAAGAGAAGGGATGTAGTCCAACTGTGATGAATCTGATTCTGAGTTATTAATTCAGAGTCTCTCAGTCGCAAGCCATCAGAGGATGTGGAAGAAGTCTTTATTAATACAGATGATCCGTCCAAGGCAAAGATCAGACTGAAGAAAAGCCCGCGCAAATGCTGTTACAAAAATCCCCCCTCTTACCAGCCCCTCCCTAAATGCTCTCTAACAGCTCTTCTAACTCCCAGCTGCAATTCATTCTGCTAAGGAACACTGATAGCGCCAGCCAAGCTGACCTTGAAGTTATTCAGACCGTCTCAACTATTCTAATCAACATACCAAAATGCCACTACAAACATGCTAATACAAATTCTACAATACTCATCAATATACTGGAAGGATGCTAAATTCTGACACCAACATTCCAAATCCACATGTTTGCCATCCCCGATCTGCAGGAGATTTTGTGTATATCCTTCCTAGCCCACTATTATCATTATGTAAAACTCTTGGAAAACATTGTGGATAAATCTAAATCAAACCACCCTTTCTGCATTAGGAGACTTTTATTATACTGCATAACGGTCATGTGGAATATTCTGTGAATACTCCTGAGCTTTTCAGAGCGATCTTTCCCATTGCAGCATCTTCCACACATTGCAAAACAGTATTTGAGAGTCAGGGAACACTCTGGAGCCATACACGATGCAACTCTGTGAACATGCTTTGGGAATAAACCACCTCAATTCCTCTCACATTCACACACACTTGAAATTAGTTCTGTTCATATATCAAGCTCAATGGATACTGGTCCTAATATAGAAAACAGGCCAGCAATACAGGCAATCCTTGCTTAGCAACTGCCTCATTTAGTGACTATTTGACATTATGACAGTGCTAAAAAACAACTTAGTGACCAGTCCTCGCATTTACAACCTTTGCAGCATTTCTATGCTCTTATTTTCACTTTCTTATTTACCCCATACCAAGATGTCCTCAAAGAGAAAGAGATGTCTCCCTATGGACCTGCACCCTCCTACTCTTGGCCTCCCTGCACTCGCACAGACCCGTGCCCTTCTTCCCTCAGCCTTCCTGTGCTCACGCCGCACCCCAGCACCCCTCTCCCCCAACTTGCATGCAGCCTGCGCCAAGCTTCCCAAGGCCTCCCCCATCCCCCTGTGGCACCCCCACATTCCTTACCTGGGACTCCAACTGCTTCCTGCTTAACAACCCATGCGTCTTGGGGTTACAATGGCAACTGGGACTGCCTGGATTGCCATTTGCTAAGCAATGTGGTCATGTGACATCGAGCTTTATGACCGATCACTTAGCGGCAGAAATCCCAGTCCCAGTTGCTGTCATAACCAGAGGACTACAACTGCAGTTGAAATGCTTCTAGTAATATAAATTGGCAGTTCAAGTCATACTATGATACCTCATCATGGTGGGGGTCGTTCCTGGGAAGGATGAGCAAAGAGTGCCAGGATTGTACAACAAGAGTAAGTATTCCAAGAAGGTCATCCCAGCTGCCCAGTTAAAGCATATATTGGGCAACAGTGATATAGGAAGATATTGGAGGCACATAATCACTTAGTGACAATGGCAAAGTCATTATTACATACTGTGTGGGAGGAGGCAATCTTAAAGCATTCTTGTATTTTATGAAGAAAACCACATGGGTAGACAAGATAAAGCAACTGACAATATAGTGCCAGACAAGACTGGATGGCACTCAACATGCTAATGAGTAAAGATGAGGATCTCTTGGAGTATTAATGGTGTTTATGATGCAGCTAGATTAAAGCCTTCAGGACATCTAGTTGCTGATGTTCCTGTGCAGGAAAAGAAAGTCTGAAGCTGCAAAAACAAAATTACAATGGAAACATGGAATATAAGAAGCATCACCTGAAGAGTCAGGTTGTGGACAGATCATTCTGGAGAAGACCTATCTATGTGTTTGCTAAGACAGACACTGACTTGATGGCACATAATCAATTCAAATATAAAGTAATAAATACTTGACTTACTGACTGATCTGGACCATCTCCTCCAAGAACCCGGAAACCAAACCCAGATTCTTGCTTTCGAAGGAAAACATCTAAATCCTTTGTGTTTGGAGCTAGTAAAAATGGACAGAAAAGATGTGTGTTAACAAAGGATTGTCATTTGCTTGGCCATTTAAAAACAGTGTACACAAAAATTAAAACTAAATGTTATTCACTTAGAAGCAAATTACTTTCTAAAGATATTGTAAATAACATAGTTAACACACCTGCAAGATTAAATCAAGAGTTAGAACAATTAACACTCCAGCTGCAAAGCACAAATGTTTGACAAAATTCTGCTTCTCTGAACAAGAATTTTTTTAAATAAACAAGATGTTTTTGGTCTCTACAGCAGCTCAGTTTTAGTGGTTTCAAACTACCAGCAAATACTTTTCTAAACCCATATAAAAATCAAAAAATCAAAATCTAATATAACATCTGTAACAAGCAGCTTCAAATATTTTTATTCTTAAGTCCCATTTAGATGTTATTTACCCCTCAGACTGGGTCTTGGGCTTATCTGCTCCTTTTTATCCTGGCCCATCCTAAGGTCCCACCCTCAGTTCTGTTACTGATTTCCTCTATGAATAGATGGAGAGGGAAAGAATATATGAGACCAGCTCCCAATCCTTTTAAATGAATCCAGTTTAAATAACAGTCCTTCAGAGAATGAACTATAATAAGACAGGTCAAAGGAAAGATGTAATTTAAACCAATACATGTATATACTGGCTTGTAGACATCTGCAAATAAATTGAATGAATGAATGAATGTTACAAATAATGTACCCTTTCAGAACATATATTTGATTAACCTTGTTATACCATGACTAGCAAACCTCTAGATAGTTTAAAATAGAAGTACAAGGTTAGCAAGTCATGGTGTTTAGGCATTTCAAAAGTTCAGAAAATAATTTTTAACTGTTTAGCAATCTAAGCAATCCCCAGGCAAATCTTGCCAACAGTTTCACTAAGTTTTCTGACAAGATCTCGCAAAATACAAACCTTAGAACAGTGCTTTCCAAACTCCCGCCGTTGGCGATACACCAATGGCGGTAGCGGCAGCGTGCACGGCGGCGACGGCCTCATGTTTTCCGCTAAAACCCGGAAGCGGTGATGGTGCGCCGCTGCCGTCGCTGCTGCCGCGCTGCAGCAGGGGCAGTGGCAACGCGCCATCACCGCTTCCGGGTTTTGTCACAACACACTAAAGCGTCGCAACACAGAGTTTGGAAAGCTATGCCTTAGAACATCTTTTTCAAAGTTTTCCCACTTAACCCAATTAACTAGTTCCCAAGCAACTCTTAGTCAACAAGTAAACAAAAGGAAACGTATTCAACAACCTCTAGATAATTTGGTTGGGTAAAGTTCACAGTAGTGTCTTTTCTGTTGTGATACCCTGATTGTGTAATACTCTATCAATAGTACTTTGCTAAGTAATCCTATTATCAAATTTTAGAAGGAAGGTTTCAGTTAGTTATTGGTAATATTGAATTTTACACTTTTTAAATTCTTTTAGGAGGCATACTTAAAATTGTAGTTTGATTGCTATTTATTATTTCTGTGAAGGTTTAAGGTTCCTTAACTGTATCTGTTATATACAGTATAAGCAATAGCTGCTCCATATTATAAACACTCTTCTTTAGAAACAGCAGCATAGTGTTTTCTGAGTGTGTGAACTATGTATCTATGCCATTAGAGCAGTGCTTTCCAAAGTCCCGCTGTTGGTGATACACCAATGGTGGCGGCGCGCGCAGCGGCGTGCATGGCGGAAGCCTCGTGTATCGCGCTAAAACCCGGAAGCGCTGATGGCGCGCTGCCGTTGCATGTGCTGCCGCAGGCACAGCGGCGGCAAACCATCAGCACTTCCGGGTTTTGTCGTGACACATAGTTTGGAAAGCTATGCATTAGAGTATGTTCTCAAAAAGCAACTGATACTTTTAAATATTACATAATCTGTCTTGCCAACTACATGGAAACTAAAAAAGAATATATTATTGTAGGTTCCTAGGTAACACAGTACAGGTAGTCCCCGTTAAGCAAACACAATTGGGACCGGCAGCTCTGTCGTTAAGCACAGTGGTCGCTAAGTGGAAAATCATATGACCACGACTGTGCTTTCCTTTTCCCCATTCCCCCGCCATTTGGAATACTCACCTGGGAGCTGGGATAGTTAGCAAGAAAGGAATTAATGTTTGCATTTACATTCACTGGAGAGAGTAAGCAGGCATACAATGGGGAATACACATTGAAAGCAATGTGGTGGCGCCAGCAGCTCTGAACCTGCTTGGGGCTGGGAGCCACGAGCACGCTACACAAACAGCCCATGGTATTCCCCATTGTGTGACTGCTTACTCTCTTGTGATCCCTTCCTCTCCAATCTCTCCACTCTGCAAGTGGCAGGGAGAGAAAAACAACAGGTCAGGCACAGGACAACATGTACTGACTGTAGTGGCAATCACTTGACTGAGGGACACTGCAAAGGTTGTAAATGTGGGCATTGTTCATAAAGTTATTTTTTCAGCACCGTTGGAACTTAGAACGGTCGCTGAATGAGGCAGGCGGTAAGCAAGGACTACCTGTACTAAGTACCACTTTATCCTAAGAGAAATCTGTGGGGGAAAACAAAACGAAACAAAAAAAGCAGAAGAAAACAGGTTATCTCATTTCTTGAAAGTGTTACATTCTAAGGAAAAAATATTTCAATTTTATGGGCAGGGAAGGATTAAAAATGAATGTTTGGAGAAATAACTCCTGAGATTGTTCTGTTCGGAGTATGAGACCACCAGAACTTTAAAGGAAATAGTTTTATTATATAAAAAACTATTTACGAACATAAGTCCATAAACACAAGCTGTAGATTGCTTGGATCAACTGAAGCTTCACGGCTGGTTGCACTTGGAGGTAAGCAGCTATGCAGTGACAAAAGCTAGAGTTCACAACAACAAGTAAAACAACAGTTATGGATCAAGATGCTAGGTTGGTTGAGTCTGCAAGGCGAACTTGGATCTCAGGATCAGATTCTTCTGAAACACTGGAGAAAGGCTAAGCTGGTTTACTTGGCAAAGTTGGCTGATGTCTCTGGAACAAGCAGACTACAAGGCAGGCTGGATAAAGTTCTTCTGGATCCACAGAACAATACTGGATCTGCAACGCAGACTGGACTGGATTCTCTAGGCAAGTTTCCTCTGGATTCTCAGGACAATACTGGACTGGATCTGCAAGGCAGGACTGGACAAGGTTCCTCTGGATTCACAGGACAAACTGGATCTGCTAGGCAAGACTGGACTGGATTCTCTGGACAAGGCTACTCTGGATTCACAGGACAAAACTAGACTGGATCTGCTGGGGTGGAGTTTGCTGAAAGACTGCGAGATAAGACCCTGTTTTGCTTGGCAAAGGAGCAGCGTGAGACTCAGATGCAGCTGAGGTTAATTCAGAGATGAGGTGAGGCTCTGGCTCTGGTTCCGCAGCGGCTACAGGGCAGGACTCCAAGGACTGTTCCGGCTGGACTTCTCCCGAAGAAGCTGTTAGCTCAGTGGAATGTTTGTCTCCGGGGATCAGGTGCTTGCGCTGGCATCCTTTTATTCTGTTTTCGGCGCACCTTCTCTCCTCGGGAACCAATCGGGCTTCCCTCTGCTTGGTGCGCTTTTCTGCCCGCCTTTCCCTGGCGCTGATTGGTGTTTCTGGCTTGGTTCCTGGTTCTGGACCAATCGGCCTCTCAGGATTCTCCTGCGCTGCTGGGTCATCCCTGGGTCCGGACTCCTGCACCTGCTCATCACGAGACTGATCACGAGTATTGCACTTTTGAACCTGCACCTGCTCATCACGAATTCTGCTTGTCGGTTGCTGTACAAGATGAGTTTTGTTTCTCGGGTAAATTTCATTTTCCTCTAACTCAGAGTCAGAGTCAGGCTGGACTCTGACAGAGATTAACACAGTTTAGATTTAGAAGACTGCCTAACTTCACTTAATTTTTTTTTACTCACAATACATCTGCATTTGAGCCTTTATAGATAGTACTTTGAAGATGTCCTGTACTTTGAAGATAGTCTCAAAGCAGTCACTTTCAACATAATATATTTCAGAAGTTTGAAGGAGATTGCAATATATTCTGACAGAATTATATTCCAGCTGGGAAATACAGTATATATGTTGTGGATTAGTAAAATTAAAGCCACCTCTTTTACGGGTGAGATTGACAATGCAGAAATCAGAAAGCATTTCCTCAAACAAACAAAACAAAACAAAACAAAACCCTGGAGCAGCAAGTAACTCAAGTCTATGTACTCACGTTTATCTTCAAACAATGTTTTAGATTTCAGATAGACTTCAGAAGGGTCAAGCTTTGGAGAACACGACTTCACAGAAGTAGGTGGAAAAGGCATTGGATGCGGAACAGACTCACTGATGGCCTCTAGGCTTCCTGAATTTTCCTGCTTATTTATTTTCTGAAATAAATAAGATTCATATAAAATATGTTGCAAAAATGAATATTAACTGACTTAAACAAGTAAATAGAAATATGCACAACTAAAACGTTCTTCAATAAACACTTTTCCTTTTTTAATGAGATTTGAACATCTCCTGAACATCTCCTGAATTTCTCCTGAAATGTTCTAGTATTGCATCTTTAGTTTTCTTATGTTCCTGCTTTGAAACTTTAAGTATGAGAGTACTGACTTAATGTGTATTATTGTCAGGGTTCTAGTGTGAATCCTGCCATGTACTGTAGAGATGCGTGTTAGGCTGGAAAATATGGGAGGGGGAGCGCATTCCAGGAGCCGCGCCAGACTGCTGGAGACTGTTTTGCTGAGCGTCAAGGTCGTCCACCTGCACGAGTGTGGTGGGGGATTGAATGGAGTGGGAAAGTAACAGACAGTGACATCATGGGCGTGAAAAGACTGGCGCAAAGGGGGAGAGCTAAGTTTGACTGTTTGGCAGGAAACCGTCATTCAGATCTTTGAGAATGCTTTGATTTACATGTATCGTTAATAAAGCTTATTCTGCATTTCAATTGTATTGCATGGAGAAGCGTTTGTTGGGGCATTGAAGTCAGAGTTATCACAGAAAGATCCGAATGTAAATGTATGTTGATTCTACACGGGGCTACTCCTGCACCATCAGGCCTTACGCTTGAGAATTGACCCTGTAGCACACTATTACTGACAATTTGTATGTCAGAAACCAAAACTATGGATAATTCCAGTGAACAGCCTCAGGAGGGTGAAAGCGAACAACCAAGCACCTCCAGGGAAAGTCTTGAGATCCCGAAGGGGGAGAAATTGGTGAAATTTGAACCTAAGGCTGGTCGAAAGAAAGAACACCAAAAGGAGGATGTTGAAGAAGGTATGGAGCCCACTGAGACCTCCATGATGAGAACCCCAAAAACCAGAGCAGAATGGTCCTTGGGGATTGGAGGTGGTGTGAAACCTGAAATTGGCAAACAAGCTACAAAGCAACGCATCACGCAAGCACAAAGAATGGCTTCATTAGAAGCTAAGACGTCCCGAATGGATTTTGAATTGGAGACTATAAGTCAACAGATGGCAGCGATGAACAGGACCTTAGAAAAAATCCTGCACAACCAAGAGGGGGAAAAACCTGCTTCCAGACCCACTAGCCCTCCGATTACGTCCGGTGAAGGTGAATCCACCGAGGACAGCGAGGAAGAGGAAGCAGCATCGGATCCTGATGAATGCGCACGATCCCCTACCCAAGACACACATGAAGTTTAGACCGCAGACTCTGTCAACTAAAACTATGACCATTAGCAAATTAAAGATGAAATTCGATGGCAACCCAGTGAAACTGGCATGCTTCATGACTCATGTGAGAGGGCTCATGGAAGAATTTGAAGGGTCCTTTAGCAACAAAGAAGCCAAGGTGAGATATGTTTCAAATTTTCTTGAGGGAGAGGCAGCAAACTGGTTGGTGGCTATGCACGAAGCAAAAGCCAAAGAGCTGTCAAACTTCAGCGCCTGCATGATGGCGTTACGCAAATGTTTTGAAGATACCTTGTCAAAAATGTCTGCTAGAGTTGAACTGCAAAATTTAAGACAAGGCAATCGCACTGTAGCTGAGTATGCCATGGAATTCAAGAAATTAATAAGCCGATTACCAGATTGGCCTGAAACTTTCCAAATAGAGTATTTCCAGATGGGTCTGAAACCAGAAGTTCTCGAAATGGCAGCCGGGAGAGGGGATCCAGAAACCTTAGACAAATGGATCCAGTTGGCGGGAAAAGCGGAGAGTACCAGACTACGGATAAGCTCATACAGACAATTCTAGACCCTGAGCAGGAAGATCATCACTACTGCAACATCAACCAAGCAAAGTTCCACCCAGAAAACCTGGGAAGAAAAGGAACGCCGCACCAAGAGTGGATTATGCTTTAAATGCGGCAAAGAAGGTCATTGTATCAACAATTGCCCACAAGCTACCACCATCCCAAAAAAGAAACTGGAGAACAAAGGAAGTAAGCAATCTGAACCCAAGCAGGAGGGAGTGGCAATAGCAATAGAGGAACCAGTCAAGACAGATCTCTTCGAAGGGAAGAATGACTTGACAGATGAAGAATTCTTGCTGGTGGGAAACCCCAACTGCCTGTCCTAAGATGTGCCGGAGGGCAGGCATTTATCAATGGGTGCGCTGATCCACTGGTGAGTGGAGATTGTCCAACTATGCAAGTAAAGGTAAAAATTGAGACTTTGGATGGGAGGGAGCAAGCCAGTTTATTGAGGATGCTGGACTCTGGGTGTTCAAGATGCTTGATTCACCCTGCCATAGTGACTGGACTAAGACTAAAATTACATAAACTCAAAGTCCCCATAATTTTTTGTCAACTTGATGGGTCTGACATGAAAGGAGGTCCAGTGGAGCACTATACAGAAGTGGTGAAAATGAAAATTGGCACCCATGAAGAGACTTTGAGATTTATTGTGGCCCCGATAGCCAACCAGCCAATAGTCCTAGGCTTGAAATGGCTACGGGAGCGAAATCCCCACATTGACTGGGTTTCTGGGGAGCTGGAATTTGCTGATGGGTCTTACGGTGGGTTGGAAGCCGAGGATTTACACATTGAAACTGAGATGGGAGCCGCTGGAATGGAAAGCGGTAGTCAGACGAGCGAAATAGAAATTCCTGAGGCATATGATGAAGTAAGGTTGGTTTTTGATGAAGCTGAATCAAATCAGTTGCCTCCCCATCGTAAGACAGACTGTGCTATCGAAATTGAACCTGGGGCGGTGTTGCCAAAGACTAAGTTGTATTCCATGACATATAAAGAATTACAAGAGTTAAGAAAGTTTATTGATAAGAACCTTGAATGTAGTTTCATTGAGCTGGCTACTTCACCAATGGGAGCCCCTGTCTTGTTCAGGAAAAAGATGGCTCATTAAGACTGTACCAATTATAGGGTCTAAATGCCATCTGTATCTCCAACCAGTACCCTCTGCCGTTGCTAAAAGACATGCTGGACCACCTCACAAAAGGGAAAATCTTTACCAAGTTGGACTTGAGAGAAGCATATTTTAGAGTGCGCATCCGTGAGGGAGATGAATGGAAAACTGCCTTTAATTGTCAATTTGGGTGTTTCCAGTATCGGGTCATGCCGTTCGGCTTGTCTGGAGCCCCTGGTGTGTTTCATGAGTTTGATTAATGAGGTGGTACATGAATTTTTATATAGAGTACTGGTCTACCTGGATGATATTCTCATTTATACTGAGATGATGGAAGAACACATACAATTGGTACGTGAAGTGTTAAAGAGACTGTTAGAAGCCCAATTGTATGTCAAATTGTTGAAATGTGAATTTCATAAAGAAAAATTGGACTATTTGGGATATAGAGTATCTCATCAGGGAATTGAAATGGATCCAGCAAAAGTGCGCGATGTATTGGGGTGGGAACCTCCAAGAACCCAAAGGCAATTACAATCGTTCCTAGGGTTCTCAAATTTTTACCACCAATTCATACCCAACTTTGCCCAAATTGCCCTGCCTTTAACTGATCTTTTGAGAACAAAAAGTCAGGGTGAGGGACAGAAAGCAGCAAAACCGGGGGCGGCGCTGAAATGGACTCCAGAGTGCCAAGCTGCTTTCAATAATCTAAAAGCACTTTTTACAGCAGAGCCGATTTTAAAACACCCTGATTCTGAGAAACCACGTATCATTCAAACTGACACTTCAGATACTGCAGTGGAGTCTGTACTTTTACAATGAGACTCTAATAATATATTAAGACCCTGCACTTACATATCTCGCAAATTCTCAGAAACTGAGACACGCTGGCATGTTTGGGAGAAGGAGGCTTTTGCAGTACGCCATGCATTGGCTACTTGGAGGCACTTATTAGAGGGTTCTCCTCACCCCTTTGAAGTGTGGACTGATCACAAAAACCTAGAAGCACTAAAATCACCATGCAAATTGAATCCAAAGCAGGTGCGCTGGGCTGAATTCTTCAGCTGATTCACTGTCATGTTAAAGTACATTCCCGCAGGAAAATTTTTTCTAGCAGACGCCCTTTCTAGATTACCACAACACAATAGCCAAAGAAAAGTAATTGACACTGTAATGTCTCCCCAGCAACTTGGTATTGACCAAGATGAAGGAGAGCAAAAGATTCATTAGGGATTGGTCTGGATCCACAAGTGGGGAAAGCAGCAATTACCCGTAGTAAAAAAACCCCACTTGATCTCCCTTTAGATACAACCTTAATGAGAGAATTACGAACGGAAATTCAGAAAGACCCATGGTGGGGGGCTAATAAGGAAACTCTTCAAGAAAATAATGGATTGTGGTGGAATTGGGAGAGACTGTACATTCCCAGTGTCTTAAGAAAGCACATTTTTGAGTGGTGTCATGATGATAAAGTAGCTGGGCATTTTGGTTTTGTAAAACCATTGCATTTGATCAGAAGGCAATTCTGGTGGCCCACACTGAGGAAAGATGTAAAAGACTACGTAACTGCTTGTTCTATTTGTGCCACCACAAATAAATCAACTGGAAAGCCAGTGGGGCTATTACAATCAGTGGCAAACCCTTCTCAACCCTGGAAGCAAATAGCTATGGACTTTATAGTACAGGGCTTTCCAAAGTGCTGCCGCTGGTGATACACCAGCGGCAGCAGCGGCGGCGGCGGCACGCGCGCACGGCGACAGCGCGGGGGGCGTGCGGCGGCGCGCGCGCATGGCAGCCGCTGCGCACACGCGCGCCGCCGCTTCCGGGTGGTGTGGCGACACACCACGCTGTGTGTGGCGACACACTTTTGCGTCGCGACACACAGTTTGGAAAGCTCTGTTATAGTAGATCTACCAGAAAGCAAAGGAAAGACTGTGATTTGGGTGGTCACGGATTTGTTTTCTAAGCAAGCGCATTTCACCCATGCAAAGGTTTGCCTTCTGCTAGTCAGCTAGCAAAGCTCTTTATCCAACATGTCTATCGCCCTCACGATGTCCCCAACAGGGTAATCAGCGATCGCGGAAGTCAATTTACTTCTAAATTTTGGAAAGCATTTTTAAAATTAATTGGAGCAGAACAAAGTTTGAGCTCATCGTTCCATCCGCAGACAGACGGAGCGACTGAACATCTGAATGCCGTATTAGAGCAATATTTGAGGTGCTATATTAGTTATCAACAAAATGACTGGGTTGATCTATTGCCGTTTGCTGAGGTTACTTATAATGCGGTGCATCAAAGCACAGGTTTTTCTCCATTCAAGATTGCTACGGGACAGGACTTTGTGCCTATAACTGATTTACCCTCTTCCCCTCTCGGAGATGGACCCAATCCTGTGTTGGCCGATGAGTGGATTGCTAAAGTAACAGCTAACTGGCCAATTATGAAACAGACTTTGCAAGAAGCAAAAAACATATAAAAAGTTTGCCGATAAAAAGCGATCTCCTGAATGGCAGTTAAAAGTTCGAGAAAAGGTTTACCTTTCAACGAAGCACCTCCGAACTAGCCAACCATCCAGGAAACTAGGGCTGAAATATGTTGGACCATTTACAATTACTAAAGTAATTAAATCCTGTGAATGCTCAATTAGCTCTGCCAAAGAATTTAAGAAAAGTACATCCCGTGTTTCATATCAGCCTGTTGAAACCTGTGAAAGCTTCTGAAAAATGGCATCCCGAACCGCCCAAACCTCCCCCCGTTATGGTGGAGGGCGAACAACACTTTTAAGTTAAAGCTATCCTTGATTCCAGACTCCATAGAGGAAAACTTCAGTACAGGGCTTTCCAAAGTGCCGCCGCTGGCGACACACCCGGCGGCGGCAGCGACACACGCGTGCACGGCGATGGCACGGGGGGGCGTGCGGTGGCGCGCGCGTGCGCACGGCGGCGGTGCGGGGGGGCGTGCGGCGGCGCGCGCGCACGGTGGCGGCGCGGGAGGGGCGTGCGGCAGCGCGGGGGCGTGCGGTGGCGCGTGTGTGCATGGCGGCCGCCGTGCACGCGCGCACCGCCGCTTCCGGGTGGTGTGGCGACACACCACGCTGTGTGTGGCGACACACTTTTGTGTCGCAACACACAGTTTGGAAAGCTCTGCTTCAGTACCTCGTTCACTGGCAGCATTTGCTGAGCAGTTTCAATTAGTGGGTGGAGAAATCCCATGTCTCCGCTCCCAGACTCACTGCTCAATTTCACCGCCAGTTTCCTGATAAACCTTTGTAATGTATATTGCTGTGTAACGTTTTCTCTTTTATGTTTTACAGATTTAAACGCCACGCTGTGTAGCAAGCAGTAATTCACTTCGCAATTATCCTGTTTTTCTTTTTCTTTGGGGGCCGGCATGTCAGGGTTCTAGTGTGAATCCTGCCATGTACTGTAGAGATGCGTGTTAGGCTGGAAAATGATGGGAGGGGGAGCACATTCCAGGAGCCGCGCCAGACTGCTGGAGACTGTTTTGCCGAGCCTCAAGGTCGTCCACCTGCACGAGTGTGGTGGGGGCTTGGAGTGGGAAAGTAACAGACAGTGACATCATGGGCGCGAAAAGACTGGCGCAAAGGGGGAGAGCTAAGTTTGACTCTTTGGCGGGAAACCGTCATTCGGATCTTTGAGAATGCTTTGATTTACATGTATCGTTAATAAAGCTTATTCTGCATTTCAATTGTATTGCATGGAGAAGCGTTTGTTGGGGCATTGAAGTCAGAGTCATCACAATTATAGAGACACATATAGATATCTAGCTGAAGGGGCAGGGGAGAGTGTTGTCTGCAAGGTCTGGCCACTAGGTTGCAACAGACTGTGACTGGAGAGCAAAGGGGTAAAATGATCCAGCTGACAATTTGCCAGCTTTGACTATACAGAGGTGCACCTGCATGGCCAGGATACTAAAAGGATATTGTTAGTGTACCCTCCCTCCACTACCTAAGATGTCGCACTGAAGATGTTGCCTAGCCTGGCAATGAAATGTCTGCAAGAAAACAACAAGGCTCAGAGAGCACCAAGGACTCCACAATACCTAAGATCTCTCTCATTCTGAGCTAGGATTACCTCACTCACTGCATTGAATTATCCTAAACTTCTTGTCCTGAGGCTTAGGAGAAGCTCAGGATTTCATGTCTCCCGAAAGACCACAGAACTGTCTCAACAGGTAACTACCCTCATGTACATACAGCAGGGCCCATACTGGATTTGGTATTCATTTTGGATGGAACTGTACTGAATGTGGAAGAGCTCTGTTTTATTCCAGTGTCCTAGACAAATCATATCAGTGTGTGGTCAGTTTTAGTTTGGTGACTAGTACTAACCTCTACACTCGCAGATGACTAGTTAAAATGGTAAGACCCAGGTACCTGATGGATCTGGATCATTTGGTGTGTTTTCTTTCTCATCTGTTGGCAATACTATTGAAATCTTAGCTGACCTGTGAAATGCAGAGATGGCCATAATTTATCTTATTATCTTAGATTCTTTCCAGCCTGCACTTCTTGAAAGATATGGACAGGGTTCTCAAACTTTGTCCTTTTTGGCTTGTTGAATTGGCCAAAATAGTACTTGTTCATGGTTAAGGGAGATAGATAATCAGAGCTTCCTTACAAGTGAGATGTGTTTTGCCCCAACCCCTGCCTAGAGGATGTAGTTTTTCACCTCAAAGTTCTGTGTAATTTAAAATATAATTATAAATTATAAAATTTAAAGGGGTTGGGGCAAAACACATCTCACCTATAAGTCTATGAAGGTTCTCAGTCATCCAGGTGGAATTGTCTGTAGCTTGAATCATGTCAACTGGATTTCTATTTTCTTAGTGGAAACGTTTCACTCCTTATCCAAGGAGCTTCTTCAGTCTGAGTAAAGTTAGTAAGGGAATCCTTAAATATGTTTCTAGGCTGGCTGTGTGACCTTGCACCTGGGGCTAGGTCATGGTTATTTTGAGATGTTTGTTTCTAAGTCCCTTTATCATCTAAAGGAGGATCGTTAAGATTACCCTGCTGCTGTTGAGCTTGTGAAATGGTCTTAATCTTCCTAGGCACAGAAGACAAAGCAGGAAGGAAGATAGGGGAAAGGTTATGCCTGAGGCCTCCACCTCTATTCAAGGAAGGATTTTCCAAGTTGGCATGAATGGATTCCTTGACCCCTCTCTCAAACCACCTATCTTCTCTGTCTAAAATGTGAACATTAATGTCCTCAAATGAGTGTCCTTTTTCCTTTAGATGAAGATAAACTGCTGACTCTGGTCCTGTGGTGTTACTTCTCCTGTGTTGGGCCATCCTCCTGTACAAAGGTTGTTTGGTTTCTCCAATGTAGAGTTCAGAGCACTCCTCACTGCACTGGATTGCATAAACTACATTGCTTTCCTTGTGTTTTGGAGTTTGATCTTTGGGGTGTACAAGCCTCTGTCTCAGTGTGTTGGTGGGTTTGAAATATACAGGTATGTGGTGTTTGCCAAATATCCTTTTTATCTTTTCAGACACGCCAGCCATGTAAGGAATGACCAGGTTCTTCCGTTTACTCTGAGTCTCAGCCCTATCTGTCGCTGTTTTAGACCGAAATCCTCTGGGGATTTCTTTAATTCTTCTTTCATTTTTATCTCATCTAAAATCACTCGTGTTTTCTCTTCTCTTTTTTTGAGCTTGCTATTATGTTGTATAAAATGTCACCCTCATAAAACTTTACTTGCATCCCAAGCCATCCTTATGTCTGTACCTTTATTAAGATTATTGCCAAAAAATTATTTCAACTTTTTTTTGTAATCTTCCATTACTATTTCTTTCTGCAACAATGTTTCATTTACCCTCCATCTGAAGGAACTGATTTTCCTTTTAAATGCTAAAGTCACTGGGTTGTGGTCTAAAAAGATCTTTGGCAGTATCTCTACTTTGTGAACACTAGTAACCAAATTCTTAGATATCCAAAACATACAGTATCAATTCTTGAAAAAGATCTATGTCTTTCAGAAAAATAAGTATATTCTTTTGCATCACCATTTTTGTATCTCCATGCATCTACAAGCTCTAAATTGTCCTGTATATTTATATGTATATGTATATGTACTGTAAATAAAACTTTTGGTAATTTACCTTGTGTCATTTTAATATCTTTCTCACAAATTCTATCTTTTTGTGGACAAATTACTCCATTCCAATCTCCCATTAAACACCAATTTTCATACGTTAAGTCCATTTGTTTATCTATAAGTCCTTTGTAAAATGTTACTTTATCCTCATTTGGAGCATAAATTCCCATTATCAGAGTCTATATTAAATATTAGTTCTGGTTTATTGAGGGTTTATATACAAAGCAACTCCATTTTTCTTTTTGGCTCCCACTAAAATAAATTCTTCATCCAAATTTTTGCAAATCAAATGTTTTATATCCTTTTTTCTAATATGCATTTCTTATAAACAACTACATATTGTTTCAATTTTTCTTCTTTTTTGAGGAACATTTGCTCCATTTAAATTCCACATTAGGCATTTAAAATCCATATTTATGCCAAAAATTTAGAAAATAGCCCAGACCTTCATGGGAGTGTTGATTGTTTGACATCATTGTTTGACACTGGCTGTGTTATCTAATGATTTGGAGTCCCATTAGTGTGGGAATGACACACACCCGAACTGCTCCTTATTATTTAACTCTAGGAAAGCAACCAGTACCATTAAATGTTGCCCAAGTTTGATAATGGGCTGGATGAGGGAAAACAAAATAAAATTAAATCCAGACAAGATGGAAGTGCTGTTATATAGGAATCTATAGCTGGTGACGGACATTTAGCCTGTATTGGACAAGCTGAACTCCCTCTGAAATATCAAGTACGCTATCTGGGAATGTTCCTTGATTTTCAGCAGTCACTGGATTTGCAGGTAACAGCTTTTATAAGAAGTACCTTTGTACCACTATAACTATGGTGCCAGCTATAACCCTTCCTAAGCTTGTTGAATTTGGCAGCAGGTATCCATGCATAGGTTACGTATTTATATACAGTCTTGGTCTTGACTACTGCAAAACACTCAGTATAGGTCTATCCTTGAAACTGGAACTTAGAACTGGCACAATATATAGTACCTTGGCTGAGGTTCAGTGCCATGTACAGTGATCACATGATGATCTGAACTGATTGCCAACTGCTTACCAGGCACAATATAAGATTTTTTATATTAAACTTTGAAGCACTACCAGTGTCAGAACTTCCTCCTACTCTTCCTGGACAAGCTGGTAGCCAGTTTATCCAAGCACAGCAAAAAAGAAAGCCTGGGTCTTTTAAGAACTTGTTCCCACTCTATCTAGCTAAGTCAGCTGCTAGCTTGTCCAAGCAAAGCAGAGAGGAAAGCTTGAACGCATAGCTGGATTGCTGTCAGAATTTATTCCCATTCTGCCTGGACAAATGGGCATTCCGCAACAAAGCCTGGAGTGTGCTTTGATTGCTTACACTTGCAAATCTGGACTGCTGGCATTACTCACTTCTGCTCTGTCTGGACAACCAAACAAAGCCCAGAGGAGTTTGGACTCCAGATTTGCATGTGCAAACCTCATGGCATGTTCACCCAAAGCCGAGTCACTCTCAAAATTTGTTCCTGCTCTTTCTGGAGAACGTGACAGCAAACTCAGGATTTCCTATTTCTATAAAGAGCAACACTGATCCAAAATAAACATGTAATGAGAAATGGGAGTAGCTGTTTCAAACTGGAAACCTAGATTTCAAGAATAACATAAAATTAAACAAGCTCATCCTTCTCATTTAAAAACATGGTTTTCAGTTTGATTGCTTTACAATAAAAATCTTTTCCCTGAAATTGCAAGGGTTTGTTGTTTTATTTCCTGTACAGATTAAACTTTAATTATTAAAGTAATTAATAGCCGACCAGAGCCATTGGATACGAGATGGGCGGCAGAGAAATTTGATAAATAAATAAATTAGTATAATTATTTCTTGCCCAGTCCTAGCTCCAATGTAATTGTTAGTTTAATTCATGGAAGTGGTTTCAAACAAATTCATTTATCATTTTAGGAGGACAAAGCATTAAATAGTTTGAGAAATCTGACTTAAATAAAGGAATTCAAGCTGGAAAAATAGTGCATAGCAGGGTTTTTCATTGTATAGTTATCTTAGGATGCAGATTTATATTTTAATAGTGCATCCAAAAAAATATATAGGAGTAACAGTATTTTGTGTTTATGTCCCTCACACCTTAATCCCATAACTGATAACTAATCTTGAGAACAAATGTTTTGACCACAAGTCAGCTATCTTAAGCTTAGTTCCTTTCTGACACAGTTTGCTTGGTACAAACTTCCTGACATGTACTCTCTAGTTCATTCTTGTGTTGTGCTTTTTTTTTTCATTTCTCTTACCAAAGAACATTAAATAAGAAAACAAAGAGTCATTATTTTCTTATGTAATTTGTAAAGAAGCATTTCATTCTTCACAACTAATCAATTCAATTTTTCCTTTAATATGATACCTTTTAATATCAATAGACGTTGATTGTGAGTGCAGCCAATAAATAAAACTTCTGCTCATAACCTTGACCTCAGAAGGTGAACAGATTGAAGAGCAAAGTTTTTGTAATCCAGATAAAAATATTTAATACTAAGAGAGTCTTTCAAAAATGGAAGATGTTACTTCATCCAAAATTAAGCAGCCAGTAGCAAATTTGCAATTATTTAATGACTTAATATTTACAATAGTTTTTCACCACAAAATGTAGAAGTCAGAGTTGTTTTTCCTCAACATCCTTCCATAACTGTCAGATAGGTCAAAATTTATCTTTAGAAAACAATGTCTAGAAAGCCCTAATAAAATAATTCAACAAGAGCCTCTGCAAATTTTCCACAGGTAGGAATGTACAAGTTACATAAACTTTTATCAATACTCACATTATCAATATTGACAACACTGGGAGTTTTTGTTGGTGAGGAAGGTCCTAAAACAGAAAATAAATATCAATATAATCCACCAGACTATTCCTATTCTATGTTTTAAGGTTATGCAGTGCTTTGCATTTAGGGGTAAAGCTCTTTTGGAGTACATGTGTGCTTTCAGTAACACTGTCAGCATATTTTTAAAACAGTAGTTTTTTTTCCAGAATCATGCCAATAGTTGCTACATCTGCACCCACATATACACAGAAGGACCTTTTTCTTTCAAATCCATAGCATTGCACAGAGCTATCCTGTATATCAAAACAAGTGAGTTAGAGCTTTTTAAACTGACAGTCTTGTCTACAGTTGTAATCGATATTATTCAACCCCCACTGCAAATCAGGTTTATTGTCAAAATTTACAGACTTTCAGCTGTTTGCAATGAACAAATCAAACAAAAGCAATTGAAATAGCTCAACACAAGGAATGCCTCAAGTGGTGTCCCCAAATTCAACTGAAAATGCAACTTATAATGACTTCTCCAGTCTCAAAATTATTCAACCCCCTGAATAGAATCCATCACAGCTGCACACATACTGTACAGTATGCAAAACAGGTGTTGTCTCAAGCACACCTGATGCAACTAATCAAGGGCTTCATTAGTTGCACCAGGTGTGCTTGAGCTGGAACACATGAAATGCCTGAACTGGCTAGGGGTTTATTGAGTGTCACATTTGACTGCATGTTAGAAATATGGCAAAGTCAAAAGAATGGTCTAAAAAGGTAAGAGAAGAGATAATCACCCTTCACAAACAAGGAACAGGATACAAAAAGATAGTGAAGGCACTGAATGTACTTAGAGACACCACTGGAAGCATAGTTTGCAAGTTCAAAGTTAAAGGAAAAGTGGTTACACTACCTGGATGGGGCAGAAAAAGGAAGCTGTCAATGGCTGCAACCAGATTTCTGAGAAGGCAGGTTGAGAGAAACCCTCGAGTGACTGCAAAAGACCTGCAGCAAGACTTGGTGGCAACAGGCACGGAGGTTTCAGTGAGCACAGTAAGGCACGTACTAAACACAGAAGGTTTCCATGCCAGAACTCCAAGACATACACCACTACTGACCCAAAAGCACAAGAAAAGTCGGCTCCAATATGCTCAAAATCATATAAAAAGCCACAGAAGTTTTGGCATTCTGTTCTGTGGAGCGATGAAACAAAACTGGAACTTTTTGGCCCGATAGATCAGCGGTATGTCTGGAGGAAGACGAATGAAGCATATGCTGAAAAGAACACTCTGCCTACAGTTAAGCATGGTGGTGGCTCGGTGATGCTCTGGGGCTGCTTTGCATCCTCTGGCACTGGAAACCTGCAGCGTGTGGAAGGAAAGATGGATTCATTGAAGTATCAGGAAATCCTAGGAGAGAATGTCATGCCGTCTGTAAAGAAGCTGAAGCTTGGGTGTCATTGGACCTTCCAACAGGACAATGATCCCAAGCATACCTCAAATTCCACTAAGGCTTGGATGCAGAAGTAGTCCTGGAAGATTCTACAGTGGCCATCACAGTCACCTGACTTGAACCCCATAGAAAATCTCTGGTGGGATTTGAAGAAGGCAGTTGTAGCATGCAAACCCGGGAATATTACTGAACTGGAGGCCATTGCTCATGAGGAATGGGCTAAGATTCCTCAGGAACGCTGCCAGAAGCTGGTGTCTGGCTATGCATCTTGTTTGCAGCAGGTCATAACAGCAAAAGGGTGCTCTACTGAGTACTGAAGATGCTTGCCATGAAGGGGTTGAATAATTTTGAGACTGGAGAAGTCATTATAAGTTGCATTTTCAGTTGAATTTGGGGACACCACTTGAAGCATTCGTTGTGTTGAGCTATTTCAATTGCTTTTGTTTGATTTGTTCATTGCAAACAGCTAAAAGTCTGTAAATTTTGACAATAAACCTGATTTGCAATGGGGGTTGAATAATTTCGATTACAACTGTAGATATCCACATATTCACTTGGCAGCTCATCAAGAATCCAAGATTTTTGGAAACAGGAACCCCCAGAACCAGAAATATCTTCACTGCAGATCTTAGATCCACCAAAGTTTTTCAACTAGTAAGCAACAGTAATAGTCCTTCCAAGCAGTGAGAAAGACCTGTTTCTTACTAAACATTACTAATACACAATTCTTTTTCCCAAGTTCCCTGTGCACATCACAAAATGAATGGGAGGGAACTAATGCAAACATAATGACCAAGTCAAACCAGTATTTGAACATTTCTGTTCTTGTTATTTTCAACACCAGTCTGAAAAGGGAATTTCAATGATAGATTATGTTTCTTGAAAAAGTTTTGCAGAATAAATATTAAATAAGTTACTATGTTATCTGCACATGTACACTCATTCATATATATGTTCTGATGCTGATTTTTAAAAAAATATATAATTAGAAAAATCTGTGCTAATCGTTATTTCTATTACAAAAAGCCCTCATTATGACTAAAATTAAAAAGATTTATGAATTATCCACTAAACCTAGTACCAAGCTAAAATTCTAAGAAGATATGGCTCACCTGGCAATGTAGATTTCCCACATAAATCTGTGATAAAATGGCTTAATGGCACTTTAAGGTTAGGGACAGCAATTTTTACACACACATACATACTCACATATGTCCCAGTGCAAAAAAACAAACAAACAAAATCAAATCACACAAAACAAAAATTCCAATGTCTGAAATGTTGCTTTTAATTTTCAGATGTCATAGGCACTATTTTGGGAGACAACAGATCTTGCATTGGCCCATTACCATTATACCAATTTTCTAAAAGATTTGAAGGTGAATTTATCTGCATCAAGAGATTGTTTGCAATTAATGGCAAACTTCCAATGTTTTCCACGGACAATGAAAAGAATCCATTTGTCACACACCTAAAAATATCAATAACTTGGTATATTTTCAATTCACTTTTTATATTTTAATTAGAGCAATAGACAAAACTTTTGTCAAAGAGGAGGAGGAGAGGAGAGTATAACAGCTACTACATTACAGGAGGAGTTCACAGGTTTAGCACAAGTAGAATGCTCACTGATAACTAGTAGCCAAATTTGGCTTATTGAATAAAAAACAAACCCTTTCTATCATTACACATCCACATTAAGGAGAACCTCAACAACAGATAGACACAGCAATGTTTTGACAGTAGATGATTTGTACAATTTAGCCATGTCAGCAAGGATCAATTTGTATTGAATGAACTTTGCTAACAGTATCAACTGCCATTTCAAAACAGTTATCACAAATATAACTGCATATAATTCTATATAGCAAAGCCTGTATTAATATAGAGCACATAAGTGAAAAGCTTATACAGTGTTTTACACTGGTTAACTGACCCTTACTGACATGAGATTAAGAGATCAAGTAACAATGAAAAGCCACACACATAAAAAGAGAGCGGACTAAGACAAATGAAGAGAAAGCCAACAAACCACAAGTGAGGTCTTTACATGGCACCACTCAGGTATTCACCTTTCACACATTTATTCATGTTCTCATGAAAGTCTTTGCCAATCAGATATACATGGCAAAGAATTTGGTCTATGGTGAAATGTATAGATCAGAGCTTTCCAAACTTTTCATGTTGGTGACACACCTTTTAGACATGCATCATTTCGCGACACAGTAACCCCTTATAACAGGGGTCCCCGCCCCCCGGTCTGTGCGATCGGCTCCTGCCTGCAAACCCCGCCCCCCGGTCTGTGCGATCGGCTCCTGCCTGCAAACCCCGCCCCCCGGTCTGTGCGATCGGCTCCTGCCTGCAAACCCCGCCCCCCGGTCCGTGCGATTAGCTCCTGCCTGCAAACCCCGCCCCCCGGTCTGTGCGATTTGCTCCTGCCTACAAACCCCACCCCCCCAGTCCGTGCAATTGGCTCCTGCCTGCAAACCCTGCCCCCCGGTCCGTGTGATTGGCTCCTGCCTGCAAACCCCGCCCCCGGTCAGGGGCAGGGGCAGGGCAAAGGCACAGACTTAAATACCCCTATTGCAGGCAGGAGAGTGGGGAAAAAGGCAGAAGCAGACGTACGAAGGAGCGGCAGCGGATTAGGATTGAAGCGGTGGGGCAGGATTCAAAGGACAGAAGTGGAGGTGGAGCAACGGAGCAGAGGGCAGGGCAGGGCAGGGCAAGGGCAAAGGCAAAGGCAAAGGCACAGACTTACATACCCCTATTCCTGGCAGGAAAGTGGGGGAAAAGCCAGAGGCAGACGTGCGAAGGAGTGGCAGTGGATCAGGATTGAACTGGCGGGGCAGGATTCAAAGGAGTTGACTGCTCCCCTTCTTCGATTTTCGCGCCCAAACTGTCTCCCACGCAACAGACCTAAACACCCCAGGCGACACACTAGTGTGTCGCGACACACAGTTTGGAAAGCTATGGCATAGATACCTGACCTATAGAAGCACTCACTGCATCTTCTGAGAGACTCATAGAAAAGAGATGGGGAGGTGCTTTTTACATTACTTCTTTCACCATGAATATAGAAATACAGGCTTAAGGCTAGCAACATGGACAACCACAGTATGATAGTATGTGCATTACTGCAAAATGCCATGAATAAATAGTTGCATCAGATGTCCTGATGCAAAACAATCACAGAATTTGCATGATTACATCACTGTGTACTTGCCATCATTTTTGCATCCCTGCATTTTGTTGTTAATGTCACTAGATAGCATTAAGAAGTACTAAAGTGTGTTTGAAAGCAACACAGAAATTTTAAGTTATAGCAAATTCATTACATACCTCCTCTTAGTATAAGCAATGGCACCTCTGCTCCGACTGGAAATTGCTTCAGTACTTCTACAACCTGGATGTGTGTTAAGTTCTGTACATTCTGATGATAAATCTCTTTAATTACATCCCCTTTCTGAAGTCCATGACACCACTGGCTGTCTAAAATCATCTTCACCTTTTGTCCTGCAGGGCTATCAGCTATTGCAAATCCAAAACCTTTAGGTCCTTTGATCAGAGGAATTGTGACCATTTCTGCTTGAGAACATCCTGAAGAAGACCCTGCATCCCTTTCTTCACCAAAGTCTATTGCTGAAGGACCATTCAGGCGTCCATTGACTAATATATGTCCAGTTTTACTATTGTGATCCAAAACCACTGTTCCTGGGATTAAATCCTGACTGAGTATACAGGTATCTCCTTTTGTAACTGGCTGGCCATTTAAGACAGGAGTGGCTGTAACAATATCTACAACAGGATCTTCACTTTCATCAGGCAGAGGATATCCACGACACAATGTCATATTCACATACTGATTGACGGGAACTAATTGAAACATCTGGACAACATCAGCATGGGTGTGGCCAAGGACACATGTACCATTTATATCTACAATGACATCACCTATTAAAAATGAATAAAATATTAACACAAACATATTTGCATATATTAAAATAATCTTAGTAACCTCACTGTGGAGAACCGTTAAGAATAATTGAGAACACTGATGAACAGAGATTGTACCCGACTCTACAATTTTCCCTGTATTTTGCCTTGAACTTAATCTATATTTTGTCTAAGGCCTGACATCTAAATACTCTTCATTTGCATTGGATTTGGGGGATGAATGTTTACGGGTTTCAAAAGTGAAAAATAGGATAATGTACTCATGCACTAATGTATTCAAGTCTAAATAAATATATGACTTTTCTAGTTCCAATATATTGCCAGATTGATAGGAGTCTCTCAAGTTAAATATTAGAGTAACAGCCTTCCTAAATAATTTTGCTTTTAAAAAAACATAAACACTTCCACCATTGTATAAGATTTGCATGTGTTTAGATTGTAATAATCTACCACATATTCATTTTGAAGATGCACAAATGCATGAATATGATTCTTGTATTTATGACTTTTATTACAGTTCATATTGTCAGCATTCTTTCCATTTAAAGACCTTATATCATTCCCTCAGAAAATTAAAAAATAATTATGCATAATGGATTTAAATTTGAAATGCCCCATATTGAATGCAAAACATGTTTTGAGTTCAAAACACTTCTAAAATGATCAAAGCCCACCATTTTGCTTATCAAACAGATGTTTTTCATTCAATATAGGATTTTTCAAATCTCAACCCTTCCTTCCAGATTAGTGGTATTCAAACTAGAGGAAGTTGACTAGAACTAGAATCAAGAGCATTTTCAGGATTCCTCTAGATTCATCACTGTCATTAGGAGCATAAACAAAAGTATAGGTATCCTAATTAAGATCCAGTTTGAAGAAAGAAAGAAAGAAAGAAAGAAAGAAAGAAAGAAAGAAAGAAAGAAAGAAAGAAAGAAAGAAAGAAAGAAAGACCTAATTTCTGAAATTTGTTTATAATGCTTAAATTTCAGAATGTCCCAGTTCTCTTGATTTCTGTAATTTTCTTAAATATATTTCTTGGTCTTCCCATTTGATTGTTCTCCTCAGTTTTGTTGGTTTCCTTATTCAGATTTAACTGCTTGTCTCTTCTTACTATTTCTGGAACTCAGCATTTAGTTGGACTTGATTTTCTCTGCCTTTTGCTTTCCACTTTTCTTTAGCTATTTATAATGTGTTAACAAGCAGCCATTTTACCTCATTTTGCTTTTTGCCTTTCAGAATATTTTTGTATGCTTAATCTTTAATGATATCACTAATTTCGATTCAGAGTTGTTCAGAATCTAATCTAATCTAATCTAATCTAATCTAATCTAATCTAATCTAATCTATCCAATCCAATCCAATCCAATCCAATCCAATCCAATCCAATCCAATCCAATCCAATCCAATCCAATCCAATCCAATCCATTACCTCCATTCTTTAAGTAAAGTAAAGGTAAAGGTTTTCCCCTGCACAGTCGTGTCTGACTCTAGGGGGCGGTGCTCATCTCCGTTTCTTAGCCAAAGAGCCAGCGCTGTCCGAAGACACTTCCGCGGTCATGTGGCCAGCATGACGCATGTGGAACGCTGTTACTATCCCACGGAAGTGGTACCTATTTATCTACTTGCATTTGCATGCTTTCGAATTGCTAGGTTGGCAAGAGCTGGGGCAAGTGCGGGAGCTCACTCCGTCACGCGGAGCTCTGGTCTTGAGCCACCAAACCTTCCGATCGACAAGCCTGGCGTCTTAACCTTGAGCCATCACTCATTCTTTATCTTCACCAAATCATTCTTTATCTTCGCCAAATAATTATATGGAAAACTCCTGAGATTGTAGCTTGTTGGTTGGATGATTTTGTTTTAAATTTTAATTTTTTTGAGAAATAGTGATCTGAGTCACAATCAGCATGTGTTGTTTTTGATTATTGAATAGAGATTCTCCATCTTTGCTTGCAAAATACAGTATATCAGTTTGATTTCAGTGTCATCCATCTGGTGATGTCCATGAGTAGTAATTTTTAGTTGTTGATATTGCTATCGACACTGAATTTTCTTGGCAAAACTCTATTAATCTGCTTCTTGTTTCATTTCATACACATAACCCAAATTCTCACGTTATTCCACATGCTATTTTACTTCAAACTTTAGCTTTCCAGTTTCCTGTAATTACCATGTGTTTTTTTCTTGTTGACTAGGTGTTGCAAGTTGTCACTGAACTGTTCTACTCCTGTTTCCTCTGCCTCTGTGGTTGGAGCATAGACTTAGATCATTATGAGACTGAGTGGCTTTCTTTGATTCAAACCAAGATTTGGGGGTTGTATCCAAGCACTGACTTTGCCACCCTTTTGTTAATAATGATGGCTACTCCATTTCTCTATGATTTTTTTACACACAGTACAAGATCAGATGCTCTTCTGATATAAATAACCCATACAAGCCCATTTTCATTTTCATTGATTCTTAGATTGTTGATGCTCAGTTTTGATATTTTACCCAAACAGGGAGGAATCCTAATTGAATTATTCTGAACAGAACACTTTTCAACTTCTGCTTAAACATATCCAGTGATGGGGAGCCCACCAACTCTCCAGCTAAAAATTTACACTGTAAAATTGCTTTTACAGAATCAGAATCTGCCTTCCTGATCACTATTCCATATCCTGCACTATGTAACAAAAGAGAACAGGTATTGGCCTTTTCTGTGTGTGTCATGCTTCGAATATATTAAGAGTTGCATTATATTCTCCCTCAGTTGTCCCTTTTTGAAGCTAGGCTTCCCTCAACCTCTTTTTATAGGGAAGTGCTTTCCAATCTGCTGCCGTTGGCGACACACCAACGGCGGCAGCGGTGGCGGCACGGGGGCGCGCATGGGGACGGGGCGTGCACGGTGGCGGCGCGGGGGGCGTGCGGCGGCGGTGTGCATGGCAGCGGCCTCCGCTAAAACACAGAAGCGCTGATAGTGCGCCGCTGCCGTGCATGCCCCCGCCACCGCTTCCGGGTTGTGTGGCGACACACCAAACTGTGTTGTGACACACTAAAGTGTCGCGTCACACAGTTTGGAAAGCTGTGTTATAGGGAGATACTTTAGCTACCAGATCATCGTTACTGACCTTCTCTGCATGAATTCCAGAGCATCCAAATGCATTTTAAAATGTAATGGATACAGTACTCTAATTGGAGTCTGACCAATACAAAATAGATTGGAACTATTACTTCCCATGAAGTCACACAGTTTCTCATATTTCATTATTGATCAACTATAAGACTAAGATCTTTTTCACAAATGGGCAACTTTTTTCCTAAGTAAAAAGCTTTGCATTTGTCTCTTAAATTTTACTGTATCTACTCAATGAATGCTTAGGCCTGGATCCAACCCATGAAAGCAGATGCGCGGATGGGTTATTTTTATTCTATTTTATTTATTTTACATATTTCTTTTAAAAGCAGAAAATTAGACTCTGCAATATTACTTCTACTTTGTAAGAGAATGTAAGAGAATGATCAATCTTCATTCTTCTCTGATTCCCCAATATTGTTAATATATAAGGAACCCTGTAAAATGGGTGACGATACAGAAAAGTGGAGTCCTTGGTGCTCTCTGAGCCTTGTTGTTTTCTTGCAGACGTTTCATTGCCAGACTAGGCAACATCTTCATCTTAAATGTGTCCCCACATGTGGCCACAAAGCCTGTGTTTAAACACTTCAGGTGAAGGATAGTCCAACATGTTCTAAGCCAGTTTGTTCCACTGTTGAGTAGGTCTTACTATTAGGATTTTTTTCCTGATGTCCAGTGAAATACTTCCTCATAATTTAAACCTGTTTTTTTTTTTCTCCTATCTTCTGAAACAACTCTGCCCCATCTTCTACATCAGGGCTTTCCAAAGTTTTCCCGCGGCGACACACCAACCGCCGTTGGTGTGTCGCCGCGGGAAAACCCGGAAGTGCTGCCGTTGCGGCAGCGCGCAAAAACCCGGAAGCGCTGCTGCCGCTTTCGGGTTTTTGCACGCCACCGTTGGTGTGTCGCCGCAGGAAAACCCGGAAGCGCTGATGATGATCAGCGCTTCCGGGTTGTGCGGCGACACACCAAACTGTGTGTGGCAACACGCTTTTGTGTGGCGACACACAGTTTGGAAAGCTCTGTTCTACATGATAGCCCAACATATACAGTATTTGAAGACAGTTATATCCACTAGCAGTCTTTTCTTCTCCAGCAATACACACCCAATGCCTCTACCTGTTCCTTATACGTTTTTCCTTCCACCTTATCACCTTGGTTGCTTTCCTTTGAACATGCTCCAGTTTGTCAAAGTCCTTCTTAAAATTTGGTGTCCAGAACTAAATACAATATTCTAGGTGAGATCTGATCAACACAGAATAGAGAACAATTATTTCTCTTGAACTTGACTTCTGTTGCAAATCTCTAGAAACAGATCAATTACACCATAAAGTCTTGAAGGATATTTTGGATGCCATATTGGATTCCCTTTGTATAACCTTTGAAATCAGACTTTTGCTCTTTTTTTCTTTCTTTTTTTTGGGGGCAGCTGCATCACACTATTTGAGAACCTTTTTGCAAGTGCTGATGCACAGAACTCTTTACCATTCATGCCTCTGACTTTATCTAAATGCAGAACTTCAGCTTGCCAAGATCCTCCTAAACCTTCATATTATCCCCAAAGGAATCGGCTATCTCCCTTATCTTTGTGTCCTTTGCACATTTTATAGTAATATTTTTCTAACCCTACATCCAAGTAGTGTATAAATATATTGTATTAAGCAGCACAGGGCCCAAAGCAGAACCTTGAGGAATGCCACTCAACTCAACTCCCTCATGCAGAGTTAGTGACATACTGTATACTCACTGGGTATGACTGTTCAACCAGTTTTATATTCATAGTCCAATCCATTTTCTCCTTAGGATCTTATGGGAAACTTGACTGAATGCTTTGCTAAAGTCAAGGAATACTTTATCACATTCCTGTGCTGAACTAAACTTGTCACTCTATAAAAAAAGGAGTTAAGGTTTGTCTGACATAGCTTATTCTTGATAAACCCTTGTTGCATCTTGTCATTCAGTGCATTATTTTCTAAACCTCATAAACCAACTGCTTAATAATCTCTTCCAGAGTTTAGTCCAGAAACTGACTAATCTGCAGTTATCCAAAATGTATTTCCCCCCATTTTTTCAAGAACATTTGCCGTTTTCCTCTGGCATATGTCCAATTTCAAAGCTTACAGAAAGGTGATCCAAGATAACTAGAAAGTTAAACGTATTAATGGTAGAGAGCTAGTTCCTAAATATCATCTTCATTTAGCTTTGGTTATCACCCCCTCCTTATGTCAAGTGTTCTGCTTCGAACAATCCAAACAATTCTTTGGGGAGAAGACTGAAGCAAAATAGGAGTTGAGGACTGCGACCTCTCCCCATCACCTGCTACTATTCTACCATCTTTTCCAAGCAATGGGCCCATCCCTTCCTGTTTCTTCTCTTTTCTACTGACATAACTAAAAAGGCCATTTTTGTCGCTTCTCTTGTGAAATCCTTTAGTGTTTTAGCCTTCCTGATTTTCTTTCTGCAGACATTAGCTACCTACTGGTATGCTTCCAGCTTGATGCTGGTGATTAACTCTATCTTCTATTTACTATACATGTACTTTTTAACCCTTAATTTAATCAAAAACTCCCTATATATCTGCAACAGTTTCTTAAACAGCAACCTATTTTATTTCTCAATGGAAAAGTGTGCAATTGTATTTCCAGTATGTTATTTCTAGAAAGTTTCCAAGCATTCTGAGCTCCCTTTGACCTAACAACATTATTTGACCTGAGCATGCACATTGATTGGGTAAGCATGTAAGCATCCAGGGAAGAAATGGTGGACTGAAGACAGCTCCACTAAAAGTGGAGCTGACAACTGCGGTGGAATGAAGAGCCAGGAAGTAGACAGGCTCTTCGATAACTCCTCTCCAGAAAAGGAGAGGACTTGAGATTGCCCACAAGGGCTCCAGACAGCTGCTCCTCGCAAGAAGACTGCAAAACAGCAGTCTCCGGTGAGTTTAGAGCTCTGGGAGACGAGGGACTAGCCATCTTTTTGCTCAAACCCCGGTTGGCACCTTTGAATGGACACTGGGTTTGCATACTTCCTTTTCTAATCACTTTCGGAAATTGCTTGTTAACTGCTTTCCAGCTATTAGAAATGGATCGACAAGTTTTATAGCACCGGGCGAGTTTGCTTCAATCGTTAGCAAAAGAAGTTTTAACTACAAGTTTAAGGACTTAATTTTTTTTGGGGGGGGGGAATAAACAGCAAAAGGGTGATTAAAACTTTGATTTTAGAAAGTTACAAATGGATTATGGGTCCAGATAAATTTGGAATAAGATTTTAATATTAACATTATAAGGAATCCTTCCCATGGAAAAATGCTTTTGTTTTGAACTCTTTTAAATATATATATATAAGATAAGACTTTAAAAATTGGACACTAGAGGGAAGTAAAGATTAAAATTAAAGGAGAAGAACACTCATACTCAACTCACAATTAAATAATGAAGCAAAATATTGTAACACTGGATATACTGAAGGATATTTTTGAACAATGGACCCAGAAGTTAATTTTAAGAGTGTCTGCCTCTATAGACAGACTGTGTTTCAAAGATGTTATGGAAGAGGAACAAATTTTACCTGACAAGATCGAGACTGATTTGAAAGTGGATTTTAAAAGGCAGGCTGCAAGAATGACATGGAAAAAGATGTTACACTGGACATACAAAAGAAACTGGCTGATGTCTTAATAATTAAAAGGATATGGTGCGGTAATAGAAGTTAAAGTATAAATAAATAAATAAAATACACAAATAACAAACCAAGAGAGTGGCCTGGGTAATTTTCCTATATTGGATTTACAAAAGAGGCTTGTTAAAGTTTTGAAGAACTTTGTGAGAAGGGACAAAGAAAAAATGAAAAGAAAACAAGTTTTATGACATTATTTGATGGGACTAAAGATCAAGATTCTTAGAAGTAAAAGAAAGGAATATAAAGTTGGGTTATTTGATCAAGGTTAAAATAGATGTATGCTGTTATCTCTGGTAACTCTTAATGGACTTTTGCTGACATCAGGACCGAAATGATGATGCTTTATAGATTTGTTTATAGATAAGAGATGGGATATGGGAAAAAGAGATCATTTGTTGTATTTTAAGAGAAGGTGATAAGTTATTAAAATCGTTTATACTTGTGATATAGGGGGAAGTCATTTCTTTATATATTTATTTTCTTTTTCTTTACTATATTCTTATTTTTTTCTTTTCTATTTCTCTATTTCTCTTTCTATTTCTTCTTTCTTTTCTGCATCTTGTATTTCTTCTTTTTTTTCTTTTATTCTTTTAGTTTGTATTAGTTTTTACTGTTGCAATTGTAATCGTTAATAAAATTACTATTAAAAAAAAGATTGTGTAAGCATGTTTGTACAAGCATGCTCAAATTTTTCTTCCTCTACCTTTTTCCAGTTCACTTACACAACTGCAGATATTTTAAAACAGGAAGCCACAATTTGTGTTAAAATGTCTTCTAGGCTGTTTCCCCAATTAATAAGCTCTATTTCATTCTTACCTTCTGGAAATACTATAAAAATACCTATTCAAAATTGGATTATATAGCTCAGGATTATGTTCAGAGCACGGAGAAAGACCAGTCAACATGCATCTGATGAAGTGAGTTACAACTCATAAAGCTTACGCCTTTTAAATATAATTTGTTAGTCGGAAAAGGTGCTTCCAGATTCCTGACTTTTTGCTACTACAGACTAACACAGCTTTCCTCCTAAACAGTCAACTTCATTAATTTTATTCTGTGATGCTGCTAGGATTATTTGAGGTAGACTTCGGTTTACAACAGCAATTGGGACCATAATTGCTATTGTTAAGCAACATGGTTGTAAAATGTGATGACACATGACTGTGCCGCTTAGCGACAACAGTTCCGGCAGTCCGGTTGCCATCATTAAGCGAGGACCAGGCAGGTCATTAAGCGAGGACCTCACATGACCGCAACTTCCAACCTCGTCGGCTTCCCCATTGATTTTGCTTGTGGGAAGCCGGCAGGGAATGTCGGAAATCATGATCACATGACTGCAGCTCACTGCGATGTTGTCCAGACACCAAGTGCCCAGATCATATCACATGACCGTGGGGATGCTACAATTTCTGGAACTCCAAGGACCGGTCATAAGTTGCCTTCGTTCAGCACGGTTGCAAGTTTGAATGATTGCTGAACAAATGGATGTAAGCGGAGGACTACCTGTATTTATAGGGGGTGTGGTGGCTCAGCGGGTAAGACGCCAGGCTTGTTGATCGGAAGATTGCAAGTTCGGAGGTTCGAATCCCTAGCCCTGCGTGCGGAGTGAGCTCCCGCACTAGCTTCAGCTCTTGCCAACCTAGCAATTCGAAAGCATGCAAATGCAAGTAGATTAATAGGTACCACTTCGGTGGGATGGTAACAGCGTTCCGCGCGTGTCATGCGGCCACATGACCATGGAAGCGTCTTCGGACAACGCTGGCTCTTTGGCTAACAAATGGAGATGAGCACCGGCCCCTAGAGTCGGACACGACTGCACAAATGTGCGGGGGGTACCTTTACCTTTTTACCTGTATTTAGATTGCCTCATTATTGTCCGACCTTGTGCAGGCATTGTGAACATAATCCATAATCTAGAGCAGCCTTTCTCAACTTTTTGACCCTGGAGGAACCCTTGAAATATTTTTCAGGCCTCAGGGAACCCCTGCACATTTAGGCTCAAATATAGGCCAGAAGTTACAAAATTATATTCGTTTCATTTGTAGGCCCGTATATATGCATTAACAGTGTCCTTAAACTAAAAATAAAGAATGAAACTTACCTCTTTAATGTGAAGTTGCCTGAATTTGAAATAATGTTTTAAATAAACCGTGATCTCCCAGGGAACCCCTAGTGACCTTTTGCGGAACCCTAGGGTTCCACAGAACCCTGGTTGAGAAACCCTGATCTAGAGGGAACTACAATGTCTCATATTATGTTATAGACTGCTCTAATACTGCGGAATCTCAGCCTGAAGTTCAGAAGGCAAGAGTGATGAATCAGGCTTAGTGAAGATGACTGCTGGTTCAGATAGCAAGGAGCCAGACCCTGACCTTGGGAGTGTACCAAGGCCTAACCATGCCACCCACGAAAAAGGGCCAAGCAGTAGAGATCAGAATAACTTCTCAAGAGGATGGGCATTAACTCTTCTAATTAGGCACAGCTAGGAGTGCTGTGCTTCAGACCCTCTCCCTTGTTAGAAAAAACTCCATTACTGGACCTGCATTCCTCTGGCCTCCTGACTTCTTGCTCTGAAAACAGTTCTTTGGTTTAAGACTCCTGGACTGGATATCGTGTGTGTCTTCAACTCTAGACTAACAAACTGCAGTGGACCTGCTCTTCTTGGCTTATTTAAGTTCAGCTACAAGTTACAGGCAAGAAATTCTTTCTCTACAGAACTTTTCCAGCCTAATTTACCCCCTCATTTCTAATGTTATCTGCTGATTGATCTATGACAAAGCTAATAAAACTGTTGGAAATATGCTAATTGCCTTCACTTTCTTTGCTGTTCATCCAAGTGCATGACACATGGCTGCTTAGCTGGCCTTCCCCACTCCTTTTTTTGTGCAAAGGATCTTTGCTAGCAGAAATGACTTGCACCTCAACTTTTCCTAGCCAGAAATATATCTGAGGTTGGATTGCACAGTATGTTCTTTTCTCATTTATTACCATAGCAGAGAGTGATACTAGACAGAACTAGTCCATAAGAAGGGGTTTCATTTAAACTCCATGTTACATAAATTCATAATTAAATGCCTCTTCATTTTCATATCTAATATATTATTTGAAAATACAAAGTAGTTAACCTCAGTAATACAATGAGAATGATTTTTCAATTTGATGCAGCTCTATAAAATAGCCTTCCCTGACCTATGCCCATTAGATGCATTGGTCCTGCCAGTTTTTGTAGTGGCAATGGGGAAGACCATTGTATTTTGAGGAGTTTAAGTGACACATTTTGATTTCTCCTTCATATTAAGAAAACTATAGAAGTTTAGAGTTCATTTTAAGCTATGTCTAACCTGCTAGTTTTTCACTCTTGCTTGAAAAAGTGGGGGAAGAGGAGAAGAGAAAACCCCAAGATTGTTCACATATCTGTATAGCTTCCCAGGCTCTTGGATTATGTCTCGTTACCATGGAAACAGGGTCACAAGGTTTTAGTGCCAGACTTTGATAAAAACCTTAGGATTGCCTCTTGAGCTTGGAGCTTGGCCACAGACCCTGGTACTGGGTGCTGTGTGCAAAATTGGCTTGGGGACTCTCCGCTGTCACTTTATTGGAGCTCCCGACAGTTGAAGTGAGATTTCTTATCATCTGGCTTGGTATGCTTTCCTGTGTTTCTGTTAAATTTGCCTGCCACAGTTAAACAATAAGGCTTAAAGCCTCCTTACTTACTGGTGGGATCACTGTCTCTGGATCTAAAAGAACCAATTGTCTGGGCACCTGATCGCTGCCTGGACACTTGGCAAAACAGTTTTCGAAATCTAGCAAGCACCATCGTCAAAATTCATATTGTCTGGGAATTGTGGGAGCTAACATTATAAGGATTACTCTAAACATTTGTTGGATAAAGTTGCTTGGATCTGCTCAGAGTTGGACTCTGACTGGGTAGGTCTCATGAGATATAGCTCATTTGGTTATCAGGGAAGAATTTCAACTGGTTGGTTCTGAGGAAGTAGACAGGGTCTTTCGGGCTGTGAGTTCTGCCACCTATGTTTTAGATTTATTTATCTAAAACATTTGTACAGGTAGTCCTTGCTTAATGACCATTTGTTCAGTGACCATTTGAAATTATGGTGGCTCTGGTACTTAAACCTGGTCCCTGAAGTTACAGCCTTTGCAGCACCCCTGCGGTCACGTAATCAAAATTTGGGCAGTTGGAAGCCCGCCTACACTTATGACTGCAGGGGCAGTTCAACTCCCCCCTGCCTATCTCCCCCCCCCCCATCCTTTTAGCCATCTTGCACACTGGCACTCCTCAGCGGTGGTGGCAGCACTGCTGGGGCTGAAGTAGAGGCCTGGGGGAGGCGATGGCGGCCAGCTGAGACTGCTGAAGGACCCAAGCCTCTACTTCAGCCCCAGCACCACTGGCACTGCCACCACGGAGTGCTGCTGTGCAGGGCGGCCAAAAGGGCAGTGATGGGGGCGGGGAGATAGGCAGGTGGGGGGAGTTCAAGAGGAGGCAGTCCCTTACCTTACCGAGACTTAGGGCTGGGAGGGACCAAACCAGGAATGGCTTTGATCAGGGTGGGTCCTTGCATAACGACCAGTGGGATTCAGTTAACGATGGCAACGGGGACTGCCGGGATTTCTGTTGCTAAGTGATGCGGTCATGTGTCGTTGCACTTTACAACCGCATTGCTTAGCAATGGAAATTCATTGCCCCATTACTGTCGTAACCCAAGGACTACCTGTATGGCCACACATCTTAAAAGAACTCTGGGCAGCTTACAACCAATAAAACAATATAAAGCCAACAGTAATAAACTAAAAACAGAAAAACCTGGAACTCCATGCCCCTTTTAGCTGTTAAGGCCTCCTGGGAAATGACCTGTGGTTGGATACAAGCTGTGGTGAATTCATCTCTGCAGGAGGGGAAGATTCAACCTGTTTTGAAATAGGTGGTGGTCCATTCCCTCCCCAAGAAGCCATCCCTGGATCCAACAGTACTGGACAATTTTTATCCAGTCTCCAACTTTTCCTTTCTCAGCTTCAGAGGGCCTTGGAAGAAGCAAATTATCAGGACCCTTTCTAGTTTGGTTTCAGGATGGGTTATAGCATTGGTTGTGCTTGTGGATGACCACTGGAGAGCTCAGAATGGGAGTAATACATCTATCCTGGATCTCTTGGCAACATTTGATACCAGTGATTATGGTATCCTTCTAGACCAGTTTATGGAGTTGGGACTGGGAAGCACTGTTTTATGGTGGTTCTCCTCCTTCCTCTGAAGCTGGTTCCAGTCGGTGTGGGTAGTAGAGAAAGGTCTAAACCTCGGTCTCTGCTACATGGGATGCATCAGGGTTTAACTCTCTCCCCACTCCTATTTAACATCTATACAAAGCCACTGGTAAGGTCATCTGTTGGCACAGGATGAGGTATCATCAATATGCTATGTGAGATGCCTTGGTTTTTGCATTTTGTATTTATTATAGCTTTTTTTTCATTGTATTTTTGTGCTTTTTATTGGTCTATATTGCTAGCTGCCCAAAGATGGGCGGTCCATAGAAATTTAAATAATAAATAAATGAAGTTTAATTGGGAAGGCTAAAAAAAGAATTGTTTCTGAATATCTAAAATACCAAACTCTTTTTGTTCCAACTGCACTATAAATTGCAAAAATTCAAGTTTACCTGATGAAATTTTGCCATCCTGTGCAGCAGGTCCGTCCTTTAGTACATTCTTCACCTGCAGAAATTCATCTGGTCTGTCTCCACCAATTATTGTGAATCCAAATCCCATAGTGCTTTTTTTCAATGATGTCCGTATTAGTGCCCCTATCAACTGGGATGGATCTCGAGTAAAGAAAGGTTTTGCTTGTTCTGCACACAAAGAAAATGTTTTTGGGTATGTCTATTGAATAATTGGGAGTGCAGATTAAGACAGTTAATATTGTAGCAATAAACTATTTAGAAATGTCAAATAAAAACTACAGAGATGCAATAAATAGGGTGACCATACGTCCCGTTTTGAACGGGACAGTCCTGTTATTTTAGCATTTTTCCACCGTCCCGTCGTTTTGATCAAAATCTCAATTTTGTCCCTTTTTTAAACCCGGCGGGAAGGAGGACAGGAAGACAGGAAGGAGGAATGGAGCCGGACTTGCCATTGGAGGCAGCCCGGAAGAGGCCCTATCAGCGCGGCAACTGGAAGCCCAGTTGCCACGTGCAATCCCAGCAGCAGAAGCACCACCACAGTCCAGGTTCCTGCCTCCTTACCTGATCCTGAGATTGTCTGCCCAGCAGTGGTGAGGCCAGGGGAAGGCTGTGGAAAGAGGGTGTGTGCGTGTGCGCGCGCGCGCAGATTACTTGCTCAGCTTAATCGCGCGCACCCCCCCCACACACACACCCTCTTTCTCCAGCCTCCCTGCAACAGGTCCGGGTGCATTTGGTCATGGGGAGGCTGGAGAAAGAGCGTATGGGGTGCGTGTGTGTGTATGTGTGCGCATCTGATCGGGCTTGGCCTAGGGAGGAGAGTTGGCGGGCCGCTGAGCAGGAGAATCCGGCTGCGCTCCGCTGCTTCAGCCACACCACTCCGCCCCTTGCTGCCCGCTGAAGCTCCCCAGGGTAGCCGCTCCTGCTTCTCACACACACACACTCACAGGACAGACTGCCCTGGCAGGAGCTGACCATGCTGGGGGGCTTCAGCGGGTGGCGAGGGGCGGAGTGGTGAGGCTGAAGCCCCTCAGCGCGGCTGGCTCCTGCCGAGGGCAGTCTGTCCTGTGAGTGTGTGTGTGTGCATCTGATCAGGGTTGGCCGAGGGAGGAGAGTTGGCGGGCCGCTGAACAGGAGAATCCGGCTGCGCTCCGCTGCTTAAGCCACACCACTCCGCCCCTTGCTGCCCGCTGAAGCTCCCCAGGGTGGCCGCTCCTGCTTCTCTCTCTCTCTCTCTCTCTCACACACACACACACACACACACACTCACAGGACAGACTGCCCTGGCAGGAGCTGACCATGCTGGGGGGCTTCAGCGGGTGGCGAGGGGCGGAGTGGTGTGGCTGAAACCCCTCAGCGCGGCCGGCTCCTGCCGAGGGCAGTCTGTCCTGTGAGTGTGTGAGTGTGTGTGTGTGCATCTGATCGGGGTTGGCCGAGGGAGGAGAGTTGTTGCCGCTACACATAACAATAACTACATTTATGTAAACATATTTACATTTATAATATTCATTATCTAATATATTTCATATAACATATCTTTATTCTAAATTATTTTCCGTTTCCCTCTTCCCTTCTTCTTCCTCTAACCCTTTCTAACTACTTTATTTATATATATCTATTTCTAACCTTATCACTATTTTCTTTTTCTTCTCTTATGTTATATTATTGATTTATTAAGTATTTATTTCAAATTCAATTTTTGACTTATACATCTTTACCATACAATACTTACGTACATTTCATTAAAATACCTCCAGTTTTCTTAACAAAAAATTGTGTAAATACTTGATTTACATTTTTCTTCTTTCTTCTATATATATTCAAAAAGAATATAATATTAAGTAGAGATTAATAAACTATAAAAATAAAAAAACAAACATGGGGGGGGGGCGGGGGAAAAAAAGAGATATAAGAAGAAAAATGTGTGTATGTGCATCTGGAGAAGGAGCCGGCCACCCTGGGGAGCTTCAGCGGGCAGCAAGGGGCGGAGTGGTGTGGTTGAAGCAGCCGAGCGCAGCCGGCTCTTCCTGCTTCTCCTGCTCTGCGGCGGTGGCAGCAGCAGTGACTCTCCTCCCTCCTTCGGCCAAGCCCGAGGGGGATGGGGCAGTGGTGGGCCTCCATCCCCACCCCTTGTTCCCCGGCCGATGACGGTGCTGTGTGCACAGTGTGTGTACTCCGGCCTCCCCCAAACACACCAGCTCTGACGCACCATTTACTGCTAGAAGAAAAAACAAAACTCTTTAAAAATAAAGAAAAATTAAAATCCGAGCCAATCACGCTGATAGGGGCGGGGTTTGCAGGCGGGAGCCAATCGTGTGGGGCGGGGGCGGGGTTTGCAGGTGGGAGCCAATTGCATGGACTGGGGGGCAGGGTTTGGAGGCCGGCATGGTGGCATAAGACCCTGTCCCGTTTTGCCATCCCAAATGTCCCGTTTTTGTCTGAAGGAAATATGGTCAGCCTAGCAATGAAGATTATAATGGAGAAAGGGAAACTTAAAAGTAAATTTAAAAAAAGATTTGGAATGAGAATAGGAATAACCTTTTATAATAATATTTAGGTAGAATATAATCAATGAACTATGTTCTACTAAACAGATACCTGAAACAAAACTAATTTTGGCTTCCATTATCTGGTCCAAAGTTAATTCAAAGAACGAGAAAGAAAGAATCATTCTTTGAATTATCCCCACAGTCATCTATACTTATTTTCCACTGACCAGCATTATAAAATATGAATAGATTTATAACTCTTTATAAAGGCCTAATGTTGGACCATACCAAAGTCTTCCATCCATCCATCCATCCATTTTCACCATTAAAAAGCACTGATGTTCTTGTTTATTTCACAGAGAGAGGAAGAACTTCAAAGATACTTAGCTGGGATGTTTTGCTTATCTGATTAACTGTGAAAAGTGTCTAAGAATTTTTTTTATACTCTGCCATTTTAAAAATGCTTGTGGTAGGCAACAAAGCCTGCACTTAGCAACAAATCCTTGGCTTTATACTTCTTAGGATGAAAAATTATTTATGCTATTAAGTTGGTATAGAAATCAACATTTTAAACTCATAAAAATATAAATGTCAAGAATTATTGGAGATTAAAGTTTTCTATGATAAATTACACTAATACAAATATTGGTAAGTTGTATACAGAAAGCTAGCATAAAAATACATCATTATGATGACTGCATATATTCTTAATAAATACAGTGCAGGTTTTAACAGTAGTCACTGAAAACTGTACCTGGATTTGATGAGCCTCCATCAGTCTGTCCTAGCTGTTTTTTCCGTTTGGCTTCCAAAACTGGATTTTCAAATTGGGTTTTCTGGTTGATGTGACTGCAAAGTACACAAGATGGTAATGCAAATGTAATTACAAAATATTTACAGAAAAAGTTCCCCTTTCTCTCTCAGTTATAGGATACTGCTGTCCATTCTTTTAACTTTCCAAGAGGCAGAGGTTTTTCCTAGAAATCCAGCAGAATCTCATTTTGGTACTCTGGAAGCTTTAATGCTTTAATACTTACATAATTAATCTGAAAAATTCAGGTTGTTTCCCAAAAGCTTGCAGCTTAGTTCCATTTGAACACAAAGAATAAAGTTATTTCTAGTGATCAACTAATTGATCTTTGAATTCAAACACAGTAAATTTAGGACTAAACCTAAATTCACACCTTAATTTAAGAAGAGGAAGAAATTACACATGCTACATACTATTTAGTATTTGGTTTAGATAATTAAAGGTCATGAGTATAATTAATATATCTGATAACCAGTTGTAAAGATTGGAATCTTAAATTATTCCTTTCTTATATGGGGGTAAAAAAACCTTTGGATCAAACCTAGTTTAAAAAAAGAGAATATTTATTTCTTAGTCTATCATACTTTGGTGGGGGGACAAGAAATATTAACCAAGAGCATAGGTTGATAAGCCAAATAAAAGAACAAAAATTGTTATCAGTCATCAATTTTGTTATTGCTAAATTACTTGGGTATCTTGTTGTATCTACTTTGGTGATCATTTCACAATGTTTAGGAAGAAAAAATGAATAAAGTAATACTCTGGATATTTACTTGGTCAAGTAAATTGCTCTAAATTGAATCATTCTACATATTCAGAGGAACAAAAAACTGTCAAGACCCAACATATTATTTAAAAAGTATGTAGAATTTTGCTAAAGTTGTAAAATTTCTAATGTATTTTCTTGAGATATTCCCAAATTTCCTTATTAGTAAAATTATTATTAATATTCAAATGGAGTTACTATATTGCAAAGAAAATAGGTCACTGAAAAATAGTGGGTACTTTATCATTTTATTAAAATGGTATATAATTTTCCAGTATTGTTCTCATATTTGTCTCTTTTTTCCTCACTTTAATTTAATGCTGCCTTTATTCTTTCACTCATTCTACAAATTCAAGCATTGCCCATATTTAGACACCTCAGTAATATACCTACTCTAAGATAGAATTAGAAGGTGGGCAGGTTTACAGAATTCTTCATAAAAAATGTGAAATGGGTAGAATTTTGTCGTGCTTATATTATAGTAGCCTGGTGGCAGCAAACAATGTTTTGAGATCACAAGATATAATAACCATTGGCTAGTCCAATTACTTTATTTATGCATTTCATCCCTGGATAATCTAGAAAGCTAAATGGGTCAGTCCTGGTTAGTATGGGAAACATAAAAAAACAATCCCAGAAAAAGGCAAATCATATTATGCCAAGAAAACTGCATGGATGTATCATGTAGTCACCAGGAGTCAAGCTCAGTTCTATTCCAACAAAACTGTGTCCCTGATTGAATGGGGCTGCTGGGTGCTAATCATAAATCTGTTTTTACTTTTTAATGTTTTTATTGTGATGTGGGTTCTTTTTTTGGTATTTGTTGTTGTACACCATTCAGAGTATTTAAGCACTGTTAAATAAACGCACTAAAAAGTGATTTTCATTTAATATATTAACTTTCCATTAGCCTTTATTTTTTATGCTTTCTTTTAAAGTACTGTGTATAGTCTTTGCACTAGGATAAATGGGGATGGATAACAGCCAAAGTTAATAAGTGCTGTTACCAAAAAGTTTTTTTATTTCCTTTTTTAAATCCATGTAGTCCATTGAGAGCAGAAAGCTAATAAATTGTTATTTATTCTCCTAAAGTATATGTAGACCTATTGATGAAATTTCCTGAAAAGCAAGAAAATATTGCCCAACTAGTTATGCTTTATAATAAATCTACTGCTACTGTATACTGTGTACTGATTAAATATCATACCACGTTTTTTGATTATTCAATTAATAAAATTGGGCTTTCAACAACTGGGCAAAATAACTTACTCAACATAATATGTTCCATACTGAGGGTCTTCTATTTTCTCCCAGCCATAAGGAAGCTCTGTAATTAGAAGAGAAAAATTTTGAGCTTATTACTTACTGATTATATTATTTTTATCCCACTATATCCTGGGGATGCAGGACAATGTTTTACAAACTTACAAGTATACAAATTATTACATTTGGGTGACATGGAAACCAACTAAGTCAAAAACAAAGAACAGCACTCTCTGAATTAAACCCTGGTTCAGAAACAAGTCAGCTGAAATGTCAATTCAGCTGTCTTTGGTCCACCTGGGGGTGTCTGAAGCTTTGATACAGTCACTCCTCTAAGCAGAAATGAAACAAAATTAAAGCATATTTAGATAGTTCAAGCTCAAGAATGGACTAATGGAAACTATTATAAAAGTTGGGTTCAGGGAAAGGTCTTTTTTTTAAAGAAACCAACATTTTCATGATTTTTTTAAAAAAGTTGTCTCAATGATATTACATTGCTATGTTACCCTTACCTGCCCTTATCCACTCAATAGCTTTATTCACACAAAACAAATAATTTAGCTATAACATTTCTCATCATTTGACTCACTCCATGCACCAGCAGTACCCAATATGGAATGCCTGACCTTTTCTTGTGCCTGCCAGTTTTAGTCTTATCAGCTAGCACAAGGGATGCTAGTAGGCTTCACTTCCTCCTTCTATCTTTTTTCCCCACTGTTGCAGTGATTAAAAAAAACACTGGTGTGATCAGGGTGGGTACCAATCCAGTCAGGCTCAGGGACACCCCAACCACCCTCACCTGTTTCAGTCTCTTTGTCACCTTTCTCTTCCGTGGCCACAGGATGAAAATCAGGAGAGCCACAGAAACCATGTGGCTAAAGAAACCCCATTTTCACAGCCACTTTAGAATTTCACCTTGGTCAAGGATGTCAGAATAGACAATTAATCTTGAGGTGGAATTTGTATGACGTGGTGGAACTGACTCTGCCTCAATCCATGGTGTTAGCACTGTTCATTTCTTTGCACAAGATAACTTCCCCCATGGATCAGTCAGGCACACTGTAAACATTTCAAACAATATACCATTTCTATTATATCTCAACAGTTCCTCAAGTCAAGCTTGACTCCTGGTTATAACCTGGATACATCCATGAGAATTTCTCAGAAAAAATATAAAACTGTCATTATACATTTACACTATTATAGTGTGATTTGTTGGGTTTTTCCAAACTATCAGTATTCAGGATGATGTCACTTTCATAAAGTTAAAGCTTCAGAATCATATGAAACATAAAAAGAACTAGATGCTATTTTATTTAAGTGACTTGACTTTGGTCTGACAGCATGGGGAGGGGAGCAGAATGATGAAGCAACGCTGTCATGACACAAGCCCTGCTCCTTGACCCTGCATGCACATACAGAGACGGTGGAGTCTGCAGCACTGGCACTGCTTTTGTCATTTGATGAAAGCAGCAAGATCCTGTGGAGACCCTCAGTATTATTTATGCTTCAAAGAATGCTTAGATTAGACCCACATACAAGAACTGTTAATTAAAATATGCATTAATCCATTTAAACAAACATCTTCATTTATACTTGGTTCAACTGCACATTATTTAAAAAACCAAACCAAACTCAAAACCCAACTGCATTTCAAGCAGTCAGATACAAAGTTTAAAAATGGTATGGAAATAAGGTTCATCTTGAATCTAAGTTGTTTCTTATCTGCCTCAACACATATTGAGAAAAGAAAGTACTGCATAATTCATTTTGTTTGTGTATCTTTCAAAGCCAAAAATATAACGTTTCACATAACCATTTATAGCAGCAAATGTTCATTGCAAAGAATACTTCCATGAACAGAACAGTCACTCTGGATTCAGGCATATATATATATATATATATAAATTATATATATATATATATATATATATAAATAAATTACACACATATACATACACACACACACACACACACACACACACACACACACACACATATATATATATATACATACATACATACATACATACATACATACATACATACACACACATATGCCTGAATCCAGATATATATTTAAAAATCTTAATATTATAATTGAACAAAAGTTCACCTGTGCTGACTCGTAATCAAAATACAGAGACTTATCATCAAAGTTTAATTTGTAGCAAATAGAAAAGAAGAATTTCAATGTACTATCGTATTTTTTTCCTTTTTAGTTTTTGTTGTTGTTATTTTAAGGTCTTCAAGGTCCTTCTTCTTAGTACGTATTATTTAAGTATTTTTAAATATATACTTTTTTTTTAATAGTTTGGAATGAAATGTGTGAGTTTTGTTTTCACCTAGTATAATCTGCACATTTTAAAAACTCTATATTTTTTAAAAAAGAGATTTATATATACAAGACTCACTCAAGAGCATACATTTCCCATCAGATGAATTAGATAATTTTAAAAGGTTTAAAGTCATACAGTTAAGGAAAGAATGGCTAAGTCTTGGCTCAGCTTTTAATGGATTTTTATTTTACTTATTAGGTAAATTATGTTATTATTTTGAGGCTACAGAATTTGCCTCCAAGATGTATAAAAAAATCTACAGCACATGATTCCCACTGTGCAAGTCTCCATAATAAAAGTGAAAAGAAATCTAAGACAATTCTTGTAGTCTCTATAGACATTTCTGACATAGATCAGCTTCAGCTATTTATTACCTACACATTAGCTTTTACATCAAACTTTTATGTTATAAAATGCTACCTATACAGTATGTCAACACAACTGTCGTCTTAGCATTTCATTGGATGAGTTCTCTTTGATGTTGTTGAATATGTAACAACCAACTAAGCAGTTGTGCCTTCAAGGCCAAGGTTGAATTGGAAGATGATGAGGCAAATCAATTTTCTATTTATAAATATATTACTTATTTTGACAGCACATTTTCTTTTGCAGAAATGCACTTGTATCCTAATTTATTTATAAGGTAAAGTTTCCCCCCGCACATTTGTGCAGTCGTGTCCGACTCTAGGGGCCGGTGCTCATCTCCGTTTGTTAGCCGAAGAGCCAGCGTTGTCCGAAGACGCTTCCACGATCATGTGGCTGGCATGACGCACGCGGAACGCTGTTACCATCCCACCGAAGTGGTACCTATTAATCTACTTGCATTTTCATGCTTTCGAATTGCTAGGTTGGCAAGAGCTGGGGCTAGTGCGGGAGCTCACTCCGTCACGCGGGATTAGGGATTCGAACCTCCGAACTTGCAATCTTCCGATCAACAAGCCTGGCATCATACCCGCTGAGCCACCACTCCCCCTTCATCTACCCTTACCTCCCTCCAATTTTCCACCTGGCTCTCACTGGGACTGGAGGGGGTCAGGGGGCAGCTCTCCCCTCCTTTTTCTCTTAACCCAAGGGGGGGCTCATCCTCAGCTCCTTGCCTCTTAATCAGGGAGCAAAATGGTTTTCTCTTCTTTTCCTTTTGTTACTGTCCACCATAATGTTAGGGGCGTGGTGGCTCAGTGGGTAAGACGCCAGGCTTGTTGATCGGAAGATTGCAAGTTCGGAGGTTCGAATCCCTAGCCCTGCGTGCGGAGTGAGCTCCCGCACTAGCTCCAGCTCTTGCCAACCTAGCAATTCGAAAGCATGCAAATGCAAGTAGATGAATAGGTACCACTTCGGTGGGTAGGTAACAGCGTTCCGCGCATGTCATGCGGCCACATGACCGTGGAAGCGTCTTCGGACAACGCTGGCTCTTCGGCTAACAAACGGAGATGAGCACCGGCCCCTAGAGTCGGACATGACTGCACAAATGTGCGGGGGGTACCTTTACCTTTACCTTTACCATAATGTTGCCAAATATTTCACTGTTGGGTGATCCTAGGTGCCTCTTTGGTTTACTGAAAACCTCTGGGAAATGAAGCAGCAGAAGAGATTCCGGGAGCATCAATGAAATATGCAAAGTGAATCTGATATAGTATGAGCTTACGTTAGAGCCTCCATCATGGTGATTAGAACAGCAAAGCACCCTTTCTTCTCTTGTGTCAACAAGCTGTCATCCAGCAGCCTTGTTTAAGGTTCTCCATTCCCTATTCATGAATGATGAATGAGAAGGGCTACTACTTGGTTATTGTGATTTGTTAGTGCAAAATGTTGCTGAACATACTCTGTAGTATGTTGTCAGTCATGTCTGAACTTGTTCCATGCACCTCTCCTTTTGGTTGCCAAAGGTAGTGAGGTGAACTAGGTTTAGGAACTTATGAACACCTCTTTGGGAGAGGGGGTGTTTCTACCAGACTTGATGGAAGTGGCTGCAACCCTCCTCCATAAGAGGCATTCTTTGCACCTAACAATTTTGGAAAACTATCATCTGGACTCTAACCCTTCTCTTTTTAAGGAAGGTAGTTGACAAGATGGTGGGGAACCAACAACAAAGTGCCCTCATCATAGACCTTTTATAAGAGATTGGGACAACCAGGAAGAGTACGTTTGGGTTTTGTAAAAAAAGTTTTTTATTATAAAGTATATAGCCCCTCCTAACTGTTAGAAAGGTATGGGCTTCTATGCAGCTGAATATGCACTTCTGATTGGAGATTATCACAGGTGGCTCATGGTCTTGGTAAGAAATAGGCAAAGATTGCCCTCTCATAGCCCTTGAAAAAACAGACTATCTGGGTCTTTTCCAGTCCAGGTTCAGAGCCAGTCACAGGATAGAAACAGCATTGATTCTGGTCCATCCTTTTAGACCTCTCAGTAGCATTTGATGCCATCAACCATGGTATCCTCCTGAACCTCCTGTCAGGGTTGGGAGCGGGACAGTGAGGGACCTGAATGGGATTGTATCAGACATCTGGATGGTAACTAAAAGCACTAATTTAGTAGTTCCACTCCTTCCTGATTAGGAGATACCAGCCAGTGGGGGGGAATGACACAGCAGCGAACAGATTAGAAGAGGTCAATCTACATGCCAATACCAAAGAAAGGAGACTTAAAGAGTCAAATGTTAAAGCTGGTTTTAGAAAAGCTGAGGAACACAAGACATTATTGCTGAGCATGCTAGATAAATGAGAAAGCCAAAGAATACAAAAATCAGTATGTGCTTCATTGATTATAGGAAGGCCTTTAATGTCTCAATCATACTGAGCTGTGGAATGTCCTTAATAAAATGGAAAGCCCAGAACATCTTATTGTAATAGCTTCTACATTTTAAGGTCAACAGTAAAGGAACCAGCAATTAAGACATAAGCCACAAACTAGCATTTGGTAGAGTAGCCATGAAGTTCTTGGGAAATGTATTTAGATGCTGTGATATGTCTATATTTACAAAAATAAGAATCATGCAGACAATGGTTTTCCCTGTGACATTCTATGGAATGTTGTACTTTGAAGAAATAGCATAGAAAGCAAAGAAGCATTGAAAGCACAGTAGCATAGAAAGAGTTTTGTTGTTGTTTATTCGTTCAGTCGTTTCCGACTCTTCGTGACTTCATGGACCAGTCCACGCCAGAGCTTTCTGTCGGCCGTCACCATCCCCAGCTCCCCAATGGTTGAGTCCGTCACCTCCAGAATACCATCCATCCATCTTGCCCTTGGTCGGCCCCTCTTCCTTTTGCCTTCCACTTTCCCTAGCATCAGCTTCTTCTCCAGGGTATCCTGTCTTCTCATTATGTGGCCAAAGTACTTCAGTTTTGCCTTTAAGATCATTCCCTCAAGTGAGCAGTCTGGCTTTATTTCCTGGAGGATGGACTGGTTTGATCTTCTTGCAGTCCAAGGCACTCTCAGAATTTTCCTCCAACACCACAGTTCAAAAGCATCTATCTTCCTTCGCTCAGCCTTCCTTATGGTCCAGCTCTCGCAGCCATAGGTTACTACAGGGAATACCATTGCTTTAACTATGCGGACCTTTGTTGTCAGTGTGATGTCTCTGCTCTTAACTATTTTATCAAGATTTGCCATTGCTCTCCTCCCAAGAAGTAGACGTCTTCTGATTTCCTGGCTGCAGTCAGCGTCTGCAGTAATCTTTGCGCCTAGAAATACAAAGTCTGTCACTGCCTCCACTTTTTCTCCCTCTATTTGCCAGTCATCAATCAATCTCGTTGCCATAATCTTGGTTTTTTTGAGGTTTAACTGCAACCCAGCTTTTGCACTTTCTTCTTCCACCTTCGTCATAAGGCTCCTCAACTCCTCCTCGCTTTCAGCCATCAAAGTGGTATCATCTGCGTATCTGAGATTGTTAATGTTTCTTCCAGCGATTTTAACTCCAGCCTTGGATTCCTCAAGCCCAGCATGTCGCATGATGTGTTCTGCGTACAGGTTGAATAGGTAGGGTGAGAGTATACAACCCTGCCGTACTCCTTTCCCAATCTTAAACCAGTCCGTTGTTCTGTGCTCTGTTCTTACCGTTGCTACTTGGTCGTTATACAGATTCCTCAGGAGGCAGACAAGATGACTTGGTATCCCCATACCACCAAGAACTTGCCACAATTTGTTATGATCCACACAGTCAAAGGCTTTAGAATAGTCAATAAAACAGAAATAGATGTTTTTCTGAAATTCCCTGGCTTTCTCCATTATCCAGCGGATATTGGCAATTTGGTCTCTAGTTCCTCTGCCTTTTCTAAACCCAGCTTGTACATCTGGCAATTCTCGCTCCATGAATTGCTGGAGTCTACCTTGCAAGATCTTGAGCATTACCTTACTGGCATGTGAAATAAGTGCCACTGTTCGATAGTTTGAACATTCTTTAGTGCTTCCCTTTTTTGGTATGGCGATATAAGTCGATTTTTTCCAATCTGATGGCCATTCTTGTGTTTTCCAAATTTGCTGGCATATGGCATGCATCACCTTGACAGCATCATCTTCCAAGATTTTAAATAGTTCAGCTGGGATACCGTCGTCTCCTGCTGCCTTGTTATTAGCAATGCTTCTTAAGGCCCATTCAATATCACTCTTCAGGATGTCTGGCTCTAACTCACTGACCACACCGTCAATGCTATCTCCAATATTATTATCCTTCCTATACAGATCTTCCGTATATTCTTGCCACCTTTTCTTGATCTCTTCTGCTTCTGTTAGGTCCTTACCATCTTTGTTTTTGATCATACCCATTTTTGCCTGGAATTTACCTCCGATGTTTCTAATTTTCTGGAAGAGGTCTCTTGTCCTTCCTATTCTATTGTCTTCTTCCACTTCCGCACATTGCTTGTTTAAAAATAATTCCTTATCTCTTCTGGCTAACCTCTGGAATTTTGCATTTAATTGGGCATATCTCCCCCTATCACTGTTGCCTTTTGCTTTCCTTCTTTCTTGGGCTATTTCCAGTGTCTCAGCAGACAGCCATCTTGCCTTCTTGGTTTTCTTTTTCTTTGGGACGTTTTTTGTTGCCGCCTCCTGAACAATGTTGCGAACTTCTGTCCATAGTTCTTCCAGGACCCTATCTACTAAATCTAGTCCCTTAAATCTATTCTTCACCTCCACTGCATATTCCTTAGGAATATTAGTGAGCTCATATCTAACTGATCTGTGGGTCTTCCCTATTCTCTTTAGTCTGATTCTAAATTTTGCAATAAGAAGTTCGTGATCTGAACTACAGTCAGCTCCAGGTCTTGTTTTTACCGACTGTATAGATGTCCGCCACCTTTGGCTGCAAAGGATGTAGTCAATCTGATTTCGGTGTCGACCATCTGGTGAAGTCCATGTATAAAGTCGTCTTTTAGGTTGTTGGAAGAGAGTGTTTGTTATGCACAGTGAGTTGTCTTGGCAAAATTCTATCAGCCTATGTCCTGCTTCATTTTGTTCTCCCAGACCATGCTTGCCTGTAATTCCAGGTGTCGTCTGACTACCCACCTTAGCATTCCAGTCTCCTGTAATGAAAATAACATCTCTTTTTGGTGTATTATCCAGTAGGTGCTGCAGATCCTCATAGAACTGATCTACTTCTGCTTCTTCAGCATCTGTGGTTGGGGCGTATATTTGGATCACTGTGATGTTAAATGGTTTCCCCTGAATTCGAATTGAGATCATTCTATCGTTTTTTGGATTGTATCCAAGTACTGCTTTAGCCACTTTATTATTAATTATGAAGGCTACTCCATTTCTTCTGTGGTCCTCTTGTCCACAGTAGTAGATCTGGTGGTCATCTGATGTGAAGTGGCCCATTCCAGTCCATTTCAGTTCACTGACACCTAAAATGTCTATATTTAATCTTGACATCTCACCAATAACCTCATCCAATTTGCCCTGGCTCATAGATCTTACATTCCAGGTTCCTATGGTGTGTTGATCTTTAGAACATCGGATTCGTCGTTCACCACCAGCACCGTCGGCCGCTAGCCGTCCTTTCGGCTTTGAGCTAGCTGCGTCATCACGTCTGGGGGTAGTTGAACGTATCCTCTGTTCCTCCCCAGTAGCATTTTGACCATCTTCCGACCTGGGAGTCCCATCTTCCGATGGTATACCGACATATCTCTGGTTGTACTGATCCATTTAGTTTTCACGGCAAGAATACTGGGGTGGGTTGCCATTACCTTCCCCAGGGATCGTATTTAGTCTGACCTCTCTGCCACGACCTTCCCGTCTTGGGTGTCCCTTCACGGTTTAGCTCATGGTTTCATTGAGGTGCTCAAGCTCCAGCACCACGACAAGGTAACGATCTCCTTTGCTGGAGATAGAAAGAGTACTGATGCTTTTGAATGTTGGTGTTGGAGAAGACTCTTGAAAATTCCATTGATAACCAAGAAAGCAAACAAATGGATCATCAAACAAATGACCAGGCTCAAATGATCATACTTCAGACACATTATGCAATGACCAAGCTCTCTGAAGAAGGCTCTAGTGCTAGGAAAGGTGGAAGGAAAGATAAGAAGAGGATGACTAGCAAGCAGCAAGGTGGTTGGACTCAAGTACAGCAAGAATGGGTACATCATTGCAAGACCTGAATGACCAACTGGGGACAGATACTCCTGGAGAAAATCTATCTACGTGGTCACTAAGAGTCAATGCCTACTTGATGGCACATAATCAATCAATCAATCAAAAGCCAGTGGGAGAGGAAAGGTGGGCACTGAGTTGTGGAGTCCCTTAGGGCTTAAGTCTCTCTCCCCTGCTATTTAAAATATATATGAAATCACTGGGAAAGCTCATACATCATTTTGAGGTGAGACAGCATAAGTTTGCTGATGGTACTCTGTTGTATACTGCCAGCTTAGGCTGAGGCAGAGAAGCTGCGGAAGACCTGAACATTTTTTTGGACCCGATAGGAGAGAATGAAACAGACTGAAACTGCAGTTCTATTGGAAGCAAGAAGACTGGCAATAGTGATTCATGCTCTTATTTCTACCAACTGGATTACTGTAGTTCATTCTAGATATAGCTGCCTTTGAAGACACCTGGAAACTGCTATTGGTTTAAAATGCAGCAGCCCACAAATTAATGAATCTGTGTGCCACAGCCACATAGCATCTCTTTTGGGGTTGTTGCACTGGTTGCCATAATTATCCAAGTACAATTCACAGTGTTATCCAGATAGTCCAATATTCACACCCCATCAAAATCTATTGATGGTTCTGCAGGCCTGAGAAGGGGAAGTGGGAGGGAACTCACAGGCAATGTTCTTTCAGTTGCACCCCCTGCATTTTGGAATGGTCAGATGCCTGAAGTGGGAGGACAAGATATTCTCACTCTAAGGAACAAAAGAATTCAATAAAGCAGAATAATGATCAACTCAGATATGAATACTGATGCTATGGTGGTCAAAAACAAGCTGAAGGAGTTTGGTGTTATCTACCGCAGATTGTCCAGATGGAAAGTCTTAAGCTGGAATAAGAAGGAAACCACCACTTCTGGAGCAGAGGATTGGGAGTCATCTTCAGGGTGCCCCAGTTGCAGACTGACCTCAAGAGATAGGAAGAGGTATGAGGATCCTTGCTATGAAAAGAGTTGATGGGGGTGCTTGAGACAGAGCAAAAAGGTTACATGGGTGAGGTGTATGTCTGTGAATCAGAGACCATAATGCAGAAGTGATATGCAACTGATTAATACAGTCCACCTTATTAACACCAGGAAACTTTTTCCAAAAATTTCAACAAATATGAAGTGAACCCTACATAACAGGTAAGATCCTGAGCTTCTTACCTCCATCTTCACAGTCTTCAGGAGCTTTGGCTTTTTTACAGAGACGAGGATCCAGCCAGGTGGTAGTTTTTGTATTGTGGCTGTGGATACAGAGGAATTAGTTAGAAAATACTCGTAAAAAGTCCCCTTCATATATTATTACAGGAACTTGTTACAGGTCACCTTCAGTCGATAGAGATAGAGAGATAGATATAAAATGATGCAGCTACATGGAGACAGTCCACAGTCCTGCATACATGATCTCTTTATTTGCAAAGCACAGCTATGTGATGACAGACACAAATAAAAAAAATCCTAAGCATGTACTGTAATTTCACTTTTATTAAATATTTCAAATGGAACAATATGTTTAATCCATAATTATTGAAAAATATATTGTGATTTCTGATAAAGTTAACCAAAGGAATGAATAGTGCTTCAAAGTTGCTAAAATATGCTTGAATCATGCTCTTTTTTAAAATGACAGAAAAACTTGTTAAACAGCCAAAATCTGTTTTAGAGGTATGTGTTCACAGTCACAGTTTACTTAGGTTTCCTACAAAACAGCAGATTTGTTTTGAATGGGGTTAACGTAGGTTAAAGTTGTCAGAAAATACTGATAACTAATGCTTCAGCATTCAGTGAATGATGAATTCATGATTTGTGTGGGTGTATGTGTAGTTTAGGAGAGAAGAAACAGACTAATGAAACAAAAACACACATGTTCCTTCTATTTATAATAGGCCTAAAATTATATTCTATACAGCTTGCTTTTAAGGACATTTCTAAAAGTAACAGAACAGGAATTATCCAAAATAAAGGTACATACTTTTTTAGGGTACTGGATTATCCAATTAATAGCATAATTATAAAATAAATAGTAGATTCATTATTTAAATGAGATCTTAAGTTCCTAAAATTGTCACATGATTAATATAAACTATGAAAATGTTTAAAATATTTTACAATGATTTACTTGAAATATGTTTACACAGGGATTTTTACAGGCTTGCCTTTTACAAAAAATGTATTCTATACAGTTGCACTGATCTGAGCAGTCTACAGAGATCTTTGATTTTGGGAAATACATCTTCTTTGAGAGAAAATATTTTCCTTGATAGAGAAAAATGTGGAAGACCATTTTCCCCCCAAATAAATCTTTGCAATGGAATACGGATGTTTTTTCTACCATTGGTTTAGATAGGTATTGATTATATTCGCATGTTAGCAGAAATTAATCAGCTAAAACTCCTTTTAATGTACTAACAATCTTCTAGATTTGATCATTGTAAATGCATACAATACCAGCTTCTACTCACTCAATGAAATAGATCATTCCAGTGTCTGTGTAGGCCATCTCCCAGTTCTTGGGGAGAGGCTCTAAGTTTTCTTCCCTTGATAAATAGTTTTTGAAATCCACAGAACTATTTGTCTGACTGTAACTAGGAACAGGTTTCATCCAATCGGAAGACTCTAAATGTCGCTCTTTGCTTTCTGCAATTGTTTAAAGAAAATAATTTTGTTTTATCTTTGTTCTGCTTCACACAAAAGTAAACTGAATATATAACAGAATCCAGAATTTGTGCCTAGGCATTTCCCTTGTACCAACCAGGCCCTGTCCCACTGTTTTTATTTAATTAAAAAACAAAATAGGAAGGACATGCTGCAAAACAAATTTTCAATCTCTAGCATTTTATTTATAAAAATGTCTTTGGGGCCTATAAAGTTTCCACTAAAATGGTAAAGAGAACCCTGGAAAGCTTTTTCATGATTTGAGAAATGGATATTTTTTTAATTAGAAATGCCCATTATGGCAACCATTTTGTGAATAGACAAATATACCATAATAGTAATTTCATAAAAGTGCCCTCTCAAAATTCCAAACATATCTTTGGCCCTGAAAGGATACCTATCCCTGGACAAATTTCAAGTACATTAATCTAAGGAAACTGAAAACAACCATTTTTAAAATACCTGTGTATAATTAACTCAACAAGTTAAGCCTCAAAATGTTTGGAAGGGGAAATCTCTTATAAACAAAATAAGCATTGTGTTACATGTTATTACATTTATATCCTACTTTTCATCCAAAATCAAAGAAGTAACATATTTAACATAACTTTTTTTAAACTTCAAAACAGCACTGTGACATTGGTTGACGAGGAGCTCATGGAAAATTACAAGTAAAATAAATGTCATACGAAAAATTCAATTATCCTCAGAATGGACAAATGTTTGGCCCAAGACATTTAGTAAGCTTCCAGTTTCCTGTCACGATTTGAACCAGGGTCTTTCTAGTCTGAGTCCAGCATTCAATCCATTACAACGGCTGACTAATGTGGTTAATTTTAAAATGAACAGGCAAGGATCAGTCTGCAAATATAGCAATATAAGGAACAATCTTAACAAACTTTTATTTAATACTTATTTACAAAATAAGTAAATATGTATACTGACCTGTTCCTCCACTATCATTAACTGCTACTTTTTCTTCTTCCTCTTCTTCTTCAGGAAGAGAAGTGTCCATTTTCTGCATTTTGCTGACTGATGTTGTTCTTTTCCTTTGAGATTCTGGGTCAAAATCGTTATCAAAAAGCACCTGGTCCACTGGATCAGGTTGGAATGGACTAGGCTCAGCTGGAGGTTTAGGAGTGCCATAGAAATTACCTTAGATGTATATATGTAAAAGAAAGAGTACGTACATATTCAGAAAAAAAAAGATGGTCATACAGATTTTTGCAATGGTCCATTCTCATTAACTTTATTTAACATCTCTGAACTTATCTGTTATCCTAAGGATCAGTTAATTTACATGTAACTACTATAATCAAGACATTTACACTCAATTGACAATTTCAAACAGTGGCAAGACTTAGTCATATAGACATTAAATAATGTTTTGGTTTTAACCTGCTATTATGTTTAGGCATAAATAACCTGAAAATAAAATTATTCTGTTTTTATTCTGTTTTTAATTGTTAGCCTCCCAGAGTTATGTATTTAAAATGGGAGGCCGTATAAATTTATTAAATAAAACATTATTTATTTATTCCTCATATTTATATAGCCACCCATCTCACAAACATAATAAAAAATAGAGTAAGTGAATAAATAATAAGTCTTCATAACAAACAATTTAGCTTTATGGACATCTGCACGAAGGCAAGAGGAGGCAAACAATGATAGATGTGACATAAATACATATTTGCGGAGTCTGCATGGGAACAGCATAATACAAGTGCCATTATTTTGACATCATTGCAGTTTCTTTTTGTCAGCCCGAGGTAGACCAGATCAGGAAACAGATTCCACACGGGCGGCTTCTGGTGGGAATGGCGGACTGAATGGCTGTACCCGCTGGTTCAGCGGGCAGAGCTGACAACGCGGTTACTTTTTTTGGGCTCAGACAGCTTTTCCTGAAACCCAGAAACGTTCTCTGGATCAAGGAGAATACCTGGAATCATCCCATCTGTCCTCCGGACGGCTGCTTGCAGCCAGAAGATTGCAAACAGCGTTTTGCGTTCGACTGGTAAGAGCCAGCTGGGAGGCGGGGACTTCATCACTTTGCAAGCCGCGCTGTAGCCTTAAAGGGACACTAAGACCAGCCACCACATTTCTAACTCACCAATTTGTATTTTATTTTTAAGTATATGTACCCAAGAGAGGCTTTCTACAGTGAGGAGAAGCTGGTTCTCTTGGTGCTTAACATTATTTTTGGGATTACTTTAAAAAAAAAATCTTTTAAGTTTTGGATTTCATTTTTCTTCCAAAGAAAATTCAAAAGATTGAGAGTACAATTGTCTTCCTGTTATTATTTTTGTATTAAATTTGAAGATATTAACATTTTCCTACACGTTGAATCGGCTGATTGGAACCTTCAGCTTTCTGTTTTCACTTTTCCTTGAGAACTGTCTGCTATCTCACTCTCACTTTATGTAAACACACTATGTAAAAACTCTTCCATATCTTTGACTTTTGCTGGTTAAGCTCCTAGGGGGCACCATAATCTACTGCATGAGACATGGAGGATTTCAAACAGATTCTTTCTGACTTTCACCAGAATTTTAAACAGATTTCTTCTGAATTCTATCAAGCTTTTATGCAAGATATCCAAGACATTGTGGAAAATATGAGATCTAAAATGTGCCATCAGGTTGGAGATGTGGTGGATGAAATTGAGGGATTTAAGAGTGATAGAAAGGTTTTTTTTACGACTGAGATTGGGATTTTTTAAGAGATGCTGGATGAAGATTGGATAACGGAGTTGGAGAAATCTAAGGGAGAGAGTGATCTGCAAGCCATAAGTAAAATTGATCTCCTGGGGGAATGCCATGAAAAGAACCTGGAATCTTTGAGGGGGGCAGTTGGGCTGTTTGATTCTTTCAAAAGGAAAGCTCTGTGCACATTGTGGGAATATGTAACTGCTTTGGTTTATTTTGAAGTGGGATAAGGGTAGAAGAATGTTCATCTGGTTTGCTTTAGATTTGATTGATGCTATTTGCCTTTAAAGATTTGGATTTACTGTTTTGAATTGGTTTTGTTTTTTGGGTTTATTAAGATGAAAATTATTAAAACTGTTGTATTAGGGTTAAAGAATGTTTATCTGGTTTGCTTTAAGGATTTGATTGATGTAATGAACATGAATTTGACTAAACTCCGGGAGGCAGTGGAGGACAGGAACGCTTGGCGTGCTATGGTCCATGAGGTCACAAAGAGTCGGACACGACTAAACGACTGAACAACAATGAATTCCCTTTTAGATCTGGAATTACTGTTTTGAATTGTCTTTGTTTTTTGGGTTTATTAAGATTGAGATTATTAAAACTGTTGTACTATTAAGCATAATAGCAGACAACTTATGTGCTTTTAAATTTTTATTTATTTATTTATTTAATTTTTATCCCGCCTTTATTATTTTTATAAATAACTCAAGGCAGCGAACATACCTAATACTCCTTCCTCCTCCTATTTTCCCCACAACAACCCGGTGAGGTGAGGTGAGTTGGGCTGAGAGAGAGTGACTGGCCCATGGTCACCCAGCCGGCTTTCATGCCTAAGGCGGGACTAGAACTCAAAGACTCCTGGTTTCTAGCCCAGCACCTTAACCACTAGACCAAACTGGCTCTCAATTTGATTCTTATAGTAGACAAAAATGTATAGAATTTACTTATTAATTTATTTATTAATCAAACTTCTATCACCGCCCATCTCCTTCCACCGGAGGGACTCTGGGCAGTTTACAACAAAATAATAAAAACAAAAGACATAAAATATACATACAATATAAAAATACAATTTATAAAACAAGATTAAAATCCAAGAGGCAAGAATAGTAAAAAGATCTAACTCAATCCAATGTAGGAGAGGGGCTCTCTAAGGTATTAGCCATCCCCAAGAGTGACTATTCCTTCCTTGGTCTCAAGCAAGGCGGCAGAACCAAGTTTTCAGGTTCCTCCGGAAGGTCAGGAGCGAAGGGGCTAATCTCACTTCCAGGGGCAAGTTGTTCCACAGGGCGGGAGCTACTGCAGAGAAGGCACACCTCCTGGACCCCGCCAGATGGAACTCTCTTATAGATGGGGTCTGTAGCATGCCCTCTCTGCATGATTGGGTGGGACGGGTAGATGTATTGGGGACGAGGCGGTCCCTCAGGTAACCTGGCCCCATGCCATGTAGGGCTTTAAAGGTGATAACCAACACCTTGAATTGGATCCGGAAGCAAACTGGTACCCAATGCAGCTCACGTAACAGCGTTGTTATGTGTGCCGATCTAGGGGCACCAACAATGGCCCGTGTAGCTGCATTCTGGACCAGCTGAAGCTTCCGGATACTCTTCAAGGGTAGCCCCATGTAGAGCGCATTACAGTAGTCTATATGGGAGATAACAAGGGCATGAGTGACTGTTCGAAGGGCCTCCCGAGAATAGTGGTAGGAAGGGAATAATTAAATATGTTTTATCTTTTGGGGGGGAGAAAGATGTTTAGGAGGTTTATATGAACTTTTTTTCTTTATTTTAATATAAGGGGGAGGACTAGCTGTACTTAGTGTTTTTTATTATGTGTTAAAGTGGAATGACTTATAGAAATAATGTGGTGTTTTGGTTTAATATAGAGTAAGAGACTGATTATGGAAATTTTTGTATATCCTTGCTGTTAAAATTCGGAAGCCACATCTTTTTGTAAATTTGAAAAAAAATTCTCTTATGTTTCCGCACTTTTTAAAGTTTTTTTTCTTTCTTTGTAGTTTTTTGGGTTTTTTTAGTTTTTATTCTTCTCTTGAAACCCAATAAAATTTAGTATATAAAAAAGGAAACAGATTCTACACTAAGACTAGAACTATATTTTATTGAGATAGGCATTAATAACAGAATCTTGCAAATCTGATTGTGCTTCTCTCCCCTCCCACTTTCCAGTGAGTCAGGAAAGAGTCTCTTCTTTATACTATCTCCCTTACCAAGGCTTAAGGAATGGTTCCGTCTTCTTTGCTTACATAACAGTTTCTGAATATTTGCTTCAAGGCTGCCTCCCTGGCTCTCAACACCTATGGACACCACTGCTTAAATTCAATAATTTGAAAACAAAAAAGAGTAGGCAGATTTTAAATTATTTTATCTGGATATCAAGTATTTTGATATCGTATATTTTTAAGGGTTATCTTTGATGCTTTGTTAAGTTAAATATATAATCACTCCTTGGATAAGACTGCTGTTTCTGCACTATTTTTCTCCCACAGGAAACACAAAGTGACACAATACACAAAGTGATAGCAGCATTCTGTATTATTATTTACAATCATCATTGTACAAAGTCCTTGATCATGCCTTTTTGGCTCTTCTTGACAGTGAGAGTAGCTAGATAAACTTCTGGTTTATCTTAACTTCCAGCATCTGCTTTTATTTCATTAATGCCGATGATACCCAGTTGTATATCTCCATCCCGGGTGAAGTAAGTGATGCAGTGACCATCCTGTCCAAGTGCCTGGGGGCTGTAGGGGCCTGGATGGGGAAAAACAGGCTTCAGCTGAACCCTAGTAAGACGGAGTGGCTGTGGATTAATGGTTCCTTGTCTTCTGGGAAATTATCATCTTTAATTCTGGATGGGGTTGCACTACCCCAGACAGATCTGGTGCGTAACTTGGGAGTTCTCCTGGATTCACGACTCCTGCTTGAAGAGCAGGTGGCAGTCGTGGCCAGGAGAGCTTTTGCACAACTTCGGGTTGTGCGCCAGTTACGCCCCTTCCTGGAACAAGAGGCCCTTCGAACAGTCACTCATGCCCTGGTTATCTCTCACACAGACTACTGTAATGTGCTCTACATGGGGCTACCCTTGAAGAATATCCGGAAGCTACAACTGATCCAGAATGCAGCTGCGCGGACTGTTTTGGGTGCCCCAAGGAGGACCCACGTAACACCTTTGCTGCGCGAGCTGCACTGGGTTCGAGTTTGCTTCCGGGTACAATTCAAGGTGTTGGTTATCACCTTTAAAGCCCTACATGGCATGGGACCAGGATACCTAAGGGATCATCTCATCCCCATCATTTCATCCCGTCCCACCCGGGCATGCAGAGAGGGCATGCTACGGACCCCATCGGTTAGGGAGTTTCACCTAACGGGGTCTCGGAAGTGTGCTTTCTCTGCTGTTGCCCCTGCCCTTTGGAACATTCTGCCCCCGGAGATCAGACAGTCCCCCTCACTCCTGGACTTCCGAAAAAGACTCAAAACCTGGTTTTGTCAATATGCTTGGGGTCAGAAGGAGATTGGAGATACCTGGAGATGGCTAGCACCTTAGATTTGCTCTGAGGAGCCCTTCTTATAAACTTAAGAATACTCTGCCTTTGGATTCCATTTTATTCATTATATTTTAAATTATTATTCATTATGTATGTTATTTTATTTATAAATGTATATTACTGATTTTAATTCTGTTGTAAACTGCCCAGAGTCCCCCTTGGGGGAGTTGGGCGGTGATAAATCCAATTAATTAATTAATTAATTAATTAATTAATTAATCAATCTGAAGAAAAACAGCCAGGAGAAAGCAAGAACAAATCTAGGATTCCAAGGCAGAGTTAGATTTATACAAACATACTGCTCATAAATAACAATAAGAAATAATGGTAATTCTGACTATCTACACTATGCCTAGTATTTTTAAAAACCTGTCTACATATGCCTAGGATCCCTTATTTTGGTCATGGCATCTAATGTGTTTTTACAGAAGTTGAAATAATTATGTGCAGGTTATACATGTTACGTATTCAGCTGAAAAACATCTGAAAAATGTGGCGATATTTACCTATAAATACACAAGATTGTTATACTTTAAAGGTCAAAACATTCAAAATATCCTCGCCACTCAAACACACAACTCAGTGTTAATATGGCTTACTCCTAGGTAAGTGTATGTACAAATGCCCCTTTAAGAACCAAAGAATATAACCTTCCATTTCTATATATTTGACCATCTAATGCTATAGACTTTTCTATAATACATGTATGATTAATTCATCTATCTGCTTTGCAGGAATATATCATACATGCCGAAATACTGTAATTTTCAAATTCAATTCTGTATCTCTGATATTGCTGTTGAACAATATAAAGCACTTCACTAAATGAGTCTTCTATTTAAAAAGGTTATGTTATTTTACATTATATTCACTAATGTTCCAAAATAAAACCATCTCAAAAACTTGTAAAAAACTAATGAAAATGAAAATTAATTCTATTTCAATATATGGTATATCATGAATAATTAATCAGAAGAATCTGTACATTTTTTGGCAGCTGCAGCCAAGAACAAACTCATTTTTGTGCAAAAACATGAAACAGCAATTCACACAAAGGCAATATTAAAATGTGTGGTTAGAGGATTATTTCTATTCTTTCATACGGCAGCTTGTTCTCCAAATAAAGCTATTAGCTCAATGCTGAACTATACCTCAGAAAGCTAAAAATACTATGTTGCTTCTCTTGAGAGATCTCAGCAGTATTTTTAATAAAGTAAGTGCCTTGGAACAAAAAATTAAACAATTGGCTTTTTATTCCTTAATTAATCATTGCAACCTTAATAAGGAAATTCTACATAGCACAAGAGAGACTGCCAGGGCTCCAGCTATTTTGATATTTTGAAACTGTAACTCTATTTTGCCCTTGTAAAATATTGAACTCCATATCAAATGCCTTTATCAACTGTTAATATGGTATCCAGGTATAATAATAAAAGCCATTGCCTGATATGTGGGTGTGGGTGTGGGTGTGGATGGATGGATGGATGGATGATGGATGGATCTATACAAATTTAAAAGCAAAAAAGCAAAGTTCCAAACTGCACAAACATCAGCCTATAAATCAGTATCATCTCTCTGGTAACATTATTAGTGCTTGGAATTTGGAGCCATCAGTTGCTGACAAAACATTTAAAAATACAGTCTCTGCCTGAAATAAAAGTTGCCACCGTTGCATAAAAACAACTTGCTATGCAATAACAATGGTCATCTTTAAAGCTATGCATACATACGCACACACACACACACACACACACTCATTCATTCAATGACAGTCATTTGATTATCATATCTCTTAATCATCCAAGATATAAACAAGAGATGCAACACTTTCTTTTCTGACTGCTAAAACTATTCCTGAATGTTTTCAATTAATCCTAAATAGTTTTGTGTTATTTTCAAACCAGGCCACTATATTTATCAGATACAATAGACAGAATTCTAAGCCAAGCGCAATATAAATTAAGATTTTGGTTTATCTTAAACCATTTCTCTGAACAGCTCAGACATATCAATAGCTACTGCTCACACTCCACTGAAGGCAGGAATTAAGACAAATCTCTGATTTTATTCAAAACACCATAAAGAGTAAAGCAAATATAGTAATTGGGATAGACAGGCAGACAGACACATACATACACACAAACACACACACACACACACACACACACACATAGGCTAAAAGTTGATTCACACATCATATTTTAGAAGCTCTGCATGACAGTCATTCACTGATATGAAAAAAGGTAACATATGTAGCATTCATATAAGAAATGTAATAAAGGCAATAGTAGTTCATCAATTTTTTTCCTTGATAACTCCATCATATCAAATAAAAGTGCTGTTTACATTTTATCTGTGTACTTGGAAAAATGTATTTACAAACATATTTTTAAAATACTATAAATAAGTCTATAAATAAGCTGCACAGTAAATATTTTCTGGTACAGGAGAATTTAAGGGATTAAAACCACAGAATAAAAATTAGGACATGGTAGGGAAGAATACATATACAGATAATCCTCTGGTTACAATGGCAACCCGACAGATGACGTCGCTAAGCAATGCAGTTGTAAAGTGTGATGTCACATGAACACATTGCTTAGAGATGACAATCCTGGCAGTACCAGTTGCTGTTGTAACCCCAAGATGCGCAGGTCATTAAGTGGGAAGCAGCAGGAGTCCCAGGTAAGGCACACGGGGGTGCCACAGGGGGGTGGGGGAGGCTGGAGGAGGCCCGGCACAGGCCGTGTGCAAGCGCGGGGAGGCCTGGGGAAGCAGGGTGCTGTGCCATGCAAGGTCGGGGGGACTTACCAGAGTGACTTGTGACCTTCCCTGCCGACTTCCCCATTGACTTTGTGTGTGGGAACCCAGAAGGGAAGGTCGCAAATGGCAATCACATGACCACGGGGCACTGCAACCATCGTAAGTGCAAGCTGGTTGTCAAGTGCCCGAACTGCGATCACGTAACCGCGGGGGTGGTGCAACAGCTGGAACTTTGAGCACTGGTCATAAGTACCACTCATTCAGTGCCGTCACAATTTCGAACAGTCATTGAACGAGTGGTTGGTAAGCAAGGACTACCTGTAATTGTATCTCGCAAAAATGTTAATCTAGGAATAGTTGATTGAGTGGTAAGTTTTATACGTACCATCATATGTTCCACTTTCTAACAAAGCTCCACTTTCTTCCAATGCCTTGAACTGATCAACAGGTATAAAATTATAGTCCACTCCGGGGACTTCCCCATCTCTGGGAGCTCTTGTAGTGCCTGAAATAAAAAAGCAGGATGGGGATAAATAGTTGTCAAGTTTTCTAATCAGTTTGCAAAATTGACCTAGATTCATGCCACAAGGTGTCTGCCACTCTGCTAGATAACATGAAAACATATTCAATGACAAGTACTTCATTATATGAAACTAGAGCAAAAAATATGTAGCAGGAACAGATGTTAAACCAAATTAAAATCAAACATGTATGCGATTGATTGATTAAAATACTAGGGCTACGAACTTGTCAATGACTCTGGGTGGCTCACAAGGATTAAAAGCAAAAACAATGCAAACCACTAATAAATGACAGTCATGACAACAGGATCTTTCCTTCAAGCTCAGGGGTGGATGTCTCCAGAGCTTCCATGTACCTCCAAATGGTAAAAGACTGGATATTGGAAAACAAGCTGAACCTGAATTTATAGAAGACAGAATTGTTGAGCCTGGACTCTGGGTTCAGTTGCTAGTCTTGTTCTGGATGGGGTTGCACTCACACTTAATGAACAAGTTTGCAATCTGTTGGGTTCTCCTTGATATAAAATTGATAACGGATAAGCATATAACAATAGTGGTAAGGAGAGCCTGTTATCAGCTGATTGATCAGTTGTATCCTTCATGAGGGAGAGAGACATGACTTCAGTGATATATCTACTCTTAACTTCAAGGTTGGATTACTACAAATGGTGGATTCAAGTACTGTACATACTTTGGTGGCTTCAAGTACATATGTGGTGGCTCAGCGGGTAAGACGCCAGGCTTGTCGATCGGAAGATCGCAAATTTGGAGGTTTGAATCCCTAGCCCTGCGTGCGGAGTGAGCTCCCGCACTAGCTCCAGCTCTTGCCAACCTAGCAATTCAAAAGCATGCAAATGGAAGTAGATTAATAGGTACCACTTCGGTGGGTAAGTAACAGCGTTCTGCGCGTGTCATGCAGCCACATGACCGTGAAAGCGTCTTCGGACAACACTGGCTCTTCGGATAACAAACGGAGATGAGCACCGGCCCCTAGAGTCGGACACGACTGCACAAATGTGCGGGGGGGAACCTTTACCTTTACTTACATACAGTACTTTGATACAGAGGATTTTAACAATTAATATTCAACTGAAGCCATAACTTTTCCTCCTAGAACTAATGGATAAACAGAAAAAACCCATGGAAGATTACTTCAATATATGATTACTACGGCGAGATTATTATATGCACAGAGATGGAAAGATTCAACACTCCCCACTATGGAGGAATGGTTGGTGAAACTGACAGATTTTGCTGAGATGGATAAATTAACTTCTTTGATTAGAGAAAATACACCATCGACATTTATTGGTGACTGGAAACCTCTCATGGACTTTTTGCGTAAAAATGAACTTGTGATTTCTGGTTTTGAGGATTAGACAGGAAAGATTATAGAAAGAGGAGTGTTATGATGTAACTTTAGAGAGGTTAAAATATAATAGTACTTATAACTGCTGTGAAGAATATTGGAAGCCACTACTTTGCATCCTTTTTCTTTTGTTTCTATTTTTCAACTTTTTTTTCTTTTCTTGCATTTTTTGCTTACCCTTTGTTCTTTTTTCCTTCTTCCTTACTTTATATTAGTTTGTATTAATTTTTATTTCTCCATCTGATCCATTTTCTTCTCTTCCTGAGAAATCAGATTGCTAATAAAACTCCAAACGCCTGCTTTCCACAGGAGGAGGAAATGAAGAAGAGGGGAGAGGAAAAGGGAGCAAAGATGTGTCTGTGCGCATGTGCATGTGCATGTGCGTGTGCAAAGGAATGTGAATTTATTTCTTGACCTTGGCTAAACTATCTTCTTTCTGGGTGAATATATTACGGTTTCAAATAAATTAGTTTGTCTAGTATCTTTCAAACTTTTTAACTGTTTCTGCTTGCCTGGTTGGCAAAAGGGAGCAGGAATATTTTTCAGATAAATAACTTTTCTGATTGTTTTTAATTTTTCATTTTCTTTGGTGTACCTTTACTGTAATAAATTATTAAAAATGTCGTACATCAATACATGCTTTGTAAACCCTAAACCTAAACCCATAGACTGCAACACTTGTAAGCCCCTATAAAACATCCAGAGAGAGATTCATTAGGTAAAATTTGGCTTTAATTTTAGGGTTATGACAAATTTATTTTTAGCTTTTTCATATTATTGCTACAGAGGAAAAAGCAAGTTCTCCTTTGTGGGAAATCTTCTCTCTTTCATATGGATCTCTGAAAGATGTCCCCTCCCCACTAAAAAAAAAGGAGGGAAAACAAGAAAAAAATCTCCCCTCAGGAAAAATCTGTTTTATTAAACTTCTTGTCCTTCTCACTTCTGATTCATAGAGATCTTCAATTTATTGTTTCTCTTTGCAATGCATTTATTGCTTTCCCCAGCCCTCATGGGTAGAAGAAAGGGGTCACACATATATTTGGGTTAGGGGCTTTAACTTGGCCCCATAAAATCTCCTACAAAATCATATTGGGAATGTTTGAAAACAGTAAGTATTTTTCAAAATATTAGAATAGTAACACTGTTGCACAGAGCATTATTTGGATGTTTCTAAATAAGCTTTTGGGCAAGAACATTCAGCCCATCGATCCTCACTGTATATGTAAGGAACAGATCACCTATGAGTATAGCATGATACTCTGGGTAATGCAGCAAGATCACAAGAACAACAGGTTGCTTACTTTTAACTGTTATTCAGGTGCTCACATAACCAACACTCCATTCTCATGCAGACTGACATCTTTTCCCCCTTATTCTGTGCAGTGATAGCAGGACAGGCTGCATTTCTCACTTAAAAGCTCAACTACAGAACTTGTGAGCTCTATACAGGAACAGAACCAATTTTGTGGAGTCTTTGGTGCTCTCTGAACCTTGCTGTTTTCTTGCAGACGTTTCACTGCCAGACTAGACAACATCTTCAGTGCGAAAAGGGAGTGGTGTTTGCTCTGTTTATATACAGTGGCTTGCCCTGCTTGTGTTGGTGGGGGTGTTGTTCTCTCCTTAGGAGTTACTTGATTGGGCTGTTGTTTGCTGCTTGGTTGATAGAATAGAATAGACTGTTACAACCACATGGCATCACCGTAGTGCACAAACCAACCAAAGCCCTTCAGAACATTTTATGTAACCCAAAAGACCCAGTAGTCCAAGAAGAAAAAACAGGAGTCATATACAACATACAGTGTAAGGACTGTAGCAGCCACTATGTAGGACAGACTGGCAGAATACTAGCAGAACGCATCCATGAACAGAAACTAGCAGTCAGAAGACACAATGAAAACTCCTTAATCTCACAACACATGGACAGACTCAACCATACTTTCAACTGGGAAACTGAGCATCTTAAACCAAGCCAAATCCAAAACTTCTAGAGAATTCCTGGAAGCTTGGCTCTCAGACAAAGCAGCCATCAACAGACACATAGAGGTAAACAACATTTACATACCATTCATAAGAGACAACAGAAAAGCCAAAAGACCAGAACACCTCCTTGCCAGCAATCAACATCCAAATATGCAAAGATTAACACCAGGATTAACACCAGATGAACAAGCAAACAGTACATTATACCCTAATCAAGGAACGATTAACTCAGTCAATCAACCAAGCAGAAAACTACAGCCCAATCAAGGAACTCCCAAGGAGAGAACAACACCCCCACCAACACAAGCAGGGCAAGCCACTGTATATAAACAGAGAGCAAACACCACTCCCTTTTCGCACTGAAGATGTTGCCTAGTCTGGCAATGAAACGTCTGCAAGAAAACAACAAGGCTCAGAGACCACCAAAGACTCCACAGTTCAACCCTGAGCTACAAATATTCTCTTTGATTAGAACTAATTTTACCACCTGAAGAATCACAGTTGTGGGTAAGCAACTTGCTTTGAATTAGTAGGAGATATGCTGCTGTGGATCCATGATGGGAAACCTTATTGGCTCAGAGAGCCTTACAGGTTGCTGAGTTGGCACAGGGACCACATAAATTCACATACCAATTTGCATACACATTCACATCTGCCCATTCAAATAAAAGATACAGACAGAGACTCAGAGAGAAATACATCACCCCTCTTCCTAGCAACCCCCTGAAGAACATTGGCTCTTCCTGCTAACAGCAGTAGAAAATTCATGATCTCCTCTTTGCATGCAACGTGAGGGGAAGGACTGTATTACCTACTAAAAATCTTACTAGGGAAACTAGCAGAATTCATTTGGTAATGTACAGAGATCACATGAAGAGTTAGTATAACCAATGGTCTAAGGCAGTGCTTTCCAAAGTCCCATCGTTGGTGACACACCAATGGAAGCGGTGCGGCGGCGGCAGCGGCCTTGTATGTCGCGCTAAAACCCGGAAGCGCTGATGGTGCGTTGCTGCCGCCGCCACGCCCACCAACAACAGCACACCATCAGCACTTCCGGGTTTTGTCGCGACACACAGTTTGGAAAGCTATGGTCTAATAGTTAAGGCAACAGGCTAGAAACCAGGTGTCTGTGATTTCTAGTCCCGCTTTAGGCATGAAAGCTGGCTGGGTGACCTTGGGCCAGTCACTCTCTCTCAGCCCAACTCACCTCACAGGGTTGCTGTTGTGGGGAAAATAGGAGGAGGAAGGAGTATTAGGTATGTTCGCCGCCTTGAGTTATTTACAAAAATAATAAAGGTGGGATAGAAAATAAAAATAAATAAATAAATAAATAAATAAATAATTCTTGTACAACCAGACCAAAAATTAAAAATAAATTTTAAAAAGTGGGTGCTATTCAGTTAGCACAATTGTTTATGCTACTGGAGTAAGTCATTTTTTGAGAAGCACAGGATCAGATTGTTGGGTAGGATGGGAAAAAGTGCAAGTAGCTCCAGGGGGAAGAAAAGTACTATTGGGTAAGCATATTTCAGTTGACAAAAAGTCATCATGAAATATAATAAATCACCAAGAAACACATGGGAACGAAGATGACATTCCCAGTGACACTATTTATAATTTCAGAATGCAGGTTTTGCTCGCTTATATCATGTACTTAAAGCATGTATTACGTAAGGTTTCCTTTCAAATCTGATATTTAATCCAAAGGAATACGTTAACATATTACTTACATGGGATAGTTCTCAAGTAAAGATTATCTCTGATAACCTGTTGCAGTTTGTGATCAACTGAACCTTTTTGAAACTGTAGGCTTAGGTAGTGACGTAAATCTTTGTTGATGACTTTGCCTGTAATAAAAAAAGAAGGTACTATGAAATACTATAATCTGCTACATGATAGATAAGATATAATCACTCAAGCTCTTCAATATTCTTATTCTGTAACATTCAGAGATAATCCAAAGTATAAAATAAATGTGAACAGAAAAATATACAGATCAGGTTTATAAATAGTTTGCACTTGAAACTTGCAGCCTATAATCTGTCCAATTAGTTCACCATGTTTCACTTCTCTTTGACCTTGAGATTTTCCCATGCCAACAATCTTTTTATGACTATTCTCTTCTACCATCACTTCATGCATTGTGTTGGGAAAGGTAAGATTTGAAGATAATTTGGACTAACATACTTTCAGTTTTAGTATAATTTATTCTGAACAATTAGTGTTTCATAAAATAGCAATGAATAGCAGACCCAATATATTCACCCTATAAATATTACTTTGAACTCTGAAATGTGACATTGTGAAAACAAAATCAAGAGACCTTTCAATTTACTCTTGACTAGAAACTTCTAGAACAGAATATTGCTCATGAGAGAATAGTTGGCACTCAGTATGGTGAGTGAAGCTGTAGCACTATGAATAAAGTCAGAGTATAAAAGGTTTGCTGAAAATTGGAGGAAAGTTCACAATTTCAGGTACTCTAGGTACGTTCACAATTTCAGGTACTCTAGGTATAATCTGTATTAAATAACTCTTATCCATAAAGTTTCAAAAGAAAAAAGTCCATTATTGGGCACCTTCACATTGGCACCCTCCAATAGTCTGTGTTGAATAAGAATTTCAGAATCTCTATGTAACAAATACATTACGTATGTCATTTTCATTATAGGCTATATTCTAATCATGGTATTCATTAATTAATAGACGTCAGTCTATGAAAACTTTGCTTAGATAAAAATCCTAAAATTCTTCTGCTAGATAAACTTTAATCCTATATTTCTGGTTGATTTGTACAGCTTATATTAATACTGATCATTACGTATACAGGTTATAATTTAGGTTAATTCTATTTACATCATTTATCAGTCTTAGTTTTAGTACTTTTATTTAATTTCCCATAACAAATAGCCACTATATATATGTATTTTAAAAGCAATTCTGATAGTTTACAGCAGGGCTTTCCAAAGTTTTCCCGCGGCAACACACCAACCGCCGTTAGTGTGTTGCCACAGGAAAACCCGGAAGTGCCGCCATTGCAGCAGTGCGCAAAAACCCGTAAGCGCTGCTGCCGCTTTCGGGTTTTTGCGTGCCACCGTTGGTGTGTCGCCGCGGGGAAACCCGGAAGCGCTGATCATGATAAGCGCTTCCGGGTTGTGTGGCGACACACCAGACTGTGTGTGGCGACACACTTTTGTGTCGCGACACACAGTTTGGAAAGCTCTGGTTTACAGTCTAACAAAGCTACAAAAACTTTACAAAATCTAACATCCTACCTTTCACAGCTGAAAATAAACTTTGGGTTTTTTTAAAAAAAATGCATAAAGGGTGCTGTTTTTAACATGGGACATTCTGACATCAAGCAATATAAAATATTTTTCCTAATCCTAATAATTATTTTTTCCCCTCTGTGTGGTTTTAATCATGTTTTTAATTGTGATTTTCATCTATAAAACTCTGTAAGTGTGCAAATTGATTTCACACTGTGGGTATATATGCATATGTGTATATGACACTGAGCAGTGATATGAGCTGTAATTGGTTCAAGCTTCTTATAATATGTTTCCACATGGATATATGCTTTAACTGTTAAAACTATTATTACTGGGCACTGCATGTTTTAAGTTTATTTTTATTTTTTTAAAAAGCACTATCACAATTTTTTTTCTCACAGTATTTCATTACAGCAGTCTTATCATGTATCATTAACAAACTTGTCATATCAAATGAAAGCCGTTGCTCCACAGTAAACACACAACGGAGACAGTGTACAGAGTCCCTTTGAGGGCGTTGGGCAGTGATAAATCGAATAAATAAATAAATAAATAAATAAATAAATATTACTTCTCTCATCAGTTTGACAGGATACAAATTGTTCTGTGTCATCTCTCTAGGATAGGTATGTGGGACCTTAATCTGCCATTGAGTCAGCTTTGGAATTTCAACAAAATTCTAAACTCTTAAAACAGGAAACAAAATCTAGATAATATAAGAATGGAATGTAAGATCACAGGACTTTTAAAACTAAAAAATGTTTAATATAATAAAATAAGGTAAGGTAAGGTTTCCCCTTCTAGTCATTATCCGGCTCTAGGGGTCGGCGCTCATCTCCAATTCTCGGCCAAGGGAGCCAGCGTTGTCCATAGACACTTCCGTGGTCATGTGGCCAGCATGACTAAACGCTGAGGTGCATGGAACGCTGTTACCTTCCCACCGGAGTGGTACCTATTTATCTACTTGCATTTTTACGTGCTTTCGAACTGCTAGGTTGGCAGGAGCTGGGCGAGAACGGGAGCTCACCCCGTTATGCGGTGCTTCCAGGTCTCGAACTTTTGTTCGACAGTCAGTAGTCTTAACCGTTACACCACCACATTTATTATAAAAACAATATTATAAGAAATAACAAGAAATCTGAAACTAGAAGGAAGAGTTTGAAGCATGGTTCTGGCAGCATTTATTCATCTGTTACAGTTTGTCCCCCATTTTAGCTAATTGTTGTTTCTCAAATTCCTGGCATCAATTAAAAAAGTAAAAGGTCCTGCCCTCAAACTTATAAATTAGAAAAGTAAGGTATATAAGGAGCAGAGTGGAAGAAAAGAAAGGGAAACAGTGAGCCATAAACTGGCATTTGAGAAATTAAGGATGGGCTGATCTTTCCTTCCCGATTTGCTTCTTTAAACAGCAATTAATAGGTTTCCTGGTCCCCTGGCAATGGAAGAGGTCAGAATATGATATCTTTCAACTTTCTGAATCCAGGGCAATTGCCAACAGAAGCTGAGTATTTAATCAGGCAGGAAAAGGCGAAACAAGCTTTAGGCAACTGCTCCTTCTCTGACCAATACAAGGAACCAAGTTGGTCTCCTTCTTCCTATCATGCTGTTTGTTGGAATATAAGGATCTTATTGGGCTTTGTCTCCTGCCAATGGGAGAGGCCAGAATGTACTCTCCCTCTGCTCTTCAATTTCAAAGGAAATTGTGGAACATGGCTGTACATGATCTAGAAGTACTATGTTTTCTGTGGTAGTTTAGTTTTCCGCATAACATTTCAGAGGCATTTATGCCCGGTCCTCAAACTTACAGCCGTTGGAGTGCCCCTGCGGTCACATGATCAAAATTCAGGCGCTTGGCAGCCCACCCGCATTTACAACTGCAGAGTGTACCGCAACAACTCCCACCCACCTATCTCACCATCTCTGCCCTTTTGGCCCCCTTCATGAGGCAGCTGCTGGCTGCGCAAGGCCTTCTTCCTGAGGTTGCACAAAGAGCCAGGCCAGGTGCACCTCATCAGCAGCAGGAGCAAGACGACGGCAAAGGTCAGCTGGGGGCGGTGCAGCGCAGGGCAGCAGGGGCCGAAGAGTTCAGGGTGGCGAGGACAGCTGTGGCTGGGCCTTTGCACCACAGTGCTGGGGCGGCTGGGGCTTCACGCCGCGGTGCTGGGGCGAATGCTTTACAGCCACATCAGTTAGCGACAGAAATTCAGGACTCAATTACCATAGTTAATCAAGGACTACATATATTACTCTACCTTTTCTGCTGATTGTATCAGGAGACCAATAAAAATATATGCTTGTATGTGTGTGCATGTGTTTATACATATGCGTCTATATGAATATTTTGTTCTGGTTGTTTTATCAGAGCAGACCTCCCTAAATGAGCTAGCATCCAATGTGTCAACATCAACTCCCAGAATTCCCCAGCCAATATGGTTATTACTGAGAATTCTGGGAGTTTTGAAATCTTCACATTTGATATAACTAGAGTACACCCTGGTTATGGAAGTCTGTTCTAGTATTTCTTCCACAAAAATCTACACATTAAATGTGAACTTATTTCTTTTTTTTGGCGGGTGGGCAGGAATCATATATGTATTTTTTGTAATTCAAACATCCAATATTTAGAATGGTTAAAATAAGATTTGGGAAATGATGATAGAGATTATCTAGTTAATTTCATGTTCAATGAAGGATCCACCATGGCATCTCCAAAAGATGACCATCCACCCTTTGTTTGAACATCTCCAGTGAAGGAAAACTCAACCATTCATGCAGCAGCTGTTCCACTGACTGACAGCTTCAACAAGCTGTAAGTTCCTCCTGATGTTTAGCTTGGACCTATTTCCTTGTAGTTTTAATCCATTGGTTCTGTATTGTCCCCAAGGCAACAGAGAATAAGTCCACATCCTTTTCTTTGTGATACCTGCCCCCCAGTTTAGTGTCATCTGCAAATTTCATAAACATCTCCTAAGATCCCTTATCAAAGTCATAGATAAAAAATACTGAATAGCATAGGACCTGGGACAAAGCTCTCTGGCACACCATTCAGTATTTCTCTCAAGTAGAGCCATTACCAATTGGGTATGGTTATTCAACCAACTGCAAGTCTTTCTAAGAGTAGAGTTATCTAGCCCATATTTCACCATTTTATTAAGGTATATCAATATTTATTAAGTTATTTATTTAAATTTATTGGATGCCCAACTCTAGTGAACTCTGGGTGGCATACAAAACTAGAGAAAACATAAAAACAACTAACATTAAATCAAACAGACAGCCCAGACTAAAATACTCTAATAGACAACAAAATCAACCAAACAAATACAGGGGCCATTGAACAAATAATAAACATCAACCCCAGGCCAAAACCAAGTTTTCAAAGCTTTCCATAACCCTAGGAGAGAGGGCGCTATCCTTATGTGTTGCTGTTCCAGAGAGTGGGAGCCACAACAGAGAAGGCACGCTTCCTAGGTCACAAAAGATGGCAATGCTTAATGGAGGGGACCTGGAGTGTACCCACTCTTCTGGAACGTATTGGGTGGGCAGAAACAGTTGGAGACAAGTGGTCTCTCAGATATGCAGGCACTATGCCATGCAGGGCTTTATAAGTAACAAACAGCACCTTGAATTGCACTTGGAAGCCAACTGGCAGCCAATGCAGCTTGCATATCAATGGTGACAATGGCAGGGGCATTTAAACTATTAAATCCAACCAACAGCTCACTGAAAAAATCCAAATTAAAGAATCACAGATGTATGACAGTCTAGCCAGTGCTTAAGCATATCCAGTGAAGAGAAGTTCACTTCCTTCCTTGGTTAACTGCTTCCACTCTTGAAGTGCTGATACTATTTGGGTGTTCTGCCTAAGAGTCAACCAGAATCCACTTTCCTGTAACATCAGACTATTATTGTCTACTACTGGTCTTGCACTCAGGGATGATAAAGGACAGAACTTTGACTACTTCTGTGTGACAATTCTTCAGTACCTGAAAAGTGCTATCATACCCCCACCCTCCTCGGTCATCTTTAAAGGTAAAGGTTCCCCCCGCACATTTGTGCAGTCATGTCTGACAAACGGTGCTCATCTCCGTTTGTTAGCCGAAGAGCCAGCGTTGTCCTAAGATGCTTCCACGGTCATGTGGCCGGCATGACGCACGCGGAACACTGTTACCTACCCACCGAAGTTGTACCTATTCATCTACTTGCATTTGCATGCTTTCGAATTGCTAGGTTGGAAAGAGCTGGGGCTAGTGCGGGAGCTCACTCCGTCACGCGGGACTAGGGATTCGAAGCTCTGAACTTGCGATCTTCCGATCGACAAGCCTAAACATTCTGTTCTCCCAGTTTCTTCTCATGAGACTTAGTTTCTGTCCCCTGAGCATCCTCGCTGTTTCTATGCATCTGATAAAGTTTCTCCAAATCTTTCTTACAATGTGATGTCCAGAATTGGGCAGTTCTTGAGGTGAAGTCTGACCAATGCAGAATATGGTGAAATTAGAAAAAAAAAATCCCTTGAGTTGCAATCTATACTTGCATTGATGCAGTTTAAAACTGCATTTGCCTTATTAGCAACCATGTTACACTATCAGCATCTATTCAGCATGTAATAAACTACAATTCCAAGATCCTTTTCACATATGCTAGTATCAAGAAAAATATCCTCATCTTACACTGATAGTTTTCATTTATTTTTCCTAAGTGAGGAACACTGTTTTTATTGCATTTTATTCTGTTATTTCCAGCCCACTTCTCTAACCTATCAGGATTATTTTAATTATCTCTGTTTTCTGGAGTATACTAACTTTTGTAGTATCTGCAATTTTATAAACAGTCCTTCCATTTCCTCATCCCAGTCATTAAATGAAGATGTTGAAGTGTATCAGGCACAGGACTGAATCCTTTAACATCCACTTGATACTTCTATCATAGAGGTATCTAGTGTGTTCATCAAAAAATCCTCTGATGAACACTTTTTCAGTATGGTTTTCAAGCAATAAATCTATCCCATACAAATGTCATCGTCCATATTAATTAGAAGCCCATATCCATCTTGCTAATTAGAATGTTATGGGGTAATTTCTCTAGTTTGCTGAAGTCAAATTATATTACATCCACATTTCTATAATATATTAAGACATTTATAGTAAAGGTAAAGGTTTTCCCCTCCACAGTCATGTCCGACTCTAGGGGACGGTGCTCATCTCCGTTTCTTAGCCGAAGAGCCAGCGCTGTCCGAAGACGCTTCCGTGGTCATGTGGCTGGCATGACAAGCACGGAACGCTGTTACCATCCCACTGAAGTGGTACCTATTCATCTACTTGCATTTGCATGCTTTTGAATTGCTAGGTTGGCAAGAGCTGGGGACGAGTGCGGGAGTTCACTCCGTCACGCGGCACTCGGGTCTCAAACCGCCGAAGTTGCGACCTTCCGATCGACAAGCCTGGCGTCTTACCCGCTGAGCCATCACGCCCCCTTAAGACATTTATACCTTTCATAAAATAATAAAAGAAGTACGATTAGTCAGGCAAGCCTTGTTTTTGGCAAATCCATACTGACTTCTAACAACAATAATAATATTGTTGTCAAGATGTTCACTTTGGCCTATTCAGTGCCTATTTTTAAGTGTGTGCTAAACAAAGTTCTCTAGGTTTTTTTTTTTACTATAAGAGTACAATCAAAAATATCATTTTGCCATCAATATAACATTTTTGTGATGGGACCACAAAAAGACTCTAAAAGCCAACTAAAAAAAAGAAGTAGCAATGCCCTGGACACAAGAAACGTCCTGAGCAGAAGCCTGACCCTTAGTAGGGCTTTGCTTCTGCAGTTGTCACATAAATGTGGGAAAAGACACAGATGCTTTAAAGAACTGCAAATGGCCTCCACTCTCATCCTAGTGAACTCTGAAGTTCCTTTTTGGAATCAAACCCAAAGCCTTACACCATCTTCAGCTGGCACACCGGTTGTGCCATGGATTACTGCAATGCAGTCTATATGGTACTGCCTTTGTAACTGAAGCTGCAACCAGAGCAAAATGCAGCAGTCTGTGCATTAATAGGTACAACTTGTTTCTTCTATATAACGCCAGTACCGCAGAAGCTGCACTAGTTGCCAGTCAACTTCCAGGAACAATTTAAGGTGGGAGTTACCATTTTAAAATCCTACATGACATGGGGCCTGGTTATCTTTCACTCACTACAAATAGAACTTACCTACTCAGAACACATGCCTGCAAAGAATGGTTGCTTAGCATCCCCAACTCCTGCAAGAGGAGACTCATAGGACAGGATTTTCTGCAAGAGTGCCCTTCTTGTGGAATTCCCTTTCACCAGAAATAAAATCAGCACCCTTATTGTTAATATTTAGGAATCTTTTAAAAATATTCCTAAGAGCATTTGGAGACTGGGGCAACTGTTACTTGGTTGTAGCCAGGATGACTAAAGATTCTAATAATAAATATTATGCTAATTATGATTATCACATTGCTTATTATGTTGTACTTTTATAGCTATTGTATTTTTGTACTCTTATTTTCCTACTCATAAGCCACTAAGAGTTGCAATGATTGAAGTGACATAAAAGCCCTTGTGAATGAATGAATGAATGAACGAACGAATAAATAAATAAATAGGTACTGAAACAGAAGTAGCACTAGAGAAATTTAAAATACATCCTCCGTCCCCAAGAGAAATCAGGTTTATAGTAATCTTAGAAAGTGAAGAGAGATCCCATTCAGAATTAGAGAACCAACTCTCTGCCACTTCAGATTTTTTTAACAACCTAATTTAGATGATATAGTGCAATCTCCCTCTTGTAGCATTCTTGCTTGCCAAGATGAAAGACTCATTCACTCTTGATCTCAGGATGAAAATTTGTTGTAAATGTTGCTAAAATATATATAGATAAAAATGGAACTTGGATAAAATACTAGGAAAAATTAAAAGTAGGGGGGTGGGCTTTTAGGTGCTGACACCAATCCTATTAAGCTAGTCCAGAAGAATACTATAACTAATGGTATCAAAGGCTATTTGTTAATCCAGATTGAGACCCAGTTTGGTGTACTGGTTAAGGCACCAAGCTAGAAACCGGAAGACTGTGAGTTCTAGTCCTGCTTTAGGCACAAAGCCAGTGGGATGACCTTGGGCCAGTTACTCTCTCTCGGCCTTAGGAAGCAGGCAATGACAAACCACTTTCAAAATCTTTCCAAGAAAACTGCAGAGACTTGTCCAGGCAGCAGCCAGGAGTCAACACTGACTTGAAAGCACCAAAAAGAAAAAAAATCCAGATTACCCAACAGAGGTAATTTTACAGATTCAAACATAACCATTCTTCCTGAGACACATGAGAATTATGACTTCTAAAGCATCTTGACTTTATTTCATCATATTTATATGGCCACCCATCTCACAAAACGTGACTGGGCGGTGTACTTAATGAAACTAGGGCCTTTTCTCAAATTGTATTTGACATAACATATCAGCAAGACATTTGCCCAAATTGGTTTTCATTCTAGAGTAGGAAAAGTTGATTGGAAAGTGGAATCTGCTCATGTCTCAAACTGAAGGAAATCTGGAAGGAACTTTTGACTCTGGGATATGCCCATAAAGCTGGACAGCAATGCAAACAAGGCGTTAGTTAACTCTTGCAACTGAAAGATTTCTCTGATTGTGATCACAATTTTTCCTAAATGTCCCCAACTAAACTATATAACAGGAGTAGGAAACCCATGGTCCCCCGGTGTCCTTCTTGAAATTCCCAAGAGCCCCATAACTCTTCATCCCCCATAAGGTTGTTGTTGTTTATTCGTTCAGTCGTTTCCGACTCTTCGTGACTTCATGGACCAGTCCACGCCAGAGCTTTCTGTCGGCCGTCACCATCCCCAGCTCCCCAATGGTTGAGTCCGTCACCTCCAGAATACCATCCATCCATCTTGCCCTTGGTCGGCCCCTCTTCCTTTTGCCTTCCACTTTCGCAAGATCTTGAGCATTACCTTACTGGCATGTGAAATAAGTGCCACTGTTCGATAAGGTTACACTGTCCCATAAGGTTACAAACAGGTATTTCTTCATCCCATAACCCATCCCTTATCTATAAGAAAATCCATAAAACATCAACTTTTCAATCTTGGTGTCAGCAAAAAATACATAAAGGGTTGCCAGAACTTTGCAAAAAAGATGTCTTATTTTAACCTTGATCAAATAAACAAACTTTATATTCCTTCCTTTTATTTCTAACAGTCTTAAACTTTAAGTCAATCAAATATTGTTGTAGGATTTGATTTCTCTTCAATTTTTTTATCCCATCACACAGATTTCTTCAAGGCTTTAACAAGCCTCTTTTAGAGATCCAATAAGAAAACATTTTCCAGGACATTTTCTTGGTTTATCATTTGTATTTCCCTTTTAATTTGTAAAACTTCAGCCAGTTACTTTTGTATATCCAGTAGTGGGTCCTTTTTCAAATCATTCTCTTGGCCTATCATTTGTAGTTCCACTTTCAGTACTTTCTCTGTCTTGTCAAATAAAATTTGTTCTACATCTGTCATTCCTTCATTAACATCTTTTAGACATAGTATATCCATAAAAGCAGACATCATTACTGACAGTGTTGATATTGTAGTTACTAATTACTGGCTCCATTCTTCAAAGGTCTCCTTTTATATTTCTGATGTTATAACTTTTTGTGTCATTTTGTAACTAACACCAAGAACAGGCTTGTATTTTTTCTTCTTCTGCTTACAATCTTTAGTCTCCTCAACTGCCCAGTTTCTAAAATCATCACTTATCTTTATGATCCAGGATAGTCAAAATAAGTCTGTTTCCCACAAGAAGCTGCTTATTTTTTATTTTGTTGTTGTTTATTCGTTCAGTCGCTTCCGACGCTTCGTGACTTCATGGACCAGCCCACGCCAGAGCTTCCTGTCGGCCGTCACCATCCCCAGCTCCCCCATGGTTCAGTCTGTCACCTCCAGAATATCATCCATCCATCTTGCCCTTGGTCGGCCCCTCTTCCTTTTGCCTTCCACTTTCCCTAGCATCAGCTTCTTCTCCAGGGTATCCTGTCTCCTCATTATGTGGCCAAAGTACTTCAGTTTTGCCTTTAATATCATTCCCTCAAGTGAACAGTCTGGCTTTATTTCCTGCAGTATGGACAGGTTTGATCTTCTTGCAGTCCAAGGCACTCTCAGAATTTCCCTCCAACACCACAGTTCAAAAGCATCTATCTGCCTTTGATCAGCCTTCCTTATGGTCCAGCTCTCACAGCCATAGGCTACTACAGGGAATACCATTGCTTTAACTATGCGGACCTTTGTTGTCAGTGTGATGTCTCTGCTCTTAACTATCAAGATTTGCCATTGCTCTCCTCCCAAGAAGTAGACGTCTTCTGATTTCCTGGCTGCAGTCAGCGTCTGCAGTAATCTTTGCGCCTAGAAATACAAAGTCTGTCACTGCCTCCACGTTTTCTCCCTCTATTTGCCAGTTATCAATCAAGCTGGTTGCCATAATCTTGGTTTTTTTGAGGTTTAACTGCAACCCAGCTTTTGCGCTTTCTTCTTTCACCTTCGTCATAAGGCTCCTCAACTCCTCCTCGCTTTCAGCCATCAAAGTGGTATCATCTGCATATCTAAGATTGTTAATGTTTCTTCCAGCGATTTTAACTCCAGCCTTGGATTCCTCAAGCCCAGCATGTCGCATGATGTGTTCTGCATACAGGTTGAATAGGTAGGGTGAGAGTATACAGCCCTGCCGTACTCCTTTCCCAATCTTAAACCAGTCCGTTGTTCTGTGCTCTGTTCTTACCGTTGCTACTTGGTCGTTATACAGATTCCTCAGGAGGCAGACAAGATGACTTGGTATCCCCATACCACCAAGAACTTGCCACAATTTGTTATGATCCACACAGTCAAACGCTTTAGAATAGTCAATAAAACAAAAATAGATGTTTTCTGAAACTCCCTGGCTTTCTCCATTATCCAGCGGATATTGGCAATTTGGTCTCTAGTTCCTCTGCCTTTTCTAAACCCAGCTTGTACATCTGGCAATTCTCGCTCCATGAATTGCTGGAGTCTACCTTGCAAGATCTTGAGCATTACCTTACTGGCATGTGAAATAAGTGCCACTGTTCGATAGTTTGAACATTCTTTAGTGCTTCCCTTTTTTGGTATGGCGATATAAGTTGATTTTTTCCAATCTGATGGCCATTCTTGTGTTTTCCAAATTTGCTGGCATATGGCATGCATCACCTTGACAGCATCATCTTGCAAGATTTTAAACAGTTCAGCTGGGATACCGTCGTCTCCTGCTGCCTTATTAGCAATGCTTCTTAAGGCCCATTCAACCTCACTCCTCAGGATGTCTGGCTCTAACTCACTGACCACACCGTCAAAGCTATCTCCAATATTATTATCCTTCCTATACAGATCTTCCGTATATTCTTGCCATCTTTTCTTGATCTCTTCTGCTTCTGTTAGGTCCTTACCATCTTTGTTTTTGATCATACCCATTTTTGCCTGGAATTTACCTCCGATGTTTCTAATTTTCTGGAAGAGGTCTCTTGTCCTTCCTATTCTATTGTCTTCTTCCACTTCCGCACATTGCTTGTTTAAAAATAATTCCTTATCTCTTCTGGCTAACCTCGAATTTTGCATTTAATTGGGCATATCTCCCCCTATCACTGTTGCCTTTTGCTTTCCTTCTTTCTTGGGCTACTTCCAGTGTTTCAGCAGACAGCCATCTTGCCTTCTTGGTTTTCTTTTTCTTTGGGACGTTTTTTGTTGCCGCCTCCTGAACAATGTTGCGAACTTCTGTCCATAGTTCTTCCGGGACCCTATCTACTAAATCTAGTCCCTTAAATCTATTCTTCAACTCCACTGCATATTCCTTAGGAATATTAGTGAGCTCATATCTAACTGATCTGTGGGTCTTCCCTATTCTCTTTAGTCTGATTCTAAATTTTGCAATAAGAAGTTCGTGATCTGAACTACAGTCAGCTCCAGGTCTTGTTTTTACCGACTGTATAGATGTCCGCCACCTTTGGCTGCAAAGGATGTAGTCAATCTGATTTCGGTGTCGACCATCTGGTGAAGTCCATGTATAAAGTCGTCTTTTAGGTTGTTGGAAGAGAGTGTTTGTTATGCACAGTGAGTTGTCTTGGCAAAATTCTATCAGCCTATGTCCTGCTTCATTTTGTTCTCCCAGACCATGCTTGCCTGTAATTCCAGGTGTCGTCTGACTACCCACCTTAGCATTCCAGTCTCCTGTAATGAAAATAACATCTCTTTTTGGTGTATTATCTAGTAGGTGCTGCAGATCCTCATAGAACTGATCTACTTCTGCTTCTTCAGCATCTGTGGTTGGGGCGTATATTTGGATCACTGTGATGTTAAATGGCTTACCCTGAATTCGAATTGAGATCATTCTATCGTTTTTTGGATTGTATCCAAGTACTGCTTTAGCCACTTTATTATTAATTATGAAGGCTACTCCATTTCTTCTGTGGTCCTCTTGTCCACAGTAGTAGAACTGGTGGTCATCTGATGTGAAGTGGCCCATTCCAGTCCATTTCAGTTCACTGACACCTAAAATGTCTATATTTAATCTTGACATCTCACCAATAACCTCATCCAATTTGCCCTGGCTCATAGATCTTACATTCCAGGTTCCTATGGTGTGTTGATCTTTAGAACATCGGATTTGTCGTTCACCACCAGCACCGTCGGCCGCTAGCCGTCCTTTCGGCTTTGAGCTAGCTGCGTCATCACGTCTGGGGGTAGTTGAACGTATCCTCTGTTCCTCCCCAGTAGCATTTTGACCATCTTCCGACCTGGGAGTCCCATCTTCCGATGGTATACCGACATATCTCTGGTTGTACTGATCCATTTAGTTTTCACGGCAAGAATACTGGGGTGGGTTGCCATTACCTTCCCCAGGGATCATATTTAGTCTGACCTCTCTGCCACGACCTTCCCGTCTTGGGTGTCCCTTCACGGTTTAGCTCATGGTTTCATTGAGGTGCTCAAGCTCCAGCACCACGACAAGGTAACGATCTCCTTTGCTGATCTCCTTGCTTATTTTTTAGTTAATTTCAAAATCTTATCATAAAAGTCCACCTATGGCTATCAACACAGGAAGCATATTACAGAAGAGAAACAGTGACTATGCAGAAATACTTAACTTTTGGCATAGCTTTCCAAAGTGTGTGTCGCGACACACTACTGTGTCACCTGTGGTGTCCTGCTGTGTTGTGCAAAAACCCGGAAGCACTGATGGGGGAACCAAAGGAAGCAGCACCCCTGCCAATCAGTGCCGCCAGCAGCAGTGGCGGCACTGATTGGCAGGGGTGCTGCTTCCTTCAGTTCCCATCAGTGCTTCCCAGTTTTTTGCGCGACAGACCAGGACACCACAGGCCGCGTCGCCGCCACCATTGGTGTGTGTCGCCAATGTTAAAAGTTTGGAAAGCTCTGACTTATGGTGATATATTAGATTACTCACAGCCAGAATTAAAAATAAAATCAAGGGAAGATTTGACATCAGAAGGATGTTATCTGCCAATGGTTTTCACATGTACAATTAACAGATAGATTTAAAGTTGATAAAAGATTTTTTGGTTTTGAATGTGATAAAACTGAATTTGAAATTGAGTTATGTACTAATGATGAACAACCCATTGCTAAAATGTATAAGCTTTTGTTGAGATTTGAAACTGAGGATGAACAAGTTAAAGATTGTATGATAAAATAGGCTAAAAATGTTGGGTATAATATACAAATGGAACAATGGGAAAATATGTGGACAAAAGGGCTGAGATTTACATTATGTTATAACCTTAAAGAGATTTTTTACAAAATGATGTATTGATGGTATTTTTTCACCAGAAAGATTGTCAAAAATGTATAATGGGACTTCAAATATTTGCCGGAAATGTGAACAACAAGAAGGGACTTTTTATCATCTTTGATGGACAGGTAAAAATGCTAAAAGTTTGGACTCAAATACATATATACGTACACACACACACACACCTCAAATACATATGTTAATCCAGAAGATTTTAAAGGTTAAAACAGAAAAGAAAGAAATTATGATATACGGATTTGATGATTAATATTATTAGTTGACAACAGAAAAAAACGGAAGTTATGTTGTAACCTTAGAGTAAGAGTTTAATGTAATTTTTACCTATATCTGTTGTAAAAGAAATTGGGAGTTATTCCTTTTTCTGTTTCTTTTCTTTTCTTTTTATTTTGCACTTCTGTTTTCTTTCTTTCTTTATTAGTTTTTGTTAGATTTTATCTCTGTTTTAAAACTTAATAAAGTTATTATTTAAAAAATCTTATAGTAAAAGTCAATATTGCAAACTTATCTGGACCTTTAATCCATTTATAACTTTCTTAGATCAAAATCTTATTTAGCTTTTTGCTGTTTATTTCAAGTTCTTTAAATTCTTAACCTTATAATTAATTTTTCTTTTGTTCAGAGTTGAGGATAAACTCACCCTATGAAGACTTTTCAAACTTGCTTATTTCAAATTCTTTAAGTTCTTAAGCTTATAATTAATTTTTCTTTTGTTCAGAGTTGAAGATAAACTCACCCGATGAAGACTTTTCAAACCTGTCATTCCAAACGTCTCTAATAGCTTTAAGATAGTTATTAGGCAATTTCCGAATGTGATTAGAAAGTGAGGTTTGCAAACTTAGTGTCCTTTAAAAGGCTCCACTGCAGTTGCGAGCAAGATGGCTGATCCCGTTGTCATTCGGTGCTCAAACCTGCAGAAAACCACTGTCCTGCAGTCTCCTCACGAGAAGCAACCATCCGGAGCACGTGTAGGCAATCTCCATGTAGGCAATCTCCTATCCTCTCCTTATCCAGAGAGGTTCCAAGTGACCAGTCTACTCACCAGTTCCTTGGTCTTTGCTGCAGTCGTCACCATACCACCCCCAGAAGTCCCATAATTGCTCTTCACTCATCTCTACCAGGTCTGAGAACCAAGGTCTCTGCAGCCAGTATGGGATGATGAGAATTACCTATGTCTTCACCAGCTATATTTTGCATTTCACTCTGATAAGTGTTAGAACTGGAAGGAAGACACAGAAAGGTCCCTAGGCCATGGTGGTGATAGAAGAGAAAGAAAGATGCTCTATTTCAGCAATGTTATCCAACCATGTAACAGAATGCGAGAATGACCTTGGAAGGCAAGGGGAGAGATGCTGCCTAGGGAACGATTTGATAAAAGAGGGAGGAGTCCACAACTGAGTAACCGGCAGAGAAACTTAGAAAGGACCTGCCCTAACTGGTTAGGTAGTAAATATGGATGGTGGGAGATTTGTACTTTCAGACTTGCAAGATTCTATTAATGTAACCTAACAATAAAGTAGAAGTAGCTCATCTGGTTGGGTTTCCTGTCTGGTTTACCTGGGAGGGCTGACAAACCAGGAGAAGAATCAGTTCATTTGTCCATTTCTACGAAATGTAAATTCAAAGTTAAGTGCTAGAATACCTCTGGATGAATCACTGAGACAAATTCTGATGTGTCAGCCAAACCTTTGTGATATTCATTAACCCTTTATGTATTCTGCTATCATCAGGAGAGCTTTTCTGCCAGGGTCACAGAACCTGGAGCCTCCTTCTTGGTTTGTGTTCTTACAATGACATTGTTCATCCTCTCATAGTTGTGATGTCTTTTGATTGTGGGTGCTAGAGCAGTCAAAACCTGACACACCAGCTGATGGGTAAGATGGCTTGACCACTGGCCCAGGACCAACTGTTCTCTAGGTGAGCCTCCTAGCACGATAGGTAGTATCTATCGTGACTTGCATCCTGGCGATTCTTCCGGGGGGGGGGGGTGACAGTCCCCTGAGACAGACTTACTGGTTTCAGCCAACAATGAAGAGATTGAGCTATCAATTTTAGTAGCTACATTTGAGGGTATGCTCTGATAGGGCAGCAAAACCACTATAAACTTCCAGAATGTAGGTATGACCACAGGATTGCTATCTGTGGAGGTCATTAACATTCCATATAAGTAAACTAGCTTTATAACGATCAGTCGTAGTAACTCAAGAACTCAAAAGTTTACATCTCTACCACCACTATATCTGCACAATGTCAACAACAGGACTCTTTTAGATATTGCTAGTCACTCAATTATTTTGAATTTTTAATCTTCTTTGCAACTCTAATAGAGCTGCATTATATTTTGCAATCACTTGTGTTCATTTTGATCTAGATGCTATTTTTAAACAAAATCAGAGATATATGCAGCCAATGTATTGTCTAATCTTGTTAAGGATACTTCTCAGCTAATATAGTCTGTTGACATAAAAAAGCTGTTTGGAGGGATAAAGTAATCTACCTGCTATTTGGACTCTTTTTCATGATTACTTGTGAAATCTCTCAATGTTATGTTGTCTGTATGTATAATAGAAGGGAGAAATGTTTCACTAAGGCATACAGTATGATAGAATAAAAAGAGGCAGTCTAACTCAGAAAGTCAATGGGAAAGCTGGCAGGGAAGGTCGCAAGTCTCTGGGATAACTCTCCCCTACCCGTACCCCCTCCCTGAGGCCCTCTGCACTTGCACTGGCCACTCGCGCAACCCCGCACACCTTCACGCACCCTCCCTGACCCGGACCTCTCATGCACCCCCCCCGACCTGCGCCTCTTGTGCGCCCCCTGCCTCGCACTCTCACACACCCTTCCCTGCATCCCCGTGCTTCCTCCCCCACCTGGTAGCAGCCACTTACCTGCCTGCCAGCCTGGGACTTGCAACTTCCTCTCGGCTTCCCCACTGACTTTGGTTATGGGAAGCCGGCAGGAAGTTGCCTCACCTAATGACCGTGGGATTTGTCGTATTGCTGTTGTAAATCGAGGACTACCTGTATGGGATTGCCTGTGGAATGGCTCTTCAATTACTTTTACAAAGTTCAACACACACACACACACACACACACACACTTTAATCACCAAAATGCTGAGATGGAGCTGAGACCTGGATAATTTCCAAAATTATCTTGCATTTACCTATGATCCATCTATTGTAGACATATATGATGTATAAAGGTAAAGGTAAAGGTTCCCCCCGCACATTTGTGCAGTCGTGTCCGACTCTAGGGGCCAGTGCTCATCTCCGTTTGTTAGCCGAAGAGCCAGTGTTGTCCGAAGACGCTTCCACGGTCATGTGGCTGCATGACACCTGCGGAATGCTGTTACCTACCCACCAAAGTGGTACCTATTCATCTACTTGCATTTGCATGCTTTCGAATTGCTAGGTTGGCAAGAGCTGGGGCGAGTGCGGGAGCTGACTCCGTCACATGGGGCTAGGGATTCGAACCTCCGAACTTGCAATCTTCCAATCAACAAGCCTGGCGTCTTACCCGCTGAGCCACCACGCCCCTCTATATGATGTATAGAGTCATCCAAAATAGAAATTTTTTCCAGAGTGTGTGGCATATACTGTACACAGCACATTTATATATGTCCTTCAATGAATTGGGGATAGTTCATGAATGGAAAATGATTTGCTTAGTCATTCAACTGTAAAGTTAATCCTAAACTAATTTTTAACACATTCATAAATAGATACAAAAGAAGTAAAAACATTCCAAAAAAGGAGGAAAAAGTTTTTAGTATACTGGACTCCAAGCATCAGTATACAGTCTCTGAAATCCTAAGATACAGAGAATAATGCCACTTTGCCAAAAAGGAGTGGAACGAGATCTTGCAAAAATGACAGGACAAAAGTAATATATACTAGGACTGGGGAATGCATTGGATTTGATACCAAGAAGGTGCTTCTGAGCATGCAACAGTGGGAATGCATTAAAGCAGGGGTCCCCAACCCCCGGGCCATGGACCGGTACCGGTCCGTGGCCTGTTAGGAACCGGGGCGCACAGCAGGAGCTGAGCGGTGGGCGAGCGAGTGAAGCTTAATCTGCATTTACAGCCGCTCCCCATCGCTCGCATTACCGTCCGAGCTCCGCCTCCTGTCAGATCAGCGGCAGAATTAGATTCTCATACAGTAGTGTGAACCCTACTGTAAACTGCGCAAGCGAGGGATCTAGGTTGCGCGTTCCTTATCAAACCATCCCCCCCCGGTCCATGGAAAAATTGTCTTCCACAAAACCAGTCCCTGGTGTCAAAAAGGTTGGGGACCCCTGCAAGCAGTAGATAACTCATTAAAGTAGCCCTAATTTCTTTCAGGATTGCACCACTGTACTATAGCTTTGCCCAAGAAGTAGGAGTCTTTACCAGTCTGTTTATTTTGCCTTGGCGTTTTTTCTAGGATCTCTGCTCCAATATTCTGCTTCTTGTATACTTCCATGTGTGCACATTGTTGCAGGAAATATGCCTTCCAATTTTCTGTTAACCTGGGAAGGACTTTTTCTTATGAGCTTGTAGCCAGAGAGCAACTTTTTCTTATGTTTTTTTCTCATGAGGAGTTAGTCTTTTGGTGTGAGAACAGAGCCTTTGTTATTGTTTCATCACAGTTTTCAGACAGTCCTTGTTCTTGCTGACTTGCTGATATAATACTCTTCATGACATTCATTTTTATTCGGGTTGACATCATCTGCCCAGTTATCATATGGTCTTACTCTATACAATTTTTATGTTTGGGTGCTCACTACGATTTTCTCAGCCTTGTTTCAGCCATTTAAATATTTTCCACTCACATACTAAAATGTCTAATATACAAATTGAGCTTTTGTTATTCCCACTATAAAAGAAAAGGCTCCCTTGAGTCAGGATTAACTAGTGGTGATTACATGGGCATATACATGTAATTTCTTGACAATCTTTTTTTTTATTTTTTATTTTTTTTATTTTATATCCCGCTTTTATTATTTTTATACATAACTCAAAGTGGCGAACATACCAAATACTCCTTCCTCCTCCTATTTTCCCCACAACAACCCTGTGAGGCGAGTTGGGCTGAGAGAGAGTGACTGGCCCAAGGTCACCCAACCGGCTTTCATGCCTAAGGTGGGACTAGAACTCACAGACTCCTGGTTTCTAGCCCGGCACCTTAACCACTAGACCAAACTGGCTCTCATGGCTCTCATAATTAGTTTGCAACTGCCTTCTTTGCAGGACTTTTTTTCAACCTCCCAGTCTAGCCTATACTCTGGGATCTTGGGGAAGTCTCCCATGTAAGTGCTAACCAGGGCTGACTTCCTTAGCTTCTTTTAAGATTAGCCATGGTTAACTAATGCTGCCAATTAAATAGATAGTGATACAAATAGTTAGATGAGCTGTCTTGGCATACAAAAACCAAAATATTTTGACACAACACGAAGAGTAAAAATTAAATATATGATTGAGGTTAACAAATAAGCCCAATTGTATTGTTTAAAATCAGGAAAATTAAAACCAACATTATCATAAAAAAGAAATAACTTTAAGAAAGAGATCCTGAGTATTTGCTCTTCCATAAAAAAATAACCATTAACCTGTCAATCTGTTTGAAATATTTAGGTGAAACCAGCAGAGATATACAGTAGCTCTCAAAATATATATCAGCCTCAATGCCAAATTCATTTTCAGAACATTAATTGTTCACTACAAGGATATTTTAATTCCTCCTTATACTATCCTCTTTCACCTGGGTGAAAGTTCTGGTCTATTAAATATGATATATTCCTAGGCATTGTAATCCCTCAGAATGTAATAGCTTCTGGGTGATACACAAAACCTAAAGTTTTCCCTACTATCTTTGGAACCTTCTCGTCAATCAGCATATCATTTAATTTTCTCCAAGTTACAGTATACCAAGAGTATTTACTATATAGCTGCACCACTTCTACAAATTTTGGTAGACAGTTGATAAAACATTTTTTAAAAAACTCAAAATATCATTTGCATATAACATCATTTTATATTCAAATGCAGCTACACAAATGTCTTTAATTTCATGATTCTGTCTCATTCGGCAAGCCAGGGATTGCATCATTATTAGAGGAGACCAGGGACATCCTTGGCAAATTCCATGTTGCATTTTAATTATTGGTGAAATAATCCTATTAATAATGACACAAACTGATTATTAAGATAATCAATTATGATCTAATAAATAAATTATATAGGAAATCTCAATGTCTGTGATACTTGAATTAAATACAGGTAGTCCTCATTTAGCAATTGCCTCGGATAGCGACCATTCATAAATACGACAGTAATAAACAATAGTAAAAAAATCATTTTCTGGCCAATGTGCACATTTATGTCCAAATTTCTGTGCCTGACAACAATGCACGCCGGAGTGAGAGTAATGCTGGTGTTACTGCACGAGAACTTTATGTAAATGAGATGGCAGCAACCAGCAATCTTTGCAGCGTCTCTCTCTCTGTCATATAGTTTGCTTAGTGACCATTTCACCAGGACCAATTGTTTGCTTAGTGACCATTTCACCAGGACCAATTGCAGTTGCTAAACAAGGAGTACCTGTACTTGGTTGGATCTATATCAAAGGTTTTTCTGCATCCAACAAAGCTAATATTGCAGATTCATGCGTATCAGCTTACAAGGCTATTACAATAACCAGTAGTCTTACATTATGTGAAGCTTGATACACTTTCATGAAACCAGATTGTGTGGGGTGAGTAACTGCAAATTATACCTTCTGTAATCATCTTGTCAATGTTGCTATTAAAATCTTAGGATCACTATTTAACAGAGATATCGGGTGATAACTTGCACATTGGGTAGGATCCTTACCAGTCTTCATAATTACAGTAATACAAGCTTCATAGTATGAAGCAGGCAGGGCTTTATTTCCATAAAATGTCTGAAATATCTCTAGAAATATAGGAACTACTTTCTCCTGAGATTTTTATACCATTCTTCCAACTGGCTGAGAGGCCTTTCTGTATTTTATCATATCAGTACTATCATAGAGTTCCCATAATATTAGGGATGCAGCCAACTCTCCTGACTATATGTCTATGAAGGTTCTCAGTCATCCAGGTGGAATTGTCTGTAGCTTGAATCATGTCAACTGGATTTCTATTTTCTCAGTGGAAACGTTTCGCTCCTTATCCAAGGAGCTTCTTCAGTCAGCAAAGTTAGTAAGGGAATCCTAAATATGTTTCTAGGTACCTAGAAACATATTTAGGATTCCCTTGCTAACTTTGCTGACTGAAGAAGCTCCTTGGATAAGGAGCGAAACGTTTCCACTGAGAAAATAGAAATCCAGTTGACATGATTCAAGCTACAGTCTCCTGACTATAAATCCATTTTTTTTTTGAAAAAATTATTACATTTTTAAAAACATCTATTTGCTGATTAGCTATATTCACATCTGTAGAATATTGATTGTTACAGAATTCAACCAACTGAAAATTAATTTTATTTTACTTAGTGCAATTTGTTCCTGAGGAATCTCTTATCAAAGGTAGCATTTTACTTTATTGTAAATGTTTCAAACAAGCCGCCAATAATATTCCCGTTTTTCCTCCCTGTACCAAATAAATTTATTTAAGCATGAAATATTCCATGTTCAGAGCATATTATTAGTCCAATCTCAACTTAGATCTAAAAGCATGCTACACTTCCTGAGTGTATTTTGTGGCATGTTCTTTCAATGCTTCTTTTACTTCTAATACAAATTGTGATTCAGACATCTTTTTTCTGCCATGAGGAAAAGACTAACATCTTGGCACAAATGAATGCTTTAAATGAATCCCAAACTATCTCCAAATTAGTTGAACCTCCACTTATTTGGGGGGAAAAAATACGTATTTTTTGTTGTTGCACAAACTGCGAATCTTCCAGGAAGCAAGTATAAAAACACCATCTCCCACTACCTGAGATATTTTTGTCCAAACTCAATGAGAAAAAGCGTGATCAGAAATTAAAAATTAACATGTGCCATGTGGGATAGATACCGTATTTTCCGGCGTATAAGACGACTTTTTAACCCAGGAAAATCTTCTCAAAAGTCGGGGGTCGTCTTATACGCCGGGTGTCGTCTTATAGGGCGGGTGCTGAAACCGGAAGCGCTGATGGCGCACCACAGGGGTGCAACTTCACTTCCCCGCCGCACAGCTGATCCCCGCCGCACAGCTGATCGGCGCGGAGATTTTCCACCCGGGCCCTCCCCCCCCCGAATACATCTCCAAGCTTTAGCAGAACAAACCGTGAAGGAGGAGGAGGAAGAGGGTGGTGGTGATGATGGGTGGAGGTTTGTAAAAGCAGATCCAAGCACAAAAGTTAGTGAGTCATTTCGGTGGCAGCTGGAACAGTTTTTTTGACTCCGGCCTCCCTCCCTCTCTCACTCTCTTTCCCTGGCAATGGATCAGTACGGGGGGAGGGAAGGGAGGAGAAGGCAAGGGAGGGAGCGTTCAAGAGAAGTGGATTTAAAAGAGCGGGGGGGGGCTTTGTATACAGATGCCCGCGTGTTAATTCTTTCGGCGGTGATGCGATTCATGCCCGATTTATTTTTAAAGCCACCCCCCCACTCTTTTAAATCCGCTCCTCTTGAATGCTCCCCCCTCTGGTCCCACCCTCCGCTCCCTCCCTCCCTTGCCGTTTCCTCCCTTCCCTCACGACCCCCCCCCCACACTGATCCATCGCCAGGGAAAGAGAGCGAGAGGGAGGGAGGCTGGAGTCAATAAAACTGTTCCAGCCGCCGCTGAAATGACTCAGTAACTTTTGCGCTTGGATCTGCTTTTTCAAACTTCCCCCCATTACCCTCCTCCTCCTCCTTCATGGTTTGTTCCGCTAAAGCTTGGAAATGTATTCTTCACCCCTCTGCCTTGCCCAGGTAATTAAAGCTTTCTCACCCCTCACCCCAATATTCTCCTTCACACACACCCCGCGCTGCCGCGCTTCGCATTACTATTCGCTTTCTACTCCGCTTCCCTGTTTTCTCCCTGCAGTTTTTTACTTTCTACTCCGCTTCCCAATGCATTGGGAAAGCTTTTTTTTCCCAGTGCGTTGGAAGAGGGGTAGTCTTATACGGCGAGTATATCCCAAACTCTATATTTTAACTGGAAAAGTTGGGGGTCGTCTTATACGCCCAGTCGTCTTATATGCCGGAAAATACGGTAAATCAGTACACTCTTGCTATTGGAAATCTTCCTTAACTGGTTGAATCTGTGTTCATCAACAGCAGAACACTTATGTGCAGAATAGGATAACTTATGTTTAGGGAAATTCTTTGCCTGCTTCCTTGCCTTATTTTGGGAACAAGAGAATTCTGCTACAACAATTGATTATGCATCCCATCTTCCTTGGGGGAAGACGTACTGCAGCTCTGTCATGATAGCCATTCCAGTGGATATTTTGGACTATTTAAATCTCCCTCTTTCTACATGACTTTTCAGGACCTTGCATTAGAACAGATGCAAAGAATTATACTTCTCTGTGCCTCACTGTTGCCATGCTAAGACTGCCAACCCTTTGGGCCCGTACCATTTCTTCCTCTTACACAGAAGCACTTGGATACAGTTTTCTTGGATTTTATAACCCAGCTACCACATGTCAATGACCTGGATGCCATTTGATGGCAGTTGATCTGTTGTCTAAGATGGTATAATTCATTCCCTATCATGGCCTCCCCTCTATTCCTGAAGTAGCTCATCTACTCATTCCACAAGCTTTCCAGAACCATGACTTGACCGTTCAGCTAATTTCTGACAGAGGCTCACATTTCACAATATGGTTGCCAGTTTGCTTCCAGGTGTGATTCAAGTTGCTGGTCACTACCTAAAAAGCCTTACATGACATAGGGCCCAGTTACTTGAGAGACTGCCTGGCTCCCATAGTATCTGCCTGGATGGTTCAATCTGGCAGGGTTGGCACACTCCAGGGTCCATCAATTAAACAATGCTATCTGCCTGGACCCCAGAAGCATGCCTTGTCTGTAGCAATGCCTGCTCTCTGGAATAAGGTTACCCCCGAAATTCGAATGGCTCCCACCCTACTGATATTTCAAAGGGCCCAGGCTTCACCTAGGCTTTTGGCAAGGACGACTGATGTCGCTTTCTTCGTTTTTGTTCCCTTCTGGGTTTGTTTTCTTTGCCATCCTTGTTCTTTTGTGTTGTGCTGTTTTGGTATTTTTTGTATTGTTATCTGTTTTTAAATGTTTTTAACAATTGTAAACCGCCTAGAGTCACTGGGAGTTGGGCAGCATATAAATTTAATTAATTAATTAGACAGAAACCTGTGTAGTCACCAGTTTTCTCAAGTGGCCCAGATGTTGGAATTTTAAAATTGTTAATCTTTATAAAACTATGAAGACCACATTTTTACTTGAAAAAATAGCCTCAATTTCCAGAATACTTTCAAATCAATTAACAAGTAATATAAGTTGATTTTTCCCCTATGAAATATGATTAGTCCACTGAAGATACACAACTTGCAGGTAAGAATATATGTCAGGAGTGGCGTACCTATGACCTTCAAATGTTGCAGTACCACATCTTCTAACATTCTTTATCATTGGTCATGCTGGCTGGAGCTGAGGGAGATGTATTCCAGTAATATTCGTTGGGGCAGAAGTTCTGAACTCTGATATATAGTTTTGAAAAGTAACTATCTCTCCATGTAACAGATAAGCACACAAATAGTGTAACCCAAGCCTAGAAATATACGATGAACACAGACGGGGAAGAGTTATTTCAGACAGAGAGCTAATATATAGCTTGCTTCTTCCTGTTTTTATTCTACCATAGAGTATATGGATAGCCCGTCCAATGAATCAAATATTCAAGCCTGTCCCTCCTAAATCAAGAATTCAAAACATGTTCTACCTCAAATACTTCCTATCCAACTGAGAATTAAGGAACTTTCAGTAGCATGAGATCAACAAACTGAATGGCTGCTCTTTTTAAGGCAGGAAGTTTCTCAAGTATTTAAATCTGCAGGCTCAAAAATAAAGTACAACAGATTGAACTGGGATAAACCTTGGATCAGTGCAATGTAAGTTCCCACTTTTGTGTTAGATTATGGCTGGAAAGACCAAAATCTGATCTCTACTCAATAACTATGTGGCCTTTGGGAGGTCATCTCTCAGCCGAATTTTCATCTCAGCGGCAAGGCTAAGATGAGAAGAAGAGGAAAACCATGCCTATCACCTTGAAGTCTTTAGAAGACAGACAGAATGGGAAACCTGGGATAGGTAAGTTAAATGTTTTGGGGAGGTGGAAAGTAATGTACATGCAACCCACCTTCTTTGCAATTCCATCTGCAATACTCTCACAAGCCCCAGACAAGACTTATTTCTCATTATTTCACCAACCAGGATCTAAATGCAATCTACACTAGGATATCCATTTTTTTTCAGATATAAGCACCACATATGATAGAAATGGAACACTAGTAGCCGTGTGCGATGTCCAGCTGGCCTAACAGTTTTCCGGTGATGGTTGGAGTGCACCAAGGCTCCGTGCTGTCACCGCTCCTATTTATATTAGTTATGGATACCACCACACGGGACCTGCAGCAAAATGCTCCCTGGACCATACTCTACGCTGATGATGTCATGCTTGCTTCTACCACTAGGAATGAACTGCAGTAGCGAGTACAGGCATGGAACTACCGTCTCAGCCATTTTAGACTTCGCCTGAACATAAAGAAAACTGAGTACCTAGAGACCGTAACCACCCACGGAACGCTCCAAATAAATGGAGAAAACTTAACGGTAGATATCTTCCGATATCTTGGCTCTCATCTCCAAGGCAACGGTGACATCAGCGGTGATGTGCGAGCAAGGGTGAATGCGGCCTGGCTGCGTTGGTGAGAACTCACTGGTGTGCTTTCTGACAAACAAATGCCAATCCATCTCAAATCTAAGATCTATAAGACAATTGTTCGCCTGTAGCATTGTATGGCACCGAGTGTTGGGCAGCAACAAAGAGTGTAGAGAGCTGTCTCCATGTTATGGAAATGCGTATGCTCCGTTGGATATTGGGCATCTCCCTACTCAACCACGTCACAAATGATACCATTTGACAACAGCTAGGCGTGTCATTAATTACAGAGAAGATGAGAGAAAGCCGGCTTCGTTGGTATGGACATGTCCTTAGAGCGGCACCTTCCACTGTCGCCAAAATAGCTTACCATCTTAAAATCGATGGCTGACGGCCACGTGGGCGACCAAAACAGAGATGGCAGGACACCATCAATAAGGACATGCAAATTGATAGGCTACGCCCTGAGGATGCAGATGATCGGGCAAAGTGGTAACTGACTTATTTTCAAAGCAGGTTCACTTTGTACCCTGCGCTAGCATCCCAATGGCGGGGCAGCTCACCAAATTGTTTGTACAACACGTATACCAGCTCCACGGGGCCCCAGAACAAGTGATAAGCGATCGAGGAGTCCAATTTACTGTACTTCCAAATTTTGGAGAGCCTTGTTGAAATTAATGGGAGTGGAACAGGGTCTGAGTTTGAGTCACCACCCTGCCACGAACGGGGGCTGTGAACGATCAAACCAGGTGTTAGAATAATACCTTAGATCAGAGCTTTCCAAACTGTGTGTGGCGACACAAAAGTGTGTCGCCACACACAGCGTGGTGTGTCGCCACACCACCCGGAAGTGGCGACGCGCACGTGCACGGCGGCAGCCGCCCCCGCCGCACGCCCCCTTGTGTTGCCGCCGCGCACACCGCCGCACACCCTCCTGTGTTGCCACCGTGTGCGCGCGCCCCCGCCGCACTGCCGCTGGCATGTCGCCAGTGGCGGCACTTTGGAAAGCCCTGCCTTAGATGTTATGTAAATTATCAACAGGACAACTGGGAAGAACTGCTCCCATTTGCAGAGGTAGCATTAACAATGAAGTACACCAAAGCACAGGATTCACGCTGTTCAAAGTGGTAAATGGCCAGGATTTCATAGCATTCCCAGATTTACCTAAGCCTGATGCGATAACAGTCCCTCTGGATGAATGGGCAAAACACATAGCTGAAGGGTGGCCAACAATACAGAAAGCATTGCAACACGCAAGGGAGACATACAAGGAATACGCTGATCACAAGAGAGCTCCTGAATGGAAATTAGGAGTAGGGGATAAAGTGTATTTATCCACAAAATTTTTAAATTCTTCACAACCCTCCAAAAAACTAGGTCTGAAGTTTATAGGGCCCTTCCCAATCACTAAGGCGGTCATATAAGTTAAATAAAATAAAATAAAATAAAATAAAATAAAATAAAATAAAATAAAATAAAATAATAAAATAAAATAATAAAATAAAATAATAAAATAAAATAAAATAAAATAAAATAAAATAAAATAAAATAAAATAAAATAAAATAAAATAAAATAAAATAAAATAAAATAAAATAATAAAATAAAATAAAATATAAAATAAAATTAAAATAAAATAAATAAAATAAAATAATAAAATAAAATAAAATAATAAAATAAAATAAAATAAAATAAATAAATTGATCAATGAGGTGACAATGCGACTGCAACTTCCAAAAAACTTCGAAAGAATTCACCCAGTGTTTCACTGCAGTCTATTGAAACCAGTCAAGGAGTCAGAACGCTGGCACCCGCAACAACAAATGCCGGTACCAAAAATGATAGATGGGGAATGTCACTTTGAAGTGCAGGAAATATTAGATGCCAGAGTATATAAGGAGAACTTGCAGTACCTAGTCCACTGGAAACACCTTCCGAAATTCACAAAGTGAATGGGTACACAGCCGCAATGTAAAAGCACCCCGATTGGTAAGGGATTTCCACAGCAAATACCCGGGGAAACTGAAACAAGGGTGGGGTTGATTTTTGGGGTTGCAGAATGTCAGGAATGACCATCCTGACATGGCACCAGCCGGAGAACATTTAAGAAACATAGCCATGAAAGCAATAAATCGGCAGGCGCACAGGAAGGGGAAGTTGATGGTAATTTAGCTTCAGCACCCTGGACCTTCAAACGCGCCGACAGAGGCGTGAGATACTGACTAAGGAAACTAACTGGAAGGGGGGGGGGAATTGAATGGATATATATTGCTACTTGGGAATACTGAAATCACTTGGATCTTTAAAGTGCCTCGGGTCACTGAATGCAATAAAGATTCCTAACGATTCCAGTGCGTTTCGTGTGCGCAGTGCTGATTGCAAACCTAGGACCATCACAGGCAGTTTACTTTGTTTTAGTTTAAATGCTTTGGTTTACCTTGATAATTGTTTAAATATGTTTATCAGAATGATTTTTTTAAGGGTTTAGATGGATGTCTTTACTTTTTGGATATTATCTTTATAAATGAATAATAGTAATAAGATGTAGTTAGGTTATTTTTGTTAGTTTAGCTGGCAGATAGGAGTAAATTATAGTGAATTAGTGAAAGACCCTCTTTCGGGGGGAGATGGGCGGTGGCTAAATTTGTTAAATAAATAAATAAATAAATAAATAAATAAATAAATAATAGTAAATTATAGTGTTAGTTTATTAGATAAAAATTATTTTTGAAGGGTTTTTAATGTTTTTTAATTGGGAGGGAAAATTTGTTTTAAAGGGAATGTGTCAGGGTTCATGTCTATGAATCCTGCCATTAGAATCTATAATACCTTAGTGCTTGTATAGTAGGTGGGAGGGGGAATGACAGTTGAGTGTTATGTCTGCTGCTGGAAGCTAGAGACAGCTAGGCCAAGGTCACGCACCTGCAACGGAGAGGAGATGGGACCGTTTGCTCCATGAGATCATCGCTGGTGAATTGGCGCGCAAAGGGAAGGGTTAAGAGAGCATAGTTTGGCGGGAATCAGTATTCAAGTCTTTAGGAGTGCTTCAATGAACATGTATCCTAAATAAAGCTTTATCTGCATTTCAATGAATTGCATGGAGAAGTGTTTATTGGGACATTGTTGTTGAGATCATCACAGAAAGACTTGAAACTACAATCCAGTCGGTTTATCCTGAGGTTACAAGTGGTAACTCCATTTAGTGCCTCCTGAGTGAGAATCGGCTTGTCCAAGCAACTTCAGCATGGAAGAATCTATGGAATGTTTCCAGACGGAGCAACCAGGCCCCTCTTCAGGTTGGGAAGCGAATTCCAAGGACGGGAAGAGTGCGGCTTCTGAACCCGAAGCAGTTAAGAAAAAAGCCTCTAAGAAGGTGTCTCGACGAAGTGGAGTAGAGACTACCGAACTAGCCATGGCACGCACCCCTCGAGTGGGAGCGGAATGGTCCGTGGGAATTGGAGGCGGCATCCGGGCTGGGAAGGGAAAACGCACGGCTAAACCCAGAGTGACCCAGTCCCAGAGGATGGCTTCACTGGAAGCGAAGACGGCACGTATTGATGGTGAAATGGAGACTATTAGTCACCAACTACAAACCCTTATTCAATCCGTGCAGCAACTGGCTTTGATTTCAAAGCAGGAAGGTATTCCAGGGGCGGATTTACCACCTAAATTGATGACCACGGCAGCAGAAAGCGGCACGTCTAGTGGAGAGGAGGAGGAGGAATCCTCTGGATCCGAAATGGAGGTGCCTCAACCGGCCGTGAGTAAATTACAAAGGGGCCAACCTAGGGTGTTCGCGTTGAACAAACTGAAAACAAGATTTGATGGGGACCCAGCGAAATTGGCTTGCTTTATGACCCATGTCAGGGGTTTTATGGAGGAGTTTGAAGAGTCTTTCTTAACGGAAGAAGCCAAAGTAAGGTACGTCTCAAGTTTCTTAGAGGGAGAGGCTGCTTTATGGCTGGTGGCGTTGCATGACTCTAACTCTCCAGATTTATGGACTTTTAATGGCTTTATACTAGCTTTACGACGCCGGTTTGAAGATACCCTCTCTAAAATGTCAGCTAAAGTGCAGCTGCAGCAGCTACGCCAGGGAAACCGATCTGTTGCCGAATACGCAATGGAGTTTAAAAAACTCATAGGCATGGTCCCATCTTGTCCTGAGACTCTTCAGGTGGAATACTTCCAGATGGGGCTGAAACCCGAGATTTTAGAGATGGCAGCAGGACGGGGTGACCCTGACAACCTAGAATAATGGATTCAATTAGCCGGCAAGGTTGAGAGCACCCAATTAAGACTGAGATCGTACAGGAAGCTACATAGCTCGGGGAAAAGCCCTTTGGGACAGCCCCCGGCGAAGAAGCTAGCTAGAGCCACTGCTTGGGAAGAGGAAAAGGAACGCAGAGCAAAGAGAGGCTTGTGTTTCAAATGTGGCAAAGAGGGACATCGCATTGGTAACTGCCCTCAGAACCCCTCTACAGTAAAAGCAAAGCCAGACAGCCAGCCTTCCAAACCATCTAAGCTACCACCACGCAAGGGAACAGCTCATGCTCTGGAGGACAGCAAGACTCGGGATCTGGTTGGGGGAGAGAACGACTCCTCTGACGAAGAGTTCATGCAGCCGGCGGAAAACGAGCGATGTCTGGCTTGAAGTGCGCCGTGGGCCAGGCATTTGCAGATCGGCGCTCCGATCCGCTGGTGAGTGGAGATTGTCCTACCATGCAGGTTAAGATAAAGCTTGAAACTTTGGATGGGAGGGATCAGAACAATTTGATGGCAATGCTGGACTCGGGGTGCTCAAGATGTTTGATGCATCCTGCCATTGTTACAGGACTGAGACTTAAGTTGCATAAGTTAAAAGTTCCCATCATATTTTGTCAGCTGGACGGGTCAGATATGAAAGGGGGTCCAGTGGAATACTATACAGAAGCCCTAAAAATGACTATTGGGACTCATCAAGAGACTATTAGGTTTATTGTGGCTCCCATTTCCAATCAGCCCATAGTATTGGGGCTCAAATGGTTGAGGGAGCGTAACCCTCAGATTGACTGGGTTTCTGGAGAAATGGAATTTGCAGATGGCTCATATTTGGGAGTTGAGCGGGAAACTGCAGGACTCGGTGTGGTGCGGGAGCTAGCTCAAGCAGCGGTGGCACCGTCACTATATGAGGAGGAGGGGGAGATTTTTTTAGAGACGGAATCAGACCAGATGCCCCCTCATCGGAAAACAGACTGTTCTTTACAATTGGAGCCTGGGGCAGTGTTACCTAAACCCAAGTTGTATTCAATGACTCATAAGGAACTACAAGAGCTGAGGAATTTTATAGATAAGAACCTCAAGCGGGGGTTTATTGAGCCATCCACCTCACCCACGGCTGCTCCGGTTTTATTCCGGAAAAAGAAAGATGGCTCATTACGGCTTTGTACGGACTACAGGGGGTTGAATGCTGTTTGTATTTCTAACCAATATCCGCTCCCGTTGATGAAAGATATGCTGGCTCAACTGACCAAAGGGAAAATATTCACTAAGCTGGATTTGAGAGAAGCGTATTTTAGAGTACGCATAAAAGAAGGGGATGAGTGGAAGACCGCTTTTAATTGCCAATTAGGTTGTTTTCAATATAAAGTCATGCCGTTCGGATTAAGGGGCGGGCCTGGAGTCTTCATGAGCTTAATTAATGAGGTTCTGCATGAATTTCTGTACCAGGGGGTATTGGTATATCTGGATGACATCTTAATATACACAGAGACCATGGAACAACATGTAAAACTAGTAAAAGCAGTGCTCAGAAAGCTTTTAGAAAACAAACTGTATGTTAAGTTGTCTAAATGTGAATTTCACAAAGAAAAATTGGATTTTCTAGGCTACAGAATATCCCATCAGGGCATTGAAATGGATCCCGTCAAAGTTAAAGATGTATTGGCGTGGGAAACCCCCAGAACAAAAAAGCAATTACAATCTTTTCTCGGGTTCGCAAATTTCTATCGCCAGTTCATTCCCGGGTTCGCCAAGATTGCGTTACCATTAACCGATATGTTAAAAACCAAGAAATCGGCTGATGGCGTATTAGCAAATAAACCTCAACCGAAATTAAAATGGACGCCGGCGTGCCAAACGGCTTTTGAACAACTGAAGCAGTTGTTCACTGCAGAACCCGTTTTAAAACATCCTGATCCAGAACGTCCCTTTGTGATCCAGACAGACGCGTCCAATTCTGCGGTTGGATGCGTATTATTGCAAAGAGACAATAATGATCAGTTAAGACCTTGTGCATATATTTCTCGTAAATTTACTGAGGCTGAACAACGTTGGTTGGTTTGGGAAAAAGAAGCTTTTGCAGTGCGACATGCTCTAGCTACATGGCGACACCTGCTGGAGGGTTCGCCTCATCCCTTTGAAGTCTTCACTGACCATAAGAACTTGGAAGCACTTAAAACGCCTCGGAAATTAAACCCTAAACAAATCCGTTGGGCTGAATTTTTCAGTAGGTTTAATTTCACATTAAAGTATTTGCCAGCTGGAAAAAACTTTTTAGCAGATGCTTTATCTAGGCTGCCACAGCATGACACTCAACCAGAACTGATGGTATCCACAGTAATGTCTCCCCAACAATTGGGCTTATCCAACCAGGAGGAACCTGGTTCTGACAATGATGCAGCACCCATACCTGTACAATTGCAAGGGAAGGTGGCTATCACTAGAAGCAAGGCCAAACCACCGAAACCTCTATGTGAACCCTCTCTAGAGAAAGAACTTAAAACCGCTATAGAGGCTGATGATTGGTGGAAAGAGCACAAGCAAACATTAACTGAGGCGAATGGGGTGTGGTGGAATGGAGACAGATTATATGTTCCAGAGGCTGTGAGAAAGGCTATTTTACAACGTTGTCATGATAGCAAAATTGCCGGACATTTCGGATTTGTAAAAACTTTACATTTGGTCAGAAGGCAATTTTGGTGGCCAACTTTGAGGAAAGATGTTAAACAATATGTTTTGTCATGTCATGTGTGTGCATCCATGAAAAAAGCACCCGGGAAACCGGTGGGACTATTGCAAACAGTGGCTGAGCCAACAAGCCCATGGAAACAAATTTCAATGGATTTCATTGTAGACTTACCAGAGAGTAAAGGCAAGACCGTCATATGGGTAGTAACTGACTTATTTTCTAAACAAGCTCATTTCATCCCTTGTAAAGGACTGCCATCTGCTGGTCAACTGGCAAAGTTATTCATCTTGCACATTTACCGAGCGCACGGCGCCCCCTTGCGGATTATCAGCGATCGCGGAAGTCAGTTTACCGCCAAATTTTGGAAATCATTTCTAAAATTGATTGGGACTGAACAGGGTCTTACCTCTGGGCATCATCCGGAGGGTAACGGAGCTTGTGAACGGCTTAACTCCGTGTTGGAACAGTATTTACGGTGTTACATTAGTCATCAGCAAGATAATTGGGTGGAGTTGTTACCCTTTGCTGAGGTAGCGTATAATAATGCTGTTCATCAGAGCACTGGATTTTCACCATTTAAAGTGGCTACTGACCAGGATTTTGTACCTATTCCTGAACTACCTGACCCTGCCATGCTTCAACAAACTGATCCTATACTAGCAGATGAATGGATTACAAAAATACGATCAAATTGGCCGATAATGTTGAATATATTACAAGAAGCAAAAAATTCATACAAAAATTTTGCTGATCGTAAACGGGCTCCAGAATGGCCTTTAGTGGTGGGAGAAAAGGTCTACCTGTCCACAAAACATTTGAAATCAACTCAGCCATGCAAGAAACTGGGGCCTAAATTTATTGGGCCATTTCCCATTGTGAAAGTGATCAACCCAGTAGCCGCTCAATTGGACTTGCCAAAGAACCTTCGTAGAGTACATCCTGTCTTCCACATCAGCTTATTGAAACCAGTTAAACCAGCTGATCAATGGCATCCAGATCCAGTAGCGCCTCCACCTATCATGGTGGGAGATAACGAACATTTTGAAATTGTGAACATTTTGGACTCCAGATTGCACCGAGGAAAATTACAGTACTTGGTGCAATGGAAACATTTGCCTGTGGGGTTTGAGGAGTGGGTTGATAAGATTCATGTTTCAGCGCCAAGGTTATTGAAGAAATTCCATGATCAATTCCCTTCTAAACCTGGTTAACTGCACAATTATTCTTATTTCTGTTTTTCAGATCTCAGTGCCTCCCATTGTCTTGTAGCCTGAAGAATTCTCGAATTTGTCCATGTGCCTTTATGTATACTTGTATTTCTTAACCTTTCTTGTTCTTGGCATACTATTCTTTCTTTTGGAGGGTCGGCATGTCAGGGTTCATGTCTATGAATCCTGCCATTAGAATCTATAATACCTTAGTGCTTGTATAGTAGGTGGGAGGGGGAATGACAGTTGAGTGTTATGTCTGCTGCTGGAAGCTAGAGACAGCTAGGCCAAGGTCACGCACCTGCAACAGAGAGGAGATGGGACCGTTTGCTCCATGAGATCATTGCTGGTGAATTGGCGCGCAAAGGGAAGGGTTAAGAGAGCATAGTTTGGCGGGAATCAGTATTCAAGTCTTTAGGAGTGCTTCAATGAACATGTATCCTAAATAAAGCTTTATCTGCATTTCAATGAATTGCATGGAGAAGTGTTTATTGGGACATTGTTGTTGAGATCATCACAGAATGTTATACTGAGAATTGAAATGTTTTATAGAAATAATGTTTATTATAGTTTAAATTGGAGTAAGAGATTGATATTGATTTATGCATATCTTTGCTATAGAAAGTTGGAAGTCACTTTGTAGTAGTTTGTTTTGTACTTTCACACCATTTTAGTTTTCTTTTTTTTTCTTTGTAGGTTTTTTTGTTTCATCCTTTTTATTTTTATTAAAAATTTTCAACATATAAGTAAGTTTTTTTAAAAAAAAAAGAGAATATGCTGGTGAGTTTTAATCATTACACAGGAAGTGTGCTGGAAAGAAAGGGAATTAAGTAACCAGTTCAAAGTGCAATACTTTGCACAATCAATTTTATTCCTTGAGTCCAGATGCTTGCAAAACATCTCCACCCTATGTCAAATACAGAGCTTGCTTTCATAAAAGAATTTATTAAAAAGAACATACAAAATAACTTTAGCTACCACTCTTCCCTGAATCAGTGCTCCTTCCTTTTTGTTAAGTGTAGATGATGAACTCTGTAACCATTAAGGATCACTATCATTCCCCTTCATACATACACACATACTATATAAGATGTATAGTATTAGAGGGATTTTGCCCATTTTTACTATAAATTTATTTCTAATTTTGTTCTACTGATCACACTGTTGATTTGTCTTACTAAGTACAGGGTTCCCTTTAAATAGGATTCTGTTACCCAACAAAACTTCCAATTCAAACAAGCTTTCACCACTCAGCCCACCCTCCATCATTTAGATCCCACCTGTCCCTTTACTGTACAGGCTGTACTTTTGACTTATCCTTGGGAGTTGTGATTCTACATCTGCTCCAGAATTTAAGGACAACCTGCTTCTACATGTATTCTTTTCTAGGCAATTCCTTCCAACTGAAAGGATTTTTTGTCTTTTTAACTTTTGGTATCCCTACATCTCTAGGTTGAAGAATAAGTAGACTTATCATATAAAAAAGAATACTTTGACCTATGACCCACATCCAATGCTCATTCTGTGCCTGGAAAATATTGGACTCCCTTCCCCAACATTTGGTCTATCTTGTCAGATTCTTGAGGCTGGAAGATTCCTTCCTTAAATGATTGAATCCATCCTCAGCAACAGCAGGACTCATATTTGTGGGCTCAGATACAGGAACTTTAAAGGTCCTTTCATCTATTCCAACCCATTTTCTTGGGAACCCAGAGAAGTGCACCACAACCACTTATACATCCCTCCTTCTTTGAGGGAAGAAATGTCTTTAAAGGAAGAAAATTTTGGAGAATTTAAAAGTATTCATCTCCTTTTCTATAACATTTGGAGGCCCCATATTACATCAGATGTCATTCCCTATATTTCTTCATGCTGTATTTGTCATTGTATCATTAAAATACAGTTTCCTTGAACTTTATAACTGACCTATCATATGTCAGTGACCTGCATACCACTTTGATAATAGTTGATCCCTTTTTTTAAGATGGTCCACTTTATTCCCTACTAGAGACTCCCCTCAGCCCCGAAACACCTAATTTGTCCTTTCAACAAGTTTTAAGGAACTCAGTCTATTTCAACTACTGGATCTAAAGCTCCACCTGTCCTTCGTCTATCATCCACCGCTGGATGGAGAAACTGTGAAATGCTTTGTTGCCTGACCAATAAAAACTGGTCTGATCTTTTACCTATGTCTGAGTTTACTTATAGTAATTGACATCAAATTGTTCCAGAAGGAAAGAGAAGAAGAGGATAACCAGCAGCAAGGTGGGTGGACTCAGTTGCACTGGAGATGAGTACACCATCGGAAGACCTGAAAGACCAAGTTGGGGACAGATTGTCATGGAGAAAATCTATGCGGTTGCTAAGGGTTGACACTGGTTTGATGGCATATAATCAAAATCAGTTGACATCAGGCCTCCATTTCAATGTTACCAATTCAGGCCAACTACAGCTCCCACCTGTACCTGCTATCAAATGCTTCCTAGTCCTCTGCATTCCAGAGGCCTCCCATTTTCTCCAGGAGCTTCAAGCTGCTCAGCAACTAAAGTGGAAAATGCCAAACTAAGAAGTCTGATGCCAGATATATCTGACCATGCCCTGTAATCATACAGATCAACCCTGTGGCCTTTTCTCTGCAGCTTCCATAAGCACTAAACTACCATCCAGTTTTCCACCATTCCCTCCAGGTCCTCCCAGCACTTGCCTCTTGTGCACATCTGCCTCATCTCCTCAACTTGGTGGGGGGCAAGAAAGAATTCATGGTGAAAGGTACTGAGATGTATTTTGGATTTTTGACACAGAGGGAGGAGACTGCCAAACCTGAAGCTGAAAGAGAGACTTCTGGAATGGGAAGAGTTTTTGATGAAGTACTAAAGATTACTGCAGACACAGACTGCAGCCAGGAAATCAGAAGACGTCTACTTCTTGGGAGGAGAGCAATGACAAATCTTGATAAAATAGTTAAGAGCAGAGACATCACACTGACAACAAAGATCCGCATAGTTAAAGCAATGGTATTCCCTGTAGTAACCTATGGCTGCGAGAGCTGGACCATAAGGAAGGCTGAGCGAAGGAAGATAGATGCTTTTGAATTGTGGTGTTGGAGGATAATTCTGAGAGTGCCTTGGACTGCAAGAAGATCAAACCAGTCCATACTCCAGGAAATAAAGCCAGATTGCTCACTTGAGGGAATGATATTAAAGGCAAAACTGAAGTACTTTGGCCACATAATGAGAAGACAAGATACCCTGGAGAAGATGCTGATGCTAGGGAAAGTGGATGGCAACGGCCAACAGGAAGCTCTGGCGTGGGCTGGTCCATGAAGTCACGAAGAGTCGGAAGCGACTGAACGAATACACAACAAACTAAAGAGGGAGAAATGCCCTACTTCCTATTGTCCTCTGTGAGGAGGAGGAAGGTGAAGGGGGAAAATCTAGCAAGATTTAGGGGGAAAGAAGGGAGCCATACACTCCAATTGCCCCCAACCAGGAGAAGAATAAGCACCTGAGACTTTCAGACTCAGAGGGGGAGGGGAAGAAGAAAAGAGGAGGTGGTGGTGTAAGGGCTCAGACTGGTAAGACAAGAACCAGAAATATCCAAGCTAGAGAGAACCACATAACTTTTATAAAAACCTATGAATATCTGAGTTACTACTAAAGCTATTAAGAGGCTGAACTTATCGGTTCACTCAGACAGGTAGAAGGAAAAAGCCTAGAGTTTGAATTCTATAAGTATAAGAGAGGGAGGGTGGGAGACAGTGAGAGAAACTCTGATTTCTTTGCACGCCAATGTTATGTTTAAGACTTTATTCTTGTCTGCCATATAGATTCTACTCTAGCCAAATTATATTTGAAAGTCTTCTGGCAATTTAAGCCAAGTGCTGAATAAGGGATTTGCCTAAGAAGTAATCAATATGATGCTTATAGGTACATGTGCACTCAGTAGGCTCCTTACTTATGTCTGGCTGGTACCACGTAGTCTTCTAAACAGCCAATTCCTGGCAATTCTTTACTGGGAGGGAAAAAGAAAGGTGGGGAAATTAAAATCACTGTTATTGTCAAAATGAAATCAAGAAATTTTTCAACTGTTTCCTGAGAAGAAAATGAATCCACTCTTTCTTTCCACAGAATATTGCTCTGGAGAAGGAACTGGATTTTTTTTTGAATGTGTATTAGTGGTGGGCGGCATTAGATATCTGCATGACAGGGAGAATGAAGGTGTGCAGTTATATCCTCCTGAATAACTGCCTAGACACATAAGGTCTCAGGCCCCCCAAATCACCTACTTCTGCTTTACCTGTTTTTCTGAACTTTAAAGTAGCCAAATTCCAAATTAAAATATATTTCAGATTTCGGCAGGGAAAAAGGAATATGACATAGTATGTTTACAATAAAATTATCCACCAAGATAAAAGTAGTCCTTTCTTCCAATCAGTTGACAACCTTATCACATGGAAAGACACATAGCTATTTAAAATAGCAGGATTTTATAATGGTAAGTTACTCACTCCTATTCTAAGTTTTTTTTTTAGAATTGATTCTAGATGAAATGAGCTATTATTCATGTTTCTACTGAATTCTAGTTCTCTTATATAATAGGATAATGAAATTCCTCTCCCTCTAAATACATGCATATGAAGGAAATTACTTTTTACACACCTAAATCTTTAATGTTAGGCTATTTTTCAATAATATACTAGATTTAGTAGGAAATCAAACTGAATGATAATTCTCTTGGCTGTGATACTTATACCCATGAAGTTCTAATTCCTCCTTTGAGGAGAAAAGTCCCTTGTATTATACCCAAAAATAGAGAATTACATAACTTTGACCATGATTTTAACTTATTCCATTTTTAAGGGCAGTCTATACTACGTGATTTTACAATTTAATCACTGAATATAAAGTCACCATGAAGAATTCCTTGTAAATCAAAGCAAAACCATAGCTATTTTACTACTGTTAATGTGTTTATGGAAAAACCATTCTACTGGGATACTTTCAATAGATTTCCAATTGAACAGATTTTCAGGCCCAGAAAAGCTTTTCAAATTATAGCAAACGAATACATACCATAACATGGGTATGTATATTTTGAGAGAGAAAGAGAAGATGAACTGTACTGTCAAAGGCTTTCACGGCCGGAGTTCAATGGCTGTTGTGGGTCTTCCGGGCTGTGTGGCCATGTTCTGGAAGTTGTGGTTCCTAACGTTTCAGAGATTTTGCTTCTATCTGTGCTCCTGCCCTCTGAAGATGCTGGCCACAGATGCTGGCGAAACGTTAGGAACCACAACTTCCAGAACACGGCCACACAGCCCGGAAGACCCACAACAGCCATAGAAGATGAACTACTTAAAAGTGATTCTTTGGGTTACCTATACAGCACTTCTCTTCTTAAGATGCTTTTACTAAGATTATAGAGATTCTGAATAGAGATATACATTCTCACAGTGCCACTTATCAATAGTGATGCTATGAGGATGGGATCAGAGCTAGCAATGACTGATGAGGAAAGAGATCTTGGGGTAATGGTAAGTAGTTCAATTAAGGTATTGACAGTGTGCATGTGGTGTGAAAAAGGCCAACATCATGGTAGGGATAATAAGAAATGGTATTGAAAATAGAGCTGCCAATATCATGATGCCTTTATATAAATTAATGGTGCAATTGCATCTGGAATACAGTGTGCAGTTCTGTTTGCCATACCTCATAAAGGAGATAGTAAAACTAAAGAAGGAGAACTAAGATTATCAAAGGGTTGGAGCAGCTTCTCTATGAGGAAAGATTGCAACATTTGGGGCTTTTTAGTCTAGAAAGGAAGTGAATTAGAGGGGTGATTGAGGATGATTGAGGTGTACAAAATTATGCATGGTGTGGATAAAATGGATAAGGGGAAACTATTTTTTCTTTCCCAAAATACTAGAACCAGAGATCATCCAATGAAATTGAATCTTGGAAGAATCAGGACAGACAAAAGGAAGTTTATTTTCCACAACATGTAATTAAACTTTGGAATTTTTTACCACAAGATGTGGTGCTTGGCTGGCTTCAAAAAAAGGTTGGACCAATTCATGGAAGACTTGGGGATCAATGACAATTAGCCTTGATGGCAGTATGACTGCCTCTGAAGGCCATCTCCTGGGAGACTAGTAGGCTTCCTTGTACAGTTGGTTGGCAACTGTGAGAACAGACTGCTGGATTAGATGGGTTAAGGGTCCAATCCAGCAGAGTACTACTTATGTTCCTGTGTTCTTATTAAGAGTTTTGTTTGTCACAGAGCTTGAGGCCGATTTAGGCTGAGTGGAAGAGACTGGCCCAAGGTCACCTATTTGGCTTCCATGCCTAAGGAAGGACTAGAACCTGGGTCTCCCTACTTCTATTCCAACACTTTAACCATACCACCATGCTGGCTTTCTTTTATAAAAGACTGAACTACAGAGCTATTTTAGATTCTACCTGGTTTGAGGAGAGGAGGTGTGCTGCAACACTACTTTTCAGGATGATCAAAACACATATTATTGTGAAGAATCAGATCTGCAGAGACGCACTGGCATCTCTTCTGGCAAATGTTTACAATTTCCTATGGAAACTGATCAAGCACAGAAAATTAGGGCTTTACCCAAAATGACTTCTATATGCATATGCTTTCAACTTCCAGCCAAGAGTACTTATTTCCAGTTTTACTAATGCATTTTTTTTAACTCTTTGCTATGTCAGTATTTTCTTTAATTAGAAGCACTTTCTGCCTTTGAATCCAAAGCATGGCACAGCCCTACTATTTAAGTTAGGAGGTTTGAATACCTGTGAAGCATCGTCACTATTTATATTGATTTTAAAATAGAATTTTAGGCATTCACATGAATTAAATCAAAATATTTCTCAGAATCAAGGCCACATCAATTATATCTTTCAGTCTGTGGTTTCATAAAATAAGTTACACATGCCAGCATGTTTTCTTCCAATTCCTATTTTAAATGTGTTTACAGATTTTGAAAGGCTGACTAGGCGGTATTACTACTCTTACCGTTTCAAATCAGCTACTATTCCATTCATATAAATATTTATTTTATATTCTTCCCTCTTTTTTCCATAGCTTTACTAAAATGCAGGAAAATTATTCTAGCTCTAAGCAATGTTACACAAAGCACAGAAAGGGAGTAAAAATAGTCAATGAAAAAAAATTAAAGGCATGAAATGAGCAAAAAAGAAAAATAGAGACAAACCTAATCTAAATCAATATTATTCACTATATATTATTATTCCACTATATAATATTATTATTCCACTATATATGGAAAAAATTCACTATAGCTTTCCATACCTTTCTGTACCCATAAACCATCCTCCCTTCTACCATGTCGATATGCCACTTCATCCTTTTGTTCTTTAAACTTGTCTGTTTCTGAAGATTACATCAACTCCATCCAACTATCCTCTTCCTCTCAGCCAATTCACTCTTAATACCCTCATGCAACATACTATAGCAAAATCTACATTAACAAGTTAAAGATTTAAGTGTACTAAAATTCTGAATTTAATGGACTTCCGGGTAGAAACATGGCAGACTAGCACATCTCTGTGAAACAGCGGGGATGACTCAGAGGCAAAGACTGACAGCTGGGGATATGCCCAAGATAACGGAGCTTCTCTGGACAAGAAGAAGCCATGAGATTGCAGACATGAGCTCCAGGGAGGCAGCTCCTCACGATGAAGCCAGTAGGGTCCAGCGGGACCCTGCAGGCAACCTGCGAGTAGAGTGCTGGGAGCTACAGGTGAAGACACCATGCTCATAGCCTTGCACAAAGCCTTTTTTAAGGACAGTGGGTCTGCCCGATCCACTTTCTAAAGTACATTTAAATGGAGCAAATTTAAAGTGTAAAGAGACCTTCAGAGCAGTACAGCACCTAAAGCCACCTGGATGAGTGTACCTTTGATCAGGGAAAGATTAAAGTAAAAAGAAGGAACCAGCTACAAAGATTTTAAAAGAATTAAATGCAAAAAGCTTACCAGGTTTTTGGAATAAGAAAGTTAAAAAATGGACTAAAGGGACAGTTAAATTTGGAATATTGCTTCATTTAAAGTATCTTTTGAATTAAATAAACAGATAATATATATCTCCACAGGAAAGAATGTTTAAATGTGTTAAGGAAGCTGATTGGCTGACTGTGTTAAACAAAGAGATAAGTAGAAAAAGAAGGGAAACATGAAGTTCATAGAAGAGGATACTATTTCATCAGCCAGTAAGATTATTACATGTGTATAAAATGGATATATATTGAAATACCCACAACGGAAGATAAAATAACAAGTACTTTTGTGGAATACTAAATCTTTGATGAACTTTTTGCTGAAAATGGAGTTAAAATGATTTTTAGATTGGATGATTTAAAAAGTGTTAAATAAGGGGATGAAGGGATTATGGTTATGTTTATGGGATTATGAGGGAGGAGGGATAATAATTTTGGTTGTAACTGCTATAATGAAGGTTGGAAGTGACTTCTTTAATTAACTTTTCCTTTCTTTTCCTTTAGCTGTCTTTTTCTTTTTTTCTTCTTTCCTTCTTTTATATATTTATTTTTTTCTTTTATTCAAGTAAAAATTCTTAATAAAAATTATTAAAATTCAGAATTTAATGGCACGGCACTTATTTAAGACTTGACAGTTACAAAAACAAGACAAGATCTGTATGACAGTGGAACAGTCTACCTACGAAGTTGTGGGTTCTCCATTTCTGGAATTTTTTATGAAGTGGTTGGGCACTTGAGTTTGCAAAAAAAAAAAAAAGTATTCTCCAAATATCTGGAGGAATGTTTTATAGACAGATGAGTGGAAAGTGTAAATTTTCAGATTATCTGGAAGTTGTTATGTCTGGTAAAATCAATCAGTGCATTCCACAATAAGGTGTTCATACCAACTGTCAAGCATGGATGTCGTATAGTTTGCTGCATTTAATTTGTGATCACTGAAGAAAGCATGAATTCTGTTTTGAATCAGAAAATTCTACAAGAAAATATCATGCCATTTGCTTGGTAGCTGAAGCACAAGTGGGCCATGAAATAAGAAAATGGTCTCAAAATACAAACAAATCTACAAAAGAATCAATGAAGAACAAAGGCAATGTTTTTGAATGGCCGTATCTAAATCTTATAGAAACACTGTGGTGGGACTTAAAACATGCAGTTCACCCTGAAAAAAACCAACATCATCATATGTTACTGAGCTGAAACAGCTAACAGAGAGGAATGGACCAAAGTTCTTTGATCCTAACAGAGAGGAATGGACCAAAATACCTACACAATGTCAGAGCCATATTTCCAATTACCAGAAGTGTTTGATTACAATTACTATAACTAAAACATGGTAAAAGCAGTTATTGAATCTAAGGGGTACCGTATTTTCCGGCGTATAAGACGACTGGGCGTATAAGACGACCCCCAACTTTTCCATTTAAAATATAGAGTTTGGGATATACGCCGGAAAATACGGTACCCGCCGTTTGGCTCCACGACGGGCTCCAAAGTCGCCCACAACGCGTTTCCTACCAGGCTTCCCGAAACGCGGCCAATTCTGGGCCCCCGCTCCATTTAAAGCGCGGCTGGGAGGGGAAGGGAAGGCGAAGCGAGGCGCCCGTTGAGCGTTGTGGGCGACTTTGGAGCCCGTCGTGGAGCCACTGCGTTTTGCCCCCTCCCTTCCCAAGGCTGCTCCGAGGGAACGGAGCTCGCTCCCCCCTCCCCGCGTTTCTCCCGCGCTCGTCCTCCTGCTCTTCCCTGGGGGCTGCGTTCTGGCGAGCGGCTGCACTTGGCCAGGAGAGGTCTTAAACGGCGAATACCGTATTTTCCGGTGTATAAGACGACACCCAGCGTATAAGACGACCCCCGACTTTTGAGAAGATTTTCCTGGGTTAAAAAGTCATCTTATACGCCGGAAAATACGGTAAATAATTTTTGTTATTGGCACATATATTGGATGCCCTTTTTAAATGAAATAAATGAAACAAGTTCTAAACATTTAGTGTTACTTGTTCACTCACACTTCCATTGTATTATCTCTGCTCATCTGACAAGACATGACAGGCTTGGCATGCTCTGAGTCCCATCAATTAAGCAGTGTCATCTTATAGGACCCAGAAGGCATGCCTTCTCTGTCACTGTGCCTACCTTATGGAATAATATTCCCTGCCAATTCATGGCCCCAACCCTACCAGCTTTTAGAAAGGCCTGGAAAACCCAGTTGTTCCCCAAACACTGGGCCATGATGTTGGGTCAGCCTGTCTTCAATACTTTGGATGTGAGTTGCCTCTGGCATAATGTGTTTTAATGATTTCTATTGTATTTTTTAATGTTTTTAACCCTCTGCAGCCATACAAATCAAAATAAAGAAATTATTAGTAGGGCCCACATGAAGGTCTCACACCATTCAGTGACAAAGATATGCATAAGTTCAGAAAATGCAAAAGACGCAATTAGTTTTTCCACTACACTATATGGCTATGCCAAAGAAAGCAATGTCAATCAGGACTTAATTTTAATCTTGTATGAGAAGACTGGTTGAAAGGTAGAAAAAGGTAAAAAAAAAAGTAAAAAATATAGTTTTGGCAAAGTTAGCTGAAAAATTGTTGCTTCTGCTGAAAGTTGTCAGAAAAAAATATCGGTCACAGGTCACTAGTAAAAATATTTTAAAGAACTTGATTGAATTTATAATTGAATATAAATAATTTCTTATAAAAATTATCCAGATAAGAAAACATTACAGCAGCATTCAGTTGCTCACTGCATCTTAATCATAACTCCATATCCATTTTAACAATTACTTTGCAAGCTTTGTTGCTTTACTTCTACATATTTATATTTCAATTCAATTTATACAACGGAGTAACCTACTGTAGAACAAAGTTAACCATTTATATTTTAAAATCATGAAGTCTCTGCACAACCGCAAACTCATGATGAAAACAAGAAAGGGCAGAAGAGGCAGATGACACTTAAAATTACCTACATCTTTATGAAGTTCCTACACATAACAAAACACTTATAAAAGCAATGATGCAAAAGATGATCTATTATTATATACTGCAGTATGAAATGTTACTCTAAAAGCATTTCCACACTGCACCAACTCTCCAATTGTTTAAAAGCAGTTTGAAAATGTAGTGATCTCTACTTCTGCTGACTCAAATACACTGAAAAACAAGAAATACAGTCAGGAGCAGAAATATTGGAACAAGGATAACTGTTTTGGCAGTTGACCTCTGTACACCACCACATTGAAGTTGAAAGGAAACACACCCAGATGGGAGCGAAGTCAGGATTCTCAGCTGAAATTCAAGGGGGTTGACAAAAGTGGGGCACTAACGATTCAGGAAATACAGCCAGTGGCATACACACACCCATCATTGGTGGCTCATACGTAATGGAACAAATGGCTGACAAGCAGCTGCTTGGCCAGGTGTGGCCTGTTTCCTGGGTACCCCATGACCAATCAAGCAGATAAAAGGCTTGGAGGTGGTTCTGAGTGTTACATTTGCATTTGGTAGCTGTTCACTGGAACTCCCAACATGAGATCCAAAGAGGTGTCCATGCGAGTGAAGGAGGCCATCATTAGACTGAGGAAACAAAATAAACCCATCAGAGAGATACAAAAACATCGGGAGTGGCTAATACAACAGTTTGGAACATCCTGAAAAAGAAGGAATTAACTGGCAAGCTCAGCAACAGCAAAAGGCCTGGAAGACCACGGAAGACAACTAAAGTGGATGACCGCAGAATTCTGCTCATGGTGAAGAGGAACCCTGTCACAACATCTAGCCAGGTCAAGAACGCTCTTGAGAAGGTAGGCATGTCATTGTCAACATCTACAGTCAAGAGATAGCTTTATGAATGTAAATACGGAGGCTTTACAACAAGGTGCAAACCACTGGTAACGCTCAAGAACAGAAAGGCCAGATTAGACTTTGCCAGCAAACACCTAAAAAAGCCTGCCCAGTTCTGGAATAAGATTCTTTGGACTGATGAAACCAAGATTAACTTGCACCAGAATGATGGGAAGAGAAAAGTATGGAGAAGGTAAGGAACAGCTCATGATCCAAAGCATACCACATCATCTGTCAAACATGGTGGAGACAGTGTTATGGCATGGGCATGTATGGCTGCCAATGGAACCGGGTCACTGGTGTGTATTGATGACCTGACTGCTGATAAAAGCAGCAGGATGTATTCTGAAGTGTATAGGGCTATACTTTCTGCTCAGATTCAGCCAAATGCTGCCAAACTGATAGGACACCGCTTCATATTGCAGATGGATAATGACCCAAAACATACAGCAAAAGCTACCCAAGAGTTTCTCAAGGCAAAGAAGTGGGATGTTCTTCAATGGCCAAGTCAGTCACCTGATCTCAACCCAATAGGGCATGCTTTTCACTTACTGAAGACAAGACTGAAGGCAGAAAGACTCACAAACAAGCAGCAGCTGAAGGCAGCTGCAGTAAAGGCCTGGCAAAGCATCTTGAGGGAGGAAACTCAGCATTTGGTCATGTCCATGAGTTCCAGACTTCAGGAAGTCATTGACTGCAAAGGATTTTCATCCAGGTATTAAAGGTGATCCTTATGTTTGTAATGATGTTGGTTTGTTCCATTACTTATGAGCCACCAACGATGGGTGTGTGTGTATGCCACTGGCTGTACTTCCTGAATGGTTAGTACCCCACTTTTGTCAAACCCCTTGAATTACAGCTGAAAGTCTTGACTTCGCTCCCATCTGGGTGTGTTTCCTTTCAACTTCAATGTGGTGGCGTAAAGAGGCCAACTGCCAAAACAGTTATCCTTGTTCCAATATTTCTGGTCCTGACTGTAAAAAACATGGCTCCATCCAAACTTCTGCAGATCTTACAACAACAAAAGGAAACAACAAAAAAACCAAGAAGACTGTTATCATACTGGCTTGTACCCTGACAAAAATTTGTCACTTCGCATGTTTACTGATCCTGGGCTACAGATGTATCAGGTCAGTATTCCCTTTACCCAGGGGTGTCTAACCTGCGGCCCTGAACAGCTAGCAATGCGGCCCAGCCCGGCCCGGCATGAGCCTCCTGTCCCCACCGCCATGCCAGACTTGGATGAGGATGAGCCGACTACCGGAAGAGGCTGGCATGGCACGAAAGGGGAATCCAAGCCAAAGCTGCCAATTGGAGGCAGCCCGGAAGAAGAAGCCCCTCCACCAATTAGCGCGTGGCAAAGGAGGGCGGAGAGGAACAAAATTCAAAGATATAAAGGGCCAGCACAGCCGGTCATTACCTGCTGCCTGCGCGCGCCGAAGAAAGCTACCCCCAACGCCACGTGTAGCCCTGGACCCGAGCCAAGGGACGCCGACACTGACACCGACTCCTCCACGCCAAGCCCTGCTGCCACCGCAGAAACCCTTCCAGGCACCAGCCCAGCTCTTGCCTTGCCGCCGGTTCCTGCCCCGTGTCCTGCCGCCGCCACAGAATCTGCTCGGGAAGCCTGTCCAGCCTTTGCCTTGCAGCTGGTTCCTGCCCAGAGCCCTGTTGCTGCCTTCCCGGTCCTTGGAAGCGCCACATGGGTAAGCGCCACATCCTTGTCCTCCTGCCCCACAATAGAGTCAGCGCCTGCATTGATTTTCTTTTTTTAAATATTCTTAGGAGGGAAAAATGCCCCAGAATTCATTAAACTTTTTCAAATGGAATGCATAGAGTTGAAATCAGACATTGAAATCAGACATTCAACTTAAAGAAAAATTTGATCATGTCTCTCTACTGGACTTTTATAAGACCTATCTTCCCAGAGAAAAATATCCCTTGCTTCACAATCACGCCTTATTCATGACATCGCTTTTTGGCAGCACGTACATTTGTGAGCAACTATTTTCAAGGATGAAGCACACGAAAAGTAAAATTAGAATTAAAATTTCTGATGAGCACCTTGAGAACTCACTAAGAATTGCAACCACTTTCATTGAACCAGACATTGATGCATTAGTTTCACAAAAACAAAGTCAAATATCCCACTAGTTTTATGTTACCCTGTTAAAATTTTATAATAAAAATATAAAAAAATAAATGAAGTTTTATTACTTATATACATTAACTATATTATATACAGTATTTTATGTGTGGCCCAAGACAATCCCTCTTCACTCAATGTGGCCCAGGGAAGCCAAAAGGTTGGACACCCCTGCCTTTATCAGACTTCCAAGAGCAGCTGAAGTTCAGAAAGGGAAGCAAGAGTTCCTTCCAATAGGGAAATAATCCATTCCCAAGGGCTACACAGTTCCAACATTTCCAGAAAAAAAAAAGCCTCAGAGCAGTTATTTCTGCACCACAGTTGAGCCAGAAACTAAAGGCAAAGGACTGCAGATCCAATCATGGAGTCATGCAAATGTGTAAATACCCTAAGACTGTTCTAGAAACATATGATTTGTTTTGTTTTGTTCACTAACACAAACTCCAGTTCATACAAGCTGTTTTGCAAATAGTATACATTTCTAAACAGAAACAAGGTCATTCACAAAAGCCCTATGCAAACGTTTGCCTATACATATACAAGGCTAAGAGACTGGTGCATATAGAAGCTCTGCTTAACATTTCCATTATGTGTAGCTACACATAATGTACATTTACACTGCATAAATGTACATTTAGCTACATTTATATTTCATATATTACATAAATGTACATCTAGCACAAAGAACAGAAAAAAAATACTATAAATGCATTATAAACTATCAGCAATCTACTTTTGTAGGTTAAGTTAGCACACAAATATCTTTGCTCCCCAGGACATTAGTGGTAGGACTTGCATGTGTGATGATGTCCCCAATCCCCTTAAGTTCATATACCTGCATAGGGGTATCATGCTCATATCTTTATTGTGTTCTCAGTTTTCCTGTGTGCAGTTAATTTCAGCAACATGAATGGCTTTTGCTTTTATATATTTTACTAACTTTTTAATAAATCAGTTTGCAATTATTTTTAGCAAGAAAGAATACATATTTGAAGAATAAATGATCACATATCAACTGATACACTATTTCTTATAAGTATGCTGGCAGTATCAAAATACTCAAGTTGCCAATTTTTTGAATCCATATTCTTGCAATACACCAGCCCTTAAAACCAAACTAGTTAAAACTAAATCCAAATCAAGTGTAATTAGATAATTAAAATGTTTTAAGTCTATCTTTTGCTATAGAACTTCCCCAGTTGGCCATTAAGACTGGTACCAGAAAGAACCACAAGATTATTTTATACAATTGTTCTCATCGCTCAGACATAAATCAGTACAAATAAATTACCACACAAGTTCTACTTCTATACACAATCATACAGATTCCACAGCAACTGTCCATGTTCCTAACCTAGTGACACTCAGACTGATGTTATATATGCTTGTGCTGTCTAAGTAATGTTAAAACAAAGAAAACTATTTAGTATACATTGTTTCTATCATTTATATATGGTAGTATATAAATGGAAGAAATAAATATTAATATAGGCTAATAACAAACATAAGAAATTGACCAGACTACCATGAAAAATAAGTATGTCTTAAAAATACCCTTATAACCTTTTTCCATTTCATTAATACACAAGGATTCCATGGCAGATAATTCATTATAAAATAGATTTATCAAAACTAGATTTAATCAAAACTATTTGATAAACAGATTTATCAAAACTCCACAGCATCTCAGATCATAACTGGAAAATTTACATTGTATGACACACAAAAAAAACCCATTATTTATTTCTAGGGGAATCAGAAGTGTTTAATCAATTCCAAATGAAAATGAAAAGACAACTACCCTTCTGCAATAGCATAATCCCGAGGAACCGCCTCACCCGGTCAGGCAGAGAAGGCATGTTACGGAGCCTGTCCATGAGAGATAGTCGATTGGCAGGGTCCAGGAGGAGGGCCTTCTCTGCCATGGCACCCACCCTCTGGAATAAGTTACCCCCGGAAGTGAGGCAGGCCCCCACTCTCCCAGCCTTCCGGAAGGGGGTTAAGACTTGGTTGTGCCACCTTGCTTGGGGTGGGAGGGGGGATAGCCAATCATGGGGGTGGTTGGCACCTTGATGGGGCCAATGATGAGATCGTTATTTGGCATCTTGGACTTTATATTTTGCATTTTTATATTTATGTGTATTTATATTTATATTGTATGGTTTTATCGATATTTTAATCTTTAATCTTTAATTGTTTGTAAACCGCCCAGAGTCGTTGCAATACGAGATGGGTGGTAAAGAAATATGATAAATAAATAAAATAACAGAGACAGTATTTAGTAAATAGCATAATATTTTTTATTTACAGTAACGCTGTCAACTAAAGGGTTTTTAAAGCATATTCCTAATATACAAAATATGTTGAGGTGAAACTGGATAGGGTTCCATAGAAATAGATAGAACTCAACTAAATTATTTGTTGGCAGGTTACTGCAAGGAAAAATAATTACATGAAAATTCAGAAAAAGGTATGACGGGTAATAATTATATTAAAGTATGACCCAAAGAAGCAAAAACTTACTTTCTTCTAGGAATAACTTAAAACAATACATTTCTCAAAATGACTAGCATTCAACTTTTTGGAGCAATTATTGTTTGAAAGTCAAAAAAAGCAAAGGTAAGAAGATACTATATATGTTGCATATAGAAAAAAAATGACAAAAAATTTATTGTTGATTCAAAAGACACAAAATGGCATGCAAGCTTCTGAGTCCAGAATTCTTCATTGGACAAGATAAGGGGATGACTTTGGCTGTTTTGAAACCAAAGAATTTACATCTTGTTAGCCTTAAGATGAAATATAAATGCAACTAAGCATTTTTTTTTCTTCCGCCCTCCACACACATCTTTCCCCCCGAGCTACGTTTATCTGGTATGATAAATGGTTCTGGAAAACTGAAAAGTTTTCGTAGTGACTTTTGAACTGGTCAAACATGCCATTACAGATAGTCCTTGAGTTACAACAGCAATTGGGACTGGAATTTGGGTCGCTAAGTGATGCGGTCATAAAGCTCGACATCGCATGACCGCATCGCTTAGCGACAGGCAATCCTGGCACTCCCCATTGCTGTTGGTAACCAAAGCTCCTGGTTCTTAGCCAAGGACCCACCCAAATCCAAGCCATTCCTGGCTTGGTCCCTCCCAGTTCCAAGCCTCAGTTCTTCCAAGGTAAGGTACTGCCTCCCCTTCAACTCCCCCCAACAGCCTATCCCCATCATCTCTGCCCTTTTGGCTGCCCTGCACTCTGCCTTGCAGAGCAGCAAGCAACCCCAGAGCCACACAGCTCTGGGGCTGTTTGCCATGCTGCGGCTCAGGGGTTTCTTGCTGTGCAATGTGGAGCGAAGTTGCAGCTGCCCCAGCCTGGCCCAGCACTGCAGTGAGAAAGCCCAGCCCAGCTCCAGCCCTCACCACCCTGTACTCCGCCACCCCAGCTGACCTTCGCCGTCTTCTTGCTCCCGCTGCTGACAAGGCGTGCCCGGCCTGGCCTTTTGCGAGGCAGCTGCTAGCCACATGAGGCCTTCTTTCCCAGATCTCGCCAGGAAACTGCCACGCATGGCCAGCAGCTACCTTGCGAAGGGCCAGGCCAGGCATCCCTCACCAACAGTGGGAGCAAGAAGATGGCGAAAGTCAGTTGGGGTGGTGGAGCGTAAGGCGGCAGATGCCTCAGAGTGCAAGGGGCAAAAAGGGCAGAGATGGGGGGGAGATAGGCAGGTGTGGGGAATTGAAGCACCCCTGCAGTCGTAAGTGCAGAAGGGCTGCCAAGCACCCAAATTTTGATCACGTGACCGTGGGGGTGCTGCAGCAGCCGTTAACTTCAGGGACTGGGTGTAAGTACTATTCATTTAGCACCACCATAACTTTGAACGGTCCCTGAACGAATGGTCATAACTCAAGGACTATCTATATTATTTAATGAAACATTTCTAGTTACTATCTTAGGTCTCTCCGATTCAATCCCAACCATAATTTAAGTCCTTTTTTCTTCTTTTTAATTTAGTCTAGACCAAATTTCCCTAACCAGCTGCTCAATGAGAATTATGGGAAATGTACTTCCATTATACATAGAGGCACTAGACTGGAGAAAACTGCTCCAGATCCAGTTCATGACCATTTCACATTAGCAATCCAGTAACTTATTTAACAAACGTATTTTAATGTTTTATGCAGCACTGACAGAATAGGCTTTGGCACCTAGGCACCCAACTACATATATGTCTACTCTAAGTGAAACATCCCATGACCGCACTGGAGTTATGTCAGTTCCACTGTGGTCGGTAAGTGAATCACCCACAGTCGTTAAGCACAACATCACGACTGTGACTTGCAACTTACTGCCGGCTGTTCCATTGTCTTTGATTCTCGGAAGCCAGCTGTCAAGCTCGCAAATGGCAATCACGTGACTGTGGGACGTTGCCACCTTTGTAAATGTGTACCGGTTGCAAAGTGCCCAAATTGCGTTCACATGGCCACAGGGATGCTGTTAACGGTCGTACGTTCAAGGACCAGTTGTAAAGCTACTTTTTCAACAACGTCGTAAGTTCAAATGGTCGCTAAACAGGGCAGTCATTAACCAAGGACTACCTATAGTATATAGAGAAGCCAGGAAGCTATTCAGGAAGTAGAACATTATAATTTAGGTTCAAAATATAAAAGTCTTCTAGTTCTATGTTCATTCAAGTGAGCTTTTGTTTTCTTTTAATGTGATAAACAGTGACAGCCAATTAACTGTACGAAAATGCAAAATACATTTTGGTTAAGAGTAATATCTACAGTTTTATATTCTCCTATGCACCCATGCAGTTTAAGCAGGAAACTACATATATACATAATAGATAGTCAAACCTGTATGTTCCAAAAGAAAGAAACTTTTGCAGCAGAAAAGTATAAAGTTGAAACTAGTTTTCTCTTATTTCAAAAGCAAGTGGATATATTTTAGTGTGTAAGAACAGATCTGGATGCTAGATATAAATTAAAAGCAGGCAGGAGATACATTTTTAAAAAATCGAGTTGTATCATGTAATAATTTACATTCATCAAAATTCTCTGCTTAATATTCATATTGCCCTGTCCTAAAGCAGCTATAATTAGTTTCAAATTTACAACTATAAATCATTAGCATGTATGATTACAAGTAGCACAGCTTAGCAATAACTTGACATTTGAAATACATACTTTTGAGGAGGCTAAATAATTAATGCAATTATTTGATATCTCCCATATATACAAATTAGCATCATTAAGGCAAGATGAGCTTTTATTAGAAAAATATAGTTGACAGAAATTCAAGATGTTCTTATGAATCATAGAAGACATTTGTACTAGTTGTAACCAGGCACAAAGATTATTTCATAACTAATATTTACTCCATTTCATGTAAGCAATGGGTATTACTAACATTAAGCAAAAGAAATGCAAGCAGACAAAAATGTTTCAAAATTGTTATTAGCAATGTACTCCATTTATGTTCAACTGGTTAAAGAAGCAGAAAAGCAACTTGCAGGTAGCTAGACTCCTGGATGAGAAAAGTGTTAAGGCAGGTTATAAACAGAATAAAGGAACTGCAAAGAATTGGAATAAATTAGTTGCATTTGTCTTCGCTGCAGAAAATGAAGGAAAGATCCCCAGGCTTACACTGACATTTTCAATGTATCTAAACGAACTAGTCTTGACAAGAAATTGAGTTCTATCTAGGCCTTATTAACATAGTAAAAAAAATAAACAGTACCCATCTAAATGTTCTTAAAGAACTAAAATGTGAAATTGCAGGTTTTCTAACAAGTATATGTCCCAGAGACTAGCTTCTGTATCTGAGGGCAATAAAATGACCTCCCCTCTCTTGCAGAACTCAATAAGCCTTGTTTAATGGGGAACTAACAGTGATGAAGCAGGAAGGATATGAGAACCTGAGCACAAACTGAAAAAATTATGAGATATATCAGACTGAACAGAGATTAAGGCCATGAAGAATGTCACAGAGGCCTAGAATAAGCTTCATTTATTTTCCATATTGCATGATGCCTCTTCTACTTCAATGCCAGACACAGAGAAATCAAGCACTCTGGTTAAGCAGTTTGTATAATTTTTCATTAATGAAGTTATATGGTTCTGCCTCAGTCTGGATTCCAGTGTTGTGGTAGGTATGATGATGTAACTCTGATAATGAATTATATTGTTATTTGGGGTTTTGTTCAATTTGTAGATCTTGAGAAGCGAACAGAGGTGAGAACAGTTGCTTGGTTACTTGATTCTTGCCCTTCCGGTCTAATCAAATTGGGCAAGAGAAGACCGGCCACATTAATGCCTCTCTGAGGAACAGGTATGTCCCCTCCAGCTTAAGGGAGACAGTTATAGGACTATTCTTAAAAGTCCTTGTTTGACCACAAACAGCTAGGAAGTTATTGGACAGTTTAAAATATACAATGTCTAGCTAAGAAACAAACTTGATGTTCTCACAATCTCAGATGCATATGGAATGTACTTATCATCTGGAACCATTTCAACTGGGGTTTTGATTGGGATACAGAACTGGGACGGATTTTGTCATCATGAACATACTAGAAATAAGTTGGGAGAATGCAACTACTAGATCTCTTTCATTTCATGATGGCTATCTCTACCAGTATTTCTCAAACTTTCTGCAATCATGCACCAATGAACAAATGCTCAGAAATCAGCTGAGTGGCAGTGAATGCAGAAAAGGAGGGCCTGAAGCAGCAAGTAGGCTGTAGTCTATTCAGCTGACTGATGGTGAACATGAGAGGGCTGTGGTGAATCACTAGAGGACTGTAGACTTAATTGAAAAAATTTCTGAACTATACCTTCAACCATGGTATTCTCAATTGCCTGACAGGACTGATCTTTGTTTTGCAATAGTTTTAGTCTTTCCTGTGATGGTATACTCATACTAGAAGGCTTGTGTTTAAGACCTAGGCCATTGATCTTTGGTATCCCTAAGGAATTTATTATGTCTCTATGCTGCTTAATATTTACATTAATTCATCAGGGGATATCACCTAGAGCTTTAGAGTGAGATCTCATTAGTATATTTTCAACTCTACTGCTCCTTGTTATCCGATTCCCTTGATTATTGCACAAACTGGGTAATGCGATGGGTGATAATTTTAGGCAATCATACTTCTTATAGAACTACAACTCAATTACTTTATACTTAAACTTCAACCCTGAGCTACATATATTTTCTTCTATTGCAATCACTTTATTTATTTATTTAATTTTTATCCTGCCTTTATTATTTTTATAAATAACTCAAGGCGGCGAACATACCTAATACTCCTTCCTCCTATTTTCCCCACAACAACAACCCTGTAAGGTGAGTTGGGCTGTGTTGTGTGTGTGACTGGCCCAAGGTCACCCAGCTGGCTTTCATGCCTAAGGCCGGACTAGAACTCTCTGTATCCTGGTTTCTAGCCCAGCACATTAACCACTAGACCAAACTGGCTATACTGTCCTTCCCCAACTTAACCCTTTCCTAGCAACTGCAACTGAAGTATACACACTGCTCTGTTCCCATAACAAACCAAGTTACTAGCAAAGTCACATTAAAATCCCATTCAGAGCATGTAGAGGAAGGGTTGGCAACCTTCTTCTACATAGGGGCCAGGGGCCTATACCATGCTACCACCATTTGCCACTAGTTGTCCGCCTCACAGCTTGTTCTCGCTGTCACCAAGAACAGAGAGGGATTGGTAAAGCCATTGCCAAAATGGCTGCCCAAGGAGGTGGTGAATATCTCTTTCTCTCACCCAAGGAGGTGGGTGAATGTGTTTCTTTTGGGGACTGCAGGCTGGATGATTTTTGGTGGTGGGCCACATGTGGCCTGCAGGCCATAGGTTGCTGACCCCTCATGTAGAGGAATTTAGTTCTGGCCTTGAGGTGGAATGATTGCTCAGCCCTGGGAAAGTAGAAAGTGTAAGAAAAAGACAGAGAACAGCCCTATCTTGACCTTGTAGTTCTTAAAAAGGGCAGTGAGTGGTTTGGAAAGGCTTTTAAGATTCTATTAATATTCTCTACAACAATACTGTAAAGAAGTGTTCCTGGAATTCCCCCCGTGTCTCTTTCTTCACCTGACCTATCTCAAAGGGCTGACAGAGCACAAAATACCTAGACCATCCACAAACAAGTTTCTTTATAGTAGTAAAACCAAAAAGAAATTGCAAAAGCTCCATACAGGGATGAATGGATATTCTCCTGTCAACCCAACAGTTCGAAAGCTAATGCAAGTAGATAAATGGGTACCACCTTACGTGAGAAAATGTGCTGGCGTCCTGTTGGGGGTCGCCCTCGGCACGAAGAAGATCTCATGAATGGCGATGGAGGACGACGAATCCCGAATAGCAACATCCAGGACGTCAGCAGCCGACTCGGAAGCAAGGTATCCTGGGACTTGTAGTCCAATACCCACTGAAGAAGAGTCGGTTCCTTACCCCTTTCCTCAGCGCGCGGCAAACATTGTTTAATATTGAATGTATAAATATGAATTGCAATGTATGTAAGCCGCCTAGAGCCCTCCGTCTAGGGAGGGGATAGGCGGGGTATAAATACGTAAAATAAAATAAATAAATAAATAAATAAATAAATAAAAATAACTAATGCAACTCCCAATATGCAAAGGTAAAATGATACACATTGAGATTAAAAAATTCTGAAATTTAAAGAGCTAGTGGAAACTGACTTAGAAAGACATTTTAGAGATGTAATAAATAATGCCACAGAAACAATGTAACAGTTGGGAGGCACAGTATTTATGTTAGAAATCATTAGGAATTCAATTAAATATAAAATAGCCAAGATAATGTTATTATGCAAATGTATCATGTGTCATCATATACATACTTGTTCTTGGCACTGTAGTTCAAAAAAACTACAGTATATTAGAGCTAGAAAAAATGCAAAAACTGACAAAAAATGAGTTAAAGCAATTATTTTATGAAAAAATAAAAAAGTGGGAACATTATAGAAGTGTAGACAGTTACATAAGGTATGGAAAAAGTGATCAGAGAAAAATCTTCTCCCTTCCTAAGAATAGTGGAACCAAAGAGTGATTATACTATCCAACTGAAGCTGAGCAGTCAAATATCTTATAAAAATAAAGCATATATTCACAAAGCACATAATTAAATTCTGGATTTCATTTCCACAAATGTGATATTGCAAATTAAATGGAGACAAGATAGATCAATGAGGACAAGGCAATCAAAAGCTACCAGTCATGGTGACTATATGCTACTTTCAAACACAGGAGCACTATACCATTAAATGTGTTGAACAAACAGTTACACTGCAACAACAAAAAGACTAAGGCATGAAAGACAATTAAAATTATTATTAGTTCCACAAAATTTTCTGCATAGTTTTTAAACTAAAATATGCTCTCAATTTCATTATCAGTATGCATAGTTGTGCATACACTACTGTAACCCTTAAAATAATAATCACAAGCCATGTTACTTCAAGATTAAGCTGTACCACTGTATTTTGTCATGTCAATCAAGACTTATAAACACAAGAAAAGCAAAATGCTTAATTTTACAAGCTATTATTAAATCATAACATAAAAATCTAATTTTGTATATATCTCAGATGAAATAGAAGCAGAAACTGAATATTTTACATTCACCATAAAACATACAAAATTAAACAGAGAATTTAGCTTGCTGCCCTACAGATACAGAGTCATGCCATACTTTTTGTATTCAACACAGGTTCTTATTTTAGATATTCTCAGTTTCTTCTAATTACACAAGAAGAAAATTACATCACGCACAAAAAGGTTTGCTACCAATACAGTAAATGTGAACAATACAAAAAGGAAAAGAAATCAGAGATTAGTTTATAATGCAGAATAATTTTATAGAACAGAATAATGTTCATGTAAAAGCTGCTCAGTGAAAACATTTGTTTAGTATTTGTTTCAGGTCAATATATCATTTTTATTTTTAAAAACAAGTTTATAGAGACTGTAATAGTTTGTTTGGCTTAATTTGATTTTAGTTAAGTACTGTTTCCTATAGAGCAAGAAGGAATGTTAAGACAAAATTACACAGCTAACACCACAGATAATCCAAGATAAAAGGTTGTCCTAAAACTTAAGACTGATTTTGCCTGAAGTTTAAAGCAAATACATCAAAATACATCCCATTAACAATATGATAGATCATTTTACAATTGACCATAAAATTAAGAATCACTGTTTGATTGTTCCTCTAATATTTATATTTCTGCTATGCAGATATGCAAATTTTATACAAATAAACAGTGGATCCCTATAACAAGTGAGTAAGTAACCTAAGTAACAGCTATTAATAATGTTCAATCACTAATTGTCCCCAAGGATAACATTAACTTTTAGTAAACCCTGGTGTTCTCGAAACTTCACTTTCATAACCTATACAAACAACCAGATTTACTAAGAAATTACCAGATTATGAAAGCCACAAGGAAGGCTAAAACAGAAGGTTAATCACAATTTATTACCTCATAGATTAAAAATCAGCTCAACAACACAAGAAATCAGAAGTAAGGCTAGGAGCCATGTAATATTAATCCATTTTACTGAAAAGAGCTGCAGGGTCTACACCACAGATACAGCATGCAAGAACCTGTTTGCTCAAGCATGAAGTACAGTTACAACTGTTCCCCTCCTCCTCCTACCTAGCACTGAGAATACACAGAAAAGAAACTAAAAAACCCAAAAAAACAATGCATTACCCCCCCCCCCAAAAGTAGTTGTTCTTCCCTTATAAACTCTGGATAATTAAAGAAAAATCTAACTGCATATATTCAGAAAACACAGCTGTAGCATCTCAAACATTAACTATTTGTTTATAGCAGAAAGCTTTCACAGTCAAATATTTCTGATTAACTATACTGCCAAAAGCCAGTATTCTACACAGGATAATTAATCCAATAAAGGGGGGGAAAGGCAGCCACTTTGAAACTACCAGGGTGATTATCACATCTAACATTGTATAGGCAGACCTTAAAGGAACAAACCACATAAAAAGCTACTAAGGTCCTTTGCTACCACAAAGCCTAGCAACCACTCTTCACTTAAAGCAGGTCTTGTAAGTGGAAACATTTCAGTAATGACACCAGCACTGGAGCGGAAGATAGATACTGGAGTAAACAGGAAGGGCCAGGTCTGTTCAGGGAAGGGATTTAGCAGATGTATGAGGAGGGGTGACAGTGGCAGGGTCAGACTTGCCTTAATAGAAAACAATAGGTGGGAGAGAGCTGTAAAGAGGACAAGGAATATAGATGAGACAGGCAACAAGGAAAAATTGGGTGGGAGTGTTACTGGAAGTGAGGAAGAAGGGTGGCACAGGTAGGGTGACGAATGCCCTAAAGGGTAAAAGATACGACAGGAAGATATGATAGCTTAGTCTCTAGAGAGAAACAGAATTTACAAAAGCTACGTCCTTCAATACGGAGGTAAGAGAAGCAGTGGAAACAGGAGTGATGAGGAGAAAACGTTACCCTGTTAGAAAATAGCAAGGGGGGAGGACGCTGGGTGGTGCTCAGGGTGGATAGGAGGAGTGCTCTGGGCGGAGAAGAGAGAAGTAGCGATCAAGGGGAAAAAAAGAGAGAGAGAGAGAACGAGGGCTAGAAAGCACGAACGTTAAGGTCGGGAAAGACCCACGACCACGATGGGGGGGGGGCTTTAGAAAAGAAGCAGGTGTGCTGGGTGGAGCCGAGGGCGGTGACTTCGGGGCCGGCTCCCACCCCTTTCGCAAAAGAAGGAAAAGGGGTAGGAGAGAGAAAGAATCACCCCCCCCGGTCGACGACCATTCGCTCGAACGCACTGACCTGGTCGCACGGTCTTGAAGCGCACCGGCTCCCTGAAGTGGCGGATGACGGCTAGGGTGTCGCGGTGAGTGAGGCCGCTCACCGGGGTGCCGTTTACCTCCAACAGTACATCCCCAGGGGCAGGGGGCTTCCCTGAAAGCAAAACGGAGCCAGCTCCGCCGCCGGACTCGGCCACCGTCAGCAGGCGGGCCCCGAGGTAAGGGAACTCTCCGCGTTCGGCGCCGCCCCGCAGGAGGTCGGGGTCTGGGCCGGAGCCGCCCCCCCAGGACACGGAGCACTCCTGCACCTTGCTGAGCCAGTGGCGCTTCCTCCGCAGCGTCTTAGACATGAGGCCACACCATGGGCGCCCCTCCGCCCGCGCGCCAGCCTGTTTCGCCGCCGCCGAGCTCGCCTTACGGACCGTTGGCCGATCGGCCAACCAGACGTCCGCGCGCGCGCCCTCCCACCTTCTACCACCACCGGCCGCGACTGCCTCCCAACTGGCGCCCTCAACGCGGCGATGAGGACACGCCCCCTGCCTCCATTGGTAACACCTCTTTTCCCCCTGGCGTTGTGTTAAGCCCCGCCCGACAGTTCAGGGGCGGGGCTACATGGTGACGAACTTTCAGGACGAGGACGGGGTTACGACGAGACTTGTGCAGAACTTCTGAGCAAGCGAGGCACAAAACAGTAAAATAAGTGATCCTTTCAATGCGGTTTATACCTCCATCCAAAACAGTTCTATGCGACATCCATCCATCGATGGCAGGGCCCCTTTCATGCCCTTGACGCTGCACTGTCCGCCTCCTTCCGCGCGCCGCAGGTTTAATCCCCTTCGCCCGGAGAGCAAGAGAGCGGGCCGCAGGGAGGCACCGGCTGTTCCTTGTGGCTGCCTTTAATGCCACGTGCTTGCGCGCACGCGCGCGCTCTCTGGGCAGCGGAGATTGTACCCACCGAGGGAATGGAAGGGGAGAGACTACTTTTGCTGCCCCAAAGCGCGGCACCAAGCCGTGCGTCGTATCCTCGGCAGTGCCTGAAGAGAGCGGGTAAGCAAATGGAGGCTGCAGTGACTACCTATCATTCGCGTTCGCCTGCGCGCTTCTCTGAAGAGCAACCCTTCCCTTTCTCTCTGGACCCTAGTTTGGGGCCCGTTTCCATCAGACGAACGAACCGAAGCGGCGGCTGCTTTTACATTTTTTCCTCCTCCGGGCAGGAGAAGAGACCAGAAGGAGGGAGCCGTTGTTGGCGAACCCGTGCTGCTTAGTGCCAGTAGTTGGCTCAGAGCCACTGCGCTAGCACAGCCTTTCCCAACCAGTACCCCTGTTGTGTTGGACTACAACTCTCTGAATTCCCAGGCCCTTGGATATGTTGTTGGGATTTGTAGTAAAGGATATCTAGAGGTTCTCAGACTGGGGAAGGCTGAAATCTCAGCAGGTGATGGACAGTGTCAACCTCTGACTTCCATCCTTTGGGTTGCTTTGTAAAAACAAACTCCTAATCTTCTCCTTCTATTCTTATAAGCATATGTAGAATTTACTTAAGAACACAAAGAAGTATGCTGCATCAGACCCAGTGCCTGCATTCTGACTTTGTAGCGGCAAGCCAGAAGGAAGGAAAGTGCCCAGAGTCGCTAGGAGTTGGGCAGCATATAAATTTATTATTATTATTATTATTATTATTATTATATTATTATTATTATTATTATTATTATTAAGCAGGTACCCCTAGAGTCAGACACGACTGCACAAATGTGTGGAGGGAACTAGCACCATTCTACTAATTGGTGTTCAGAGGCATAGTGAGGTCTGATTCTCAATATATTGTATAGCCATCAATCTACAGCAAATGGAGCATCAGGAAGCAGTGTCGTTCTGTGGATGGGTATTTTTATCACCTCTCAATTCCAGCAGTTATGACAATGTCCAGCTGCACTTCAGGGTTCATCATTGTGTCTGGCCAGTGATGTGCAGTAGTTAAGGTGCTGAACTAGAACTGTAGCATGTTGTGTGAATTCAGCCAGTTGTACATAGTATTCATTTTCAGTTTCCTTGACAAGACTCAAGGAAAAATTTTTCTTCTCCCTTATCATCAGATGATCATAATTTTTGCAACTGGGTAAGAAGCTTTCCAGAGAAAAGGATGGCTGGATTTCTTTTTTCCCCTTTTTTATATGATGTGGCTGGGTTACTAATTACCCCTGCAGAACCACGCATGAATTCTTGACAGCAGTCTGAACTCCAGACTTTAGAATGTTATGGCGTGCACTATTACATGCTAAAGTGTATGGATCAGGCTGCTACTAAAGGGATATGAAGAGTAGCTAGTTAAAATGTTGGCATCACTGGGTGATGTGATCCTTTAGAAAAGCCTTCCCCAAATTAATGCCATCTAGAAGTTCTGGGGCTACAACTTTCCAGGAATTCTGAGAGTTATAGTCCCAGAATATCTGGATGCCACAATGCTGGGGAAGGTTGATATAAACGAATTTGCATTGTTTTACTATAATCTTGATTGTATCAGCTGAAAAGTAGGTGGAAGGTGGTATTCTTCAGCTGGGGTCTGGGAACATTGTTTTTGACCTTTAACTCTGATTTCAGCTTGGGACGTGTAAACATAAACAGACCTATTTCCTATTGCTTTAAAACTGATCCATCCTGCCATTCAACTATTTGGATTTTCTCTACATTTAAAAATAAAAAAGAATAATAACCTATTTTGTTTAGCTTAATAAATTTGGTTAAGTAATGTTTTTAATGGTTTCTTTATATATTTTGTGTTTGATAAAAAAAACCTGGCCATTCAATGTATATGTGCATTTGTCTTTCCAGAATTATAAAAAAAAATCCCCACACAAATAAAAGTTAACTTTGTTAAAACAGGAGAGTGCAATTATACTGTTGTTTGTGTACGTAAATGGGTGTGTCAGAATAGTTCAAATACTTACATTCTTTTCTGGGACCAAAAACAGGAAGAGCAGGTAGTGTTACAGATTCCAAAAGAGGTGCCTTCTCTGCAATAACAAAACAATTATATTTGTTTTGTTATTGCAGACTCAACCATACTTCCAACTGGGAAACTGTGAACATCCTGGGCAAAGTCAAATCCAAAAACGCTATGGAATTCCTGAAAGCTTGGCACTCACACAAGTCAGCCATCAACAGGCACATAGAGGTAAACAACATTTACATACCATTCCAAAGAGACAATAAAAAAGCTAAAAAGGAAACAAAAAGACCAGAACATCTCCTTGCCAGCAATCAACACCCAGATAAGCAAAGATTAACACCAGGATTAACACCAGACGAACAATCAAGCAGTATACAATACCCTAATCAAGGAATTACCAACTCAGTCAAACAATCAAGCAGTAAACAACAGCCTAATCAAGGAACTACCAAGGAGAGAACAACACCCCCACCAACACTGTCAGGGCAAGCTACTGTATATAAACAGCAAACCTCACTCCCTTCTAGCACTGAAGATGTTGCCTAGTTGGGCAATGATACGTCTGCAAGAAAACAACCAGGGTCAGAGAGCACCAAGGACTCCACAATTATACTTCGTTTCACTGACTGACGCTTGAACTTCATGTCCCAATATTTTTGTTATCTTGGATGACAATAGAATTGCCAGTAACAGCTTTGAACCTTGAGCCCTTTTCTACTGTTGAAAATCCAAGCAGATTTAGAGGATGTCTAATTTTAAACATGGCAATAAAATCCTATCCCTGATTAACCAGTATATAATGTCTTTCTGTTCTCAAAAGTGCCCTAAACTTTGTAAGTTGCATAGTCTCTCTATTTTTTCACCTCATATAATATAGGTATAACAAGGAACATAAGACACTGATTTTATTTTAATCTTATAATAAAATCATTTTCTACGAGCTGCTTGAAAAGGGGAAATAACATTATTTAAAATTTCCATGAGCACCTAGGGAAAAATGAAATGAGTGTCACATCAAATGGTAAAATTGCATCAAATACATATATGGTGTAATTTCTCTCTGAATCTGCCTTGTTATACTGAAGGCAGGTTTGACTCATTGCATTCTGGGCCGTTTAGAGTAGATTTGGCTGCCTGCCAACAGATGTGAAAATAACTGTCACAAAGATGCATGATTCCTTCACACTCTCATAGTAAAAGTGAGAAGACTGAACATGTTCTTGTAGTAAACATCTCAGACATTAGATGCACTGTCAAGTCATTTTAATCTGGGAAAGTTATATTTTATAGTAAAATTGTAATATAAATGCAGAGCAACATATACTGCTTATTCACAGCAATTTCTCTGATAATCAGTCATATCTATTACTTTTAGCCAAAGCTTTTGAATGTTCCTTATAAAAATTCAAATAAAGCAAAGTTTTAAATTTATAAAGAAGGAATTTCTTTTGAACCGTTACATTAAGGGCTGTCCTAAGCCCTGAAATGATAGCTGTTATCTCATGCATTGTACTTTTCACCCATAGAATTGAAGGCACTTTAAACAGAAAGTTTAATTGTCAGGCTTTGCTTCAGGTTAGGGAAAACTGAATGCAAAGGAATTTGACCCAAGGCAATTTTATTTAAAATAAAAATTATTTAAAATAAATTTAAATTTAATTTAATAATTTAAATTATTTAAAATAAAAATTATTTTTAATAAATTTAAATTTAATAATTTAAATTATTTAAAAATTATTTTAAATAAATCTAAATTTTATTTAAATTATTTAACATTTAAATTATTTTAAACAATTTTATGGCATAAAATCAACATTTTCCTAATCCCAGTTAAGGACTACATTAATACAGTACTAGGGCAGGGCTTTCCAAAGTTTTTCTCGCGGCGACACACCAACCGGCGTTGGTGTGTCGCCGCGGGAAAACCCGGAAGTGCCGTCCTTGCGGCAGCGCGCAAAAACCCGGAAGCGCTGCTGCCACTTTCAGGTTTTGCACGCTGCAGTTGGTTTGTTGCTGCGGGAAAACCCGGAAGCGCTGATGATGATCAGCGCTTCCGGGTTGTGTAGAGACACACCAGACTGTGTGGCGACACACTTTTGTGTCGCGACACACAGTTTGGAAAGCTCTGTACTAGGGCCTTGGCCATCACCATACAATAAAGTAAGGGAAGAAAACTAAAAAAACTCTTTAAAAGACAAGAAAAAAATGGCTATTTTGTTCTGAATTTTAAACAGGAAGGCAGAGAACATAAGGGACTATCCATTGCTTCCTTCTCTGGAAAGTTGGCTAGAAGTCAGAGAAATTTTTAAACAGTTGAATTTAACAAACACTAAGGTAAGGAAATGACCCATCTTTCTTCAAATTAGTCTCTGTGTATAGCTTAGCAATGTGGGGTGTGGTGGCTCAGCGGGTAAGATGCCAGACTTGTCGATCAGAAGATCGCAAGTTCGAAGGTTCGAATCCTTAGTCCCGCGTGACGGAGTGAGCTCCCGCACTAGCCCCAGCTCTTGCCAACCTAGCAATTCAAAAGCATGCAAATGCAAGTAGATGAATAGGTACCACTTCGGTGGGTAGGTAACAGCGTTCCGTGTGCGTCATGCTGGCCACATGACCATGGAAGCATCTTCGGACAATGCTGGCTCTTCGGCTAACAAACGTAGATGGGCATCGGCCCCTAGAGTCGGACACGACTGCACAAATGTGTGGGGGGACCCTTTACCTTTACCTAAGGTAGAAACCTTCAGCAAAGGAGATCGTTACCTTGTCGTGGTGCTGGAGCTTGAGCACCTCAATGAGCACCATGAGCTAAACCGTGAAGGGACACCCAAGACGGGAAGGCATGGAAGAGAGGTCAGACTAAATACGATCCCTGGGGAAGGTAACGGCAACCCACCCCAGTATTCTTGCCGTGAAATCTAAATGGATCAGTAAAGGTAAAGGTAAAAAAAAAAAAAAGTAAAGGTAAAGGTAAAGAAGGAATTTCTTTTGAACCGTTACATTAAGGGCTGTCCTAAGCCCTGAAATGATAGCTGTTATCTCATGCATTGTACTTTTCACCCATAGAATTGAAGGCACTTTAAACAGAAAGTTTAATTGTCAGGCTTTGCTTCAGGTTAGGGAAAACTGAATGCAAAGGAATTTGACCCAAGGCAATTTTATTTAAAATAAAAATTATTTAAAATAAATTTAAATTTAATTTAATAATTTAAATTATTTAAAATAAAAATTATTTTTAATAAATTTAAATTTAATAATTTAAATTATTTAAAAATTATTTTAAATAAATCTAAATTTTATTTAAATTATTTAACATTTAAATTATTTTAAACAATTTTATGGCATAAAATCAACATTTTCCTAATCCCAGTTAAGGACTACATTAATACAGTACTACAACCAGAGATATGTCGGTATACCATCGGAAGATGGGACTCCCAGGTTGGAAGATGGTCAAAATGATACTGGGGAGGAACAGAGGATAAGTTCAACTAGCCCCAGATGTGATGACGCAGCTAGCTCAAAGCCGAAAGGACGGCTAGCGGCCGACGGTGCTGGTGGTGAACGACGAATCTGATGTTCTAAAGATCAACACACCATAGGAACCTGGAATGTAAGATCTATGAGCCAGGGCAAATTGGATGAGGTTATTGGTGAGATGTCAAGATTAAATATAGACATTTTGGGTGTCAGTGAACTGAAATGGACTGGAATGGGCCACTTCACATCAGATGACCACCAGATCTACTACTGTGGACAAGGGGACCACAGAAGAAATGGAGTAGCCTTCATAATTAATAATAAAGTGGCTAAAGCAGTGCTTGGATACAATCCAAAAAACGATAGAATGATCTCAATTCAAATTCAGGGTAAGCCATTTAACATCACAGTGATCCAAATATACGCCCCAACCACAGATGGACTTCACCAGATGGTCGACACTGAAATCAGGTTGACTACATCCTTTGCAGCCAAAGGTGGTGGACATCTATACAGTCGGTAAGAACAAGACCTGGAGCTGACTGTAGTTCAGATCACGAATTTCTTATTGCACAATTTAGAATCAGACTAAAGAGAATAGGGAAGACCCACAGATCAGTTAGATATGAGCTCACTAACATTCCTAATGAATATGCAGTGGAAGTGAAGAATAGATTTAAGGGACTTGATTTAGTAGATAGGGTCCCGGAAGCGCTATGGACAGAGGTTCGCAACATTGTTCAGGAGGCGGCAACAAAAAACGTCCCAAAGAAAAAGAAAACCAAGAAGGCAAGATGGCTATCTGCTGAGACACTGAAAGTAGCCCAAGAAAGAAAGAAAGCAAAAGGCAAGTGTGATAGGGGGAGATATGCCCAATTAAAAGCAAAATTCCAGAGGTTTGCGAGAAGGGATAAGGAATTATTTTTAAACAAGCAATGTGCGGAAGTGGAAGAAGATAATAGAATAGGAAGGACAAGAGACCTCTTCCAGAAAATTAGAAACATTGGAGGTAAATTCCAGGCAAAAATGGGTATGATCAAAAACAAAGATGGCAAGGACCTAACAGAAGCAGAAGAGATCAAGAAAAGGTGGCAAGAATATACGGAAGATCTGTATAGGAAGGATAATAATATCGGAGATAGCTTTGATGGTGTGGTCAGTGAGTTAGAGCCAGACATCCTGAGGAGTGAGGTTGAATGGGCCTTAAGAAGCATTGCTAATAACAAGGCAGCAGGAGACGACGGTATCCCAGCTGAACTGTTTAAAATCTTGCAAGATGATGCTGTCAAGGTGATGCATGCCATATGCCAGCAAATTTGGAAAACAGAAGAATGGCCATCAGATTGGAAAAAATCAACTTAGAGTCCCTTGAGGGAGTTGGGCGGTGAGAAATCGAATTAATAATAAATAAATAAACTTATATCCCCATACCAAAAAAGGGAAGCACTAAAGAATGTTCAAACTATCGAACAGTGGCACTTATTTCACATGCCAGTAAAGTAATGCTCAAGATCTTGCAAGGTAGACTCCAGAAATTCATGGAGTGAGAATTTCCAGAAGTACAAGCTGGGTTTAGAAAAGGCAGAGGAACTAGAGACCAAATTGCCAATATCTGCTGGATAATGGAGAAAGCCAGGGAGTTTCAGAAAAACATCTGTTTTTGTTTTATTGACTATTCTAAAGCCTTTGACTGTGTGGATCATAACAAATTGTGGCAAGTTCTTGGTGGTATGGGGATACCAAGTCATCTTGTCTGCCTCCTGAGGAATCTGTACAACGACCAAGTAGCAACGGTAAGAACAGATCACAGAACAACGGACTGGTTTAAGATTGGGAAAGGAGTACGTCAGGGCTGTATACTCTCACCCTACCTATTCAACCTGTACGCAGAACACATCATGCGACATGCTGGACTTGACGAATCCAAGGCTGGAGTTAAAATCGCTGGAAGAAACTTTAACAATCTCAGATATGCAGATGATACCACTTTGATGGCTGAAAGCGAGGAGGAGCTGAGGAGCCTTATGATGAAGGTGAAAGAAGAAAGTGCAAAAGCTGGGTTGCAGTTAAACCTCAAAAAAACCAAGATTATGGCAACGAGCTTGATTGATGACTGGCAAATGGAGAAAACGTGGAGGCAGTGACAGACTTTGTATTTCTAGGCGCAAAGATTACTGCAGACGCTGACTGCAGCCAGGAAATCAGAAGACGTCTACTTCTTGGGAGGAGAGCAATGACAAATCTTGATAAAATAGTTAAGAGCAGAGACATCACACTGACAGCAAAGATCCACATAGTCAAAGCAATGGTATTCCCCGTAGTAACCTATGGCAAAACTGGAGTACATTGGCCACATAATGAGAAGACATAGATTTAAACTCTGAGAGACAGTGGAGGACAGGAAGGCCTGGCGTGCTATGGTCCATGAGGTCACGAAGAGTCGGACACGACTAAACGACTGAACAACAAAAATAGTTTGTTTTGTCCAGATTCTTTATATTTGTGGACCACTAGCAAAGAATTATCTTTCATTCCTCTTAATTTTCTTGCACTAGCTACAGAATGACACTTTTTAACAACATAGTCACTGGATTAATTCTTGAAATATTATGCCTCATTTGATAAGCTTTTGACAAAATTTGTGAAGAGATTTGACAATGTTGTAAAAAAGTCCTTGAGACTGAATTTATGCTTCAAGATTCTCAGAAATAGTTTCCTGATTCTTGATGTTGAATATATTTTTTAAAAAATCATACTGATCATAGGTATCTATAAAGATAGCTGTCACCACATCAGCTCAAATACTACTGTAATGGCAAGCATCTTTGCAACACATTCCAGTATTTTGTATTTATACTTGCTATCGCAAAATAACTCCAGCTCCATGGCATATGTTTTATATCATCTCCTTTGCTTGTTTACTCATTTTACCTCACAAGCATGTAAAGCAGGGGTCGGCAACATTTTTGGCACCAGGGACCACTTCCCTCGGAAAAAATTTTCCAAGGACCCGGGGGCGAGGTTTGTGGGCGGCAGCCAATCGGAAAGATGGGGGGCGGGGTTTGCAGGACTGCAGCTATGTTCAGCATTTTTTCCTGGCACCGAGGGCATTTTTGGGGTCCCTGGAGCCTGCCCTTTTGAAGGAGCACCCCGGCAGGGTGGACTTTTCCTCCCCCCCATTTTTGCTCCCCACGGTTTTTTCGGCTCCTACCGGGTAGCTCCGGCGCGCCTCTGCTTCCCCACTGCACAGTTGATAGGCGCTCTGGTGCACTTCTGCTTCCCCGCCGCACAGCTGATTGGCGCTGAGATTTTCCACCCCGGGGCGGTGGGGTGGGGGGGGAGGAAAAGTCCGCGCCAGGGTGCCCCTTCGAAAGGGCAGGCTCTGGGGACCCCGAAAATGCCCTCACTGCCGTGAAAAAGCACTGAGCGGCAGGGAGGCGAAAAGCCTTGCCGCGCGCACGCTGCCGCCGCGAGGGAAGGCTGATTGGCGGGGGTGGGGGGTGCTCGGCCCGCCTCCGCCCTTCTTTGCCGCGTGCTGATAGGTGGAGGTGTTTCCCCTTACAGGCCCCCACCAATCAGCTGCTCCGGCTCACCCTGTGGCCCACTTCCTAACAGCCCACGGCCCACCAGTGGGCCCTGGACCACAGGTTGCAGACCCCTGATATAAAGGATCTGTGCTCATCTAGAGATAATCCCCAGGAAGGTCCCTGTCTCAGTTACCTTCTAAAGAAATACACATTACAGAGTAATAATGCCTAAGATTTCAAAGCTAAAATGCTGTTATACCTGGAAACCAATGTATTTTGTAGAACATGCAGTACAAATATTGCATTCACAATGATTATGAGTGTGCTCCAAATGGAAATACTCTTAAGTAGTTTTATTTCTGTTGTAATTAGAAAGGAAGGGGGTAGGTTTAAATCAACAGATTTCTTTGGTAGGCAGGAAAGACCACTCGTGACAGTGGTCTCACTCCAGACTTGGTTTTCTTGTCGGAGCAATGGCAGAGTGATCTGGGGGGAGGGTTACATCTTTCCCTGCTGTCATGGTCGGATCATGCCCTGGTGGCCCTGAGATTCTCATATGCTGCCCCACTCCACAGGGAAGCTGGACCTATTCAATCGGTCTGCCCCCGGTGACTAATGGACCCGATAGGGTTTCAGAGGGAGCTGGGGGTTATACCCGAGGATCTACTGCACGGTCCAGCAGAGGTGCTGGCCGCAGCCTGGAATAAGGAAGCGGCCGGAGCCTTGGACAGGATCGCGCCTATGCGGCCTCTCTTGTCCCATCCGACCCGATACTCCCCGTGGTTCACGGAGGGGTTGAGGGTGCTGAAGAGGGTTAAGAGACGTCTAGAGTGCCGCTGGAGAAAAACAAAGACCGAATCCGACCGAACACAAGCTAGAGCCGCGGTTAAGGCCTACCTTGTGGCGGTAAGAGTGGCAAAACGTCAATATTTCTCCGCTCTTATTGCATCCGCAGAATGCCGCCCGACGGCCCTGTTTAGGATTACTCAATCTCTCCTAGGTAAGGTGGGGCCAGTGGCCCACCTTCAGGGCCGTGCAGAGGAATTTTCGGAGCATCTGATGGATAAAATCGCTCCGATTCGTTCTAAGTTGGACTCCAAGCGTGATGCATGGTCTGGGGAGATGCCAAGGGAACGTCTTTGCCCGGTTATCTGGGAACGGTTTGATCCTGTTGGGCCTGAGGAAGTGGACAGGATCCTCCGGACTGTAAGAGCCACTACTTGTCATCTTGATCCATGCCCCTCCTGGCTGGTGAAAGCAGCCAGGGAGGTGACGTGTGGTTGGGTCCATGCGATGGTGGCTACATCCTTGGGTGAGGGAGTGTTTCCGGCTGCTTTTAAGGAGGCGCTGGTGCACCCCCTCCTCAAGAAGCCATCGCTGGACCCTACAGTGTTGGACAATTTTTGTCCCGTCTCCCATCTCCCCTTTTTGGGGAAGGTGGTTGAGAAAGTGGTGGCATTACAGCTCCAGAGGATTCTGGATGATACGGATTATCTAGTCCCCTTTCAGTCAGGGTTCAGGCCGGGATATGGTGTGGAAACTGCATTGGTCGCACTTACAGATGATCTCTGGCGAGTGCGGGATGGAGGCAGTGCATCCATCCTGGCTCTTCTTGACCTCTCAGCGGCTTTCGATACCATCGACCATGGTATCCTTTTGGGACGGCTCCGGGAGTTGGGGGTGGGTGGCGTGGTCTTGCGCTGGTTCACCTCCTTCCTCCGAGACCGATCCCAATCGGTGGTAATAGGAGATGAGAGGTCCGACCCTCGGCCCCTACTTTGTGGGGTGCCGCAGGGTTCGGTTCTCTCCCCTCTCTTATTTAATATCTACATGAAACCGCTGGGTGAGATCATCCGCCAACACGGGATGAGGTATCATCAGTACGCTGATGATACTCAATTATATATCTCCATCCCGGGTGAGGTAAGTGATGCAGTGGCTGCCCTTTCTCAGTGTCTGAAGGCTGTGGGGGCCTGGATGGGGAACAACAGGCTTCAGCTGAACCCTGGTAAGACGGAGTGGCTGTGGATTGATGGTGCCTCGAGATCCAGAGAGTTGTCATCTCTAGATCTGGATGGGGTGGCACTACCCCGTTCAGATACAGTGCGGAACCTGGGGGTCCTTCTGGACTCACGACTCCTGCTGGAACAGCAGGTGGCAGTCGTGGCCAGAAGAGCCTTTGTGCAACTTCGAGTTGTACGCCAGCTACGCCCTTTCCTGGACCGAGATGCCCTCCGTACAGTCACTCATGCCGTGGTCATCTCCCATATAGACTATTGCAGTGCACTCTACATGGGGCTACCCTTGAAGAGCATCCGGAAGCTTCAGCTGGTCCAGAATGCGGTTGTGCACGCAGTTATGGGTGCCCCAAGATCGGCACATGTGACACCTCTGCTGCGTGAGCTGCATTGGTTACCAGTTTGCTTCCGGGTCCAATTCAAGGTGTTGGTTGTCACCTTTAAAGCTCTACATGGCATGGGACCAGGTTACCTAAGGGACCGCCTCATCCCCAGAGTATCGACCCACCCCACCCGGTTATGCAGAGAGGGCTTGCTACGGACCCCGTCTACAAGAGAATTCCATCTGACAGGGTCCAGGAGGTGGGCCTTCTCGGCAGTGGCACCCGCCCTCTAGAATATTCTGCCCCTGGAGGTGAGGCAAGCCCCCACACTCCTGACCTTCCGAAAGCAACTGAAGACCTGGCTCTGCCACCTCACTTGGGATGGGAAGAGTGATAGCTCCTCATGGGGATGGCTTGCACCATAGAGTTCTTTTAAATATGACATCAGAGCCTCTTTGGTTTTATATATTTTTAATTAACTTATGGTTGGTTATATATACAGTATTGTTTATTGTATTTTATATGTTTTTATATCTTTTAATTGCTAACTTGTTGTAAACCGCCTAGAGTCCCCTCTATGGGGGGAGATGGGTGGTGATATAAGTTGGAGAAATAAATAAATAAATAAACAAACAAACAAATAAATAAATAAATAAATAAATAAATCAGAATTTGTTTATCACAGTTCTGGAGGAAGACAAACTCTAATGATAGAAAATGCATCATCATAAGATGAAGCATGTAATTGTTGTTGTTGTTCAGTCGTTTAGTCATGTCCGACTCTTCGTGACCTCATGGACCATAGCACGCCAGGCCTTCCTGTCCTCCACTGTCTCCCGGAGTTTACTCAAATTCATGTTCGTTACATCGGTGATGCTATCTAACCATCTCATCTTCTGCCGTCCTTTTGCCTTCAGTCTTTCCCATCATCAGGGTCTTTTCCAGTGAGTCCTCTCTTTGCATTAGGTGGCCAAAGTATTTGAGCTTCAGCTTCAGTATCTGTCCTTTCAATGAGCAGTCAGGGTTGATTTCCTTTAGGATTGACTGATTTGACCTCCTTGCAGTCCAAGGGACTCTTAAGAGTCTTCTCCAGCACCACAGTTCGAAAGCATCAATTCTTCGGCGCTCAGCCTTCCTTATGGTCCAACTCTCACAGCCATACATTACTACTGGGAAAACCATAGCTTTAACTAAACGGACCTTTGTAGGCAAGGTGATGTCTCTGCTTTTTAATATGCTGTCTAGGTTTGCCATAGCTTTCCTCCCAAGGAGCAAGCATCTTTTAATTTCATGGCTGCAGTCACCGTCTGCGGTGATCTTGGAGCCCAAGAAAATAAAATCTGTCACTGCTTCCATTTCTTCCCCTTCTATTTGCCAGGAAGTGATGGGACCAGATTCCATGATCTGCGTTTTTTTAATGTTGAGTTTCAAGCCAGCTTTTGCACTCTCCTCTTTCACCCTCATCAAGAGGCTCTTTAGTTCCTCTTCACTTTCTGCCATTAGGGTGGTATCGTCTGCATATCTGAGGTTGTTGATATTTCTCCCGGCAATCTTAACTCCGGCTTGTGATTCGTCCAGCCCGGCATTTCTCATGATGTACTCTGCATATAAGTTAAATAAGCAGGGTGATAATATACAGCCTTGTCGTACTCCTTTCCCAATTTTGAACCAATCGGTTGTTCCATGTCCGGTTCTAACTGTTGCTTCTTGACCCGCATACAGGTTTCTCAGGAGACAGGTAAGGTGGTCTGGTACTCCCATCTCTTTAAGACTTTGCCACAGTTTGTTGTGATCCACACAATCAAAGGCTTTAGCGTAGTCAATGAAGCAGAAGTAGATGTTTTTCTGGAACTCTCTTGCTTTTTCCATGATCCAGCGAATGTTGGCAATCTGATCTCTAGTTCCTCTGCTTCTTCGAAACCCAGCTTGCACTTCTGGTAGTTCTCGGTTCACATGCTGCTGAAGCCTAGCTTGTAGGATTTTGAGCATAACCTTGCTAGTATGTGAAATGAGCGCAATTGTACGGTAGTTTGAACATTCTTTGGCATTGCCCTTCTTTGGAATTGGAACGTAAACTGACCTTTTCCAATCCTGTGGCCACTGTTGAGTTTTCCAAATTTGTTGGCATATTGAGTGCAGCACTTTAACAGCATCATCTTTTAGGATTTTAAATAGCTCAGCTGGGATACTGTCTTCTCCACTAGCTTTGTTGTTAGTAATGCTTCCTAAGGCCCACTTGACTTCACTCTCTAGGAGGTCCGGCTCAAGGTCAGTGACCACACCATCGTATTTATCAGGGATATTAAGATCTTTCTTGTATAGTTCTTCTGTGTATTCTTGCTTAGTTTGTGCTGTTTTTACTTGGAGTCATCAGGACATTGTCACACAGAGCAGAAACCATCCCCACCTCCATGGATTCCAAAAAGAATGAAAATCAACACCTGAGAACAGCTCTGAAGGCCTGTGGATATCCAAATTGGGCCTTCACTAAATCTAAGTCTACCAGACCTAAAACAGCGACAGACAGGGCTGAGACTCAGAGTAAACGGAACAACCTGGTCATTCCTTACATGGCTGGCATGTCCGAAAAGATAAAAAGGATATTTGGCAAACACCACATACCTGTATATTTCAAACCCACCAACACACTGAGACAGAGGCTTGTACACCCCAAAGATCAAACTCCAAAACACAAGAAAAGCAATATAGTGTATGCAATCCAGTGCAGTGCGGAGTGCTCTGAGCTCTACATTGGAGAAACCAAACAACCTTTGTACAGGAGGTCAGTTTACAGAGTCAGCAGTTTACCTTCATCTAAAGGGAAAAGGACACTCATTTGAGGACATTAATGTTCACATTTTAGACAGGGAAGATAAGTGGTTTGAAAGAGGGGTCAAGGAATCCATTTATGCCAACTTGGAAAATCCTCCTTTGAATAGAGTTGGGGGCCTCAGGCACAATCTTTCCCCTATTTTCCTTCCTGCTTTGTCTTCTGTGCCTAGGAAGATTAAGACCATTTCACAATCTCAACAACAGCAAGGTAATCTTAACGATCCTCCTTTGGATGATAAAGGGACTTAGAAATAAACATCTCAAATAACCATGACCTAGCCCCAGGTGCAAGGTCACACAGCCACCCTAGAAACATATTTAAGGATTCCCTTACAAACTTTGCTCAGACTGAAGAAGCTTCTTGGATAAGGAGCGAAACGTTTCCACTGAGAAAATAGAAATCCAGTTGACATGATTCAAGCTACAGACAATTCCACCTGGATGACTGAGAACCTTCATCGACATACTCCATCCATAGTTCTTCAGGCACTCTGTCTACCAGATCTAATCCTTTAAATCTATTCCTCACCTCCACTGTATATTCATAAGGGATATGATTTAGGTCATACCTGAGTGGTCTAGTGGTTTTCTCTACGTTCTTCAATTTAAGCCTAAATTTTGTGATAAGAAGCTCATGAGCTGAGCCACAGTCAGCTCCAGGTCTTGTTTTTGCTGATTGTATAGAGCTTCTCCATCTTTGGCTGCAAAGTATATAATCAATCTGATTTCGGTATTGACCATCTGGTGATGTCCATGTGTAGAGTCGTCTCTTGTGTTGTTGGAAAAGAGTGTTTGCTATGACCAGCGTGTTCTCTTGACAAAACTCTATTAGCCTTTACCCTGCTTCATTTTGTACTCCGTGGCCGAACTTGCCTGTTATTCCGGTTATTTTTTGACTTCCTACTTTAGCATTCCAGTCCCCTATGTTGAAAAGCACATCTTTTTTGGTGTTAGTTCTAGAAGGTGTTGTAGGTCTTCATAGAACCGGTCAACTTCAGCTTCTTCAGCATCAGTGGTTGGGGCATAGACTTGGATTAATGTGATGTTGAATGGTTTGCCTTGGATTCAAACTGAAAGCATTCTGTCATTTTTGAGGTTGTACCCCAGTACTGCCTTTCCCACTCTTTTATTGACTATGAGAGCTACTCCATTTCTTCTAAGGGATTCTTGCCCACAGTAGTATATATAACGGCCTCCTGAATTAAATTCGCCCATTCCTGTCCATTTTAGTTCGCTGATTCCCAAGATGTCGATGTTCAATCTTGTCATCTCATGTTTGACCACATCCAGCTTACCTTGATTCATTGATCTTACATTCCAGGTTCCTATGCAATATTGTTCTTTACAGCATCGGACTTTCCTTCCACTTCCAGACACATCCACAACTGAGTGTCCCTTCGGCTTTGGCCCAGCCGCTTCACTCTCTCTGGAGCTACTCGGAATTGCCCTCCGCTCTTCCCCAGTAGCATATTGGACACCTTCCGACCTGAGGGGCTCATCTTCCGGTGTCATATCTTTTAGCCTTTTGATACTGTCCATGGGTTTTCTTGGCAAGGATACTGGAGTGGTTTGCCATTCCCTCCTCCAGTGGACCACGTTTTGTTAGAACTCTCCGTCATGACCTGTCCGTCTTGACCTGACTTCATTGAGTTACGCAAGCCCCTTCGCCATGACAAGGCAGTGATCCATGAAGGGGGAAGCATGTAATACCCCTGCTAAAATGGGCTACTTCTAAGAGAAGATATGAGAAAGCTATACAAAGGTTATAGAAGGATTATTACAGATTATACACACATATCATTTTACCTTTCTTAGGAACAGTATTTTAGCTGTGCGTATGTCCATAGGCACAAGAATGGAAAAGTAAAGAAATTTATAAGAAGTTTCTTAAGTGTGCCAGCCTTTTATTTGAAATGCTCGAGAATGAAAAGGCATTCGCTGTTCTAAATAAGTGAGATCTTGGACTTTCTCCATTTCTATTTGTTAAAAATACTCTTGTCTTTTGTCTCGAAAAGCTCAAGAGTACTATGCATACACATTTATGTTATATGTACCTGGTGGCCTTACCTCTTTGCCAAAGATCCATTGAGGAAAGTGGTTGTTTCTAAATTATGGCAGAATTAATTAATCTTTCCAGTGTTAGTGCTGAAATTTAAAGTAGAAGCAATGCCTGGTTCTCACTCTTTTGTTATTTATGTTGTCTCTCAAACTAAGATCCTGATCATTGCTTATTTTTCTTTTAAAATAACTAAAATTATAATAAAATTATAAAAATAATAAAGGCGGGATAAAAATTAAATAAATACATAAATACATAAAATACTTAAGGATGTTATTTGAAATTATTCTGATGCATTGTCAAGAGGTTTGCCAACTGTTTTTGCAGCAGGGTTTTTAAATACCTTTAGTAGTCATATGGTTTACAATTATATTTAATATTAATTTGGCACACATCATGCTGAATCATAATGTGGTTTATTTAGTTTTGGTGTAGCATGTTGTATGAACCAGCAGTTGTGGTTTATTCAACAAATCACCAGGTAAATCAACCATGACTTAGCACAATGTGTAGATTAGGTCATCTGATTCAAAGTTCAAAGAAAAACTTCCAAGCCCGGCTACATTTTGCAAAAACCTACATCAAGTCTGACAAAAGCATGAGGGGAAAATGTGTTATGGTCTAATGAGACCAAGGTTGAACTTTTTGGCCATAATTCCAAACAGTATGTTTGGTGCAAAAACAACACTGCGCATCACCAAAAGTGCACCATACTCACAGAGAAGCGTGGTGGTGGCAGCATTATGCTTTGGGGCTGCTTTTCTTCAGCTGGAACTGGGGCTTTAGTCAAGGTGGAGGGAATTATGAACAGTTCCAAATATCAGTCAATTTTGGCACAAAACCTTCAAGCCTCTGCTAAAATGCTGAAGATGAAGAGGAATTTCACCTTTCAACACGACAACGTCCCAAAGCATACCTCCAAATCAACAAAAGAATGGCTTCACCAGAAGAAGATCAAAGTTTTGGCCCAGCCAGAGCCCGGACCTGAATCCAATTGCAAATCTGGGGTGACCTCAAGAGGGCTGTGCACAGGAGATGCCCTCCCAATCTGACAGATTTGGAGCGCTTCTGCAGGAGGGGGGGCAAAGATTCCCAAGGCAAGATGTGCTGTGCTGATAGACTCCTACCCCAAAAGACTGAATGCTGTCATAAAATCAAAAGGTGCTTCAACGAAGTATTCGTTTAAGGGTGTGCACACTTATGCAACCACATTATTCTAGTTCTTTTATTTTTATTTTTCCCCCTAAAAGATTTCAGTTTGTTTTTCAATTGAATTGTACAGCTTGTATGTTATATTAAAGGTGGAAAAAATTCTGAAGTGATTTATCTTGGTCTGATTTTTTTACATCTCAAAAACTTGGCATTTTAACAGGGGGGTGTAGACTTTTTATATCCACTGTATGTCAGCTTTCCCCAACCTTGTACCCACTGCATGTGTTGCATTATAATCCCCCAAATCCCCAGATGCATGCCCATGACTACCAGTGACCACCTTAAAATACTCAAAATCATTCATTTCAAAAGAACATGAGAAATAAGAGCTATTACAATACTATATTCTCCTAAAAGGCATCAGTGAAAGACAATGATTAAAAACAGTAGCATCTTGATTAGCATGCATTCAAAAAGTCAAACAAAGCAGATGTGTTCACTGAAAAAAATTATATTCAGAACATTTAATAGCATAATATGTGAGAAATGAGCACTGCAAAGCCATGTATTTTGTATTCTATAAACATGTGGAAGAGTTTTCCAGGACATATATGTCTGAAATCAACTAAAATTGATTGTAAGCCGCCCAGAGTCGTCATGTACAAGATGTATTGTTGTAAGCCACCCAGAGTCGTTGTGTACGAGATGGGCGGCCGAGAAATTCGATAGATAAATAAATAAATAAAATACAACAAATAGTATTTGTGCTGCAACACAAACAGTCACTTCCACCAGTCATAGCCACAGAATTCATGAACCCCAAAATAGCATTGACTAGACCTGCCAAGTTTTACTGATGATCTGTGTCAGCATGGGCTGATTAGATTCCATTGACTAGAGCAATCACATGGAAATGCAAATGGTATTCAAGCTCAGCATCAACTCACACTGACACTAACAAGAAAAGAAATGCCATTAGTGTGTCTTTTAGCAACAATACTGGCATGTGGATGTCAATTAAGACAGAAGAATGAATATTCTATAAGTCCTGCCATATAAAAATTCAGACTTGTTTTCCTAATAAACTCGGTGGTTAAGTTTATACATTGTACTATGACAAAACATAGTTTGAGTACAGTATGTTGTATAAACCCAGGCACTGTGATGTGATTTGCAACCCAGCTTATGGCTTACGTATTTTTTTACTACAGTAAATTGTGGTTTATTCAATGGTGTGTTTCTTTAAGGGCCTTAAATAAGTAACAGTCAAATAAATAAATAAATTATTTATATTTATATAATTTATTAGGTCAACGAACTCAGTCCAACCACCAGGACATGGGAATACTTCTCACAATGAACATGCTAATCACGCTCATCAGCCACTCGTTAACATTTCAACACAACAAAAAACCCCACCTAATCTCCTATAATTTAGCTCTATAAATAGAACATTCCCACTCTACCTGGGCACAGAGATTTTGCTTCTATCTGTGCTCCTGCCCTCTGAAGATGCTGGCCACAGATGCTGGCGAAACGTTAGGAACCACAACTTCCAGAACACGGCCACACAGCCCGGAAGACCCACAACAGCCAAATAAATTATAATTTGTAACAATTGTCTACATATTCTCTATTTAAAATATTCCACAAATTTTTGAAAAAAGTACACTGTAGCAAAAAATTAAATACTTATTCCATGTACTGCAAAAGGAATACTATTCTCCTTCCCATGTTGTTTATTTCTTAATGTACAGAACCAACATACTGAAGAAGGGGTATAGGAATGAGTATTGCTGTGAGGAATAATAGATCTTGTACTGCACCTAGATATAAACACATTCCAAGTGCATGCCAAATACTAATATTAATGGAATCTTGGAGCCAAAAAAATGGGAAACTTTTGGATTTGTTTAAACAAGTTGTTCAAATCTATGTGGTCACTAAGAGTCGACACTGACTTGGTGGCACCTAATCAATCAAACAAGTTGTTCTACAACAATCTTAGTCATCAATCAGAAACAAGATCAGCATGATTTTTTTTCCTATCATAAAATAATTAGTAGATCATTTGTATTTTCTGTATCTTTCTCTCATTGAAACTTTTGAAGGGATATGAATAGTGCCTTAGCTCACAACCTTGGTCTACAGATAATTCTTGTTAGATGGCAATCCTATATCTTACTCAGGAGAAAGTCTCATTGAATATGGTAAATGTGCTGTTTGGGAATAACCCAGCTTCTTGGAAATAGTATTTCTAAAGCTTGAAAAAGCTACTGCCTTTTCTCAACTGCTTTGAATATATTATACACTTGCTGTTGATTAGAAACATTAATTTCTCAATAAATTGGATCTGAGTTGTATCAGAAGCCAGTTTGAACAGAATTTCTGTGGTTTGCAGCTGCCTTACAATGAGACTGACATATCTGGGATCTAGGCTGTGCCACAGCGTAAAAGAAGGAATTAGACAACTTGACAGATGAATAAAGCAGAAACAGAACTAGAGAGTCTCAATTTAAGATACCTGGGTATTTTAAAAGACAAGGTAAACAAGTGGGCAAGCTTCTGATGATTCTGGTCTCAGGCTCTCCTTTGATTAAAGAAAAGAGGGTGGAGGGATATGAAACTCCGCACTATGATTTCTGCCAATTTTAACAAAATTGTGTATGTTGTTGTATCCTCCTGTATCCTCCTAAAATCAGTCATTGAAAGGGTCATCATAAAAAGATGAATTGCTGGCCATTCCCTATAGCTCTAGCCCTGATGCCAAGAGCATTTATAAGATTCTATTTAAATTCCACCCCCACCCCCCAAATGCAGCACAATAAATATTTGAAAGTCCCAGTCATTATTTGCTTCCCATCTTATCTGCTTCTAACAGGCAACAACAAAGCCCTCAGGATTTTTGCAAGAACGAATAAAATCCTCATGTCTCTTGGATATTTGCCATATGCAGTCTCAGGACATTAGAAATAAGCCAACAAGATCCTGGCTTAAAGAAAGCCTGTAGTCTAAAAACTGAATGAGTCAAAGTGCATCTTCCCTCTGACATACACATTTGTATGAACAGCTTTTTATAGAACAAACTAGACAACCCGTGACCCATCGGGTCATTGTTTCAGAGATATTTCCATACCTAAACAGAGAAACAGAATGACCACCGGCAGGCAAAAAAACAGTGGCGGCAGGAGCAACTTCCGACTTCCTGCCAGCTTCCCCATTGACTTTGCTTGTGGGAAGCTGGCAGGGAGTGTCAGAAATCCTTCCACCCTCCCTCCCTTCCTCCTTGTTCCTCCCTCCCTCCCTCCTCTTTCCTTCCTTCCCTCCCTGCTCCTCCCTCCCTCCCTTCCTTCTTTCCTTCCTTTCCCCCACCCAGCAGCAGCCACTTACCTGCCTGCTGGCCTTGGACTTGCAACTTCCTTCCGGCTTTCCCATTGACTTTGCTTGTGGGAAGCTGGCATGGAGTGTCAGCAATCACAATAGAGTTTAGATTTCCTGCTGGCTTCCCCATTGACTTGTGGGAAGCTGTCAGGGAGCATTGGAAATGCTGATCACATGACTGCAGCAGCGCAGTGGTGCTGAAGCAGCAGCAGCATGGCAGTGCTAAAGCAGCCACAACTTCGCCAAATTTAAATCTCATGGGAGTAATGGGTCCTGGATTTTGGACACATTCTGTAAGTTAGCCCATTTGAGGTACCTTGGTTCAAAAATTGTTACCCTACGATGCAACATTTTGCCCAACTGAAGGTTACAAACAGACAAAAGACACAAGAGTTTTAGTAGTACAGTATGTAGATCTGCTAGATAGGATTGCCAAAGGAAATAACACATATATATTTTGCATCCCTAGTTAACTGGCCATTCTGGCAGGGAAATCTGGGAGTTTGGGATCCAACAGATCTGTACTGATGAATCAGTAATTCATCGGGAACTTCTTTGGGAAGTAATTGGGGTAGTTGCACTTCAATCTCTGCCTAGACACATCCCCCCAGCCTAAACTTGACTTGAAATACTAATGCATGCTATGGCCAAAGGAAGTGTCATTTCTAAATCCATAATAGTATATGAGGTTCAGCAAAGTTTTAATTATATTGCAGAATTATTAAGCACTTAATTTCTAATTTGCTGGATTTTCTTAAAGCCTAAGTAGAAATTGGAATAAGTGTAATAATATCTTCTTAAACTAAAGATTTGTCTATACACACATATATAAATAATTTGGTGAGATTTTTGTTTCTCACTATATTTTTGCCTTTGAGATCATATCATTTCAAGAATTACATAGAGAATTCACCAGGTGTAACTTTTCACTGCAGCATTCAGGCAAGAAAAGCTGCCATCAGTGTAACTTCCTCTTCTGTGCCATACAAACATCCTTGGGGCTTCCCATTCAGGGTCTGGGCTTGAAAATCCACTCCCTCCCCAACAAAACACTTATATTAAGATTCCTGCAGGTTTCTGGGGATACTGTATATCCAGTGGAAGATGCCTTGCCTTATTTTGTCTTAAGTCTTAAATAAAAGACCAAGTCTCTCTACTTTAGATACATTGCCCATTAAATCTTATCTCTATAATCCATACTGAACAGAAATTTTCATTACATCTGAATGTAATAATCTAAGGTAGGAGGATACAGGACTAGTTGTGGCCCACAGAGGACAGGTCAGTCCTCCAAGCAAGGCAAAGGAATGGGAGGGGGCTCAGAAGCACAGATGGAAGTTGCTGTTCCCACTCCCAGTATCTGTTACCATAGATCAGTGTTTCTCAACCTTAGCCATTTTAAGATGTGTGGACTCCAACAACTCCCAGAATTCCTCAGCCAGCATGCTTAAATGGACATATTTAATTTTCTGTATTGTTTTAACTGTTTGACTTTTTTATTATTGTTAGCTGCCCAGAGTCACTGGTCTGAGACGGGCGGCTATATAAAAAATAAAATAAAATAAAATAATAAAATAAAATAATAAATAAAATAAAATAAAATAAAATAAAATAAAATAAAATAAAATAAAATATAAAATAAATAAAATAAAATAAAATAAATAAAATAAAATAATAAAATAAAATAAAATAAAATAAAATAAAATAAAATAAAATAAAATAAAATAAAATAAAATAAAATAAAATAAAATAAAATAAAATAAAATAAAAATAAAATAAGGTTGAGAAACACTGCCATAGATGGCTGCCTCACTCTGCCTAAAGTTAGAGCTAGCTCTTTTTTCAGAGAAAAAGTGCAGCATTTCACATGGCATATTGAAAGAAGCAGATAGTATTTCTTTTCAGATGTTTCAGCTTCTATGAATGTATGTGAGGTGGGGAAGTGCCAGTGTAGCAACAGGCTCCCTCCTGAAACTAGAGAGCCTTCAGTTAAAATTGTATGCATAGGACATCAGCACAGGAAGATGCTCTAGGAAACTCTATCTCCAATATATTCATAGAAGCTCTAATGGCAGAAAGGTTGCAGACAAAGGCTAGACAAGCAATTATCTCAAGTTTAATTCATTGGTGCTTTGCTGATAAAAAGAAAGTATAATAGTGCATAGGAAAAAAAGACATATAAGTACATGAATAGAAATGAAGTCTGTGGCAGAGGATGGGTATGATCTCATCCCATTTTTGTATTTGTAAATTGAACTCTGCATTGCTTTTAGCCTTCTCATTTGAAGTCTCATTCCGTTTTTGTTTTGTTTTTTTTGGAATTCGATACTACCTCTGCCTACCCTGTGGCATATAGTTTTCATAGTCCTCCTAACAAGTTTCCTCTTCATAGTGAGATGAAGGATACCAATTAACAAGCTGCTGAGAAAGAAGTATAATATATTTTCTCTGTTGCAGTTTCTTGTTAACAGCATTTAGAAAATTGTCATGGCATGCAAAACAGGGGTAGCTAATAGAGGTGGGGCAGCCTTTTGGTGAACAATCATAAAGTTGAAAGTGGGGGTTATGTGGCATCAGGATGACCCCCTGATTAGCACAGAAGCTCCAGATGGCTGTCTAATCTCTGCCTGAAAATCTCCAGAAAGGCAGAGTCACCTACCCATCTTTGTAATTCATCTTAAATATCTAAGCAAAATCTAACTTTTTGTAACCTAGAACTATCTGGGGCAACAGAAAATAGCATGAGATTTGAACTTATTTTGTATGGAACCTATTTTAAAATCTCCCTCAAGGCAAGTTCCTCTCCTGATGACTGCATGATGCATCCATGGTCTTTTTTTTAAATAACAGAATTTTGCTATTGCCTTCTTTCAGGGTTATTTTTTTAACTTCCTAGACTTCCTATGGGATTTCCTGGTTATCTTCCCTCTAAGTGGTAACCCTGCTTAGCTCTTTTGAGATAGGCAGTTAGCTTCTGCTCCCTGATATATCTAAATTGTCAGGAGTTGAGCTTGACTCAAGGGAGACTTTGTTATACCACTCACATTACCATTTTGGTTGTTATGCTCTGAACCTATTCCTAATTATCTGTAGCCCTTTGGAAATATGACATCCATCACTGGATACAGAAGCAACATGATGTCCGTGTTACATGAAACTATTAACCGTACCAACCTTAATGTGTGTTTCATGCTTTGGAAACATGCACATAAAAATTCATAGATGCTATACTATGAAAGTGTATCACTTCTATGTTACATCTCTCTTTTCCCTTTTTCTTTGGTCTTTATCCCTCTTATTTTCATCACTGAATTTCCCATTTTATTTGTGTCACTTCTTGGGTGTTTTGCGAGAATTATCTTTTTCTGGCTCTTTAGAAAATATTGGGTTATGACTCTGCTAGACTGATATTGCTCCTTAACTTACCCAAGACAAATATAAGTGGGTGGGCTACATAACTAAGTATTATAGGTGGCAACATCCCAGAAAATAATCTGTTTTTTCACGGGCTCTGACACACAGTATTCAGAGGATCATAATGATTAAATATGCATGAATGTCTTATCTTGTCAGCTTATGAATATTTACTGCCTAAGGTATAGGCAATTCCACAGCCAACTTGCCAAAGAGTTTTCCCTTTTTAATTCTTAAAGCTTTCCCAAGCTCTAGTGTGAATATATGCTTTTCAACAATTTCATGTCATAATTCATGTTTCAGCATGTCAACACTTCTCTTCCACGTACAGGTGTTTCCCCTTAGTAACATAGATCTTTTTCTACTATAAAGTTACAAGCTTTCACTATATCAATGCAATGCATTTTCCTCTCTATAATACATATGCATTTATCTAGCTTTAAGTTCAAGACTTTTTAAAGGCCTTTCAATGATATTTTTTGTCATTAAGTGAGGTAAATAATAATTTGCTGACATAATAATCCAGGTGAACAGTGTTCATCATAAGGTTATTTTGGGAGTGCAGTGGGGGCAGGGTCTTTACATTTAACCTTATTTTTAAGCAGCATGCCTCCTTGCCTTTGCCAGCACATAGTTCTTCTATCTGCAGTTTATTGCCTGGGACATGGCACATTCAGATGCTAACTTGTACATGGACATCTCTTTGAGTCCATTGGACTCCATTGTCAGTCAGATTTTATACATATATTTTTTAATTCTTTAATTTTTTTAAAAAAAGTTAAATTGGAAATTAGTGTGATTCAAAAGAAAATGCCAGCTTCAAGCACAATTTTCCATTGCAGTAAGGCTTCTCAGTCCTACATTAGTTCTAGAGGCATTCTCGGAAAAGGGGCACGATGGCTCAGTGGTTAAGACGCCAGGCTTGTCGATCAGAAGGTCGCAAGTTCGGAGGTTTGAGACCCTAGCCCCGTGTGATGGAGTGAGCTCCCGCACTAGCCCCAGCTCTTGCCAACCTAGCAATTCGAAAGCATGCAAATGCAAGTAGATGAATAGGAACCACTTCGGTGGGTAGGTAACAGCGTACCGCGTGCGTCATGCCGGCCACATGACCGTGGAAGCGTCTTTGGACAGTGCTGGCTCTTCGGCTAACAAACGGAGATGAGCACCGGCCCCTAGAGTCAGACACAACTGCACGAATGTGCGGGGGGAACCTTTACCTTTACCTTTACCTTTACCGCTTCTCAGTCCTACATTAGTTCTAGAGGCATTCTCAGAAAAGAAAAAAGAAAAAAAATAGAAGAGTGCCTAAAACAGCTTAGTTGAGGTGATAGATTTAGGTAGTTGGAAGTGTGGTAGGGAGTAATTTGAATAGTTTATCTTGTGCTAGATGGTTATTTTTATTGACGGGGTCTAGGAGGCGTGCCTTCTCGGTAACGGCGCCCACCCTTTGGAATATGCTACCCCCGGAGGTGAGGCAGGCCTCATCGCTCCCGGCCTTCAGAAAGAACTTAAAGACCTGGTTCTGCCGCCTTGCGTGGGGGGAGGGGGGGAACAGTTCCTCTTGGGGATGGCTGGTGCCATAGGGCCCTTTTAAACATCCAAACATCATACCACCGCATCTTGGATTTTTATACTTAATTTTAATATATTAGAGTGTTTTATTGGGTTGTTTTAATTGTCGGATTTTAATTTTTGTGTTTTGTAAACCGCCCAGAGTTCCCTTGTGGGGAGATGGAGCGGTATATAAATTGAAACATAAATAAAATAAAATAAATAAATATTTTGTGACTATCTACACCCATCACAGTGCCATTTTATGAGAGCATCCACAACTTGTTCTCAAAATTTAACATATCCCACCTGCCTCCCTCCAAATTTGGGAGAACCTGGTTTAAGAACCACAACTGGGTAGCTGTGCAAAACATCATAAGCTGAAAACAGACAGACTACATTATGATTTAGCATGATAGGTAAATCCAGTCATTCTTTCTTTAGTGAGAAAAAATGTTGGTGAGCTTTTATGGTACATGAAGTCCCGCAACAGTGTCAGTCTTTGCATGATAACTTTGATGTCTGATAACTCTGATTGCAGCCTTGATGATGTGGTGACCGGGTGCTGCCACTAATAATAGATGCCAAAGCACTAAAAGTCACAGGCCTTGCCAAATTTTCTTTGCATAGATAATATGCTAAATAAGTATGTTTTGCCTGTTTTCTAGCCCATGATAATTATTTCTTAAAATCCTCTTTGCCAGTTCCTTCTCTAATGTTGACCTATTCCCTGTCAGCATCTACCTGAAGTTTTTTTGCATTTTAAATGTTTCAACCATGTCACAGGTTTTACATCTTTAATGGGATTTAAGACGTCTTTAGCAGACTTGTCAGGTTTCGATGTCATATTCACAGGGATTAGGGACGGATCATCTGAAGTTTTGATAAATATTCTCTTTTTCCCCCAAGAGCTGTAACTCTACTACATGGTCTCTATGGAAGGTAGTTTGTTCCACTTCTATTATGTCCCTTTTGTTCCTCAGATTCTTCTTGATTGTCACATATATGTTATGCTGCAAATATTATGCAAGTAATATTTGACATATCACCTTACAGTTTGCAGGGTAGTTTCAGACAGAATTTTGTCTTTCACAAAAGTGAAATGTTGGTAAGCTCAATAATGGGCTGGATGAAAGAAAACAAGCTGAGATTAAATTCAGACAATATGGAGATACTATTAGTATAGGAAACTGGATTCAGGGACTGAGCTTCAATCTGGATTAGACAGGGTTGCCCTACTCCTGAAAGAGTAGGTCCATAGTCTGGGAAAGTGACAAATAGCTGCTCAGGTTTTGCAATGAACAATTCCAACTGGCAGAGTAACAGCACTAGGGGAATGAAGGAAAGGTACGTTTCTAATTTGCCAATTGATTTTTTTTTCATTGCCACAAAATTGCTAGCCTTGCAAGAAAAGCAAACCAAGACAAAGGCATGGAATGGAGGTGAAATAACAAGTGGATGAAAATACATCAATTAACTATTCCATGTTATTAGGAGAAAGAGTTTTATATGTAATCGATCGTTAATTTGAATAGTAGTATATGGGCTACTCTTGTGTTTAAGAGCAATCAACATTTTGAAATGGCAGGATTCTTTATTGCATTGTTTATTAGAATTTTCCCCTGAGTTATTTTGTTTGGCAGTATTTTCAAAGCTGCAGCCAGTGCCTGAACTCAAGAGCTGCTTGTTGCAGCAAAACAAACTCGCTTGAAGGCAGTGTTTGTAAAACATTCCACCTCCAGAGTAGCTGTTCTACTCATTTCTCTGTCAAGGCATGAATACATGTTTGTCACAGTGCCCCTGATTGTTGAAATGGAAAACTAGGGAGTGTAAGAGATGAAGAGGATCTTTTGTTAGATCTCTGGGCAATCTGAAGTTGATTAGCAATAACAAAGGACCAGAAATTGATTTTTTTTTTAATGTGGAAGGACCCGTTCAGTTTTGGTATACGTAAGAAATTCCTAGGCTCTGAATTCTTTAATTGAAGAGCTGCCTATCTCCAGGCATTAAAAGAAATATTAAGTTGTACATGAGAGGGAATGAAGATGGTGCCTCTGTACTTCCCTGTCATTTCCACGTATACTGTAGAAGGCAGTCTATAGTGAAGAATCTCATCAGCCCATGGAGGCTCTGCATGTAGTTTGAAACATTTTTATCCAACCAAGTACCTCTGATATGAACCAGATCATCATGTTTTTCCAGATTAAGAACAGAGATGTTATATGTTTTCCTTTTGTCCTGGAAGTCATGGTGATGCAGCTAGTTAATTTTAGGGCTTATGTGCACTACATCCTTAAACTGCTCCTATACTGCATTCATGCCTGGTTGATTTTAAACCAGCTGAAGAAAATCCTGCCCAGGGTGAGATCCATTGATAGCAACGTGCAAGGTATTCAGGCTACAATGTAGGGTAATGTCATTCCATTGGACATTTACCCTGCTGTTGTGCCTTCCCAACTTTCTGTTACAGGAAACAATTGTCAGTCATTTTCTTTTCTATTGGTAGGTCTTCCCGGACTTGTTTATTTTTATATCCATCTTTCTGTGTGTATGTTTGTGTTTGTAGTTAAAGCATCAAAATGAACATATAAGCAGGCACAATAACCCACTTTAAAATAAAAATTCCCCTCTTACAATTTCTCTGCTTTTCCTGAGTGACGTCTGCTGCATACCTTCCTTACTAGCACAATGTTTGCATCACTTGCTTTACATGCAGAATGTCACCAGTTTGAATCCCAGCAGAAACTTTTTCCCCAACTATTTTTATTCCTGTGAGCTACTTACTTACCATTCCATCATTTTAGTCACTTGACAAACAACAGCTCATAATAATAATAATAATAATAATAATAATAATAATACCACCTAATTAAATCTTCCAGCATTTGAATGCAGTGAGGGGGTGCTTTTGCTTCTAGCCAAGTGAAATGCAGGAGCTGGCTTAGAAGAAAATAAGGCACAGCAGGCAAATCAGCAAGTGTTTGAACAGACAGAAATAAGAAAAGTCTGCTTTGAAAGTGGAGCAGGAAAAGTGTCCAGAGGTTGAGTTCACAATGGGCAAGTAGAGAGTGGTATTGTCCATTCCTGTCTTCCCAGAATGGTTGCTGGCCCATACTGGCAATGGGGCAACCTGGCAGAGGATAAGCCCTTAAACTCCATGGTAATTGATCTTATAAATATCCCATTTAGAAAGATCAACACATTACTTCAGCTGCAAAGCACTCCAGTAACTTGGGACTAATTCCCATTTTGTTGTAGGAAAATCTCATTTGTTTTCTAAAAAGGAATAAATACGATAAATATTGTAACCATGTATATGTCAGTAGGCCACGCCCTGAATATAAAATATTTTTTAAACATAAAAAGAAAAATGATGCTGCAGAGTTCAGCCCTAGCTGCACTACTGAATAGAAAAACAACCTGCAGTCAAGCTACCAGAGTTACTGAGATGGAGGGATGAACTAAAAGAAGAAATGGTGCTCCCTGCCTCAACCGCATATCAGCCCATTCCTCTAGGACAGGGGAGTGTGGTTTCCACACTCTGAAAGGAGATGGGGAAAGGGGCTATTTTGGGAGGAAGGCTCAGGGTTTTTTAAAGGCAAAATGGTGCCTCAAATAACTGCACCACTAAAACACCCATTTGCTCCTTAAAATTTTCCCCAGCCACCATGAATGCACAAAAAGATTTCATTTCCCCCCCCAACTCTGGTAAGGGGGAGCACCCAGTGCTGCAAGAGGAATGCAGGAGTTCTGTATGTAGCCCCTGGGCCAAACCTTTTGCACCCTTGTTCCATGGTTTCTCTCTTACAGCCTGATTCTAAACCAGTGTTTTTCAAACTTGCCAACTTTAAGATGTGTGGACTTCAACTCCCAGAATTCCCCAGCCAGCATGTTCTAAACCAACCCATCCTCTGCATCACTAGCACAGTATGATATCTATCAGGGGAGATTTGTTTTGCCTGCCTACCTCTTGAAATCAACATCATCAACAATATTTTAATCATGCAGGTTTATCAGAAATGCTATAACTAGAATAATTGATACCAAGAGGAATTGTTAGCAACATTCTGTTACTTTCATGATTTTAATGCACAGCAATAATAGCTTTTATATTAAACAATATTTTAAAAAGTAGTATCTCTGTTTTGTGAACTATGAGCAGAATATCACATTTTTACTTCACAGGTTTTCCAGTGAAATTTGGCTTCCAGGATTTGCACTTAATCTGAAAGCATTTACCAACTACATATTCACATGAGTATTATCGAAGCTGCATTGGGAAGACTAGTATATAAATCATCATCATCATCATCTAAAGAAGGATCAGAAAGAGATCATTCATATATCCTGCAGCTTGTTGTTGTTGTTTTTTAACTTAGTACTTCTCTGTGCTAAGAATTGTACCCAGCATCTTCTACATGCCAAGCAAATGTTATACTATTGAATTAGGCTTTGCTGGAGAATTTAGGCCATAGCTTTCCAAACTGTGTGTGTCGCAACACACAGTTTAGTGTGTCATGAAACAACCCGGAAGCGGCAGCGGGGGCGTGCACGGCGGCGGCGCGGGGGCGCGCGTGGCGGCGAAGGTGTGTATGGCGGCGGTGGCAGCGATGACGGCAGTGGCGCGCCATCAGTGCTTCTGCGTTTTAGCAAGGCTGCCACCGCCGCCATGCATGCCGCCGCCACCGCGCCGCCACCGCACCACTGCCGTGCACGCCCCCACCTCAGCGCCCGCGGCGCCACCGCTGCCACCATTGGTGTGTTGCCAACGGCGGCAGTTTGGAAAGCACTGATTTAGGCATTGATTCCCATTACCTTCTAGATCCTAAGGAAGTATTCTACTATTTGAACTAATTCCCTTCCAAAAATTGTAGGTGGAATTTTTCACTTGTTAACCTGTGACTGGCTTGGGTACGGCAAGTTTATGCTTCATTTGCTTATGTATTTTTTAAAATGCATATATGCCCAACCAACTCTGAGGTTTCTGGAACCTTGTTGACTATCAACCAAGAAGTGGCAAATGACCTGAAAAGTGAAATTTTCTTTCTTCTTATCTCTGTGCAGCTAGAATGAGCTAAAGATTCAGTAAACTATGGTTGCCATAGAGATATTGCGTCATCATAAGAATACAGTCAAGTGCCCAGGAAATGGCCTTTTGGGACATGGCCTTCACTGCAAGAAACATTCAAAACTCAGAGCAAACATGTTTTTAAATACAGAGTGTGGAGCACAACCCTTGGGAACTCTTTCAGCTTATTCTAATGCAGATGATCACAGGAACATAGAGGGGAATTTGTTAGTTAAATTATTAATGTTTATTGATGCAGCCTATTGAATAATTAGAAAATGAAAGTTTGCTTATTTTCAAGATTACTGTCAGAAGATGTTACTACTCAGTTTTCAGTGAACAATCTAAGCAAGATCTGTATGGCATCTAAGCAAGACTGAAAGCTGTATAGCTTTCAGTCAAGCATCTCCAGGGTTGAATGGGAAATTTAGCATTTGGACTTTGCAGAGACATTGCTAGTCAGATCTGGCAATGTTTCAATATTTTTGTCAAGCATTCCTTGTATCCAGGGCCTTTTGAAGATTTGGAGAGGCCCCAGGGAAGAATGTTCATTCGAGCTCTTCCAGCTCTCATTTTCCTCTCACTGTTTCCTGAGTCAATGTAACATTTCTCTCCATTGTTTTCATCCCACTGAAGCTATAACTATATCCATCTTCATCTCTCTTTACTGTACTCTGCCATGTGTTCTTGCTTCTATACGTATATCAAATAGCTTTGTAAAGGTTCAGTTTGGATACAGGGTTGAACTGAACTTCTGAACCCTGGATACTGGGTCAAACTCGGAGCAGGCCCACTGAATTCAGAGGGAATTAAATAAGTAATTTACTAACTGAAATCCCACTGGTAACAATTGTCTGTTCTGGGCCCATACACACTGCAGCAAGTCATAATGTTGAGTTATTTGCTTTTAGGCTTAGTGTGATCTATGAAGCTAGCTATTATATTTGTAAACCATACTGTATGGCTTAGCACATTGTGCAAACCAGGCTTATTCAACAAAACATGGCTTGGTTCAATTTATGAACATAAAACAACTCAGTCTGGATCCAATCCAGATAGTGTGAATGCTATTTCATCATGGCCTATGAACCTCAGTTCTTTTGTTTGTATACAGGGGAACTGTGTCTGTGTCCATATACAGTTGGATATATCCATACAAACTATTCAGATTCAGTGGCCATTATGGTCTCATATGCTATGCCTAGTTGCTACAATCACCAGTAAGGATTTCCATCCATAACTCTCACACCAAATTGATGATGGTTGACACATAAAGCTCACAACCTCAGAAAGATTATGGTGTGAATCGTTAGGACATACGGGCTTTATGAGATGCTGAGACTTTTAAGTCAGTTGAAAAGTAGCACTGCAGTAATAGTTGGCTCCTTAATTTAGATTTCAAAAATATCCTATATGTACAAATTGGTTTTAAAATACCGAAGCCTTTGACAGGTATGTTCTAGATGACTGCTGCAACTGAAATTTATTCCATACCTATAAGCTATACCCAATAAAACAATGGTGTTTTTCTGTTATTTATTATTGGTATAAAAGCAGAAAGACTCACTTGAAACTGCTGAAATGCAATATATGTTTATATATAGGTAAGTGTTATTGTTATCATTGTAAATTATCATTTTGATTTGAAGTCACTTGCCACCATTAGCAAATAATGACAATATAATGACAATTTCAGTGATCAGGAATCGAGCCCAACCTTTTTGCTGAGCTTATAATTAGTGTGTCAGAATTAATTTGTCTTGGATAGCAGAGGTATTAGAAAGCAGAGAGGGAGGGATCAAGACTGATTCCTACTTTTTTTACAGCTATCAGTCTGCCTCTTCTATATTACCTTAGACGATTCTCTACCTTGTGAAGAACAAAGCACTGGAGAAAAAAATGAAACTCTCCTTCTTTTGATAGCTGTAGATGTCACGTTTTGTAAGTGTAAGACTTAAGAAAGAAAGCTAGTCTGGTTAACTTAAAGAGAAAACAAAAGACACTTTTGCAAATAGTTAATAGGGTTTTCCAGTGTGCACACCATCTCATGAATGTTCTGTCCAGAAAGGCTCACTTGGCACTTGTTTTGATATTCACTTTGGCATCACCGTGTCTCAGATCTAATTTCTTTTACCTTGTTTTTATTTATTTGTTTAACTGTATCTATTTTACATTTTATTCTTGTTGTAAATTGCCCTGTAAACTCGAAGCAGTATGTAAATAACAAATAATGAGAAACAAGACAATCCACTGGAGTGTTCAATGGAGCACTGACAAGACATGATTTCTCCCTATGTTTAATTTTAGGATTATTTCATGATGCTTTTGGTAATCTATGTTTTTTTCCTTAGGATGTTTGGTTTTCTGAAATGTGTATTACTGTATATTGCTATCATCTTTTACAAGTTTGTGGCTATCAGAATAGTCTATTGTACTTTGTAGTTTGCTTAAACCAAAAACTATTGCAGTCCATTGTCTTGCTTGTCTACAGATAGACTTGATCTGGTCCTATAAAACATAAGTCAAGAATATTGAGAGCAAAAAACATGATTCCCTCTGCTGCATCTTTCCTTAACTTAAAGCCCTCCAGTTGTGTTGGATTACAATGCCCCTTGCTCCCATTCAGCAGGGCAATTGAAAGCTAGCTCATGATAAAGGTGTTGTTTCCCAAAAGAGTTGGAAATGCCCAAGAGTGGAAAAACTACTCTCCTGAATTATAAATTCTGAAAAGCTTATAGCAAACACACACACACAAACACACTACTCAAGGGTGTATATTCTCTTCCCTTTTTAACAGCCAAATCACATGGATGACTGATACTTTTTCCCATTCCTACCATATTTCTAGAGTCTCACTAATCAGTACTATAGTGCCATATGGGCAGTGGCTCTCATTATTTAAATGATAACTGAACAATACTGGGATGCACAGAATAGCCCAAATCACGTGTACCACACAGACGATACAGCCATGGAGTTGCCCTTCACTCACATAACTCTTGTTACATGCTTGAGCTGAAGCTGCATGTGTGTGTGAATGTATAGGTACAATGCATTCTTCTTTTCTTGAGCAATTAAAAAAACCCTGCTGTTTTATGTCCTTCAGGAGTTGCTGATTAATATATTTATATCTCTGCTTGCCCTCTTCCCGTTCTATCATCATCATCATCATCATCATCATCATCATCATTATCATCCAACCTCTGCTTTGAAAACTGATCTCAGAAATATTTCTCAATTCAGTATTGCTGGAAAGCAGAACAGATTCCTTTCTGAACTGCTTTAGTGCTACAAACTAAGGTTTAAAAATAATTTTCACCATGCTGTGTTTTTAATACTTAATGCTGGTGAGTTGTAGAGTGATTTGATTAATCACAAATGCTACCAATATTTTCTTTCTGACTTCATGAAATGTGCTTTGTCATACAAAGGTGGTTAACAACTTTTCCTCTGTTGTCTTGGGGATTGTTCATAGAGATCCATGTACTATCTTCCCAAGGCCAGTCAGTGAACGTGTTTGCACAATATGCTAAAAGACCAAACAGCTCTGTTACCACCACTGGTTTATCTAAAATTATGGCAGGATTCCCACTAGTGATTTATAGTGTCTTCTAGCATCATCCAGCTGTCACTGAGGTTATATAACGTCTACCTTCCTTACTGTTACTTTAGCACCCAGATAGTTCTTTTTTTGTTGTTCAGTCGTTTAGTCATGTCCGACTCTTCGTGACCTCATGGACCATAGCACACCAGGCCTTTCTGTCCTCCACTGTCTCCCGGAGTTTAGATAGTTCTTTAAGTCTCATCAATTAAAAAATGTTATCTGGTAGGACTCAGGAAAGTGGGCCTTCTCTGTCAAGGCGTTTGCCTTCTGGAAGACCATTCCCTCTGAGATTCATATGGCTACCGCTCTGGCCCTGTTTAAATAAGCCCTTAAAACCTGGCTCTTCCACCAGGCCTTGGGTTATCTTGTGTGATGGTTTGGTCAATTAGATGGTGGTGGTTGTTATTTTCCGGACTTCTGTCTTTGTAGATCAACCTTTCTCAACCTTTTGACCCTGGAGGAACCCTTGAAATATCTTTCAGGCCTCAGGGAACCCCTGCACATTCAGGCTCAAATATAGGCCTGAAGTTATAAAATTATACTTGTTTCATGTGTAGGCCTGAATATATGCATTAACAGTGTTCTTAAACTAGAAATAAAGAATGAAACTTACCTCTTTAATGTGAAGTTGCCCGAATTTGAAATAATTTTTTAAATAAATTGTGATCTCCCACGGAACCCCTAGTGACCTCTCACGGAACCCTAGGGTTCCACCGGACCCTGGTTGAGAAATCCTGTTCTAGATTAGGTATATATTTGTTTTTATTGTGTTATTTTGTACGCCCACAAGAGTAATGACAGACTGGGGTGGCCTATAATTCCATAAATAAATAAATGATGACGCTAGAAGTCACCCTGTCTTAGTGTGCTATTTGAATCTGGCATGTGCTTTTTCATTAACCAAACAGTGTGGCTTGTTTGTCATGTGAACATGGGCAGTGAGTCCAGAAGCCAGGCTGGGTTTGGATGCTTTAATTCAGGAAATTTAAAATCTGTAGTGTAAACCAATCATGGTCTTTATTCCAAATGCAGACTAATTTGGTATGATAGGCAGCTATACAGCACATGGAAAGTTCAAGAAGGGTTAAGTGGTGCTTGCTCTGATGTAGGACAAAGTTATAGTTTGACAATATTAGCTTCTTGATTGTAACTATAGTTTTTGCCTCACAATCTTTGTGTGAGAGCTATTCGTGCATTTCAGTAGGACATAAGAAAACATAAAGGTCATGGAATAGGGTAAATGTATTATTTGAATATAATAATGATACCTTAAAGTAGAGTCTTAATAGCCATCATTTGAAAATTTCCCACCATCAGCAATGGGATAAATTGGGACTTCCGGTGGGAATATGGCTGACTGAACAGCTTTGCTCGTGAGCTCAGCGGGCAGACCTGGCAGTGTTGGGGGTTTTTTTGGGGCAAAGGCAGGCTTTTCCTGATGCCCTAGAGCATTTTCATGGCAGAAAATGCTCGGAATCATCCCATTTGCACTCCTGAACATGGCCTCGTAGCCTGAGGATCACCAACAGCGTTAGTGCTAATCGGGTAAGAGACGATGGGAGTCAGGGACGCCATCATTTCCAGACTGCACTGGAGCCTTAAAGGGACACTAGGTTGAGTCTTCCCATTTCTAAATCACCCAGTTTATATATTTTTAAGTTTGCGTACCCCAAGAGAGGCTCTTTACAACAAGAAGAAGTGAAATCTCTTGGTGCTTATTGTAATCTCTAGATTAATTTTAAAACTTTTTTTTTAATCTTTGGCTTATTTCCCATCTGGATATTAAGGAGGAATGAGAATAATTATCTCCCTGTTACTACTTTTGTATTTAATTTGAAGGATTTAACGTTTTCCTACACATTGAATCTGCCGTTTTGAGTCTTCAGTTTCCTGTTCACTTTCCTTGAGCACGGTAGTTGCTGGTTTGCATACTTTCCCTTTTGTCAATATCACTCAGTAACTTTTGGAAGCTTTTTGTCAATATCACTCAATAACTTTTGGAAGCCTTTCATTAACCCATTAGCTCTTATCTGCACTAGCCAAGTATCCAGGGGGCGTCATAATCTACTGCCTGAAACATGGACAACCTTAAGGAAATTTTCTCAGAGCTTCATTCTGAGCTTTGTTGTGATTTCAAACAGATTCTCCATGATACCCGTCAAGTTGTTCTGCAAGATATTCGGGATATTGTAGAAAATATCAGCTCTAAAATGTGTCAACTGGTTGAGGACACTCTGCTGGGAGAGGGAGAGTTTCATCAAGAGGGAGATATTTTTTCTGACAGTGAGAATGGATTCTTGGAAGAAATACCAGGCGACAAACACACTTTGGTGATGAAGGGGTTACAGTTTGACTTGCAAGATACTGACAAGGTTGTTTTTTTGAGAGATTGTTTTGGGAACGAGATGGCTCTGTTCTGTGGGAGGTTTTCTGCTGAGAAGTCTGACTTTTTAAGGGGGGCAGCTTTTTGCACTATAGTACTGATTAGTGACACTCTAGAAATATGGTAGGAATGGGAAAAATTAATATGTATTTGGTTTGATATTAAGGCTTATATGATTTCACTTTTCTTTAATGATTTGACTGGATTTTTTAAAGGTTTGTTTGATTTATAAGACTTATAAGGTATCTATAAGGTATAAGGTATAATATTAATTGGTTTTTAGGTTTAATAGGGTTAAGCCATATAGGATTTTAGAGGTAGGAACCTTGAATTGCACTTGGAAACAGACTAGTAACCAAAGCAGCTCCCATAGCAACAGTGTTATATGAGAATACCATGATTCTCTAACAAGCACGTGGGCACCTGCATTTTGTGCCAGTTGAAGTTTCTGGGTGGTCTTCAAGGGCAGCCTGATGTAGAATGAATTGCAGTAATCGAGGTACAAGGTAAACAAGGGCATGAGGCTTCAGTTAATTTTCTTAATATCCCAAACTACAAAAAAAATGGACATAATTTTAGTTCTCATCTGTTTGAGAGGGCTCTGTGGAGCACAAAAGGGATACCGGGGACCATACATTTTATATCCCTCCCTTAATGGATAATAGGCAGAAAAAGACTAAACCAGAATCGCTTCCACCACTGCATTCCTCTATAAGAAAAGGCACAACTATTTAATATTGTCATGTGACTATTGAAAATGATCAAGAAGCCTGTAAAAGATAGCAACTTTATTCTTCACAACATGATTTTTCACTGTCCTCTAAACTTGGAGTTTAGAAATTATCAGAGACAGCAGGTCTGGACAAGAAGAAATACAGCACTACAATGCAAACTCTTATTTCTAATGTTATGAGCAGTCTAATGTCCATTTTTTAAAATGTCATTAAGACTACATTTATTTATTCCAAACAATCTATCCCAAGGTGATACAATCAGAAAAACCTCTTTTTCAGAGCAATTTATGTACTGAAATAGATGTTCTGAACTTGCAAATTTTCTGTTCTAGGAGAAACAAGTTTCTAGTAGGAACAAAACAAAACAAAATCTTGTTTAGGATGAAAATATTCTAATATATTTTATTTAGAATAGGACATTTCTAAAAATAATTCCTGTTAGTTTATAACTCCAGAATTGCGTTTTTAGTCATTTTAGCTACTCAGTGTAGACTTTTTCAAACCAATAATATAGTTCTGTTCCTGACAATGGTAAGAGTTTAGGGTGCATTATTATTACTATTTGACTATTAGTATATTCTAAGAAATTGAGCTTTCAAACCATATTTTGGTTTGTTTGCAAAATGCATTTTTTCTCATTGATTTCCACATTTTCTCAGTAGATCATTATTACAGTATAATCCCATACATGTCATTTATACAGAAATACATCCTGGTGTGTTCAGTATGCCTGGATTACAACCTCACAATAAAGTAGAAGTTTGTCCCCCTGACCATGCTGGGAGTTGTCTGAATAAGCACGTAGAGAATTAAGCCAAACTTTAAACGCTGTGGTAGATCTGGAAAAGATGTTCTGTAATTTTAATCTACAGAAATTTATTGAAGAAAAATTAGTGTTAACTAGTTGAATTTGAGATTAAGCTAAAGATTTATCTAAATACATTCCTGTAATGCCTTATCTTTGTAGCCAATAAGTACGGTTATTGCTTTAGAAATTTTAAAGGTTCTAATTCCACCACTGAACTACAAAGCAATTCAGTGCAGGGCCGTAACTAGGGGGGGCAAGCGGGTGTGCCCCGGGTGCCGCACGGGGGGGGGGTGCTGAAATGATGCCTGGGGGGCACCAAAATGACCAAATAACCGGGGGGGGGGCACGGAATCCATGTTTGCCCTGGGTGACACAGACCCTAGTTCCATCCCTGATTCAGTGGATCAGTAGTATTCAACTCATATATCAAGAGGATTAGCCAAGCTACTTAGAAATGAGGAATGGATTTCTCAGCTATTGAATAGAGTAAATAATATTTAACATGCATTATAAGGAATGCTTACATATCTCAACAGTGCATAACTTGAGGTTACATACTCAGAGTTCCTCCAAAAATTGCTCCTAAACTGTACTTCTTATATGACAGAAGAGAAAATCATTACATTATTTATTTAATTCTTGAATTATGAGTTAAATAATTAGATAATTATATTAACAATATTTAATTACCAAAACTTCATGTACATTAAAATGAAATAAAACTTAGTTTTTGTTCTGACCTATAATGCTAAGCCATTTACGTTATCTTACCACACTGATGATACCTAGAAGTGAGAAGCACCAGGAATAACTGGATTTACTCCCAAGGAAGTATAATAAGATTAAGATTAATGAAAGATTAAATTTGTTTAATCATTCAATAGATTGATCTGATGCCTTTCCTATAGTTCAAAGTGGCATTCGCAACATTCCCTCTGTGAATGTTCAAAACCTGTGAAGTAAGTTGGGAGTTGAGACACTGGCCCAGGAGCTCCCATAGCTGAGCAGAGACTTGGACTTGAGCCTCCTCAGTCTTAATCTGTAATGGTGTGTCAGAATGACCTTGGGAGACAGGGGGAAGAGCCACAGCCAGGGGAACGGTTGGATAAGAGGCAACTTAGCCTGCAGCAGGAATGTGGGCGTGGCAAACATCTCAGAAGGGACCCTCTCTAGTTTCTTGGGCTGCAAAGACAACAGGGGAGAAATGTACTTTCAGACTTGCAAGATTCTGTTAATGAAACGTTACAATAAAGTAGAATTAGTTCATCTGGGCGTGCTCTCTGTCTGGACTAACTCGCAAGGCTGACATAATCTAACCAGTGGCTCCCGTGGAGTGTACTCCTGACACCATTGTTTTAAGACTACCAGATCTGGATTGTAAAAATCCAGATGACCTCTAGAGTATTCTATATCTCTTTGCTGCCATCTAGCGATTGTCCTGATTTTTGCAGCCTAGGTATGGTAGTCTTACCTGAGAATTAATTAATGGTTCTTTTTGCAAGTGTCAGTGACATTGCTGTCCTAAAAAGCCAGTTTTAAGGCAAGCTAGTCATAATATTTGTCACACTGCTGGTGCAGCATAGATGATCATGTTTAAATAGATGGCACACCAGACTAAGGTTTGAGCTAAATCTGGCATAGGATAGCAGAGTTTTGTTAAATCACTCCCTATCCCAACTGATAGCTAGTTGCAATGGGGAAAAGCTCCCTTGGTACAGTGCTAATAGTAGGCAAAATATAGGTAACTGGGAGAAGACTGGTCAGGAATTAATGTATCCTCTTTGACACCATGATTAGATCTTGTCTGGGCTTCCCTATGCTGGATGCTTATTTAATAAAAATCAGGAACACAGTGCCAAGCAGTATTAACTAAATGACACATGCATCTTAGTTTCTGGCTTCTGGAGAATGCATCTGATTGTGCTTATCAGTGCCTTCCTCTGTTAGGAGGCTTGGTTGGAGTTGATGTTAAGTTGGAGTTGGTTGGAGTTGATGTTAAATTCTTGTGTTGTTTGGCAGTAATTTCTGTCCATAGTTAAGAAGACAAACATACCTTAAAGGGTTTGCATTTTCTCTCTCACTCACACATCCATTAAGCCATGGTGCAGATGTATACCAACAGAGTTGTCAATGCTGGAACTATAAGCATTGTGGCTTATCCATACCAGCAAGTCAGTTGTGAGTGAAATGAGATAAATTGAAAAATTCCTCTCTCATTTATTTAAAATAACAATATAGCAACTGTCAACCAATTGGATTTCAGGGCAATAAAAATAAAAGAACTTTTTCATCAATATAAATGGTAGCAAAAAGTACTTTGAAGGCTGAGGCTCAGGCAATTTAAAAAGCTTTGAGGACAAATGTTTTAGTCTGACACAAAAGAATTGCAATCTGGCAATGAGGTAAGTCCCTTTAGGGAAGACATTCCAAAGCCAGGATACCATGACTGAAAGACTGTCTTTTTACTAGTTTGGTAATGCAGTTTTCATAGAAAACTCTGTGGTATATGTGTTATTCCTTTAAGATGCTTGTGAGGGAGCAGCCCAGCCCAGCTTCTCTGTTAATGTGTGAACTGGAATATGCTGTCTGTGTGTTGGGTTGAAGGAGATGATGCGCCTCTCTTGAATGCTAGATTGTCTACAGACATTTCCAGGTTCAATAAAGAAGGCCATTCATTCTACATGAAGATTTATATTGTTGCTGAAAAATGAGCAGAACCCTACATGCGGTAGACAATCAATGTGAGCACCCTTTCCCTGGAATCACCCTGATGGAGAAAACATTACAAAGCAACCCCCACAAAACATTCATTATATTAATATCTATATTTTATAACTTCTATTGTATTTCAAGTTATTGATTCTTTATCAAGAATCAAAACTCTGAAATAAAACAAATTAGGCTGCTGTGTCCCTTATTGAACAAGATAAGAAACAAGATTACATAGTTGCTTACTATGTCTGCCATGCTCCTTGTTGCTTTTTTAAAAAACCCTATATCAGGTAAGGGTAAAACAATAGCAAATAGATTCCAAGGCAATAGTTGTTACTACTCTAAAGCACAAGGATTACTTTCTGCTGAACTTCCCTTTGCATCTCATTTTTTTCTAAAATTGTACCTGCCTGAAATATATCATACTACTGAATATGCATGAACACTAAATTCCCTGCACGCATCCATTTGGTTTGGTGATGGTGGTAGGATTTATTGAGCCTGTGTCATTTCAAGTGCTTTAAAAGAGCAGAGAGGTATAATAAAGGGACTGAAGATGTAAAACTGCTGTGGTCCGTAGTCTTTGAAAAGAAGGGTCCGTTTCCCCCACCCTTCAGAAGCTATTGTAAATGCATAAAACCCCTCTGGACACACTTTACCCCACTAGCTCTTTAAAGGTCAGCTCTCTGGCAGGCCTCAAACAACCCACTGGCAACTTAGCAGCATTGCCATTTAAGGGAGTCTTCTCCTGAGCAGGAACAGTTTAATTTCCTAATTTTAAAAAAACAATTCAAATGATTATTATTTCCCCCCACTATTGAAACTGCTTGCATATTAAGTAATACGGTGGGCAATGGAGGCACAGTATATTGAAAGTTTGGGGCCAATGAAATATTCATGTGCTCTTGCTTCTTCTCCATATGTATTTTTTATTACTAACAGATTTTTCATCTGATATTAAACCAGGTGATAAATTATTTAACAAAACTAATTTCTGCTACTTACGTTTTCTATTACACACTCCTCCACAAAATGCCATAGCTTTCTTCTACATCTGGGTTATAAAGTCAAGTTAGGCTTGATTCCTCATGACTTTATGGACATGTAATTATGGATCGTTAAGAGGAAACTGTTGATGGAGCAATGCAGAGTTGGCTCTAGCACAAATAGAACACTGTGGCAGCTAATCAACTGTTAAGAGTCTTGAAGTGACATGGTGTGTTCGTGCAAGCACTTGTTACTAGTTCAGTGACAATATCAACTTTAAATACACAGTAGTCACATCATGGATTATTTGTCTTCCTGTTCCCACAATGTATCATTTCTCCATGTATGTTATATTAACTAATGTAACCAAGTATCACAGCCATTCAAGTCTTTGTGCGTGCTAGCTTCTGTATGCTATAATAAACTCTTCTGCTTCTAAGAACTCATGTGTCTGTGAGTTACTCTAGAGCAGGGAGATTATAGATATCGGATGGAGTGCCTTACAGGTAGACAATCAATGTGAGCACCCTTTCCCTGGAATCACCCTGATGGAGAAAACATTACAAAGCAACCCCCACAAAACATTCATTATATTAATATCTATATTTTATAACTTCTATTGTATTTCAAGTTATTGATTCTTTATCAAGAATCAAAACTCTGAAATAAAACAAATTAGGCTGCTGTGTTCCTTATTGAACAAGATAAGAAACAAGATTACATAGTTGCTTACTATGTCTGCCATGCTCCTTGTTGCTTTTTTAAAAAACCCTATATCAGGTAAGGGTAAAACAATGATGTTTCATTGTTTTGTTTAAAACAATTGTTTTGTTTAAAACAACAAAAGATGTTTCAGGTTCCATCTTAATTTGTCTGTGAATTCAAAGGTTACTGTTTTAAGGCTTTGCTGTATCTGTTATGTTTGTCACAATAATAAATAATATGGTTCTGGCAACCAACTGTGACCATCTGTGACTCCGAACAAATTTGTCCACAATGCTGTATGATGGCTTAAATCCCCATTTGCTTCCTTTTCTCATTTATCCATCCATAAATACATATATTACTCTGCACAAAGTTTTTTTTTAATCAACTGATTTTTTGTTGTTGTTCAGTCGTTTAGTCGTGTCCGACTCTTCGTGACCTCATGGACCATAGCACGCCAGGCCTTCCTGTCTCCACTGTCTCTCGGAGTTTACTCAAATTCATGTTCATTACATCGGTGATGCTATCTAACCATCTCATCCTCTGCCGTCCCCTTCTCCTTTTGCCTTCAGTTTTTCCCAGCATCAGGGTCTTTTCCAGTGAGTCTTCTCTTCGCATTAGGTGGCCAAAGTATTTGAGCTTCAGCTTCAGCATCTGTCCTTCCAATGAGCAGTCAGGGTTGATTTCCTTTAGGATTGACTGGTTTGACCTCCTTGCAGTCCAAGGGACTCTCAAGAGTCTTCTCCAGCACCACAGTTCAAAAGCATCAATTCTTCGGCGCTCAGCCTTCCTTATGGTCCAACTCTCACAGCCATACATTACTACTGGAAAAACCATAGCTTTAACTATACGGACCTTTGTCAGCAAGGTGATGTCTCTGCTTTTTAATATGCTGTCTAGGTTTGCCATAGCTTTCCTCCCAAGGAGCAAGCGTCTTTTAATTTCATGGCTGCAGTCACCGTCTGTGGTGATCTTGGAGCCCAAGAAAATAAAATCTGTCACTGCTTCCATTTCTTCCCCTTCTATTTGCCAGGAAGTGATGGGACCAGATGCCATGATCTGGGTTTTTTTAATGTTGAGTTTCAAGCCAGCTTTTGCACTCTCCTCTTTCACCCTCATCAAGAGGCTCTTTAGTTCCTCTTCACTTTCTGGCATTAGGGTGGTATCGTCTGCATATCTGAGGTTGTTGATATTTCTCCCGGCAATCTTAACTCCGGCTTGTGATTAATCCAGCCTGGCATTTCTCATGATGTACTCTGCATATAAGTTAAATAAGCAGGGTGATAATATACAGCCTTGTCGTACTCCTTTCCCAATTTTGAACCAATCGGTTGTTCCATGTCCGGTTCTGACTGTTGCTTCTTGACCCGCATACAGGTTTCTCAGGAGACAGGTAAGGTGGTCTGGTACTCCCATCTCTTTAAGAATTTGCCACAGTTTGTTGTGATCCACACAATCAAAGGCTTTAGCGTAGTCAATGAAGCAGAAGTAGATGTTTTTCTGGAACTCTCTTGCTTTTTCCATGATCCAGCAAATGTTGGCAATCTGATCTCTAGTTCCTCTGCCTCTTTGAAATCCAGCTTGCACTTCTGGTAGTTCTCGGTTCACATACTGCTGAAGCCTAGCTTGTAGGATTTTGAGCATAACCTTGCTAGCATGTGAAATGAGCGCAATTGTACGGTAGTTTGAACATTCTTTGGCATTGCCTTTCTTTGGAATTGGAACGTAAACTGACCTTTTCCAATCCTGTGGCCACTGTTGAGTTTTCCAAATTTGTTGGCATATTGAGTGCAGCACTTTAACAGCATCATCTTTTAGGATTTTAAATAGCTCAGCTGGGATACTGTCTTCTCCGCTAGCTTTGTTGTTAGTAATGCTTCCTAAGGCCCACTTGACTTCACTCTCTAGGATGTCCGGCTCAAGGTCAGTGACCACACCATCGTATTTATCAGGGATATTAAGATCTTTCTTGTATAGTTCTTCTGTGTATTCTTGCCACCTCTTCTTAATCTCTTCTGCTTCTGTTAGGTCTCTGCCTTTTTTGTCCTTTATCATGCCCATCTTTGCACAAAACGTTCCCTTGATATCTCCGATTTTCTTGAAGAGATCTCTAGTCTTCCCCATTCTATTGTTTTCCTCGATTTCTTTGCATTGTTCATTTAAGAAGGCCTTCTTATCTCTCCTTGCTATTCTCTGGAAATCTGCATTCAGTTGGTTATATCTTTCCCTTTCTCCCTTGCCTTTTGCTTCCCTTCTTTCCTCAGCTATTTGTAAAGCCTCATCAGTCAGCCACTTTGCTTTCTTGCATTTCTTTTTCTTTGGGATGGTTTTAGTTGCTGCCTCCTGTACAATGTTATGAACCTCCATCCATAGTTCTTCAGGCACTCTGTCTACCAGATCTAATCCTTTAAATCTATTCCTCACCTCCACTGTATATTCATAAGGGATATGATTTAGGTCATACCTGATTGGTCTAGTGATTTTCTCTACGTTCTTCAATTTAAGCCTAAATTTTGCGATAAGAAGCTCATGAGCTGAGCCACAGTCAGCTCCAGGTCTTGTTTTTGCTGATTGTATAGAGCTTCTCCATCTTTGGCTGCAAGGTATATAATCAATCTGATTTCGGTATTGACCATCTGGTGATGTCCATGTGTAGAGTCATCTCTTGTGTTGTTGGAAAAGAGTGTTTGCTATGACCAGCATGATCTCTTGACAAAACTCTGTTAGCTTTTGCCCTGCTTCATTTTGTACTCCGAGGCCGAACTTGCCTGTTATTCCGGTTATTTTCTGACTTCCTACTTTAGCATTCCAGTCCCCTATGATGAAAAGGACATCTTTTTTTGGTGTTAGTTCTAGAAGGTGTTGTAGGTCTTCATAGAACCGGTCAACTTCAGCTTCTTCGGCATCAGTGGTTGGGGCATAGACTTGGATCACTGTGATGTTGAATGGTTTGCCTTGGATTCGAACTGAAAGCATTCTGTCATTTTTGAGGTTGTACCCCAGTACTGCCTTTCCCACTCTTTTATTGACTATGAGAGCTACTCCATTTCTTCTAAGGGATTCTTGCCCACGGTAGTATATATAATGGTCTCCTGAATTAAATTCGCCCATTCCTGTCCATTTTAGTTCGCTGATTCCCAAGATGTCGATGTTCAATCTTGTCATCTCATGTTTGACCACATCCAGCTTACCTTGATTCATAGATCTTACATTCCAGGTTCCTATGCAATATTGTTCTTTACAGCATCGGACTTTCCTTCCACTTCCAGACACATCCACAACTGAGCGTCCTTTCGGCTTTGGCCCAGCCGCTTCACTCTTTCTGGAGCTACTTGGAATTGCCCTCCGCTCTTCCCCAGTAGCATTTTGCACACCTTCTGACCTGAGGGGCTCATCTTCCGGCGTCATATCTTTTAGCCTTTTGATACTGTCCATGGGTTTTCTTGGCAAGGATATTGGAGTGGTTTGCCATTCCCTCCTCCAGTGGACCACGTTTTGTCAGAACTCTCCGTCATGACCTGTTCTTCTTGACCTGACTTCATTGAGTTACGCAAGCCCCTTCGCCACGACAAGGCAGTGATCCATGAAGGGGAATCAAATGATAATACACTTTAAATTCCAGCAGTACTATTAACTATTTCAAAAACAGCATTTTATGGCTGAAACTATGTTTACTATCATCACACTCTTAGGAGACAAAAATAGCCTATGGGCTATTTGCCATTTAGGTATGAAACTGAGGATTCCATGCTACCATATTTAAATAAGTTGTCTTGAACATTTTATTATTAAAAATTGCACAAATGGTTTGCGGTATAAATATGCATTGTTTATTTTGATAGTTATCCCTCAGGAAGAAACCTACTGACCACCATATGTACTCATAAGTAGAATACATGGGCAATACAATGGATGCCTACACTCATTGATAAGGAATTGGGGCTCCAGGTTGCAACTTAGCCAACTTACTGAAGTGAAAGATGCATGCTTACAATCAGCCAGTGAATTTATAGGTCATTAAAAATATGAAACTGCATTTCCAGGCTTAAGTCCTAAATATTGTGTCTACTTTTGGCCAACACATCAGGATTCAGGACTGTAACCTGGAAATCTTATTCAGAATTAACTCATGAAATTCAGTAACTCATAACATACATGCTGAGTGGGAACTTTGAGGATTGCATTCCCATCTCTGAAGGCTGCCAAGTTAAAGAAAGCTAGATGGAACCAGATTGTAGGAATGTCCTCAAAACTGCAATTTGCTGCAAAATCTCAGGCAAGAGCTGCTTAGAGTCATGATGACTGAAGCAGCATAAAAGCATTAACATATAATAACATTCTGATTATGTGCCATCAAGTCATTTTCTACTCCTAGTGACCACATAGATAGATTTTCTCCATGATGATCTATCTCTAATCTGTTCTTTCAGGTTTCCCAACAGTGCATCCATCGCCACTGTACCTGAGTCCATCCACCTTGCTGCTGGTCATCCTCTTCTTCTCTTTCATTCCACCATTTCAAGCATTAGAACCTTTATAATAACATATATAATTACATATTACATATATATAATTACATCATATATATAATTACATATATATAATTATAATTACATAACAAAATAAAAAGAGGTGTCTCACTGACCAGCTCTGCTATCTGAGATTATTTGCAAGCTTCCACAAATGGCAGTTTCAAGACTGCACCACATATGTCTCCAACAATAGCCAGAATGAATGTATTAGTCTGGTGCTTAAGCTTCAGCCATAAAGATGGAAGCTACAAGACATACTTCCAATGCAGAAGTCTGGCTCCCTAGTTCATGCCTCTCAAGTGATGTTCAGTTTTCTGAATCATAAAGAAATTAGCATTCTCTCTGTCCATTTCCCAACCCCCATTTCTAGTATGTAGCAGCTGTTACCAGTATAAAGTTCTGACTCTTCTTTAGGGAACTATTTGGGAAATTTTACAGTTTCAAGTAAAATAAATGCGTAGACTGACTGAGTTGGCTCCAGTGATGTCATAAGTTACGGGAACATGGTCATTCTTTTGCAAGACCTCTTTCATGTCAATAAAGACCTGAATCTTTATGTTTAGCAGAAAGACAGACCTATCAGCAGATTGTATCCCCAATATTTTAACAATATTTTTAAACTTTCCAAGTTTAAAAGTGTAGGAATTCTGGGATGGTAGTACCAGAACTCCACGCAGCTTCTTATTAGTATATAGCAGAGTAGAAGCGTTCCCATAAACTTGCACAAGGCTTAATCAGTTCAAAACACAAAATAAACACACTTCACACATTAATGTAAAGTTACATGAAAAAAAGAGTTTACAATTTTATTGTAACTCACAGTTCCTTAGTAGAAACAGTCCATGCATGCGAGCAATTGGTTCTGACGTGACCCACATACTTCTAATGTGGCCCACCTGGATAGAAGTATGAGCAATGTGGCAGCAGCCATAGCTGGCCCAACCTCCTTGGTAGGAGATTCGAGCAGAAAAGGGGGAAAGAGAAGGGAACAGGAAACAGGAAACCGGGATTCAGCCCCTCCCACACAAAGCAAGTAAGATTAGGTTACAGCAGAGGCTGCCTCCTCCTTCAAGCTTGTGTGAGACGTGCTTGGTTGAAACCTGATCTCTAACAAAAAGGCAGAAGGAGATTGACACTTTTCAGAAATTGGCATTTGTCTATTTCATACAGATTCTTTTCCTATTTCATACAGATTCTTTTCCTATTTCATACAGATCCTTTATGACTTTGAAACCTAAAGAAATAGGAAACAAAGTTATTTTTGAACACCACATTGTAGCCCAATTCAGCTTATGGAAAACAGACCCAGCCTTATTACACGGCATGTAATGATGCAGCTGTCACTTTATCATAGCAATCCCTGTTGGCAGAATACTCCTCTTCCCTATAGAGCTGAAAAACCAAGCTATTGCAGCATTGCCTGCATTTTAGCTGATTGTTCTTAAATCCCTGATTTACTAACCAGTGTATGGGGAATTTCATTCATAAACTCTGCAGCTGTGCAAATCAGCATTCACCTTCTGGTTTTCATTTTGTTTTGTTTTTTGAGTAATGCTGGCTCTTCGGCTAACAAACGGAGATGAGCACCGGCCCCTAGAGTCGACACGACTGCACAAATGTGGGGGGGGGGGGGAGGGGAAACCTTTACCTTTTTACTGGTGGTATCTAGAGCCATTTTCAGATGCTTTGCAATGAAGATTAGAGAGTGATTTGTGCCCTTTCAGTTACTATGAAACTATCTGCACTGAAACAAATTTGAAAAAAACATACTGAAAAGCCAATCCATCCTGCTCTGTTTTTTCTCCTGAGGTGGTGTCTAGCTGTCCTTTTGGAAACAGACAAGGCAGACAAAAAAGTGATTCCTAAACTGGAGAATTCTTCACAGGGTGCACAATATCTTTATTACACTAATTAGGACTGCATATTTTTCTAGCAGCCAGTAAGGCTCCATGCACAGATGTATGTACTTCATTAGAACAATCATGTCATGATGAAGCCACACTGTTTTGCTTGCATGTATCTTGGCAGTGTCCCCCTTAAGGTGAGATAGGAAGCACATCTAAATATCAGTTTCTGGTAGATATGGCTTCGTAGACCCCTGATTGATTAGAGGCTTCTGACATCATGGTTATATTTTTTTCTCTCTCACACACACTCTCTCAACAGCAGGTTTTTAATTCAAGAAAAGGTGGGGGGGGGGTTAAAAGAAAAGAGAAATAAGGCACTAAACAAATGTTTATTAGATAAACGTGCTAGCAGCGTGTGACACACTTTTTTTAGAAGCCAAGAAAAAGAAATTTATTTATTATTTATTTATTTATTTGTCTTATTTATACCCCGCCTATCCCCTCCCTACTGGAGGACTCTAGGCGGCTTACAGTATTATATATTTCCAATCCAATTATACAATTATACAACATCATTATTACAATTTATTCCCGCGCAACAGGGAGAGAGGAAGGGAACCGGCTCTTCCGCTGCAGGCATTGGACTGCAAGTCCCAGAATGCCTCGCTCCGCGCCGGCTGCTGACGTCCAGGAAGCTGGTGTCTCCGGATCCGTCGTCCTCCGTCGTCCTCCGCCGACATCGCCGCTCTTCCGAGGTCTCTCTTGGAATCGAGGACGACCCTCCGCTGGACGCCCGCAAATTGTCCCACGTGAGTGGTACCCATTAATCTACTTGCTAAATAGCTTTCGAATCGCTGGGTTGGCAGAGAGCTAGGGCAAGTGACGAGAGCTCACCTCGTCACGCGGTTTTTCGAACTGCCGACCTTATGGTCGGCAGTCTAACGGCTCAGTGGTTTAACCCGCTTATTAGCTTATTATTAACCCTGCTATTAAATTAGCAGGCCTACCATTTCAGACTCCAGCAAAGGAGATCGTTACCTTGTCGTGGTGCTGGAGCTTGAGCACCTCAATGAAACCATGAGCTAAACCATGAAGGGACACCCAAGACGGGAAGTTTGTGGCAGAGAGGTCAGACTAAATACGATCCCTGGGGAAGGTAATGGCAACCCACCCCAGTATTCTTGCCGTGAAAACTAAATGGATCAGTACAACCAGAGATATGTCGGTATACCATCGGAAGATGGGACTCCCAGGTCGGAAGATGGTCAAAATGCTACTGGGGAGGAACAGAGGATACGTTCAACTAGCCCCAGATGTGATGACGCAGCTAGCTCAAAGCCGAAAGGACGGCTAGCGGCCGACAGTGCTGGTGGTGAACGACGAATCCGATGTTCTAAAGATCAATACACCATAGGAACCTGGAATGTAAGATCTATGAGCCAGGGCAAATTGGATGTGGTTATTGGTGAGATGTCAAGATTAAATATAGACATTTTAGGTGTCAGTGAACTGAAATGGACTGGAATGGGCCACTTCACATCAGATGACCACCAGATCTACTACTGTGGACAAGAGGACCACAGAAGAAATGGAGTAGCCTTCATAATTAATAATAAATTGGCTAAAGCAGTGCTTGGATACAATCCAAAAAATGATAGAATGATCTCAATTCAAATTCAGGGTAAGCAATTTAACATCACAGTGATCCAAATATACACCCCAACCACAGATGCTGAAGAAGCAGAAGTAGATCAGTTCTATGAGGACCTGCAGCACCTACTGGATAATAGACCAAAAAGAGATGTTATTTTCATTACAGGAGACTGGAATGCTAAGGTGGGTAGTCACACAACACCTGGAATTACAGGCAAGCATGGTCTGGGAGAACAAAATGAAGTAGGACATAGGCTGATAGAATTTTGCCATGACAACTCACTGTGCATAACAAATACTCTCTTCCAACAACCTAAAAGATGACTTTATACATGGACTTCACCAGATGGTCGACACCGAAATCAGATTGACTACATCCTTTGCAGCCAAAGGTGGCGGACATCTATACAGCCGGTAAAAACAAGACCTGGAGCTGACTGTAGTTCAGATCACAAACTTCTTATTGCAAAATTTAGAATCAGACTAAAGAGAATAGGGAAGACCCACAGATCAGTTAGATATGAGCTCACTAACATTCCTAAGGAATATGCAGTGGAGGTGAAGAATAGATTTAAGGGACTAGATTTAGTAGATAGGGTCCCAGAAGAACTATGGACAGAAGTTCGCAACATTGTTCAGGAGGCGGCAACAAAAAACGTCCCAAAGAAAAAGAAAACCAAGAAGGCAAGATGGCTGTCTGCTGAGACACTGGAAGTAGCCCAAGAAAGCAAGAAAGCAAAAGGCAACAGTGATAGGGGGAGATATGCCCAATTAAATGCAAAATTCCAGAGGTTAGCCAGAAGAGATAAGGAATTATTTTTAGACAAGCAATGTGCGGAAGTGGAAGAAGACAATAGAATAGGAAGGACAAGAGACCTCTTCCAGAAAATTAGAAACATTGGAGGTAAATTCCAGGCAAAAATGGGTATGATCAAAAACAAAGATGGTAAGGACCTAACAGAAGCAGAAGAGATCAAGAAAAGGTGGCAAGAATATACAGAACATCTGTATAGGAAGGATAATAATATTGGAGATAGCTTTGACGGTGTGGTCAGTGAGTTAGAGCCAGACATCCTGAAGAGTGAGGTTGAATGGGCCTTAAGAAGCATTGCTAATAACAAGGCAGCAGGAGACGATGGTATCCCAGCTGAACTGTTTAAAATCTTGCAAGATGATGCTGTCAAGGTGATGCATGCCATATGCCAGCAAATTTGGAAAACACAAGAATGGCCACCAGATTGGAAAAAATCAACTTATATCCCCATACCAAAAAAGGGAAGCACTAAAGAATGTTCAAACTATCGAACAGTGGCACTTATTTCACATGCCAGGAAGGTAATGCTCAAGATCTTGCAAGGTAGACTCCAGCAATTCATGGAGCGAGAATTGCCAGATGTACAAGCTGGGTTTAGAAAAGGCAGAGGAACTAGAGACCAAATTGCCAATATCCGCTGGATAATGGAGAAAGCCAGGGAGTTTAAGAAAGACATCTATTTCTGTTTTATTGACTATTCTAAAGCCTTTGACTGTGTGGATCATAACATAACAGCCGCGGCTGGAGCCCTGGACAAGATCGCGCCTATGCGACCTCTCCGGCCCTACTTGGCCCGCCGCTCTCCGTGGTTTACCGAAGAGTTAAGGGCCTTGAAGAGGGTTAAGAGACGTCTAGAGCGCCGCTGGAGAAAGACGAAGAATGAATCTGACCGAACACAATCTAGAGCCGCAGTTAAGGCCTACCTTGTGGCGGTAAGAGCGGCGAAACGTGAATATTTCTCCGTTCTTATTGCATCCGCAGAATGCCGCCCGACGGCCCTTTTTAAAATTACAAGATCACTGTTGGGTCGGGAGCAGGGGGAGACCCACTTACAGGGCCGATCGGAAGAGTTTGCTGAGCATCTGCAGGATAAAATCGCCCAGATTCATTCCAAGTTGGACTCCAAGCATGAGACAGGATCTGTGGAGATGCCAGGGGCTCGTACTTACCATGTTATCTGGGAACAGTTTGATCCTGTTGCGCCTGAGGAAGTGGACAGGATCCTCCGGACTGTGAACGCCACCACATGCCAGCTTGACCCTTGTCCCTCCTGGCTGGTGAAATCGGCCAGTGAGGTGACATGTGGATGGGTCCAGGCGATGATTAATCTGTCCTTGAGTGAGGGGGTGTTCCCAGAGGTCTTTAAGGAGGCGCTGGTGCACCCCCTCCTCAAGAAGCCGTCCCTGGATCCTACTATCCTGGGCAATTTTCGCCCAGTCTCCCACCTTCCCTTTTTGGGAAAGGTGGTTGAGAAGGTGGTGGCTTGGCAACTCCAGAGGATTCTGGAGGAAACGGATTATCTAGACCCCTTCCAGTCAGGTTTCAGGCCGGGATATGGGACGGAGACCGCATTGGTCGCGCTTATGGATGATCTTTGGCGAGAGCGGGATGGAGGGAGTGCGTCCATCCTAGCTCTCTTAGATCTCTCTGCGGCTTTCGATACCGTCTACCACGGTATACTATTGGGACGGCTCAGGGAGTTGGGGGTGGGCGGCGTAGTTTTGCGCTGGTTCACCTCCTTCCTCCGGGGCCGTTCCCAGTCGGTGTTGATAGGGGAGGAGAGGGCTGACCCCCGCCCCCTGACTTGTGGGGTGCCGCAGGGGTCGGTTCTCTCTCCTCTCCTGTTCAACATCTACATGAAACCGCTGGGCGAGATCATCCGTCACCATGGGATGAGGTATCACCAATATGCTGATGATACCCAGGTGTACATCTCCATCCCAGGTGAAGTAAGTGATGCGGTCGATGCCTTATCTCAGTGTCTGGAGGCTGTGGGGGCCTGGATGGGGAACAACAGGCTTCAGCTGAACCCTGGTAAGACGGAGTGGCTGTGGATTGATGGCCCCCCTAGATCCGGGAAGTTGTCATCTTTGGTTCTGGGTGAGGTGGCACTACCTCGCTCGGATCCAGTGCGGAACCTGGGGGTCCTCCTGGACTCGCGACTCTTGCTCGAAGAGCAGGTGGCAGTCACGGCCAGGAGGGCCTTTGCACAACTTCGTGTTGTGCGCCAGTTACGCCCTTTCCTGGATCGGGAGGCCCTCCGAACAGTCACTCACGCCCTTGTCATCTCCCGTATAGATTACTGTAATGCGCTCTACATGGGGCTACCCCTGAAGAGTATCCGGAAGCTTCAGCTGGTTCAGAATGCTGCGGCGCGAGCAGTTATGGGTGCCATGAGATCGGCACATGTAACACCTCTGCTGCGCGAGCTGCATTGGCTACCAGTTTGCTTCCGGGTCCAATTCAAGGTGTTGGTGATTACCTTTAAAGCCCTATATGGCATAGGGCCAGGGTACCTGAGGGACCGTCTCGTCCCGATAACGTCGGCCCGCCCCACCCGTGCATGCAGGGAGGGCATGCTTCGGACCCCCTCAACAAGAGAATTCCATCTGGCGGGGTCCAGGAGGCGTGCCTTCTCTGCGATAGCGCCCGCCTTATGGAACATCTTGCCCCCGGAGGTGAGACTCGCCCCCTCACTCCTGGCCTTCCGGAAGGCCCTCAAGACCTGGCTCTGCCATCGAGCCTGGGATGACAGAGGTGGCAGTGCCTCCTGGGGTTGGCTGGCCCCGTAGGAATACAATCTACACCACGGTCTCCAATCCATCTTGGATTTAGATAATTTATTACTGTATAGTATTATTTATTATTGTATTTTTAGAGGATATTTTTATAGTTCTTAAACTTTCAATTGTTGTAACCCGCCCAGAGTCCCTTGCAAGGGAGATGGGCGGGGAATAAATTGAAATAATAAATAAATAAATAAATAAATAAAACAAATTGTGGCAAGTTCTTGGTGGTATGGGGATACCAAGTCATCTTGTCTGCCTCCTGAGGAATCTGTATAACGACCAAGTAGCAATGGTAAGAACAGAGCACGGAACAACGGACTGGTTTAAGATTGGGAAAGGAGTACGGCAGGGTTGTATACTCTCACCCTACCTATTCAACCTGTACGCAGAACACATCATGCGACGTGCTGGGCTTGAGGAATCCAAGGCTGGAGTTTAAATTGCTGGAAGAAACATTAACAATCTCAGATAGCAGATGATACCACTTTGATGGCTGAAAGCGAGGAGGAGTTGAGGAGCCTTATGACGAAGGTGAAAGAAGAAAGTGCAAAAGCTGGGTTGCAGTTAAACCTAAAAAACCCAAGATTATGGCAACAAGCTTGATTGATAACTGGCAAATAGAGGGAGAAAAAGTGGAGGCAGTGACAGACTTTGTATTTCTAGGCGCAAAGATTACTGCAGATGCTGACTGCAGCCAGGAAATCAGAAGACGTCTACTTCTTGGGAGGAGAGCAATGGCAAATCTTGATAAAATAGTTAAGAGCAGAGACATCACACTGACAACAAAGGTCCGCATAGTTAAAGCAATGGTATTCCCTGTAGTAACCTATGGCTGCGAGAGCTGGACCATAAGGAAGGCTGAGCGAAGGAAGATAGATGCTTTTGAACTGTGGTGTTGGAGGAAAATTCTGAGAGTGCCTTGGACTGCAAGAAGATCAAACCAGTCCATCCTCCAGGAAATAAAGCCAGACTGCTCACTTGAGGGAATGATATTAAAGGCAAAACTGAAGTACTTTGGCCACATAATGAGAAGACAGGATACCCTGGAGAAGATGCTGATGCTAGGGAAAGTGGAAGGCAAAAGGAAGAGGGGCCGACCAAGGGCAAGATGGATGGATGGTATTCTGGAGGTGATGGACTCAACCATTGGGGAGCTGGGGATGGTGACGGCCGACAGGAAGCTCTGGTGTGGACTGGTCCATGAAGTCACGAAGAGTTGGAAGCGACTGATCGAATAAACAACAAAACTATTTCAGAGTTTTACATTTGTTGTTAGGATGGGAACAGAACTGATTTAATTTGGTTGCTTTTTTAAAAGCACAGCACATCCCACATTCAGTTCAAATGGGGAACCACCTATGCACACATTGAGTTCACACAATGGGTTAAGTCATGGTTTAAATACCAGTTGTTGGACAGGAATGGCCTAGTTACCATACACTAGTAACCTGGTGTTTAGATTATTGTAATCTAGTCTATTTGGAGCTGGAGCTGCTGCAGAATGCTGTGAGCAGGCTGGTGGGTGGCACCCTGGCCATGCACATGTCACGCAGTGGCTGAAGCCACTGCACTCGCTGAGAATAGCTATAGTTGTTGTTTTTTCTTTAGACAAGCAAAGCATTAAGCAGCATGGAATCAGGAGACCTGACTACAGTAATATCTTCGTAGTTGCAGACTTGATCAATTGCTAAGATTATCAGAGGAGGCCTGGCTGGATGTACCAAGAATGATTGTCATGAGGCAGTTATTTGCATATCCCCCTAAAACTTGTGGTGCTTATTGAACATTTATTCGTATTATTGCATTTAATTTTTATTGTAAACAGCTTATAGATGAAATTATACCGAACAGAAAGTTGAGTTTTTCTTCTCAATTTTAACTGAATCATTGCACTCTTTTAGACATATTGTGCCCAGTATGTAAAGGTTTATTTACTTTGATTCAAAGCTTCAGAATAGCTTTGATTTCTAATTGTGTCTGCCAACTTCAGGTAAAATGTGGTGTATTTAATGTTAATAACATTGTATTACTATTATGTTTATTTTATTTATTTATTTATTTATTTAATTAATTGTTTGTTTGTTTGTTCAATTTGTATAGCTACCCATCTTACATATGCAACTCTGGGCAGCTCACAGAGTTAAAAATCACAAAAAACAAATCCAATTAAATAACCAAATGATAACAACAACAAGAAAAAATCCCATTAAAACAAATAAAAACTGGCTACAAGTAAAAACTGTAAACTTTTTACTGGCAGATAAGAACCCCAAAGTAACTCTCACTGTTGCAAAGTTTGTTTTCATAGCTTGTATGATAGCAAAATAGTACAAGTGTGATTGTACATTTTTCACCTTGTATGCTTTATTTTATTTTGTAAGTTGTATTCTGTAGGTTTTATTTAGTAAGCCTTATTTAATCTGGGTTGCTGATGTGTAATAAGAATTTGATTTGGTAAATGTATTACTTTAATATGTGTTTTGAGTTATTTCTGTCCAATCATTCACAAAGGACAATGCTGGGGATTTCTGCTTAGCATATTCCTAGTTCATAGAAGTCTACCTTGTCCCCCATGTGTAGGCTGACCATATTTCCTTGAGACAAAAACGGGACATTGGGATGGCAATGACGGGGTTTTATGTAATATTCCATATTCATGAAAAACACAGGGGTCCCCGCCCCCCGGTCTGTGCGATTGGCTCCCACCTGCAAACCCCGCCCCCAGTCCGTACGATTGGCTCCCACCTGCAAACCACTGCCCCCGGTCCGCCCTCCTCTCCGCCTCTCTGCCCTCCTTTGCCGTGCGCTGATAGGCGGCAGGGCTTCCTCTTCTGGGCTGCCTCCAGTTGGCAGCTCTGGCTCAGATCCTCCTTCTGTGCCATGCCCGCCAGGTTTAAAAAATGGGACAAAATTGAGATTTTTATCAAAATGACGGGACGGTTGAAAAATGCTAAAAAACCGGGACTGTCCCGTTCAAAACGGGACGTATGGTCAGCCTACCCATGTGACTTAAAATCTACATAAATCAGCTGGGAGAGGTAATCCATATGGTTGTGCACAATCTGAAAATGATTTGCAAAGAAATGCTTCAGATTTCATATGTACATAGTACCTCTGCTATTCATTTTTTCAGGCTTCTTGTAATTCTTGAATCAACACCTTAAAGGAGGCAAAAACTTTTAAAGGCTCACAAGGAAGATAAAAAAGGGGACTGCTTTAATGAATAGTAGAGAGATTAGGGTATCTGTAGTGAGGTCAACAATGTCAATATGTCAGCTGTACCCATGTGATTGAAGCTCCACACCCTTTTAGTATGCAAGTATTAATATACACTGCCCAGTTGTGCCTGCTATTTTGATGCTGTTGACTTCACTGACAGCACCCCTGAAAAACTAATCCAAAGCACTTCTTTCAAATTATTTTCAAAGCCTGTGAAGTCCTTGTAATCAATACACTAGAGACTTCCACTCAGGTTCCAGAAAACGTCTGGAATATTTAAATCAGTTTCCTATGATCCATAATGGACTATAGATGGAATAATGATGACAAGAGGAAAGGCAGTTCTAGGAAGAAGTATTTAGGTTACTCTAACTGGCTTGGAACTCTCCCCTCCCCATGATATTTTCTTCAGAGTATCTTTTTCCCTGGTATTATAATCAGTTTGGATTTCAAACTGTATATGAAGATCAGTTGCTTTTTCCTTTTGTTGCTGTAATAAAATGCCTCCGTTCTAGTACAAAAATGGTGCATTCAACTTACTTCATATTAGTTTTGGTAAACAAGATGCTAGTATTACTGATACCAGCTGAAAAGAAAGTTGAATAGCCCAGGTGATCAGAACAGTAAGAAACAATTAAGTCAAAACATCTAAGCCCTGACTTAGATAGAACAATCACTATCTAAGTCAGGGCTTAGATGTTTTGACTTAATTCCATCAAGTCCACCCAGGATGGCCCGTGGCTAAGGATGACATGTATTGCAGTCCAGAACATCTGGGGGGGGGGAGGCAGTATGCCTAGTTTTGAGTGATGTTATCACTACCCTACAGCATTTATAGCTAGCATTTCTTGATCTGGACTTGATATGAAATGGTCCTGGTTTATTTTAGTTATTCTGTGAAGCTAGCTATTTTAAGTGCAATGTTCACATGATTGTTCCAGATAGTCTACAGACACTTCCCATTAGGTATTCTCTGTTTCAGAGCTTAGAAATAAACATCCTCCTTTATTGAGGGCAACTATACCATGTATTAGTTTAGTTCTTGCCATTCTTAGGCATCAGTTAGCAGAAAAGTCAATTATAATCGATGTATACAAATGTGTTTGCATTAGGCTGACCATATTTCCTTCAGACGAAAACGGGACTTTGGGGATGGCAAAACGGGACAGGGTCTTATGCCACCATGCCGGCCTCCAAACCCCGCCCCCCAGTCCACGCAATTGGCTCCCGCCTGCAAACCCCGCCCCCGCCCCACACGATTGGCTCCCGCCTGCAAACCCCGCCTTCGAAAGGGCAGGCTCCGGGGACCCCGAAAATGCCCCCTGTCTAGGCAGGGAGGCTGCGCGCACGAGCATGTTGCCAAGGGGTGCTCAGCTGTTCTGCGGGGAGAATTTCCACCCCGGCTCCAGGGCAGCGTGTGCATGTGGGGAGGGGAGGTTTTTGCCTCCCTGCCAGAACCGAGGGCATTTTCGGGGTCCCCGGAGCCTGCCCTTTCGAAGGGGCAGCGGCAGCAGCAGCAGCAGTGCTGCCCCTTCGAAAGGGCAGGCTCTGGGGACCCCGAAAATGCCCTCAGTTTAGGCAGGGAGGCTGCGCGCACGAGCATGTTGCCAAGGGGTGCTCAGCTGTTCTGCGGGAAGAATTTCCACCACGGCTCCAGGGCAGCGTGTGCATGCAGGGAGGAGGCTTTTGCCTCCCTGCCAGAACCGAGGGCATTTTCGGGGTCCCCGGAGCCTGCCCTTTTGAAGGCGCAGTGGCAGCAGCGGCAACCCGGAAGCACCGCCACCGGCACTTCTGTGTTTTTGTTTGGAAAGCCCTGGCCTAGTGTGTGTGTGTGTGTGTGTGCGCACGATGACGCTGAGCAAGTAATCTGCGCGCATGCACACACACACACACACACACACGCACGCACGCACCCTCTTTCCACAACCTTCCCGTGCCTGCTTTCCCTGGCCTCACCACTGCTGGGCAGACAATCTCAGGATCAGGTAAGGAGGCAGGAACCTGGACTGTGGTGCTGCTTCTGCTGCTGGGATCGCACGTGGCAACTGGGCTTCCAGTTGCCGCGCTGATAGGGCCTCTTCCGGGCTGCCTCCAATGGCAAGTCCGGCTCCAGTCCTCCTTCCTGTCTTCCTGTCCTCCTTCCCACCGGGTTTAAAAAAGGGACAAAATTGAGATTTTTATCAAAACGACGGGACGGTTGAAAAATGCTAAAATAACGGGACTGTCCCGTTCAAAACGGGACGTATGGTCACCCTAGTTTGCATACTTATTGATTGAAGAGAGCTCAGCAACAATGCCCTTAAATTAAAGGTGTGCAATTGTAAGTCTAACTTTTCATCATGAATGAAAACATTAATGTAATAAATGTAGGACATGATCACTGGCCACTGTCTGGCGAAGTGCTTTTGAACTATCATTGGAATTTCTAAACATAGGAAGCATAACATAATTAACTAGGGCAATCACAAATTTGCTACTAGATCCTCAGGTCCCTTTGCTAACCTTCTTGTTAACATTTTTCTCAACATTAACCCTTCCCCAAACTAAGTTCAACTTTTTCTTGAACAGATATTGGATAAAATGCCAAGATAGCTATCCAACCTTAGATAACATGGGAAAGTTTCAATGTGTCATCTAAATGTAGTGGGTTTTGCCAGAGCAGACATAAAGCAAAATTATAATTATGCACATCCTTCTTGTCTCAGTTTTCTTCTCCAACTTTGCTGCAGTCAGCAATATGAAATGGCCAAGCTGGCTAAAAGCTTGCTAGTAGCTTTGTATGACAAGCTTACATGTCAGAGTAGAATTGTTTTCTTAAGGTAGATAGCTTAACAAGGGTAAAGTTGTTAAATATTACACAAAGCATTTAATCCTGCTGTGTAGATCATCTCTTTATGTGATATGATTCTGCAAGGTGCCAAGAATGATGATATTTGGTCCCTTTCCACACTGGTTCATCACTGTAACAGCATGAAACCATAGCTGAAAAGGACAGCTTTCATAGGAGGGGGAGGTAGAGTCCAATGTTATGGGAAGGTATGATGCCTAAACTAATTGTGTACTATTGTACTGCTTATATGAAGGCAATCTTCCAGCTGAGCAGCTTATTAAAGACCAATCAAGACAAAAATTAAAGAGACCATTAAGCAACACTCCACTGGATTAGCACTGGGCTATATGGTAAATTTCAAAAGTTCCTTTGATGTTTAGGCATTAGAAAATTACTTCCCAAATGGTACAACTATCTGACTTAGTTGTCATCTAAAAGCTCTGTGGTAGAGGCCTAGTCAAGCTGAGAAGTTCTTTTTGGATTTAATTATGTTAATGAATATTCATAATTTTGCACTTGAGCTCTAGGTGGCCGCCTGAAGGAAAATATGAAAACAAAGAATAATAAACTCTGCTTAATAGAAGCCAAGAAATCTAGTCAAGCAAAAGGAAATTGGTGACTAGGGTCAGTCATCCTAAATTAATGATTAACAATGTTCAGGTACAGGTTTTTCCATCAAAGGAATATTTCTAGTGGGCTTACTCTCAACATAATACAATTACAAATGTGTATGTAACAAGATCACGTACTAATATTCATAGCTCATTTTCAAATTCATTCAGTCTTGTAAGGACATCATGTTTGGGAAAATAAGGGACACAAAACATATACATCCAAAGATTTGGCTAGTAAATTCCAGGCAATATATTAACACATGCTAGTTAAGCTGCATATATTTCTTTTTTAAGATGTTATATATGGCTACCCAACTCACAAATAGCAGCTCTCAGCAGCTTACAAATGGTTAAACCATAAAAAAGAGAGAAGCTAGTAACGAACAAATAAAACCCTTAATATAGAATAACTAAGGTTAAGCCACAGCATATTTCAATTCCAAGTCATTTCAGGACAGGTTCATCCAATATTGTGGTCCAATACCTAGTGGAAAAACAGATTTTCAGGGCCTTGTGAAAGGCCAACAAGACCAGTGCTATCCAGTTCTCAGAGGAATGCTGTTTCATAGGGCAGGTGTTACAACAGAGAAAGTCCACTTCCTAGATCCTGCTTGGTGACATTGTATCGTGGAAGGGCATGCCCACCCTGCTGGATCTCATGGGACAAGCAGAGTCAGGTGGCCCTGTAAATCTTTGGGTTCCCAGACTCAGCCAATCAGTTTCTAATGTTTTATTTGTAGATTATCCATTAATGGCAAAAGTACGGACATAGTCCTGCCCTTGAAAAATCCTAGCCAATGCGTTACTGCTACCCATTATTGTTTTCAGAATTTCCTCTCCTTCCTATAAGATCCAGCTATTTGCTAAAGTTCAATTTAATGTTATACTGTACAATGTCTGCTTCAGGATGAGTGTAAGAGCCCAGCTGGATCAGGCCCATATTTCATATTATCCAGAAATCAGTATAAACAACAGACAGATCCAGGAAGTTTACGAGTAGGACAAGGACATAGCTCATTTCCTAGCAGCTAATATTTAAGCTGTGCTGTCTGATTCGGAAGATATTACAGCCATGAAGACTAGCTGATACAGATAGCTCTATCCAACATGAATGAATCCCCCTTTGAAACCGTTACCACAGTAATCTATGGCAGTAAATTCTATATTTTAAATATGCATTGTGTAAAGAAATGCTGCACATCCTTTTATGGTCCTTTAGTCTCTCTAGGTCTGGCAGAATATTGGTGGTGGAAGAAATAGCAAAGCTGCCAAAAACAAGTGATGATTTGCCTGGGTGGCTGATTCAATCACTAGTGATACTAGCTCAACGACTCCATGATGAGAAGTAGTAAAAAGTGCTAGAGTTACAACAGTGGAGAAGTAAATGGCAGACTGCAACAAACCAGATTTGGAACTGTGGATAGAAGCAGTCCTAGATGCATGAGTAAATGTCTAGGTATTGTTACATATGTATATGAATGTTTTTCCCCCAAGCCCTGCTCTTCTGCCCCATTGTGGTGGGAGTGTTCCTGGGTGGGATGTGCAAAAAATGAGTGGGAGTATATGCCAAGAGTATATAATTCCTGTGGAATTATCTTGCCCCCAGAGGTGAGGCGGGCGCCTTCGCTCCTGGCCTTCCGGAGGTCTTTAAACACCTGGTTCTGCCGCCTTGCTTGGGACGAAGGAGGTAATAGTTCCTCCTGGGGGTGGTTATCTCCGTAATATCCTCCTTTTTAAGATCTCACCATCCTCTGGATTTTTTCTATTTTCTATTTAGTATTATATTGTATTTTAAAGTGTATAGGTTTTAATTTTAATATTGTTGTAAACCGCCCAGAGTCTACTGCTGTAGAGATGGGCGGTGATAAATTTGAATAATAAATAAATATAAATAAATAAATAAATAATCCCAGCAGGGTCACCAAGACATGAAGATCATCCCAGCAGGCTAGCTAAAGCAAGCAGGCACCTATATCTGACAACAGTAATGTAGGAAGATGCTGGAGGCAGAAGTTCATTTTACTGACAACGGCAAAAATACCAAAAATGCAAATGATCTGGAAGCTCTAGTAATAAATGACAAGGAATACAGTGAAATAACAGGACTAAGACTAAATATAAAGAAGACCAGACCAAACTAATGACAGTAGGTATAGCAACAACCCTTAGAATTGATAATGAAGATATTGAAGTGGTGGATAGCTTTTGCTTTTTAGGATCAATTATCAGCAGTAAAAGAACCAGCAGTCAAGAAATATGCCACAGACTAGCACTAGGTAAAGTAGCAATGAAGGCCTTGAAAAAGAGATTCAGATGCCATGATGTGTCTATACCTAAATAGATCAAAAACATGCAGGCCATGGTCTTCCCTGTGACAATCTATGGAAGCAAAAGTTGGACTCTGAAAAAGCAAGATAGAGTACTGACGCTTTTGAACTTTGGTTTGGAGAAGACTCTGAGAATACAATGGACGGCCAAAAAAATAAACACATGGATCATCAAACAAATCAGTCCAGAGTTCTCACTTGAGGCATAAATGGCCAGGCTGACATTGTCATATTTTGAACATATTATGTAAAAACCTAGATTTCTGGAGAAGTTTATAATGTTGGAAAAAGTAGAAGGAAAGAGAAAAAGAGGACGAACAGAAGCAAGGTTTATTATAGAAATGCTATGAAGCCATTATGAAAGATTTCCAGCAACTACTGTGTATCAAATGCATGTCTTATATATAGTGAAATCAAACTTCTCCCACCCAAGCAATGCAATGGACAGACACACATAACCACCACCCCCATTTTAGGTGAGAGGTCTACTTGCCATCTGTCCTTTTTTTTGATAGATGACAGAATTTGTAAACTTTTGAGCATATAAGTACTGGCTCTCACATTGTTGGATTTCATAATATATACTGAACACTTATTTATATTCTGTTACTAAATTGATGTATTGGTCTGTTCTGCATGTATTTTAAGTATGGGTTCATTTTATTTATTTATTCAATTTTTATAGCCGCCCATCTCACATATGTGACTCTGAGCGGCTTGCAAAGTTGAAAACACAAAAACAATACAAAAAAAACATAACTACCAAAACATTAAAAAACATTAAAACAATTTAAAATTCACTATTTATTTATTGTCTTTCAGTATCCATCTGTAAATGGTTAAATAATTTTTATAATTACTTATAAACATCCAATTTCATAATAGTTTACAATAATGTGTTGGTGACACATGACTTCATTTGTAATTTATCTCTGACTCATTGTGCCTGAATGATCTCTTCTGCAGGCACTTTAAATTTTTGCTTTGCACTCAGGTCACAGTTTCAGCCTGGACAGAATATTTTTTTCTTTCAGTTCCATCTCAGGCATAGTAAAACTACTGTTCTTTCCCCCCTTATTCCAAGGCTGCTTCCAACTAATCAATCAAGGTTTCACCTTTGGCGTCCCAGGCATTCCATCCCTGTCTCTAGCCACTATTCCACACCACAATACTATATATTGTTTTGTGAATATCTGTATCTCTATCTGCATTCAGTCCCAAATTGAATTCCACAATTTACTGTATATAGCACAGTTTCCTAACTTTAACCGTGAAGAAACCTGAATCTTATAAATATGAAAAGATGTGTAATACTCTAGAACCCCATTAAAATATCATGCTTAAATATTCAAACATTAGAGATTAGGTCCTTTGATGAACATAGAGCTAGGTCAGTGCTGTGAGACACATGAAAGGTATTGTCTTCCTCTTCCACATTGGCTGTGACACAATATCTCTTGGGAAATTTCTCTTATTGTTCCTGGAGTGACAACTTTCAAGACTGGTTATGCTTTTGTCAAATTGCCAAACGTATGAGCTGCCAACTGAAAACAACAGCAAAAATTACACTGTTATATTGTAAGATGGTAAAAAGCCTGTGTCTGTGCTTGATATTTGTGATGTTGTACTCATCAAGCAATGAATATGCACACACCTTTTTATTGTCAAATGCAAACTAAACAAATTAATTTCATTTAAAGTACCTCACTTATCAGATTAGTAACTGCATAGTTTTCACCTTCCCACAGTCTTCATTCACAGCAGCACTTTTAATGTTATCCAATTAATTTGTATCTTAAAACAATGCACCAGAAACAAAAATGCTTTTTTAGTTGAGTGAATGTACATTTTTGTTCTCTCCATACATACAACTTTATTTATTTATTTATTTAACTTATATGACCACCCATCTCCCCCAACGGGGAACTCTTTTGTTTATGATCATTTTATTTTAGGATGTCCTTGAGATAAGGGCTCATATGAAAAATCCCATCTTAATAAACTCTATTGTATCAATTTCTCAGTGGGATTAAGAAATGTGTTCTAATAGCTTTCAAGATTATATAAGATTTCCTCATTATCAAAGCAGACACTATAAATTCCAAAAAAATTATTATTATTATTTATTTAACTTTTATCCCACCTTTATTATTTTTATAAATAACTCAAGGTGGCGAACATACCTAATACAGATAAAATAGAGTTTAGAACAATTTTTAAAGAGGTTTAGGCCCAATCTACATAGTTCAGAAGGATTAGAAGGGAAGTGGAAACTGTTCTTCCTACTCATATTTGATGGCTCAGATAATGATCAACAAGTAGCAAAATGAAAATGCAGGATGATCAGAAACTCTGGAGTTGGCAGTTCATTCCATGTTGAGGTATAAGTAAGTATCAAAGGGACAAAGGGACTGACCTAAAAACTGTTTGGGATACCAGTAAGGCAGTTATGAGAGGTCACTTTATTCATCGTAATTGTAATATAAAAAAGATCAACTTCTGGCACGAGGCTTGGCGCGGCAGCTGAGAGGCAAGGTTCCGGCATGAGGCTTGGCTTGGAGGCAAGGCAAGGTTCCAACATGAGGTTAAGTGCGGCCGCGAGGCGAGGGTCTGGCACAAGGCACGGCTGGGCAGCAAGACAGGGTTCCAGTGCAAAGCTTGGTTGGGTGGCTAGGCAAGGTTCCAGCTCGAAGCTCGGTGGGGCGGCAAGCCAAAGCTGTGGCGTAGAGGCAAGGCAAGGCCCGAGCGGGGATTCTGGTGCAGCGACGGGATCGCGATTCACTCCAGGCTTCAGTAAGGAACATGAACGGTTGTCTCTGGCCGTTGGTGCTGGCTGCGTTCCCCTTTTTATCTTTTGGGTTTCCCACCGTGGAAAAGCTAAGAAATTCTGGAATCAAATATTTATTATTATTCAAAAGATTCTCAAAGTGGACTTACAATTGAAACCGGAGCTGTTTCTCTTGGGTTTGATGGACCAACAGTTTGATAAGCAACATGGAACTCTGTTCTTATATATGATAACAGCAGCAAGACTCTTATACGCTAAAAGATGGAAGGGTGCACAAATTCCCTCAATGGAGGATTGGATGACTAAGTTAATGGAACTGGCGCAAATGGCTAAACTGACAGCATTGATAAGAGAAAATACTGTAACTGTATTTGTTTCTATTTGGAAGCCGCTTTTGGACTATTTGCTTGTAACGGAAAAAAATGAAGTTCTGATTTTGGGTTTTGATGATTAAATGGTTTGATTTTAGAGAAATAATGTTACTAAATGTTTAATTAATAGCAAGAGATTAACTTTTATGTGCTTTTGTGTCTGTGTTGGAGAAGTTCGGAAGTCACCTGTCTTTTATGTTTTTCTATCTATTCTTGCACTGTTTTGGTTTTTCTTGTTTCTTTTTTAGACTTGTATTCTATCTGTTCTATATTCTGTATTTTGTGTTTTAGTTACAGTATATTCTGAAAAATTAATAAAGCGTTATGAAACTCCACCAGCGGTTCCAACAGCCAGGATCCCGCAGCCACCGCCACTTCCTTGTCCTGTGCCAGCCCAGTCTGTCCTAGTAATCTCTATGGCTGCAGACCCAGCAAAGAGGGCAAGGGCTAAGTCTTCCGGAGTCCATTCTGCACTGCTCATCAGCTGAAATAAAGACTGCTGGTCTGCAGTGCCGCTGATCTCTGCTGCCTGCCAGGGAGCCTCCACAGTGGGAAAACTACCACCCGACGCAATCCCACTTGGCTACTGCCCAGGGAAACATCAATAAGGCTCCACCAGACACTTCCAGACACTCAATCCACTGCCGCTATGCCAGCCATCTCTGCTGCTGTTGCTGCTGTTGCTGTTGCCACTGCCATTCTTCCTGCTCCTCCTGCTAGTCCAGGTAACTGGTACCAATGTTGCTGGCCATCCACCAAACCGGCCAGGACCACCAACCACCTCCACAAACCATCCACAACATTCTCAAAGTCCTCAACAAAACGAGCCTACCAAGCAGGCATTCATCTTGGTGCCATGATGGGGCGGGGGGGGGGGGGAGGAATCCCTTTATTCATTTTCTGTTTGGGTAACTGTGGTGAAAAACTTACCCAAGAAAATCCAAAAACTGGGAAGGATCCAATGATCACATTATCTGCTATAGATGTAATCTATCTTCTTTTCAGCAAAGCACTTGGTAAAGTATCTCATGACATTCTGATTACAAACTAGTTCAGTATGGGTTAGATGACACGACAGTTATGTGGATAACCAAGAGCCTCAAAAGTCATAATCAGAGTGCTAATCAATGGTACCTCATCAAACTGGAGGGAAGTATGAGTGGGTTTGTGACAGCATGCACTAGTCCCAGGGCTAACTGCCATATTACTATGTGAATTTACAAATATGCAGTGTGTTCTTTTTTGTTGATTACAGAAGCTGAGAGTAAAGGAGATAGAATGTTTTCTTATAGACCACAACTGTCCCATTTATTTATTTATTTATTTATTAGATATATATAGTGGTCCATCTCACAAAGCATGACTCTGGGCAGTGTACAAACATATTAACAATTAAAACCATAAAACAAGCATAAATAAAACACATAAAAACTCAAGAATGCAAGAGAACAACAGTCAGTTGACACCATATAACCATGTGGCAGGCTCACCATAGGATCCCCAAGGTTGATGGAAAAACCAAGTTATAAGGTCCTTCCAGAAGGCAGACAGGGATGGGGCCAACCTCACCTCAGGGGGGATGATGTTCCAGAGGGCAGGGGCCACAGCAGAAAAGGTATGCCATCTGGGTCACATCAGATGGAACTCCTTGGTAGATGGGACCCATAGCTTACCCCTCCTGCTCGACATGCTGTACTGCTAAGGGGAAGGAGAGAGTTGGATACTTAAAGAGAGAATTCTGGAAAGAAGGAGGAATGCCTGCAAACCAAAATGGATTCCAGACAGCATTGGCTGTTGAAGGCTTGTTGGCTCCATGAGCAATACTCTTAAAGTAGGAATGGGTGGAGGTCTGAAAACCACTGAAGAAACAAGAGAGATGACTAGGGATATGTCTACCCATCACATTTGGGTCCCATGGTAAGCTGAAATGAGAGAGGAAGATCATGTCCTGCCAGCCTGAAAGAAAGTGCCAGTCAGGGTAACTAACCTTACTTAACTCTAAGTAGGAACTGAGAAATAGCAATGCACATATTTAGGCTGTAGACTGCACACATATCCAATGGAGAGATAATTAATTTTAAAATCTAGACCAGGTGCCCATAAATCAAGCCTTTGGTTTATTGCTTTACTACAGCTTACCAAAAAGACAGATGAGGGAGGCAGGAGAGCAGAGGAAAGGAATCCAGCTTAATTAGCTGTTGTTTAGCTGTTGTAATGAAATACTGCTTGAAATGCTTTACATGCATGAAAACAACCCTAAGAACTTGCCTTGCTTTAATAATAAAAAAGAAAAAAAATCACTAGAAAATGTGTTGTGTGCTGCCAGTTGGATTAGGTGCCCGGAACCTACAAAACCTTCGTGACAGGGATGCCACAAGGTTTAATCCTGGATCCTGTACTTTTCAGTGCTTTGTTAATGATTTGGATGAAGAGGTAGAGGGATAACCTCTCAGATTTGCCGGTGATATAAAAATGCTTAAGATTTCTAGCATCCTAAAAGACAGAAATAAAACTGATCTTGACAGATCAGAGAAGTAGATTGAAAATATCAGAATAAAATTTAATAGAAATAAAGGAAAAACTATTTAGGAAACAGAAATCAGATGGACAGGTAGAGGATGGGGGTACCTAGTGTGCTAATAATACTTTCAAAAAAGCTTTTGGGATAATTCATTACCAACTCAATATGAATAGTGTTATATGTCTGTTACAGGAGTACAGTTTCTAAATCACAGGAATCAAAAGGTCCATTCTAATCCCATTTTGAGTATTGTGTCCAGTTCTGGGCACTACATTCTAAAAGAAGTCAGACAAACCGAAACAGTGTCAGGGAAGGGCAATTCAACAGTCAAGTAATTACTCCCCTTCATTGAATGCGTTCAAGTAAAGACCAGGCAACAACCAAAATTTAAATCTTGGACTCAAGATTGCTAGGCTAAGACATTTATATCCATTGCCATTGACAGATGGTAGGCAAGAGACTCATAGTCTTTTGTGTTCACAAAATGGAGGGGGGGGAGAGGAACAGCAATTATTTCCTTTGTCCTATAAGGTTGGGTGTCATCTGACACCACAAACACTGTCCACCATCTTGATTTGGGTCTAAATGGGAACAGTAAGCCTTGTGGCTTTAGTTTTATTTTTTTTAATCTTCTTATTCCCTGTTTTATTTTGCTTTGCTTTTTATACCCTCTAGCCTGATGAACAGTTCTAGAGAATTTGAATGCTTGTACACCCTGTTGTGTTTGTTTGGATGGATTTTTATTTTTTTCCCCTCATGGGCCAACATGCCTATGATTTCATTTAAAAGAAGAGTCTCAATAATCAAACAATCAGACAAAAGCTATAAAATGTGACTGATGGTTTTGCCTTTGAAACAAAATAAGTCATCATATAGGCATTTTTAATGGAGCTCCTTAATTACTTACATTCTAGCTTCTCATTCACGTAGTCTTTCTAGGCCTGTCTCTTCATTCATTCTAGAAGAAAGAACTGATCTCTACTGAACTGAACTATGACATATGGCACTTTTAATTTTATAGCCCATTTCATTTGGCACTGTTAACAAGCCCGTATGTGTACTTAAGACAACCTTAAGACAATCTTACTAGATACAGTAATGGCATATGACAATAAATGAATGAATGTACACTCAATAATAAATAAGTAAACAATCCTATAAAGAAATCTATGATAAACCCTTAAAAAGTTAGTGGTATCCTATGGAGAAGACAGCGTTCTTCTCTATGTTACTCTATGGAGTAACAGCGTTCCGCGCGCGTCATGCCGGCCACATGACCGCAGAAGCGTCTTTGGACAGTGCTGGCTCTTCGGCTAAGAAACGGAGATGAGCACTGCCCCCTAGAGTTGGACACGACTGTGCAGGGGAAAACCTTTACCTTTACCTATGGAGAAGAATAATGGCCAGGTTGCTTTACATTCACATGGAAAAACAGTACAGCCAACTTCAGGATGGTGCTTAAAAACTACTTCAGGAAAACTATAACAGCACTGTTTACAAGCAGCCACTGAATCTTTAAGTGATTAAGTCTATCTACAAAAGAGTCTGCACTGCAGATGTTCAGGCAGAATGCCAACATGGAAATGTCAAACAAAACCTAAGGGCACATAAACATTTACATATAACATAATATCTGGAGCAAATGCAACAAAATGTAGTTTCATCCAACTGTCTCAAGCCCCACTAAACCATTTTATTCAAATCTTTATGTTACCCTGATAGTCAACTTTGTTTCATATTTTGATATTTCTATTTTGTTAACAAATTGTAACTGCTTCAGCTAACTACCATTGTGGTCTATTCAACAAACAACTCACATTGTTAATAATTTTTATCCTTTATTAGCATATTCGTGTATTTCCAATCACCACAGCAGTAAAGTATAATTCCTCTAGCTGTAGCTTGAATCATGTCAACTGGATTTCTATTTTCTCAGTGGAAACGTTTCGCTCCTTATCCAAGAAGCTTCTTCAGTCTGAGCAAAGTTTGTAAGGGAATCCTTAAATATGTTTCTAGGGTGGCTGTGTGACCTTGCACCTGGGGCTAGGTCATGGTTATTTGAGATGTTTATTTCTAAGTCCCTTTATCATCCAGCGGTTTGAAAGAGGGGTCAAGGAATCCATTTATGCCAACTTGGAAAATCCTTCTTTGAATAGAGGTGGGGGGCTCAAGCACAATCTTTCCCCTATTTTCCTTCCTGCTTTGTCTTCTGTGCCTAGGAAGATTAAGACCATTTCGCAATCTCAACAACAGCAAGGTAATCTTAACGATCCTTCTTTGGATGATAAAGGGACTTAGAAATAAACATCTCAAATAACCATGACCTAGCCCCAGGTGCAAGGTCACACAGCCACCCTAGAAACATATTTAAGGATTCCCTTACAAACTTTGCTCAGACTGAAGAAGCTTCTTGGATAAGGAGCGAAACGTTTCCACTGAGAAAATAGAAATCCAGTTGACATGATTCAATCTACAGACAATTCCACCTGGATGACTGAGAACCTTCATCGACAATTCCTCTAGCTCCACTTATATTTCCTCAAAAATTACTTGGAAAGTTACTTTGTTGAAGAAGAAAAACAGAAAAAATACACTTTCTGGTAGGTCTAAAAGTGAAACCATCCTAAATACTTATATTCAGCTGGTTGTAAATTAAAAATCAATTCAAATAATACAGTATTAAGTAATGTAAACAACAAATATTCACCTGACTCAATTTCAGTTGAAAGATTCTCAAAAATATCCAACTGAACTGAATCAACAAGGGACTATTGGAGATCATGTGATGGCGATGCAAAACTTACATAATGTGATTAAGCAAAAGTTGCTCCAAATAATTCAAGTCTGATGGTTAATAATATCTAATCTAAGGAAGCCCAGGCTCTCTTTGATGTCAGAGCAGTTAATCCAATAGTATCTTAATGCACTGTGACATGCACATATCAATCAAAAGTTACTCATTAGGAGTAAGCTGAGGCTGAGTAAAAAAATACATGGTTGAACTGATCACATGAAAAGAAAGAAAATGCAGTGAAAAATAAATACAACTTCAATTCATGGACTAATAATAGTTTAAAAAGAAATTGGTAAGGTAGTTAACTAATGTGACAAATGACTAAAGTAATTATCCTTCATCTTTAGATTTTTAAGCACAAGTGTTGTAAGTTTTTTTAGGTTTATTTAGAAATTTAATCTCTTTAGGTAGTTATTTAAATATTAGGATATGACACCAAAGACGGACAGATATATTTGGGTATTTAGTGAATTAACACTAAATGTGTCTCATCATTGTTATTTATGTATTTGTATTACAATACCACAATAGAGATAATAGATGACGACAAATAAGAAAAGATAGCCCAAAGAAACATTCAAATATACCTCTAAAGATTGCCTCAAAATAATGAGTAGATATATTCAACATTTACTATTGAAGCTAAAGTTACACATAAAGGGCTGACACATACAGTAAATTTGTTAGGGTGCAATTATGGTGATCAGAAAGTTAAAATGCCCAATTATTTTTTTAGCAACAACAGATAAATAACTGCAGGTTCATGTCAAACCCTGTATGATGCCATGAATCAGGTTGCCAGCATCAGTGGGAGAAAGTGGTATTTAATCAAAGTGAGTAGGCACCCACTGGAGAAAGAGACATCATAGTAGATTTATGGCAAATCAGAGAATTATATATTTTGTGTGTGCATATTTTAGAAAGAAATGCATTAAGGGCATAAGATTCCAAAGCAGCATGAACAAGCTATCCAGCATAAAAATCACCTGGGATGCATTATGTATCATAATCTGAAGGGCCTCATTTTCTTTAAATATTTTATTTGTAAAGAATATTGCTATATATTTGAAATCTAAGTTTTGGTATATTTACATGAAGTTTGGACCTTCAGTGTCCCAGCTTTCTGTCTGAAATATTAATTAATTAATTGAATTTATTTATTTTCTATCCCGCCTTTATTATTTTTATAAATAACTCAAGGTGGCGAACATACCAAATACTCCTTCTCCCTCCTATTTTCCCCACAACAACAACCCTGTGAGGTGAGTTGGGCTGAGAGAGAGTGACTGGCCAAAGGTCACCCAGCCGGCTTTCATGCCTAAGGTGGGACTAGGACTCTCAGTCTCCTGGTTTCTAGCCCAGCACCTTAACCACTAGACCAAACTGGCTACTACTACTACTACTACTACTACTACTATTATTATTATTATTATTATTATTTATTAATTATTATTATTAGTTATTGTTATTGTTATTGTTATTTTACTTAAATATTATTTAAGGAGGCTTCCCAAACCCAGTACCTACCAGATGGGTTGAATTATACCCCCCTTCAACACAGGCTGGTCGAAGATGATGAGAGTACCAACACTTTTGGAAGATACTAGATTGGGGAAATCTGATCGAATAGATTTATATCCTGTGCCTTTATGTAATAAAACTATTTCCAAGGCAATTCTCTAAAGATCAGTTACAAAATTTAGAACCAATAGTCTTATGCAGCCATAAATTTGGTGCTCTTAAAACTGTTTCGCAACCATCAAAAATAAGAAGTCTAAGAAGAATTAAAGCCTTTTTGTGCAGGCCAGAAACAAATTAAAATCAGCACCAGACAAACCTACTTGGAAAAAGCATATCAAAATTATTCTATAATTGAGACCCTTGTCACCAACAGCTGAAGAAGGACCCGCAAAATTATATCTGGGAGATTTCTGTAAGAATGCATGAGTACTCTTGTACTCAAGCTACTGAATACGACTTCCAACTGTCCCTTCCCTCCAGATAATCTCAAAGAATGTGGCCCCAACAGTTGAACATTAGGCCAAGTTGGACTAACTAGCCCCAGATCACCCCATGAGCATCTTGACTGGAAGAACCCAGGTCTCTGTGATCCTAACGAACACACTCGCATACCACTTTCAAACTGGATTGGTTGAACTTGAAAGGCAAAAGGGCTGATGAGGTTTTATTGTGAACTTTATAGCAGAAACACATTTAAAAGGAAAAAATGATTTTAAAAATTATTAATTTAATAATATTTAATTATTTTATTGATTAATTGAATACAGATAAAAGTGGATATGGGATCTGTGATAAAAGGTTCAAGGGAGAGAAAGGAATGACTGAAGATCAATTCTGATATGATGCTCATATGGTCATAAATCTTAACATAAAATAGGCCATAAATGTTAATTAAGAAAAAGCAGATGTAAGATGGCATGCTCAACATAGTTCATCACTTTTCTTGTTTCTTCTTTGTATACCATATAAAGGAAGTTGCTCATGGAGAGTTATATAATATTTTCCATGTAAGCAATACCATGCTGTTATAAAACTAGCCCAAACCAATCACATCTTTGCTGGGGAAATTGCACACCAAGGGAATATGTATACGTTTTTTGTTTTTATGCAGATCTTGGCTCTAGACTAAGGAAAATGTTTCAATAAGAACCCATGGTAGTCACTGAAATCCATGGAATATAACAGCCATGGTGAAGGTAATCCATCTTCCCTTCTGCCTGCTGCATGGAGGGTGGCTCACAAGGAGTGGGGATGTGTATGAGAAAGAGATTACAGTTTACAACAGTGAGAGAAAAATAGAGGAGACAGAAGGAAAAGCAAATAAATTAATTACGAAGGCTGAAAAAAGCTTGAGTTGCCAGCGTACCTGTTTGGAGATAAGATTTGACACAATGGATTTGCTGCATAAGAGAATGTTTCAGTTGTTTCATCCACAAGTCTGCTACTTGGGTGATTTTTTTTTTAGATATACAGATCATTGGCGATCACTCATAGCCGAGTAAGATTGTCTTCCAAAGGTAAATTTTAACAGTGGATCCGTAAGTGGCTATAAAGGCCAATTCTGGATCCACACAACCTCCCACAATGAGGGCATAGGTTTCCGGGTGGGAGACGGTCATGATGAGGGTTTGCCTGACATGCCTTCCTTTTAGCTCTTTTCTCCCTTTCGCCCTGTACTCGTGCTTCTTCAAAGTCCATAGCACCATTAATAAAGGCTGACCTCCAATTGAAACGCTCATGAGTTAGGGCTTCCCAGTTCTCAGTGCTGATATTACATTTTTTAAAATTAGCTTTGAGAGTATCTTTGAATCTCTTTTGCTGTCCACCAATATTCCGTTTTCCATTCTTAAGTTGGGAGTAAAGTAGCTGCTTTGGAAGACGATGGTCAGGCATTCGAACAACATGACTGGCCCAGCGAAGTTGATGTTGGATGATCATTGTTTCAATGCTGGTGGTTTTCGCTTCTTCTAATACGCTAACATTAGTCCGCCTATCTTCCCAAGTAATTTGCAGAATTTTTCTGCAAATTACTATTATATTTATATTATTTATATTATAATACCAAGTATCTGGTGGACATGGAAGAGCCATTTCAAAGCATAAAACTTGAGATCTATATCTGTGCATAGTTGTCAGAGAAAAATATTTTGCAAGGTAATATTCATTGAAACCAGATGTATAATTGTCACAAATCATTAAAAAACAGCATATACAATATTATGTATTCTCAGAATCTCAAGAATACATCCCTTTTATAGAAATAGGTGGGTTGCAATTAAGATGCTCATATTGTGTCTTGGCAATCTTTGGAATCATCCTTTGTGAGTGATATGGGCAATGTTGCTGTTAAGATAGCCTAAAGAGGTGTTCTGAACTGTGATTGAAGATATTTTTCTAGGGCAGCATTATAGAAGATATTCCACATCAAAAGATAGATACTATAGATGGATAACTTACTTGCTCACATTATATACCCCATCATGTTGGTAGAAATACATCTCAAATGAAACTGATTTAGAATAATTCCATAAACCTTTATTCAGGCTCCCTTCATATATATTGAATGCAAAATTATCTGGCACTTAATAGTTTGCAGGAGAATAATAATTTGCTACCAGTATTGTAAAACCTTAAAAGTAAGAATAATGCAGAAAGAAAAAGGTATTTTGCTAATTAGATCAAGCTTGATTGACAATGCTGCATGGGAAAGAAAGGGAAAGCTATTTACTTTCAGGAAAACCCTCTTGGCTGAGAGGGTTTTCCTCTTGGCTCAAACTCAGTAATCACAGGCAAACTGTACATATTGAATGCAGGGTAGGCCGATGCTTAGCAATCTACTGGGATGCACAGCTGGAATAAATGGTTGTAATTACTGTAAAATTTTGAAAGCAAAGAAAATGTTTTCTAATTAAACAAGAAGATGGTAACAACAACAACAAAGCACAAACAGTTTATGGAACAGTGTATGGTGAGAAGGGCTCTTGGGCACAATAGACTAGACCTCTACAAACTATTGCTGTGTGATTTGTATTTCAAGGTGTTTTAGTTTCAACTCACAGTGTGAAAGCATGGTGTATATTTTGTGAATAAAGATATAGAAATTAGAAATCTCCTATCTATATTGAACATAAAGGCCTTTCTAGGCAATACTTTATTACATTAAAAAGTAGAGTTTATCAGATGCCTTTCCCTTGCGTCACCTTGTTGTGGTGAGTGGGCTTGTGTGTTCCCAATGAACCCTGTGAGCGAAGCCGTCAGGAGTCATGTACTCCTGGTAGGGTCACCCATGGTGGTAAGGTCTAGGGGAGGAACCAGACAAAGAACGATCCAAGAAAGTCCTCAATGGCAGAACAGGCGGAAGATAACAAGGTGTATTGTTACAACGGCTGCAAAGGCAGATGAAGGCTGCAGCAGACAAAAGGTCACCAATCATCATGGTATCCATGCCATTGGATTAGAGCCTTTTTCTGTGAAGGTTGTGTGCTGATCGTTGTGCACCGATCTCCACACATAAAACAAATTCACGCACAGGCGTCTTCCAACCACACCAAACCCAAAACAACCAAAAGTCCCATGGCGACTGACGAATGGCAACGGGGGCAGGACTGTGAAATCCGGAAGCTCCTAGTCATGGACCAGCACATGGGCGGTGGATACGGATTCAGTCGCCCTGACTCAAGGATCGAGGCAGTTGAGTAGTTCAGCAGCTGTATCCACGACTCAGCAGCCCTATTTAGGATCCACTCTGCTCACCCCATATGGGGAGGGGGCTAGAAAAGGTGCCCTAAACATAGTCTGCCTCATTTTCTCCCTGACTGGATTACCGCGACCAGTGGGGTCACCATCTAGCGGTCGTAAAAAACACATGAATTTTGGAACATGGAATATACGGACACTGCAAGACAATATGGATAGTGAACGACCTGAACGTAGGACTGCCATTATTGCAAGGGAGCTGAGACGTTTTAATATTGATATAGCAGCACTCCAAGAAACTCGAAGAGCAGGAGAAGGACAGTTGAAGGAAGAAAAAGGAGGTTATACCTTCTTTTGGAAAGGACTGCCTGAACAAGAACGACAAATACATGGGGTAGGCTTTGCTATCAAAAACGACCTTGTGAAGCTCTTGTCAGAAGTTCCCACTGGGATTAACGAACGACTCTCAACTCTCCGAATAAAACTCCCCAAAAACAAACAGGCAACTATCCTAAGTGCTTACGCACCAACACTAGATGCAGATGAGGATATCAAGAAAAATTTTTATACCCAGCTGGACACCATCTTATCAGAGATACCAAAGGAGGATAAAATTATCCTCCTGGGCGATTTCAATGCAAGAGTTGGGCGTGACTTTGATTTGTGGCCAGGGATCATTGGGAAAGAAGGAGTTGACAACAGCAACACGAATGGAATCTTACTTCTGACTAAATGTGCAGAGCATAACCTTGTCATTACTAACACACTCTTTCGCCAGAAAAATAAATTTAAAACATCATGGAAGCACCCACGGTCGAAGCACTGGCATCTTTTAGATTATGTAATTGTCCATGCTAGAGATCGCCATGATGTACTTCTCACCAGAGCCATGACGAGTGCCGATGACTGCTGGACAGACCATCGATTAATTCGATCCACGATGGCCATAAAGATTGTCCCTCATCGTAGGCTCCAAGGAAGAAAAACAAGGCGTAAAATGAATACACTGGCCCTTCAAGATTCTATTAAATGAGCTTGCTTTCAATCAACTCTCAAGGAACATCTGCCTATGGAACTTCCTGAAAATGTTCAGGAACACTGGGTTAAATTGAAGACTTCTATTATTTCAGCCTGTGAACAAACTATCGGATACCAGACTAAGAGACATCAGGACTGGTTTGATGAGAACGACAGTGAGATTGAACATATTATTGACAAGAAAAGGAAAGCCTTCCGGATATGGCAAAAAGATATTAACTGTGCCATTAAGAAAAAAATCTACGCCAGTGCAAAGGCAGAAGTCCAAAGAAGAACTAGAGAACTTAAGAACATATGGTGGATAAAAAAAGCCCAAGAAACCCAACATTTTGCAGATGCTCATTATGCACGGGGCTTTTTTTAATGCCATAAAGGCCATCTATGGACCAACATCTCCAGCAAAGGAGATCGTTACCTTGTCATGGTGCTGGAGCTTGAGCACCTCAATGAAACCATGAGCTAAACCGTGAAGGGACACCCAAGACGGGAAGGTCGTGGCAGACAGGTCAGACTAAATACGATCCCTGGGGAAGGTAATGGCAACCCACCCCAGTATTCTTGCCGTGAAAACTAAATGGATCAGTACAACCAGAGATATGTCGGTATACCATCGGAAGATGGGACTCCCAGGTCGGAAGATGGTCAAAATGCTACTGGGGAGGAACAGAGGATACGTTCAACTAGCCCCAGATGTGATGACGCAGCTAGCTCAAAGCCGAAAGGACGGTTAGCGGCCGACGGTGCTGGTGGTGAACGACGAATCCGATGTTCTAAAGATCAACACACCATAGGAACCTGGAATGTAAGATCTATGAGCCAGGGCAAATTGGATGTGGTTATTGGTGAGATGTCAAGGTTAAATATAGACATTTTAGGTGTCAGTGAACTGAAATGGACTGGAATGGGCCACTTCACATCAGATGACCACCAGATCTACTACTGTGGACAAGAGGACCACAGAAGAAATGGAGTAGCCTTCATAATTAATAATAAATTGGCTAAAGCAGTGCTTGGATACAATCCAAAAAACAATAGAATGATCTCAATTCGAATTCAGGGTAAGCCATTTAACATCACAGTGATCCAAATATATGCCCCAACCACAGATGCTGAAGAAGCAGAAGTAGATCAGTTCTATGAGGATCTGCAGCACCTACTGGATAATAGACCAAAAAGTGATGTTATTTTCATTACAGGAGACTGGAATGCTAAGGTGGGTAGTCAAACGACACCTGGAATTACAGGCAAGCATGGCCTGGGAGAACAAAATGAAGCAGGACATAGGCTGATAGAATTTTGCCAAGACTACTCACTGTGCATAACAAACACTCTCTTCCAACAACCTAAAAGACGACTTTATACATGGACTTCACCAGATGGTCGACACCGAAATCAGATTGACTACATCCTTTGCAGCCAAAGGTGGCCGACATCTATACAGTCGGTAAAAACAAGACCTGGAGCTGACTGTAGTTCAGATCACGAACTTCTTATTGCAAAATTTAGAATCAGACTAAAGAGAATAGGGAAGACCCACAGATCAGTTAGATATGAGCTCAATAACATTCCTAAGGAATATACAATGGAGGTGAAGAATAGATTTAAGGGACTAGATTTAGTAGATAGGGTCCCAGAAGAACTATGGACAGAATTTCGCAACATTGTTCAGGAGGCGGCAACAAAAAACGTCCCAAAGAAAAAGAAAACCAAGAAGGCAAGATGGCTGTCTGCTGAGACACTGGAAGTAGCCCAAGAAAGAAGGAAAGCAAAAGGCAACAGTGATAGGGGGAGCTATGCCCAATTAAATGCAAAATTCCAGTGGTTAGCCAGAAGAGATAACGAATTATTTTTAGACAAGCAATGTGTGGAAGTGGAAGAAGACAATAGAATAGGAAGGACAAGAGACCTCTTCCGGAAAATTAGAAACATTGGAGGTAAATTCCAGGCAAAAATGGGTATGATCAAAAACAAAGATGGTAAGGACCTAACAGAAGCAGAAGAGATCAAGAAAAGCTGGCAAGAATATACGGAAGATCTGTATAGGAAGGATAATAATATTGGAGATAGCTTTGACAGTGTGGTCAGTGAGTTAGAGCCAGACATCCTGAAGAGTGAGGTTGAATGGGCCTTAAGAAGCATTGCTAATAACAAGGCAGCAGGAGACGACGGTATCCCAGCTGAACTATTTAAAATCTTGGATGATGATGCTGTCAAGGTGATGCATGCCATATGCCAGCAAATTTGGAAAACACAAGAATGGCCATCAGATTGGAAAAAATCAACTTATATCCCCATACCAAAAAAAGGAAGCACTAAAGAATGTTCAAACTATCGAACAGTGGCACTTATTTCACATGCCAGTAAGGTAATGCTCAAGATCTTGCAAGGTAGACTCCAGCAATTCATGGAGCGAGAATTGCCAGATGTACAAGCTGGGTTTAGAAAAGGCAGAGGAACTACAGACCAAATTGCCAATATCCTCTGGATAATGGAGAAAGCCAGGGAGTTTAAGAAAGACATCTATTTCTGTTTTATTGACTATTCTAAAGCCTTTGACTGTGTGGATCATAACAAATTGTGGCAAGTTCTTGGTGGTATGGGGATACCAAGTCATCTTGTCTGCCTCCTGAGGAATCTGTATAACGACCAAGTAGCAACGGTAAGAACAGAGCACGGAACAACGGACTGGTTTAAGATTGGGAAAGGATTACGGCAGGGTTATATACTCTCACCCTACCTATTCAACCTGTACGCAGAAGACATCATGTGATGTGCTGGGCTTGAGGAATCCAAGGCTGGAGTTAAAATCGCTGGAAGAAACATTAACAATCTCAGATATGCAGATGATACCACTTTGATGGCTGAAAGCGAGGAGGAGTTGAAGAGCCTTATGACGAAGGTGAAAGAAGAAAGCGCAAAAGCTGGGTTGCAGTTAAACCTCAAAAGAAAACAAGATTATGGCAACGAGCTTGATTTATGACTGGCAAATAGAGGGAGAAAAAGTGGAGGCAGTGACAGACTTTGTATTTCTAGGTGCAAAGTTTACTGCAGACGCTGACTGCAGCCAGGAAATCAGAAGACGTCTACTTCTTGGGAGGAGAGCAATGGCAAATCTTGATAAAATAGTTAAGAGCAGAGACATCACACTGACAACAAAGGTCCGCATAGTTAAAGCAATGGTATTCCCTGTAGTAACCTATGGCTGCGAGAGCTGGACCATAAGGAAGGCTGAGCGAAGGAAGATAGATGCTTTTGAACTGTGGTGTTGGAGGAAAATTCTGAGAGTGCCTTGGACTGCAAGAAGATCAAACCAGTCCATACTCCAGGAAATCAAGCCAGACTACTCACTTGAGGGAATGATATTAAAGGCAAAACTGAAGTACTTTGGCCACATAATGAGAAGACAGGATACCCTGGAGAAGATGCTGATGCTAGGGAAAGTGGAAGGCAAAAGGAAGAGGGGCCGACCAAGGGCAAGATGGATGGATGATATTCTGGAGGTGACAGACTCAACCATGGGGGAGATGGGGGTGGTGACGGCCGACAGGAAGCTCTAGCGTGGGATGGTCCATGAAGTCACGAAGAGTCGGAAACGACTGAACGAATAAACAACAACATGGACCAACAAACCATGGTACAAATCCCTTACGCTCAGTAGATGGTGCTAAACTTCTAAAGGACAAAGAGTCTATTGCACTGTGCTGGAAAGAGCATTACTACAATCTCCTTAATCGTCACTCTACTGTGGCTGATGAAGTCTTCTTGCAAATCCCACAAAAACAAATAAGAGATGAGCTTGCAGTACCCCCTAGTTTGGAGGAAGTCAGTAAAGCCACTAAACAAATGAAAAATAACAAAGCTAGTGGACCTGATGGGATTCCTGCTGAAGTCTTTAAAGAAGGCCAGCCTGAACTTACACAACAACTTCATAAGCTCATCGAAAAAATCTGGATGAGGGAGGAGATTCCAGCAGACTTTAGGGATGCCATAATTATCACTGTCTTTAAAAAGGGTGATAGAACAGACTGTGGAAACTATCGAGGCATCTCCCTTCTAGCCACAGCAGGCAAAATCCTGGCAAAGATCATCGCAAACCGTCTCCTATCTGTATCAGAAGACATCCTCCCTGAAATGCAAAATGGCTTCTGCCCTTCCAGGGGAACAGTGGATATGATCTTCACTGCACGACAGCTTCAAGAAAAATGCAAGGAGCAAAACCGCCCTCTGTACATGGCGTTTATTGATCTGACTAAAGCTTTTGATACTGTAAATCGTACTGCTCTCTGGACCCTCCTTCTGAAAATCGGATGCCCTGATAAATTTGTGAACATCTTGCGGTTACTCCATGACGACATGATGGCAACAATCCTGAATAACAATGGCTCTCAAAGCGATCCATTTAAAGTGGAATCCGGCGTTAAACAGGGATGTGTTATTGCTCCAACCTTATTCGCTATCTTCATCGCTATGATTATACACCTTGTTGAAGAGAAACTTCCTACTGGTGTAGAAATTATATAACGAACAGATGGAAAGCTTTTTAATCTTAGTAGGCTGAAAGCAAAAAATAATGTAATTACAACTTCTGTTATAGAACTTCAATATGCTGATGATAACGTAGTCTGTGCACACTCCGAGGAAGATCTTCAAACTATTCTAAACATCTTTGCAGAAGCATATGAAAAGCTCGGCCTCTCGATTAACATTAAAAAAACCAAAGTGCTTTACCAGCAAGTTCGAACCAATCCCTCTGCAGCACTATCAATCCAGCTTAAAGGTGTGTCACTAGAAAATGTCGACCACTTTTCTTATCTAGGCAGCCATCTATCTACAAAAGCCGACATCGAAGCTGAAATTCAGCATCGCCTGAGCTCTGCGAGTGTAGCTTTCTCCCGAATGAAGTGTAGAGTGTTTGAGGATTGGGACATTCGCAGGGAGACCCAAATGCTTGTTTACAAAGCCATTGTACTACCAACCCTTCTGTACACCTGTGAAACATGGACCCTCTACAAATGCCACCTCCAACTTCTTGAAAGATTCCATCAACGCTGCCTCCGAAAAATTCTGCAAATTACTTGGGAAGATAGGCGGACTAATGTTAGCGTATTAGAAGAAGCAAAAACCACCAGCATTGAAACAATGATCATCCAACATCAACTTCGCTGGACCGGTCATGTTGTTCGAATGCCTGACCATCGTCTTCCAAAGCAGCTACTTTACTCCCAACTTAAGAATGGAAAACGGAATATTGGTGGACAGCAAAAGAGATTCAAAGATACTCTCAAAGCTAATTTTAAAAAATGTAATATCAGCATTGAGAACTGGGAAGCCCTAACTCATGAGCGTTTCAATTGGAGGTCAGCCTTTATTAATGGCGCTATGGACTTTGAAGAAGCACGAGTACAGGGCGAAAGGGAGAAAAGAGCTAAACGGAAGGCACGTCAGGCAAACCCTCATCATGACCGTCTCTCTCCCACCCGGAAACCTATGCCCTCATTGTGGGAGGTTGTGCGGATCCAGAATTGGCCTTTATAGCCACTTATGGATCCACTGTTAAGATTTTACCCTTGGAAGACAATCTTACTCGGCTACGAGTAATCGCCAATAATCTTCTCCTCTCTTGTTGAGAAGTGTCTTTTTCCACCACTAAATAGCAATATTTTGTCATTAGAAAAATGTAAATCTTCTCTCATCTCTGGTTTAGCAACCCCTCTAATTAGACTGGATATTTATTATCTTCAGTATTCTGAGTTACTAATGAACAGCAGCATTCTGGGAAGGAATTACAGAAAATGTTCTACAAAAACAGGGCTGTTTGTGGAGATAGCAGGCTTATTTTAGGGGGATCAGGATAAATTGTGTGGTATATATTGAGGAAAAGGGTAAGAACCGAAAAAGTTGTCATGGCTGGCTCAGACTCTGACGAGGAAACCAACAGCGAGCAGCCAGTCCTAGAGTTGCCGGGCGAACTGCAGGCAGAGGAAGCTGCGCCGCCCAGTAACCAGGAGACACAGCTGCTGCCGGTCTCGGAAGATGAGGCGGTGAGCTGCCACCCGCTCCCAGTGCAAGGGCTCGCTGTGCGGAGAGGAGAGCAGAGCAAAGGTGCTCTGCGAAGCTCCTCGCAAGAAAGGAACCTCGCCCTTCCAAACGAGCAACATCAGGTTTGCTTCTACTTAAGATGAGCAGCAAGCTCGTGCCCCTCTGTTGGCAGCAACCATTCATTAACCTAGACTCCATGTGCCTTGCTCCTTGACTTGAAATCATGTGACTGTGACTCTGGACCTGGACCAGCTGATGACTGTAGGGCGGAAAACTGGAAACGAACAGGGAGGGCTGGGTGAAACTGAGACTGAGTGTGGATGTGCCGATTGCTGCGACTGAAACTGAGTAAGTGGCAGCTGAAATTGAGTATGTACAATCGGGCAAGGAAAATTATTGTTAGGCAAGCTGTTAGGAAAGTACAGGCCATCCGTGCTCTGTCAAAACAGGAAACATCAGTGAAGGAGTCCTTGGACTCCTTATACCTGTGCTCTATTATACAAACTGAAAAGAAGATAGAAGGAGACAGGAAGATGAGTTATGAGACTATTGCAATGCACTCTACATGGGGCTACCCTTGAAGAGTATCCGGAAGCTTCAACTGGTCCAGAATGCGGCTGCGCGCGCAGTTATGGGTGCCCCAAGATCGGCACATGTGACACCTCTGCTGCGTGAGCTGCACTGGTTGCCAGTTTGCTTCCGGGTCCAATTCAAGGTGTTGGTTGTTACCTTTAAAGCCCTACATGGCATGGGACCAGGTTACCTTAGGGACCGCCTCATCCCCAGAGTATCGACCCGCCCCACCTGGTTATGCAGAGAGGTCTTGCTACGGACCCCGTCTATAAAAGAATTCCATTTGGCGGGGTCCAGGAGGAGGGCCTTCTCTGCAGTGGCACCCGCCCTCTGGAACATTCTGCCCCTGGAGGTGAGGCAAGCCCCCACACTCCTGACCTTCCGAAAGCAATTGAAGACCTGGCTTTGCCACCTCGCTTGGGATGGGAAGAGTAATAGCTCTTCTTGGGGATGGCTTGCGCCGTAGAGTTCTCACAAACATAACATCACAGCCTCTTGGATTTTATATATTTAATATTTAATTTATGATTGATATTGTATAATGTATTTTATATGCTTTTAATCACTAACTTGATTGTAAACCGCCCAGAGTCCCCTTTGTGGGGGGAGATGGGCGGTGATATAAGTTGGAAAAATAAATAAATAATAAATAAATAAATAAATAAATCCAGGATGCAAAGTCAGCAATGTACGTGTCTGATTAAGGTGTCCTTGACCAGGAGATAGTAACCTTAGCTTATTAGCATACTAAAATGCACACCCTTTAGGTGGAGATTTCAGAAAACATAGAACATGCTAAGGATTATTATGGGATGGTATGTAACATGTAAAGCTACTGCGCAGATGCTAGAGGAAGTATCTAATTAGAAGCTTTGATGGCTAGATGACAGCTGTGATAACAGTTGCAAAAGTGTATAAAAGCCGCTGTTTGCCTTTTGTTCAGGGCTCCTCTGCCTTTAAAGGGGAATCCTCCTTTCTTGTAAGACATATACAATAAACGAGTGGATTTTGAATTCTCCGGTCTCATGTGGTGATTGGTCTTGCTGCACTGGACTAACGATCCTACCCCATTTTGGGGCCAACATGACCTGCTACGATGTTTGGACCCTTGGACTTTGCCTGACTACTCTTGTGCCTGCTGTTTTGGATTTGGACTCTCGCTCAAGGCAAGTTTGCTGGACTTTTGGGGACTTGATTTCTCTTGTGTGTGTGCGCGCGCGCCCGTTTGCACGCATCTTTCCTTTGCTGCTTGTTTATTTGCTTGAAAACTTCGTAGTAAAGTTTGTAAACCTCTGCGTGTTTGTGAGTGTGTGGCCTGAGACAGGACAGAACTCATGAAAATAGCCCATCCAACAGTTACTCTGTCTGAAGGTAGAACTATCCTGTCCACAAAACAGTGCATTCCTTTCCAATTTCAACACCCTTTAAAAGATTTTAGAGGCAGAATATTCCCTCACATATCTCTTTCAGAAGTACTCAAGCAGTCTTTTATAATCTGAAAAATAATATGAGGAAACTGAATAACAATTAGGGTAATAGCCCTAAGCCATGCTACAAGTAGATTTTATTTTCAATTTAAATCTAGAAATATTCTAGAAATATTTTCTGGCTTCCCACCTGGACTCATCAATAAATCACAGAATCACTTGGGACTTCCAGGAAGAAATAGCAGACTGAAGATGGCTATTTTTCTTTCTCTTTTGTTTCTTTTGTTTCTCCTTTATTATTCTTTTTTTTTAGTTTGTATTTGGTTTTATTGTTGTAATTTTAATTTTTAATAAAATTACTGTAAAAAACACAGAATCACTTACATTCTTAGTTGGACTTCTTGGCTTGACTTGGTTTAAAACTCTCAGAAGCAGTTCAGCTAGATTAGAACCTTTATTGCAGACAACAAGGAGAGAACAGTTGACTACCAATTTCTAGTTCAAAGATATAAATCGCTTTTCCACTCTCTTTTAAATTTGAGCTTTCTTCCTCCCATCCTTCAGAATTAATAGAACATGGCACAGCACTTGGTAACCTTGAAAATGAGTGACTGCTGTATATTTGCATAAATATACTTTGAATCTGGAAGTATCAGTGCTTCTCCACTTCTCTCCTTCTCATGTTGGACAGATGAAAGGGGTTCTCAGTTTGGGGTGAGACAAAAAATATTTCTCCCATCAGCTGAGCAATTTTTCTTCCTGTAGTGAATAAAGAGGATATCCTTGAAGGACAGGGGGAAGGTCCACTACTTAGGCAATGGTCAGATGAACAAAAGTTGAGCCCAGGCCAATAGAGTAATGTGCAAAAACACCCCAAACAGCCCCCACCATCCCAATTCTCCTAAAGATAAAAGAGGGAGGAAAGTAGCACATTCAGACTTGCAAGATTCTGTTACTATAGCTGTTCTAATAAAAGTAGCTTTAGGTCTGCATAGTGTCTGTTTCTACCTGATAGGACTGACACCCTTTCTTCAATCAGAACTACTGGCAGGTGCAGAAACTTTATTGTGTATCCAGTCAGGCAACTTGGACTTGGGAAGGTATTGAAATGGGACTGTCAAAGGATGCAGGGTATGTACAGTATATATCATCTGTTGCCTGTCGAGAATGTTCTGTCTGGGTAGTCTTGTGGGGGAGATGGGCGGGATATAAATATGACAAATAATAATAATAATAATAATAATAATAATAATAATCCTTCCAAAGACTCAAATGTTCAAGTATTTCCCTTCTATGGTGAGAACATTCTACCTCAAACCTTTCTTCTTCTATCAAGATGGGTGTAGTGGCAATGCAGAAGACCTTTGTTATTTCGAGGAGTTAAGTGACATATTTTGATTTTCTCCCTCACATGAAGAAGATTAGCGTTTATTTAGAGTTATACTGATGTTTAACTGGCTTGTTTTTATTTCTGGTTGGAATGGAGGGGGAGATAGATTACCCCAAGATTGTTGGTGTAAGCATAAGTCCACTCCTCCAACAGCCCCTCCAGCGGTTTGGAATGGGGGGGGGATAAGAGATTGTTGATGTTGGGCACTGGCTTATCTGTAAAGCTTCCCAGGCTCTTGGATGATGTCATAAACAGGTGCTCTAGCCCCCGAGAAGTATCCCAGTCAAGGTCAGGCCATGCAGCCTCTGTACCATGGAAACATGGTCACGGGGTTTGAGGGCCAGACTTTGATAAAAACCTTAGGATTGTCTTTTGACTTTGAGAACCTCTATACAGACGCAAGACGCTGGGTGCTGTAGAACATAATTGGATCCTTTTGGGGTTATTCTCACTATCTTGGTCAGGAGGTTCCTGGTAGCAAAAGGGAATAAAGATATCAGCTTGCTTTGGTATGTGTGATTTCTTTCTTTATGCTATGCTTTTTATGCTTCTGCTTAATCTGCATAAACTGTGTTTCTGGTTAAACTGTGTTTCTGTTTAAATATGTTTGCTTAAATTTATAACAAAGCTTCAACTCTCTTTATCCACTGGTGTGCTTATTATCTCTGGATCTAAAAGAACCAATTGTCTGAAGCACCTGATCACTGCTTGGACACTTGGCAGAACAGGTGGTGGTATAGACCATGGAGGAATAAGGGGGACCTGGATGTTTTTTCAGTATGGTTGAAAGCTGCAGAGGAAAACCACAGGGCTGAGCTACGTTAATCCAGAAAATGTTCCAATAAACTGGGTATCCAGGAAGAAATCTGATAGAAAGTCAGATGTTATCTCTAACAGCAATAGGGGATGGCTTCTTTTTTATAGGAAGTATTGGTCTATTCTAGTTCATTGTTAATTGTCTTGCTCATAGTTTACATAATAATAAAGATATCGCTCTGTGGTATCTTTGTTCTCTTAGTTTCCCCACCCACTTGTGGATGATGAGCAGAGGACAGGTGGAATTGCAACCTCTAGAAGTTTGTGTGAATTTCTACCAGAAATCATTTGATTAGATAAACTGTGTCCAAGGTAAAATCAGAAGCATCAGCTTGTACCACAAAAGTGCAGATGGGATTTGAATGATAGAGCATGAGCTGAGAAATTAATGACTGTTTCTGTTGGAAAGAAACTGCTGAGTTTCAGAATCTCACATAAAGGGGATTCTTGATGATATGACTCATGGTATGACTCAGTTAGGAATAAATTTAGGGAACAAATTGGCAAAGGCCCAAAAACATTGTACTTCCCTGATTCTGCAGGAGTGGAGCTCCCAAGACAGAATGTATTCTATCTTATCTAAACAGTCCAGCACAGTCAAAGGTATATTTTACTAGCTTAGCATAGAGGTTGTGGTTATAAAAATGTCAAAGAACTGCATGAACATGACAGGCAGAATACTTAGAGTAAATTAGTAGAGCACTTGAATATATTATCATGGACTCGCCCAGACATTCATGGAAAGTATGCTTCATAAATCTTTTAAAGACCAAGGCACTGTCTGTTAATCTGAACACGATATATTCAAAATTTCAAAATGTGTGTTCCTCTTTAATATGAATTGGATTGTAAGACTTTCTGAGGTCCAGTTTGGTAAAAATGTGCACCTCCTGCGGCCATTTCAGAAGTTCAGAAGTGAGAGGAAGAGAGTTTTGTTGTTTATTCGTTCAGTCGCTTCCGACTCTTCGTGACTTCATGGACCAGCCCACGCCAGAGCTTCCTGTCGGCCGTCACCATCCCCAGCTCCCCCACGGTCGAATCCGTCACCTCCAGAATATCATCCATCTATCTTGCCCTTGGTTGGCCCCTCTTCCTTTTGACTTCCACTTTCCCTAGCATCAGCTTCTTCTCCAGGGTATCCTGTCTTCTCATTATGTGGCCAAAGTACTTCAGTTTTGCCTTTAATATCATTCCCTCAAGTGAGCAGTCTGGCTTGATTTCCTGGAGTATGGACTGGTTTGATCTTCTTGCAGTCCAAGGCACTCTCAGAATTTTCCTCCAACACCACAGTTCAAAAGCATCTATCTTCCTTCGCTCAGCCTTCCTTATGGTCCAGCTCTCACAGCCATAGGTTACTACAGGGAATACCATTGCTTTAACTATGCGGACCTTTGTTGTCAGTGTGATGTCTCTGCTCTTAACTATTTTATCAAGATTTGCCATTGCTCTCCTCCCAAGAAGTAGACGTCTTCTGATTTCCTGGCTGCAGTCAGCATCTGCAGTAATCTTTGCGCCTAGAAATACAAAGTCTGTCACTGCCTCCACTTTTTCTCCCTCTATTTGCCAGTCATCAATCAATCTCGTTGCCATAATCTTGGTTTTTTTGAGGTTTAACTGCAACCCAGCTTTTGCACTTCCTTCTTTCACCTTCGTCATAAGGCTCCTCAACTCCTCCTCGCTTTCAGCCATCAAAGTGGTATCATCTGCATATCTGAGATTGTTAATGTTTCTTCCAGCGATTTTAACTCCAGCCTTGGATTCCTCAAGCCCAGCACGTCGCATGATGTGTTCTGCGTACAGGTTGAATAGGTAGGGTGAGAGTATACAACCCTGCCGTACTCCTTTCCCAATCTTAAACCAGTCCGTTGTTCTGTGCTCTGTTCTTACCGTTGCTACTTGGTCGTTATACAGATTCCTCAGGAGGCAGACAAGATGACTTGGTATCCCCATACCACCAAGAACTTGCCACAATTTGTCATGATCCACACAGTCAAAGGCTTTAGAATAGTCAATAAAACAAAAATAGATGTTTTTCTGAAACTCCCTGGCTTTCTCCATTATCCAGCGGATATTGGCAATTTGGTCTCTAGTTCCTCTGCCTTTTCTAAACCCAGCTTGTACATCTGGCAATTCTCGCTCCATGAATTGCTGGAGTCTACCTTGCAAGATCTTGAGCATTACCTTACTGGCATGAGAGAGGAAGAGAGTAGTGACTGATAATGTTTACAAAGTAGATGAGTGGTAATTGTGGACTATACATAAGGAGCCATCCTTCTTGATAAAAAAGACACGACTTCTGATGGTGGGGAGTTGAGGAGATGCCAATAAAGCCTTTTACTAAATTCTTGTCAATAAATTTCTTTAGGTAGGTTAACTCTATATTTGTCATTGAAGAGTGTTTTGTAGGACTCTGAACTTTAGAAATAAGATTGAGCGTGCAGTCCAAACACATTAGCATAGTCAACTTATTTGGCAGGCAAGAGAGGAAAAAGTACTTGCTGGGGGTTGATGAGTAATATTGGTTTGAGGCCCTCCAGGTTAAGAGTCTTGCATCCTGGGGAATAAAAAATGAAATCACTCTAGTATATATGACATTTGTGAGACTATAGCCAGTCCATTTCTAAGAATAATGGGAAATGTGATTGGGAAGCTAAATAAAGTTGCACTGACTCCTGATAACTGCCAATGGTAAATTGTAGAGATTTTTTTTTCAATTTGTAAAGGTACAGAACATTAGAACCAACCATCAGTAATCTCAATCCTGACAGGAGGTTATATGGCTGAGTAGGCAGAGCATATCTGAATGTGATACAGAATTTGATGAAGTTGACTGTGGCACCAGAGTCTACTAATGCTTGTAGTTGTATTCCAATATCATTTTGGATCTGTAGAGTAACAATTATGAAAGACAGTCACCATGTTGTGACATTACACATTACTACTTCTGATACTAGAGCAAGGTAATAGAAATTTGGTCAATAGTTAGTGCAGAGCTTTCCAAACTGTGTGTCGCGACACTTTAGTGTGTCGCAACACACAGTTTAGTGTGTCGCAACACAGCCTGGAAGCGGGGGCGGGGGTGTCACAGCAGTGGCGTGGGGGGGTGTGCGGCGGCAGCGGCAGCGGCATGCCATCAGCGCTTCCACGTTTTAGCGGAAAACACAAGGCCGCTGCCTCCGCCGCCATGCCCGCCACCACCGCGCAACCCCCCGTGCCGCCACCGTGCACGCCCCTGTGCCACTGCCGCTGCCGCCGTTGGTGTGTCGCCAATGGTGGCAGTTTGGAAAGCACTGAGTTAGTGGGATTGCCAGAGGATCAATAACCACCATGATAATTCTTTATGCCTAGGCAGTAGCTGTCCTCCACTAGCAATGGGAATTAGCATTTCGCAATCAAACTGTCAGGCTTTTCTCCCTGGGCTTGCCAGTAAATCACAGATTTCCTGACACTTGGCTGAAAATTGTCAGACGCAACTCAACTAAATTAGAATTTTTATTGTGGTCAAAAAGGAAATCATATACAATAGTTGACTGCCCTCTGCTATTGCAAAGATGTCAAATATTCCCAGGTTCCTTCCTCCTGCTCATCCAAATGAACAGCTATTTGGCACAGCACTTGGTGTCTGTGAAGCTGAGTGTTTGTTGCATGTTAACAAAACTTCCCTCTGTACCAAAAGCCACTGATCCCCACATCATCTGCTTCCATTTTTAAAATGTAATCTGTCCCCGAGATCATAGATTTCTTCATATTTCTTCTTCTGAGATCAGAGACAAGACCCAATCTTGCTGGTAATGCACCAGGATGTGTCAGAATGTTTCACATTTAAAACATAACTGCAGTTAATACATAATTCAATCAAACTTTTAATTCCCTTCAATTTTAATGGAGAGATTAAAATATGGATTTGCATTCTCCCCTTTAAAATAACTGAAATAAATGAGACTAATTTGGATGAGATTGTGTTCTTGGTTTTATCATACTCTAGAAATGCTCTAAAATAAAATACACAAATGTAATGCAGATATATTCATTTTATCATACAGTAGACTTTAGAGCAAGTCTCTAGCCAAGCCTGGTTCCCTTGTGTGTTGTGTGGACACTATTTAAATTTGAAGAGTGTATTTATCTTTTCCCCTGTTTTAGGACATTCCCTAGAATTGAACATAGTCACTATTAAATTATTGTATGAATGGAATCAAGTCAATGTTTCCTCCAGAGGGAATTAAAATATGGTTTGATAGTCTGGCCACCATGAGAAGGAGAGCATTGTACTGCAAGAGATTTTAAGGACTTTGAAAGAGGAATGGGATACATGGAAGATCATGAATATCTGCAATTATGAATTTATTAACTGTCATCGTTGTAAACCCATGGAGACAAGAGATAAAATTTCTTTAGGAGTCCACAGTATTTATCTTGGTGGAAATATTTGATCTTGCCTAGATAGTATTTCAGAGTTATCAAATACAGGCCTGTTCAGTTCCAATTTTGTACAGGTCAAGAAAAATGTTGCTGGGATAGTCTGGAATAAAAAACAAGATACTAATTTGACATGTGACTAGATACATTCACCTGTCTTATCTGTGTTGGCCGGATTTCAGCTGGATATTTTCAAGAGTTTTGCCAAAATAAATTTTTGAAAGCCTCTCCCTGTACCGTTCTGAAGGCAGAGATAGTGAGAACAGCACAGAGATCTCTAAATTATCAACCAAAGTGCAAAGTACCCTACTCTAACTTAAAAATAAAAACATTTTAAAAATATAGAAAAAGTAAGATTTACTATTCCCTTTGTTTCTTTCCAGGAACATGACCCTGAAGAACGCCCCCCAACCTCCGCTTGTGGTGTAGCACAGATTTATTTATTTATTACATTTATATCCCGCCCATTTCCCCCACAAGGAGGGACCCTGGGCAGTTATTGCCTCTAATCACTGGGTTTAATGGCTTGCCACAGCTGGTTGACAAGCTTTTCTCTTGGAAAGGAGACTCTAATCACGGTTTTGGTTGGTGTTGGCTGGGCAGGACATACTGACCTCTTCTGAGCAGAATTTGGTTGTTTCAGGATTGTGGCAATACACTGGGTTAGTTAGCCGAGGCAGAAGACACAGGCTGACATTGTGAACTACAATGCCACAGGGATAGGCAGGCAACAGAGAAAGAAGCTGGCATAGAGAAAGTATCATTCAAAGGCTTGCTGCTCCCCAGTTCTTCTAAGAGCAAACTTTCATGCCAGCATTTGTGTTAGCCTGGTATACAATCACTCATTATCAAAGGACATCCCAGTCACACTGAATTTAAAGTAAGTTTGAGCTAAGAGCACACATTGGATTGGTCAGCACTAAGCCCACATTGAGAGTGCTGAGATGAACTTGAGGTTCTGATGGTAGGACCAGCATAGAAGTGTAACATTCCATTAGCACAAGAGAAAACAAATTAAAGTTTGTGGTTGGCTGCACTGAAGAAGTTGAGAGCTGAGAAAGGGAATGAAGCCCAAAGCAACATTAACATTACCTTCCAAGAGAGCTCTGATAGCCAATGTTTAATGAAGTGATAAAATTCATTGGTCAGATACATGCCTCGATGCCAAAGAACCCATCATACAATTCAATCCATCCCAGCTTTCTCCAAATATGGAAGTGAAATTACAGCATTGCATATTCTTTTGCAAGAAAAACTAGGGGGATGGGGGAAGGAAGAATTAACAACCTCTACATGATCTCCCTCTTGTGCAATTAAAGAGGATTTAAGGCTTTTGCATCAAGCTATGTTGAAAAGATAGTAACTTTTGCTCCAGACTATGCTGAAAATATCTTCAGGTTCTAATATAAGAAAAATCAAACAGAACATTCCATGAGGAAAGCCTATTCAGCAGAGTCTTATAGTCACACAGGCTAAATCAACAGTCCCTTATATTTACACCTTGCAGGAATAAATCTGCTGCAGTCAACTAGCTATTGCTATGCTGCAGAGTTTGCAAACCACTGGTGTACATAGTTCTATTTGAAAATACCTTTTAGAAACAATGAAGAGAATTTCCTGACCTAATATTTATTTAATCTATTTTTTATCCTTTCCAGTTCAAATCTGATTATTCTGATTTTGGGAATGGTCTGTCCAGCTAATTTTTCCAGCTTACAATATCATATGGTAACCATTTTGTTACTGTTTTGTTGTTGTTTATTCGTTCAGTCGTTTCTGACTCTTCGTGACTTCATGGACCAGTCCACGCCAGAGCCCTCTGTCGGCCGTCACCATCCCCAGCTCCCCAATGGTTGAGTCCGTCACCTCCAGAATACCATCCATCCATCTTGCCCTTGGTCGGCCCCTCTTCCTTTTGCCTTCCACTTTCCCTAGCATCAGCTTCTTCTCCAGGGTATCCTGTCTTCTCATTATGTGGCCAAAGTACTTCAGTTTTGCCTTTAATATCATTCCCTCAAGTGAGCAGTCTGGCTTTATTTCCTGGAGTATGGACTGGTTTGATCTTCTTGCAGTCCAAGGCACTCTCAGAATTTTCCTCCAACACCACAGTTCAAAAGCATCTATCTTCCTTCGCTCAGCCTTCCTTATGGTCCAGCTCTCGCAGCCATAGGTTACTACAGGCAGTGCAATCTTCTAGTCCAAGAATACTAGCGAGTCATTGTTACTATTGTTTTCTGGTATTTCTTGCATACTAGTTATGTCAATAAAATACCTTAGATTTGAATTCTTGTGCTCCAGTTTCGGTGGCAGAAAGATAAACAAGCTTTTATGATTAGTTGTACAACCCAACCCTTTTATGGAATTTGATTTCAGCACTTTTATGAATATAATCACTTTGGGCAGCACCAGTATTTCTTTATACATAACATTCCTTTCCCCCTCCTACTTAACTTCTGTGTGACTTTGATAATCTAAGCCTTGCTCCACAAAACTCCAGGTTAACCAGTCTATTTAATTCCCACCCATTAAATAAGGTTGGCAAAAGGAAGCTCATTACTGTGAACCAGCAAAAATGGATCAAAGTGAAGGATCACTTTGCCCAGGGATCATAAATTAGGGAGTCAGCAGTTCAGCTGCCAAACTCTGCCAGGCTTGCTTTTCATGAGCTTAGATCTGACAGCAAAATTGTCAGGAATGCCTTCCAAGTACAAGAATCCTCCAGGGTCTCATTTGGAAAAATACAGAAGAAACTCTGCTAGTTTTCTTAAGGTACATCTGTACTGGCCATTAATTTGCATGCCATTTTGGTTTGTGGTGCTTACAACTGGCACATACATTCATGTTTCATAATAGGCACTTTTAGGTGGTGTGTTCCTGTACTGCAGACTCAGCCCAGGGAGACAGCTGCTTAAAATGGCAAAAGAATTTGGCTGGATTTGTAAGCCTGAAAGTTTTCTCATTCCCTTTCCCCTTCCCAAATATATAGCAGAGCTAAATGTTTTGGAAAGGAGCCAGTTTTCCTCAAACCTGCCAACAATGAGAACTTTTTGATTCAGATAATTGCCCAAATGTATTGTATTTTCCCTCCTGCAGTCTTGCACGCATGTGCATGCAAAACAAAAGGTTTTTAAGAAACTTATTTCACATTCCATTACTCAGCATCATAATGCAATGCATCATAAATTTAAAAGCAAATTACTTTCTACAGTGAGGCAGACTTCCCTAAATTGGCAGCAACATACTGCTTAGAAATGTCTTTGGGCAACAAACATCAAATGGAACTGGGCTACTTTGAGACTCAGATAACCCCCTCCACCCCATACTAGTGGCCCCTTCTCACTTGTCAGACTTTCCAGTTTACATGTTCCCACAATTCATTTAACTGAGATAGTAAGGGGCTTAACATGTTTTAGGAACATAAAAAATAGATCTACTAATCCAGTCAATCCACAGGGGGTTAGATTTAGTCCTAATAGACTCAGTCATGCATAGAATTATAATAGTTCCGGGTTTGTTACAGGGGCATCTATATTCAGTTAATTATAGGAACAGAGCCAAGGAAAGATTCCTTCCTAAAGGAAAAAAAATGTTGAGATGGGAGGTGAACTGAGTGGTGGTTTCCAAGGCTAGGAGACAGTATACAGTATATGTATTCCAGCATCAGGTACGCACATTTTGACCTTCTGCTGGATGAGGCCAAAGGTCTGTTTAGATAATATAAACAACACCGAAAGAACACATTTACTCATGTAGTGTAGCACAAATAGTTTTTGAACTGCATCTGTTTGAATAGAAAGGCAAGGAAGAAGACTTTGAAATTATTTGGTATAGTATCATTTCGTTATTTATTCTGATTTTACCCTTCCTAGACTGTTTTCTTTTACTCCTTTTTCCTCTGGCCCTTTTTCTTTTGAAATGCATATTGTACCAGAAACAGGAGATGAGAGCAAAGACCTTCTCCCCATCAACTGGTATTCAGTCATGATATCATGATATACAGTAATGAGAAACATTATGTAATGAGGAACCATCTACCATAAATGTGTGTAATCCTGTTTTAAAGGCATTGAATGCTCTTTAAAAGCCACGACATCACATGTCACCATGGCATGCTTGATTTTCAGTGGCTCAGTGGTCACTTGGCAAAATAAGTTAGATCCTAAACCCATCCTGCTGGGATGAGGCTAAAAATATGTACAGAATTTCATGTGGACAGTAAAGGTAGAATTGGCTACTAAATGCTTGTGGTTGACTATTGCCTGCTGTCAATGGACATCTGCCAGGACACGAGCTGTTGGATAGGCATGGTTGAAGCAGGCCATAGTAGAACAATGCTCAGTCATGGTTGGTTCCATCTTCAGAAGTAGAGATGTTTGCATGAACAGGTCTAATAATGCAGTGATAGGTGAGAAAGCAGTGCTACCCCTGGCTGACTCATTCTTTGACTGATCATGAGTTTGCTCGTAAATAAAATGGCCCTATACACAGACAACTTCTTTGTACAAGGGCATTCCTATTACGTGCTGGCTCAGCTATACATTTTGAAGGATAGTGAGCTAGCTGCTCTTCTAACCTACAGCATCTTCATACCTGCTGTTTTCCATCAGACTTAATTGTGTAATAGTGCTCCAATGAGAACAGAGGCAGAGGACCACAACGGGCACAATAGGTCGGTCAGTTCCCAAGTGAATCTATTTCATATGGTAATAATTCTAACCAGTGAGATTTAGCTCCAGATAAGGCCTTGTTAATCTTCTACTTTTCTCATATATTAACTGGCATGGAGGGAATGGCTTTTGATTTGGCAAGTGGAAGACTACAAAAGTTCATTCATGGGCCTCCTGTCTGCTTTTATGGCTGTTAGAGGGCCTGGGTCCCAAGCAACAGTGCACAACAATTTGTATAGGGGAAAGGACTCTGATCTCTTCCTTGTTTTCTGACTGTGAGCTGTGTATAAAGGTTGTAGGTTAGTTATTTGTGTTGGGTTGCATCAATTAGTGCCTTCCATTCATGGCACTGTTTTCAGTAGTGCAAGATAGTAATTTGTGAAGGTGAATAACAGAGTTGTCAGTGATGATGTATCAATGTTTAGTTATTATTATGCTTTTTTTTAGTTGCTCTCTGAGAATAAGGATTATGACTGCATTGCACATACATTAGTCCTGGGTGTAGTGACTAGCTAGTATTCTTGGACTAGAAGATTGCACTGTCTATTACTCAGTTGCTCAGAATAGGAACACAATTCTCAAAGCATGGCCTGTAACTCTGATCTTCTAACCCAGGGCTTTCCAAACTTTTGCCGTTGGCGACACACCAACGGCCGGCCCACAAAAACCCAGAAGCACCACCGCCGGTGCGGCGCGCAAAAACCCGGAAGTGCCGGTGGCGGTGCTTCCGGGTTGCTGTGGCGGTGGCAGTGGCTGCCCCTTCGAAAGGGCAGGCTCCGGGGACCCTGAAAATGCCCTCGGTTCCGACAGGGAGGCGAAAAGCCTCGCCACACATGTGCGCGCGCATGCTGCCGGGCTTCCCGGCGCACAGCTGATCGGCTCGGGGGGGGCGGGGTGGAAATTCTCTGCGCCAATCAGCTGTGAGCCAGGAAACCTGGCAGCATGCGCGCGCGCATGGCGAGGCTTTTCGCCTCCCTGCTGGAGCCGAGGACATTTTCAGAGTCCCTGGAGCCTGCCCTTTTGAAGGGGCAGCGGTGTCCTGGAACCCGGAAGCGCTGATGGCCTGCTGCCGCCGCTGCCCCTTCGAAAGGGCACGCTCCGGGGACCCCAAAAATGCCCTCGGTTCCAGCAGGGAAGCGAAAATCATGTGCGCATGCTGCCGAGCTTCCCAGCGCACAGCTGATCGGCATGGAGAATTTCCACCGTGCGATTTTCGCCTTCCTGCCAGAACAAAGGGCATTTTCATCAGCACTTCCGGGTTGTCACGCGACACACTTGGGGCCCCCAGGTGACACAGTATTGTGTCGCGACACACAGTTTGGAAAGCCCTGTTCTAACCTGTGTTAAATCTCTATTAGGGCTGCCTTACCAGGACAGGAGAACTGGGTAAGAAATTTTGTTCTTATCAGGAAGCAGAAATTTACATGAGCATTCAAACAAACCCCAACAAACCCCCAAACCCAGATATTTTTTTGTGACAAACTGCTGTTTACAAGAGACAAATTGCTGTTTAGAAGAGATGAGTGAAATCCCCTAAGCCTCAAACTGTCCTGAAAATGCACAAACATCAAAGCGAATCTAGCTGGGATATTGCAAAAGCTGATTTTTCAGACACCAGCTTTATGGCTGACAGGTTCTCCAGTGCAGCCTTTTCATTATTGAACAAGGATTTAAAATGTTTCCCTTCCTTTTCCCTACTCCAAGTGGCTCTAAGGCACTTCCTGTTGCTCTTATTATAATACCATTTTATAGTTTGCATAAAACTTATGTCCCCGGGGACATAGTAATGTTATACTAGGTGAGAAACTGAGATATGGAGGTGCTCAAATTGTGTCACAACAGAGTTTTATTGTTAAGAACCAGCTGTGTATAATCACATTCCAAACCAATGAATAGACTCTGATCTCTATATTGCAAGTACACTGAGTAACAGATCATCTGCACATTTTATCAAGGTCAGACTGAGGTGAGAAGAGATTTGTAAATTTGTTGTCCTTCTCCTTCTGCTTCCCAGCAGTGGATTAGCCTGTTTCTTTCTCTTGGGCACCAAAGAAAGGCTGAAGCTGTACTACAGAGGACTGAGTTGCCAAATAATTCTCAGGAGACTCATGAGCAAAACATAATGAGTTTTATTTGCCCAAGCTAAATATCTTTCCTTTCATATCCCACTAGTATTAGGTATGTTTCACTGGCTTTCACAACTGCCATTATGCAGACATCCCTTCAGATATGCCTTGTTAAATTTTAATGATCTCTTACTGACCTCTTCTTTTATCACTTGGACTCAACTTCAGATGGAGCTAAAATACTTTTGATGGGATCAAAACCTACTAGATACCAAACCATGAGCTGAACTGAAAACTTGGAGTTTTTCATTTTATAAAGAAAACTTTCATTTTTACTTAACTCAAAGAAACAAGGAGCAAATACTTGCTGGAATAAGGCTGCCAGATGCTATAATGCTCAATTTTTTATCAGCTTCTTGATTTGGCACTATTTTTTGAAATAATTATTGCTGAGCCTGATTCCTATAAAAATTAGTTATTCATATTACTCGTTTTGCCTACAATGTCTAACACACAGCTTTCCAAACTGTGTGTCGCGACACTTTAGTGTGTCGCAACACACAGTCTGGTGTGTCGCCACACAACCCGGAAGCGGCAGCGGGGGTGTGTATGGCAGCCTGCGTGCCATCAGCACTTCCATGTTTTAGCGGAGGCCGCCGCCGCTGCCACCACCACCGTACACACCCCTGCCCCTGCGCGCCCCCCCACCCCACCGCCGTGGATGCCCCCACCACCGCGCGCCACCGCTGCCACCGTTGGTGTGTCGCCAACGGTGGCACTTTAGAAAGCACTGGTCTAACAATTTCAGGGCCCTCTTTTCACATTGGACTGCATATTCACTCTCCTTATTTGACATTTTACACTTCATGTTACTAACTTGCAAAGAGGGATTAGATATCTTGGAAGCAAAGACTGCAGAAGATATACTCAGCTAAGAATATATATATATATATATATATATATATATATATATATATAGAGAGAGAGAGAGAGAGAGAGAGAGGTACCCATCTAGCTATTTGTGGGCTGTATGCCGACTGCATCAGAACAAGACTGAATGTTATTTCTCCTGCATCATTGCTGCTTTGTGATTAGATGCCATAAATATTTATGATTTATTATAGCTTCTTGAGAAAGGTTTTGCTTGTGATGGTTCATAGATCAGGGGAACACTAAGAGAAAATAAAACTATGTAAAATTCTTTCCCAGCTGCTCATTTATAACCTGCTACTATAGCTTACAGAAACTAGAAGGGAGCAACAGCAATAGAATCTTCTTGTTTTCTTTTCTTAACACAATAAATGATCTTCCAAGCAAGAGTTTCTTAATAGGAATCTTAGCCTCTACACATCAGTTATCACTTCCTTTTGAAGCTAGTACAATATCTACTATTAAAAGTTAGAGGGCTATTTTTTAAACAGAAACCTTAAGAATGGTAACCAGAGGAGAAGAAATTTGCAGCAAGACCTTCCCTTATTTAAAAATTATTTAAAGAAAAAAATTCTGCAGGAAATCAAAATGAGTACATTTTGCAATTACAACATCTAGATGAAGTTTCTGCATGATTGTAAGCTGGTTGTGGGTCTACAAAACTAATATCAGGCTATGAATACATACATTTTCCAAATGGCATACCTTTGCACAAAACTGTGGACTAGTTGGAGGCAAAAACCTGGGCAACCAGGGAATGACTATCACACCACATGTTTAAGAGAAAAGACAGACAAAATGCCATCCTACATTCTGGAACCAGAGATGTTAAGAAAGGATCAAGAGAACATACAGGAGAGAATATTATAAAGCTATAAGAAAAGGTGCTGAAAGATAGATTGGGAACAAATTGGTGTAGAGTTTTAACTATATGGATGTAGAGTTTACAAGTTACAGCACATGTCATGCTTTGTATGTATATTTATATTTTCCTGACCATGAAATAAAATGCAGAGAAAAGGGGCAAGTGCCATTAAAGAAAAATGTGAGATGATTCAAAGACAATCAACAGACCCTTCTTTATAATAGCACTAAGTCAGACCAAGCAAAGTAGTAGAGTAGGGTAGAGATTTTGAGATAAAAAAAGTTATTACAGCTGTTGTCATAAGAATGAACTGTAATGCCCTGGCTGTTTGATATGCAGCCCTAAACAAAGGGAACCCATTGTAGTTTCTTCTAGAGTGCCTTGGAATGCAGAACAGCCTTTAAAATAAGCCTTAGCAGCCTTGGAGGCCTGAAATTGTTCTGTCTAGTTCTGCAAGTATAGGCAGTAGGAACACTTGCATAAATGTTAATGTTGCCAAGTTAAAGATTTTAAAACTGTTAGAAAACAACAGTAAGAGCAAAAATAATGCCAACTGTCTGCATCCTGTCTTGAATCCAGTAGAGGAAACTTTACATTTTCCCATTCTTCCCTCTTCTGCTCTCTCATATGGCAGGCTTCTCACTAGTTACTTATAGCAACTTCTAGTATCAATTTTATTTATTTATTTATTTATTTATTTATTTAATTTATTTAATTTATTTATTTATTTATTTATTTTTCAACTTCTATCATCCAACCCTAGTTGTATCACTATCACATGAAGGCATGCTTTAGGTTACCTCAATGATGTGTTGATAATGCTAAAAGATTGTATAAATTATTAGTAGGGAAGTGGCTTAGAAAGGCAGTGTGAGACCCAGCCACACGTGTTAAAAGATTATTCTTTTGTCCATCCAAGGAAGATTAGAACAAAAGAAAATAGAAACATTATAGAAAATCCATTTGCCAAGAATAAGCTATGGAAGGTTAATTCTCCATCTTACATAAAGGTTTAGTTATGCCACTTGATATTTGAGAAATGGTAGGAAGGCTCTAGTCCAGGAAGATCCACAGGGTATGGTAAAAAAAAATGAAGATGGAGGCTGTGATGGTACAATCAAAGCTCCACCCATAGAAGAACAGGCAGAGGCAGTGGCCATTATCTTGACTATTTTGACCACACCCTGTGTTCACCCCTGCTCTAGTACAGCCATGCGCCTATGCTGGAGTATTTCCTTTGACCATTAAAGGAGCAGTAGTCCAAGTAGATAAATAGGTACCACTTCGGTGGGATGGTAACAGCGTTCTGCGTGCATCATGCCGGCCACATGACCGTGGAAGCGTCTTCGGACAGCGCTGGCTCTTTGGCTAACAAACGGAGATGAGCACTGCCCCCTAGAGTTGGACACGACTGTGCAGGGGAAAACCTAACCTAGTCCAAAGCAACTGGAGGGCATCAATCTGGGGAAGGCTGTGGTAGCCATTAGCATCACTTGAAAATGTGTAGAAGAAAAAAGAAAAGAAAACTAAGAACTAATCAGGGAAAGAACACGGCCACACAGCCTGGAAGACCCACAATAGCCATCGAACTCCGGCCGTGAAAGCCTTCGACAATGCACTAGTCTTTCTTTGCAAAACAGCAGAGAGTCTTATGGTACCTGAAAGACTAACATTCACGATCGCATAAGCTTTTGTGGATCAGAATCCATTTAACCAGATGCATGCATTTGGATTCCGCTTCTCTTCAGAAGAGTTGGCAAACCTGATGAAGTCCATTTGTGCCTGTCAGTTTCCCAGCTAGCCCTATGTCAAGCATCAAAACTCAGGAGCATTGACAGCTGAATTTCACTTTTAAAAGATACCCTTGAGGTAGGCAACACTGTCACTTCTGGAGAGTCGACACACAACTAACTAATGTATTCTTGGTGCTGCATAATTCATGGCTTCTTAGCAGTGGATAAAAACTTCACAAACATTAATGTGTGACTAAGTGGAGGCATTCAGGAGAACCTTGGGTTGGGCTGACAAAAAACAACTTTGAGACTCCCTTCTGTAAACAGATTTTTTTAAAATATTTTTTTTCTACTCACATTTTCAGGGATGCTCTTGGGACATAGTAGCTAATAGGCTAAGTTGCTCTGTTAAGGCAAATGTACATATCCTGGAGAATCTGAGGAAAGTTGATAGAAAAGTTTTGGGAGAGGAAGGTGCAGAAAAGTGAAGCTTTCCATTCTGGTGACACATCATCTATGCATTTTTCTTGGAAAAACAACACTTTGGCTTCACAGGTTGGTATTTCTCTTATCGGGAATCAAGTGAATTCTTGTCCATATTTGCTAGTATGGATGGAAGAAGAGATACTCACTGACACACACAAGAAAAGTGGTGAGTTTCTAAAAGAAAGATGTTACAAATCAGACATATTATCACTGCATATTTAAGAACATGTGCTCTGCACATCCTTAAGAGGCATTCATCTGGGGGAATGCTGTGGATATAAACTACTTCAATTTCAGCAAAACCTTTGAGAAAGGTTCCACATGACATTCTCATTGATAAGCTGTTAAAGTGTGGACTGGATGACACAACAGTAAAGGAAGTCCAGCACTAGCTGGCTCACCACACTCAGAGGGCCTGCACTGGCGGATCTGTGTCAAGTTCAAGAGCAGTAGCCAGTAGGGTATCATGAGGATCTGTCTTGAGGCTAGCATTATTCAATGGCTTTATTAATGACCTGGATAACAGGGTTACTGGGCTGCTTATCCAATCTGCAGGTGACACAGAATTGGGAGGGCTGACCAGCATCCAGGATGACAGAATAAGTTTGCAATGTAATCTGAAGAGACTGGAAAATTGGGCTGTTATTTTTTTAAAATTTCATTTTTCTTAATCACTATTAAATCTCATCTTCTGAATTCTTACTTCAACTCTTACCTCAGTGTAAAACATATGCAACAGCAATAATGATGATGATGATGATGATGATGATGATGATGATGTAACAACTTTAGATGAGTTAGGGATTATACTGCTATGTATGTAATTGTATGTATGTATGTATTCTATTCCTTTCAAGAGCCAGTTTGGTCTAGTGGTTAAGACTCCAGGCTAGAAACCAGGAGTCTGTGAGTTCTAGTCCCGCCTTAGGCATGAAAGCCGGCTGGGTGACTTTGGGCCAGTCACTCTCTCTCAGCCCATGACGTCAGGCTTGGGTGACAAACTGGTCGGTCAATTCCTGTCACAACCAATGGATCAACTTTGGTTGATCCAAAAAAAGTAGACCCTGCACATGCAAGAAAAATGCTAGGAAGAAAAAAAAACCTTTTATGTCTTGTTTCCAGAATCTTTTGGCCATGGATCTGCTGTCTTTCTTGGGCATATCAACCAATCTTGGCATTAGTGGTGTTTTGGTATAGATATAGGTATAGGTACACACACAGGCCTGATGATAGCATGAACAATTTGTGTTAATCTGTGGCTTGAATCATGTCAACTGGATTTCTATTTTCTTAGTGGAAACGTTTCACTCCTTATCCAAGGAGCTTCTTCAGTCTGAGTAAAGTTAGTAAGGGAATCCTTAAATATGTTTCTAGGCTGGCTGTGTGACCTTGCACCTGGGGCTAGGTCATGGTTATTTTTGAGATGTTTGTTTCTAAGTCCCTTTAACATCTAAAGGAGGATCGTTAAGATTACCCTGCTGCTGTTGAGCTTGTGAAATGGTCTTAATCTTCCTAGGCACAGAAGACAAAGCAGGAAGGAAGATAGGGGAAAGGTTATGCCTGAGGCCCCCACCTCTATTCAAGGAAGGATTTTCCAAGTTGGCATGAATGGATTCCTTGACCCCTCTCTCAAACCACCTATCTTCTCTGTCTAAAATGTGAACATTAATGTCCTCAAATGAGTGTCCTTTTTCCTTTAGATGAAGATAAACTGCTGACTCTGGTCCTGTGGTGTTACTTCTCCTGTGTTGGGCCATCCTCCTGTACAAAGGTTGTTTGGTTTCTCCAATGTAGAGTTCAGAGCACTCCTCACTGCACTGGATTGCATACACTACATTGCTTTCCTTGTGTTTTGGAGTTTGATCTTTGGGGTGTACAAGCCTCTGTCTCAGTGTGTTGGTGGGTTTGAAATATACAGGTATGTGGTGTTTGCAAAATATCCGTTTTATCTTTTCAGACACGCCAGCCATGTAAGGAATGACCAGGTTCTTCCGTTTACTCTGAGTCTCAGCCCTATCTGTCGCTGTTTTAGGTCTGGTAGACTTAGATTTGTTGAAGGCCCAATTTGGATATCCACAGGCCTGCAGAGCTGTTCTCAGATGCTGCTTTTCATTCTTTTTCGAATCCATGGAGGTGGGGATGGTTTCTGCTCTGTGTGACAATGTCCTGATGACTCCTAGTTTGTGCTGCAGTGGATGGTGGGAGTCAAACATCAGGTATTGATCTGTGTGTGTGGGTTTCCTGTAGATCCCTATTTCTAGCTTGCCACCGGTCCCAATGAGGACTTCACAGTCTAGGAATGCCAGTCTGTTGTCCTTGGTGTCTTCTCTGGTGAAGCTAATGTTGGCATCTATAGTGTTTATATGGTCCGTGAAGGCCCGTACTTCCTGGGCCTTGATTTTGACCCAGGTGTCATCCACATACCTAAACCAGTGGGTGGGCACCGTTGCCTGGAATGTGTTGAGTGCTTTCTTCTCCACTTCTTCCATGTATAAATTGGCCACAATGGGTGACACAGGAGAACCCATGGCACAGCCGTGTTTTTGTCTGTAAAAGTCACCTCTGTATGTGAAATAAGTGGTGTTAAGACACAGGTCCAGAAGATGGCAGATCTGGTTTGGGTTGAGATGGCTTCTCCTTTCCAGGGTGCTGTCCTCTTCTAGTCTCTTCCTGACAGCGGATAGAGCATGAGTGGTGGGGATGCTGGTGAAAAGGGAGGACACATCAAAGGAGACCATAGTTTCATCTGTATCCAGTTTCAGGATCTTTGCTTTGGAAACAAATTCTTCCGAATTATGGATGTGGTGTTCAGAGTGTCCAACTAGAGGTGCTAGTATGGTAGAGAGGTGTTTGGCAATGTTGTATGTTACCGAATTGATGCTGCTGACTATGGGTCGGAGGGGTGTTCCTTCCTTGTGGATCTTAGGAAGTCCGTAGATGCAGGGGATGGCTTCTCCAGGATACAGACGGTGGTAGGTAATCCTATCGATGGAGCCATCATGTTCCAATTGTTTCAAACTGTCTATTGCCTTTTTCTTGTAATTGTTGGTGGGGTCTCTTTTCAGTTTTTCATATGTATGGTGATCCTCCAAAAGTGAGGTAATTTTATTGTGGTAGTCTGCAGTGTTTAGAACCACTGTACATCTTCCTTTGTCAGCAGGTAAAATGGTGATGGTTTCATCTTTGCTGAGGGCTGTCAGGGCTCTCCTCTCTTGGACGGTAAGGTTGGGGGGAGGAGGTTGAGCACTGGACAGAGCTGCAGATATTTTAAGCCGGAGTTGTTCTGCTTCTTCAAAAGGTAGGTGGTTGTTGTGGATGGCAGATTCTGTGGCTGTAATGAGCTCCACAACCGGAACTTGCTTGGGAGTGATGGCAAAATTAAGACCTTTGGCTAGGACATCTCTCTCTGGTTGGGTAAGTTCTCTGTCTGAGAGATTTTTCACCCACATGTTCTTTTTGTCCTCTGTGGTCCTGTTGTTGTTGTTCCTCCCAGCGGTTTCTCCAGTTCCTTGTTTCTGCTTGCTGCGAGAAAGAAGAATGTCAAATTTCTTAGTTTGCCTCTCCTTTGTCTTGTGATGCTGGGCCAGCTGTACTTTATTGCCAAGCTGAATAACTCTATCCAGGATTGGGTCAGGAAGGGTGGCTGTGAGTTCCTGGTGAAGGTTTTCAAAATTGTATTGCAGGGCATCAATGGTGAAGTGGACTTGCCTTATTCTTTCATTTAGAAGATGTCTTTGAGCCTGCTGCAGGATCTGATCTGCTCTGTGACCCTTAACTGTAGATTGCAGGCGTAGGCTTGTCGGGATGAGTCTCTGTTGTCTGCATCTGAGGTTAAAACGTAGGTGGTTTCTATAGTCTGCCACCTTTCTTGCTGTCTTCTCGAATTTCCTTACCAACTTCAGGGTTTCATCCCCAAAATGTATGGCAATATGTCTATGAAGGTTCTCAGTCATCCAGGTGGAACAGTCTGTGGCTTGAATCATGTCAACTGGATTTCTATTTTCTTAGTGGAAACGTTTCACTCCTTATCCAAGGAGCTTCTTCAGTCTGAGTAAAGTTAGTAAGGGAATCCTTAAATATGTTTCTAGGCTGGCTGTGTGACCTTGCACCTGGATCGATCCTCCTTTAGATGTTAAAGGGACTTAGAAACAAACATCTCAAAAATAACCATGACCTAGCCCCAGGTGCAAGGTCACACAGCCAGCCTAGAAACATATTTAAGGATTCCCTTACTAACTTTACTCAGACTGAAGAAGCTCCTTGGATAAGGAGTGAAACGTTTCCACTAAGAAAATAGAAATCCAGTTGACATGATTCAAGCCACAGACTGTTCCACCTGGATGACTGAGAACCTTCATAGACAATTTGTGTTAATCTAATCCAAACTTCAGACAGTCTCTGATCTGTACTCAATAACGGAGAATAGTGACCCATATTATAATACTGTTGTAATGTTTCAGTGCTGTTTTCAAATAATTACATTCTATCCTTGTACTTTTCCTACATGAAGAATGGTTTTCTTTGTGCAACTACAAACTAAGTATCAGAATTTATTGAGTTATGAGTATAATCACAATTTGAATATATCAGTGCTGCTACAATACATCATGAACTAATGAAACAATTTTCAGTCAGAAAATAGTAATGCCTATTGTTGGAGAAAATGAACTTTGGTTACAGGATGGTTCCAACTAGAATAGTTAATATCAGGTTTATATAAAATTATTTTCAACTAAATACCATCACATTCCTCCTGAGAAACTGATGTGGATTTCTCTAGACTAGTGAAAATACCATACGCCTGGCACGAGTTTTAAGATTTAATTAGTTGAACACATTAGGGCTACAGCAACCATCTGTAGTTGGACACTGGAGGCACATCTCACATTAGTGGAGAACAGGAGATCTGTCTGCCAATGTAGCCTGTGTCTATGTGGGTCCTAGACTAAAATAAAACTTGAAAATATTTAAAATGCATTTTAATTTTAATTAGAAAAAATATTCAAATTATAAAAACAACACCAAATATAGCATTAAATATACAAGCAGTCAAATTTAATCCAAGATAAAGCAACCCAACTGTTTCTCTATTGCTCTAGTAAGAAGCTGGATATTTCTGCACACAGCTGTAGTTCCAAACAACCGGACAGTTTAGCAATTGGCAATTTAAAAAGTGCAGCTTGATGACAAACAAATATCAGGAAATCAATTTTCCACTTCTGTATAATCCAGCCATGAACAATTCAAGGTAGTAAGATCCCATACTTATTATTCAGCTCTAGCAACAAATATCCCGTTTACGAATGTCTCCTTTCAGAACTAAAACCAAACAGTTTCGGTATGTTCAGATGCCAAGTGCAAATTCAGGGCCTCCCTTACACTCTTTTCTTATGACTGTCTTTAAACTGGACTTAGACTCAACAATTATATACTTCAAAAGTATATACATTGTCATCTTATATAGTATACGAAAAAATTGTCCTGAAATCCTTCTTTATTATCTGGTCCAGTTAAATCTCGGATCCCTGTTTCTATGATCTCCAATTTTCTCTGCTTCCCTGCAAGTATCTAAGTATTTTAACTTCTCTATTTCTATTTTGATACCATATAGTGTTTGCTGCTGCAGGTTTGATAAAACCAGGCCACAAGAGATTGAAGCAGGCACCCAACAAAGCTATTGTAACATTGTGCAACTCTTCTCTGTAACTCAGTGCTTCCCAGACCTGGGTAAATTACCCAAAATTGGGTCAAAGTCATTTTTCTTTGGGTAACAACACACGAACCCATGACCCAATAACAACAGGGACATTTAAGCTGACTTAAAGTGTTACCTACATTGGGTAAAAAGGACTTTCTGATAAGCAGTTTTGGGTAAGGAAGGAAAAAGTTTGGGAAGCGCTGCTGTAACTGAACTCAAAATGGCTGTCACCTTCATTTCCAGCCCTCTGCTAACTTTCCAAGAATCTCTCTGCAGAATCACTCAGAGAAGCTGATATAATTACAGCCAACAGGCCATATTTTCTATCCAGCATATCCTGAGAAATATCAGTGATACATTGACATGTGAGCTTGGTTGGGTTGTACCAGAGAGGTCCATCTAACTCAGAGCTTTCCAAACTGTGTGTCGGGACACGTTAGTGTGTCGGCTGCAGTGTCTGGGTGTTTCGTGGCTGCTGCCGCCTCCGAGCCCTGCCAGGATTCCACGCAGGTGCTAGTGCCTGCCTTGTGCCTGGCTGCCTCCAAACCTTCTGTGATTCCGCGCAGGTCCTAGTGCCTGCCTTGTGCCTGGCTGCCTCCAAACCTGCTGTGATTCCGCGCAGGTCCTAGTGCCTGCCTTGTGCCTGGCTGCCTCCAAACCTGCTGTGATTCCGCGCAGGTCCTAGTGCCTGCCTTGTGCCTGGCTGCCTCCAAACCTGCTGTGATTCCGCGCAGGTCCTAGTGCCTGCCTTGTGCCTGGCTGCCTCCAAACCTGCTGTGATTCCGCGCAGGTCCTAGTGCCTGCCTTGTGCCTGGCTGCCTCCGAACCTGCTGTGATTCCGCGCAGGTCCTAGTGCCTGCCTTGTGCCTGGCTGCCTCCGAACCTGCTGTGATTCCGCGCAGGTCCTAGTGCCTGCCTTGTGCCTGGCTGCCTCCAAACCTGCTGTGATTCCACACAGGTCCTAGTGCCTGCCTTGTGCCCTGCTGTAAGAGTGTGTCACGAAATGATGCATGTCTAAAAAGTGTGTCACCAACATGAAAAGTTTGGAAAGCTCTGATCTAACTCAACATCCTGATTCCTGGAGTGGCCACTAAAGGCCTTCACCCTTCTTTTCTCCTACAGCATGGCTGCAATGAAACTGGAAGCTATTGCTTGCATTGCTATCTACACATTTTCTTTGTTCCATGTGTAGATCATACAGGTAGTCCTTGGGTTACAATGGCAATTGGGACTGGAATTTCTGTCGCTAAGCGATGCAGTAATAAAGCATGATGTCATGTGACCACATCGCTTAACGACAGCAATCCTTGAGGGGGAGATGGGCGGTCATAGAAATTTAATAAATAAATAAATAATAAATAAATCCTGGCAGTTCCAGTTGCTGTTGTAACCCCAGGATCGCACAGGTCATTAAGTGAGGACCTCACATGACCGCAACATGGGAAGAGGTGGGAGTCCCAGGCCAGCAGGCCAGCAGGGGAGAGCTACGGACGGGTGTGGGTGGGTGCTGCAGGCAGGCACTAGGGAGTATGGGTGGGGCCCGCAGGTGGGCTGGGTGCTGCGGACAGGTGGTAGGGTGCTAAGGAGCATGGGTGGGGGCTAGTAAATGCCGGCCAGCCCTAATTTTGATCACGTGACCGTGGGGGCACTGTGATGGCAGAAACTTTGAGGACTGGTTGTAAGTCCATTTTTTCAGTGCCGTCATAACTTTGAATGGTCACTGAATGAATGGACATAACAAGGGCTACTTATACCAAAATGTGGGACATATTGAGGCTAATGGAAGTGCTAAAGCAAGTCTTCTAAGCATTATTTAGAATGAAAAAAAAACTTCTATTAAGAACTCAGTTTGTGAAAATCAAAGTGGATTAGAATGGGGAAACAGTGAAATGTTTATTGTCTCTGTATCTCTTTTACTTATGCAGTAAATATAGTATAAAACTATCAGGATTAGAAGAGATGACAGCTGAAATAAAAACTGGGAGTTTGAAACATTATTTATTTGAAATATGCAGACAATACTATTTCATTAGCCCAAAGAAGACTTAGAAGAGCTCATTATAAAAATGGAAAAATGAAAAATCTGGGTTAATGTTAAATATTAAGAAGACAAAGGTTATGTTAACCCAAACACTTGGTGAACTTTTAGATAACAGTGCTGAAGTGAACGTGACAGTTTTGTTTTCTTGGGCTCATGGACAGATAAAGATGGGCAGTTGGTTGGTATACCTGAGAGAAGATTAATGACAAATCTAAACAAGGTTATGAAGGATAAGGATATTTCAGTGATAAGATAAGAATAATTATAATCATAGTCTTTCCATGTGAAGGAATGTGGGTTTGACTGAGAGAAGTGGGAGTGGAATGCTGAAATGTTACAGAAAAGATATCTGAGTCCCAGGAAAGTAGAAAGCAAGAGAAAGGAACTCAAAACAATTCTGTTTTGATTGTGTTAGGTCAGGGGTTGGCAAACTTTTTATGCCGGGAGCCATTTTGAAGTGAACCGCACAGGCGCCGAGAGGGGTGGGCCCGGCGGCGGAGGCCCGGGCCGCCCGCCCGCCCGCCCCGCCCGCTTGCCTGCCTGCTTGCCTCCCTCCGCGAGGCCCCCCGCTGCCTTCCCGGGATCTGAGCCGGAGAGAAAGGGCGGCGGCGGGGCCGCGCTACCGCCACTCGGCGCGGGCGGGGCTGCCGCTTCCGCCCGCCCGCGTCGGGCCAAGGAAATGATGGGGGGCGGGAAACGAGGTGGGCGGCGACAACAAGCGGCGCGCTTCAGGGGAGCCGCCACCGCCGCCGGGTGGGTCCCCTCAGGGCGGGCGGAGGCAGGTGGGCAGCCGCTCCTCCTTCTCTCCCACCGGCGGAGGAGGAGGCCCGGGCCGCCCGCCCGCCTGCCCCGCCCGCTTGCCTGCCTGCTTGCCTCCCTCTGCGAGGCCCCCCGCTGCCTTCCCGGGATCTGAGCCGGAGAGAAAGGGCGGCGGCGGGGCCGTGCTACCGCCACTCAGCGCGGGCACGGCTGCCGCTTCCGCCCGCCCGCGTCGAGCCAAGGAAATGATGGGGGCGGGAAACGAGGCGGGCGGCGACGACAAGCGGCGTGCTTCAGGGGAGCCGCCGCCGCCGGGTGGGTCCCCTCAGGGCGGGTGGAGGCACGCGGGCAGCCGCTCCTCCTCTCCCGCCGGTGGAGGAGGACGAGGCCCGGGCCGCCCGCCCGCCCGCTTGCCTGCCTGCTTGCCTCCCTCTGCAAGGCCCCCCGCTGCCTTCCCGGGATCCGAGCCGGAGAGAAAGGGCGGCGGTGGCGGCAGCGGGGCCGCACAGAGAGAGCCAGAGCCGAGGGGCTAAAGAGCCAGATCTGGCTCACGAGCCGCCATTTCCGACCCTTGTGTTAGGTATAAGCTGAAATAGAGAGGGGTTTTGACAGGCTGTTGCAATACCCTAACTGCATTAAAGTACATCCCAAAGCTCCTAGCAACTCTTGTTTCTTGACCTTGCCTACCTTGAAGAGCTGACATCAATTTTGATGGCCTTATTAATCTCTCATCAGAGAGGCATTGGAGCTTGCCTTCTAGACCTAGAAGATGGCAACAGATCCTTGAGGCAGTTTGCTGTCTGCAGAGCAAATGGCTGAGGCATTATTGCAGCATCAACAGCAGGTAGATACACAGGTAAAGAATTTGTACAATGCCACGATGCAGCATTTGGGACAAGGGCAGTAGAATTTCCTACAGACTGGACCCAGTTCACCTTTGTTCTTAGCTTGCTGAATGAAGGAGAAGCCAGATGGATGGTTCCATTCATTGAGAGTAACAATGCCATCTACATAACTATAAAAATTTCATGCAAAGATTGAGAGGTGCATCTGATGACTCAGCAAGGAGAACTGAGACTCAGCAACTATGAACAGGGAGATCTGAAAACTGAAGCAATCAACTTGCCAAGTGTGTGAATACATCACTGATTTCCAGTTGTGTGCTAGAGATATATATTGGAATGATCTGTGGCTTGAATCATGTCAACTGGATTTCTATTTTCTCAGTAGAAACGTTTCACTCCTTATCCAAGGAGCTTCTTCAGTCTGAGTAAAGTTAGTAAGGGAATCCTTAAATATGTTTCTAGGGTGGCTGTGTCACCTTGCACCTGGGGCTAGGTCATGGTTATTTTGAGATGTTTATTTCTAAGTCCCATTATCATCTAAAGGAGGATCGTTAAGATTACCCTGCTGCTGTTGAGCTTGCAAAATGGTCTTAATCTTCCTAGGCACAGAAGACAAAGCAGGAAGGAAGATAGGGGAAAGGTTGTGCCTGAGGCCCCCACCTCTATTCAAGGAAGGATTTTCCAAGTTGGCATAAATGGATTCCTTGACCCCTCTCTCAAACCACCTATCTTCTCTGTCTAAAATGTGAACATTTATGTCCTCAAATGAGTGTCCTTTTTCCTTTAGATGAAGATAAACTGCTGACTCTGGTCCTGTGGTGTTACTTCTCCTGTGTTGGGCCATCCTCCTGTACAAAGGTTGTTTGGTTTCTCCAATGTAGAGTTCAGAGCACTCCTCACTGCACTGGATTGCATACACTACATTGCTTTCCTTGTGTTTTGGAGTTTGATCTTTGGGGTGTACAAGCCTCTGTCTCAGTGTGTTGGTGGGTTTGAAATATACAGGTATGTGGTGTTTGCCAAATATCCGTTTTATCTTTTCAGACACGCCAGCCATGTAAGGAATGACCAGGTTCTTCTGTTTACTCTGAGTCTCAGCCCTATCTGTTGCTGTTTTAGGTCTGGTAGATTTAGATTTAGTGAAGGCCCAATTTGGATATCCACAGGCCTTCAGAGCTGTTCTCAGGTGCTGATTTTCATTCTTTTTGGAATCCATGGAGGTGGGGATGGTTTCTGCTCTGTGTGATAATGTCCTGATGACTCCTAGTTTGTGCTGCAGTGGATGGTGGGAGTCAAACATCAGGTATTGATCTGTGTGTGTGGGTTTCCTGTAGATCCCTATTTCTAGCTTGCCACCAGTCCCAATGAGGACTTCACAGTCTAGGAATGCCAGTCTGTTGTCCTTGGTGTCTTCTCTGGTGAACCTAATGTTGGCATCTATAGTGTTTATATGGTCCGTGAAGGCCTGTACTTCCTGGGCCTTGATTTTGACCCATGTGTCATCCACATACCTAAACCAGTGGGTGGGCACCGTTCCCTGGACAGTGTTGAGTGCTTTCTTCTCCACTTCTTCCATGTATAAATTGGCCACAATGGGTGACACAGGAGAACCCATGGCACAGCCGTGTTTTTGTCTGTAAAAGTCACCTCTGTATGAGAAATAAGTGGTGTTAAGACACAGGTCCAGAAGATGGCAGATCTGGTTTGGGTTGAGATGGTTTCTCCTTTCAAGGGTGCTGTCCTCTTCTAGTCTCTTCCTGACAGCGGATAGAGCATGAGTGGTGGGGATGCTGGTGAAAAGGGAGGACACATCAAAGGAGGCCATAGTTTCATCTGTATCCAGTTTCAGGATCTTTGCTTTGGAAACAAATTCTTCTGAATTTTGGATGTGGTGTTCATCGACATATTGGAATGATCAACCAATTTCAGGAACAACTTTCCAGTGAACTGAAGGTTAAATTGGTAAGATAGGGCACACTAGAGAATTTGGAAGAATTATTTCAGTGTTGTCTGGTAACTGATGGCAGATTACAGCAATTAAGGCATGGAGGAAATAGAAAAAGGAGATGGTTTCATACCTTTCATCATCCCTTGCTCACCTCCAACTCCAACAGTGTGGAGTCCATTCAAATAGAAGTGATGAAGAGATCCCTCTAGGCAGCCAAGAAACAATGAAGGCAAGACCTTTGACTGTGTTTTTACTGTGATGAAGTACAGCACATAATGATGACTTGGCCTGCTAAACTTCCTTGCTCAGAATTGGCTAGAAATGTTGCATCTGTGGAAGCATGGGTCACCTTATGAGTAAATACTCAGACCATTCCAAAACTTTGTCCTAGGTAAACTTCACAAGCATCCCTTCCAAGAGTTCCATACAGGGCTGCAACTAGGAGGGGGAAAGCGGGGCATGTGCCCCAGGCGCTGTGCTGGGGTGTGTGCCAAAATGATGCCCGGAGGGCGTCAAAATGACAAAATAACCCATGGGGGGTGCAGAATCCATGTTTGCCCCAGGTGACACAGACCCTAGTTCCACCCCTGGTTCCATAAGGGGCCCTCAGATAATCAAATGGAGCTTTGACATCCAAAACCAGACAATTGCATGTTATAATCCTTATTAGCCTTTGCACCTCCATGAGAAAATCTACCTCTTAGTTTTTTTGGACTCTGGGGCAATTGCCAGTTTCATAGATTAGGCTATTGTGTGACAGTTTGGTTTGCTCACACAACTGCTGGAAAAGCCCATGCAGGTGAAGAAGATTGATGGTGGACCCCTCAAATTAGTTCCCATACTGCAATGAACTGAGAATAAATGCAGCTGAGAATAAATGACTACAGAGAATTCTTGCAACTGTATTTGATTGCTTCCTTGCAAAAAAAAATCCAAGATGGTGATCATGGACGGATGCCATTCACCGCTCTGAGGGGGTGAGTCCCAAATTGTCTCAGCCTCCCCCCATTTCATCCAAATTGGCTTAAGACTTGGGGAGGGAGAAAAAGTCCTGGACTGGGACAGAATTCCCTCTGGAATCCCCCCTGGACAGAGCAGTGGTGGCGGTATCAGCAGCGGCAGTGACGGCAGTGGTAGCAGCCCTTACCAGCGGCGGCAGCAGCTCTTACTGGCCCAATTCCCCCCCGGACGACCCGAGGGGTCTCTGCCGACCCAGGCAAGACGTCAGTGGTGGCGGTGGCGGCAGCGACAATGGCAGCAGCAGCGACCCTTCTCAGCGGCGGGCTTGTCGGCGGCTTTTATCGGCTTTTGCCAACTCAGTCCCCCAACCCCCCCGGATGACCTGGGGGGCCTTCAAACAGGACATTGGTGGTGGCGGTCCTTCCAGCAGCCCTTACCAGCACCCTTTGGCGCCAGCGATGATGGCGGTGGCCTTTATCAGCGGCCCTTGGTGGTCCCTGCTGGCGGTTTTTACTGGCGGCGGAGATGGCGACAGTGGTGGGCAGCAGCCTTTATTGATTCTTGCTGGCCAGCGGCGGTGGCCCATCCAGCGGCCCTTACTGGCGGCCTTTACCAACAACCTTTACTGGCAATGGTGGTGGTGGCGGCGGTGGCAGCCCTTACTGACTTGGGGTTTTGGGGCCTGGAGCCACCCCCTGTACGACTCGAGTGTTCTTGGGCCTGGATCCACCCCCTGGATGACTCGAGGGGCCAGTGGGGGCTGGGCGGTAGCCTTTCACCAGTAGCCCTTACCAACAGCTGTGGACTTTACTGGAACTGGAACGGGGAGTGGAGTCAAATCTTATTAGACCTCAGAGCAGCCAGATAACAGCCACTGAAGACTGAACTTAACCATCCCTTCCCAATTGCTCTAAATTCGGTCAACTTAATTGAGGCAACCAGGATCCCTCCAAGGTGAATGTACACCTTGCTAGTGTGAGAGACATGGGAGGGAGTAGGGTGTGAATGGGAATGTTGAGTGAGAGACAAGGGGTGAGGAAGAGTTTTGGATGGGGGGGGGGCCTCCAACCAGTGGGAGAGGCTGAGGGAGGAGCACAGTGAATGGTACTGAGTGGATGTGTGTAAGTAGAGTCGGGGCTCCAACAGTGCCGAGAGCGTAAGCTGGTGTACTGGAAGCCCCCCCACCCTGTGATTGAGAGTGTATGAGGTTGTGTGGATCAATGGAGGGATCCTTACCTTTATCCAGAGATCTCGGGAGTTCAGGAGTGGGGGCTATTGAACTTAGACAGTCTGGGGGACATAGGGCGGGGCAGGTGATCGAGGTTATGACGGGCCGGGGACGTTATGGTGGGATCCAGAGGGCAAGTCATCTTAGAGGAAGGCATCCCCGATGTTTACTATCTGTGACGTCTTCTAGCCCTCTGTGCTCAAACCCAGAGCCTGGACAGCATACTCATGGTGACCCTGACTTCCGGCTGCTGCTCTGCAATGCCAGGTCAGTTAACAACAAGGCCCCCCTCATAAGTGATTTAATCATGGAAGAGGGGGCGTACCTGGCAGTGTGCATTACCGAAACCTGGCTGGGCAGTGAAGGAGTAGTTCCTCTTTCAGAGATGTACCCACCCGGGGTTTCGAGTATGGCACCAGCTGAGACTTCGCGGCTAGGGAGGTGGGGTGGCTGTTGTCATCCGAGAATCCCTGGTAGCCATCAGAGGCCTTGCTCCACAAGTTTCTGGATGTCAGACCTTGTTCTTTAAGTTGGGTTCCCATGAACAGTTGGGAGTATTGCTACTGTACCAGCCTCCCTGCTGCATAGCATCCTCCCTGCCTGAGCTGCTGGAGGCCATCTTGGGGTTGGCGGTGGAGTTCCCCAGACTTATGGTTCTGGGGGACTTCAATCTGCCATCCCTGGGACGGACCTCGGAAGTGGCCCGGGAGTTTATGGTCACCATGGCGACCATGGGCCTGTTCCAGATCATTCAGGGCCTGACTTGAGACGGTGGCCTCACACCAGATTTAGTTTTCTTGTCGGAGCAATGGCAGTGTGATCTGAGGGGAGAATTACAGCTCTCCCCTTTGTCATGGTCATATCACGCCCTGGTGACTTTGAGATTCTCTTATGGTGCCCCCCTCCACAGGGAGGTAGGACCTATTCGATTGGTCCACCCCCGGCAACTGATGGACCCAGAGGGGTTCCAGAGAGAGCTGGGGATACCCGAGGATTTGCTGAACGGTCCAGCGGAGGCCCTGGCTGCTACCTGGAATATGGAGGTGGCCGGGGCCTTGGACAAGATCGCGCCTGTGTGGCCTCTTTTGTCCCAGTGAACCCAATACTCCCTGTGGTTCATGGGAGAGCTAAGGGTTCTGAAGAGGATTAAGAGACGCCTAGAGTGCCGCTGGAGGAAGACAAAGACTGAGTCTGACCGAACACAAGCTAGAGCCGCTGTTAAGGCCTACCTTGTGGCAGTAAGAGTGGCGAAACATCAATATTTCTCCGCTCTTATTGCATCTGCGGAATGCCGCCCGGCGACCCTGTTTAAGATTACCCGATCCCTTTTGGGGAAAGGGGAGTCAGAAGTTCATCTACAGGGTCGAGCTGAGGAATTTTCTAGGCATCTGCAGGATAAAATCGCTCGGATCTGCTCCAAGTTGGACTCTGAGTGTGAGGCAGAGTCTGGGGAGATACCCAGGGAATGTACTCACCTTGTTATCTGGGAGCAGTTTGACCCTGTTGGTCCTGAGGAAGTGGACAGAGTCCTCTAGTCTGTAAATGCTACCACCTGCCAATTAGATCCTTGTCCCTCCTGGTTGGTGAAAGCAGCTCGGGAGGTGACTTGTGGCTGGGTCCAAGCGATGGTAAATACATCCTTGAGAGAGGGGGTGTTTCTGGCAGCTTTCAAGGAAGCGCTGGTGCACTCCCTCCTCAAGAAGCCATCGCTGGACCCCACTATACTGGATAATTTTTGTCCAGTCTCCCACCTCCCCTTTTTGGGGAAGGTGGTTGAGAAGGTGGTGGCGTTGCAGCTCCAGAGGATTCGGGATGAAATGGATTATCTGGACCCCTTTCAGTCAGGTTTCAGGCTGGGTCATGGGACGGAAACTTCATTGGTCGCGCTAATGGATTATCTTTGGTGGGAGCGAGATGGAGGCAGTGCAACCATTCTCGCTCTTCTTGACCTCTCAGCAGCATTTGATACCGTCGACCATGGTATCCTTCTGGGATGGCTCAGGGAGTTGGGGGTGGGCGGCGTGGTTCTGCGCTGGTTCACCTCCTTCCTCCATGGCCGGTCCCAGTCAGTGTTGATAGGGAGAGAGAGATCCAGCCCACGGGCCCTTCTTTGCGGGGTCCCACAGGGTTAGGGTGCTCTCTCCGCTCCTTTTTAACATCTACATGAAACCGCTGGGCGAGATCATCTGTCACCACGGGCTGAGGTATCATCAATATGTGAATGATACCCAGTTATACAACTCCATCCCGGGTGTAGTAAGTGATGCAGTGACCACCCTGTCCAAGTGCCTGGGGGCTGTAGGGGTCTGGATGGGGGAAAACAGGCTTCAGCTTAACCCTGGTAAGACAGAGTGGCTGTGGATTAATGGCCCCTCGGTTTCTGGAAATTTGTCATCTTTAGTTCTGGATGGGGTTGCACTACCCCAGACAGACCCGGTGCGTAACTTGGGGGTCCTCTTGGACTCACAACTCCTGCTCGAAGAGCTGGTGGCAGTCATGGCCAGGAGGGCCTTTGCTCAACTTCGTGTTGTGTGCCAGTTACGCCCTTTCGTTGACCGAGAGGCCCTTTGAATGGTCACTCATGTCCTGGTTGTCTCCCATATAGATTACTATAACGCACTCTACATGGGCTACCCTTGAAGAATATCTGGAACCTACAGCTGGTACAGAATGCGGCTGCACGGGCAGTTTTAGGTGCACAAAGATCGACACACATAACACCTTTGCTACGCGAGCTGCAATGGGTTCCAGTTTGCTTCCGGGTCCAATTCAAGGTGTTGGTTATCACCTTTAAAGCCCTACATGGCATGGGCCCAGGTTATCTGAGGGACCGCCTCATCCCCATTACATCATCCTGTCCCACCCGATCTTGTAGAGAGGGCATGCTGCGGACCCCCTCTATGAAAGAATTCCATCTAGCGGGGTCTCAGAGGCGAGCCTTCTCTGCAGCGGCACCTGCCCTATGGAACATCCTCCCCCCAGAGATAAGACAGGCCCCTTCACTCCTGGACTTCAGGAAAAAATTAAAAACTTGGCTCTGTGATCTCGCAGAAGAAGTGGTCAAGCTTGGGGATAGCTGATTTCTTAGAGCCACCTCAAATATTTTAATTATGTTTAGCTTCACTGTAAGAACCACCTGCCACTTGGATTTTATTGTATTTATATTTTTATTGTTGTTTTTATTGTATTTTAATTGTGTTGTTGTGGTTGTGAACCGCCCAGAGTCCCTCCTTCCAAATTATAATTTAATGTAAATTTTAGCCCTTTTGTCCACATTTTTTTCATTGATCATACATAATATTGTATCCAAAATTTCTAGCCCAATTTATCATACATTCTTTAGTTTGTTCATCTTCTAATTTTATTTGTAGTAGCCCAGAGTCCCTCCTTGAGGGGGAGATGGGCGGTCATAGAAATTTAATAAATAAATAATAAATACTGCAATGAACAACTTCTTTGCAGCTGAGAATAAATGACTACAGAGAATTCTTGCAACTGTATTTGATTGCTTCCTTGCATATCCCTATTGTGTTGGAGATAGATTGGCTTCAGACATTGAATCCTGATATTCACTGGGAGCAAAGAACTATTTCTTTTCCCTCTCAAAAATCTCAACAGCACAAGTGCTTGGCTCTTCTCCTTCTCTCCTTACCTCAGAGCAGCCTGAACCCCCTTCCTTTCAAAAATATATATGAAGATTTGGTTGATGCTTTTAGGAAAGAAGCAGCAGCTACTTTGCCTCCTCACTGGGTGTGTGACTGTACTTTCAACTTATTGCCTGGGGCTCAGATCCCAGCCAAAAGGCAATATCTTATGTCTACTCAAGAGTTAGCCATTTTAAAAGTTTCTGGATGACGATCTGAGGAAAGGATTAAGTTGCCCTTCTTGTTGTTAAAGTTCTCCAACATGTTCTTGGCTTTGTCAATCTTTATATAAGCTTCATCCCTAATTTTGCAGAGAACACAAGACTGCTAACTTCTGGAAAAAAGGACATCAATGTAAATGTTGTATTCAATAGCAAGCTGCCTTTCAGGGCTTGAAGACTCTATTTTCATCCCACCCCATACGCAGACATCTAGATCCCAGCTGCCCCTTTATTGTTTAAACTGATGCTCAAACTCTGCTTTGGGATTTGTTTTTCTCCAGGCTTTGTTGGAGAAGTGGGGGAGAAGGATGTTCTACCTTGCATTTTTACTTGAGACTCCTTCTCCTGGCTGAATGGGACAATGATGTCTTCAATAAAAAGTTGCTAGCAATAGAAGCTGCATTTCAACAATAGAGACATTTCTTAGAGGAGCAACCCATCCAATAGAGCTGCAGACATATCATAAGAGTTTGGAGCATATGTAGAAGGCACAGACCCTCACTCAGTGTCAAATCAGGTGGGTGTAATTTTCTTCCTTTTCAAAGTTTATATTAGCTATGTTGCTAGCTCACAAAATAAACTATCAGGTGCCCTATCACACAAGCCTGAATTTGACTTTTCCTACCTCTCTCCCCCCTCCCCTGATCTTGAAACCTGGCAATTTTGTTCCGCCAAGAAGGGACACTCCATCTAAGGGAGGCAGCATCAGATCTGTTGGATGGGTTCTCACATAGCAACAACGAGACTCATAAGTCAGAGCTTGGATGGATGATCTCCAGGGAGACTCAGACACTACTTCTTCTCTTCCCTCTATGACTGAAGGACTACTGTTTCACAGTAGTTGTTCCTCTTCCTTCCAAAGATGATGTACTTCAACTTTGCTATGGCAGTAAAACTGTTCAAAACATTGCACCTTTTCCTCATAGTTCAGGTGGCCAAAGCTGAGAGCAGATATCAAAGACCATGTATTATCCTGTCATGTCTGTCACTGGGCCAAGGCCATCACTGATGAGCTGAGCAGTTTTCTCCAGCTTCTTCCCTCTTTCACAGGATCATGGGACACATATTGACTTCCTGGATTTTATTTCCCATCTTCCCAATGTGCAAACTTACACTTTTGGGAGCAGTGGACCTGTTTATCAAGATGGCTCATTTTATTCCATGCAAGGGGCTACTATCTCCTCTAGAGACTGCACAACTCTTTCTAGACCATATTTTTTGATATAGGGGATTGTTAGTCATGTGATCTTGGACCATGTCTCTCAATTTATATCCAGGTTCTGAAAAGCCCTCTTCAGCTTGCTGGATATTTATGTTCATTTGTCATGGTCTGAACACCTGGGATCGAATGGACTATCAGAGAAGACGAACACTATGTTGGAATAATTTTTGTGTTGTGTGGTTATGTTTTCTATCAACAGGACAATTGGCCTGATTTGTTGACATTTGCAGAATTTGCATATAACAACTCTCTCCATTCCTTGATTGGAATGTCTCCCTTTCAAGCAGTTTATGGCTATAATCCCTCCTGTTTGGTTCTAAAACTCCCACCTCTATAGTTCCCCAAACTCTGATTTTCTCCAGGAGAGACATGTAGTGTAGCACAACTCTTTCTAGACCATATTTTTTGATATAGGGGATTGTTAGTCATGTGATCTTGGACCATGTCTCTCAATTTATATCCAGGTTCTGAAAAGCTTATTTTAAAATAACAATTAGATTTGGCCAATAATGTATACAAACATACAACAGATACACATAGGCAAGAAGGCACTAAGATTATTGTGTGTCAAGCTCAGCCCAAAAATGATTATCAATCCAGCCAAACTTCAGTTGTTTATTTGCTCACACCATATAGACATTATCTTGCCAGACTAAAGCTATTCTACCCAACCTAAAGGGAAATAACCTGGAAGGCTCTAGGGCGTGGTTACTCTGAATCTCTTTGTCTTCCCACGTTCCAACTCTGGACTGCATTTACTCTTATCTCGCTCCCCTTCTTGGAATGTGCTCCCTCCTTCCTGAGAACCAGCTGCATTATTGTAGTCCATCACCCTGTGGGGAATTTGATATGGCTTTCTAATAAGTTTCTATCTTCCTCCTGTCCATCCAAGAAACTAGACTCAAGTTTATTGACTGCTTCCTTGTCATAGAACAGATCAACCCAGTGGCCTTCTGTATGCAAGTGCCCATATCAATGAAAATATATCCAGTGTTTCACTGTTCTCGCCTTGTGCAGGAGGGGCCTCCCTGTCCCTTAAGTTCTCATAAAGAGGGAAGGGGAATATGAAGTTAACTATATTTTGGTTCTAGAGGCAAGAGGAGAATGCTTGAATATATGATTGATTGGAAGGGCTATCCAGAAGCTGCCTGGGTAACTTTGGGCCAATCACTCTCTCTCAGCCCAACTCACCTTACAGGGTGGTTGTTGTTGTGGGGAAAATAGGAGGAGGAAGGAGTATTAGGCATGTTCCCCACCTTGAGTTATTTATAAAAATAATAAAGGTGGGATAAAAAAATCTTTAAAAAAACATGTCAGAGGATGTTCACTCACCACAACTTGTCCATCAATTCCATCTGAAATACCCATGCAAGCCCTGTCCCTCTGAATTGCTTCTGGACTCACCAAATAAGGAAGAAAACTCCTTGCTTCCTGCCCCATCAGTCTCTCCAGTTGCTGTTGCCAGGCAACGAGAGGGAGTATATTCCAGCTTCATCTGAATCTTCCCTTTCAGACTTCTCCATTGACCTTGATGAGCTGTCCATCTTCATGCCTGACTCTGACGGGGGAGGTGGTGTGAAGGAATGTGGGTCTGGCTCAGAGAAAGGGGAGGGGAATGCTGAGCCATTACAATCCTGGGAAAGTAGAAAGTGTGAGAAACTCAAAACAACTCAATTTTTATTGTTTTAGGTACAAGCTGAAGTAGAAGGGGACTTTGACAGGCTTTCAAGATTGTTACAAAACTCTAATTGCATTAAAGTACATTCCAAAACCCATAGCGATGCCTGTCTCCTGACCTTGCCTACCGTGAAGAGTTTTGGTAGTAATATATAGCTGTGAAAGTTGGACATTGGGAATGTGAGAGAGAAGGCAGATAAATGCATTTGAATTGTAGATCTGGAAAGGATTCTAAGAGTACAATGAGTGCAAGAAGAACTAGACAATATTGGACCAAGTAAAGACTGACTGTTCCCAAGTGATGATTAGCAAAGAGAAATTTATGTACATGTGAATGGAAGCTGGAGTAGAATAAATTATTATGCTTGGCAACATTGAGGAAAGTAGAAGAGGAAGAGAACTGGAGTGCCTTTGGAAGAGCCATCTGTAATTACTAGAAAGAGGTCAAGTTGATGGCAAATATCTCACATCATACCCTGTCAGAGTGCGCACGGTGGAGCGGCCTGCTCCTTTTTCCAAGACACCAGTGATCCACATTCTATGCAGTAAATAGACGCTCAAGCAGAGATTAGATAAAATAGCCTATTTACTTTATATACATACGTAGTCCAAATACATCCAACAGCAGTAACAAAATGATACAGCAATACAGCGATGAAAGACAGCGATGAGAAGTTTCAACAGCAACGAGAAGAAAGACTACCAGACCCCTCTGCTTATATACATAAACTGACCAATCACATTATAGGTCACTCTCATCATCTGCCACACCCAACTAAACGATTAGCACCTGTAGTATGAGTCATACACTGCCACATCATCCCTACAACAATGGCTGCTAATTGGGTGACTTGCAGAATAATTCCCCTCTCACCTAGATATCAAGCCTCTCCAGTATAATTTATCTAACTGTAAATTCCTGGGTATATACAAACCCCAACATACCCAAAGCATATTTTAATTATGCTTTATTAAAACAAGTTACCTTCACCACTGTATTTTTAAACTGGGGGTGGATTCTCAGGAAGTGCAATGAAAGCTTCTAAAGGCATTCCTAGAGCCATGCTGTAGGAAAAAGAAGAAGAAAGGAGGACGAATCTCTTGCAGCCTCCGTACAAACTTACTTTCAGCTAAGCCTCATTAGATAGGGTGAAATGGGTGGCAAACTCCTTATTGGTTAATAGTCATCAGGAACATATCTTACAAGGTTAGGGTGATATGAAATATAGTAGCAATTATGAAGTACTTTGCAAGCTGATAATGCTATATTTTGATTTTGGGGAGGAGAAAAAACCTTGTGAAAAAGTGATCCACAAATACCCAGTAGTTAATATTTCACATTAAGTTTTAATGAGACTGACTAATCAGCAGGCACTTATCAGAGTGCACTATTAGTGTTTAAGTCATAAACTTGGGGGCGTGGTGGCTCAGTGGGTAAGACGCCAGGCTTGTCGATCGGAAGATTGCAAGTTCGGAGGTTCGAATCCCTAGCCCTGCGTGCGGAGTGAGCTCCCGCACTAGCTCCAGCTCTTGCCAACCTAGCAATTCGAAAGCATGCAAATGCAAGTAGATTAATAGGTACCACTTCGGTGGGATGGTAACAGCGTTCCACGCGTGTCATGCGGCCACATGACCGTGGAAGTGTCTTCGGACAACGCTGGCTCTTTGGCTAACAAACGGAGATGAGCACCGGCCCCTAGAGTCGGACACGACTGCACAAATGTGCGGGGGGTACCTTTACCTTTACCATAAACTCCACTTTGGAAAAAATAGTCTTGTTTCTTTATTTTCAGAGTTATATTTCTTAGACAGAAAACTACAGACATCTCATTGCCTAAATCTCCATTTTCTGCACATTTTGGAGTTTGTACCAGAAAACAGCAATACGTAGATGTTATTTAACAGCTGAGTTTATAAAGACCATTATTTGGGATATGGGGAGGAAAAGCAAATTAAACAATTGAAGGAAAAATGCAAAAGTATATTTAAGCAGAGGTTATAAATAAAGCAATGGTCCTATGTTCATCAACATACATGCAGCCAAATCTACATTCTGCAGTATTAATAACTGCATATAACTGTTACTGATATGTCATGGTGGATATACTGTATAGTTGGTACTAGTTAGTTGTGGTCCAACCCAACTGCCTCTGGCCTCTAGTTGTGGTCATTATTTTAGCTTCTATTTTGGCTTTGGTGAAATGCAAGCCTGTTTAAGCCGCCTTCTGATATTTTAAAATCTGGGTGCAGTTCATTTCCCAGAGATCTTGAGAGTTGCTACCCTCAACAATGGAGAAATACAAAAAGACATAAAGCTTTTTGAATCCTAAGGAAAAAGCCAATTGTATGGCTGTCATAGCATCAGAGCATTTTCCCTGGGTTGTCTGTTTTAGCTATGGGGCAAGTTGTTTTCGACAATACATCAAATTGTTTTTGTCACAAATCAGCAATTCTGGGTTAAAGTATACCACAGTCCCCCGGTTGGGGGAGATGGGCTGTGATAATGAATGAATGAATGAATGAATGAATGAATGAATGAATGAATGAATGAATGAATGTTTGCTTGAGTTTGATCCATCTTGATACAAAACATCTATATTTATCTTTTCTAAAAACTTTCTGGGGATTAAAAATACAAGACAAGGAAGTTTGGTACAGCATGAAACACCTTTCTAGGAAGCAGCTTAGCTTGCTTCCTCCTTTCTGGTCCAGTAGCCCAGTGAAATGTGTCTCATCTCTGCAGCTAGCAACCATCCCCAACGTGCTGTAAAATTAACTAAATGGTCTCCAAAACGTTACATAGAAGGCAGCGTTTTGCAAATTGCCTGTAGACCATCTAAGAGTGTGGGGCCTAGAGAATGAATTTGTCACGCTTGTTTGGGAAATGAAAGTTAAAAAGAAAACGATTACTTTGTAAGCTAATTTTTAAACACAGATAAGTCCCATTGACTATTTCTCAAAAAAAAAAAAAAGGAAAAAAGGCAGCATTTACTGGAAATGCTTCTTTCTTGTGAAACGTACTGTATGTTCCTAGCAGGTACCATAATTTAAGATCATCTCCTACCATTCTAGATACATTGCATAGTCTGTGTAATGATGAAACACTAAAATGTAGATAACATCAATTATCTCTCCATTTTAGGTTTGCTGCTTTGGGTTTAAACTCTTCAGAACTGGTTGCTGTAGAATTTAGAGAAGGATATTCATTTCATAGAAACCCAGAGTACCATATAGGTACAGAGAAAGTCCTTAAAATATAAGCCAGACTTCCTCAGCCTGGTACTCTTCAGATATGTTGGATGACAACTCCCATAATCCCCAAACAGCACAATCTTTGTCTGGGTATCATGGGAAATATAGTCAAATACATCTGGAGGACATCTGCTTGGAGAAGGACTAATATAGGCTATCTAGCAATCTCTTCATGGGTTGAAGTAATGCAGGAGACTTAGACATAATTACTTCATAAAGCAAAACTGAGCAGTGCATGCACTCTCCCATCACTTCCTCTCTTTATTCTGCAGGTATAAATCAATGTTGGATCAAGTGCTGTATATTCAGCAGCTCCCGAAAATAATGACCTGCCTCCCAAGACTGACTTGCTCACATTTCAGGCTTTAAAAAAGTGCTTGACTAGGAATGAAGGGAAAAACAAATGTGTAGATAAAGCAGTGCATCTTCTTAAAAACTCATAAGCCTTCACTTACAATCTATGTCCTAGTCTATTGGGTATCTTATAACATAGATCTCAACATTGGTGTCTGTTACAATTTTTTGGGAATTGTTTAAATTATCTCATCAAGATAGCAGCTTTGTAATTCATCTTCCCGCTGGTTTTATTACCAAAATAAGGTTTTAGCACGTGGCAATCCTATTGCTACAGCCACTTGGCTCATATTTTCTATTTGATTGTAACCTGAAGGGTGTTGGCTTGGGCTGAGTCCAACATAATCTCAAGAGAATCCAACAGTGCTGAGTTTCCACAGCTAGGAAACTTGTTTATCATTTTTGTTTATTTGATTTATATCTAAACTTTCCTCCAGGAGAAAGATGTAATGGAGAATTCCCATTATTTTATCTCACAACAATTACCCAGTGGGATATGTTAGGCTGAGAGAGAAAGAGAGAGAGACCTGTCCAAGTCACCTCAGTCTTTGTCAAACATTTTAACCATTGCACCTCACAAGCACATGTACATCGATGTTTTAAATGGCTTCTGCAAGATCACCACTCAAATGGACTAAAAGACAGCAAGGAGGAGTGTGTGTGTGTCTGTGTGGTTATCATGTTTTAAATGGTTTCTGCAAGATCACCAATCAAACGGATTAAAAGACAGCAATGTGTATGTGTGTGTGTGTGTGTGTGTGTCCTGAAAATCATTTAAATTAATTTGATAAAAACTTGGTTGATGCTATTAACATGCTATTTTAATATACAAATTCTTCCTCAAGTTAATTTTTTCCATCTATACATTTTTTAAAAACCTAATTGAAATTAAGCTGATTACAAGACAAATCTTTTTGTACTAATTATCTTAATTATAGGCTTTTAATGGAAAATCATTGATAAAATAAAAACATGAAAATGGAAATTTGTAATGATAGCTGCACTTGGTGGTACTTGTGCATAACCAATGGGAATATTTATGATTGGATCTGAGGAACTGGGAACTCCATGATTGTAGATGAATTGGGTTCATTAGAACTGCAGTATGGATGAAATACTTCCAATTCTGTTGTTGTCTGGATGTCATAGACTACAACTCCCAACATTCTCCAACAAGCATAGACAACTATCATATTGACTGGGAATTTTTGAAGTATCCTCAAGACATCTGGATGGTACTATGTTAGACAAAGCTAGTGTACTGTTTAGGAAAGTAGCATAATTGTGAAACAATACTCTAATCAAAGACCAAGGAGACTAACAATCAAGCAGAAAACAATGCCCTAATCAAGGAACTACCAAGGAGAAAACCATACCCCCACCAACACTGGCAGGGCAAGTACTGTATATAAACAGGGAGCAAACCCCATACTCACTAGCTCTGATGACGTTGTTGGGTTCTGAAATGTTAGTAACAGAAAACCCAAGCAGCGTTTTCTTATTAGTTTAGCAGAGTAGAAAGCATCCAGCAATCAACTTGCACAGAAGGCTTATTTTTAGTTCAGAGAAATAAATACTCTTTCACACATTTAGCCAGTGTAAAAAGAAAAATAAAGATTGCTTATATTTTATTTGTAGATCTTGTTACAAGAAGTTTCATTGTTGAAACGTTCCCATGCGTGCAAGCGAGTTGTTTTGACCAAACCCGCTTTTGGTGGATTTGCTGGGTGCAAGCATGAGCCATGAGGATAGAGAAGGTAAAGACCTTCCTCCCTTATGGAGGTCCGAGGAGAGAGAGGGGGGAGAAGAGGAAAGAGGAAGTCAATTGATTCAGACACCTCCCACACAAGCAGTAGGGTTAGGCTTAACATAGAAGCCCCTCCTTCATGTTTGTGTGAGACGTGCTGAGCTGAAAACTTGTTTAAATCCAACAGATGTTATCTAGTCAGGTAATGAAATGTCTGCATTAAAACAACAAGGCTCAGAGAGCACCAGGGACTACACAGTTCAGCCCTGAGCTACAGATATTCTCTTCTATAGATACTTAAAAACTGGGGCCTTTAGAGACTATAGTAACCCTAGCCAATGAAGGGCAGCCACCCAGTCTGGTCAGGCTGTATATGAGATTATGAGAACTGAAGCCCATATTGGAAATGAAGGGCTTCTAGATGCTACCAGGCTATAGAAAGTTGATGTAGGCAATATACTGCCTCTATTTTACCGAACCTTTAATTCTTCACTGCTTTATGTTTCCTTGAAGTCAGGAGATCCTTTAGTGCTGATCTTTTTCCTTACTTCCATTCTGTTGTCAATAAAGAAGTCATTTTTATTTCATTAAGTATTTCCTTCAGCCAACAGGAGGTATCAGAACATTTTACAAGAATGCTAGACTTCTGTTTTGAATGCATTGGTGCTTTTTATTTTACATTTTGATTGTTTCTGTTAGCCCTTTGAGGTAGTCCAGACAAAAAGATAAATTATGAGTACTAACATTATCTTTATTGTAAGGTTACATTAACAGAATCTTGTAAGCCTGAAAGTATTTCTCCCCTCTTTTACTTTTAGTCTTCAGAAAACTAGGGAGGGCCCCTTCTGAAACCCTCCCCACGCCCCCACTCCTTCTGTGGACTGAGATATCTTTTGCATGATGGTTGTCTAGGCTGCAGCTCTTTCTCCTGTCTCCCAAGGTCATTCCCACATACAATTACAGTTTCTTTTTTATTCCAATAGTTTTTTTTTTATTTTAGGGGTTTCGAATATTAAAATAGAAAATAAGATAGATTAATGCTTAAAGAAAAATATCCCAATTTTACATGACCTCTAGGCTTTCACAATTTGCTATGGCAATAGGTTATAAAGATGAGGGGAATTTTCAGGAACTGCCAGTTCAAGGGTCTCTTAACATTTTGAGATGGGTTCCCTTGCTTCCAGTGGCAGGACTGAGGAACTAGATTTCAGAGCTGGTACTAATCTCTGATGGATGTTCTGGACTACTGATAGAAAGGGAGGATAATTGTGACATGAGAATGGATGTTATATAAACTATGCAGCCCTGAAAAGAAGAACAAAAAGTTGAGAGTGGTGCTCTATTCCCAGTTATCTGAAAAATGTTAGTGAAGTTAGGAGAGCACAGTTATCCTGATATTCAGAAAGAGCTTCTGTAGAATTGTATCCTATTAGGATCAACAATGTGATTTACCCATTATGTATCATCCACATTCTGTACTTTAATTAATGGCAATCCAGTTCCACTCATTAAGGCAAATCACCTTCTTGTAAGTTATGTTTTGCGGTCTATCTTCTCCACCATCTGGGCTTCATATACTTGGGATTTGTCTGGGTTTCTACATTCCATACTCTGGTGTAGCTTCTTATCTGCCCCCACAGTCATTCAGCCACAATCCCCAAATAGTGCCAGTGAACCAAAATGTAGCACTTACTGCAAAATTCTCCTTATGTTTAAAAAAAGATGTACAAAAATAAATCATTTTATTTATTCTACCTTTTTATTTATTGTACCATACTTTCAACTGGGAAACTGTGAGCATCTTAAACCAAGCCAAATCCAAAAATGCTAGAGAATTCCTGGAAGCTTGGCACACAGACAAAGCAGCCATCAACAGACACATAGAGGTAAACAGCATTTACATACCATTCATAAGAGACAATAGAAAAGCCAGAAGACCAGAACACCTCCTTGCCAGCAATCAACAACCAGATAGGCCAGAGCTTTCCAAACTGTGTGTTGTGACACAAAAGTGTGTCGCTACACACAGTCTGGTGTGTCGCCACACAACCCGGAAGCGCTGATCATCATCAGCACTTCTGGGTTTTCCCGTGGTGACACACCAACCGTGGCATGCAAAAACCCGAAAGCAGCAGCAGCGCTTTTGGGTTTTTGCACGCTGCCGCAATGGCGGCACTTCCGGGTTTTCCTGCGGCGACACACCAACGGCGGTTGGTGTGTCGCTGCGGGAAAACTTTGGAAAGCCCTGAGATAGGCAAAGATTAACAGCAAGATTAGCAGCAGAGGAGCAATCAAACAACACAAAAGACCCTAATCAAGGAACTATTAACTCAGTCAATCAACCAAGCAGCAAACAACAACCCAATCAAGGTATTACCAAAGAGAGTACAACACCCCCACCAACACAGGCAGGACAAGCCAGGGTATATAAACAGAGAGCAAGTCCCACTTCCTTTTCGCACTGAAGATGTTGCCTAGCCTGGCAATGAAATGTCTGCAAGAAAACAACAAGGCTCAGAGAGCACCAAGGATGCCATAAATCATTTTATTTGGCTTGTTACTGCACAGAGGGGCGTGGTGGCTCAGCGGGTAAGATGCCAGGCTTGTCGATCGGAAGATCGCAAGTTCGGAGGTTCGAATCCCTAGCCCTACGTGTGAAGTGAGCTCCCGCACTAGCCCCAGCTCTTGCCAACCTAGCAATTCAAAAGCATGCAAATGCAAGTAGATTAATAGGTACCACTTCGGTGGGTAGGTAACAGCGTTCCACGCGCGTCATGCAGCCACATGACCGTGGAAGCGTCTTCGGACAACGCTGGCTCTTCGGCTAACAAACGGAGATGAGCACCGGCCCCTAGAGTCGGACACGACTGCAGAAATGTGCGGGAGGAACCTTTACCTTTACTTACTGCACAGTACTGTCTAGGTGCCTATACAAAGGTTTTTGTTTTTGTCTTGATAGTGACTGAATGATTGTTCATATATTAACATACACACAGAGAGAAAAAAAGCATGGGGGTGGGCAAGGGCATGGCCTAGAACAAGTCTGTACAAATTTCCATAATCTAAACCAGTTAAAGCATCTAATGGAGGATAGCATTCTCATAATAATCTATATCACCCCACAGGTTGCATTTTTAAACTATTCAACAATTCAAGGCTTTGTTTTTTTTTACTAACAAAGTATTCTTTGACCAAAGTCCAAAATCAAACAGAAAGAGTGGCAGGCAGGCAGCAAAGATGTTTTGGCACTAGATACATTTCATTCCCCCTCCTGATAGTCGTCATATCCCACCAACACCCCAAACAGTCAGCTATTCTAGTCTAGATTAGCAACGCAGGAAATGATTTGGGCTCAAAAACGATGGAAGCATTCCCAGTGGAATTGATAGCAGTCTTAATTCTAGTCCAGTGGAAGATTGACATGGAAGATTTCTCACAGGCTGTTGAGATTCAGTGGAAAAATCAGAAATAATATTTGTAAGTACGACCAGGTTCACAAAAAGGCTCGAGGTTTTTAGGTACAAGGTTCGGGGTCAACATTCAAGGCTGTGCTGTTTCAGTTTGTTCAAGTGATGACCACCCTCATGTAGAGGGTTTTTACTGGAAACTCCCAGCTTCCATTTTTGAGTGCAGCATTGCCTGTTCTTCCTGACTGCAGAAGCTGGGTGACTTAAGAATAACACTGCTTCCAAACAGACTGTCCTCCCAAGGCGCCTCTCCATGAAACGCCATGCTTCTCTACCTTCTATCTGTTGGCTTTCAAAACAGTGGAGGCAATGCTGTGACAGGCTGGGTAGTCAAGACTCTAGATCAGAGCTTTCCAAACTTTTCATGTTGGTGACACACTTTTTAGATCTGCATCATTTCGCAACACACTCTTACAACAGGGCATCATTTCGCGACACACTCTTACAGCAGGGCACAAGGCAGGCACTAGGACCTGCAAGGAATCCTGGCAGGGCAGGTTTGGAGACAGCAAGGCACAAGGCAGGCACTAGGACCTGCGTGGAAGCCAGGAGGCAGCAGCAGCCGCGACACACCCAGACACTGCAGCCGACACACTAACGTGTCCCGACACACAGTTTGGAAAGCTCTGCTCTAGATCAAGGTCAAACTCTATAAATGCAGATACAAGAGCTGTAGGGCATAATTTTGTTCCACTCTGGTGTTGAAAATCTGTTTCCTCAGCATCAGATCTGTTTGGTGCCTCATTTTCTTCTTTTTCCTACTGCAATAAGAATTTATTTGGGAGGGTGTGTTCCTTCAGTATAGTTACTCATCATTGTGTTTTTTTATCCTTTAGATTTTTTTCTCAAAAGTGTTTTTTCTCATTTTTTCATATTTCCATAAATCTTGAGGCTCCCCTATGTCTGCTTAATTTTCATAAGAGTTCATATGCAGAGCACAAGCTTACCATTAATACATAGGATTATGGACAGAGATATAAATAGAAAAAAAACCCACACACACTAGAGAGCCTACAGAGACAGATGGCTAACCACATAAAAGACAATCTTTTATTTTCTGGGTCTTCCTAATGGTGCATTAGCAATATTTTTATCAAAAGAAGTGGCTTGCCTTCTACCCCCAGTCCATAAGTGCTCAAACTATCACTAGTCATTTACTGACTAATACTGTATCAGGTAGTTGCAGACTTCTGTTTTGAAGGAGAGTCTCTTTGGGATGCTGTGCATGTGGATGCTTTTATTTCCTTTAACCAACATTTTGAAATATATTTCATAATGTTTATTATTTGGCTCTGGGTTGCACTATGGTACAGTTTGCATAGTAACACTGATGTAGCAGCAGGAGCTAAGGAAATAAATAATCAGCTTGTGAAAAAAGGAAGGTTAGCTTCCTGAAATAGTCTGACCTTGTTTGTTATTATGAAATTTGGGGGTGAAATACAACAAGGCATTGATTATATAATCCTAATTTCTTTATTGTTGGCAATCTATGAAAATAGAGGCCATTGAAGAACAGTCTCAAGAAGAAATTTGCCAAATTATACAGATTCAGAGAACTGAATTGTTGCATTCAAAAATCAGATAAATTAGGGACAGGCAGAGGTAATAGTGATAGTGGTGAGCAGTTTGAGTAGACAGACAATAGGACCTGATGCTGTTTGTTCAAGAATCCTATGGCCTTCTAAATCTAATGTGGGGACAATATTAATCTTATAAGCCTATATATGTTTGTATGGATGCTTATAACTGAGCCATTCCCATGAACATTGAAAGCCTTCTGGTTCTCCTCCTAAAGAAACAAAAGACTGGATGAGGGTCACAGCAGATCCTGGATTCTTATAACTCAGTGCTTTCCAAACTGCTGCCGTTGGCGACACACCAACGGCGGCAGCGGCGGCGGTGCGGGAGTGTCCGCGGGGGCAGGGCTGTGCACGGCGGCACGGGGGGGCACGCGGCAGTGCCGGTGTGCATGGCGCTGCTGGCAGAGGACTCTGCTAAAACGTGGAAGCGCTGATGGCGTGCCGCTGCCATCATCGCTGCCGCCATCCATATCGCCGCCGCTGCACGCGCCCCCACACCACCACCATGCATGCCCCCGCCGCCACTTCTGGGTTGTGTTGTGACACACCAAACTGTGTGTTGCGACACACTAAAGTGTTGCGACACATAGTTTGGAAACCTATGTTATAACTCATATATTTTGGGTGTGGGAATATAAAAATGTGGACACTACAGTCTTGAGTGTGACATACTGTACATGTATTGCAATGTCTACTGACTCTTGCATATTTGAATATCCATATATCATGTCTTTTAATACCAAAAATTATAAAACCCATCAGGTGAAACTGAAGGTTGGTGGTTCGAGACCCGAGTGCCGCGTGACAGAGTGAGCTCCTGCACTCGCCCCAGCTCTTGCCAACCTAGCAATTCGAAAGCATGCAAATGCAAGTAGATAAATAGGTACCACTTCCATGGGATGGTAACAGCGTTCCACGTTTGTCATGCCGGCCACATGACCGTGGAAGCGTCTTCGGAGAGCGCTGGCTCTTCGGCTAAGAAACGGAGATGAGCACCGCCCCCTAGAGTCGGACACGACTGTGCAGGGGAAAACCTTTACCTTTACTTTTAGAATCAAACCAATGTTACTTCAATTTTTAAATTTAATTTCATAATGCTTGTAAAGCTCCTCCCTGTTTACTTTTTGCTTCTCCCACTTCAGTGTTCTTTTCTTCATTATATTTTAAAATATTTAATAAAATAATTTTTAAAATTAGCTAGAGTGCAAGGAAAAAAAGAAAGTGTTGGGGTTCCAAGTGTGTCTAGGAACCAGCTTTTTCCACTGTTTGCAACATATTACATTTGTTGTTGGCATCAACTGGGGAGCAGGAGTGTGTACAGCAGCAGATGCATAGTAAAAGTATCATAAGATACAGCTTAACTATATTACAACTGAACTACAATATTATTAGTATTTAACAAAGAAATATTACTAGCGTCATGAGGCCTTGCAGGGAATGGGCCAGATAAAGATGGGCCAGATAAACTAGCAAGTAAAACTTTCTTGTGAACTTTTTCCCGTTCAGTCATCACATTGCAAGATAGAACGCATCAGTTTCTGTTTCCGCCATGCAGTGCTAATCAGGCAAGCCACGTTTTAACTTAAACAAATTCACAAACAGGACTCCTCTTCCTCCCAACTCCCTCTTACAGCTTCAGATATAAAGAGTTGGTTAGGTGGTAAAACAATAGTAAATTGATGTACCGCTTGCTTTAGCATACCTTGGTTAACTATTTCCCTGCCTACAAAATAAGGCTTCTGTCACTGACCATATACCTAATTTACTTTATTGTTGTGTATACAACTATTTTTAAACTCCCTCCTTAGAGTTAATCAAGGGTTTTAATTATGCTTAGCTGGAAATCAGTCATGGTTTCTCTTCTTTCTTCCAATTCTTTTCTTCCTCTGGTCTGAGCAGACTCGCTTGTTTGTGAGATGGGCGGCTATATAAATTTGAAAAATAAATAAAATAAATATGATCCAAAATGGAGACCTTTTCCCTCTTTGGTGGCCTTCCCTGACACTCCCTGGAACCAATAGCTCTTCATTTTAAGTGGCCTTTGAATCCCCCTGGAACCAGCCAATCTCCAGCAACCAAAGCTGTCTAAATCCATTTGATTCACTAGCCTTCTTCTTCTTCCTCTCCAAAATTCCAACCTCAACTTCCTTTTCCTTCCAGCTCATCAGCCCATTTTCACTTCCTTTCTCTCCCATTTGTGAGAAAGTATGCATGAGAGGTATTACTTACCTGTTTCACTGCCATTTTTCAGGCCTCAACTTCTCACAGCAGCTTCCCCATCTGGGAGATCATGTGATCCATCACATCAGTACTGGATGGCATACAGTACTTAGATGTACTCTTCTATCATAACTCCTGTTCAAGACCTGAATGGCACGGTTTATAATTTGAGGTTAGACATATTAATTTCTGTTTCATAATCTAAAGAGCCATGCTGGCTATAATTTTCTTATATTTTAGAAAAGCCACTTGTTGCACTACATGCAAAATTGTGATGCATGGGGCCAGAGCATGAGACAAATATTCCAAATCTTGTTAAGCTTTCCTCATTTGTCAATGTTATGCTAAGGAAAAGAAAATCCCTCCAGCTGCTCAGCGGCTAATGCCGGCAACAGAATCTTCTCTATGTAGCAACAAGACCATGGCTTAGAAATGCCTGGAGTTATTAAATCTACTGTTTTGATTGTGTAAAAGGGGTTTGAACAAATTCAGCTGCACACCCTTTAATTAGCAGCATAAATGTGGTGGGATGTAATTTGATATTTTGAAATCATAAAAGAGAAAAGGGAGGCTTAGAACAAAACTATCATTTTGCCACAATGTTTCTACTAGCATAATTTACAGTTTAAAAGGGAGATAAATGTTTTGAAGTATTAGGTAGGACCAGAAAAAAATTAAAATTGATTAATAATTTATTAATTCAATTAAATCATATTCAAAAAATTAAATGTAAGGAATACGATTTTTCTCCATGTGTGAAAGAATGTAGATTTGACCATAAGAAGGGGGAAGAGAGCAATGAAAGGGAGGGGAAACAGCACTCAATCCTGAGAAAGTGGAAAGCATGAGAGTCGTTTTCGAGATGGGCAGTGGAAAAATACGATAAAGAAATAAAGAAAGAAGCTCAAAATAATCCCACCCTGATTTTGTTTGATATAAGAAGGGGTAGAGGGAGACCCTAACAGGCTTTCAAGATTCTGTTATTCTACCCTACAATAATAAGAGGATTCCTGAAAAACCTGCTGCTTTTGTTTTATGACCATGCCTATTGTGAAATGCTGACACCTTTTAATTAATAGTTTTCCCTCTCATCATGTTTTGGTGACGCCTTCTGGAGGGGTTCCAAAGCATCCCAAAAGTTACCGTATTCTTGCCCCAAAGCAACAGATCTAGAGACTGTTGTCATAAACAGTGGCTCATAATGATCGTTGAAGCTTTCCCCAATCTAAAGCCTTCCAGGTCAATTAGACTTCAACTTCAATAATCCCACAGTCAGCATGAACAAGGATGATGAGACTTCAGTGCTATTGTATCTGAATATTAAGCTGCATGAAGCTGGGCAAGATCAAGGAAGCAAGAACTACACATATTGTTAAAGGGCAATATGCTCTTTCCATGGACTATAACTTTCTATTGCATGTAAGAATAGTATTGCCCTCTATTCTAACAGCTTATCCCTACTGCCAGTTTAAAAAACAGCAGTGATAGGAGTTTCTACTAATATTAATCTGATGTTAGCAAATAAGACTTGTCTGAGTTTATGAAATAAACAACCAACTATCGTTCTGTGTGCGTACATGAGGCTAACAGCAACTTATGACAGTCCTATTTGTTTAAATTATTATATTTATGTCCTGTCATTAGGGCAGAGCTTTCCAAACTTTTCATGTTGGTGACACACTTTTTAGACATGCATCATTTCGCAACATACTCTTACAGCAGGGCATCATTTTGCGACACACTCTTACAGCAGGGTACAAGGCAGGCACTAGGACCTGCACGGAATCACAGCAGGTTTGGAGGCAGCAAGGCACAAGGCAGGCACTAGGACCTATGCAGAATCCTGGCAGGGCAGGTTTGGAGGCAGCAAGGCACAAGGCAGGCACTAGGACCTGCGTGGAATCACAGCAGGTTTGGAGGCAGCCAGGCACAAGGCAGGCACTAGGACCTGCACGGAATCCTGGCAGGGCAGGTTTGGAGGCAGCAAGGCACAAGGCAGGCACTAGAACCTGCATGGAAGCCAGGAGGCGGCAGCAGCTGTGACACACCCAGACACTGCAGCCGACACACTAACGTGTCCTGACACAGTTTGGAAAGCTCTGCATTAGGGGCTTACAGCAATACGTTTGGGAATCACCCTCATTTTATCTTCAGATCAACCCTCCTGTGTCACAACATTGGGAATTAGCTCAAAGTCATCCAGTGATCTCCACAATCAAGCAGGAAACAATCTGGTTCTTACTGGACTCATTCTAACACTTTAAATAGAGTAGGATATGACAAGCTCATAGTCTTACAATATTTGTTCTTGCATTGGGGGGAACTGGAGTGGGAAGAGGCTGTGAAGTTGATCACAGCAGCAACTCACAGCATGCATTAAAATGCTGTGAGAAAGTTTTTATTCTGCTCCAACTCCTCCATGGATTTCTGTGCAAAAGATTTCCAGCCAAAAGTCCTCCTACAACAGAAAGCTGATGAAATTCAGAGCAACCAGTAGCAAATATTGTTAGTGTAGTGCAGTCATGACATATACAGAGTTTAAAGATCTCAGGTGGAGTGAAAGTGGTAAGGGTTTACAGTGGACAGATATTGGATTGACCTGCAAGTCACTAGGCACTTTGTGTTTGCAAATCTGGGCCTTCTGTGTATTTACATGTTGATGTAGGATGTGCAAAGCAAACTGTAATTGCTGCCATCAGTTAATTATACGAACTGGTACACTATGTGTGAAAGTTCGACCTGGATCCACAGTTTGTAAAGTTGGGGAGGGAAAATAGATAATTTATTTCAAATGCTAGAATTTAATATCTGTTCACTATAATATTTAATATATTTCAGAAACCTTACTATAGGTGATATGTTTATTTTTTAAAAATATGATTTTGGGGTTAAAAAAACATGGTGATGATCAAAACTATAGCCAATTGGATCTAACCCTTTTGATCATCTGAGCAACAAGACAATCACTTTTGGTCCCCCACTGAACAGTGACAAAGTGTGAGAGAATATTCGGGCAGGTAAAGCCTGTCTATTTATATTGAATTAGACGTTGCCATAGTATCTTACTTTCCTTAATAAAAATAACCCTGTGTATTTTTTAGTTCAGAAGGAATTTCAGATATTGCCTGCTATAGATTAAAAGTTTCTATCCTCACTGATCTCAGCATCAGTGCTTCAAAATTATTTGGAGCATTATTAAGGGTAGAAGAGCACAAAGTACTGTATATATCCTGAAATCTAATTTTAGCTCTTAATAGACTTCAAAAAAGAATTGCAAACAACTGGATGTGATTGTACTGGATAAAAAAGTGCTGTTCCCTGAAATCTTTAAAAAGAAATATTAAGTCATTGTATAATAATGAAAGGACTCATCCTCATATCCCCCTAATTGCAGCACAAATAGGCTCCAGTAATCATTTTGATATGGCATATCTTCATGTCGTCCTTTGTCTTCTCTCCAGCGCTCCAGTTTAAAGTCATATTTAGCTGTTCCAGTTTTACAGTAGTGTTTTTTTTTCCTGTGGACATGATCTAGGACACTTCATCCACAATGTGGTCACAGATTATGATATGCCCAATTCTTTCTGGCCTCTTTAGGCTTCTGTGGGCACATCCCTTCCCATCCAGTTGCTGGGCACTACCACCCATGACCATTTGAGCCATTTGGGCTTCATTTGCATGGGCTTTTACAGAGGTAACTGACGAACATTTTCTGAAGTGTTTGCCAAGTACTATGTGTCTGACCTGAAATCCAATTGGAAAGGGTCCAAATAATCTGCTTCCTCCAAGGCCCTTTGAAACTACAACTCCTCAACAATTTTCCCCAAAAAGGGAAAGTCGGAGAATGAAAATAAAGTTGCCCAGAACTGTTTGGACTAGTGATGGATGAGGGAAGCTATGTTGCAGACTGACCTAGCATTTAGCAGCAGCAGCCAGAAGCCAGGGCCACTACGGATCCAGCGACCTCACATTAGGGCTGAATACTGAGGGATGGAAGGCAGAATCAGCATCAAATATCAATTCCCCATGAGCAGCCCACCCCCAGATTCCCACCATATCTCCCCCTGCCTTTCACCACCTGGATGTTACTGTCTGCCCTCATGCCACCATCAGTCCTATCCTCCTCTACATCCTGCAATCCTTCTCCCAGGTCATAGGTACAATTTAAACTAACCAACCATCCAACAGTCAGAAATATCTGGCTGTTGTTTCAGAATCCAAATTACTATTTTCCCCATATATTTCTAGCTCCCCTTGCTAGTCCCCAATCCAGTGAAGGGCTAGCAACTTGCATAATACTATACTATGTACTTAATCTCCAACCTCCAAAGCAGGGCAAACCCAAGGTCCTGATGGACCAGCAGGCAAACCAGCAGATAGTCCAGGAGATAGTTCAGCAAGTGAACCTGGCAGTCAGCAGATGAAAATTATTCCTCCAAACTTGCAGGAATGTGGCTGTTAGCAAGAGAGGCCAATGTATAGGCAGCTACCTCTACCCAGTCCTGTTCCTTTCACCCCATCTCCCTCAATTGCTCCCACCCACTTTACTCAATGTGTAGGGAGACAGGGAGATGACCTTGGAGAAGGAATCCAGAGGCTGTTAGGAAAACATCAGGTGCAGAAGATAAATGTGTTAAATCCAGAGAGGCAGGAGAGTATTGTAAAGAAACTCTGACTATTCCCCCTCCCCTCCTGGGGGATAAGAGGGAGGGAAGGGAAGACATGGGCAGACTTGCAAGATTCTGTTATTATAGCCTATCTCAATAGACTATAGTTTTACTCATTCTCTGGAGTCTGTTTTCTGTTTTGGTCTACCTTCAAGGTCTGACGTCATGCCAGTCGTCCATGCCTGTTGGCCTAACTGAAAGGTCACAGGCATGGAGGAAGAGACCATGGTGAAGCAGAAGGGAATTTGCAAGACCTTCTCCATGCTTTGTCTTCAAAAGAGTACTACATTCATGTCCGAAATAGTTTGATTGACGTATTAGAAGCATGGAGCATCTCCTTAGCTGTGACCTGTTATTTGGGCAACTTGAAAGATGGTTAACCTGCCATTCAAATTATCTGCCCACATTCAACCAGCCCTACCTCACTAGTAGGAGAACTTTTGGTGATTATCTTGATGGGGGATGATGTTTAGTGGGAAGGAAAATGAAGCCAGACTCCAGCAATTTCTTTCCTTGTTCCACATTAAAAGTGTAAAGACTTGCTGGCCTTGTTACTGAGGCAAAAGAGGGCTCAGCCCCTGGAATAGCGAGTTCATGCCAGCATATTTTTCTGTCAGTTCAAAGACAATGGATTGCACTTTAATGTAGCTGCCTGGCTGCACTCATACTGTGAATATGCATGTTTGTGTTGTATACTTCATTAGAAAGACTAAAATCAAAATACGTAATTTATACAATCAGTATTTTAGTAGCCTACTGTTCACCAATGCTTTGGGAAATGTACTTACTGGAGGTAAAGCAGATATTTCTCTAGTAGCTGTAATGAGTTAAAGTGGAGAATTGTTTTATCATTAAAAGATAAAGCATTGAATTGTACTGAAACAAAAGATGACTCTGTAGCCCTAAAAGGAAGAGGGCAGGTGGGCATCAATCATGGAGCTCTCTTAAAAGCTAGGCTAGTCCTGCAGTAATCTGGATAATATGTTGAATAAACATAAGAGGGATTACATCTAAAATTCACCGAAATCATCAGGAAGAAAATCTTACTTATTTACTTCATATATATCAAACATTTTCTATGAGAACTCAAGATGGCATGCTTATGGATCTTCCTTAATTTATCTCTACATGAAAGAAGTAGATTGTACTGAGAGTAGGTGACTGTCCAGAGTCACTGAATGAGCTCCATGGCTGAGTGCAAACCTGAACTTGGGTCTCCTTGGTCCACACAGCACCACCAGGACCTCATTCAGGTGCCTGATTGCAGGTGACAGCAGATGACATTTTCACCAATTCAGGGTCTTGAGCAGTATACAGTAAGCCTAGCTAAAATATTTGCTTTTTCCTGCAATAAAGATCAGCAAGATAACTCTTCTTGAGTCCAAGGAGTAGTTGGGATATAAAATTGTGTATAGGTAAAATTATTTTAACTGACATTAACTGACATCCTTGCGAGGCAGATGGGCGGTAATATAAATATGATGAATAAATAAATAAATTTTAAAATTCAGGAGGAAAACAAATAAGTATTTTATCAAAATATGCATTCCAGTTTAATAAATTATCATAGATACCAGTCACTTGTTGAGAAAATTCCAGCCTACACCAGTGTTGCCATGTTCATCTGACTTGGAGCACAAGCCCCTATTGATCTGGCCCTACTTCTCCAGCTGGATCTTTGGTAATATCAAACAGAGGCTTATGTTTCCTACTGGAATAGAAAACAAAGTTTGTTTTGTTGAAAAGCTTCACTGCTGAGCTATTATTGTATCTGGCTGTGAGAAACATAGGGCCTATATATAAATGGGCAAGATGGCTGGCTGGTAAATATCCAAGCTCAGGGTAAGCCACCAGCAAAATAAGAAACAGGGAAGCATAAGCACAGTATAGAGAATGGGCGTTTTCAATAGTTTAACAAGTACAATAAAAAGGATGTATTGTTGGGAAACAAATCAGTTAAAAAATGACTGATACTGCCGGCTTATAATGTAAATGCTGTGACACAAAAGAAGAACAGACTAGACAGAGGAGAAGAAAAATTGAACTGCTTCCTCATTAACATGAGACCATGGCACTGGAAAGCTTGTAAAACATAAAACAGCACATGGGCTGCAGCTAGGCTGATTCTCCAGTTCTTTCCATTCTTAGTTGCTACTCTTCTGTAGCACAGAAATGATCAAGAAAGGCTCACACAATCAGTTAAACCCATATATTCTCTATACACATCTCACACAATGTGGCTTACATGAAACTCTAGGTCAGAGCTTTCCAAACTTTTCATGTTGGTGACACACTTTTTAGACATGCATCATTTCGTGACACACTCTTACAGCAGGGCATCATTTTGCGACACACTCTTACAGCAGGGCACAAGGCAAGCACTAGGACCTGCGCGGAATCCTGGCAGGGCAGGTTTGGAGGCAGCAGGGCACGAGGCAGGCACTAGGACCTGCGTGGAATCCTGGCAAGGTTTGGAGGCAGCAGCAGCCGCGACACACCCAGACACTGCAGCCGACACATTAACATGTCCCGACACATAGTTTGGAAAGCTCTGCTCTAGGTTGTTTTGAAGAATCTAATTTCCTTGGAAGTCAGAAACTTTGTTTGTTACTATTCATGGGGAAAAAAACTCTTGGGAAAGCTCAAACAAAAGAATGTATATATTAAATTATTAAAATAATAGAAGCAATAAGGGACAAAAAAGATTAAATCTAGCATAATTAAAGATAAATTAAAACCTTAAGTAAAAAAGCCTGGAAAACCTTGGGACTATAAAAACTTATTTGTCTGGTTCCAGAAGGATATAAGATTTAGCATCAAATATTCCTCTCTGAGAAAGTAATTTTATGTATTTAGTAATGCTAGTAGATGGTCTACTTTCAAGCATGGTCCAAGATGTATTTTCCTGTACCGCTTGGGAACTTGTTATATAAACAAATGCTTGCTTCCATGTTAACCACCCCTATATATATTGAAATAATCAAGTAAGTCTTTCTATAACAGGGCTTTCCAAAGTTTTTCCCGCAGCGACACACCAACCGGCGTTGGTGTGTCGCCGTGGGAAAACCTGGAAGTGCGGCAGCGCGCAAAAACCCGGAAGCGCTGCTGCTGCTTTCGGGTTTTGCACGCTGCAGTTGGTGTGTCGCTGCGGGGAAACCCGGAAGCGCTGATGATGATCAGCGCTTCCGGGTTGTGTGGCGACACACCAGACTGTGTGTGGCGACACACTTTTGTGTCGCGACACACAGTTTGGAAAGCTCTGTTCTATAAGTACCTCTCTCATTTGAAGTAAGGTGGGTGGCATTCAGAAAGAAGATATCTTATTTGGGGAGTCTTTGGTGCTCTCTGAGCCTTGTTGTTTTCATGCAGACGTTTCACTGCCAGGCTAGGCAACATCTTCAGTGCGAAAAGGGAGTGGTGTTTGCTCTCTGTTTATATACAGTGGCTTGTCCTGCCTGTGTTAGTGGGGGTCTTGTACTCTCCTTGGTAGTTCCTTGATTGGGCTGTTGTGTGCTGTTTGGGTGATTGACTGAGTTAATAGTTCCTTGATTAAGGTCTATTGTGTTGTTTGATTGCTCCTCTGCTGCTAATCTTGCTGTTAATCTATGCATATCTTGTTGTTGATTGCTGGCCCAGGGGTGTTCTGGTCTTCTGGCTATTCTATTGTCTCTTATGAATGGTATGTAAATGTTGTTAACCTCTATGTGTCTGTTGATGGCTGCTTTGTCTGAATGCCAAGCTTCCAGGAATTCTCTAGCGTTTTTGGATTTGGCCTGGTCTAATATGCTCACAGTTTCCCAGTTGAAAGTATGGTTAAGTCTGTCCATGTGTTGTGAGATTAAGGAGTTTTCATCATGTCTTCTGACTGCTAGTTGGTGTCCGTGGATGCGTTCTGCTAGTCCTTACACTGTATGTTGTAGATAACTCCTGTTTTTTCTTCTTGGGCTACTGGGTATTTTTTTACAGTGTAAAAATTTTTTGCTGGAAGCAAAATGGATATCCACACAACTTTATCAAAAAGTGCCTGACCACTCAACCCACCACAGCAAAACCAACAGAAGCTATGAAAAGGATTACACTGCCATACATCAGAAACATCTCAGAAACTACTAATAGACTGTTACATCCACACGGCATCACTGTAGCACACAAACCAACCAAAACCCTTCAGAACATTGTAAGTAAACCAAAAGACCCAGTAGCCCAAGAAGAAAAAACAGGAGTTATCTACAACATACAGTGTAAGGACTGTAACAGCCACTATGTAGGACAGACTGGCAGAAGACTAGCAGAACGCATCCACGAACACCAACTAGCAGTCAGAAGACATGATGAAAACTCCTTAATCTCACAACACATGGACAGACTTAACCATACTTTCAACTGGGAAACTGTGAGCATATTAGACCAGGCCAAATCCAAAAATGCTAGAGAATTCCTGGAAGCTTGGCATTCAGACAAAGCAGCCATCAACAGACACATAGAGGTTAACAACATTTACATACCATTCATAAGAGACAATAGAATAGCCAGAAGACCAGAACACCCCTGGGCCAGCAATCAACAACAAGATATGCATAGATTAACAGCAAGATTAGCAGCAGAGGAGCAATCAAACAACACAATAGACCTTAATCAAGGAACTATTAACTCAGTCAATCACCCAAACAGCACACAACAGCCCAATCAAGGAACTACCAAGGAGAGTACAAGACCCCCACCAACACAGGCAGGACAAGCCAGGGTATATAAACAGAAAGCAAGTTCCACTCCCTTTTCGCACTGAAGATGTTGCCTAGCCTGGCAATGAAACGTCTACATGAAAACAACAAGGCTCAGAGAGCACCAAAGACTCCCCAGTTCAACCCTGAGCTACAAATATTCTCTTCGATTGATATCTTATTTCTGGAATATCTGCTACACTGAAGTTCATATTGTACTTATTTTTTTTTATCTTTATCATCCTTTAGTGCCTACTGAACTATTTTTTTGTTCGTCTAAGCCAGCCTTCCCTACTTGATTCTCTCCAGATATGTTGGACTGTAACTCACATTACTCCCAGATGCATATGGAAGACATCAGTGTAAGTATTAAATGTCAGAGACGGAACTGTTTTGATCTTGTTTTCCATTGTTTGTCTTGTTTTTTTGTAACTCTGATTTTCTATTGCTTCTCTGGCTTATCTAATTACAAAATAGAATGGTATGTGCAAAAAACAACCACCACCAACTTCATGGAACACTTAATGACAGAGTGTGATGATAAATGTAAGGATTTGGCATTCTTATGCGGCACCAGCTCTTCTAGTGCAATTTTATACATGCTTTCTCAGAGATAAACTCCACCGAGGTGGCTGTCTCAGTGCAACCTATCAATATATGCATTTAAAGCTTTTGGAATCTGGGAGAGATATACTATCGTTCTGCTACAGTGAAGCTGGTGTCACGAAGCCTATCAGAATAGAGAAAATCATTTGGACACAGGCTGATATATAAGAGGTAGAAGGTACAGGACTCAGAATTGTTTCCCATGGCGCTCTTTGCGTATATTCTTTTTTGCAAAGATAAAGACATGTCTGGGAGAAAGGAGAAGAAATAGCACATTATGTGCCCTAAAGGCTCAAGACCAAAAGCAGAGGAGAAAAAGGCTGTTAAGGGAAAAAAATGTTCCTTGTATTTTTTTTAAAAAACACACACAAATGATTGCTACAATGGACATTCTGGCTTTGCCTATCTCCAGTTGAAGCAAAAATGTGTCATATAGAATTTGTTATGGAGCATCAGTACTTTTTCACAGGTTTCTTTTTTCATCTAGATCTGGCCCAATTGCTGCAATAACCCAAGCATCTCACAATTCTGAATCTTTTTTTTTCTAATAGTGCAGTCCTTTTCCTATGGCAAGGAAAGTTATAGCCTCCTCTCCACAGGCTGGAGGACGGCTGACAGAATAGCAAGGTTGACTACATGTCGGGGTTCCAACATACTCCCATGAGGGAGTTTATTTTTGCCCCCAAATGACTGACCAGTGAGCTAAGATTGTGCTGCAAGGAAAAGCTGAAGGTCAGTCATGTTGTCACAACAGAGCCAGTGAGAGGCATGCAGAGAGCTGAATACTCACTCAACCCAGAGTGGTAATTTGCCATAACCTCCACACGGACCAGCCTCCAAATAGCAGCAGCCGGCCAACTTTACCTGGGTTTTGAAAATAAGCAGGGCTGAGCCTGGCTAATACTTAAATGGAGAACCTTCATGGATTGTCAGGGCTGTAGTTTATACTGGAGAATTGAAGAAAACAATTAATCAGTTTACATGACCGCCCCCTAAAAGGCAATGGCAAACCCATTCCATGTTATTGCCAAGAAAACTGGATGAATATGTCCACGAAGATACCAGAAGTCAAGATTAATCCAAAGGAAGCTTTATCTTAAACAGCCAGTTTGGTATAGTGGTTAAGGTGCTGGCCTGTGAGTTCTAGGCCTGCCTTAAGCATGAAAGCCAGCTGGATAAACTTTGGGCCAGTCATTCTGTCTCAGCCCAAGCCACCTCACAGGGTTTCTGCTGTTGTGGGGAAAAGAGGAGGAGGAAGGAGAATTAGGTATGTTCACAGGATAAGATAATGATAATGATATCTTACACATATATGAATATTTACTCAGAAGTAAATGTGGTTGAGTTCTAATGGATTCAATTTATAAGTGGGCACAGGACTGAAGCCTTAATTTCTAAAATGAGAAAATCAAGCTCTCTCATCTGAGGGCTTATATTCCTGATCACAAATGGAATAAGGTAATAGGAAGCAGAAGCTGTAATTTGCTTATGAGCAGAGCCATCCATCCTTTACTGCCCATTCAAATGTTCCAAGTCTGAATACCTGCATGGGAAATATATTCTTCGATTAAAGTCTGGGTTTATTGACACTGTGCATTCTTGCAGATGCAAGAATGTTTTCCAAGTTCTTTGCTTTTATGCATGAGTTAAATCTCATAAATCTCTTTTATGATCTCATCAATCCTACAATAAATTCTTATCAAAAGATATGGCAGAGGAATACTGAGATAATATAGAAATGAATCTGTAAATTGTCATCAGGAATAATGCTGCCATATTTCTAAAATTCAGCTCTGAGTTCTTGGTCCATTTGAAGCCAAATTATGTCTGCTTGTACAAATTTCAGGTTCTTGACAAGATACAAGGGAGGTTTTCTCCAAAATAGCATCATGTGGGCGTGCAATACGTTTAAAGCCCATTGCTATAAACTGCTCAAGCAGATTAGGCATCCCACTCACTGGCCAGAATATAATCAGAGAGCTAGAGGTGCTCTTGGCGCAAACATGCTGCTGGAATTCAAAGAGATGGCGGGGGGGGGGGAGGCACAGGGGAGAGAATACAGAACATAAATGAGAACAGTTTATATGGGAAAAAATGGAGAAAAGGGTTGTCATAGTGTCTAATCCCCCCCCCAAAAAAAAATGATCCTTCCATGACAATATTGTTAGAGGGAAAACAAGCAGATTCTACACATCTGAATACATATTTCAATTCTATGAGATGACAAACATGTTACAGTTTCAGGGCATATAGTTCAAACACTTTGTGCACTAACCTGAAAAGGTAATTCATTTTCATTTGCATGTTTGATGATTGACAGCTTAAACTCTATGCTGAGAGACTGTATTCACACAACACTTAACCAGGCCAGATAAAGAACTAGTAGCTGCATTTGTACAATACGCTAGGCTTGGTTAGTATTAACCTTGCAAATAAATTGTCAGAGAGCCTTCCTCTAGGATTACTATTTCCTAGGGAATTAGATGGAACATTTTAAGAAGGCAACCAGGATCTTTCCTAGCTATTTTGGCAATCTGTTCTTAGTATTTAAAGACAATTCTATATAAATTTTAAAAACAGAGCAAGACAGCTGCTTCAAATACATGTTCTTAGAAATTTGTGTCCCATCATTTCACCAAAGCATTTCCATCTTTTTCTTTGGATGCCACTGAGACATCAGAAGATTTAGGTTCCAAGGGATTGCTTGAAAAACAAGGATAAACCAAACTAACCCTCTTCCCCATACCTTACAAATGAGCTGTTGTCCTTAAACCAAAGGTTTTCCTTATTCTCTCTTCTTCAACCTTCATTTGACTCTCTACTCTTAGTCCAAAAGTTCCTTCCCTTGGCCACCTTCCTCAGCAAGGAGGCAATTTGAACATCCTTACTGCTTGACAAATCTCCTAAGCCATCGTCATGATGAAAAGAAAGAAAATAAAAGCCCTATGTTGTTTAAAATTCTTTTAATCTTACATTCCCAAATGGAATCTCCCTATCCAATTACTTGCCTTACAAGTGACATCACTGTATTACATTTCTGTAAGCTAAAATGATATAAAAAAAAGTAACTTACAGTTAGGTCCCTGGCAGTATCAAAATCAATATGGTATCAGAGACCTACATGCTTGAAGTTGGCTCTTCAAACATGCACACAAGTTAACTGTTGTAAGATACAATTGTAAAACAAAAACCAAAAAAGAAAACTTGTATAGTAAACTTGTTGTTGTTGTTTATTCGTTCAGTCGCTTCCGACTCTTCGTGACTTCATGGACCAGCCCACGCCAGAGCTTCCTGTCGGCCGTCACCATCCCCAGCTCCCCCATGGTTGAGTCTGTCACCTCCAGAATATCATCCATATAGTAAACTTACATGTCATGAAAGGGACAGGTTGAAGCACTTTGCTGTTTCAACTGCTAGAAAGATATAATTATTGTGAATATGTACAAAGGCAACTAGAGCAAATGCTTTCAATGGTATAATCCTGGTGAGGTGTCTCTTGAAATCTAGCATTCTAACCACAGCAGTATTTTGTTAAAGAAATACAGCTGAAGTATATAGAATATAAAAGTACATAATTTGCTTCATTTTTGTGCACATGCAACAGCACTGTTATACTTATAATGGCTGGTTCACCAACTGCAAGAATCAGGAGACAGTTTTGTAAATAGCCACCTGTAAGCTTCTCCCTTATCTGTGAACGAGCAGCCTCCTTCCTCCTACCACTTCACAAGAAATTCAAGCCAGGTGGCCCCCTTACGTGCAATATATCAGAGAGCAAGACAGATTTAGACATCTGGAAATTTGCTTTTTAGGATTCAAGTAGAAACTAACAGCAATTACTAATGTTTGATTCAAAGTTAAAATAACTTGCCTGTGGTTGGGGATACAAATGGAAAGGAAGGGGAGGATATAACATACTTTGTCTTTTTTCACTATGGTTTTTAAAATTCAAATGTAGCAATCTTTTAAAAATCTTCTTGCTTTTTTAAAAAACTTCCTTTGTATTTCAATATTTTAACAATAAATATAGAGACAAAAGAAGCAAAAAAATGTTAGAAAGAAACTCAAAAAGTCTCTGTCCTAATATATTGGGGGATAAATTGATTCTAAATTGGAAATGTTTCAGTTGCTGAAACTCTTGTAATCCTATCTACGTATATCATCTCAGTAAATCCTGTTAAAGATGACTCATTGAGAATCTTGCTTGGAAGAATTATTCTCAGTTGAGTCAGTTCTCAAGAGCCTGACAATACTGGAGCAAAAGGCAGAGATGGTCCCTTGGCATCATGGCGCAGTTTGCAGGGCTGTTTTTTTGTGAGGAGGTCGCAGTTTCAGATGCCACAGTTCAAGAAATGGAGGTGGGTGGGTGAAAATGGGTAATTCTAGTAATTCAGTATTAAAGCCAGCCTTTGTGGGATTGAAGAGAAAGAGACAGAAAAAGAAGTTATAGTGCTCTTTCCTATTTATATTTTCGGGAATTTGTACTGGCTGCAGGAATAGTGTGTTGGATCAGAAAGGATTGGACTGTTTGGTCTCACTTAGGATCTGACATTTTACGAATACTGCCAACACCAATTTTTGTTCTAATAAAATTTGTAGAGTCCGAACTTCTGAGCAGATCACCGTTGTTCTGGTGTGACAACCTACAACAGGTCTATATACGTATGTTATTAACTCGTAATTTTCATAGTTTGCCTGGACAGCACCTTTAGCCTCAAGATTCAGCTTGGCAAGCTTGGACTTTATAATTTTCATGGCTATGTCCCTGGCATAGAAATGAGATGCTTTATCTCATTTGTAATTTCACACAATTGTTGCAATTAGTCTTTGCCTGGAACTAATACAGAACTTGTACTGGTACCTCTGCATCTGTGGAATCTTGGTAAACAGAGATGACAGGCTTATCCTTACATCTTTGGCAACATCTAAGTGTTGGTCTTGGGAAAGAAAAAAAGATGGAGTAGCAACTTTGGTACAAATGCTGCAGTGCATCAACAGGGCATATTCAAGTTGAATGGAGAAGCTCTGCAAGAGGAGAGAATGCTGGCCTGCTGCTAATACTCAGGACTGGCAGAGGGAGAGGCAAGTAATGAAGGATTCTAGAAATTTTATTCAGCAAGATCTGGAAATCCATACCTCCCCTATTCCTGCTTGGCCAAGTTCTATGCTTGTACTCTTTCCCCTTCTCTCCCACAAACACGTGAGGATTTTTCTTTTCCAGTTTGATGCAAACTTAACCATGATTGCCCTTGTCCTGTAAGCCAAGCTTTGATACTGGCTTGCAAATCATAGTTTGCCAGCTAGGATGACATAGCAGGCTGTGGGTTCATTTGAACTGTGGAAAGAGAAAAGAAAAACAGTTGCAACATAAGAGAAGAAAGGGTAGTTCTGCCAGGCTCATCTCTGTAGTGCAAACCTGGTTTAACAATGGAACTGTGGGGAGAGAGTTTCCTTCCTTTAAAAAATAGATGGCCACTTTAATAGCAAGCTGCTTTGGGCATTGTGTTATTTTATTTTACTTTAGATATTTAGCAGTGCCTTTGTTAAGCTGGGAAGCCAGAGATGAAAAGAAGGATGGCATAGCCTATGAAGATAAGACGGCTTTCATACCACCCGACACTGTCCAGAAACTGCCTTCCCTGGAGCTGCTAAACTCAGATGCTGCACTGCATTATGACTTTCTGGTAACAGAATAGCTGCTGGCAACTAATCTCTGATAAATACTTCATCCTGTCAGTTCTTTGGAGCCGGAAGACATTTTCTGCTGTTGCCACTCACACTGAACTTTTAAAGGTCATCCTTCCATGAGGGATGCTGACTGGTTTTATCCTCATTCAGGAAACTGTTCCACCTTGTCATGTGATTACTTTGAAGGGCTGTAGGGGTCTGTTTATTCCCGTTCATAGTTGCTGCAAAACAGCACTGTTTTATTAGGGGTTGGCTTTGTGCATTTCACACTACAGTGACTCCCTCTCCAAGGCTGTCTGTTATTTAAATTCCCAAGGCTAGTGAGATAGAATTGTAACAAGTGCTGCTGTTTTGCTTTCATTGTTTGGTTCCTGTGCAGATAATGGTAACTTATTTAACTATATGAACTGGTCGGAGTGATAATCCAATACACTGGCTTATAAAAATAAACAAAATGCTCCCACACAAACAATAAAACAAAATCTACCAGATCCAGCTATACAAGCCACCATGCATTGATATGGAGTTACTAATGGCAGATGTACTTTAGGAAACATGGATTATTTGTGGCAGAAATTAGAACCTGTGGGTTTCAAGATGTTGCTGAGTGACAGCATTCAGTAATCTCAGCAACTATGACTAATGGTGGAAGATGCTGGATGTTGTAGTTCAACACCATTAGTCCAACATCACAATGGTGATATACAGCATTTTATCATACAATTCCTGGCCTATTCTGCTTCCTTGTGTTCAGGGGTTAATATGTTTGTTCTCATATGAGCAAGGCATGTATAGCCATGGGAACATGAACTGCATTCATACTTAGAATGTATAAATGGCAAATGCAATATTTTCTTATGTTTATTATTAAATTTGTCCATGTCAAATAACATTGAATAGACAATCAAGAAGAGTGAATATTGAAAAAGGTTGGATCACAATTTAAATCTGTGAATGAATATGAATCATATATGAATTTAGTGTAGCAGATACTTATCTCAGTATTCTTTTCTGAGTCTTGCTGCAATCAACACTAGATTATTGTTCAAAGATCAACAGTAGATTGTTGGTCAGAGATATGCCCAAGGGATTTCTTAGATTCAGCTTATGTTCTCACAATTATAACCTTAACACAGTAGCAGTAAAGTGCTTACTTCAAGCAGTGTTTACTCAATTTAAGTGGTTAATGACTACTTGTGTTTTACCAAAATCAAAGAAATATAGTACTATTTTATGGTAATATTTATCTTTACAGGTCTGAATTGAGATATACTTGAAATATGCAGATTAGCAAAGTACAGATGGAAGATACTATCAAGATCATATTCTACAACTTTTTTCTAGAATGTACTGCTGATGTGTGAATTATCTTCCCTCTTTTTTTATTCCCTTAGTCTTCTAGAATTAATAGACAAAGAACAGTTATATAACATTTGCATTCATCTATACAGTAACAATTCTGAAAACGTTTGTATTTGTACTTACCTTTGTTATGAGCTAATTAGTTAACTTGGTTTAATTTAGTTTAATTTAATTTTTCGATTTAGGTGCCACCTGATTGCAAACGACTCTGGCTGGAATACGTTAAACACACCAACATTTGATTGTGCCAATAGCTTTCTTCATTTAAAGGAACCTTTAAAAAGATACATTAACCATGTTCCATATCAATTAAGAATCTAAATTATTATTTGCTTTATATAAAGCCAGACAACCATTCAACTATTCTTATGTTATCTTCTAAATGATAAGTTCCATTTTCATTAATCCTCTTAAGTCTTTACTCCTCCTACTCTCTTCAAACAGCTCACACAAATCTCATTCTCTACCCCACTGAGTTTGCTTTGAAAATACTGAATGCCATAGACCTTATTTAATTTGCCTCTCCTAACTAATGAAAAGGGAGTTAATGTGCAGGTCCATAAAAAGAAAGAATCAAACAAGGCAACACTGACATACTGTATTGCTCAGAAGTGATGGGGCATAATTACAGCTTGTAGCATCCTGTGTGCTTGGTAAAACATTTCTAACTTAATAAAATGTGAAGTCAAGGAATCCTGAGTATATTTATTTATATATACATAATCAGGCTACATTATGGTCCATGTTTTATCAGTTGCAATAACTTAAAGGATACTATGCTGGCAAGCTGTATTAATACAATAAATTACATCATATAATGTGTTATTCATGAGGAAACAGCAGAAAAAGTACAACACTTACAGCCAAAAGCTGTTCATTTAAGCGAAGGGAGACGGGGGAACAGAGCAAGCAGGACAAACATAATCTGAAAGCGCTAATAGGTGTTTCAACACAAACCTTTCCCAAGAAAATGCATACTTTCAGCAAAGGAAAAAACTGACATTCCCACCATTATTTCTGCATAAACATTAAGGCATACAAAGTGAGAAGTGTGAGGCACATAGTTCACATGTTCCTAGCTTCAGTTCAGGACTTCTTAGCTTCTCTACTGAAGATGGAATACTATTATTTAGTAAATAAAGTTCAGGAATCTCCCTATGGAATAATATGCTTCTTTGGAATAGAAAGTCCAAGGGCATGAGGCAAGAGGCAGTGAGGATGGAATTACATTTAAAGTCATAACAATACTATGATCCATTGCATGATAATAAATGGTCTTCTAAGGGCCATTTTATACAAACTGAAGTTTTCACTGATAAAGAGCCACAAGTAATCCTTCCTCAGCAGATATCGAATCGAATTATCCATTCAGTCATATCCGACCCTTGGCGATTCCATAAGCCAGCTCTCTCCATGATTTCCGATCTTGTACAGCTTCTTTCAGTTGCTTTAAATTTTGGCCTGTGTCTGCTTTGAGGCAGGGGCGCGATGGCTCAGTGGTTAAGATGCCAGGCCTGTTGATCAGAAGGTTGGCGGATCGAGACCCGAGCGCCGTGTGACGGAGTGAGCTCCCACACTCACCCCAGCCCAACCTAGCAATTCGAAAGGATGCAAATGCAAGTAGATAAATAGGTACCACTTCCGTGGGATGGTAAGAGCATTCCGCGCATGTCATGCCAGCCACATGACTGCGGAAGTGTCTTAGGACAGCGCTGGCTCTTTGGCTAAGAAACGGAGATGAGCACCGCCCCCTAGAGTTGGACACGACTGTGCAGGGGAAAACCTACCTACAGTACCTACCTGCTTTGATTACATCCAACCAGCACGTTCTTTGGCATCCTCATCGTCTTTTGCCACTGACAGTTCCAAGCATAACGTCTTTCTCCAACGATGTTGATCTCATGACATGACTGAAGTAACTAAGTCTAAGTTTTGATATTTTTCCTTCTAATGACATGTCCAGTTTTATGCGCTTCAACACTTCTTTATTCGTTATCTTTGCAGTCCAAGGGATTCGCAAGAGCCTCCTCCAACACCATAGTTCAAAAGAATCAATTTTCCTTCTATCCAACTTTTTCATCGTCCAACTTTCACAGCCATAAGTAGTTATGGGGAACACGATAGTGCGGACTAGTCTACACTTAGTCATCAAGCTGACATCCTTGCTTTTCCAAATTTGATTCATACTCATCATTGCTGTACAATCCAGCATGATTTGGCGTTTAATTTCTTGGCTACATTCGCCATTTTGATTGACCACTGATCCTAAAAAGGTGAATTCTTCCACGCATTCCACCTCATCTCCATCAATTACTATTTTGATGTTTCCATTCTTTGCAGTTGTCATGAGTTTGGTCTTTTTGATATTCAGAAAGAGGCCAAACTTCTTGCTTTCTTCTTTGAGTCTCACAATTAGGTGCTTTAGGCCTTCCTGGGTTTCTGAGACGAGGGTTGTATCATCCGTGTATCTAAGGTTATTGATGTTTCTTCTGCCAATTTTTACCCCAATTTCTGATTCGTCTAGCTCCAGTGAAAGGCACAAAGCTCTGATAATTGTAGTTGGTACTGGCCTTAACAATTCAGCAGGGATGTTGTCAACTCCTGGGGCTTTGTTGTTCTGCAGTTGGTTCATTGCCCACTTGACTTCTTCATCAAGGATGGCTGGTTCTAGTTCTGTTTCCTTATCCTCCTCTCTTTGATGTTGCTCCTCTGTACTAGTAGCATACAGCTCTTCTGCATATTCTCGCCACCTACTCATGACACCTTGTTGGTCGGACAATTCTTTCCCTTGCTTATCCTTGGTGATACCTTTGCGAGGTGCCCGAATCTTTTTGATTTGTGCAAAAGCATTCCTAGTGTGTCCTTTTGTATAGTCTTCCTCTAATTTTTGCAACGTTTCTCCTAGTAAACTTCGCTATCTTTCCTTGCTGCCCTTTGGAAAACATTCAATCTTCTTACTTCTACACGATTACCCACTGCTTTAGCTGCCTTTCTCCTCTCGGCTATTTGGATGGTATTCTCCGAGAGCCATCTACACCTTTTCTCTGCCTTCTTGCATGGTATGTAATCATCTGCTGCGCCAATGATAAGCAATTGAACTTCTTGCCATAGTTCATCAGGCATTTTCTCAGCAGTGTCCAAAACCTCAAACCTATTTTTAACTTCAATTGCATATGTGGAAGGAATTTTGGTGATGTCAAACTTTTTTGGTGGCGTTGTCCTCTTGATGTTACAGAGTTTGACTTTGATCTTGGCCACCAGCAGTTCATGGTCTGAGCCACAGTCTGCACCTGGATAAGTTTTGACTGCCAGAACTGAGCCAGTCCAACATTGATTGCATAGGACATAGTCTATTTGATTGCAATGAAGTCCATTAGGCGAGGTCCATGTGTATAAACGACGCTTATGCTGTTCAAAACATGTATTCATGATTCGAAACTGGTTTTCTTGGCAAAATTGTACCAATCGATTGCCTGCCTCATTTCTTTCTCCCAGCCCAAAACTTCCAGTGATTCCTACCTCTGTTAGGGTGCCGATTTTTGCGTTAAAATCGTCAAGTAAGTAAATAATGTATTTTCTTGGGATTGTCTTCAGCGTAACTTCAATAGTGGCATAAAAATCCTCAATTTCTGGCTCATTTGCATCAGTTGTTGGAGCATAAACTTGGACAACAGTGATGTTGATGGGTTTAGCTCGAATTCTGATTGTCATTATGCAATCATTTACTGTGGAAAAGCCTTCTACTGCTTGGGCCAATTGTTTGCTTGCAATGAATGCCACTCCATTCCTATGCATGTTGTCATGTCCTGAGTAATAGATGGTAAATTCCTCGGACTGAAAATAGCCGTTGTCTGTCCAGTGTAATTCACTAATGTCAAGGAGGTCAGTTTTTAACCTGACCATTTCTCATTTTACAATATCTAATTTACCTTGGCTCATTCCTCTGACATTCCAAGTTGCTATTCATTGTATTTTCATGCAGTGCAGACCCTTGCTTTCACTATTGGTAGCATCAGCACCTGAGGTTTATTTATTTTATTTATTTATTTTATTTTCTATCCCGCCTTTATTATTTTTATAAATAACTCAAGGCGGCGAACATACCAAATACTCCTTCCTCCTCCTATTTTTTCCCCACAACAACAACCCTGTGAGGTGAGTTGGGCTGAGAGAGAGTGACTGGCCCAAGGTCACCCAGCCGGCTTTCATGCCTAAGGCGGGACTAGAACTCTCAGTCTCCTGGTTTCTAGCCCAGAGCCTTAACCACTAGGCCAAACTGGCTCTCTCTCTCTGGATTTGCCCCAGGCACATCATAAAACCCAGAGCTACTTGCTATAGGTCCTTGCTCGTCCCCAGTCATTCGTTGGGTACCTTCTGGCCTGAGGGTCTCACCATTGGGCACCATATCAAAATCATTTGGGAGCCTTTTCATGGAATTTTCTTGGCAAAACGTTTTACAAGGTAGGTTGCCAGGTCTTTCCTTAACCCTCCCCATTTACCCGGGCTTGGGACTGGCATGTACACCCGGATGAACAAGTGCACTTGGCTGGGTTCTCAGCAGATATAGACACAATACAAATATACTGCAAATTCTCAAAGACGCATTATTTAAAATTGTTTAAGCCTCTTCTCTATTTATGAACAAAGGAGTAGCTGAGAGACATATACATGAAAGAAAGCTAATGATCAGCCCCCAGTTTCATGTTCTTATACTCCATTAGTACACCTTTTTTCCTCCTCCCCTGAGCTATAAAACTATAAATTGTCAAAATTTGGAAGAAATGGGCAACAGCTATATTTAAGAGCTAAGGAAGAACAGAATTCAGCTCCTTCACCCATGATAGCTTGTGGCTGTGAAATTCACTCACATCTTATTTCATACCCACGTAATTAAAAAACAACAACCTCTACTGATCTACATTTGTTCCATATTTACAGACAACCTTATCATTAGGCAAATAAGTCCTATCTTTAAGCATCAGCCTCAAGCAGCAGAGATTCACTGTCATGAAAAGGTAGCAAATTGTTAGTTAATTCATTAGTATTTAATTACATACAATAATACAGGGGAAAAGAGAGTCACTTATGGGATTTCTTGCCTCATGCCTTAGAATAAATTGGCAAGCTTCTGAAATTGTGCTCCTTATCTTGGCTATGAGAAATAATTTACTACTAAGTCTCAAGAAGCAAAAAGTCATATAATGTTATTTTTAAAAACATTACATGTCTATATATGTTATATGTAATGTTTATATAAATGGAATGCATTATATATTCTGCTTCAAACTTCAGTAAAGAAAATGGGGCGGCAGCATCCACTCCAACCATCAAGCAATGCAAGGCCAACCTCAACAGATGCTGAGAAATGTGATGATTAGATTTTTATCCCACCTATTTTCTCCACAACAACCACCCTGTGAAATGGGTTGGGCTGAGAAAGTGACTGGCCCAAAGTCACCCAGCAGCATTTCATGGCCAACAGAGGCCTAGAACTCACAGTCTCCTGCTTTCTAGGCCAGCACGTTAACCACTACACCAAACTGGATTGTTGAAGGACTTTGGAAAAGTTTGTTAAGCCTGACACGTTTTGAGTGCACCATGACAGGGTGCTTGCAGATACTGAACTTCCATCTATCCCAGTCAAAAAACATTGATGGATATATTTTGTAAAGAAAAAAATGGACTACAGTGGGGGACTACAGGAAGAATACAAATTGATATTGTCTAGCCTATTTCTCTGCCTCCTCACCCCCAATTCTTTGAATGAGACAGAACAGTAACCACACCTGGAAGAACCCTTGCAGGAAACTATAAACATAGTTGAAGATAGTAAAAGCCCTGCCAGATTAGAACAAAGTTCTGTCTAATCCAGCATCCTGTTTCTCATAATGATTAACCAGATCCTGTGGAAGCCAGCAGGTAGCATTTGATGATGGAATCAGTAGCCATCTCCTGCTCTTCTTCCTCAGTGAAAGTATTTCAGGGCTGTCATGCCTGGAAATAGTTGACAAGCATCATACCAATTATATCTTCCATGAATTCATCTTTCAAATACATCAGTGCACACTGTGATTAGCTAGCTCCATAGTTTAATTATGTGTGTTATAAAGAAGTGCTCAATTTTTCTGTCATGAATCTTTCACCATTCAGATTCATTCATAATCCCAGTAATAGCATCATGGAAAAAAGAAATACTTGCTACTACTTTTTCTGTCCCACCCATAATTTTCTATTGCAATATTATCTCCACTTTAGTTCTTTTTTTTTCGAAATTAAAAAGTGTGAAACAGTGTGGTATTTCCTTGTATGAGGAATTTGTGCCCTGTCATTTTTAATGGATATTGTTTTCTATACTCTTTTGAGTTTTAAAAATATTTTTGAGGTACAGCAACCAGAATGTTATGTAGTATTCCAATTGTAGGTAAAAAAAGAATTATAACATTTGTTGTTTTACTGTCAATCCTTTCCTAAGCATCTCTCACATGAAATTTTCCTTTGTCCCAGCTGCCACACATCGGGTTGTTTTCATTGAGCTATCCAATATGATCTGACTCCTAGTTACTAATGTCTATTCAGACACTATCAGCCCATACATGAAGTTATGTTTCGTTGCTCTAACATTCATATGCTCAGTTTCTTACACTAAACATTTCTGCCATGTTAATGTCAATGACTGGAGAAAGAAAACCATAGAAAATTGTATCCAGATAGTGAGTGATCTGGGGACTATACCTGGGTAGTAGTTGCCATTGTATGTATAGTAATATTTGCAAAATGTTAATTGTTATGGTAAGGGCTGAAGCTGTCAAGGTGGGAACTAATGAACTGCTGTGTAAACACAGAACAGATGTCAATCTTCAATTTTGGGAAAAGGTTAGATATCTACCCATTTGAAAAGGCAGGAAAAAAGGCCTAGGATTTAAAATCTGGGTTTGAAACACATGCACACAAAGTTTAGGGAGTGAGGAGATTTATAGCTGGGGCTGGGAGGAAAGCTATGCTCTGTCCCCAAGAATAAACAATGGCTACAGATCCCCTTGCAGCCATGCTGATCATCAAGTTGCCATTGCCTTGTTTCAAATGTGAAAACCATGTGGTAACCCAGATTGATGAGCCACGCAGTCCAGCAGATGGGACAGAATATGCCTCAACTAGTGGCTCCTGAATTATCCCAACCCATGATGGAGCAGCAACCTTCTAATACTGAGCACACACCTCCCTGCCTGACAGTTATGATAGTAACCCTGTCAAGTATACTACCTTCCTCATTCATTCAGTGTGATTTATATATTTTCCTAAAACTAGAGGATTTTCCTATAGACTAAACTTGTGAAAGACTTATAATTGGCCAACTGATAAGGGAGATGAAAAAAGAAAAAAAGAAAAACTTCTTTTATAGAACTGCCCGGACATAGACAACGACACCAATTTCGGAACACTCTTGAAAGCTAACTTTTATAATACAGTAAAATACTGTAAGTAACTTCCACCTGTGAATTCTGTCACCTCCAGCAGGGTTACAGTTGGGCAGCATTACGGTGCTGACTTTCAATTGTTAAATCAGGAAGTAGGCTGAAATGAAAGGAGCTTAAATGACCCATCAGATGAAATATGTGACACATTCATTCATCAAGGCAGAACACCCAGAGACTTTAATCCAGGCTTACTTAGATATTGGCAGAAGACTTGCAGAATTACAGCAGAGTACCAACAGGAGAAACATGAGGTACAGAAAATGTTGTACCTATGGAGAAGTGGGACATTCTGCAAACAGGTACCCTAAACACTCCCGTTCTGTCTTATCAGGAAACAAGTTATCTTCTGCTATTCACATTAAGTATTAATATACCCTGCATAGCTTTCTTTGTGGGTGTTTAAAACCTCTCATAAAAATTATCTTGCAATTCTTTCAGTCCACAAAATATTAACTTGGAATTCAAGGGGCACTGAGGCTAAGCAGTATAATTTACCTTCTTGGTAGAGATAAGTTTAGAACCTTAAACCTTCAAATTCTGAGCTCAGTAGTTTAGCAACTATAGTACATCAGCTAATTTCAAACATTTCAATGTGTATTTAAAATGTTAATGTATAAAGTGTCTGTTAGCCTGTACCAGACAAGGCACCCAATTGTATTCTTATCATGCAAGTTTCCATTTGTTCCATTTTTATTTGAGTCAACCACAGATAGAGAATGGATAAAAATACGTTAAAATGTTTCTTGACTCTTATATGTTTGATGTAGTTATATGACTACAATAAGCTGAAGACACTCATCCTTATACCAAATTTGGAACATGCTACATCTAAAGTTTGTTTAAACTAACTGAAATAGTTCAGACATACCATCTTGGCCTCTTCAACTGTTGGGGTCTGCACATGTGCTCCTTCTCACAAGTATTTAGTAAATTCCAGCATTTGCTGAAAAGAGATTCTCACACCTCAGAATCAAGTAACTGTAAGTCAGGATGTTAAATCAGGATCTATAGATGATGATGATGATGATGATGATGATGATGATGATGATGATGATTTTAATCCATTCAATTGTGTCCAATTCTTGGAGACTGCCTGAACAGGTCCCTGCAGTTTTTTTGGCAAGGTTTTTCAGAAGTGGTTTGCCCTTGCCTCCTTCCTAGGGCTGAGAGAGAGTGACTGGACCAAAGTCACCCAGCTGGCTTCGTGCCTTAGGCGGGACTAGAACTCACGGTCTCACAGTTTCTAGCCGGATGCTTTAATCACTACACCAAACTGGCTCTCATTATTATTACTAAATAGATTATTAGATTGATATAACTTACCATTTTCTATTATGTGCTGCAAATACCCACATGGATGAACTCAAGTCTTTTTCAAGAAGCTTGGCTCCTGATGTTTACACAGACATCTGTTTGTAACTTTTTCAGCAACAATACAGAAGTGTTTGCCACTGCCTTTTTCCAAAATGGTGTTTTTGACATCCCAGTCTAACCAATAGCCCTGTTACTCCTTTGTGGTTTCCCACTGAAGTACAAATCAGATTGGACCCTACAAACTGTAGCTTCTGGGCTTAAAGAAAGGCTGGTCACATTATGCCACTTATACAGTAGATCTCTGGAAAGCAAAACTATTGAAGCTCTTTTTTGCTATGATTTATAGCTATAGAAATAATACTGTATCAGACAGTACAGTCAAGAAAAGAATAGTCTGTATACTTGCAGTTTTGTAAGTAATGTGAGTTCCATTGATTTCCTTGGAATTTCATTCAAAGCAAAGAATGTCTACAATTACAATTTTAGTGAAAACATTTCTATGGCATGCAAACTCTTTGGTTCCTTAACTGTGATATATTGAATAAACTCAGTTGCCTGGGTTTACCCAACACATTGAGCCACAACAATCCAGTCACATTTTAGCCTAGCTAATTGCACACATTTATGGTTATGAGACAAATATACCTCTTGTATATTAACTCTTCCTGATATATTACATATCTTGAAATATATGAGAGTTTATGATGAAGAGGTGAGAAAAAGCACTCTAGCATATTTAAAACTTTAGCAAATGGTACATTCATTTCCTCTAAGAATGAAATCAGAACCCCCCAAAAGACAGACAGACAGAGACAAACTTAAAAATGAATTTAAAATGTTACTCTGGTTTGTTTTCAAAGACACAGCTAAACAAATGTACCAAAGCCTCCTCTCAGGTTTTCCATTGCAGATGGGGCAATTATTCTCAGTAAGTAAAGTTCAGAGACCTTTGTAAGAAGAAACCGGCTTTGGGGGGAAATGAAAGTCCCAGGGGGCCTGAGTTTGAAGCATTTAGACAAATGAAGCTCACAGATTCCCCAGCCGTCACCTGTGCAGCTGGGTCTCATTTGTCTGCACCTGCTGTTGCATAGGAGATTTTCCCAAAGTTCTTTCCATGGCTTCTGCCTGCTGGCTGGTCATAAATAATACATTAGCATCTTCCAAAAGCTGTGTAGATAAGTCAAGTAATGTTAGCATTCACTCACTCTGATTTCTGGGATCTTCAAAGGTGCTATTTTTGCCTTAACATTCTTACTCTGTTAACAAAATCTCTTGCTTTTATGTCTACCATTCATTCATTCATTCATTCATTCATTCATTCATTCATTCATTCATTCATTTCTTTATTTTATTCTGGTACATTTTTACTCATAGAGAAGCCCAAAATCATCTTAAATTGACATAATAAACCCAACAATACTTTAAAAATAAATACAAATAAATAGGTTGCCTTTTTTAAGAGAGAGAATTAACAATCTAAAAGGCAGCTTGATCCCTGACTACTTACTATCCTATTATTACAGGAGGGTTTGGGATAACTCTTATGATACATTCAAGGCCAAAATCTATATTATGAGTGGGATCTGCTTTTCTATTAGGGCTATGCAGCAGTTTGGATTCCCAAAAGCAGCTTGGGAACACACGGGAACTGTGGAGAGTAAAGAGGATGACCTTGACGGAAATATGCAGGAGCCGTTACCTAGGCAAAAGGGGGTGGAACATTTTTTAAGTCCAGAACTATGAGATAATATTTGGAAGCAGCTCAGGCAGATGCCTCCATAATTCACTGAAATACAAGAGAGGAGAGTACAGTAGGTACTCAAGATTCAAGATTCTGTTATTGTAGCCAATCTCAATGAAAGTAGGCTTAGCCTTCTCTGATTTCCTGGTCTGACCTACCTAGCGGGGCTGACAGGAGCATGAATCCAGCCGCTGTCTGCAACAAATTAAAGCAGCCACAACTTTTCACTGAATGGTATAGCAGCTGGGGCTGCTCTAAAGAGCTACGGACAAATACTATATTAATGCTCCAAAGTGTTGGATTCATATTTGAAGCACTGCATAGTCCTGACTTCTATTTCTGTACAGTAGTTTTTTGGGGAGGTTCTCACCATTAGAAAGCAAATTCATTTCCTTTCTTCAGCTCTTTTCTTTTCTGGCTGGCTGTCAACATTCCAAGGATTCTATGCAAGGCCAATAGATTGTATCTGAAGAGCGTTTGTGTTGTTGCTATTCCTTCCAGGTGCACGTCTGTGTTTTAAGTGCATGTCTGAAACCTCAGAATTTTTAGTTGCTATGCTGATACTTCCTTTCTTCAACTGCATTTCTGTCATATGCACTGTTTGAATTCACAATGAGAGAGAGTGCTGTTTGGAAAGATCCTGCCATTATTGATTTTATCTATCTATCTATCTATCTATCTATCTATCTATCTATCTATCTATCTATCTATCATACTTATATCACCGCCCATCTCCCCCCACGGAGGGGACTCTGGGCGGTTTACACAAAGTTGACAATTAAAACATATAAAAGCATATAAAATACCGTACATAAATGTATATCTATATAAATTAATTAAATATATAAAACCCAAGAGGCTCTGACGTTAAGTTTAAAAGAACTCTATGGAGCAAGCCATCCCCAAGAGGAGCTATTACTCCTCCCATCCCAAGCTATACTGTATTGTACAGCTATACTGTAGTGTTCTTTATTTTTCCTTCAAAGTGGCCTACCACCAAATTCCCTGCAGTTATATTTTGAAGCTGCAAAATTGGAACAAAAATCGAGGGAAGAACAATATCCAGTTTTTGTGTGGATGTAGAGTAGCCATGTACAGTGGCTGAGACTGGGAAGGGGTTGGATTGGAAAAGGCTACTCATAATGGCTGCTGCAAGAAAATGTGTTGCATAAAGACAAACAAACCATGCCCAGTGATAACTATGAAATAGTTGCATATTCCTTTCTTTGTCCAAGCTTGCCTTAAGTCCAGTTGATATCATAAATTACATTTCATAAAAATAAATATTCAAGCTTTGAAGACAAATAACAAGGCAAGTAATACATTCTGCTTGGTGCCAGTTGATGGTGGGAGCAATAAACACATAATGACTGACATGTCTTAATATTTTCCATGATATACAGAGTTTAATAGAGATGGCAGGACAACCTTCTATCTCTTTGACTCTGCTGGATGTTCTTTAAGTTTCATGCCATCACAGTATTGTTGCAACAGAAGCCAAGACAATAAAACATACGCAGTTCTGCAGGCTAAACAATGACTTTCCACTAGGCAGCAAATGAGCCTCTTGTGCTCTGACTTAAGTCAGAATAGCGTGGAAGGTCTGTCCCGAGAAAGCCAAATAGCTTCAAGGGTGCACCCTACAAACTTAAGTATCTACAAAGTTAATTCTACATCAAATAATGTCCGATTTATGAAGGACTTTTATTCCTTCTCCGGTTTTTGAATGGCTTATTTGTGCCCTATTTCACAATTCCTATGCATGATTTATGTACACAACTTTTCACGTGTCACAGAAAATACGTTTACATTCAAGAATCTTACCATAAATGCTCACATGCATATAATTTGCTGAATGGCTATAGTTGTTGCAATGTTTTTTTTTCCTTAAAATGATGTGTGCATGTGAAGGGACTGAAGTGAACATAAAGTTACAGCTTGTTTCACTTTTGAGTATATAATCCAGGAAAGCCATCCTGTACGTGCAATGAATTCGCTATTATAGCACAATGGGAAAAGAACTGAACCCCTGCTGTACCTATTGGAGAATCCTCTTCCTTTGTAGCCCATTCTGAAACGGTATTAACAGTGGTGCTGACAGAACGGAGGAGCCCTGGGCAAGATATTCTCTGGGGACTTCATGGCGCATAACATTCATTTTCCTCCACCCTGCCTCTCATTTTCTGCTCTTCCTTGTTTTTGTCTCCTTCCTTCCTTCATTCCTCAAATCATACAATTCTAAGTGGCTTACAGCAGTGCTTTCCAAACTGCCACCGTTGGCGATACACCAATGTGTCCCAGAGGAACCAATCCAGTCTGCCTTGTGGTTCCAGTACAGTGTTCCAGAGGAACCAGTCCAGTCTGCTTTGCACTTCCAGTCCAGTGTCCCAGGGTAACCAGTCCAGTCTGCCTCGCAGTTCCAGTCCAGTGTTCCAGAGGAACCAGTCTAGTTCATCTTGAAGTTCCAGTCCAATGTCCCAGAGAATCCAGTCCAGTTATCCTGAGAATTCAGAAGAACCTCATCCCTGCTACCCTGCAACTCTAGTTCCAGAGGATTCAGACCAGCCTTGTCAGCATTGACCCCAGTAATCCAAGACCTAACCTTGAGTCTCCTAGTCAACCTTATCTACCTAGCAGCTTAATCCAGAACTGTTGTTCTACTTGTTGCTGAACTTTAGTTGTGTTACTGCATAGCTGCCTAACTCCATGCGCATCTAGTTGATCCAGTACTCTTCCGTTGTATTAATGTACTCATACTTGTAAATAGTTTTTATATAAATATACTCTATTTCTATAAAGTTCTGGTGGTCATAGTCTGAACAGAACACCTACCAAGAGAACCTGGCAAGGGATCCCACGATCTTCTAGCAGCATCCATGAAACTTCACTGAAAGGAATCCAGAAAATCTGCTTCCACCGGGACCTCTTGTATCTGCCAGCCTACCACCTTCTCAACAACATTCCCTAGAAAAGGATGGTTGGAGACAGAGCAATGATAGTCCACCATGACTAAATCAAGGGGTGGCTTCCTGATGATGGGACATACCACTTAACCCTCAGATGGGAAAATTCACCCCAAGAACCCTGTCTACTTCATAGAAATCCATAGGGTTAAATGAATCCCAAGTAACACTACAAGACATCACCACTACCAATTCCTCAGAGTCTGTCCAGCTGGCATCCAAATCTAAGCTATCGTGCCTGATTTGATATAAAAATGCTTGGCAAAAAGGTCACACCAGCCAGTTATAGATGATTATGATGTATCCGTCCCCAGAAGGGTCTGGATCAATTTAAAATGACACTAGATGGCATTCCACAGATGCAATCAGGGTGAAGAAAGAGCAACACTTTGCCATTCTTACCACCTTGTTTCAAGCTTGAAACTAGTTTCATTCTATGGCCAATTGTATTTGCTTCTTGTTCTTTGCCAGCATCACTTTGAAAAATGTGGGCCCATTGCAGAGCTGGGCTGCAGTTGCACCTGAAATGTTCCTTCTTCCAGAGGATCTCTAGTGGAAAAAGACAGGAGGTGATCTTGGGCCCTCTGGACTGTGAACACCCAGATTTAATGGTACCTGAAGATATTGATATTGACGACAGAACTGCCTGTGCTGGGCAAACAGTCTAATTAGAACAAATGCAAAATGCTCAATCAGGGAATAGGCATCAAAATAGAATGTTTTTACTGAAAACCCAAAAGAATGTTAAACCAGCAAGGCAGAGCCTAGTACTTTGGTGTACATTTCTGCCTGGGCTCATTGCTAATTGGATATTACAGCACTAGCTTAAATAGGTAAGCATTAACTTTAACTTGTGAACCAAGGTGCAATTAGTTGGGCATAAAGGCACACTGAAGAGATACTAATTACCTTCTAAAAGATGAATAGAATCAAGCCAGGGAAGCAGAAAATTACCTTTGTGGGAAATCAACTTAATAGTTTAAATGGGACGCTGCAGCAGCTGAATGCCTTCTTCCCACAAGCTACAATTTTTCTCAGATACTGCAAGCTGAGTCAAAGCCAGGGCTAGCGAAGAAATCTTATCCTCCAGGTCTCTCGGGCTGTTTTGTCTGGTAGTGCTTTCTCACTCTTTCTGGCTACCTGCAATTGACATACAGTAGAACGTGCAAACTGGCAAATGTATGAAGTCAGCCTCCAGGGAACCAAAAATGCAAGCCAGCCAAGACCTTCTAGATCTAATGGAATCTTACCCTAAACACCTGTGTTTAGAAACAGATGTTACTGTTGCTAATAACCATTCCTGGAAGGTTCAGTAAATGGGTAGTGAAGATCAGGTATAAGATATGTTAGGGTTGGTCGGTTTTATCTTGGTTCCTATGTTGTTATTTATTGTTTTTATGATGTTTTCAATCTTGTTTTTTATTTTCTGCTAGCTGCCCAGAATTATATGTTTGAGATGGGCAGCCATACGCATTGAATAAGTAAATAAGTAAATTAAATAAAATTTAAAAGTATCTGTAGAAAGGATGAATACAGTGACTGGAGCTTTTGATACAAAGCTGAACTAAGAGGACAATCCAAATTACATTTCTGTTAATTTGAAAGGGAGTCATGCCCAGATAAATGTTTTTCCCTCTAAACAAGGCAAAAAATCCCAGACACTGATACTTCATTAAAAGTAATTTCATTCTTAAATATTATGCATCTGAACAAAGGTCTCATTATACACTAATGCTCAACCCACATGACTTTTCTGTGAAAAACCCAGCTGATCAAGCAATTTACTGTTTCCTGTTTAAATTACCTTTGCTTACAAATACAGTCTCTTTATTTCTATGAATTAGGATGACCATACGTCCCGTTTTGAATGGGACTGTCCTGTTATTTCACAATTTCTGGAGCGTCCCGTTGTTATAGTAAAAAACTCAATTTTGTCCTGTTTTTGAAAGCTTCCCAGTGAAGCACGCATGTGCATGCCCGCACGCCCGCACGCCCCCCCTGCAAGCCTGCACCCCCCCGCTGCCCTGCACCCCCCGCGTGTGCCCGCCCCCACGTGCCCCCCCGCACATGCCTGCCCCCGCACACCCACTTTGTCAGGCGACATTTTTGCCTGAAGGAAATATGGTCAGCCTACTATGAATGGAACTTGTTTCATTTTAGGTTATGTATTGAGCTCTGTGCTTTTGCAGACATCATCTAAGGAAAGGTTTACTCTGCTGTGATAGAGACATTGAAGTCTCTGTTGATTGATAAAAACAAATGATGTTACAGCAATATATAATTTGAAACTATACATTTATAAATGTATACTTTGCTGTTAAATATGCTTGAGTGAAACCAGAAAATCAATTCAACATTGTAGCTTTAGCTGTTAGAGACTTCTTGTTAGATATTTTTATTAGATATTTTTATAATTATTATAGTTTTTTGTTTAAATAATTTTAATTTTACATAGTGTTTTAATTGTCATTAAAATAATTAGGAATTGCGCATATACATTAATAATGGTCATACTAATTATATCAGCAGTTTACTTCTCCTACATCAACATTTTCAAAACATCAATATCTAAGGCAGGGCTTTCCAAACTGTGTGTCGCAACACAATACTGTGTCGCCTGGGGGCCCCAAGTGGGTCACGTGACAACCCGGAAGCACCGGCGGTGCTTCCGGGTTGCTGCATGGCGGTAGGAGCTGCCCCTTCAAAAGGGCAGGCTCCGGGGACCCCGAAAATGCCCTCGGTTCCGGCAGGGAAGTGAAAAGCCTCCCTGCGCGTATACGCACCCTGCCAAGCTTTCCGCTACTCAGCTGATGCGCGGGGAGAATTTCCACCCCAGCCATCGGCTGTGCCGGCAGCGTGCACGCGGGCGGGGAGGCTTTTTGCCTCCCTGCCGGAACCGAGGGCATTTTCGGGGTCCCCGGAGCCTGCCCTTTTGAAGTGGCAGTGGCAGCAGCGGAAAGGGCAGGCTCCGGGGACCCCGAAAATGCCCTCGGTTCCAGCAGGGAGGCGAAAAGCCTCCCCGCGTGTGCACACACACGCTGCCAAGCTTTCTGCTGCTCAGCTGATGCGCGGGGAGAATTTCCATCCCAGCCATCAGCTGTGCCAGCAGCATGCATGCGGGCTGCTGGAACCGAGGGCATTTTCGGGGTTCCAGAGCCTGCCCTTTTGAAGGGGCTACCACTGCGGCAACCCAGAAGCACCGCCGCCGGCACTTCCGGTTTTTGCCCGGCACTGGCCCCGGCACTTCCGGGTTTTTGTGGGCCAGCCATTGGTGTGTCGCCAACGGCAAAAGTTTGGAAAGCCCTGATCTAAGGAATCCAAATGTGATGTAGAAATACATCAAATGTATTGATAGGTTGATTAAAAGCAGTCTCCAAGGAGGACAATTTAGAACAATTTGACTGCCGGGCTGCTAATAGTTATGGAAATGCCTGTATTCCTAAATGAGGGATAGCACAGGGATAGTTAGAATCCCATCTAGGCAATGAGGGAGAAAGGGAACTAATCTTGTGGTGCAAACACAAGAACGTTGTTTGCAGCTGTATTTAACAGAGGAAGGGAAGGAGTAGAAGATGCTGACCATTACATTTGTTTTAAACTTGACTAGAGCTTCAGTGTTTTTATTCAGAAGCCACACTTCTGAGTCATTTGATGGAATTTCCTTTCTGGAATGCTAAGTGTATACCCAGAAATCAAGTTATACTAATAAAAGGGGAATACAGATTCATGCAAAGCTGTTTAGATCTAGCATGCTGGTTTTCAGATTTGTAATGAACATTCAGGATTGTGTAAGGAACATCAACATCCATGTTAACTATTACTTTTGAGGCAAACAATGATAAATATGTATAGTCGAAGGCTTTCACGGCCGGAATCCGATGGTTGTTGTGGGTTTTCCGGGCTGTGTGGCCGTGTTCTGGCAGATTTGGTTCCTTATTCCATGTTCCTCTGCCAGAACACGGCCACACAGCCCGGAAAACCCACAACAACCAATGATAAATATATTGCTTTCAAATTATTCTAAAAATCCATAGTGTTGGTGGAAGATCAATTTACAAAGAAAACACCAATTGCTGAAACTTTAATTCCTATTCAAGAGGAGTCTGGTGGCTTCTTTTCAGACTAACAAATTTTGTTTTTATTAATTTTTATTAAAGAATTTTTTGCAAAGTTAAAACAATACAGATTTAAAGAAAAAAGAAAATAAAGAAAAGTAAAAGAAAAGTGATAAGTAAATAGAAAAGAAATGAAAGAAAAAGAAAGAAAGAAAGAAAGAAAGAAAGAAAGAAAGAAAGAAAGAAAGAAAGAAAGAAAGAAAGAAAGAAAGAAGTGGCTTCTGATCTTCTTGATAGAAATTATAAATGCATTTATATTTTATCCTCTCTCTCTAAGATTATGTCAGGGCTCCCTTCTTTCCATATTCTACTCTTTCTAATCATGAAACCATAAATCACAAGTTCATTTTTTTCCATTTTCAGCAAAAAGTCCATAAAGGGTTTCCAGTCACTAACAAATGTAGTTTATTTCTACTACAAGTCAGACTAACACATTTTGTTAAAAGGAATAAGCTTCTGTCAACAACAGTTCACAGTACATGCATTGAATGAACTGTTGACGACAAAAGCATATTCCTTTTAAAAAATGTGTTAGTCTGAAAAGAAGCCACCACATTCCTGTTGATTTTTGGTTACTATAGATTAACACAACTCTCCTCCTACAATGTCACCAATTCCTATTTTGAGCACCATCACACACAGGGAGCCACTGCAAACAAAACTGTGGGCACTGAACCGATGTCAGTCCATAAGTGATTTTGGCACTGACCTGGGATGTGAGCAGATTTGTCCTTTCCCTTTTCCCCCAAGCGTGCAGTATTATCTTGGCTCTCTTCTTACAGAAATTGCCCTTTGCCGCTGGAAATTAAATGGCTCAGCTGGCAGAAAAGCAAAACCAATATTGACATTTTGATGGAACAGATAGAAAATGAGCTGGTTTCAGAAGCTGTCAACAATTAGGAACAGACTGTGCTGGGTAAATCCCAGAACAAAGATTCATGCCCTGATCCTTCTTCAACCATTGTAGCATCATATTCACCAACCTGGGCAAGTATAGTCTTCTACAACCAGAGATATTAAACTATAACTTCTATCATCCCCACCTAGGTCTGACAAGGAATAAACACACTTAAGTTAGGAATAGGCAATGTGGCATTCTCTGCCCACTGAATTCCTTTGCTTTTTATTCTGTTAGTTAAAAAATAAATAAATGGGAACCTGGCATTCTGAAAGCAAAGTGCCAATCTCTAAAACTACCTTTATGTATAAAAATGGCTCTGGGTTCCACATTTCATCATCATCATTATTATTATTATTATTATTATTATTATTATTATTATTATTATTATATACACAACAATGTGAAATCACAGCTGCCAGTTCTTTAGCTGGTGTTGGCCTTCAATCGCATCAAGTTCTTCCCAAGAACCAAGGATGTCATAATGTATCGGCGTAGTATATGTGCGGATCCAAGCAATGTGGCCTTTTGTAATTGACAGATGGAAATTTTGTCAATGTGCAGTTTTTCTAAGTGCTGTCCAAGGTTTTTTGGTATGGCTCCCAATGTGCCGATAACCACTGGGACCACTGCAGCCAGTTTATGCCATAATCTTTCAACTTCGATTTTCAGATCTTGATACTGTACTTTGTGATCTTCTCCAATTCTTTGTCTTCTATCCTACTATCCCCTGGTATTGCCACATCAATTATCCACACTTCCTTCTTTTCAGCCAGTTAAATCTGGTGTGTTATGAACCAAGACTTTATCAGTTTGTATTCGGAAATCCCACAATATTTTAACCTGCTCATTTTTGACCACTTTTTCAACTATATGTTCCCACCAATTTTTCATTACTGGCACATGGTAATTTTTACAGATGCTCCAGTGAATCATTTTGCTGACTGTGTTGTCATTGTTTATAATCAGTTTGTGTGATCTTCTTGCACGAGCTAAGTATATGATCCACTGTTTCTTCTGCTTCTTTGCACAATCTGCACTTTGAATCATTTGATGATGATTTTTCAATTCTGGCCTTGATTGCATTAGTTTGAATAGCTTGCTCTTGAGCAGCCAAACTCAAGCTTTCAGTTTCTTTTTTTAATGTTCCAGTTGTAAGCCATTGCCAGGTTTTATCTTTATCCACCTTCCCCTCAATCTTTTGTAGAAATTGACCATGTAATGCTTTTCCTTGCCAGCATTCTGTTTGTGTTTTTATTACATTATTTTGATATTCATGTTTTATTATTATTATTATTATTATTATTATTATTATTATTATTTTGAATTTATTAGCTGCCCAAATGCAATGGACTCTGGACATGGGTACCATAAGCATTCTTAGAAAATAAAAATAGTAGGTGGCTGCCGCTCAGTGTTTAGTTTGGAAGCATGTCCAGAAAAAAAATGACTCCGATGATAGAGAAGATCTTGAGTGATAGTGAGGAGCAACGGCACCCCTTGGCCTTCTAGCAGGTGGGTGCTGTGACATTAAAAATGCCTGCCTTGCTCCCCTCATGGCATGGGTAACCATGGCGAGGGACAAAGGATGAGACATGCATGACAATAAAAGGTAAAGGTAAAGGTTCCCCCCGCACATTTGTGCAGTCGTGTCCGACTCTAGGGGCCGGTGCCCATCTCCGTTTGTTAGCCGAAGAGCCAGCATTGTCCAAAGACGCTTCCACGGTCATGTGGCCGAAGTGGTACCCATTCATCTACTTGCATTTGCATGCTTTCAAATTGCTAGGCTGGCAAGAGCTGGGGCGAGTGCGGGAGCTCACTCCGTCACGTGGGGCTAGGGATTTGAACTTTGAAAGTGTTTCAAAGTGTTCCATGTTTGAAAAACAGGCTTTGGAATCGGCACCCATTACACCAACAGTCTGGTTCCGGTTCGTGGATGACACCTTCGCAATTTGGAGTCATACTGAAGAAGAACTGGAGAAATTTTTGGACCACCTAAACGGCATCCACCCCAATATACGATTCACTATGGAAAAAGAAACTGACGGCAAACTTCCATTTTTAGATACGCTGGTCATACGCAAACCGGACCTCAAACTAGGACACAAGGTATACAGAAAACCCACCCATACGGACCGGTATCTACACAAAAGTTCCAATCACCACCCACGACAAAAGAGAGGCATGATCAAAACCTTGGTGGATCGTGCTAATCAAAACTGTGAAACCCAATTTCTCAACAATGAACTTAACCATCTGAATTGGGTCCTACAGGCGAATGGCTATTCCAAGAATGAAATAAAAAGAGCCATCAAACCAAGAAAACAACATCCAACTGAAGAAAAACAGCCCCACACAAAGTATTCCTGCACTACATCAAAGGAGTCACTGACCGCATGGGAAAACTGATGGAAAAACACAACTTTCAAACAGTCTTCAGACCCACCAGAAAAATACAACAAATGCTAAAATCAGCTAAAGACAAAAGGGACCCCCGCACCGCTGCAGGAGTATACCGCATACCATGCAGCTGCGGACAAGTATACATCGGAACCACAAAACGAAGCATTCACACCAGGATAAAAGAACATGAAAGACACTGCAGACTACAGCAACCGGAAAAATCTTCAGTAGCTGAACATGCTCTCAAGCAAACAGGACACAAAATCCTATTTGAAAACACAGAAATACTGGACAACACCAAAAGCCACTACACCAGATTATACAGAGAAGCCATTGAAATTCACAAACACCAGCACAGTTACAATAAAAAAGAAGAAAGTTTAAAAATTAGCAAAACCTGGCTACCAGTCCTGAAAAACACAGCCTGCAAAAGGTCAACGAACTCAGTCCAACCACCAGGTCATGGGAATACTTCTCACAATGAACATGCTAATCACGCTCATCAGCCACTCGTTAACATTTCAACACAACAAAAAACCCCACCTAATCTCCTATAATTTAGCTCTATAAATAGAACATTGCCACTCTACCTGGGCACAGAGATTTTGCTTCTATCTGTGCTCCTGCCCTCTGAAGATGCTGGCCACAGATGCTGGCGAAACGTTAGGAACCACAACTTCCAGAACACGGCCACACAGCCCGGAAGACCCACAACAGCCATCGAACTCCGGCCGTGAAAGCCTTCGACAATACAATGCTATAAGACTTCAGTGGGAATCATTATACATAGGATGGTCCAGAAAGACTTTAAAATGTAGGGATCTTGGATCTTTTTTTTCCCTTTTGCACAATTTTCTCATCAGACACCCATCAATACCACTATTGTTTTTATGTCTTTTGTTATATGAGGGGGAAGTGGGGAAAATTTTAAGGAGGACATTTGTTTTTGCATACATTAAAGCATATATACATATTCTATATGCTTTTGAAATGACATACATAGGCTACATTTATCCTTAACAACTGAGTTTTAGAAAGGTGCATTCCCTTTATAAATAAAAAAACCTCCTCTGTAAAGCTTTTCGAAGAAATATGCAGCCAACATGAGTGTTTCTCTCACATTGTGTTGTGCCACTCAATGTCCAAAGAAATAGATATCTTGGCTTTGAAGTACAAATATAATTTTTACCTCTTGTCTATTTGTAAACCTCCTACTGTCTAAAATTTAGACAAAAGACAGAGAACAACTTTCTTCCTTCTGCTTACTTTTCTAAAGACCTTATATTAAAATAAATGACCAACAGAAGGTTCAACGTCAGACAAGCTTGTAATGTTAACTTGGGGGATGTCTGAGCAAAGATTAATGATAAAATGTGATATTTCCAGCAGGAAGCATAGTTATTAGGAAGCATATAGTTCTTTGCTGCTCTGCAAAGTTATACATATCTTATTTTTATTATTTATTATTTCAATTTATTCCCCGCCCATCTCCCATACAAGGGACTCTGGGCAGGTTACAATAATCAAAGGTTAAAAACTATACAATAAAAGTCTCTAAAAAATACAATATAAATAGATAAAATTCAAGATGGATAGGGATCGTAGCGTAGATCGTATTGCTACGGGGCTAGCCAACCCCAGGAAGCACTACCGCCTCTGTTGTCCCAGGCCTGGTGGCAGAGCCAGGTCTTAAGGGCCTTCCGAAAGGCCAGGAGTGAAGGGGCCAGTCTCACCTCCGGGGGCAAGATGTTCCATAAGGCGGGCACTATCGCAGAGAAGGCACACCTCCTGGACCCCGCTAGATGGAATTCTCTTGTTGAGGGGGTCCAGAGCATGCCCTCCCTGCATGCACGGGTGGGGCGGGCCGACATTATCGGGACGAGACGGTTCCTCAGGTATCCTGGCCCTATGCCATTTAGGGCTTTAAAGGTAATCACCAACACCTTGAATTGGACCCGGAAGCAAACTGGTAACCAATGTAGCTCGCGAAGCTGAGGTGTTACATGAGCCGATCTCCTGGCACCCATAACTGCTCGCGCCGCCGCATTCTGAACCAGCTGAAGCTTCCGGATACTCTTCAAGGGTAGCCCCATGTAGAGCGCATTACAGTAGTCTATATGGGAGATGACAAGGGCATGAGTGACTGATCGGAGGGCCTCCTGATCCAGGAAAGGGTGTAACTGGTGCACAACTCGCAGTTGTGCAAAGGCCCTCCTGGCCACGACTGCCACCTGCTCTTCGAGCAGGAGTCGCGAGTCCAGGAGGACCCCCAGGTTCCTCACTGGATCCGAGTGATGTAGTGCAACCCCACCCAGAACCAAAGATGATAACTTCCCGGATTTAGGGGGGCCATCAATCCACAGCCACTCCATCTTACCAGGGTTCAGTTGAAGCTTGTTGTTCCCCATCCAGACCCCCACAGCCTCCAGACACTGAGATAAGGCATCGACCGCATCACCTACTTCACCCGGGATGGAGATGTATAACTGGGTATCATCAGCTTATTTATTTATTTATTTATTTATTTATTTATTTATTTATTTATTTATTTATTTATATTTCTAACTTATATCACCGCCCATCTCCCCCCATTTCCGGAGGGGACTCTGGGCAGTTTACACAAAGCCAGCAATTAAAACATATAAAAATTTATAAAATACAATACATAAATTAATTAAATATATAAGACCCAAGAGGCTCTGATGTTAGGTTTTAAAAGAACTCTATGGAGCTCTCAATCACTCTATATTGGTGATACCTCATCCCGTAGTGACGGATGATCTCACCCAGTGGCTTCATGTAGATGTTGAATAGGAGAGGAGAGATAACCAACCCCTGCGGCACCCCACAAGTCAGGGGTCGCGGGTCAGCTCTCTCCTCCCCTATCAATACCGACTGGGAATGGCCCTGGAGGAAGGAGGCAAACCAGCGCAGAACTACGCCGCCCACCCCCAACTCTCCGAGCCGTCCCAAAAGTATACTGTGGTCGACGGTATCGAAAGCCGCTGAGAGATCTAAGAGAGCCAGGATGGACGCACTCCCTCCATCCCGCTCTCGCCAGAGATCATCCAATGCGGTCTCTGTCCCATATCCCGGCCTGAAACCTGACTGGAAGGGGTCTAGATAATCCGTTTCATCCAGAATTCTCTGGAGTTGCCACGCCACCACCTTCTCAACCACCTTTCCCAAAAAGGGAAGGTGGGAGACTGGGCGAAAATTGCACAGGATAGTAGGGTCCAGGGATGGCTTCTTGAGGAGGGGGTGCACCAGCGCCTCCTTGAAGGCTGCCGGGAACACTCCCTCACTCAAGGACAATTTAATCATCGCCTGGACCCAACCACATGACACATCACTGGCTGATTTCACCAGCCAGGAGGGACATGGGTCAAGTTGGCATGTGGTGGCGTTCACAGTCCAGAGGATCCTGTCTACTTCATCAGGCCCAACAGGATCAAACAAATCTTAGATCATGGCTCTGATTTTACTCACACACAGCCATCCCCTCCCAATACCAATCTTCCCCCTTAGTCACATGATGTGGTCTTCTTCCCATCCCCAAGCATGAGTGAAACAGTCTTCAGTCTCCATTATGTGTCCCAGTTTAAAGTACTGTAGTATTTTCCCCCTTAGGCTGACACCACCCCACCATTGCTACAAGGTATGTATTTTGCCACCCATTATCTTGGAGGTGATGTGGGTATGATTGGAGGCATGTGTTGGGAGTGTTGGAAGGTGTAGGCAATCTCTATCTCTTCTGGTCAGCCTCCCTTCAGTCATTTGTCTCCCTCTTCATAACTGTCACCTTCACCTTCCTCTGGTTTTGTCACCAACTTTTTTTCAGGAGGTAGAGGAGAGAAGAGCACAAGAGAGGTTGTGTTTGCACTATTCTGTTTTAACAAAATGTAGCATTATTCCAGTATGCAGGAGACTTGATTTGGCCTGATTGCAATCTCCAGAAAAGAATGAGGAATATTTAACTGAGCTTTGGTTATTCACCAGTTTCACTGTATTTGTCAGTTTAAATCACACTTCCCCACCCCATCTTGTGAAATAAGAGACATGATTGCCAGCAGTAAATCAGTTTCAGTGATCCTGATCTACAAGGAACTAGCTCTACAAGGAACTAGCTAGTTGCACCATCATGGCAGGGTCTGACTCCCTGCTTTCTGTTGGAAAATTACTGTGGCAATTTCCAGTTTAATTTGCACCCAGCACACTCCCAGACAATCCCTATATCCAGATCAGAGCAGGCATACACACCACTTAGTTCAGCTGGCAAAAATATAGCTTGATGTTTATTGGTTAAACTTCAGCAAACATCAAAAACATTTAATTGGTAGAATAGGACAAAAGGCAGGCAAAAGCAGGGAGAGAGGGAGACATGAACAACAGGCAATAAGACAGCTAGTCTGATGTAATGGTTGTTGCCAGACTAGAATCCAGGAGACCATTGAGCATGAAAACCAATTAGGTGACTTTGGGCCAGTCATTCTCTCTCAGTCCAACCTACCTCACTGGGTGTTTGTTGTGGGAAAAAGAGGAGGGGAAAAGAGGAGGCAGGAGCATTATGTACACTGCCTTGAGTAGTACAAATAAAGGCAAGACATAAATTTAATAATCATGAAATAAATTTTACATTATCTATATACCGATATCAAAGGACACAGAACTTTCCAGAGCCCACTGGAAACAATGCTATGGATAATTAGCATGGACAGTCCCAAAGGGAGTGGCCTTTGGTTATTTCAGCTTTAACCTTTTTATGTACATAACAGCAACAGAGCAAGTAGGACACCAGTTGATACTACTATTCTGCATCATTAAAAAAACAATTTAGTTGTGTATGGGAGTATCCAACACTCTCTGGAGCTATTTATCTCCTGGTTTCTTTAAAATATCATTTTTGTTTCACTTCATTGGGAGATGCCCAAAATGTGATATGGGAGGAGGGATGAACAAACCACTCTACAGAAGGTTTGTGACAGATTTCCAAAGTCAGACACAGCCCATTCCTCTTGCAGTGGCCTAAGTGGTGAATGTTTCCTCCATGGGCAGAAGCAAAAAACTGGAGGAGAAAACAGTTCATCTTGCCTAGAACAACCAGCATACTCACCAATCATATAGTCAACAGTGACCTGCAATGGATGTGGTAGAAACAGCTTAGGCCAGCCTTTCTCAACCCTTTGATCCTGAAGGAACCCTTGAAATATTTTTCAGGCCTCGGGGAACCCCTGCACATTCAGGCTCAAATCTCGGCCAGAAGTTACAAAATTATTATATTTGTTTTATGTGTAGGCTGGTATATATGCATTAACAGTGTTCTTAAACTAGAAATAAAGAATGAAACTTACTTCTTTAATGTGAAGTTGCCCAAATTTGAAATAATTTTTAAATAAATTGTGATCTCCCAGGGAACCCCTACTGACCTCTCATGGAACCCCACAGATCCACGGAACCCTGGCTGAGAAACCCCTGGCTTAGGCACTGGCCACTGACATAGCAAATTAAATGCTTATTGTTAGAGTGGGGAAAAGCCCAATTGAAATTAATAGATTTCATCTTGTTGGAGTCCAATGTCTTTATGTTTTTCAGCTTTTTTAATAAGTGACCTGGATGAAGAAGATTACTTGGCACTCACATCAAATTGGGATAGATACCTTAGGACAGAAATTGTTAAACTGACCTGTAAGCTTTTATTAGAGTGGCTCATGGAAAGATGGTGGAATAACTGAGGATACTAACATTTGGCCCTAGACTTTATCTTTACTATGAAGATCAAGAACATTTTGATCAGGCCTGGATTATTGAACCGATTAAAATGATCTGGGCTGAAAACCTATAATTTTAATAATGTGACATTGATGTTATCTCATTTCTTCTCTAAAAATTTACCAGAGCTTCTCAATAGTTTGGTCTAGGCTCATGATTTTCTAAATAAGAAAAAAAATATAAAATGTTATTTATGTGATTAGATTTGTAGGGAAAAGTCTTACGTGATGTATTTTGGCTAATAACTTTCATTCAGCTCCCACATTAGATATAAAAAGCTATAGGATTCTTGAACAAACAGTATCAGGCTCTCATGGCTGTCTATTCAAACTGCTCATCATTATCACTGTTACCTCTGCTGTTAGTTGCTGTCTGAATGCAATAATTCAACCCTCTGAATCTGTATAATTTGGCAAATTTCTTATCAAGGGATTCTTCTTCAATAGCTTCTATTTTCATAGATTACCAACAATAAAGAAAGTAGAATTTTTTAGTATTTCAAATCTCTAACGGAACTCACTGTGCAAAAACTTCTGAATTTCCTTGTTTGAAATTCAACAGGCCCTGTTACTACAGAAGTAACAGCCATGCCAGCTAATATTATCTAATTATGTACAACAACCCCCCCCCAAAGTTAAAGATGCTTTTCATAAAAAATAAATCAAAATATAAAGAAGTCTAGCATCCAAAGCCTTGCACCATTTCTTTGGAATTTGACAGGCTTCATCACATCAACCTGGAGGTGACAGACTCAACCATGGGGGAGCTGGGGATGGTGACGGCTGACAGGAAGCTCTGGCGTGGGCTGGTCCATGAAGTCACCAAGAGTCGGAAGCGACTGAACGAATAAACAACAACAATCACGTCAACATCATGTTCTGAGAGTTCTGTCCAATTATGGTAAAAACTAAAAATATTACAGCTGTTTATGGATTTCCCATGATCAGTCTTTTCCAACAGGGTTAGCATTAGGGTTAGTTGTTCCTAGAACAACTTGTTGGCTAGGAATTTCTTAGAGTTGCTGGCTGAATAATACTTGGGGTACACCAAGTTGGGGAAAGCTTTCCTATGTTGGCTGGGAGCTAAAGTTACAGCAGCAGCTGGCTTCTTCAGTTTTTATTTAGCGTTTTCAGGCTTAAAGCTTCGATTTAAAGGTTTTAAATTGAAAATTCGTTAAGCTTAGAATTCTACCACTTTCCCCCATTAATAAATCTTGCTAAAGAGAATTCTGTGAATTTGTGCTTGGGAAAAATATTTTCAGTTCAGGCAGCTGCTGACAGCCTGATATAATGCATGCTTTCCTTCCATCACTTAATGCTCTTATTGGATTCCGAAGCCAATCTTCAACTCCATATTTGCACAAAACATTCCATAATTCTAGTTTATTCACTTTATCATATGCCTTCTATCAACAAATCAACAAATGTACATTTATTTTCCTCACATTTCTCATTGACCTGCTGAAGAGAAAAACTGTGGTCTGACCAAAACAAGGAACAGATGGACACTGTATCTGCCATTCAAAAAAGAATCTCTTTGACTGTATATAGAATGGGTGGGTGAAAATGATGCAAGACATGTGAACATTGTTTACATAATTTTTCTACAGTAAAAAATTGATCTGACATTATCTGAAGTTCCTGGGTTCTTATGAGCCTGTTTAACTGGATTCAGCCCAGCTTTTTACAGAAAGTTTTTTTAATCTCTAAAGCTTGTTCATTCAGATTGTTGCATAATTTCTCCTGAAACTGATTTATGCTTCGTCCATTATCATTATTCACTGAGTGTAATATGAAACCAACAAGTGGCTTCCCCATTACTTTTGTACAATAGTAGCCTAGATGACACCCAGTCATACTTTTTGACATACATTTCAGTCTTTAATTCACAACTGATTAAGTGCCATCAAGCCATTGTTGACTCTTAGCGACCACATGGATTTTCTCCATGATGATCTGTCCCTGATCCTTCAGGTCTTCCAGTGGCTCACCCATCACCACTGCAACTGAATCCATCCACCTTGCTGCTGGTCATCCTCTTCTTCTCTTTCCTTCTACCTTTCCCAGCATTTAGAGCCTTTTCCAGAGATATGGGTCTTCACATAATGTGTCTGAAATAGTGATATTATATGAAACTGAAAGTTGGATTTTGAAGCAGCAGGATAGGAAAAGTATTGATGCTTTTGAACTTTGGTGTTGGAGAAGACGCCTGAGAATACCATAGACAACCAAGAAAACAAAAAAATGGATCATCAAACAAATCAACTCAGAGTTCTCAAATTTGAGCCTGGTCATTTGTGGCTCATGTGAGAACTCTGGGTTGATTTGTTTGATGATCCATTTTTTTTGTTTTCTTGGTTGTCTACGGTATTCTCAGGAGTCTTCTCCAACACCAAAGTTCAAAAGCGTCAGTAATCTTCCTACCTTGCTGCTTCAAAATCCAACTTTCAGTTCCATAGAGTATCACAGGGAGCACCATGGCTTGCACAATTCTGATCTTTGTAGGTATACTGTAGATACATCATGGCCTTTAAATATTTTTTCTAAGGCCTTAACGGCTGTTCTACCAAGTACTAGTCAGCAGCGTATTTCTTGACTGCTTGTTCCTTTACTGTTGATAGTTGATCATATAAAGCAGAAGCTATCTTCTACTTCAATATCTTCATTGTCAATTCTCAGGCTGGTTGTTCTACCTGTTATCATTAGTTTGATCGTCTTTATATTTAATTTAATTTTAGTCACATTTTTTACTTTTATTACTAGAGCTTGCAGATCATTTGCATTTCCAGCTATCAGGATAATGTCATCGGCATAGTGTAGGTTATTGATGTTTTTTCCTCCAGTTTTAAAAACACACTCATCTTCTTCCAATCTAGCTTATCTTAATATATATTCAGCATATATCCACAATTAAAACTATACTATACTATACTATGATGTACTGTAGTGTACTGTACTTTCATTTCCCTACATATTCATCAAATCCATGTGAGCATAGCACATCTCTGCTATTTATTAAAGCAGCTACCAGACACTGCTGAAAAAGGTGCCACTGTTTCAAGAGTCACATTTACATTAATTCGTTGATTCCTTAAAGCAGATATATATCAGTATGTCTAAATATATCAGACGTAACATTTACTTTCCTTCTGATATATAATATATATGCACCCTTGACTTTTGGAATCATGAAGTTAACACAGACATGTAGTCTAAAAGAAAGAGGGATGTGCGGATATTCCTATAGAGCAGCAGTTCTCAGCCAGGGGCCACATGGCTCCCTGGGGGCCTTAGAATATTTCAAAGGGGCCACAGGTGAAAAACATGTAACAGGGGGGCACAGCATGTGCCGAGGGGGGCACAGAAAAGCAAAGTGTATTATACTGCAAATACTGTCTTATTGATGCCAGAAAACACACCAGTTACTGTCCCGTGTCTGTATCTGGTAATGGGACCTGGACAGAGGGGCCACAGGAGAAAAACAAGGTCAGAAGGGGGCTATGGGCAAAAGTTGAGAAACACTGCTATAGAAGAACAATATTATATTTGAAAGAAGATTCTTCACCTGTGGCAATGTACACATTATACCCAGAAATAATATTAGCCTTTAAAGTATTCAATGGGTGATAATGAAATGGTACTAGCTGTGGACATACTCCTGAACATGCAGTGGCAACCCCAGTAAAAACAATAGTGAAGTAAAGCAGGGTGGGGAAAGTATTTTTATCTGTGTCAGAAGCATTATCCCCAGTTTAGATGCATTTCACACAAATCTCTCTCTGAAATAAGCTTATGACACAGCGAGTAGAATAGAATTGGGATGGTACTCATTTGTGATCTGAGTTACAGGTGCATCCTTCTATGCTTTCCATAAGACCTAGAAATGCATATTGAAACACCTAAAAAGATAAGTTGCAATAATGGAGGAATCCCCTCAAGTATCTGGGAAGCTTGGAATCTGGCAAATGCTCAGCTACTTTTAAGGCAAGTAGGAAGACACTTTGGCATCCCTTGTTTCTTACTGATTTTGATGAGGTTAAGTTTTATCAGCACAGTAGCAATTTCTTGGCACCTGGCTCACAATTACAATGTTGCAGCATCCTGCGATCATGTGATTGCCATTTGTGGCCTTCTTTGCCAGCTTCCTACAAGTAAAGTCAATGGAGATCACAAATGGTGTCCATGTGACATCCTCACTTAACGACGACACATTGCTTAACAATGACAAGCAGAAATGCCAAACAAAGTTAGAAATGTGGCAGAAACTGTGTAACTGTTGATCTGGACCCCTGCAACGACTGCTTGACTAGGGCAGCTGCTTTCCTTTAGCTAGGAGAGGGAAGAAATATGCAGGTCTTTTGGACATTTATGGAATTAGTTTCTATTTTTATATTTAAAATTGGCCTATCTTTGGATCGGCTGACCTTTATCTCCTGAAATGGAATTGAATGCCACAGAGGAATCATTATTCTAGGCAGCATGAAGATCATGACTTAGCTTTTCAGAAAGGAAAAAAGAGAACACATTATTTCAGATCATGTCAAAGCTACACACTACATTAAATTTGTAAAGAAAATCTTTCATGAGAGGAATAGGAAAATATTTTATAAGGAAGTTTTACAAGTAATGGTAAGCTATTTATTAAGTGCAGATGCATATGTGTGTGCCTGGGTTTGTTTTCCTAGAAATGTACATCTTAACTCAAGAAGCTAGAACCTCCTCTCCATTTTACAGTTGTGTTTAAATTATATGTGGCTCCCTTTGGAACAAGTCCATGGAATCCTTCCAAGATTCTAATTACCCCAGTGCACTTAATACCTATTTAGCAATATACAAGGTTACTAACACACTATTATCACATTTTTCTAGCAAGCTTCCTGGTATCATCTCTTATCACCTTCCTGATTGATAATTGCTTGTGGCAAAGCAGCTAATTAATCACCAGCTGAAATGCCCTTATTAAGGGCCATTGGAGAAGACAACTGTGAAGTATGAAGTCAGGGTCAGCACGAAAACAAGAATCTCAGAAAGGTAGCTTCCTGTGCCTTTTGATCATAATTGCTTGTGATCTGTCACTGTTGCTAGCCAAAAGTAGATTTTTTTGTCCTTTGTGTAGAAAGTTTAATTTAAAAATAGTTGATATAATAGTTGATATAAGTAAATGACAAAATTATTAACATGTGGAGTCCTTGGTGCTCTCTGGGCCTTGTTATAAAATTATTAACATTTTGTGGAATGTAGAAAAGCATTTTGGTTTTGTTGCCCTTCTCCCATAATATTAGAAATCAAAGTTATCCAAGGAAACCTGAATGTAGCTTCAGATGACAATTAAATAATTGGCTTTATTGTTAACAAAGTTTTAAAGCCAGTAGATGAGTTTTTAAAAGGATGCTGGAGAAATGGAAAATGAATATTAGTGGAACTATTATAAATACTAGCTAATGGAGCCTCTGAATTTAGAAGCAATACTGAAAGGCAAATAGCAAACATTTATGCTTTCTATAGCATCTGGTTGGCCATTGTGGAAAACATGACACTGGGTTAGTTGAACTTTTAATCTAATCCAAGCAAGCTCATTGGATGTATTTATATCTGAATGTTTTTATTTATTCATCAGTGATGTATTTGGGGCAATTTATTTTCTACATGTTTAGAAATCCCTATACTTGCTCTCCAAGCCTTACCAAATCTCTTGTTTTCCCTTGAAATTCTATAGAAGTTTCAGCTGAAGAAGAGGGCTATCCATATTTGCTTTGGAACTGATTAAAAAATTAGTGATGATGTAAAGATGCCCTGGAAATATTTTTGCTACCCTCAAAACTCCATTTGAATTTAATGTTAAGATAAATTTTCATGTGGCACCTCTTGGCAGAATCCAGGAATATATGAAGTGCTGCCTCTCTAACCCTGAGACATTCAGTACTGTATATGAGTGGAAACTGATTTCTATTCCTTTAGAATATGCAACAAGAAAATCAACCCAGTTTCTTTTTTTTTCTAGTATTCTTTTGCTGGGATATACTGTTTGGACATCAATGTTGCTAGAATTCATACTTGGAAAATGGAATTTTTGACCTGCTGGCAATTCTGATATTCCACATTTATTTTCCTTCTGACAACAAAGGGGAGGAGCAAGAGTCCATGAAACCTGAGAGTTGCCAGATTATGTCATGTCATCTCAGTGATTCTTCTTACCAACATCTCGTCTATAATAATAGCTAATGCTTTTAGGGAAAATATTCCTCATATTAAAAATAATGATAAAGAGGCAAGAGAAATTCTTGATTCACCTCCCACCTACTGTAAATGAGTAAGGAAACATATAAAGTGAGACTACACATGTTGGCATCTTTAAATGATACACAGAGGATTGGTTCTGAATATCTTGCAATTGGATATGGCTTCTTCTTCCAAGCTCAGGCAGCAATACCGTTCTGATTTTAACATATTTACAGGCCAATGCCAATTTAGCAGCTGATTACATTTTCAGCTAAACAGTTGTGTTGGCCTCTGAGTTGACAAACTTTGATTTATGAATATGAATCTAGTTAAATTGCACATTCTGACAACAGAAGGCATTTATTTATTTATTTATTTTATTATAATTTTATTGAGTTTTAAAATACATATTAAAAGTTAGAACAGAAAAAAGAAATAGAAATAGAAAATAAAATATAGATATATATATAAAATAAATAAATATATATAAAATATATAAATATATATATAAAAATAGAAAATAAAAAACAAAATAAGAAAAAGATAAAGAAAAAGTGAAATCAAGAAATAATAAACAAAGAAAATATAGAAAATAGGTGTCCTTCAATCTATCTTTGAACTTTAAGTACAATAATTGATTTTAAATGTTAGTCCTTCATACAATACACAGGAACTTTTCTTTGTCATATGCCCTTTGATTTCTATAATCCAATCTTCTGATCTTCATATAGGTTTCACCTTTCTTACTATCTCCTAATAGTCCATCTTTGGCTTCCACTCCTTGAAGTAATAATTAAATGTTAAATGTTCATTGCTGCATCAATTTGATATTTTATATTCGTTCTTTCCATTTTTACATCTATATTTGTATCTTCAATAAAATCCAATTAGTATAACAAATAAAAGCCTTATTTACTTCTAATAAACTACAATATATTCTATTCATATTATGACTACATATTCCACTAATACATAACCTAACATATTGCATAACTTAATACATAATATAGCAATTCTTGTAATATTCATACATATATATTCATACATAATATTGTAAAAGTATGTCATCCTGTAATAACATTAATTCTAATTCCACCTCATCATCCCATTATCTTCTTATATAAATATTTCCATAAAAAAATTAAACTATAATATCAACTTCTATTTATATTTGTAATCTTATATCTCAATTATCCATCTATAATTTCCACTTCTTGGGATAATGTCCATTTAAACCCTAACCCTAACCCTAAATACATAACCTATCATAACACTTAACCTAATACTTAATATACCAATTCTTATAATAATCATACATACATATTCATACATGATGTCATCCTGTAATAACCTTCATTCTAATTCCATCTCATCGTATCATTATCTTCTCATAAATGTATCTCCAGAGAAAAAAGTAATCTATGATATCAACTTATGTTTATATTTAACCTTATATCTTACACTTAGAATATCACTTTTTTATATATCCATACAGTTTCTCATATCAATTTATATTCTGTATACAATCCAAATCCCTGTTTTCATTAACCTTATGTCCCATATCATGATACTGAATCTTCTGTTTAGGTTATGCCAAAATCACAATATGCAATGCCAAGTTCACAATATACAGCATGCTTTTTTCTATATCTCATGTAGAGTATCAGAACAATTTTCTCACCCTTTCCACGTATTTCACAATATCTATCCAATTGCATACTCAAATTTTCTCCCTGTCTCCACTGCCATAACATATTTATACCAAAATTATAATGTATAGCCTTCAGAATGTTTTTCTGAACTAATATATTTAAAATTCCCTCCTCCTGTTTCTCTTCTATTTCAAAAACATTTTTCTTTCCTATTTTTTTTCTTTCCTGTTTATTTATTTATTAATCAAACTTCTATCACCGCCCATCTCCCTCCACCGGAGGGGCTCTGGGCGGTTTACAACAAAATAATAGAAACGAAAAACATAAAATATACATAGAATATAAAATACAAATTATAAACAAGATTAAAATCCAAGAGGCAAGAGTGGTAAAACGATCTTACTTAATCCAATGTAGGAGAGGAGCTCTCTAAGGTATTAGCCATCCCCAAGAGTGACTATTCCTTCCTTGGTCCCAAGCAAGGTGGCAGAGCCAGGTTTTCAGGTTCTTCCGGAAGGTCAGGAGCAAAGGGGCTAATCTCACCTCCGGGGGCAAGTTGTTCCACAGGGCGGGAGCTACTGCAGAGAAGGCACCCCTCCTGGACCCCGCCAGGTGGAACTCTCTTATAGATGGGGTCCGTAGCATGCCCTCTCTGCATGATTGGGTGGGACGGGTGGATATATTGGGGACGAGGCAGTCCCTCAGGTAACCTGGCCCCATGCCATGTAGGGCTTTAAAGGTGATAATCAACACCTTGAATTGGACCCGGAAGCAAACTGGCACCCAATGCAGCTCACGTAACAACGGTGTTATATGTGCTGATCTAGGGGCACCAGCAACGGCCTGTGCAGCTGCATTCTGGACCAGCTGAAGCTTCCGGATACTCTTCAAGGGTAGCCCCATGTAGAGCGCATTACAGTAGTCTATATGGGAGATAACAAGGGCATGAGTGACTGTTCAAAGGGCCTCCCGATTCAGGAACGGGCATAACTGGCGCACAACACAAAGTTGTGCAAAAGCCCTCCTGGCCACGACTGCCACCTGCTCTTCTTTATATGGGTGGAGAATTGCAACACTCCTGATTTTGTTCACTTAGAAAGATAGGACGTTTCTTGGAGTGAACGATAGCCATGTGTTTCCTTCGCTACATCCATGTTAATAAGCCTAAGAAGTCACCTGCACAAAGAATACAATCATGAAGAATGCAAAACCACAAATTTCTTTCAATCCCACCTTGAAATGTGGCAGTACTTAGCAAGACTGGCTACAGAATTGCTTTGTAAGACTATTGATCATCTTGGTTTCTTACAAATATCATTCTTGCTTATTGATTCTTCTATGCACGTTTTCTTGAAAACTGGTGGAAAAGGGTACTTTTGGGGAGTTGATTTAAGTGGGATTTTCTTTCTCTCACTGCAACTCCAGTTTTCTTCCAGATACATGCCAACTCATTACAGAAAACTGAAAGGGAGTGAATTTTTGGTATGTATTAGTGACCACCGTTTGAACTCTCCTTTCTTCTTAGAACGAGAGCTTCTCCATAAGACTGGCTTCAGAACCGGTCTGTTGTGTTTGACATTGCATTAGCCAGCCACAGAACAACAAAGATTTAATTCAAGCTGCTACATTGAGCTTATTACATCATTGGACAGCACCATTTCCCAGGAAAGCAGAGTGCTTCAGTCATATGGCAGCATTTCCAGGGATTTACAATGATAATTAACAATCTGCTCTATTTGAATGGCCATATGAAAAGCTGCTAGGGTCAGACCGATGAGAGGTTGGGGCTAGGCTTGTGCCAGGACATTTTCAATACTGGCAAGAAGCAAAAGAACTAATTGGGGATGACAAGTCTGGGTGTGAAGTTGGTCTATCCATCCTTTCCCTTCATGCAGAGACTTGGCTCCAACTGGAGTCCCAGCTCCAAGTATCAGCCTGGGAAAGAACTAACTGCTTCTACAGTTGGCCTAATTAGACTATAATTGTAAATCCAGTTGCGTTTGGAAAGGAATAGAGCAGTATTTCTCAATCCTGGCAGCTTTAAGATGGGTGGACTTCAACTCCCAGAATTCCCCAGCCAGCAAGGCTTGCTGGAGAATTCTGGGAGTTGAAGTCCACCCATCTTAAAGCTGCCAAGGTTGAGAAACATTGGAATAGAGCTTTCAAAAACTTAGAGAAATTTATTATTTATAAGATATGCATCTCTACCTTTAGATTCTTCTCTCCCAGGATCAGCTAACATAAAAAGGCAATAATAAAATAAAAAAAGCTGAGCAACAGTAAAAGGTTAAAAAATAACTATAAAGGACTTTACTATTTTTAATGGCCACATGTGATAGTGGCTTTGGCTTTCAGTAATTGGATGGATTAAAAATCATCATCACTGTGAAGCAAAGCATGACCAGAGATTTTTAAAAATAGCCAACCAAAATGCACGAAAAAGGCTGAAATATTTTTGTGATGCTAACAGGACAATTCAAGTCAGGCTTGTTGGTGACCACATTCCATAATCAGGGCACCCTCATAGCCTGTTCTCTGGTGGCTATTCAATGGATCTGTGATGGTGAGGCAGCTGAAGAGAGACCTCCAGTAATAACTTCAGTGACTAGACTAGCTCATGTGGATGAGGGCAGCCCTTCAGGTACTCCAAGTCAAAAGCCATGAAATTCTACAAATCTTCCCCTTGAAGTTACCTCAGAAAGGGGACCAGAAACCTGAAGAAGTGCATAAGCACAGGGTAACGTGTTATCTCTCCATGTTTTTATGTGGATTGTTACAGTACATATGGACTACAAGTCTTTGCTCTCTATTCTTCTATACTCTCCATTTTACAGATGAAAATTAGGACATAATTATATATTTTGACATCACTAATGTAAGGAACGTATGGCTGTGAGAGTTGGACCATAAGGAAGGCTGAGTGCCAAAGAATTGATGCTTTCAAACTGTGGTGCTGGGGAAGACTCTTAAGAGTCCCTTGGACTGCAAGGAGGTCAAATCAGTCAATCCTAAAGGAAATCAACCCTGACTGCTCATTGGAAGGACAGATGCTGAAGCTGAAGCTCAAATACTTTGGCCACCTAATGCGAAGAGAGGACTCACTGGAAAAGACCCTGATGCTGGGAATGACTGAAGGCAAAAGGAGAAGGGGACGGCAGAGGATAAGCTGGTTAGATAGCATCACCGATGTAACGAACATGAATTTGAGTAAACTCCGGGAGACAGTGGAGGACAGGAAGGCCTGGCGTGCTATGGTCCATGGGGTCACGAAAAGTCGGACACGACTAAATGACTGAACAACAAATGTAAGGAACACATGAGAAGGCTCTTGCATACCATCATATGTACATTGGTGATGTTTCTCCCCACTTTTGATATATTTTATTAATTTTATTTTGTTGGGGTTTGTATATACCCAGGAATTTACAGTTAGATAAATTATACTGGAGAGGCTTGATATCTAGGTGAGAGGGGAATTATTCTGCAAGTCACCCAATTAGCAGCCATTGTTGTAGGGATGATGTGGCAATGTATGACTCATACTACAGATGCTATCATTTAGTTGGGTGTGGCAGATGATGAGAGTGACCTATAATGTGATTGGTCAGTTTATGTATATAAACAGAGTTTATGCACACCGTTATGCAAAGTTATGTTGACAAGAAAGCTTTATCATGCTAGATTACATGAAAATGAAAGTATTCTTGAACATTTGCATTATATGACTGTTTTGTTCCTTGAATTAGCACAGAGGGATATGCAGTTCTCAGAAGCGCATAAGGTTTATGTAATTCTCAGTTCTCTTAATGAAACATGGGATAATTTAGCTACCAGTTTCGGGTCTTTATCTGAGAGGGATTTGACCAAAACTTATTTAACTGGCAGACTTCTGGAGGAGGAGCAGAGGAGAAAAAGTTATAACGTAATTAAGCCAAAGCAAAGCAGTATGTCTTTGAAGGAATGTTATTCTTGCACTGATAATGTTTTATCTGTGAAACGCTGTTTTCGCTGTCAGTCTGATAAGCAGAAAGACTGTGATAAAAGGAAACCAAAAGTCAAGCCGAGGATTTCCAAGCAACGAAGTGCTGTCCAGCTGTCGGTGATTAATTCTACAGGACGGAATTTAAAGGAGCCATGGCTTCTTGACAGCGGAGCAAGCCAAAACATTGCCAATGATAGGCAAATGTTTAAAAGATTTACGCAGGCTGAACGGGATCATGTTAGCCTTGCTAATGGAAGTGTTGCATCTGTTACTGGCAAAGGGTTTGTGTATGTACCAAGTTTAAATACTGAATTATCTATGCTATGTGTACCAGACTTAGAGTATAACATCATAAGTGTTTCTCAGTTAGATAAACAGGGATATGATGTAAAGTTTGGTAAGGGTGAATGCATTGTTATGAAGGATAATCATGTCTGTGGTAAGGGTGTATTACAGAACAGTTTATATGTAATGGTGAAACCCAGGACAGAATTAACCCATGATGTAGCCATGATCAACAAACCAACCCATGATTCATGTGAACATTTGTGGCATAGAAGGTTGGGGCATCCAAGTTTCAAAGTGGTTGAAAAGATGTCTGAAGCAAGTTCTGGAATGGATTTGAAACCGTGCCAAGCTTATCTGGATTGCATGGTATGTAAGGTTGCAACGTCAAAGGTGTATCCTGTAAGCAAATTTAGTGATAGAAAGTCACATAAATGTTTTGAATTAGTTCACGCTGACCTAATTGGCCCATTACCAGCCACAATAGGTGGTGCTAAATATGTTTTAGTCATTGTGGATGATTTCACCAGATTTGGGTTCTGTTACCTATTGAAAGCTAAAAGCCAAACATTTGATAAGTTCAGGAATTGGGTGCAGTTTGTGGAACGTAGATATAGGAGCGCGGTGGCTCAGCAGGTTAAACCGCTGAGCCGGTAGTCTGCCAACCACAAGGTTGGCAGTTCGAAACCGCGGGGCGGGGTGAGCTCCCGCCACTAGCTCCAGCTTCTGCCCACCCAGCGGATCGAAAGCATATGTGAGTAGATAAATGGGTACCACTTTGTGGGTCAATTTGCCGGCGTCCAGCGGAAGGTCGTCCTCCTCGAACCGAAGAAGATCTGGGAACCCCAATAATGGCGGCGGAGAACGACGGAGAACGACGGATCCAAAATCAACAGCTTCCTGGATGTCAGCAGCTGGCACGAAGCAAGGCATCCTGGGACATGTAGTCCGATGCCTGCAGCTGAAGAGCCGGTTCCCTGTCCTTCTCCCTATCGCGCAGTAACAATTACATATGATATATGATATATGATGTATAATTAATGATGTATAATTAATATGTACTGATGTTGTAAGCCGCCTAGAGCCCTCCATTAGGGAGAGGATAGGCGGGGTATAAATAAGATAAAATAAATAAAAATAAAATAAATAACGTAGATATAGCACAAAGGTGTGTAGTTTGCAAACTGACCGGGGCACTGAGTTTATGAGTGGCAGTTTTCAGCAATGGCTCAGTAGGAGGTGCATTGCGCACAGGAGAACCAATCCGCATAGTTCAGCTGAGAATGGCATGGCGGAACGAAGAAATTTAGCATTACAGACAGTAAAGGATTCACTGTTAGCTGACTCAGGGTTATCTAGAGGATACTGGGGAGAAGCTATACTGACTGCTAATTATTTAATTAACAAGTGATGGAGTGTGTCTGTAAATCAAACACCATATTATATTTTGTATGGCAAGAAGCCATCATTAGCTCATTTGAAGGTGTTTGGGTGCACTGCCTATGTTCACGTGCATAAGGAAGTACGTAGGAAAGGGCAGGTAAAAGCACAGAAGATGACGTTTGTGGGGTATGAGCCAGGAACCAAGGGATATAGGTTCACTGATGGCAGAAGACTTGTTATTTCCAGATCAGCAAGTTTTAGTGAGCACAGCAATTGGCTGAAGTTACACGGAGGGAGTGAGGTTTTTCTTCCTGGTCAGGGACAGGTCGAGCTATCAAAGTGGCAAGGGTCCAATGATGTGATTAAGAAGGAAGAGGAAGTAACTCCTAGTGTGCCAATGACGCAGGAGGCTACTGTTTTGCGCAGATCTGAAAGAGTTAACAAGGGCATACCACCTCAGCGTTACACACCAGGTGATGTTAAAGTGTGTTTTATTAATTATGAACCTCGTAGTTATAAAGAGGTATTGGAGTTGCCACCACAAAAGCAGAAAAAGTGGAAAGCTGCTATGGATGTGGAAATGAAAGCCATTAATTCCCATAAGGTGTTTAAATCTATCCGGCTGCCTGAGGGGCGTAGGGCAGTAGGGTGTAGGTGGGTTTATAAGAAGAAGACCTTAGTCAATGGTGATATTCAGTATAAGGCTAGGCTTGTAGCGTAAGGGTGTTCCCAGGTTAAGATTCAGACTTATGATGAGGTTTTTGCACCAACGCTAAGAGGGGAGACATTTAGGTTTTCCTTAGCTATGGCAGCAGCTGGGAATTGTGTAGTGAACCATTATGATATCACCACAGCATATCTGCATGCTGATTTGAGGGAATAAATCTATATGGCTGAAGCTCCAGGATATGAGTCTAATGAAGCAGGTATAGTGTACAAGCTGCAGAAAGCGTTGTATGGACTCAGGCAATTGGCATGTTGCTGGAATCTACGATTAGATGAGGAATTGCAAAGACTGGGGTTCAAGTGTAGCAAGGCTGACCCATGTCTGTATGAAAAGCAATGTGATGATGATGAACAGGTGTTGCTTTTGATTTTTGTAGACGATTTGTGTCTTATAGCTAAAGATCAAAGCTGGGTAATTGAATTTACTGAAAAACTGAAGCAACAATTTGATGTTAAAGATCTGGGAGAGATTAGAAATTACGTAGGCGTAGGTATTCAGAAAGTCGAGGGGGATACGTTCTAGAGCAGCGGAAGAAAATTGAACAACTGCTAAGAGAGAACGATATGGAACATTGCAAGGAGGTTCCTACCCCGATGACAACTGATTTTGTTAAGACAGAGGCTGGAGATGATGACCAAACTTCATGTAATCAGGAACACTATCAATCAATAATTGGAAGTTTATTGTATTTAGCACAATGGTCGCGTCCCGATATCGGGCATGTGGTAAATGTACTGAGTAGGTATGTTGTGCAACCTACCCAGAAGCATTGGAAAGGTATTAAACGAGTGTTTAGGTACAGTATCTTAAGGGGACTATTGATAAATGTTTATTAATAAAACCATGTAAACCATTGGAATTAAAATGCTATGTAGATAGTGATTGGGGTAATGATGTACATGATAGAAAATCAATGACAGGATTGATAATTATGTTTGGTGACACCTTGGTGGGGTGGAGGTCTCAGAAACAGAGTTCTGTTGCAGTATCAACTGCAGAGGCAGAGTACGCTGCACTATCTGACCTATGTTCAGAGTTAATATGGTATAGGCAATTGTTAATGGATGTTAATATAACAATTAATGAACCTATATGTGTATATGACGACAGTGAATCGTGTATACAGATTGCAAAGATTGATAGGATCAGAGGAAGGAGCAAACATGTTGATATCAAGTATCACAATGTTAGGAATGCTGTAAAAGAATCTCTGATTAATTTGCAATATTGTCCATCTGAGAGTAATGTAGCAGATGTGATGACAAAGCCTCTAAGTATAGAGAGACATAGAATGTGTGTATCCAAAATGTGTATGTCTTCTATTCTGTATAAATGAAATGTAATATCTATTGTAAATTGGAGGGGTGTTGGGGTTTGTATATACCCAGGAATTTACAGTTAGATAAATTATACTGGAGAGGCTTGATATCTAGGTGAGAGGGGAATTATTCTGTAAGTCACCCAATTAGCAGCCATTGTTGTAGGGATGATGTGGCAGTGTATAACTCATACTACAGGTGCTATCATTTAGTTGGGTGTGGCAGATGATGAGAGTGACCTATAACGTGATTGGTCAGTTTATGTATATAAACAGAGAATATCTGGTATTCTTTCTTCTCGTTTGCTGTAACTACTCATCGCTGTATCATTTGTTACCCGTGTGGATGTATTCTGTAATACGTATGTATATATAGTAAATAGGATATTTTATCTAATCTCTGCTTTAGTGTCTATTTACTGCATAGAACGTGAATCACTGGTGTCTTGGAAAATAGAGCAGGCCGCTCCACTGCGCGCACTCTGACATATTTTGTAATAGTCTATTTTACACTGGCTTCTGAAGCCTTATTTATAAATAATTGAATCACAACAGTCCTTCTTTAAAGCTTGAGGAAGCATAACAGAGTGTCTGCAATGCAATCAAGAGTACATCTAGAGAATAAGCACAGTGGGTTTCTGAGAAAACATGCCTAGGAATGCACTATGAATAACATCTTCAGGAAATATACTTCATCAGCTGTAATGAATATATGAAGTGTTTTTATGTGTACATGTTAATGCACTGAATTCAACATGCCATTGCTTTCTGTGCAGAAATTCAGCTTCTGCTGTCAGAGTGGCAGCTTTTTAATGTTGTGGGGCTAAAATTCGTCATTGGAGATGTGTGCAAATTGAGTGGCACTGTAATAACTTGTGGGCAGGACCAAGAGTTTTAGATTTTTCGGGGGGGGGAAGGGAAGAAGAGGTTTTTTTTTCTTAATACAGTTTTAAAAGTAGTTTAGGACTTGATGCTACACGTTTTATGTAATTTTCAACTCAAAATGGAAGGAAAACATGCAATCAATTTGTCAACAATCACAGTTACAAGAAAATCTAAGGGACACAAAAATGCTTCCGGTACCACTTAATTTTAGGTGTCTTAAGTAAGAATGACAACTTGAAAACACATCTGTATGCCTGGTAACAAAATGCTAAAGCTGGCCCACTCTAAGTGGAAACTGCCCATCAGGTAGGAGCTAATACAGAAGACTTATTACAGGTGCCTTCCCCTTGGGGGTGTCAATGAGAGGAATCCTGGAAAACTCTGTGTTACGGCTCTGAGCCCTGGAACAGCTTACCTCAAAGATACTATTGATATTTCAGAAGGTGCTAATAATTGGGCTTTTCTACAGGGCATTTCAGGATGGAGGGTGAGAAATGAATAGAAGTCAATCTTGGCATATGGTCGGTTGGTATACCATGGTATCTGGATTCTTATGGTATATAAGTCTGAATAGTAGCAGTGGTAGCGGTAGTATAAGTAATAAATTCCCCCAATTTTCTCACAATTCTCCTTTGGAAATTTTGTACTATTTGTCAGTATAAGATACTACAATGATTTTCAAACTTTATATCCTTGAGGGACTATTTGTATATTAATGTAACTATCAAAGAATCCCTAAATGTTACATTGAAACCTGTATCTCAGAATATGCACAGTTCATAGGGAGCAGGGCCCATTCACTAGCTATGGATAAGTCCCTGTTTCTTGGACCTGGTTTAATGCTCATTTATTCACACATTCAAAATGATCGCACGGAGGGGGATGAATTGCATGCATAACTCCCAAGCTATACTGTAGGTAGAAGCTTCAGAGAGATGAAGGTCAGAAAAAGTTTTTTGTGCATATTCAACTGTAAGCACTTAAAAGTCTCTGTAAGGTCAGACACCTTGCACCATCAGGATTCCTGACTACTATACATAACAACCTCTAAATGTATTCTGAACAGAGATGCCTTCTTCAGATTTTCATGCTTAGTTTAACTTGATAAAGTTTGAAGCTCCTTCTGCCAGGAAGATAATGAGAGGAATGAACTAATGTGCCCTGTTTGCGTTCATTATGAATGTCTGAAGGTGGCTATTGCATCCCATCATACCCGATATGTAATGCAGAAGATGATCAGTAGTAGTAGAAAAGTTGGGGAAGTTCCTCTGATATCACTTTGTGGTAGCCAACTATTATATTAAATGGTGCTTGATAATTAATTGGTAAAATATTTAATATTAGTTTTTTTATAATCATTCATTTTTATCTTACACCATTTGATAATCAACAATCAATAGCACTACTCCCTGACAATTGATTATTTACATACAGTAGTAATTTTCTTTAGTACTTGATGGCTACTAAGAATTAACATCCAAAATGTACTCATACTTTATTTTAAACAGTTGTTTTCTGACTAAAAGGAAGAAGAAAGAAGAAAGAAAGCAATTTTCCCTCTAAGGCAATCTTAAGGGTAATCAACTATTTGCGGGTGCTTTTCTGGCTTCAGAGAAATCCATGCAGTTATGAATATAGTGAGAAGCAGTCTCAGAAGTACATGTACATCTTTATTTATGAGATGCATTATTCAACACTTTGACATGCAGCTAATTTAAAAATAAGATTTATCAGCAAAGAACATTATTTTCCTTCCATGCTGGAAAGTGACATATTCAGTGGAGCACTACTGCCATATCAATGCTGACTGAGCACATTTGAAAACCACTGCCTGGTCCTTCCACATTTCCTGCCAAATTATATACAGATTCAAGCTATAGTAGTAAGTGCGATTGCTACTGTGATTGCAAGCACCGGGAACTCAAATGGCTCCCCTGTCCTGCCACATCAACTTCTTGCCTTCATATTTTGTAAAGAGAAGACTGTTGATGGCTTTTAAAGGATATGGTTTGGTACAAAGGCCTGGATATAATCCCTACCCAGCTATGAAGTTTCCTGGGTACTGGCCATGGATATGTCTCAACTATCATGGATTTCTATATTTTTGGATCTGGTTTGGTTCACAAGAGTCATTCCTATGTATGTATGCAACAATCTGAAACTGCTTAATTATCCAAAGCTTTAGCAATTCAATTATTCTACTGTGTCTTCCTTAAAACTATCATGGATTTCTATATTTGTCATATACTGTATTATATATTGCTCTTAAAATATAGCTCCTTTAAGTGTATTGACCATATTAAATTGTAACTAGGGTTTATTTGAAGGGGCATGGTGGCTCAGCGGGTAAGATGTCAGGCTTGTCGATCGGAAGATTGCAAGTTCGGAGGTTCGAATCCCTAGCCCCGCGTGACGGAGTGAGCTCCCGCAGTAGCCCTAGCTCTTGCCAACCTAGCAATTCGAAAGCATGCAAATGCAAGTAGATTAATAGGTACCACTTTGGTGGGTAGGTAACAGCGTTCCACGCGCGTTATGCTGGCCACATGACCGTGGAAGCATCTTCGGACAATGCTGGCTCTTCAGCTAACAAACGGAGATGAGCACCGGCCCCTAGAGTCGGACACGACTGCACAAATGTGCGGGGGGAACCTTTACCTTACTAGGGTTTATTTATCCATGAAGTTTTCTTGGCAACTTTTAAATAAGTGGTTTACCACTGCCTTCTTCAAAGGAATCGAAAGAGTGACTGGCCCAAACTCACCCCACTGGTTTCTGTGTCTAAGGCAGAATTAGAACTCAGAGTCTCTCAGCTCCTGGTCCAGTGTCTTTAACCCCTATGCCAAAATGGCCCTCTTTCTTTATTTTCTGGATTATATCCTGTAAAAAGGATGCTCAGGGTTGCCAGTAGAAAAGCTTTTTATAAAAAATAATAAACAAAATTACAGTTAAAAGCATATTGTACATGGTAATTTCAACGTGTTCAAATGCCACACTGCTGAGCATTGTGAACTGTGTGAAGACTGGATGGCAGGTGAGGAATGTGATTTTTCTTGGCCTGGTCAGTCTGGAGAGTCTATCTATGTCATTAACTTAATAATTTAGAAGGCCATGGTGCTTTAGGAATTACTTTGACAGTGTTTCACAGACAATTCTGGAAGAACTGGTTTGTGAGAGCAAAGGGGGACCAAGGTTGTTACCAAGTGCTTTTTAAGTAGAAAAATAGGCTAAAATATGTAAGGGGACAAACAACATTACTATACGTTACAAACATACAGAGGAAAGGCCATTAATATTTTTAGTTTATTTACCTAATACACCTGAACAGCTGAATATACCTACTGTTGTGAAAAGAAACAAATCTGTCTACAACTAACTTCAGATCAAAAGATTTTGATCAAATTTTTTTAGTGTACATGACAGCTAGTCATTTGTCTTGCTGTTTCTCAAGAACCAGCAGAGCAATCACCAATCAATTTGTCTGACACACAACATGTTTGTACTAAGGACATACCCTGCTGAATACTAGAGAATCTACTTTTTGGGGGGTGTTTTATTTAATAAAAGCTCTATAATCTTCAATGATATTTTGATTGATATTTTTAAATTTCTTCAGGATTTGGAAAAAGAAATCCTTTCAGAAAAAAATGGGGCTAGTTCACACATCATGATAAACCATGTTATGATGTTTTTGGCTGTGGCATAGCCTGCCATGCAAGTCCATCAGTTGTGGTTTATAAACCATGGTTTATGATCAACATGCTTTGTGCTGACCCCCAGTACCCTGTCATCAGTCCCTCAGTGTCCTGGCTTTTTGACTATGCTATTGAATTCCAGGTTGGCCTGTAATAAAGCTCAACCTTCCATGATATAATAATCTTTTTTTGTTGTTTATTCGTTCAGTTGCTTTCGACTCTTCGTGACTTCATGGACCAGCCCACGCCAGAGCTTCCTGTCGGCCGTCACCATCCCCAGCTCCCCCATGGTTGAGTCTGTCACCTCCAGAATATCATCCATCCATCTTGCCCTTGGTCGGCTTGCCACAATTTGTTATGATCCACACAGTCAAAGGCTTTAGAATAGTCAATAAAACAGAAATAGATGTTTTTCTGAAACTCCCTGGTTTTCTCCATTATCCAGCGGATATTGGCAATTTGGTCTCTAGTTCCTCTGCCTTTTCTAAACCCAGCTTGTACATCTGGCAATTCTCGCTCCATGAATTGCTGGAGTCTACCTTGCAAGATCTCGAGCATTACCTTACTGGCATGTGAAATAAGTGCCACTGTTCGATAGTTTGAACATTCTTTAGTGCTTCCCTTTTTTGGTATGGGGATATAATTTGATTTTTTCCAATCTGATGGCCATTCTTGTGTTTTCCAAATTTGGAACTGTTTTTGATCATACCCATTTTTGCCTGGAATTTACCTCCGATGTTTCTAATTTTCTGGAAGAGGTCTCTTGTCCTTCCTATTCTATTGTCTTCTTCCACTTCTGCAGATTACTTGTTTAAAAATAATTCCTTATCTCTTCTGGCTAACCTCTGGAATTTTGCATTTAATTGGGCATATCTCCCCCTATCACTGTTGCCTTTTGCTTTCCTTCTTTCTTGGGCTACTTCCAGTGTCTCAGCAGACAGCCATCTTGCCTTCTTGCTTTTCTTTTTCTTTGGGACGTTTTTTGTTGCCGCCTCCTGAACAATGTTGCGAACTTCTGTCCATAGTTCTTCCGGGACCCTATCTACTAAATCTAGTCCCTTAAATCTATTCTTCACCTCCACTGCATATTCCTTAGGAATATTAGTGAGCTCATATCTAACTGATCTGTGGGTCTTCCCTATTCTCTTTAGTCTGATTCTAAATTTTGCAATAAGAAGTTCGTGATCTGAACTACAGTCAGCTCCAGGTCTTGTTTTTACCGACTGTATAGATGTCCGCCACCTTTGGCTGCAAAGGATGTAGTCAATCTGATTTCGGTGTTGACCATCTGGTGAAGTCCATGTATTTGGACTTCATTAGGTTGTTGGAAGAGAGTGTTTGTTATGCACAGTGAGTTGTCTTGGCAAAATTCTATCAGCCTATGTCCTGCTTCATTTTGTTCTCCCAGACCATGCTTGCCTGTAATTCCAGGTGTCATCTGACTACCCACCTTAGCATTCCAGTCTCCTGTAATGAAAATAACATCTCTTTTTGGTGTATTATCCAGTAGGTGCTGCAGGTCCTCATAGAACTGATCTACTTCTGCTTCTTCAGCATCTGTGGTTGGGGCGTATATTTGGATCACTGTGATGTTAAATGGCTTACCCTGAATTCGAATTGAGATCATTCTATCGTTTTTTGGATTGTATCCAAGAACTGCTTTAGCCACTTTATTATTAATTATGAAGGCTACTCCATTTCTTCTGTGGTCCTCTTGTCCACAGTAGTAGATCTGGTGGTCATCTGATGTGAAGTGGCCCATTCCAGTCCATTTCAGTTCACTGACACCTAAAATGTCTATATTTAATCTTGACATCTCACCAATAACCACATCCAATTTGCCCTGGCTCATAGATCTTACATTCCAGGTTCCTATGGTGTGTTGATCTTTAGAACATCGGATTCGTCGTTCACCACCAGCACCGTCGGCCGCTAGCCGTCCTTTTGGCTTTGAGCTAGCTGCATCATCACATCTGGGGCTAGTTGAACGTATCCTCTGTTCCTCCCCAGTAGCATTTTGACCATCTTCCGACCTGGGAGTCCCATCTTCCGATGGTATACCGACATATCTCTGGTTGTACTGATCCATTTAGTTTTCACAGCAAGAATACTGTGGTGGGTTGCCATTACCTTCCCCAGGGATCGTATTTAGTCTGACCTCTCTGCCACGACCTTCCCGTCTTGGGTGTCCCTTCACGGTTTAGCTCATGGTTTCATTGAGGTGCTCAAGCTCCAGCACCACGACAAGGTAACAATCTCCTTTGCTGGAGAATAATCTTTTTAGATTAAGCCAAACTTTCTAGTCTTCTTTCCATGATAGTTTTCTCTTACTATCCATGTCTGGAGTGGAGAGGGAGTTCAGGTAAGTTGAAATCTACAAGGGCTGTTTGTATATCTTCATGCACATGATCTTAACTAACCTAACTCTTAATAGGAATTAAAAGATTGGCTACACCTAGTATAAGGTGATTAGCAAAATTTAATAAAACACACAGAGATCATGTTGTTTTTGTAACTTTTAATGCTTGTCCTACTTTTTGAGGGCCAAGCTAACTAAATAATCAGTTGAGTGAAAGCAAATAATACAGTATGTATATTGCAGTGGTGTAAATAATCCCCTTAGAGAGCCTTCAAGGAATTGCGGCAAGTGCTACAGTCCTTCCCAGTCCCCCCCCCCAACCAATCTTGGAGCTTTTAGTAGGACATATTAGACAGGGCTTAACAAGAGACATGGGGGAGTGGTGGTCAGCATTAGTCAGGAATGTGGCATTGGGGAAGGGATTCATAGAGAGGCCTATAAGATTTTATCAGAATTTGTTAATAAGTCTTTTTCAGATCTCTGCATTAAAGCAAAAAGATTGTTCCACCTTCCTTTCCTTGGATATAAGGATGGAATAAATAGTAGGAAGACCCTGGATGGTTTCAGATAGAAGACATTGCCTGAAGCATGTCCCCACCTCAGATTTCCATGTATGAGGCAGGGGAAATATCCAGTTAAACCTCATCTGCAAGCATCCTCTTCTCTGTATTATACACATCTCTGCAATGCTGCAGGGCAGAGAAGCAAGCAAGCAAGCAGAACTGTGAGGAAACATCCAAACCCACTCACAATGAATCGCCCTATGCCAGTTCCTCTCCTCTCCTCTCCTCTCCTCTCCTCTCCTCTCCTCTCCTCTCCTCTCCCCTCCCCATCCCTCTCCTCTCCTCTCCTCTCCTCTCCTCTCCTCTCCTCTCCTCTCCTCTTCTCTTCTCTCTTCTTTTCTCTTCTCTCCATAGTTCCTTTTTTATGAATTCAATCATCATTTCTTGCTCAGAAGTAAGGGCCCTCATCTGAGTGGTGCAATAGCAGCCACTACTAATAAAGTTTTCCTCTCCTTGTTTCCTTCCCCTAAAGATCTGTTGAGCACGTTTTGTTTTATGATGCCATCTGGTGCAGACCAGGAAGATGCACTTAACACCAAAGAAAGAAAAGTGAAGCAGGCAAAGAAAAAGAAAAAAGCCCACATGAACATCTGGGAGCTCATAATCTCCAAGCTTCTTCTTCTTTTAACTGTGTACTTACTATATGCCTCACTTAGAAAATATGGCAAACAAAAGGGTCCTAAAGAAAGAAATGGAAGTTTGTCACTTTAATACAATTGCCATGTGTTTGCACGTGTTCATGTGTATGTTGAGAAATGTCTTCTTTCCAGTTCAGCTCAGAACTATGTAACATTGCTTTCTTTTATTTCACTAGCATTCTTTAACCGTAGCCTTTAGCATTTTTTTCAGGACCCTAACATATTTCAATAGCTGCATAACCATATTTTTAATGTCCAGGCCATCAACTTTCATTGTTATTATTACTGTCAGAATTCATTAAGGCAGAGCTACTAAACTCTTATGTGACAATATTCCATAATGATCCAGATGCCAAACCTCTGTGTCAGTCAGAACGCATTACCCTTTGCACATGATGTGATACTGAGCATGCCTAAACAATTCTGATAGGGCACGGCATACTTTAAATTTGCCCCAGTTCCAATAGCATTATCAGGTTCCAAATCAAACTGAATCTATTGTACAATCCTAGCTGCAGGCACACCACAACCTTGAAGTACATTTTTGGGGGGCAGCAGTATGGACAAGGACAAGGGCATTCATTACAAAGGGGCAGACTGAGCATGCTCTTGTCTGCTAGCTGTGCTAGTCTTTTATAAACTACATCATCACATGACACCAAGATCTCCAGACATGCACAATAGTGAGAACAAGGTTGTATCTTTAGAGATGCTAGACTTGGTCCTCCCTGAGACAGGCATCACACTGATGATGGATGCAAAGAATGGAATGGGGTGGTGGGTTAAGCTATGAGATGAAATTTGACTGGTCTCATCTTGTTTGGGTTTCAATTTACATTGAAGAAGTACTAAAAAGTACAGCATGTTGGCTTATTGGCAGCAATCAGGAAATATAAAAGATATTACTACCTTATTCAAGTACAGAGTGGAAAATAGCTAGGAAATTGAACTGAAAAAGCACAACTTTTCTTCAATTATTCCTAATAATGGGGTCAAGAGGAGTCAATTTTAGTCCAAGAGGAAAAAATACCCCCTCCCTTTTCTTACTTTGACTTTCTGTTGTACCCTTGTTTAAACTATTTTATAGTATAAGTCATAAGATAATAGCAACGGTTTTGCAAGAATACAATCCCACCCCTCCACATGTTGAAATAAATTGTTTGCCTTATTACTTTAGCCACAAAGGCAGTTTTTAAAGATCCTAAAATCTGAACCAGCCTTCCTCAACATGGGCTGCCCTCCAAATGCTTAAGTTCCCACAACTTCCCAGTCAGCATCACCATTGTTGAGAATTCTGGGAATCAAAATCTGCCTATCTAGAGGGCGTCCAGGTGGAGAAGGCTGTACCAAGCCAGACAGACTCATTCCTGCTCATAGGTGTCTTTTTGGAAAATCAGTTACCTTTGAACAAGGAATAAATTCAGGGCAGTTTATTGACCATGTGCTTAGTTATTTTTCCTACTAAGTTTAAGTGTTTCTATCAACTGCATATTTTCATCCACTTTTTTCCTACTTTTTTCTGGGCTGGAGGCCGACAAACTCTTATCTGAAAGCAAAACCTGGACTGGGTTGCCTTTCTGACAACTGGAGCCAGACAATTCATTAGTATTACTTTCCTGGCTTAAAGAAGCCTATCTTATCCCATCCAAAACCTGTATTACTTCGGGAGGCTGCATGATTCAGAATCCCAAGGTCACTCAAATGTCACTAATTTTGTTGAATCAAACTGCTCATTGAGTTGCCAAATACAATTTAAGCTATTAGCCCAAGATTCTTTTGGCCCATGCATCTTTCTAGGTGTCCAAAAAAGACAACTCAGCATCATTACTCCCTTGTAGACATATAAGATAGCAAATGCAGCTATACAGGCAACAGCAATTTGTGGGTTAATGATAGGTAGTAAAGATAGTTGCCAAATACTGTATACCAGCTTCATATAGAGTGTCCTGTCTGTCTTAAAACTGTACAGACATCTTTGTTTTTCAAATGATGACTCATATGTAGGAGTATTTTGCAATGTTTTAACTTCAGTACAAATTGAGCTGATGAAAGCAAAGCAGTTTATCCATCAATAAGTACTGCTTATCCATTAGAAATGCAACCTAATGTACTGCAAAGGGAGGAAGGATTTTCAGTTTCCCTGAGAGCTAGATTAGAAATCCATAAAAACAGACAGATGAACAATTATATACATACTGTATGTTATTTGATCAGCTAATGATGTGACCCATCTTCAGCCCAAAGTGTATAGATAAGGTTGACTTATGCTTGTCCTCTGGTGCAATGTACGCGATACAGGGCCAGTTTATTGACCATCCAGATGTGCCTGCAGCCACAGACTAGTAGGAAGCTATCCATTCTTTTTATAAAAGTAATGATTGGATATACTTACCAAAGTAGAGAGTATAGCCAGATTAATTGATACATTATTTTCAATACCAAGATTGAGTTTACTTTTACTCACAGAGACCTATTACAATAGCAACTGGAAAATTTAAGTCACCTCATGAGTTTAGAAAGTAATTCTTGCCACGCTGATAAAAAGAAAAAGAGAAATCCAAAACCCATAGTGATGCCTTTATTAGGACCAAACCAAGTAGCTGAAGAGTGTATAGACTTTTAAGTTCCTCAGAACTTTTTCATTGGGAAAAACCTAACAAAAGGCAGAAGGCATGGAAGAAGCAAGAAACCCCCAAATTAGGTCAGATGGTTCAGCGATGACGTCTGCAGTTCAAAGTCAGCCTCAAGAGAGAGATTGTACATTTAATTCAGTAGTTTGTGGTTTATATAATCAATGTCAGATTACACCTGGCTTTCAGGGAGACAGAAAATGATTACTCTCTCCAGCTTTCGAAAGACAAAGGCCATTAATCTCCAATCTGCTTCCTGCCATGGTTAAAGCTTCTGGGACCTGGCCTGAGAGAAGGCAGAAATAAAGAAACACAACAGACTTTATATGAGGAAAGCCAGAGTCAATTGAGCCTAATGGATGGAGGAGACTGAACCTGTAAATGTGAAGCTCGCCATTGTATTGTACTAGTGTACGTCAAACTGTACTGCAGTCTTCAAGGATGTACTATTTGAAGAAATATGTATTTCACTTGGGCAACTGCAGGTTAAGTTATAGGACAAAGATGAGTGATACCAACTTTTGCAGACTGAGGACTTTACAAATGCCATATCTATATATTTGAGTATACTTGTGTGGCAGAGAATACTATGCAATGATGCATATGGACATGCCTATCAATTTATCTAGCACTTCACTAACCCCAGACAAATGGTGCATTAACTACTCTTAGTCATTTGCTCAGTATCACATTACAAGAAAGCAGGGAATTAAAGCCAGTGCGTTATAGTAAACTCTTTCATAACTTTATCTTTCATCCAGTACTGACAGCCTATTCTGAACAACACAGTCTTTTCTCTGAAAGTTAAGCTTGAAATTGCAGTTATAAATGGCCAACTTTCAGGACTGGAATGTATATTTGAAAGAAAAAAAGCTCACTCTCTTTGCAAAGGTGGGAAAAATATAATTGAAAGTGGGGGGAAAAATATAGTACTAAGGAACGAAGCATTCAAGAAAGGAACAAAAATGTGAGAGATGAGGAAGAATTACTTTTTTTGTCTGCTGTTGCTTCCTTTATTTTGTGGGTAAGAAAGCAGGAGGAAGGCTAGATATTTATTCAGCACTCTGGAGCCTCCATCGATCTCTATATAATTGCAGGCAGTTTGGATGATGTGATTCATGATTCCAGAGCCTGTTCATCACCAGCTGGGAATTTCACAGAACGCTGATCAAGAGTATAAGATATATCATGTGCCTGATTAAAACAAAAACAGAAACAAAGCAAAACAGTTAGCATGCTAAAATGTTTAGTCAGAAAAGAAGTGATAGGCAAACCGGAGGAGACGGCAGTGAGATATATTTATTAGCTTACGCAAGCCAGGGACAGAAAGATCCACATGCATTTGTACCAAATTATATATTTTGCTAAAGAAAAAAAATCTAAAGGAAAAAGAAGAGTCCAACTTAGAGAAAGGGAAAGAATGATCAAATGGTGGACTTTTAGAAGGAGTTAGAAACAGTTAAGGTAAATGTCCTGGTTTGTTCAAGCTGCTCTCTCTGTGTTTGTGTGTGTGTGTGTGTGTGAGGGAGGGAGGGAGGGAGGGAAGAAGCAGGGTGGGGAGAGACTGCTTACACATTCTGCTGTTTTGTTTTACCTGTTTGTGATAACCCTATTATTTTGCTATGACACACAATGCTCCCTAAAGGATCTAATAAGTTGACCCCATGCCGAGAGGCCTGGAAAAGTGGAATTCGGCTTTTGTTTCCCCCAAAAGTCTGTTATATAACACCATTTATATATAAGGACACAACTGTGCAAAACAAGACTGCCACTTTATCATTTCAAGGGTCATTAGGAAGGTGGGTTTGGTCATTAAATAACTTCTGATTTGCTGGATAGATCCAGGACATCAGAGATGGAACATTTTGATTTATTGGATGAAACAATAGTCTCCGTGAAGAAGCTGACTTTCACTTATCCTGTCTTTTTTATAAAATAGTGTAGAAAGAAAAAGAAGAAAAAGGAGGCAGAGGAGGAGGAGGAGGAGGAGGAGGAGGAGGAGGAGGAGGAGGAGGAGGAAGGCAGCACAAGGAAAGCCTGCCTATCAAGATCTCTAAAGCAGGGGTTCATACTATTTCTGTCTAACTACTTTCTCTGCAATGAACTCTACGAACTAAAATCCAGTAACTTCTGATTTTATCTAGAATTGTTGTCTTCCCTTGTTTCCCTTTTCCCAGTAAATCTATTTTTATATCTAGTGATCTGGTTTCATCAGTTTTATCACCAATTTTGCATTAAAGCTTTCCTTGTATGGAGCTTCCTCTTGTGTTTCAGGATTGGCATCTGGTTTGTTAAGTTCTATATATATGAACTTTGGGCAGGAACATCAAGTGCGTGTTCTCTAAGGATGAGCTGAAGGAAGAAATCCTTGACAGAAGGGCTAAGAAGACCCTAACTAGATAGATTAGGGTATGTCAAAGGTTTAGCCTGACTAGCTGGTGGAAGAGTATTTTATTAGTCTTTACTGAGAGAGTGGGCATGTTAGTGAGAATTTATATTACCATGTTTTAGTAAGCCTCAGTTCCTGGGTTTATGTACTGTTGTACTGTAAACTGTATTGTATTGTGGTTTGCAAAACACAATAGGTGGATTCATACAAACCAAAACACATTATGTCTTGGCATAATGAGAGAACTCAGCTAATTAACGTGTATATATGAACCTGATGAAGAAAAGGCCTTGTCTGCCTGCACATACAGAATCTCACTGGACTGATGGTTGAATATTATCTGACACTACTAATAATTGAAGAGAATATTTGTAGCTCAGGGTTGAACTGTGGAGTCCTTGGTGCTCTCTGAGCCTTGTTGTTTTCTTGCAGACATTTAATTGCCAGACTAGGCAACATCTTCAGTGCGAAAAGGGAGTGGGGCAAGAGAGCAAGCCTCACTCCCCTTTCGCACTGAAGATGTTGCCTAGTCTGGCAACGAAACGTCTGCAAGAAAACAACAAGGCTCAGAGAGCACCAAGGACTCCACACTACTAATAATATAGCACCCTTCACTGCATCTGAATGCTAAACTCTGTTTTCTATGTCTTGTTCTTGCTTCATATCCCCAGATGAGCCATATAAGGAAGCTGTGTCACTTTGCTTAATGGTACAGCTTGCACAGAGTGCATGTGAGAGAAAGAAAAACACTACTAAATATTAAAGACTGCGAAGATCTGGGATATTGATGGGCTCAGCAAGGCAGAAGAAGTGCGAACAGCTATCCATCTTGGTTCCAAAAGCTTCAGTAACCAGCCACTCACTTTGATCACACTACTGAAGATATTTAGGATAGGCAATGAGTACTGTTGCTGAACATGCGGAGGCAAAATCCCCACAGAATAAGTCAGGATAATGTATCCATACTAAGTTTTGCTACTGTGAGACTAAGGCTGTGATCCTATGTACAGTAATATTTCAATCCTATACATGGTAAGTGGGACTTATACCCCCAATGCGTATATATATGATTGTAAACTTAACTGAGTAATTCTCACTTATCATTGAGGAGCTTATTTTCAAATACAATACATAAGTTCAGCCTGCCACTCATCTCACATTTATTTCCTTTTTATGAGCCAAAATTAATTTTCACTTGGTTTTATTCCCTGTTCTGAGACAGAGAGAGAAAGAGAGAGGAGAGAAGCAGACACCATCCTGTAAATTCTTGTAAGTTTTAATACTTATATCTGCTTTTCTTCCTAGTACTAGCAAAACAATTTCCAACAGCTCCCTTAAAACTCATCAGATGTTTATATCTTATCTAGTACATTTGAAGTTTCACTATCCTTGGGGGCCACATATGTTTCATAATCAGACTCAAGGGCTAGTTTTCTGTCTGCTTTTTGAAATTGCCCAAGTTTACTGAACAAAATTGGAAGTAGCTAATCACTTTGGTTGGAGTAAAGAACAACCAACACATTTTTTTCTTCATTTTTCAGTTCGACTCCTAACTGTCAGCTTTTAGTAATAACATGAGACTGTTTAGTCAGTTAGAGAAATAGTCACATCTATCAAGCTGAGTTTATAGCAGAATCTCAGGAGACTTCCTTCAAACTGAGCTCAGCTCCTAGTGAGCTCCATGTACAGTAGTTTTCTTACCAACAATGTGAAAATAGTTTGCTACTTCTTCCAGGATGTTTTTTCAGCTTCCTAGTCAAGCCAGTAGAAAGCCAGTTTGGTGTAGTGGTTAAGGCACCAGGCTAGAAACCAGGAGACTGTGAGTTCTAGTCCTGCCTTAGGCACAAAGCCAGCTGGGCCAGTCACTCTCTCAGCCCTAGGAAGGAGGCAATAGCAAAGCACTTCCGAAAAACCTTGCCAAGAAAACTGCAGGGACTTGTCCAGGCAGTCGCCAGGAGCAACACTTACTCGAAGGAGCAAAAAATAAAATAAAGTTGAACCAGCAGTCTGAGGATTTCCTAGGGGTCTTCCATCTAACTCAGAGCTTTCCAAACTCTGTGTCGCGACACAAAAGTGTGTCGCCACACACAGTCTGGTGTGTCACCACACAACCCGGAAGCGCTGATCATAATCAGCGCTTCCGGGTTTTCCTGCAGCGACACACCAATGGCGGCGCGTAAAAACCCGAAAGTGGCAGCAGCGCTTCCGGGTTTTTGCGCGCTGCCACAACAGCGGCACTTCCAGGTTTTCCCGCGGCGACACACCAACGGCGGTTGGTGTGTTGCCGTGGGAAAACTATGGAAATCCCTGATCTAATTAGTAGCCAGATTAGACTCTTGGTTAGCTTTTTGAAATCAGCCAAGGTTGATTAATGCTGCAACCTGCTTCAGATGGAATCTTAGTATGGCTTATGAAGTTACCAGTTACAAAAATTACAGTGTGTCAGGATGCCATTGCCATCCTACCAGAGATAGATGGGGTTTGTAGTTAGTAGGTAGATGGGGTTTGTAGGTAATAGGTAGATGGGGTTTTAGTTGGTAGATAGATGGGCAGTAATTAGTTAGCATGCTTGCAGGATGTTAGAAGAAGCATTAGAGATAGGCAGGGAATGCAAGGCGTCGGAATGTGGGGGGTGGAGAGACAGGAACCAGACTCCAAGGCCATTCAGCTGGGATCATCAAAGAACTAACAGTTTAGAGTTATGGGAACTGAGTCAGTAGGGGAGGGGTTGGTGAGGAGTAAGTGGGAACTGGCATGTTTAAAGTTGTGATTGTGCGCGCTTTTGCTCAATCTGCTCTTTGCATCAATTCTATTCACTTGTATTAACAAAAGAACTTTTTCATATCCTACCATGGCTTGTGCTGTAAGTTTCTAAATTAATATCAAAGGAGCGGATCGTCACACAGTGTAATTTATTTTGGATGTGCATACCAGAATTAAACAAGTAATTTTTTCTTTGAGTTGAGTTGGACTCCTGGTGACTCCATGTCCATGAAGTTTTCTTAGCAATAGCATGCAAGTGGCTTGCTCCTGCATCCTTCCAGGATTTTTTTCAACTTTCCTGGTATTCCCCAGTAGTCTGTCATCCAGGTAGTAATAAGGCCTCATTCTGAGCCAACCCAAAGTCGGCTAGGTGTTGCCATACAAGAATAGTAAACTGTAGATAAAATGGAATAATTATTGTGAGAGTATACTGTTATTTCTATTCAGCACATGACAACATCTTCCAACAGTAATACTTAGCAGATGAAGAGCCTTAGGAAAGAGCTACATAAAAATTGTAAATATTTCTCCTCTTAGTTTGTCCTTTACTGTTGTGCACACATGCATACACACCAAACTACCTCCCCCCACACCTTCATTTACCATTCACCTAACTTCCTATTCCTTTCCAATTATGAATATCATCGACTTCACTTTAAAAAAATACAACAGATTCTTCAGGACATTTATTTCATTTTCATCATGGCGGCAAGAAGTGATTAAGGGTGTGAGATCAAGATGTGACCCTTTGAGCACAGGAATAGTTCTGGTGTTTGTGCTTTGGCGGGAGGATGGAACTGGGGAGCAATGATAAAAGCTGTAACTTAGATGGCTTTTTTAAAGGATTAGAAAAAATTATGGAGGACAGGTCTAACAAAATGACTTTCAGCTAAAACAGCACAAAAGATGATGGGGGAAAACAGTGAGAAAGAGCTTGTAGGTTTCTCAGAGGTTTGGCAGTGCTGCAAACAGAATACTAAACAGGCATCTGGCCCTCTAGAAAATCCGACATACATAGGGAAATAAATCAGTTCTTTTGAAGGCACTTTTCTCATCCAGTCTGTTACCAGGATTAAAACACTGGTTTTCTTTTTAATATATACTCCTAATGCCTTGCCTCTACACACATTTACATTAATGAGATCAAAGAATATCTAGAGAAAGCATGGATCTGGAGAATATTTTTAAAAAATGTATACTGTTTTTTTTTCTTTTTGAGATTTCCACTCCTATGCAATGGGTACAAGAACTCATTGGGTACAAGAGGCTTTCTGCATAACCCAAGTCATCCAGGCCACACTTCTGATTGTTCATCCAGAGTCCTAATGTGCTCCATGTCGAGGCCCTGCAGTAGTACCCAGTAGCTTTTAATAAGGACAGATCGCCCTTGCCAAAGATCTGAACTGATTACTTGGCTTTTGACATTACACTAGAAACCATGTGAATGTGAGTCAAGGGCCACATGTGGTCCTGGGCTTAGGTTTCCATATTCTGATGGACACATCTGTTCTTTTCCTTATGCACCACAGTCTCAGTCTAAGTCCAGGCAGAGCTCCTATTAGTTCTTTTAGAAGGGGAAACCATAAAGGGGCAACATATCTTTATTTGGGCTCTTCTGCAGACAAGCTTTTAGATAAAGAGATGTATGCCCATATTCTTTTGCCATGTATACACAGCATGAATGGGCATGCAGCATTAATATCTGAAAATGTGTAATTACCAGCCACTAAAGCAATTGCTCCTTTTATACTTCATGTAGGTGTCCTGACCTCAATAATCATCCCCTTACCACTAATTTGAAACAGAGTTTAGTCAGAGAATGGGAAACCTTGTGCTGACTTTTGCCTTTCTTTGGTAACAGGTCAGCCATGCACTTCCCAAGATACAATTTGACAGTAATACAAAACAACAACGTTAAGGGGAAAAAATAATAATGGAAGAGGCAGATGTCAACAGTCTCATGATCTGTAATCACCAGAGGAAAAGAAATCAAAGCTGTCAGGCTTAAGAAGTGATATAAAGGGCAGCCAGAATAAAAGGATGAATGGGGAAGGGGAGAGAAAGGGAAGAATGAAGCCGCCTTGAATATACAGTATGAAGGTGCAGCAAATGTTGGTTTTCTGTAGCCATTCAATTAAAAATAAGAGGAAAACACATCACATAGACTGAATATATACAGTGAGTTTTAAATTCTACTTTAAAAAAAGCTGCTCTGATTGTTAATTTCACACTGATTTATGTATAGCAGAAGTTGGCAATACTGATGGAGTCTTCAAGGTTAATAGAAGAACTCCAAGCAGCTAACAACAATCTTGCAGAGTAGAAGCATGAACCATCAGGGAACTTGCACTTTAAGCTTAATTACATTCAGAAATAAATTCAGTCTTCACACATTAGTTAGATGAAGAAAAATAGAGATAGCTTACATTTATTCAGTAGATCTGGATACGAGTAGATTCATAGTAGATCTGCGTGCCAGCGAGATGGAATGGATGAGAGCTGCATGGTGCAGCCCTCCTGCTTGGGGGCCCCCACCTCCTACGCCCAAGGAGTAATGGAGAATGTTAATCCCCCAAAGTCAAGAAGGAGGAGGAAGAGGAAATCAGGTGACCTAGACTAACATCCCACAAGCACAGTAGAGATGCTTTTACTAGAAAGACCCCCTATTATGCTTATGAGACAATGCTGAGTTGACTCCTGATAATCCCAACAAATACAGCACCCAGAAGCTGCCAGGGTGTACACTTGTACACCAAATAACATCTACACAACATTTTTTTACAGTTGCCAAAGTTCTGTAATATTTGGATGCGCTCATGAGATTTCAATGATCTCATATGAGCTCTTACAAGATTTGGGACAAATTGGCTAACATTTGACAATCCGACCAGATTTGGTGTAATTGCTATTTTTGGGGGCGGGGAGGGTATCTGGGACATTATGCAAGATAAATCTACTAATACTACTAATATATGGTAATGTTCCATAAATTATTGGGCTATATTTCTCATCAGCAGCCATTCTTGCCGAAGCTGATAAGAATAGGGAACAAGAGCATCTTGAGGTCAACAGGTCACTCAATTTCTCTCTTTTTCTCTTAGAAGCAAATATAACAGAAAATTTTAAAATAACAAGTACACGCACAGTATGTCTATGAAGGTTCTCAGTCATCCAGGTGGAATTGTCTGTAGCTTGAATCATGTCAACTGGATTTCTATTTTCTCAGTGGAAACGTTTCGCTCCTTATCCAAGGAGCTTCTTCAGTCTGAGCAAAGTTAGTAAGGGAATCCTTAAATATGTTTCTAGGTGGCTGTGTGACCTTGCACCTGGGGCTAGGTCATGGTTATTTTGAGATGTTATTTCTAAGTCCCTTTATCATCTAAAGGAGGATCGTTAAGATTACCATGCTGCTGTTGAGCTTGCGAAATGGTCTTAATCTTCCTAGGCACAGAAGACAAAGCAGGAAGGAAAATAGGGGAAAGATTGTGCCTGAGGCCCCCACCTCTATTCAAGGAAGGATTTTCCAAGTTGGCATAAATGGATTCCTTGACCCCTCTCTCAAACCACCTATCTTCTCTGTCTAAAATGTGAACATTTATGTCCTCAAATGAGTGTCCTTTTTCCTTTAGATGAAGATAAACTGCTGACTCTGGTCCTGTGGTGTTACTTCTCCTGTGTTGGGCCATCCTCCTGTACAAAGGTTGTTTGGTTTCTCCAATGTAGAGTTCAGAGCACTCCTCACTGCACTGGATTGCATAAACTACATTGCTTTTCTTGTGTTTTGGAGTTTGATCTTTGGGGTGTACAAGCCTCTGTCTCAGTGTGTTGGTGGGTTTGAAATATACAGGTATGTGGTGTTTGCCAAATATCCTTTTTATCTTTTCAGACACGCCAGCCATGTAAGGAATGACCAGGTTCTTCCGTTTACTCTGAGTCTCAGCCCTATCTGTCACTGTTTTAGGTCTGGTAGATTTAGATTTGGTGAAGGCCCAATTTGGATATCCACAGGCCTTCAGAGCTGTTCTCAGGTGCTGATTTTCATTCTTTTTTTTTTTTTTTTTGGAATCCATGGAGGTGGGGATGGTTTCTGCTCTTTGTGACAATGTCCTGATGATTCCTAGTTTGTGCTGCAGTGGATGGTGGGAGTCAAACATCAGATATTGATCTGTGTGTGTGGGTTTCCTGTAGATCCCTATTTCTAGCTTGCCACCGGTCCCAATGAGGACTTCACAGTCTAGGAATGCCAGTCTGTTGTCCTTGGTGTCTTCTCTGGTGAAGCTAATGTTGGCATCTATAGTGTTTATATGGTCCGTGAAGGCCTGTACTTCCTGGGCCTTGATTTTGACCCAGGTGTCATCCACATACCTAAACCAGTGGGTGGGCACCCTTCCCTGGAATGTGTTGAGTGCTTTCTTCTCCACTTCTTCCATGTATAAATTGGCCACAATGGGTGACACAGGAGAACCCATGGCACAGCCGTGTTTTTGTCTGTAAAAGTCACCTCTGTATGAGAAATAAGTGGTGTTAAGACACAGGTCCAGAAGATGGCAGATCTGGTTTGGGTTGAGATGGTTTCTCCTTTCAAGGGTGCTGTCCTCTTCTAGTCTCTTCCTGACAGCGGATAGAGCATGAGTGGTGGGGATGCTGGTGAAAAGGGAGGACACATCGAAGGAGGCCATAGTTTCATCTGTATCCAGTTTCAGGATCTTTGCTTTGGAAACAAATTCTTCCGAATTATGGATGTGGTGTTCAGAGTGTCCAACTAGAGGTGCTAGTATGGTAGAGAGGTGTTTGGCAATGTTATATGTTACCGAATTAATGCTGCTGACTATGGGTCGGAGGGGTGTTCCTTCCTTGTGGATCTTAGGAAGTCCGTAGATGCAGGGGATGGCTTCTCCAGGATACAGATGGTGGTAGGTAATCCTATCAATGGAGCCATCATGTTCCAATTGTTTCAAACTGTCTATTACCTTTTTCTTGTAATTGTTGGTGGGGTCTCTTTTCAGTTTTTCATATGTATGGTGATCCTCCAAAAGTGAGGTAATTTTATTGTGGTAGTCTGCAGTGTTTAGAACCACTGTACATCTTCCTTTGTCAGCAGGTAAAATGGTGATGGTTTCATCTTTGCTGAGGGCTGTCAGGGCTCTCCTCTCTTGGACGGTAAGGTTGGGGGGAGGAGGTTGAGCACTGGACAAAGCTGCAGATATTTTAAGCCGGAGTTGTTCTGCTTCCTCAAAAGGTAGGTGGTTGTTGTGGATGGCAGATTGTGTGGCTGTAATGAGCTCCACAACCGGAACTTGCTTGGGAGTGATGGCAAAATTAAGACCTTTGGCTAGGACATCTCTCTCTGGTTGGGTGAGTTCTCTGTCTGAGAGATTTTTCACCCACATGTTATTTTTCTCCTCTGTGGTCCTGTTGTTGTTGTTCCTCTCAGCGGTTTCTCCAGTTCCTTGTTTCTGCTTGCTGCGAGAAAGAAGAATGTCAAATTTCTTAGTTTGCCTCTCTTTTGTCTTGTGATGCTGGGCCAGCTGTACTTTATTGCCAAGCTGAATAACTCTATCCAGGATTGGGACAGGAAGGGTGGCTGTGAGTTCCTGGTGAAGGTTTTCAAAATTGTATTGCAGGGCATCAATGGTGAAGTGGACTTGCCTTATTCTTTCATTTAGAAGATGTCTTTGTGCCTGCTGCAGGATCTGGTCTGCTCTGTGACCCTTAACTGTAGATTGCAGGCATAGGTTTGTCGGGATGAGTCTCTGTTGTCTGCATCTGAGGTTGAAACGTAGGTGGTTTCTATAGTCTGCCACCTTTCTTGCTGTCTTCTCGAATTTCCTTACCAACTTCAGGGTTTCATCCCCAAAATGTATGGCAATATGTCTATGAAGGTTCTCAGTCATCCAGGTGGAATTGTCTGTAGCTTGAATCATGTCAACTGGATTTCTATTTTCTCAGTGGAAACGTTTCGCTCCTTATCCAAGGAGCTTCTTCAGTCTGAGCAAAGTTAGTAAGGGAATCCTTAAATATGTTTCTAGGTGGCTGTGTGACCTTGCACCAGACAACAGAGACTCATCTCGACAAGCCTACGCCTGCAATCTACAGTTTGAAACAATTGGAACATGATGGCTCCATTGATAGGATTACCTACCACCATCTGTATCCTGGAGAAGCCATCCCCTGCATCTACGGACTTCCTAAGATCCACAAGGAAGGAACACCCCTCCGACCCATAGTCAGCAGCATTAATTCGGTAACATACAACATTGCCAAACACCTCTCTACCATACTAGCACCTCTAGTTGGACACTCTGAACACCACATCCATAATTCGGAAGAATTTGTTTCCAAAGCAAAGATCCTGAAACTGGATACAGATGAAACTATGGCCTCCTTCGATGTGTCCTCCCTTTTCACCAGCATCCCCACCACTCATGCTCTATCCGCTGTCAGGAAGAGACTAGAAGAGGACAGCACCCTTGAAAGGAGAAACCATCTCAACCCAAACCAGATCTGCCATCTTCTGGACCTGTGTCTTAACACCACTTATTTCTCATACAGAGGTGACTTTTACAGACAAAAACACGGCTGTGCCATGGGTTCTCCTGTGTCACCCATTGTGGCCAATTTATACATGGAAGAAGTGGAGAAGAAAGCACTCAACACATTCCAGGGAAGGGTGCCCACCCACTGGTTTAGGTATGTGGATGACACCTGGGTCAAAATCAAGGCCCAGGAAGTACAGGCCTTCACGGACCATATAAACACTATAGATGCCAACATTAGCTTCACCAGAGAAGACACCAAGGACAACAGACTGGCATTCCTAGACTGTGAAGTCCTCATTGGGACCGGTGGCAAGCTAGAAATAGGGATCTACAGGAAACCCACACACACAGATCAATATCTGATGTTTGACTCCCACCATCCACTGCAGCAGAAACTAGGAATCATCAGGACATTGTCACACAGAGCAGAAACCATCCCCACCTCCATGGATTCCAAAAAAAAAAAAAAAAGAATGAAAATCAGCACCTGAGAACAGCTCTGAAGGCCTGTGGATATCCAAATTGGGCCTTCACCAAATCTAAATCTACCAGACCTAAAACAGTGACAGATAGGGCTGAGACTCAGAGTAAACGGAAGAACCTGGTCATTCCTTACATGGCTGGCGTGTCTGAAAAGATAAAAAGGATATTTGGCAAACACCACATACCTGTATATTTCAAACCCACCAACACACTGAGACAGAGGCTTGTACACCCCAAAGATCAAACTCCAAAACACAAGAAAAGCAATGTAGTTTATGCAATCCAGTGCAGTGAGGAGTGCTCTGAACTCTACATTGGAGAAACCAAACAACCTTTGTACAGGAGGATGGCCCAACACAGGAGAAGTAACACCACAGGACCAGAGTCAGCAGTTTATCTTCATCTAAAGGAAAAAGGACACTCATTTGAGGACATAAATGTTCACATTTTAGACAGAGAAGATAGGTGGTTTGAGAGAGGGGTCAAGGAATCCCCGGTGAATTCCTGTTACCTCGGTGTCAGCTGACCCTCCCGGAAGAGTGGTGGTGGGGCGAGTGTGGTTGATGGCGACAGAGCATCTGGTGCCAAAGCTGCGGAGACGAGGGCGAAGTGCGGAGGGCGTGAAGAACGACACTGGACTCTGCATTTCTTTGATTACGCTGTGACTTTGAAAGATCGTGGCAGACTCCAATGGACCCCCTGTAGTCCTGGATGGGTGTTGGCAAACCTTGTGGACACTGGCTTCCTCCCTGGTGGTCGTGAAAGATCTTATCCCCTTAGGGGGAAGTTTATGACGGGCCTGGAGTGGAGCTATAGACTTTTGGAGACTACAGATCCTCGTAGTAAGACCAGCTCTGTGAGCGATAAGCTCTGATATTAGGAATAGGACTCTATGGTGAGGTGGCCTTCAAGATTTTTACCATCTTAAAATCCTAGATTATAACATATTTTAATAAGATAATGAGGAAGGAGCCTAGGATTGGAAAACATCTTCTATTTCCCCCATCAGTTAGAGGTGGCAGAGATTTGGGGTCCCCTTGGTATGAAAGTGGTATTCCTCCGGGGTGTGAGAGACCCGGGGGGAGGCCGGAGTTGGGTGATTGTATATAAGAGTGCCCGCCCCTGAGTGAGAGACAGGTGGGGGGCAGGAGTGGATGGTGCCCCCTCCAACCAGTGAGAGAGGCTGAGGGGGGGTGCAGTAAGTGTGGAGTGAGTGGTTAGGGGGCAGTTGGGTTCTACCAGTGCCAAGAGCAAAAGCTGGTGCGCTGGTGGTCCTACTGCCCTCTGAGGCTGAGTGGGTATAGGAGATGTGTGCATGGGAGAGGGGACCACTGTTTCAACCTAGGGTTTTCGGAGGTCTGGTGGTGGAGGCAACTGGGCCTGGTGACGCTAGGGGCTATGGGATGGGTTGTCCTATTGAGGTGGTGACGGGTTGGGGATGTTATGGTGGGAACCGGAGGGCAGGCCATCGTTGCGGAAGAGGCCCTTGGTGTTTGCTACCGGTGGTGTGTTCCGGCCCACCGGATTCAAACCTAGGCCCTGGTCAGCAGACCCTCGGGTCCCCTGGTCTCTGGCTGTTGATGCTTAACCCCAGATCGGTTAATAACAAGGGCCCCCTCATATGTGATTTGATCACGGAGGAGGGGGCCGACCTGGCATGTATTACCGAAACCTGGCTGGGCCCTGGAGGAGGGGTTGCCCTCTCGGAGATCTGCCCGGCCGGGTTTCAGGTATGGCACCAGCCGAGAGATCTGGGTAGGGGAGGAGGGGTGGCAGTAGTCATCCGAGAGTCTATAGTGGCCTTCAGGGGCATGGCTCCACAGGTGGCCGGATGTGAGACTCTGTTCTTCAAGTTGGGTTCCCGAGAGCAGTTGGGAGTGTTGCTGCTGTACCATCCTCCCTGCTGCGTAGCAACCTCCCTGCCTGAGCTGCTGGAGGCCGTCTCAGGGTTGGCGGTGGAATTCCCCAGACTTATGGTTCTGGGGGATTTCAATCTGCCATCCCTGGGATGTGCCTCAGAGGCAGCTCGGGAGTTCATGGCTACCATGGCAGCCATGGGCCTGGTCCAGATTATTCGGGACCCGACTCGTGACAGTGGTCTCACTCCGGACTTGGTTTTCCTGTCGGAGCAGTGGCAGAGTGATCTGGGGGGAGAGTTACATATTTCCCCGCTGTCATGGTCGGATCATGCCCTGGTGGCCCTGAGATTCTCATATGCTGCCCCACTCCACAGGGAGGCTGGACCTATTCGATCGGTCCACCCCCGGCGACTAATGGACCCGATAGGGTTTCAGAGGGAGATCGGGGTTATACCCGAGGATCTACTGCATGGTCCAGCGGAGGTGCTGGCCACAGCCTGGAATAAGGAAGCGGCCGGAGCCTTGGACAGGATCGCGCCTATGCGGCCTCTCTTGTCCCATCCGACCCGATACTCCCCGTGGTTCACAGAGGGGTTGAGGGTGCTGAAAAGGGTTAAGAGACGTCTAGAGCGCCGCTGGAGAAAAACAAAGAAAGAATCCAACCGAACACAAGCTAGAGCCGCGGTTAAGGCCTACCTTGTGGCGGTAAGAGTGGCGAAACGTCAATATTTCTCCGCTCTTATTGCATCCGCAGAATGCCGCCCGACGGCCCTGTTTAGGATTACTTGATCTCTCCTAGGTAAGGTGGGGCCAGTGGCCCACCTTCAGGGCCGTGCGGAGGAATTTTCGGAGCATCTGATAGATAAAATCGCTCCGATTCGTTCTAAGTTGGACTCCAAGCGTGATGCATGGTCTGGGGAGATTCCAAGGGAACGTCTTTGCCCGGTTATCTGGGAACGGTTTGATCCTGTTGGGCCTGAGGAAGTGGACAGGATCCTCCGGACTGTAAGAGCCACTACTTGTCATCTTGATCCATGCCCCTCCTGGCTGGTGAAAGCAGCCAGGGAGGTGACGTGTGCTCGGGTCCATGCGATGGTGACTACATCCTTGGGTGAGGGAGTGTTTCCGGCTGCTTTTAAGGAGGCGCTGGTGCACCCCCTCCTCAAGAAGCCATCGCTGGACCCTACAGTGTTGGACAATTTTTGTCCCGTCTCCCATCTCCCCTTTTTGGGGAAGGTGGTTGAGAAAGTGGTGGCATTACAGCTCCAGAGGATTCTGGATGATACGGATTATCTAGACCCCTTTCAGTCAGGGTTCAGGCCGGGATATGGTGTGGAAACTGCATTGGTCGCACTTACACATGATCTCTGGCGAGCGCGGGATGGAGGCAGTGCATCCATCCTGGCTCTTCTTGACCTCTCAGCGGCTTTCAATACCATTGACCATGGTATCCTTTTGGGACGGCTCCGGGAGTTGGGGGTGGGTGGCATGGTCTTGCGCTGGTTCACCTCCTTCCTCCGAGACCGATCCCAATCGGTGGTAATAGGAGATGAGAGGTCCGACCCTCGGCCCCTACTTTGTGGGGTGCCACAGGGTTCGGTTCTCTCCCCTCTCTTATTTAATATCTACATGAAACTGCTGGGTGAGATCATCCGCCAACACGGGATGAGGTATCATCAGTATGCTGATGATACTCAACTATATATCTCCATCCCGGGTGAGGTAAGTGATGCAGTGGCTGCCCTTTCTCAGTGTCTGAAGGCTGTGGGGGCCTGGATGGGGAACAACAGGCTTCAGCTGAACCCTGGTAAGACGGAGTGGCTGTGGATTGATGGTGCCTCGAGATCCAGAGAGTTGTCATCTCTAGATCTGGATGGGGTGGCACTACCCCGTTCAGATACAGTGCGGAACCTGGGGGTCCTTCTCGACTCACGACTCCTGCTGAAAGAGCAGGTGGCAGTCGTGGCCAGAAGGGCCTTTGTGCAACTTTGAGTTGTACGCCAGCTACGCCCTTTCCTGGACCGAGATGCCCTCCGTACAGTCACTCATGCCCTGGTCATCTCCCATATAGACTATTGCAATGCACTCTACATGGGGCTACCTTTGAAGAGTATCCGGAAGCTTCAACTGGTCCAGAATGCGGCTGCGCATGCAGTTATGGGTGCCCCAAGATCGGCACATGTGACACCTCTGCTGCGCGAGCTGCATTGGTTACCAGTTTGCTTCCGGGTCCAATTCAAGGTGTTGGTTGTTACCTTTAAAGCCCTACATGGCATGGGACCAGGTTACCTAAGGGACCGCCTCATCCCCAGAGTATCGACCCGCCCCACCCGGTTATGCAAAGAGGGCTTGCTACGGACCCCGTCTACAAGAGAATTCCATCTGACGGGGTCCAGGAGGCGGGCCTTCTCGGCAGTGGTACCCGCCCGCTGGAATATTCTGCCGCTAGAGTTGAGGCAAGCCCCCACACTTATGACCTTCCGAAAGCAACTGAAGACCTGGCTCTGCCACCTCACTTGGGATGGGAAGAGTGACAGCTCCTCATGGGGATGGCTTGCGCCATAGAGTTCTTTTAAATATGACATCAGAGCCTCTTGGGTTCTATATATTTTTAATTAACTTAACTTATGGTTGGTTATATATATTGTTTATTGTATTTTATATGTTTTTATATCTTTTAATTGCTAACTTGTTGTAAACCGCCTAGAGTCCCCTCTGTGGGGGGAGATGGGCGGTGATATAAGTTGGAGAAATAAATAAATAAATAAATAAATAAATAAATCCATTTATGCCAACTTGGAAAATCCTTCCTTGAATAGAGGTGGGGGCCTCAGGCACAATCTTTCCCCTATTTTCCTTCCTGCTTTGTCTTCTGTGCCTAGGAAGATTAAGACCATTTCGCAAGCTCAACAGCAGCATGGTAATCTTAACGATCCTCCTTTAGATGATAAAGGGACTTAGAAATAACATCTCAAAATAACCATGACCTAGCCCCAGGTGCAAGGTCACACAGCCACCTAGAAACATATTTAAGGATTCCCTTACTAACTTTGCTCAGACTGAAGAAGCTCCTTGGATAAGGAGCGAAACGTTTCCACTGAGAAAATAGAAATCCAGTTGACATGATTCAAGCTACAGACAATACACGCACAGTAGCGTTCAAAATCAGATCCATAAAAGTATGCCTAAAAAAAACTACTGATGAAGAAAAAAAGGAATAGTTTAAAGATTAGTAGCAGCTGGCCCAGCTTAACTAAGTTGTAATTAACTTAATATTATTAATAATTAACTTAATATACATCACTAACTAAAATTATAGGTTGTGATGAATTAGATCGACACTAGAAATCTAGCTTCTTGTAAAGAGAGCCAGTTTGGTGTAGTAGATTCTAAATGTTAAAAAAATAAACAAATCCATGTGCTAAATTATAATCCAAGAATGGTCTCCAGTTAGAATTGAATTCTACATCAAATTTACTTTTTAAATATGAAGTTATTCTGGACATCAAATAGAGTCCTATAACTTGATTAGCCATTCTTCCAAAAAAAGGAATCAAACATCCTGTTACAACCTCATAAATGTTCCTTTCCATAGAAATCTTTAGTAAAAGGTGATATATTTACATGATCTGAAGAGAAACCAGAATATGGGATAGTATCTTAAAAACTGAGCAGAAGAAGGAATTTTGGCAGCTGCCATATGTCATCCTAGATGCCCCGGATATTTGATGAATGCACACCTGTAGTCCACTAATACACAGGTATGCTACTAGGTCTGGGTCACCACTTGCAGATTTAGGGGCCCATAGCCTAGACACAGTGGTCCTCAACCTTTTTGGCACCAGGGACCGGTTTCATGGAAGACAATTTTTCCATGGACCGGGGGTGGGGGGGATGGCACAGTGCGGGAAAGAGGCGCAGATGGAAGTGTTAAAATAATGGGTGGGCCACGCGCGGACAAAAATTAGTATCAGATTCTGACTTCTCTTAAGGAGCGCGCAACCTAGATCCCTCGCATGCACAGTTTACAGTAGGGTTCATGCTCCTATGAGAATCTAATGCTGCTGCTGATCTGACAGGAGGCGGAGCTCAGGCGGTAATGTGAGCGATGGGGAGTGGCTGTAAATACAGATGAAGCTTCGCTCGCTCACCCACCGCTCACCTCCTGCTGTGCAGCCCGGTTCCTAACAGGCCATGGACCGGTACCGGTCCGTGGCCCGGGGGTTGGGGACCCCTGGCCTAGAGGACTCCCAAACAGTCTCAAAACTCACAAACTTCTTTAATGTTTTTTCTCTCCAAAAGGTACAATTGTACCCAGCATCTTCATTTTTTCAAAGGTCCTCAATATAGTCCCATGACTAGAGAAATTAGGTTGCTGGGATGACACAAGCTGTTACGCTGCACATAGCTGAATTAAAAGCTATGTATTTGTCAAGGGATTGAGGACAAGAACTACGCTGAGAGGGGTTTCCATCTCTAGTTTCTTTATTGTTCTTACCCTATGAACAGAATCTTGCCAGACTGAGGCTACCTACAGTAAGGTAAGGGAAATAACTCAAAAGGGCTCTAGGGAGGGGCTGCCTTGAAGTTCTTAACCTTCCCAGCAACAGAGTCTGGACTTCAAAGTCTCTTATCAGTCTGGAATGCTCTCTCCCCCTGGAAAACAGCATCAGTGCCGGAATGCAACACATCACCCCCTCCTTCAGGAACACATTCCATCACAGTATGTGAAGGAAGAGTAAATGTAGGTAGAGTGAATTTAAGAAATGAAAGCAAGTGGGGAGAAATATAGGCATCTGGTACAAGCCATTATGACATTCTGTGTGTTGTGACATCATTGTAGAAATGACGTGAATTATATAAGTTGCAAATTATATTATTTGTGAGATTATGTTATGATGCAGGTGATGTCCCTTGCCCCCTTTTCTTGCCCTGGGAAACAGAAAAGAGTAGTGACAGATGAACTACTACAAGATGAAAATGGAGAGGGAACATGAAGTACACAAAGAAATCATGAGGAGCGCCCCTTGCTCAGAGTCTCCTCAGTTCTAGCAACGCAACCGCAAATATATACATAGAATTAATTTTTGAGAAAAAGTTAAATAGCCATTCAAGATATAGGAGCCTTACCTTTTTGTGTCGGTCATGAAAGCTTCTAGGTATCAAAACAATGTTTTAGAGCAGAGCTTTCCAAACTTTTCATGTTGGTGACACACTTTTTAGACATGCATCATTTCGCGACACACTCTTACAGCAGGGCACAAGGCAGGCACTAGGACCTGTGCAGAATCACAGCAAGTTTGGAGGCAGCAAGGCACAAGGCAGGCACTAGGACCTGCGTGGAATCATAGCAGGTTTGGAGGCAGCAAGGCACAAGGCAGGCACTAGGACCTGTGAGGAATCACAGCAAATTTGGAGGCAGCAAGGCACAAGGCAGGCACTAGGACCTGCGTGGAATCCTGGCAGGGCTTGGAGGCAGCAGCAGCCGCGACAGACATAGACACTGCAGCCGACACACTAACATGTCCCGACACACAGTTTGGAAAGCTCTGTTTTAGAGGTATAATCAAGACTCTGATAAAGCAATGAATTATACAAAAAGGGTGATTCTATTAATTTAAAAGAAGACGTTGGCAAGAGACTTATCTGGTGGCAAATACAGCAGGCCATGAGTGGCATGCCATTACAGATACCCACCTGCTATTCTGCTAGAGATAGTTGGCAGGTTCTAACAGTGCAGATGGTTGACAGCTTATTGTAATCAGCTAATAATTGTTCTGTAGTTGTGTGAGGTGCACCTTGAAATATATCCAGAATCCGTTTCTCATACACAAACTGACAGACCAGGAGTTTGTGAAGCAGTAAAGGTTTATTCCAGTATACTCAGGCTAATACGTACAAAGACATGCAGGCAAGTTACATTACATTTAAACATTCCCCTTCCCATTGTCCCTTCAGGTTGACATGTGTTAATCTCCTGCCTTGGGTACTCAGACAGTCGTTCCGGGGAATGGGTATTTGCCTCCGGGCTGATGTTAATGTCTCTTTTGTGACAGTTTCTTTCCCCCCTCATTCCACAATACTGTCTGACCAGATGACAGAGGCTGCTGACTCTGACACGCTACCGGCCCAAGATTCTCTACCCTCACCCACCCCCGTGGAGACTCCTAAAAGCTACGTTATTTACAATTCGTCTTGTGCCTTCATCATCTGTAATGACAAGAATAAATTATTCCATTAATCCAGTTACGTTTTAGCATGGTTTGTCCAGGAATTTCCTATGAAAAGCCTTCGTTAGCCCAGTGGCTTGAGTGTGTTCTGCCTTCACCCATTCTTTGTGTCCAATCGGTAAATGTGCCCACTTAACTAAATACTGTAGCTGCCCATTCCGGTGCCGTGAATCTAAAATCTTTTCGACCTCAAAGTGAGGTTCTCCGTTGACTAACAATGGTGCTGGTTCCGCCGGTTCAGGGTGCCACAACGAGGAGGGGTGGTACCGCTTTAAGAGGCTGATATGAAAAACTGGATGCACCTTTTGAAGCGCTTTTGGTAACTGTAGCTTAGCTGTCACCGGGTTTATTACACTGATGATTGGAAAAGGACCGATGAATTTTGGGGCCAACTTCCTGGAAGGTTGAGTGGGTCTCAAATTTTTTGTGGACCGATACACCTTATCCCCTACTCTCAATTCCCATTCCTCTGACCTTTTCCGGTCCGCATATTTCTTATAACTAGCTTTTGCTTCTTGTAGCGTCTGGATCATAATTGGCCAATTGCTTGTCAATTTCTTGATCCATTCGTCCGCACGGAGCGGGTCCGCTATCTCTGAGTCCTGGGTCAAGGATAATTCTGGGATAGTTACGAAATCTTGACCCGTGGCAATTTTAAATGGCGAAAACCCTGTGCTTTGATGAATGGCATTATTGTAAGCCACTTCAGCGAACGGCAAGAGTTCAGCCCAATCATTCTGTTGATAGCTGATATAACACCGGAGGTACTGCTCCAGAACCGAATTAAGGCGTTCCGTCGATCCATCCATGGAAGGATGGAACGCATTATTTAGCCCTTGTTCTGATCCAATTAATTTTAAAAAAGCTCTCCAAAATTTACAGGTAAAAGTACTACCGCGATCGCTGATTATGCATTTGGGTGTACCATGCGCTCTATAGATGTGCTGTATAAACATTCTGGCCAATTTGGGCGCACTTGGAGTCCCATTGCACGCAATGAAGTGAGCCTGTTTAGAAAACAAATCAGTGACTACCCAGATTGCTGTTTTCTTGTTGCTTACGGGTAAGTCCACGATAAAATCCATTGCAATTTGTTTCCAAGGTTGGATCGGGTTTGCTACTGGCTGAAGGAGCCCAGTGGGTTTTCCCACTGACCGTTTAGCGGTCGCGCATACCGGGCAAGCCATTACGTATGTTTTTACATCCTTTCTCAGTGTTGGCCACCAAAATTTCCGTCTTACCAAATGAATAGTTTTGACGAAGCCAAAGTGTCCCGCTGTTTTGTGGTCGTGATTCTTTTCCAGCGCCCCTTTGCGTAAGCTTTCTGGTACGTAAACCTTCTCCTCTTTCCACCATAACCCATTGCTCTCTTGTAGTGTGTGCTTGTTCTCTCCCCACCATGCATCCTTAAGTGTTTCTACCTGTAGTTCTGCTTCTAAGGGGTTTCCCTGTCTGAGATCTTTTGCCCGGCTCCGTGTGATCGCCATGTTGCCCCCTTGTCTTTCTGGCTGTACAATGTCTTCCCGTGCCTTGTTTCCCTGAGTGGGAATGAGTGTGTCTATGACCGCTTCTACCTTGCCCTCATGTTGCGGAAGGCGCGACAAGGCATCCGCTATATAATTCTTCCCACCTGGGAAATATTGGAGCGTAAAGCTGTATCTGCTAAAGAACTCCGCCCACCGAAGTTGTTTAGGGTTCAACTTCCTTGGAGATTTGAGGGCTTCCAAATTTTTATGATCCGTCCACACTTGAAATGGTACGGATGCCCCTTCTAGGAGATGTCGCCAGGTACCGAGCGCGTGCCGGACCGCAAACGCTTCCTTCTCCCACACATGCCATCATTTTTCAGTGTCACTAAACTTTTTAGAGATGTATGCGCACGGGCGCAGTTTATTGTGTTCATCAACTTGCAGTAATATTGAGCCAACTGCCGTGTGAGAAGCGTCTGTGTGAATTATGAACGGCTTCTCCACCTCTGGCTGTTTGAGGATGGGTTCCTCCGTAAACAAAGCCTTTGAGTTTGTCGAATGCCTCTTGGCATTCCAGAGTCCATGTTATTTTTGTACTGGGTGTTCTATGATTTGGCCCTGTTCCTTTGCCCTTGGTCTTTAACAAATCTGTGAGTGGTAATGCAATTTGCACGAAATTTTTTATGAACTGCCTATAGAACCCCGCGAACCCGAGGAACCCCTGTAGTTGCCTACGGGTTCGAGGAGGTTCCCATCCCAACACCGCTTGCACTTTTGCCGGATCCATTTCAATCCCTTTATGTGATATCCGGTACCCCAAAAAGTCTAATTTCTCTTTGTGAAACTCACACTTCTCTAATTTAACTAGCAGTTTTGCTTCCAATAATTTTCCCAACACTTTTTTGACTAATTCTACATGCTCATCCAACGTTTCAGAAAATATTAAAATGTCATCCAAGTAAACAATAACCCCCTGGTACAGGAACTCATACCATACTTCGTTAATTAGTCTCATGAAGATTCCCGGTCCACCCGCAATCCCGAACGGGAGCACCCGGTATTGAAATGAACCCAGCAGGCAATTAAATGCTGTCTTCCATTCGTCCCCCTCCCTGATTCGAACCCGATAATATGCCTCTCTCACATCCAATTTCGTGAACACTTTCCCTTTAGATAGTTGAGCTAACATGTCCTTTAGTAACGGAAGGGGATATTGATTAGTTACATAAATAGCATTCAGCCCCCTGTAGTCCGTGCAGTCAAAGTGAGCCGTCCTTTTTCTTACGGAATAATACTGGAGCTGCCAAAGGAGAATTTGCGGGTTCTACAAACCCCCGTGCCAAATTTTTATCAATAAATTTACAGAACTCCTGTAGTTCTTTCTGGGTCATTGCGTACATTTTGGGTTTTGGAAAGGGAGCCCCTGGGATAAGCTCGAACGCTGCGTCCGACATTCTATGGGGAGGCAACTGTTCACATTCTTGTTCACTGAACACCTCCCCCACCGGCACATAATTCTCTGGTATGCTGCTTATTCCTTGTTCCTGCTCCTCTTCCCACTGCTCTAGCCCTGCCACCCCAAGGTCCACATCATCTATGTGTTCCTCATCGTCCTCCCCCAGGTACTTGCCATCTATGAAATTTATTTCACCCGAAGCCCAATCCACCTGGGGGTTCCGTGCTCGGAGCCATTTCAGCCCTAACACTATTGGTCGTGTTGCGATGGGTGCCACAATGAATCGCAAAGTCTCTACATGATTTCCAACGTGCATGGATACATTCTCGGTAGCGTGTTCTACCGGACCCCCTCTCATCTCGGACCCATCCAATTGGCAAAATGTGATGGGCAATTTCAACTTAATCAGTCTTAGTCCCAATTTCTCTGCTACTGTCGGGTGCATCAGGCACCGTGAGCACCCAGAGTCCAGCATCGCCACCTCCCAAAGTTTCTCCCTCCCATCCAAGGTTTGTAATTTTACCTTGAGATGCATCGTCGGGCAATTGCTGTCAATGTCCCAATCATTGCACCCCATGCTGAAGGCCTGTCCCGCAGCGCTCTTTAGGACAGACCATTGGCGTTTCCCACTGGTGCAAATTCGAAGTCGGATGAGTCGCTGTCTTCATCCTGGTACTGTAGAGTTCTCTGATCCTTGATGACCGCCGCTGCTCCCTTGCGCTTCACCGGGACCCCCTTGTTGCCTTTGACTTCCACCGGTTTTCGGGGAGGGGGAACTCTGTCTTTGACAGGGCTTTTGTCTCGAGGACAGTTGCTTATCTGGTGTCCTTCCTTTCCGCAGCGAAAGCAGAGCCCATCTCTTGTTCTGCGCTCTTTCTCCTCTTCCCAATTTCTTTGTCTGTGGTCTTTGCATGGGGGATGTGTGTATGCTCCTTGTTTCCTTTGCAGGGTGTGGAAGTTCCTGATAGTTTGCAACTGCATTTGATTGTGTTTGATGGGGTGTGCGCTGGCTTATAGGGAAAAAAATCAAGGCTTGAGAATAAACAGACATGGAGTGCAGCTTTTAGGGCTAAAAGTATTTACTTGTAGCATAAGGCAATAATGTATATACAGTACATTATTGCAAAAAGGAAAGTTGAATATACAGTACACGGTACAGCATTGCAAAAGGAAAAACAAACTCATAAGCAGAGTTTTGTGTATTGATCCCAGGGCCAGAGCTCATGCCCTGGCGTAAACACACAGCCAGGCATAGCTGCGCACTGCCCAGCCCTCAGAAGTAGAATACACATGAAGAACTACATGGCTAAAGACACAAAAAGTCAAGAAGCATAGAACACCATTTTGCATGGTTAGATATTCAGTTCTTCCAGCATTCTGATTGGCTGGAAGCTAGGTGTGACACACACCAGGCCTAAAGCAGTAGGCCTAAAGCACATAGCATGACCTGCTATTGGGTGGCAGTGCTGCATCTAAGCAAGCATGTGATCTCCCCCCCTCCCTCTGCTCCCCCTGGAGCAGGCTTCCCACGGAGGGAATCAGGAGAACTTGTTCCCATGCGAAGTAGCCATAACAATACACACGTGACAGTTGTTATCTGGCACCTGCACTTCACGTCACCATGAGAAAGCTTCTCTCCGTACAGAAAATATTTGCCAATTTCATACGGGAAATCTGACAGTGTTCCACTTTCCCCGCCAGTTGGATCCAACCCTCTAGGGTGTCTGGGTCTCCCCTTCCCATTGCCAGCTCAATTAAATCTTGTCGCAACCCGTACTGGAAATATTCAATCTTGAAAGCCTCCGGCCAGTCCGGCAGTTTACTCAAGATTTTTTTAAACTCCATGGCATACTCGGCCACGGATCTGTTGCCCTGTCTTAAGTTTTGTAGCCGCACTCTCGCCGACATCTTGGACAGCGTGTCCTCGAAGCGTTTGCGGAGCACATACATGAATTTCTTAAAGTCTTGTAACTCGCTAGCCCGGGCATCATACATAACCACCAACCAGTCAGCCGCCTCCCCTTCCAAAAAGCTGGAGACATACCGTACTTTAGCCTCCTTCGTGTGGAAGGTGTGTTCGAACTCCCCCATGAACCCCTTCACATGCATCAAGAAACACACGAGTTTTTTGGGGTCACCATCAAACTTCATTTTCAGCTCGCTTACCCCTGCCAGTGCGCCTGCCATAGTCCAGTTCCAGCGCTGTCCGTAATTTGGGGTGGGTTGAGGCTGGCTGTACTGACGCGGTTCCACCTCATCTTCTTCATCGTCCTCACTGGTTTCTGTGAAAGCTTCTTCCTCTTCGGAGGTAGGTAAGCTTGTCACCTCCTTTTTCTCCATCTGCCCCTCCAGGGTTCATAGAATTTTATCCATTACTAGACCCAAGGAGTCCAATTTCCTGCTCATCGTCTCCATGCCCGCATCCACACAAGCCAGCTTGTCTTCTATGGCTCCGATGCGCTGAGTGGGGGTGATACGCTTTTTTGCTCGCTTCCCCCGTTTCTCCTCTAGTCCTCCTCCCACCCCGAACGACCAGTCCGCTCCCCGATTTTGGCTAATCTCGGGGTGAGGAGGGGTTTTGTTCACTTCTTTCCCTTTAGATTTCCATACCTTCTTGTTGTCCAATGTTTCGATGAGGTTTTCTGCCATTTGCTGCGCTAACCTTTCCATCCCCTGGACTGAAGACGTGCTAGGTACGGCCACATCGACTTTCCCCGCCTGTTCCATCCTCGTTGACTTACTATAGTGTAGCCACTCTCAACCGTAGGACTCACTGCTTCTTCAGGGTAGCCCTCAGGATGCATGGAAAATTTTTGGATGATTCAGTCTTTATGTGAGGTGCACCTTGAAATATATCCAGAATCCGTTTCTCTTACACAAACTGACAGACCAGGAGTTTGTGAAACAGTAAAGGTTTATTCCAGTATACTCAGGCTAATACGTACAAAGACTGAATGGTCATGCAGGCAAGATACATTACATTTAAACATTCCCCTTCCCATTGTCCCTTCAGGTTGACACGTGTTAACCTCCTGCCTTGGGTACTCAGACAGTCATTCCGGGGAATGGGTATTTGCCTCCGGGCTGATGTTAATGTCTCTTTTGTGACAGTTTCTTTCCCCCCTCATTCCACAATACTGTCTGACCAGATGACAGAGGCTGCTGACTCTGACAAGTTGTGGTTCCAATATTTAAGCCCATGTACATAATCAATATTTTGTTCCTTTTGGGATGTACCACTGGTGTCATCATCAACTTCTGTGAAGCATGTCTCTAAGCAAACCTTTTGCAATAATATTAAATAAACTGTATCTGAAGTGTGCCTCATTCTGCATCCCTTTTAAATTATTTCTGATAGTCTGTGTTGGTATGACATGCTTATCCATGTCACACTGAGGGGTAGAAAGCAGCTCCAATGCTACTTGTTGTTTTTTCCCCCCAAGACTTAGTTGTTTAAAAACAACTGCAGATTTACAACTTTTATTTTTCATTTTCTGAACTAAAAACGACTTTCATTCATATACCCATGCATTTCTGTCAATGTCTATCTGAGTTCCAGAAGCATCAAAATAAATCACATACAACATTTTCCATTCTTTTATATATTGTCCAATAAGGCTTGACCAGTCCATCAAAGCTTAGCCAGTCCCACTTGGCATTTTTATCATATCTCCTAGTAGATTTCCACCAGAGTGCAACAAATGTGTAATAAACTAAAATATTAAAAGAAAAAAAATAGCTAATTTTCTTCTGACATGGAACAATCTATCAGAACTTAATTATACTCACAATTTCCTTATAGCAATCATGATTGAACAGTATTCTGTGGCTTTTTTAGATATTTCTAAGGATTTATCAGCTAATAGAAAAATATATTCTCTTCCATGTCACTGTGGGAACAATTTACAAGGAAGGGTGATAATTAATTTTGAGCACCATTTATGGTACAGTGGACAGCTCAGTAGAACACGTGATGTGGATTCAACCACAGCCTCCACACAGAGACAGATTCGGTCATGGAAGGGAAAGTTGCTATACCACCCTTCCAGAACCCTTGATGAAAAGGTATTAAGATGATGAGAGTAAAAGCTCAGCACTCAGACAAAGCAGCCATCAACAGACACATAGAGGTAAACAACATTTACATACCATTCATAAGAGACAATAGAAAAGCCAGAAGACCAGAACACCTCTTTGCCAGCAATCAACAACAAGATAGGCAAAGATTAACAGCAAGATTAGCAGCAGAGGAGCAATCAAACAACACAATAGACCCTAATCAAGGAACTATTAACTCAGTCAATCAACCAAGCAGCAAACAACAACCCAATCAAGGTACTACCAAGGAGAGTACAATACCCCCACCAACACAGGCAGGACAAGCCAGGGTATATAAACAGAGAGCAAGTTCCATTCCCTTTTTGCACTGAAGATGTTTGCCTGGCAATGAAATGTCTGCAAGAAAACAACAAGGCTCAGAGAGCACCAAGGACTCCACAGTGAAAGCTCTTTTGTGAGGGACAGAGAGAAAGTTGTATAAATCCTTAGGAGTAGATGAAGGCCTGTTCCAGGGGCTGATGTTACAGTTGTGAGAATGTTTTTGCCTGACCTTGCATGTAGAGCTAGGATACATTCCTGGATCTCTTGTGAGGCCCTCTCACACCCTAGAGTTATCAGTGATTGAACCGAAAATCCACAATAAGTCAAGAATAAAGCTATTTTTTAAATGAGGAGTCAAAGTTGTTGACAAGGTTAACTGGGATAGAAATTTCTCCCCCCAAATTAATATTAGCCAGTATTTCTATTGGCAAATCCTCCTGTAGGCCTCTGTTGATACACAATCAAGCTCCAGCCTCAAGCTTGCATTCAAAATGCAGTGAAGGGTACAAAGCATTGCTCTTAAGAACTTGGACTGAATTACCTCCACATTCTTTACAACTTTATATGCACAAGTTTGTGTACCATAAAGTGTTAGGCTCAGCACTTCGGTCCTAAAAAGTGTGATTGCAGAGAGAACATAATTACTTCCATGATGGTTGGCAAATCTAATTATTGCATTAGAAGGTTTTTGTGCATGAGATGAAATGGTTTTTTCTTGTACTTTCCAAGTATTACAGGATTGAAACATTCCTAAACATTTAAAGGTCTTGATTTGCTCAATCTGTTTGTTGTTGATTTTCTATTTATGGACGGCATTAGCACACCATTTTGTGAAAACAACCACTTTTGTTTTACTATAATTAACTTCTAATTTTTCTTTCCCACAATAAGCATCTAAGGCTCATAAACTCCCCTGAAGACCAACTTGTGTCAGATATTGGTTTATTTGCTAGCATAGGGATGAAATTCACTTTTGTTGGGGCTTGAATTAGGGAGTTGATATAAAGATTAAATAAAAAGGAGCCAGACTACAACCTTGTTTAACTCCTCTTCTAGTGGGAACTGGGGCTAAAAGTCCTCCACTCACTGTACATTTGACTTGAATGTATGTATTCTAGTGGAGCATTATAATTAATCTAAGAAGATGGCAATCCATAGATGTGTTTAATAATTTCACCACAATTTCTACCTGGAGATCAAATTAAACACTGCATTCAAATCTACTAAGGCAGCAGAAATGGAACCTCAAAACTGAGAAGAGTATTCTTTCACCAGATGGTTTAGGATAATACATTAATCTATAGTTGATTGTCCTGTACTGAAGCCTGCTTGTTCATCAGCCAGGACTTGCTCTTGTTCTAGCCAAATATGAGTTTCTCACACAGATGTCTGATATAAAGTTTACAGTTAATAACAATTAACAGACTGATTACACAGAAATTAGCTGGAACAGATTTATTGCCTTTCTTAAGGATTGAGACTGTAATAGAACAATACTAGTCTTTGGCATCTGGATAAACTAATCAATACAGTAAAGGAGAAGGCCAACAGGGCCCCCCACCACGCTGCATTAGCTTTTATTAGTTCTGCTGATAACAGATCTCCACCAGCTACCTTCCCATTTTTTTACAGTAGTTGGGCTATGAGTTTGGAAGTTTCCAAGGGTGAAACTGAAGGCCAGTCAGGAAGGGAGTTTATGGTTAATTTGGGGAATATAGTGTTTTTTCAAAGGACTGCTAGACTTTTATATATAATGGAATCAGTATAAGACCTGACAAACACTTTGGAAAGTATCAGCCATCCAGTTTCTCCTGGAGCTCAAGCCAAAATGGCCGTAGAATGCAGTGCCCATTCATTGGTGGAGTGGGGTTGTGCCCTCAGCAGCTAAAGTGGCCAGTGGTAGCTGCGCAGACTCTGACCACATCAGCTACTTTGTCGATGAAACATGCTAGATCATGTCCATGGCAAAAACGGTCTGAAGAAGACAGAAAATACCACCTCAAATTTTAAAGAGGGAAAGATAACTTTAAGCTGCCTCTTAAAGCTTAAAGCTCCCACTTTTATATGACATGCCCTTATGGTGCTGCCTCTTGGGGCATGTCATATAAAAGTGGGAGACAAAAAAGGCAGCATCATAAGGGCGTGTCATATAAAAGTGGGAGCTGAGCCCACATTTATGCCATGGTTGGAGGATGTGACAATGAGCTCATGAAGCAGCTTAGATAAAACTTGGAAAGAAAGTTCCATAGTTTGAAAATGTGCTAGTGCTTTTCTTTATCAAATGTTTTTAGAATATTGAACCTGTATGTGTGTGTTTTTTTTTGAGGGGGGGGTGAGAGAGAGAGCATGTTTTTGTGTAGTGAAGCAGTGAATAGAAGACAGTATACTTAGCTATGGCTATAATAGCAAGTCACAATGTGGTTTGTTTGACTTCCTCCCTCTCCTTCTGCACCAGCATCTTCAATAACATTTTTCATGCAGTTCTTCTGTATTATGAAACAATTTGGACCCCTAATGTGCTCCCTCAGAGAGGCAGCTTGTAATCTGGGTGACTTTCTAGATTTACAATCCTGCTTGTAGAGGAGACAAAGGCTGGGCCAGGAGCTCTGGCTGATATGTCAACTGTGGACTTATCTGGCACAGATGAAGTCAATCATGCTCACGCCCCTGTTATTTTTCATCTGGATTACTATTGTTTGCTTTACACTGGACTGTCTTAAAGACCACCTGGAAACTGTAACAATGTGCACTTAATGGGCAGTTATGGTACTGCCATGTTACACTGTGACTGCGTTGGTTATCCGTTTGTTTCCAGGTGCATGGCAAGGCATTTTCCACAACTTTTAAAGTTCTATTGGCTCAAGATATCTGAATATCTAAGAGACTGCATTTCCCAGATAGATTCTGGCCACCCAATCCAGGCAGCCAGAAAATGCCTCCTGAAGGTCCCCTCCTTCAGATGCAGCAGGTGGGTGCATAAAGGCAAGCATTCTCTGTGGCAGCTCCTCTCCCATTCAAACAGCCTGCCCCAGAGGTGAGGATGGCTCTCCCTTTCATGGCCCTCTGGAACCCTGTAAAACTTCTAGAAGGCCATTAGCTATTGGTTCAGATGAAGCCATCAGAGCTGGTGTTTATGGATGTTTATGCACCACTTATGGATGGTGTATTTTTATGGTTATTATTATTACTTTGTTATTGTTTTAATTTTAGCATCTGCATCCTGTCTAGGGTCCACTTGGATTGAAGTGGTAGATAAACAGCATAAATTAAATGTGTGGGGAGGTGATGGTAATAATTTAAAGTGTTGAGTCAGCATAAAGAGGAACGGCAGGTCTTCAGATTATTAAAAGAGAATGATTTGAATCCCAGAATTTAACAGCAATGTTAGTTTTTATTGAAGAAATCAAACTAACAATATGCTAGATGTTGATAAATATGGAACATAGAACAACACTACAGGAGTGAAGAAAAACCCATTCAAACTACCAAAAATTCTGTAGAAAAATTTCTAAGAAAGTGATCTCTGAACTCACTTCTCAGTTGGCTTGACTCTTCAGCAACACCAGACCATGCCAGTTAGAAATAGTCAATCAGAACTGAAATTTTTCCTCCTTTAATTGTTAGAGATATCGGGTTTAAACCAAGCACGTCTCACACAAGCTTGGAGGAGGAGGCAGCCTCTGCTGTAACCTAATCTTACTTGCTTTGTGTGGGAGGGGCTGAATCCCGGTTTCCTGTTTCCTGTTCCCTTCTCTTTCCCCCTTTTCTGCCTGCTCGAATCTCCTACCAAAGAGGTTCGGCCAGCTATGGCTGCTGCCACGTTGCTCATACTTCCATCCAGGTGGGCCACATTAGAGAAGCATGTGGGTCACGTCAGAACCAATTGCTCACATGCATGGACCATTTCTACTAAGGAACTGTGAGTTACAATAAAATTGTAAACTCTTTTTTATGTAACTTTACATTAACGTGTGAAGTGTGTTTGTTTTGTGTTTTGAACTGATTAAGCCTTGAGCAAGTTTATGGGAATGCTTCTACCCTGCTACATATTAATAAGAAACTGCGTGGAGTTCTGTTACTACCATCCCAGAATTCCTACATTAATAAGGTCACTTGATCTATAAATGTAAGTTGGAACTACGCCATTCTACCTTTTTTGTTCATGAAACTTTTAACATTGTGCTAATAATGCTACTCATAAAAGCCCATTATACATAATTAAGCCTGAGAGCTCTTGTTGTCCAAAAGAGATGGATGTGCCTTTCTCTTTTGCACTGGAATGCAGATTAAATAGCAGACAAAAATATTCCACAGAACTGTGCAAATAGGATCTCATTAAGATTCTATTGTTTTTCAATATTTATAACTTTAGAAACAAGAACAGTTCATTTTGCAGTGTTGCAATATTTCCTCTAGATCTGTGGGGCAAGCAGCTTCCCATTAGCGAAAATTCTTTGTCCCTCCCCCTACCCCCCCCCATGCTTCTTGGATTTCTCTCCCTATGATGCTCTGCTATGATACCTGTCTATCCCATTCTCTCCAGCATGATTTTTGGCACTTTCCCTCAACACAGAGAGATGTGGTGGTGGTTTCCTTTTTGAAATCGCAAACACGGTGACAGAAGAATGAGGGTGTGGAGGAGGCACTGTCTGTGTGGAGGGAGTGCTAACTGGTTGAATAGGAGAATGGACTGACGAGGATACTTGCACACAACTGCTACAAAAGGCTTGAAGGACAAAGCCAGTGCTATGCAGAAGTAGCCCTGCTCCAGAGGAGCTGTGGCAAAGGCTATGATTGAAGTAATTCCAGTTTTCATATGCGTATCCCAAATCTTTTAAGAATTAAAGGGGTGTGGGGATAGTGAGGATTGTTAACATCAGCTGCTTTTACTGTGTCCTTACATACAGATTTCTCTCTCTCTCTCTTTAAGACAAAGCACATCTTTGCCTTGACTCTATCCTGTGGTTTTGAATTGCCCAGATTTACACTGTAGATGGGAGAGCAATTATTTTATCTAGTGCTGACAGGATGATTCTATCTTCTGACATAGATCCTCCTCATTCTTCTTGTTCCTTTCAATTTAGCAGTTGATAACACTGTAAATCAGTTGCAAGGGTTGCTGATCTTATATTCCCATGTGCTCCATGAGATACTCAGTCCATTCTACAAGAGTGGTGCTGCATGTTCAACTTGGCTATGCAGTAGTGTTAGAGCAGAGCTTTCCATAATTTTCATGTTGGTGACACACTTTTTAGACATGCATCATTTCGTAACACACTCTTAAACCAGGGCATCATTTCACAACACACTCTTACAGCAGGGCACAAGGCAGGCACTAGGACCTGCGCGGAATCACAGCAGGTTTGGAGGCAGCAAGGCACAAGGCAGGCACTAGGACCTGCGCGGAATCACAGCAGGTTTGGAGGCAGCAAGGCTCAAGGCAGGCACTAGGACCTGCATGGAATCCTGGCAGGGCTCAGAGGCAGCTGCAGCTGCGACACACCCAGACCGACACACTAACGTGTCCCGACACACAGTTTGGGAAGCTCTGTGTTAGAGGGTACTGTATACCACATAAGCTTTTTAACTGAAAAGAACCTAGAAGGCTGTGATACTTGACAACCCCGCATAGAACTGCTTGCTCTGCAATGTGACATTGTTCTTGCCTCATACGTAAGTAAGGTCTTGAGTAATACTGGTTTACTCTAGGATAAAAATAGTAAACTCATTCAGTAAAAGGTAAAGGTTCCCCCCGCACATTTGTGCAGTCGTGTCCGACTCTAGGGTCCGGTGCTCATCTCCGTTTGTTAACCGAAGAGCCAGCGTTGTCCAAAGACGCTTTCACAGTCATGTGGCCGCATGACGCACGTGGAACACTGTTACCTACCCACCGAAGTGGTACCTATTAAACTACTTGCATTTGCATGCTTTCGAATTGCTAGGTTGGCAAGAGCTGGAGCTAGTGCGGGAGCTCACTCCGCATGCAGGGCTAGGGATTCGAACCTCCGAACTTGCGATCTTCCGTTCGACAAGCCTGGCGTCTTACCTGCTGAGCCACCACGCCCCCATAAACTCATTCAGACTTTCCTATATTTAGAAAATAAGAAGAGTCATGCTATTACAATAAAAATATAGGGTAATTTACAAGGTATCTGTGCCTCTGATAAGTTAATGCCTATGTGTTGTGATATGTCTTCCCTGGACAAACAGGCACTCCCCCGCTTCCAAAGACGACACACTCTATTTCCTTATTTAGAGGATTGTAAACTAATTTCAATCACCCTATACTCATTAGAATTTGGTGTAACCTATATAAGATCTGTGTCAACAAGACATTGGGGCTCTTGGCTTGCTTGCTAGGGGCCCAGTGATCACTTCACTAGCTTAATAATGGAAACTGACTTTCTTTAGAGGTAGGTTTTCCACCACAATATTTACTAGAGGCTCCAAAATCAGCTAGTTTTAAAACAAACCCTCATCAAGAGGCAAAACCCTTTAAACCCTGATACCTCACACCAACTTGATTATAACACAAATTGCTCCAGTGCAACAAGTTATTTAAGTAACTTGTTAACTAACATTTCTTTTTTTTAATAGTAAATTTTATTAGGCTTTCGAGAGTCCACAGAATCGCTTTCATTTCCATTTGGCAGAACCTGCTTGGGGAGCAAAGCTGTCTCCAGTGGTTTGAGCAAAACTTCTTACACTTCTTTGACAGGCCAATTTGGCAGGGAGACTGAATTAAATGACAAGAAGTACGGAGGAAAAATAAGAGGAAAAGTACAAAATGCAGAAGTGCTTGGTCTGACCAGGAAAGTAAAATCAGAAAGGAACAACCATGCAATTTAAATATGTGGTTCCCCCCCCCCCCGTTTTAATCCATTTACTCCTTCCAGCTGAGAGCAAATGCGCCTTTATATATATAACTACTTTATTACTTAAAAATGGATTGCTCCTCAGATTGATTTTGAGCTTTATGATGCCAGCATCTATGAATACTCTTTCGCTGCATGGGGTTGTAAAGCTAAATTCTAATAGTCTACACTGCAGATACTCAAATTTCCTTGGTCTTGGCAGAACAGAGCCCCAAGAGGGGAAATGATTGGAAGTTTTGCATTTGCTTCCGAATTAGCATGCAAGACAGTGTAGCCTTGCAGCAGCATTATTACTGTGGCTGACAACCTGGCGTCCCAGTGGAACTCTCCAGCCAACTAACAGCAGCAGCAGCAGCAGCGAGAGTTTTTACACCTTGTAGTCAGGGATCCAAAAGAAAGTTAATATTGCATACCTGAAGGCATATATAAAACTACATGAAAAATGAAAGCATCTTGCTTCTTGTAAAAACAAACATCCTTAAGTCTCCTGGAAAACATCATCATAAATAAAACAAATCTTCCCCCTTCCTGAAGCTTGAACATAAAACTTTGGAGAGAAAAATATCCTCTATATACATTTTTTGTGTTCTCTAGCAATGAACAGCATGAAAGTAACTGGTTCTTTGTACTGGAGTGTCAGAGATCCCCCCTAGGCAGAATATGAATAGCAGAAATAATTCTTGACATAAACATCTTTCCAGGAATTCATAAAATTAATTCAGAAGGAGAAGCTAGAAATAGCAGAAAGACGTTTATGACCTGCATTGTAAGCTGGAAAGCATCTGAACCTATCCTGGACAGAGCTCACTAAATAAATGATGGAATTCCGCCACCATTTTTAGCCCCCAAATTAATTCAGAAACAGCCCTAACTTTCTAAAATCCCTTCTGATTTTAACAATGGAAAAGAATGGCATCTGTATCTTATTTTATTTATTTATTAAATTTATATGACCGCTCATCTCCCCCAACCGGGGGACTCTGGGCGGCTTACAATAAAAATTATAGTTAAAATACAAATATACAATTACAATGAACAATATAATATAATAAATAAATTTAAAATCCAATCTGAATGAATTGATCTTCACAGTGGGGAATGGAATTATGGTACTAGCCACCCCCAGGAGGAGCTGTTACCTGTCCCATCCCAAGCTAGGCGGCAGAACCAGGTTTTTAGATTTTTCTGGAAGGCCGGGAGCGAGGACACCCGCCTCAACTCTGGGGGTAGGATATTCCAAAGGGCAGGCGCCACTGCAGAGAAGACCCGTCTCCTGGACCCCTCTAGATGGAACTCTTTTATTGATGGGGTCCGTAGCATCCCCTCTCTGCATGACCGGGTGGGACGGGTCGATGTTATGGGGATAAGATGGTCCCTCAGGTATCCTGGCCCCATGCCATGTAGGGTTTTAAAGGTGATAACCAACACCTTGAATTGGACCCGGAAGCAAACTGGCACCCAATGCAGCTTGCGGAGCAAAGGTGTTATGTGTGCTGATCTTGGTGCACCTATAATTGCTCATGCAGCTGCGTTCTGTACCAGCTGTAGCTTCCGGATATTCTTCAAGGGTAGCCTCATGTAGAATGCATTGCAATAGTCTATATGGGAGATGACAAGGGCATGAGTGACCGTTCGGAGGGCATCACGGTCCAGGAACGGGTGTAACTGGCGCACAAGTGGAAGCTGCGTAAAGGCCCTCCTGGCCACAACTACCACCTGCTCTTCGAGCAGGAGTCGTGAGTCCAAGAGGACCCCCAAGTTCCGCACCAGTTCTGAATGGGGCAGTGCCACCCCATCCCGAACCAAAGATGACATGTTCCTGGATACCGAGAGGCCATCAATCCACAGCCACTCGGTCTTGCCAGGGTTCAGTTGAAGCCTGTTGTTCCCCATCCAGACCCCCACAGCCCCCAGGCACTGGGAAAGGGCGGCGACCGCATCACTTACTTCACCTTCTATTTTCCTCTTTCCCCCTCCAAATCAGCAGGTGAGAAAAATTCCATCCAGGAATTCTTACTGTGGCTTATTCCCCACATACCCAGGCTGGTAGCTGCTAGGAAGGAAATAGCGTAGAGCAGGGCTTTCCAAAGTGCCGCTGCTGGCGACACACCGAGCGGCGGCGACACGCGTGCGCACGGCGACGGCGCGGGGGGGCGTGCGGCAGCGCGTGTGCACGGTGGCGGCGCGGGGGGGCGTGCGGCGGCGCGCGTGCATGGCGGCGGCGCGGGGGCGTGCGGCGGCGTGCGCGCGCAGGGTGGCAGCGCGGGAGGGGCGTGCGGCAGCGCGCGCGCACGGTGGCGGCGCGGGAGGGGCGTGCGGCAGCGCGGGGGGCGTGCGCGGCGCGGGGGCGTGCGCGGCGCGGGGGGCGTGCGGCGGTGCGCGCGTGCGTGGCGGCCGCCGTGCACGCGCGTGCCGCCGCTTCCGGGTGGTGTGGCGACACACCACGCTGTGTGTGGCAACACACTTTTGTGTCGCGACACACAGTTTGGAAAGCTCTGGCGTAGAGCCTAGTTTGAATAACATGGACACTCAGGGCAACAGTCTTGATGGCTTCAACTTAGTTAAAGCAAAAAAAGGTTGAATGAAAATCAAAATCTGCCTTGTGGCATACTGAGTGTTAAGCTCATTTTATGGTTTCTTCCCTAATGCAGGTACAGGGAAAATGTAAGTCAGGTCTAAAGAAAACTGTTATACCAGGAAAGCGAAAAATTGTACACTTGGAAGAATAAAAAGGGTAATTTGTTTAAATCTTATTACGTATTTGGTTTCCCCCAAATTACTGTACATTGGGAATATTGTTGTTCCACAAGAACAGCATTTACCATAATTATTCAGCTTATCTCCACAGGTTGCTGGTTTCTTTTGGCTCCTAAGTATCATAAGACTTCTTAGCACAATAATCTAACATGTGTTTGTACATAGAGAGTAAGACCAATCAAAGAGAATATTTGTAGCTCAGGGTTGAACTGTGGAGTCATTGGTGCTCTCTGAGCCTTGTTGTTTTCTTGCAGACGTTTCGTTGCCAGGCTAGGCAACATCTTCAGTGCGAAAAGGGAGTGGGACTTGCTCTCTGTTTATATACCCTGGCTTGTCCTGCCTGTGTTGGTGGGGGTGTTGTACTCTCCTAGGTAGTACCTTGATTGGGTTGTTGTTTGCTGCTTGGTTGATTGACTGAGCTAATAGTTCCTTGATTAGGGTCCATTGTATTGTTTGATTGCTCCTCTGGTGCTAATCTTGGTGTTAATCTTTGCCTATCTTGTTGTTGATTGCTGGCAAGGAGGTGTTCTGGTCTTCTGCCTTTTCTATTGTCTCTTATGAATGGTATGTAAATGTTGTTTACCTCTATGTGTCTGTTGATAGCTGCTTTGTCTGAGTGCCAGGCTTCCAGTATGCCACTGTATGGCAGTGTAATCCATCATCTCAGAAACATCTCAGAAACTACGAATACATCAGAAACATCTCAGAAACTACGAATAGATTGTTACAACCACACGGCATCACTGTAACACACAAACCAACCAAAACCCAGGGTATATAAACAGAGAGCAAGTCCCACTCCCTTTTCGCACTGAAGATGTTGCCTAGCCTGGCAATGAAACATCTGCAAGAAATCAACAAGGCTCAGAGAGCACCAAGGACTACACAGAGTAAGACCAGTTTGGTTAAATGAAAGTTATTCCTGAGTAAGTGGATATCAGATTGCAGCTTTAATGGGGAAGAAATTGTTTAAAAAACAAAACAGGTCCTAACTGGATTAATAGGGCAGGGCCTGGGATTCCTATTTGCTAATGTGTCTTCTAGTTATGTGGGTGGATTTTGTTGGTTTTGAAATGAGAAGTTTCAAGTACTGCATTATCATCTTTTAAAAATAGGATCATTAGATAAGCCTTTCTGCCAAGGATTGTTTACAGATCTGTAACCCTAAATATTAGATCTGTAACCCTAAATATTAGATCTGTAACTATGCTTGACAGGAAACCTCTTTGGGATACACATTCAGACATACCTTAGGTCTCTCTGACATGGCAAACAGGCTTCAGCAAAAAGAAGGATGTCCTGATCATAATAAATTGTCTGTGCCTTCACCTAAAGTCTGAAGCTTGTCTTTGAAATGCAGTGTATAGATTAAATCATGAATCCTGTGAAACAAATAGGTATTTATTTCTAAAATACCTCTTTTAATTTAAATGCAAATTGAGGTGTGCCGTGTTATCAGAAGGTCACTCGTGCCAACAAAGCATATAATTGGAGTTGGTGCTTCAATTGGGTTTCTGCATCTCAGGCATTATTTTTAAATTAGAATATTATTGTGGGGTGCATGAGCCTCGTTTATTTTATTTCTTTTCACCAATCCTTTTTTCTCATTTGGATTTCATTTGGATTTCTAGTGACCCATTTTTGTAAAAATAACTCTGGGCATTTCTTTATACCTTCTAGCATTCCTGCACTTATTTTGTTTTGCTTTATTAAACTAAAATAATAGAGAAATAACGAACTAAAACATAGGCATGTCCAATCTGATCCTTTTCCAATGTTATCACATTTCAGCATTCCCACCGTTAAGAGAATTTTCAATCAGCTCACTTGGTTGGGTCCCTGCACTGTTTTGAGACACATTCCGTGGGCATTAAGGGCAATAATTCTCAAAATCCCAAGTGACGTTTTACTTGCTAAATTGTAAGTTGACTTACATTTATACCCTGAAAGGAGACATTAACCAGAATGTGAAACCACTTCTTAGAAATGAAATAAATTTTAGCAGACTTGTACTACACACATTCTAGGAAGTCATGTAAAAGTCCTATACATGGGGACATGTCATAATGTAACATCTGTATCTCTTTTCTCTGCTCTGAGAGTTTAAGGGAAGGTAGATTGTATATACCATTCTGATAGGTTCTAGATATTCCTTCCTGCAACTATTAAGCAATAGGATCTGGTAGCTCCTAAAGCTAATGCACTACTGTATATATGGTCATCTAAAATGTGACAGTCTTTGAGTTCAATTCCCAGTAGAGGGTTTGAACCCCATAGAATAACATCTGGTTACTTGCATCTGAAGAGTCCCAATAAGAAGAAAACCAGACATGTAGTGCCTCCTGGTCAATGAAACTGAAAAATACCACACAGAATATACACTGTATAAAAATAGAGAAGTCATGTAAAAACTGTGTGCAAGAAGGCAAGATATAACATCTGTATCCCTCTGGTTTTAGAGCTTAAGGGAAGGTTGTATATAACATTCTGATAGCTTATAGGTGAGTTATTAAAGTACTTTATGCAGATTCTTACTGAAAGTTAAACTTAGAAAATAATATTTTGCATCATGGAATGAAAGTATGCTAACCACTTAAGTAACATTTTAACTCTTTCAGCAAGTTGCATAGAAAATAACTGAGATCAAATTCTTCTTGCTTGTTCTCACTCTAAGAACATATTTTACAATGGACAGCAGAGGAGATGCTGCCAAAAGACAACATCCTGGACTTAAACATAAATTCAGAGAGTTGAAATTTGTGAAAGACAAATTTCCCTCAATCCATTGATCCAACACTTCATTTTAACTCTTCTTCTTCCCCTTTAAACCCTATTAATGTTCGATTTTCTACCTAATCTTTAATTGAAAGAATGATTCTTGAAATAAGGAGCAGGTAGTAATCCTCCTTGATGAACTGTTTGTTTAAGACAATGATAACAAGCTACTAGGAGATAAAAATGGAGAAAAATCACTTACCTTTTCCATTTCAGTAACTTGATCCCTGGAGGCGTGGTGGCTCAGCGGGTAAGACACCAGGCTTGTCGATCGGAAGATCGCAAGTTCAGAGGTTCAAATCCCTAGCCCCGTGTGACAGAGTGAGCTCCCGCACTCGCCCCAGCTCTTGTCAACCTAGCAATTCGAAAGCATGCAAATGCAAGTAGATGAATAGGTACCACTTCAGCGGGAAGGTAACAGCGTTCTGTGCACGTCATGCCAGCCACATAACAGCGGAAGCATCTTCGGACAACGCTGACTCTTCGGCTAACAAAGGCACCGGCCCCTAGAGTCAGACACGACTGCACAAATGTGCAGGAGGAACCTTTACCTTTACCTTTAACTTGATCCCTAGAGGAGTGGCAGAGTGCTTTGGGCTATAAGAAAAATTCAGCCTTAATTTGAAAATATATTGAACTATTTACTAATTTGGAAAGAAGTGTTTTGGCTTATTTTTAAGTCACTTAGATGGAAACCACAGGTTTCTCATCCCTTTCTAAAGAACATTATAGTTCACCTTTGTCTTATTTTGCAGGTACATGATTTGAGGAACCATAATTAGGCAGTTAGGCAAGATGAAATGCGGCAGTGCCTAATTCATTTTATGAGCCATAATCTTGTAGTCCTATCCACCTAGAAGTCCATGCATGGGGAGAAGAATTTGCAACCTCTAGATATAGCAATTCTACATTTAGTAGGAAAAAGAAGGTACAGCAATAATTTCAAGTAATTACTAGTGCTTCATCCTCTAGCTCTCATGATATCTCATTTCTCAATTAAAATTGAAAGGAAAAGGTACTTGGAAAGAGAGAGCTTAAAGAGTGCATGCAGAATGTTTCCTCTAAGATTCTTTTGTAAGAAAAAACATAAAAAAGAATCTTTGAGGAAACTGTATAAAACTACAAATTGGGGGCCTCCAAGGACTGATGTGAGAACTGGTGTTTTTTAAAAACTTGTATATAAATGATTTCAGAAGTGGCCATGTTTCCTGATGATACCATTCAAAATGGCAAATGAGGAAAGCGGTAGCACCTTCTCAAGGAACAGCTTACCCTCTGAAGTTAGGCTGTCTTTTTATCCTTTAGGAGGCAGTTGACAATCTTCTTCTTCCTCAGCTTTTGGGAGGTGAGTTTAGAAGATACTGAAAGATTTTAGATGTTTAATATTTGGATATCATGGACGTCATTTTTAATATGATATCATAGGGCACCTAGAGTCCCGTGAGTTGGTAGCATACAAAGGAAGGAAGGGAGGGAGGGTTAAAACTAGACATTATTCATAGAAAGTAAACAAAGATTCAGGTTCAACAGAAGAATTTATTTTATTATAGAGCACATAATTAAACTGTGGAATTCATTGCCAGTACTTGTAGTATTGGCAGCCAATTTGGATGGTTTTGAAAGGAGATTGGACAGGTTCATAGAGGATCAGGCTACTGATATTGATTACAAATTTGCATATTAAGATCTTAGAAATACTGGCAAATAAATGCAAAGTCCAAATAACAAAACAAAACGAAAACCCCACACCCCAACCTTGCAGTACAATATTGGCACAGAAGTAGCTTAAAACTCTTAAACCTTCTAAAAAGAAACATTTTTTTTCAACATTTGTTCTTTATAAGGTTTACTGAAAAGGGCAAGTCAGGACATGTTTAAACATATATTGTGTAAACACAGAAACTTTTCTTCAGGATACTACACTTCTAGGCTTTCTTAGCTAATTTACATGCTGCTCTAAGCTAATATTTTGATTATGGCTGCTTTCATAGCTGAATCTTTTACCTCTTCTGTGACATTGGTCTTACACCGTTAGCCAAAAGCAGATGCATACGTATTCCACGCAACCTTTAATAGAGTGCTATTACAGCAGTGTTTTCCCCAACTGGTATCAGTTCTGTTCAGCTTCAAAGATTATTGTGAATATTAAATAAAAAATGTCCACCTTGAAGGCTCACGTTAACTGCTTTCTAATGAGTCTGCATAGGAAATTGTGATTAACTATCCCTTAATTGGATCTTAAATAGCATTTTCAAATTGTTTTTAATTGTCACTTTATATTTCACAATATATCTAAGAAATAATAATTTTTAAAAGAATTGGAAGAAACCCTCAGTGAAGATCTTTCCTGCAGGAAGAGACATTAAAATAAGGTTCAGTTCAGAAAAGATCCATTAATTACTACCTTCCTCAAGAGAAAGTTATAAAATGACAGGACTGGCATACAAGAGACTGTTACTGAAATAGGTGATGGAATGACTGCCAAGAGTCATCAAGTCCACCGATAGGTTTCCCTTTCTTTCAACCAGATGGGGACAAATATTGTCAAGAGCAACTGCATAGCATCACCTTGAAATTGACGTTGTATGAAACAAGTTAGAAAATCTTGTACTTAGGTGGATGTTTATCATCTTTTCCTCCATGGAAGACAACTGGAAAAAGAAAGAACACTGCAGATGACTTCCAGTGAAACACTATTGGTAGGAGAGATTTGATTTCTGAGACTATATTATTTATTTATTTATCTATCTATCTATCTATCTATCTATCATCATATTTATATCCCGCCCATCTCCCCCGCAAGGAGGGACCCTTATGGACCCTTATTATGGTTGATGGACATCCAGCAGCAAATGGGTTACATCTCAAAATAATGGGAAGAATTTATTTGGCTGAAGTAAGACCTTTGAACTGAATTCTTTGTGTGTTGGAATTTCAGATAAGAGCTTATACACCACAAGTGTAAGAGTTAACTATGCTGGAGCCTATTAAATCTCTCAGTGAAAAACTGAGAGCAACCTTCACCCATTAAGTTCTTGGCCTTCATTGTTTATAGACTTAAGAGTATGAGAAATAAAATGAGATTGAACTCTCAGTACGGAAAGGTAAATATGATTTAGTAAAGGAGACATGGTGGGATGAACACAGCACATAATACTTGTTCAAAAGAAACAGAAACAATAGAAAGGGAGGGATTGCATTATATGTTTAAAAATTACAACATCTACTCTGAAATCAGAAGGAATAGAACTTGGCATTGTTGAGAATATCTAAATTAAAATAAATGGTAGAAAGTGTAAAAGCAATACTGTTGTTGGTGACCACTACCACCCACCCACCAAGGAAAAGATGTGTGTGATGCCTTCTAAAAGCTTATTTTAGATATTTCAAAGAGACACAAAGTAGCAATTATAAGGGAGTCAACATCCCAACATCTGTTGGGAGGTAAATTCTGGAAAATATGGTCCTTCCAGAAATTTCCTGACTTGTCTTGTTGACATCTTTATCCTTCAGAAAAGAAAGGCACAAGAAGATCAGTTATCCTCCTTGACTTGATCCTAACAAATAAGAAAATTTTAGTAGACAATATGGAAGTAATGGGGGAAAGTGACCATGTAATGCTGGAGTCCTTGATTACAAGGGAAACTAAACCTGATGATAATTGAATGCATATCTTGAGACTTCAAGAAAGCAGAGTTTAATAAACTCACAACAGTGATAATTAGCTTTGCATAGCAAGAAAAGCTAACTGAAAAAGGAGCCAAAAATGGATGGGAGTTTTTTTTTTTTTAAAAAAAAGGAGATATAAGCAGCACAATGACAAACTATTACAAGGAGAAAAAAATAGGGAGACTGGAGATGGTCAGTGTGGCTGCACCAAAGGCTTAGTGAAATATGGAAAATCTTTAAAAAAGCAAGAACAAAAAACAAATAAGAAGTGAGGGACACCAAGGAGAAATACCAAGAAATATCCAGGATTTATTGTTAAATTAACACCTATGGAATGGGGGATACCTGCCTTGGTAATAATAAGAGTGAAAGGATCTTGGATCTGTAGCTGATTAAAAGCTGAATATGAATCAGCAGTTTAAAAATTTCTGCTAAAAATGCAGATTGAATTTTAGGCTACAACAGTGAAAATATACTTTCCAATTCAGGGGAAGTCATAGATCCACTAAGTTCCACTTAATTCTGTATTGTCTTTACACATGCATGGATCTTTAGGCTTTGACATTCTTAGGAACCTGGTGGGATCTTGATCTTTTGATCAGACTTGTATGTCACTGCTAACAAGGGCAACTCTGGCACTGCCTCCTTATGAGCCCTGGATTAGCAAGTTCCTGGGGCTCTGCTTGGTGCATGGAGGACCCATGCCGGCTTGTCTCTTCTTCTGTATATAATGGAGTGAAAGAGGGTTCAGACAGTTACTTATTACTGCCCCTGTTGGACTCGTAATTTGAAAAACGCTTGCCTCAGTTCCTTTGCAAAGGGGTTCAGTGGTTGAGCCAGAGAAAAGCAGTTCCTGACAATGGAAAATGGCTTCCTCCCAAGGTCTGAGAAGCTCAGCAGATCAAAACCACAAATGGAAGTTTTGCGTTTTGAAATTTTGAAAGAAAATGGGCTCTCAAAGGGGACAAGGAGGCACAGCTGAAGAAGCTCTTAGACATCCTCTTCCTTTTGAGAGCTTTTTCCTCCCTGTTTAAATATAGACTTGTCCTTCATTTGGTTCTAATTCCTTTTCTCTATCTCTCAAGAGTGTCCTTGTTTTTTCTTCTCTTTCAGTATACGTATAACCTGGATATATGTGCTTGATTTTGCCTTCTTCTTCCTTTCGTATACAGGCTACTGCTCACTGTTTGCTTATTCTTGTGTAATTTAGCAATGTACCCATTTCTTTATGCTAATACAGCTAAAATATTGGCTAATCCCATTATTCTTTGCTTTATAATGTTAATACTGTTTGTCCTGGCTTGTCCATTTTTCATCTTTTCTGTATTCAGAACTCAGCTATCACTTGTCTTAATTTCAAGCTTCATTTTGTTTGGAAATACTTATATTCTCTTGCTTAAGACATTCTTTTTTCTCTCATTTTCATATATTCTTTGTGCTTTGTCTCTTTATTGTAGTGATACTTTTCTGCTGCCTTAAGTAAAATTTAAAATTCCAGAATACTGTCCTTTTTATTTGCAGGGCAAAGGTTTTGGAATCCCTTCCCAGCTAAAATTAGGGTGCTATGAACTTTGGCCTTCAGACAGTCTCAGCTAACTTACTTTCTAGAGGCCATGTGGGTTATTTAGGCAGAATGGTTCGAAGTTGGTTTACCTAGAAATGAATCCAGCCAGATCAGTGCAACTTCAAACAAATAGACATGCAATCAAGAAGAGATGCACACACACACTTGACAAAGACATTAAAAAGTTCTCAAATGAGCATTATGCAAAAGGAGGATTGATAATTAACTTGAATCTACACCCCCTAGGGCCTGTCACTGAACAGAGCAAAATTAGGCATGACTATTTAGGACTCAAAGTAAGTAGGACAAACCTAAATTTCTACAGTTATCATTACATTTGCTCATGTACAATTACATATGCCACCATAGCACTACTGCATTAAAAGGAGAGGGAGGTGAGACGTTTCCTTAGGGAAGACTTTTTCATGATTTAAATATTTACAGAACTGTTGCCAAAAAGCTGGCTCATTAGCAAGTCAGAAATTTTTGTAGGAGATTGCATTAGCGCTTCCATGTGAACAGAATTTCAAAAGTGGTCATTTCACTTTCCTTGGACTGTGGTTAAATGGGACAATGTATCTGAACAATTAACTTGGCAGGAATAAAATGCACTTCTCAGCAGGTAACAGGCCTGGATATAGGACTGAGACAGCATTGGTCACTCCCCTGGATGACCTGTGTTGGGACCTGAATGGGACAATGCACCTTTCCTTGTCCTTCTAGACGTCTCAGTGCCTTTTGATACTATTGACCATGGCATCTTACTGGACTGCCTGTGAAGGTTGGGGGTAGGGGGCACTGTTTTGCAGTGGTTCCACTCCTTCCTCTGTGGATGATTTTAGTCTGTTGTAATGGGGGAGGAGAGGTCAACCCCATGGTCCCTTACTTATGAAGTGTCATAGGAGTCTGCCCACACCCCCTGCTTTTTATCATCTTATGAAACCACTGGGGGAGATCATCTGACAATTCAGGGTACAGTATGCTACTGAGGATATCCAACTATGCACTGCTATCCTGAGTTCTTGGGGAGATGCTGTTGATGTTGCCTTTAAAGATCACCAGGAAATTACAATTAGTCCAGAATATGGTGGCCCATATCTTAATTGGTTCCCAAGTTGGGAGTATATTACATGTGTATTGTGGGTCCTGCACTGGTTACCAGTTAATTCCAAGTACAATTTAAAGTGCTAGTGTTGGCCTATAAAGTCCACGATCATGTAAGTAGGGGTTCATTGTTGTCCCACATTCCTGGGATGTTAGGGGAGATGAAGCTAGAAGGTGCTGCTTCTCTGTAGCAGAGCCAACATTTTGAAATGTTGGGGTTTGTATATACCCAGGAATTTACAGATAGATAAATTATACAAGAGAGGCTTGATATCTAGGTGAGAGGGGAATTATTCTGCAAGTCATCCAATTAGCAGCCATTGTTGAAGGTATGATGTGGCAGTAATGACTCATACCACAAGTGCTATAGTTTAGTTGGGTGTGGCAGATGATGAGAGTAACCTATAATGTGATAGGTCAGTATTTGTATAAAAGAAGTGAAGTTCTTGTGTTCTTTGTTGCTGTATTCCTTCTTATTGCTGTATTCCTGCTCATTGCTGTTATCATTTGTAACTGCAGTTGGATGTTACTGGACTGTATTTGGACTACGTATGTATATAAAGTAAATAGGCTATTTTATCTAATCTCTGCTTGAGTGTCTATTTACTGCATAGAACGTGGATCACCGGTGTCTTGGAAAAAGGAGCAGGCCGCCCCACGCTGCGTGCTTTGACAGTTCCTCACTGAGATCAGATTGGCCCCCTCCCTGGTAGCTTTTAAGAAGTTACTGAAAATTGAGCTTTTTCAAAGAGACTTTTAGTAACCTCACCTGCACCTCTTCTTGTTCTTATTATTTTTCTCTCCTTTGGTTTCGCTTTTGCAATTTGGATTGTATGGTGTTTAATTCTGAAAATTTAGAAAAACTGGCTAGGTGACAGAGAAACTAAATCACAGTCTTTTCTTTTTATATTACAAAGTCCCCTATGCAAGCCGATGCTGTAGTTTGCCTCTGTTATTTTCCGGGGTCCAAACTTAATTAAGCAACATACAGTATATTCTGGGCATTACAGTTTTGGAAGGACATTGACAAATTGGAGTGTGTCCAGAGGACAGCAGTCAAGATGCTAAGGGCCTGCAAGGGAAAGCTTATGAGGAATAGTTGGAGGTATTGAGTATGATTAGCTTGGAGAAGAGACTACTATGAGGAGATATGAGAGTATCAAGTATTTAAGGGGGCTGTCAGGTAGGATAGAATTGTTCAGAATTGTTCCAGAACACAGGACAAGAACAATGGGTTTAAATCACTAGGAAGTATAAATTCTGTATCTCTGATTCTGAAAAGAATAATCCATACCCATCATTAAAAAAAGGAACCATAGAGGAGACTTCCGGGGAAGATGGCCGACCGAACAGCTTTGCCAGCAAGCACAGCGGGCAGACCTGGCACTGATGGGGTTTTTTTGGGCAAAGGTGGGCTTTTCCTGATGCCCTAGAGCATTTTCATGGACAAAAAATGCTCGGAATTATCCCATTTGCAGTCCTTTTTTTTTTTTTAATAAATTTTATTGAATTTTAAAATACATATTAAAATGTAGAACAAGAAATAAAGACAGAAATACAAAGTAAGAAAAATCCAATATTTTAATGTAACACTTGTATGAATTAGGTCACAGTCCTAGACACACTTAACCTGGGAGTAAGCCCCACAGAAGTAGTTGGGTCTTATTTCAGGGAAATCTATTGGGTTTTACTGCATAAGCAGTAACCTGGCTCACATTTCTACTAAAATGACCTAGCCTAGACCGGATTTCCACACTAGCATCAGTGGCTGAAAGCCCAACTGCATTAGTGGTGGCTGGACAACGCTATAAATGACTAGCATGGAAATCTCAAAGATCCTCAGCATGGCATGTGGATCACTGGCAATCTGATCAACTGGCACAAGTAAAGGTGACTGAGCAGTAGAGAATAACTGTACTTGTCCTCATTCTTTTTCAGTGATGGCAATCTAGTGCTGGTCAAAATGTCCTTAGTTAGTCTAGGTTACATGACATACCCCAAATGGCAGGAGAAACAAGGCCTATTTGCTGTAGAAAAACTTGGTGAGCACAGTCCTATTCAGAAACTGCCCGGTTAACAATCATGAAGTGCAAATAGGTAGCCAGGATGTAACAGCACAACGGATGGAGTCAACAGGAGGCACTCTGACTTTCCAGATAATAAACACGTACCTGTGTATGAGCAGAATATTGTAGCATTACGAGCAGGACCAGCAGAAAGAGCCTCATGCCTTCCCCAAAGTGTTCAGCATATATAGCGTCTGAAATCACACAGTAAAATCAAAACCAAACAAACCATATTATAGTTTAGTGTAATATGTACATTAAACCAGGCCACAGCCTAAATTGCTGAAAAGGCCTGATATAGGCACCACGGATGATGGCCACTCTAATTTATACAAAGAGGAAACAAAACAATAAAACTATTTTTAAGCTGTACAAATTTGCACTGCAGAGAACTTGAATTTTTTTCTGCAAAACATGATTTCCAAACACAAAGTATCATCTCATGGAAATTGTTGTTAAAATAAACCTTCCTTGTGACATCTAGTTTTGTAAGGTACAGAGGGGGTTTTCTTCTATAGAGAGGCACCAAATCATTTTAAGTATATTTTGGAAACTGCTTTTACCACCATATGAATTGAAGATAATGGTCTAATTAGAGAATCACAGGCTGTAGGTGCATTTTAGAGTAACCATTCAAGCAGTATAGAGTCTGAGCAGTACAGAGATAAAAATACCATATGGGATTTTTATATTACAACACTTTCCATATAAAAGTACAATTCTGATCTATCGATCTATTGGAATAGTATTCAAGGGCATCCACAAGGACCTGAGATTTTGGCAAAATGATGAAATGTGATGTTGTAATGTCAAGACACAAACTCACTCACTCCTCCCTTATGTACTTGCATATAATGTTGCAATGCAAATTTGAAATAAAAAAGGAACTAGAGGAAACACATGAAACCATCAACATCTTCAGTGGAATAAAATTCACAAGAGAAGAAGAAAACAACAACACACTACCCTTCCATCCTCATCGGTAGAGGAAATGATGGCATTCTAGAAACACAAGTCTACCGGAAATCTACCCACACTAACCAAGTGCTCCACTACCAAAGCAACAACCCAACCTCCCACAAGAGGAGCTGTGTAAGAACATTATTCAGACGAGCACAAACGCACTGCAGCAACCCAGAACACCAGAAAAAGGAAACAGACCACTTATATAGCAACTTCCAGCAAAATGGATACCCACACAACTTCATCAAAAAGTGCCTGACTACTCAACCCACTACAACACAACCGACAGAAGCTATAAAAAGGATAACACTGCCATACATCAGAAACATCTCAGAAACTACCAACACACTGTTACAACCACACGGCATCACCATAGCACATAAACCAACCAAAACCCTTCAAAACATCTTAAGTAACCCAAAAGACCCAGTAGCCCAAGAAGAAGAAAAAAAACAGGAGTTATCTACAACATACAAGTGTAAGGACTGTAGCAGCCACTATGTAGGACAGACGGGCAGAAGACTAGCAGAGCGCATCCATGAACACCAACTAGCAGTCAGAAGACATGATGAAAACTCCTTAATCTCACAACACATGGACAGACTCAACCATACTTTCAACTGGGAAACTGTGAGCATCCTAAATCAAGCCAAATCCAAAAACACTAGAGAATTCCTGGAAGCCTGGCACTCAGACAAAGCAGCCATCAACAGACACATAGAGGTAAACAACATTTACATACCATTCAAAAGAGACAATTGTTGTTTATTTGTTCAGTTGCTTCCAACTCTTCGTGACTTCATGGACCAGCCCATGCCACAGCTTCCTGTCGGCCGTCACCATCCCCAGCTCCCCCATGGTCGAGTTCGTCACCTCCAGAATATCATCCATCCATCTTGCCCTTAGTCGGCCCCTCTTCCTTTTGCCTTCCACTTTCCCTAGCATCAGCATCTTCTCCAGGGTATCCTGTCTTCTCATTATGTGGCCAAAGTACTTCAGTTTTGCAAAAGAGACAATAGAAAAGCCAAAAGACCAGAACACTTCCTCACCAGCAATCATCACTCAGATATGCAAAGATTAACACCAAGATTAACACCAGATGAACAATCAAACAGTACATTATACCTTAATCAAGGAACTATTAACTTAGTCAATCAACCAAACAGCAAACAACATCCCAATCAAAGAACTCCCAAGGAGTGAACAACAACTCCGCCAACACAAGCAGGACAAGCCACGATATATAAACAGAAGCAAGTCCCACTCCCTTTTTGCACCGAAGATGTTGCCTAGCCTGGCAATGAAACGTCTGCAAGAAAACAACAAGGCTCAGCGAACACCAAGGACTCTGCACTTATTTGTATTTGTGCTGGAGAAGGTTAGAAGTCACTCTTTTTGCTGTATTTCTTTATATTTCTTTCTGTACTTTTTAGTTACTTACTTACTTACTCTCTCTTTAATTCTTTTCTATCTTTTTTTGTATTTTATCTGTACGTTGAAAATGTAATAAAGTTTCTTTGAAAAAAAAAAGAATGTGTGGAAGCACAAATGAAGCCCCTTGCTCTGGATCATTAAAGCAGCCCTGCCTTTTCTGTAGCTCAGAGCTCCAGCTGCTCAGGATCTGCTCCTGGCTGTCTACATGCGCAGGGGGAGTGCTGAGAACATTTTGCTGGGAACGAACAACTGGATTTGATCAGCCAAGCTCTTGTGGCATGTAATTTCACATATTTATTTCCAGTCTCATGGCTTCAGAAACACCTAAGAATTGTCCCTAAAGAGACAAAAGAGCACCAGAGCAGCACTGGACGTCTGTAATAAAGTAAGAAGCCATTTAAAAGCCCTGCAGAGACACATCCTTTAATTGTATACAGTCCTCACAGGATCATTACACTCTCTCTCTCCTCTCTCCTCTCTCCTCCCTCCCTCCCTCCCTCCCTCTCTCTCTCTCTCTCCCTCTCTCTCTCTCTCCACTCAGCTGTCATTATAAAAGCCAAAGAAAAATATCTGACCTTCCGTGTTTTGGAGAAAATCTTGGCAGAGTGAAAAAGTGAATATCGTCTAAAAGCTTAAAGGCTACTCCTAGCCCAAGAGATACCAGTTTCAAAACATGTCCAAGTATTACTGATGATTTAAACTGCTCTTAGGTCAAAGTATAAAGCAGAATAAACTGCATTTGTAACAAGGAGCATCCCAGCTCCTAAGATGTAAAGACTCCAATGTTAGGAGAATGATGTAGCAAATTCTCCCTGCTCTGGGACAGCCAAGTTCCTGGATGTTTAACAGGGATCATTAATAAAAGAGGTCATTTTTAAAGCAATATTTGCTTGGTAGTACAGTATTGTCCAGATGTAATCAATTCAACTCTCTTCTCACAACTCCATTTGCTTCTTCCATTATGGTTGATTCTACAATAAAATGAGCAAATATTATTCATTATGAAAGTTCCAGGAATACCTTCAGCTTGCAGAAGTTCAAGTTCAGGGGCACCCTTGGGGGAGGCTGGGGGAGGGGTTCTGGGTGTTCTGAGGTTCTGTGCAATTATGCAAGTGTCATAGCACAAATCAGTGCTCACAACAGGCGATGTCAGTGGGTTTCAAAGAGACACGTGACTAGAGGCCAGACAAAAGTGGGATCTAATGGGAAAAGCCTGGATGATCTGCAAAAGTTTGGAATGGCCTTCTGATATCCAATAGTTCAGCAACAGTACAATGGCCAGTGAAAACGTTTTCTTCTGTGACATGCATTGGACTAAACAAATTTGGGGTCAGATTCAAAAGTTTGTTTAAAATACAGCCTTCTGAAGCATCGCAAGAACAGCATGCCCACTGTTCTCCAAATAGCACACCCAGTTCTCGCGATGCTTTGGAAGGCCTCAGAAGCTTTCTGAAGGCCTTCTGAAGCACCACAAGAAGATGGTGTGCTATTGAGAGAACAGCGCGAGTGGACTCGGGAAGAAGGCCTGGCTCAGTAGGGCCAGGCCGGGAGTGCCTCATCAGCAGCGGGAGCAAGACGGCTAAGATCAGCTGGGCATGGCAGAGCCGGCAGAGTGCAGGGCAGCGTGGCCTTTGCGCTGTGGTGCTAGGAGGGCTGCCCACGGCACGGGACTTGAGGTGGCACTCCTTGACGGTGGCGGTGCTGGGGCTGAAGTTGAAGCCCGGGGGTGGTGGCAGCCCCACTGCCGCTGGCGCCACCACTACCGCTGGGGGTGCTGCTGTGCGGGGCAGCCAAAAGGGCAGAGATGGGTGGGGAGCTAGGTGGGTAGGGGGAGTTCAAGAGAAGGCAGAGGAGGCAGTCCCTTATCTTACTGAGGCTTGGAGCTGGGAGAGACCAAGCCAGGAATGACTTGGATCGGGGTGAGTCCTTGCCTAACGACCGGTGGGATTCAGTTAACAATGGCAACAGGGATTGCTGGGATTGCTGTCACTAAGCAATGTGATCACATGATGATTCGCCTAACAACTGCATTGCTTAGCAATGGAAATTCCAGTCTCAATTACCATCGTAACTCGAGGACTACCTGTATGGGTTTCAATACAGATAATATAAATTCTTGCCTGTTCATGTCTCTCCTTCTCTCCCTGTTTTTGCCTGCCGTATATCCCACTTTTGCCACTTGCTATTTGCTGAAGTTTAATATATAAACATCAAGCTATATATTTTGCTAGCTGTGTGAATGGCATATGTGCTTGCTCTGCTCTGGAGATAGGGATTGACTGGAAGTGTGCTGGGTGCAAACTCAGTAATTTTTCCACTTTGCCTTCATGAAAGTAATTGCTAAGAGAAAAGTTATCAAACCAGCTGCTCTCTACCTATCTCACGTTAGCTGGCCTGATGTGTTTGGCTGGGAAAAAGGAATGAATTGCCAGGGAGATTGCTTCAGTCTAACAGCTGCGGTTTTCCTCCAGGGAAGAAGAAAAGGCTGAAGGCTTGTTGAATGTATCTCTAGCCCACATTGCTTAGGCCTGCAGAATTTATGTAGGCAAGGAAGTCTTCCTTCACATGCAGCCCTGCCTGCCTAATGCTCTAGGCCAGGGGTCGGCAAACTTTTTATGCCGGGAGCCATTTTGACATGCTCGTGCACATTTTGAAATGCTCGAGAGCCAGGGGGCGGGGTTTGCGGGCGGGGGCCAATCACGTGGAAGGGGGCGGGGTTTGCGGGCGGGGGCCAATCGCATGGAAGGGGGTGGGGTTTGCGGGCAGGAGCCAATCACATGGAAGGGGCGGGGTTTGGGGGCAGGAGCCAATGGCGTGCAAAATGCAAAACACACACTGTTTTTCCTCCTTTTCTCAAGCCTTATTGCTGGAGCAATAAGCAATAAGCACATTTCCTTGAGGGAAAGAACGACCCTTTCCTTGGGGGAATTTCTGTTGGAAGAGTGGAATATGGTCACTTCGGGGGCGGCAGTTGCAGCTAGCACCTTAACTGCCCCCCCACGCCCCCCCCCCACGCGCCCGCACGCTTCCCTAACCTTCCTGCTGCAGGGGCATTTCCAAGCGACCAAGCCTAACAATGCCTCCCCCCCCCCCCCGACAGCTCCAAGAGTTGAGAATCTGCAGACCATCTCTCCCTACAATCAGAGCCAGTTTCAACTTAGGAAGGGAGACTTTTGCAGTGGGGGGGGGAGGATCAAGAGAAAATAATCTCCCCTTCCCTGCTCTGGATGAGAGAATGTCACTGGCTAAAACTCTCTCCCTGCTGCGCCTCCAAAAAGGACCATTGCGAGGAGGAGGAGGAGAGAAAATTCTGCAGGCTACGTCCTGCTGGGCTGAGAAGGGCTGCTGCCTCCTCCCACAAAGGAAGTCAGAGAAGTTGGTTTTAAGGCGGCTGCACAAATCGTCACCTTTTCTGAAACATTAGAAAAATTATGCGCAGCCACCTGGCCTTCACACCCAGCCCGTTTTGGAGAGATGCTTCTGCACTCCTGGTTACTGTATATTTGGCAGTCAAACACACACGCGTTGCAGCCCAGTTGGACGAGGCAATAAAGATGCCGTATGCCTTCCTCTTCCCCACGGCCATGCTGCCTGTTCAGACCCTGAACCCCATCGGGGAGGAAAGGCTCGGATCTGGCCGGCCCTCTCACGCATTCACACGCCGCGAGCCACCCCCAATTCTTAGTTCTCCCACGGCCCTCGCTCACCTTACTGCCAGCCTCGTCGTCTTCTAGAGTCACCCAGGCTCCAGCCCTCATTGTAGTGATAAACCAGCAATGTTGTAGCTTTACCTTGCTTTCAAGAGGGCTGGGTGACTCTTGAAGATGCTATTGCAAACTGGCCAGTGACGAACACGTGCACAGGGAAATCTAATTAGAAATCAGGCCGGGAGAGGAAGGTAGAAGGTGGGAGGGTCGCCCTGTCACCTGACCCCCCAGTCCAGCTCCACACTCCGGAGTGGGAGCGGACGGGAAGAAGCGGCGATTTGCTCCTGGATTTTCCTTCCCCTCCTGGTTCCTTCATGATCAGTTGAGCAGCAGCCACACAGCAGCAGCAAGCGGGCGTCTTCGACAAATTGCTCTGGAAGGGGGCGGGGGAGGTTTGGAAGAAGAAGGGAAAGAGAGGCTCGACTGCTCCAGTCGCTTCTCTTCCGGAGCCGCTCACGCCCCCAGTCCAGGCAAAGTAAAGCTGGTGGGGAATCCAGCGCGGGAGCGGGGTTTGCGGGCGGGAGCCAATTGCGCACACTTAGGGCTGTGGGGTGGAAATGTGCTGCTTTTGCACGGAGAAAAAGAGTAAGCAGAGCAGCAACAAAGAGGTTAAGGCAGGGCTTTCCAAACTTTTGCCGTTGGCGACACACCAACGGCCAGCCCACAAAAACCTGGAAGCACTGGCGGCGGTGCTTCCAGGTTGTCGCTGCGGCGGCAACGGCTGCCCCTTCGAAAGGGCAGGCTCCGGGGACCCCGAAAATGCCCTCGGTTCTGGCAGGGAGGCGAAAAGCCTCACCCCACACGCGCGCACGCTGCCGGACTTCCTGGCGCACAGCTGATCGGTGCGGTGGGGGGGGGATGGGGTGGAAATTCTCTGTGCTGATTAGCTGTGCACCGGGAAGCCCCGCAGCGTGCGCGCGCAATTTTTGCCTCCCTGCTGGAACCGAGGGCATTTTCGGGGTCCCCAGAGCCTGCTCTTCCAAAGGGGCAGCGGCAGCAGCGGCGTCCTGGAACCCGGAAGCACTGATGGCCCACCACCGCCGCTGCCCCTTCGAAAGGGCAGACTCCGGGGACCCCGAAAATGCCCTCGGTTCCGGCAGGGAGGCAAAAATCGCACGTGCAGGCTACCGGGCTTCCCGACGCACAGCTGATTGGCGCGGAGAATTTCCACTCTGGGTGGCCTGGCAGCGCGCACGCACGTGATTTTCACCTCCCTGCCAGAACCGAGGGCATTTTCATCAGCGCTTCCGGCTTGTCACACGACACACTTGGGGGCCCCCGGCGACACAGTATTGTGTTGCGACACACAGTTTGGAAAGCCCTGGGTTAAGGCGATGGGCAAGTGCCCGTCGTCAAGATGGCTGCCGGAGACGGAGGCTTCCAAACTCTCGCGAGACTGTGTGAAGCCCGTCCCCGGAGGAAAAAGAGAGGCTGGGCCTAGGCGGTTGCCAGGGGTATGCCCACAGCCACGCACACCATGCCCGCTGCCGCGCCTGCCCCGCCACACTCGCTGCCGCGCCTGCCCCCGCCACACTCGCTGCTGCGCCTGCTCCCGCCACACTCGCTGCCGCACCTGCCCACGCCCGCCACGCCCGCCTGCGGAAGAGCCACACTCAAGGGGCCAAAGAGCCGCATTTGGCTCGCGAGCCGCCATTTCCGACCCTTGCTCTAGGCCAGTGTTTCATAAAGTGTGGTCCAAGGACCCCTGAGGGTCCCCCAAGAGCCTCTCAGGGGTCCACAAAATCAAAATTATTTGCCAGATATTGAAGATTTTGCAATGACTTAAAGCAATGTCACTCTTCTCTTTTTATTATTTTTGTTTTAAAAATTGGTTTTTTTCATGAAAATTATTTTATTTATGTTAATATCTAATAGGTTTAAGATTGTTATTTTTACATGATTCAATAAATAAATATTCTACGAATGCATCTGTTTTAATTTTTAATATAGTAAATATCGATAAATATAACCCATACAAACAAAAGCTCTTTTGGGGTCCTCCATAATTTTTAAAAGTGGGAAGGGGTCCTGAGAGCAAAAGGTTTAATAAACACTGCTGTAGACCAAGAGATATAGCAAACTTCCTTGCATTACCTCTCCATTGGGATATCGGATCCACCCATGAGCATCTTTGTTTCCTCCAGATAGCATAAGCTAGGAGGATCCGTTGCTCTGAATCTGCTACATTGATCCTTAGAGGGATAACATTTTTTTTCTCCCCAGTTTGGACAAAGTGGCTGTCAGCCAGTGAAATAAACACAGTGTGAAATGTTATTCCGAGAAAAGAGAAACAGCCTTCTAGCAGCTGTAATTCAGGGTCCCTGTGGTGGTGAGAGCAAAGCATGGAATAAAGATGAGGGGGGAGAGGGGCATTGCTTGGGTGACCCTTTAACAGAACCCCATCAATATATATTTATGGTTTAATCAACATGTGTCCTTTTAAGGAAGCAAATCAATACAGCTCATCAGAAAGAAAATGAGATAAACAGAAACTCTTGTTGTGTCACTTTTCCTCCAAGTTGCCAATTCCAGAATGTAAGCAAACAACAGGACAACCCCCATGAATAAAATGAGAAATGCCGTGATTCAAAACTTCAGCCCTGCATAGGCTGGATTTTGATTTTTAAAGAAAATCCTGTTATAAACCTAACGAAGTGAGGGGTAGGAATAGAACTTGCAATAGACAGCAGTTCAGTTTTCATAATTATTACATTTATATTTTTGATTGAGCATGATGGATGTGAACCTGATTGTGACTGATCAGCAAAGAGTTATTGGGCATGTATGTAGGAATAGCCAATCTGTGGCTGCCTGTTACATGTGAATACCATATTGAGTATCTTTAGGGAACAAATAAGAAAAAGCTGACATCATGTCAGAGTCAGTGGTACTGGGGCGGCCCAATATCCAAGAGGCCTTAGAGCAATACGTTCTTCCAGTCCTGATAGGAGTAAACAGACTCACACGAAATGAGGTTTAGGTAAAAAGTCTATTTACAATTATACATACACAGTCTTCATACACAGCAGTCCAAGTAATACAGATACATTGTGCACATCAAATGAAAGAGAGAGAACAGCACCTTTTCACAGTACTTTTATAAACATATCTGTCCAATCAGGACTCACATTACAGTAGCATTGCATCAGCCACATAATACATTAGCATACTCTTGCCAGTAGGTGTCATCATCTTTCACCTGATAGAATGACATAGCAGTTTCTATACCCTTTCACCTAGATACACTGAATACATTTCCAGTCTGTTCTATCTGTAAATTCCAGGTTTTATTATCAAACCTTAACACATCATAGCGCTGTTAAACAAATCAGTGTCATGAGCACTTTTAGAATAATTTGCAGGGTCCCGGCCACTGAACCCCCTCAAACTCTACTGCAGAGCTGGGAAAGCTGAAAGAACAGGCTCCAAAAATGAACAATGAAGCTGGAAGCAAATCCTCAATAAAGAGAAAGTTAAAACACGAGTTTTTCAATCTCAACCCTAACCCCAATAAATAAATAAATAGTAACATGTACATGGCAGTGGCATATAATATTATGCAGCATGGAAAGATGGACTGGGATTTTTCCTTCCCTTTCATAATGCCAGATCTGATGAAACTGAACTGTGTGAGATTTAGGTTAGACAAAATGTTCTTCATATAGCATACAGTTAAGATACTGAATTAACTACCATAAGATATATAATAGTCTCCAACTCAAACCCCATTAATGAAAGTGTGAATGGGTGTTATTGGACTTACAGTATGTCCTGCTTGGGGGCTTCTTATTAGGAACATCTGGTTGATCACTGTGGGAACAGAAAGCTAGATTAGATAAGATTTTGGTTTATCCAGATGAGTTTAAGCTTTTAAGAATCAACTCACATAGTCAATGGAGTGTAAAAGTTCCTGTGCAATACAGTTCTATCTCAGGCATAATGGAAAGACTGCCAACTGTTAGTTACATAGACAAGAATAAGAACACACATTAACTGCAGAATAACAAAGTAATAGAAGTCCCAACCCTGAGATTTTACAGTCTAACATTTCATTAAAGGAGAGGCAATAGAAGAAGAGAAATAGCTACAACAGTATCAGGAAGAATATGGACTTGATTCACATCTTAGAAAAGAGAGATTCATTTAGAGATTAAGCCAGAAATTTAATGAAAAGGGTGGGCTTGAGGAGAGAGTTAATTACTTGGAATGTATCATTAACTGTTGCCAATAATAGCCTAATAACAATATTTTTACTTCAAACATACAGAATGGTCCTTATAATGCAATTGACTTTAAAGGTAAGCAACAGTTACTCAAACTCATTTGGTTGATGAAAAAGAGGTACAGACAAAACATCTGTTGGTATCTTTTCATATTGTGGGAAGAAGAAATCCATATTTCTTTATTTATTGATGTAATGTTTCTATATTTGTATTTTTAACCTTGTTTTTATTGTGAACTGCCCAGGGTCCCCCAGTTGGGGAGATTGGCGGTAATATAAGTTTAAATAAATAAATAAATATTTGAGTATTCAATACCACCAGTAACATTAAAATTATTCTACAATCTAAACCAGTGTTTCTCAACCTTGACGACTTTAAGATGTGTGGACTTCAACTCCCAGAATTCCCCAGCCAGTATGGGGAATTCTGGGAGTTGAAGTCCACACATCTTAAAGTCACCAAGGCTGAGAAACACTGATCTAAACTGATAGGTCAAGGTAGGGAAAGAATGCAGAGCATGGCTTCTGGAATTCTTTCCAAGTCATTAATAGTAATGGCTGAATGAAGTATTTGTATTTTCTTCGATGTAGAAAAATGTGTTGCATCTGCGTGTATATTTCTGCTGTCCCTTCTTGTTGCATCTGATTGTAGGTATGCCCTGGGAAGTGTAGAACAGGCTCCATGTGTTCCACTCCAGGTCACATGACTGAGGGATGGGGGCTTACAATGGAGGAGTCAGCAGCATTCTGAGCCGCTGCCTGGCTGCCTCTCCCACAAGGGTGCATTGGAAGGTGCTCTTTTCTCCCCCTGGAGGTTTTTCTCCAGAGTGTCCAGAGAGTCCATTTTTTAACTCAATTTTTCTTTTACCAGCTTCTCCTACCATATTCCTCTATTCAGTTTTCAGAGATGATGGACAGACAGATGGACACATAAAATCCTGAGCCTTTTATATAATTTCTTTTCAATATTCCTTTGGATTGGAAAGAATAAGAAAGGAAGAATTACACTGATGGTTACTTAAGTTTAAGCTTAATAAAACTTAAGTTTTATTAAGCAGGTACTTGTGAGCCTTTGACTTGACTCCTGCCTGGACAAGGCTCTGCAGTTTTCTTGGCAACATTTTCAGAAGTGATTTGCCATTGCCTCCTACCTAGGGCTCAGAGAGAGTGGCTGGACCAACGTCACCCAGCCGGCTTTCGGCCCAAGACAGGACTAGAATTCAGAGTCTCCTGATTTCTAGCCCAATCCCTTAACCACTACACCAAACTGGCTCTCATTAAGCAGGAGTATGGATTAAATGAGCTTCAGAGAAGGGTCCGTCAATCAGATTCTGCAAACCCAACTAAAAAGACTGCCACCTCTTTGAAATTCTCAGTTTCTATACTCAGGTTCAAACTCCTGTTAAGGCATTCAGTTATCGGGCTGCTCAAAACTTCTCACTTCTCTTGGGAGCTTATCATCTATGGAAAAAAGTAAGTATAAGAAACAAAATGTGAAAGATACTCTAAAGTTCTGGGGTGGGATTTTGTGTCAATATTGTTCAGTGTAGAACAATTTCTCCTGAGAATGCACTCTGGAATATTTTATTTCACCCCTTTCTTTTTTAAAAAAAATTGCTGATTTGATTCGCCCCTTGTTTTTATGTTTTTTTGTTTTTTTGTTTATTTGTTCAGTCGCTTCCGACTCTTCGTGACTTCATGGACCAGCCCACACCAGAGCTTCCTGTCGGTCGTCACCATCCCCAGCTCCCCCATGGTTGAGTCCGTCACCTGCAGAATATCATCCATCCATCTTGCCCTTGGTCGGCCCCTCTTCCTTTTGCCTTCCACTTTCCCTAGCATCAGCTTCTTCTCCAGGGTATCCTGTCTTCTCATTATGTGGCCAAAGTACTTCAGTTTTTATGTTTTTATGTTTAGACAATTGAATAATGGATGTGTACAGAATTACAAACAAACAAAAAACCTGATAGTTTTAATTTACAAATGGTGATGATTTTGGTGAAAGAGGGAAAGAGGAGATGGGAGAATCAAATGAAAACAAGAATATCAATGATATTTAATGTTACCTGTTAATCAAAATATATTCAAATTAATAAAATAAATACATTTACAAGTTTGGGAATACTTTTTTCACAGCTTCCTACAAGCTTTATCTATTTTGACTTATAGATGGCCTCCAGAGGCAACTAAGAGACTCTCATAAATTACTGTAGTTTATTCACATTGTGAGAAAAGGATGTACAACCCAGTATAACGATTAGGAGATCTGCATCAGCTCTTGTGTCTCTTGGAGATTATTTCCATACTGTAGTGAAAAAGATGCAAAACCAGCAGTGTTCCTGACTCTGTAAAAGAACAGTGCCTGAGGTGTGGTGAGGGGAAGGAGCAGGCTGAGGGAAAATGCATTTGCGGCATTTGGCTACTGCCCCCTAGGATTGGCTTGATAGCAATAATGGGTAGCTGAATGATGTAACACTATACAAGACTTTCCTGGCTGGTTGCTTAGAGTGCTACATGATGAGACAGCATTAGAATGGCAGAATAATGAATTTTCACAAGACTATAAAGATCAGAACAGAATGTAGACCTGAGATCTTTGACTTTGCACACTCAGTTAAAAGCTGGAGATTGACAGCTAAAATACAACGTGGCAAAAGACTGTGGTGTTGGGCACAGAAAAGAAGCACAAAACCTTTGAAGGCAACACATGTTTTTAGCACTAAAGCTACCAAAAGCAATATATACAAAGTTTGGAAGGAACATTCACTTATTTTGGGAAACAACATAGACTTTAGCACCCAGTCATTTCCCAAATGACTAAAACAGAACAAATGATGCTATATAAAATATTTATGCCTTCACATTAGTGTTAGAGATAGAACCAAGTAATTGTTGATTTTTATATTTTCAAGCAAGGCACAATACTGCTGAGGAAGAAGGAGGCACTTTTTGTTTTGTAAACATAACCCTCTTCAAAATGTTTTTCAGTGGGTTGATGATTCTCCAGCAAATACCTGGACTAGGATGCCTTAGTGACAGTAGCTCATTCCTGGGTCCCCTAATAACTAAACGACTGCAACCCATTGAAGATGTCTTGGAAACTATAATTTGTGCATAATGCAATGGCTAGAATAGTAGTTTGGGAAACAAAGATTTGCAGAATCACATCCATCTTCAAGTCACTGTGTTGGCTCTCAGTAGGTTTCTGGACCCAGTTCCAAGTGCTGATTATCACCTCTGAAGCTCTATATAGAGTGGCACTACGATATATCAGGGCCAAGTATAATTCTGCCCATCTGGTCCAAACAGTGAGGAAAAACCTGCTATGGATTCCACCCCACACCAAGAAATGAAGGGGTGTGGATTAGGAGGCAGGCTTTCTCAGTAGTAGCCCCCACATTGTAGAACACATTCCCAGCACTGTGATTGGCCCCTTAGATTTCATGTAGGAAAGAAAACCTTAAAACCAGCCTGTTTTAGTGGGCCATCAGATCCTAGATCAGGGCTTTCCAAAGTTTTCCCGCGGCGACACACCAACCGCTGTTGGTGTGTCGCCGTGGGAAAACCCGGAAGTGCCGCCATTGCGGCAGCACGCAAAAACCCGGAAGCGCTGCTGCCGCTTTCGAGTTTTTGCGCACCGCCGTTGGTGTGTCGCCGCAGGAAAACCCGGAAGCGCTGATGATGATCAGCACTTCCGGGTTGTGTGGCGACACACCAGACTGTGTGTGGCGACACACTTTTGTGTTGCGACACACAGTTTGGAAAGCTCTGTCCTAGATAATTGGGGGTAACTATTATTGTTGTTGTTATTTCATTTATTTAGATTGTATTGCTTTTAATTGCTGAGATAATCTGGTGGGGTGGAGTTTTTTTTTGGTTTGCTCATGGGCACTGCCCAAGCTTGGCTTAGACTAGGACAGGATAAATTTGTAAAATAAATCTAAACATACAATGCTAAACATAAACATCTGTCACTGTTTCAGAGGCAGCAGTCAATATTTGTTGACTGATCTGCAGTAGCATTTAGTAGATTCAGCCATTTGTTTAATCAGGAAACGTTCCATTAAAGAGATGATAGCCAATAGAGTCACTCTGGAGGTACTGTACAAGTGTTGAATTATGATGTTAAGTTTCTATTTCTAAGGCCAAATGTTGGAGGTTTTTTTTTTTCCAAAAACGCCATGTCAGTTTGTTCTTGGCAATGCTGTACATGTTCTAGTTTGTAGAATTCATCCTTTACAAGTTTCACATTGATTAAGCTTGCTAGTCATTACTACTAAGAGAACGGAAATCTTAAAGCTGGAGGACACCAGATTGGAAAAGACTGCTTTGGAAAATATCAATCCCTGCCTCCAAGATCAGAACATAATTTTAGAGAAAGTGTAAAAGAAACTGCTATTGTGCTTATTCTGGGTCATGTCTACTAGGCTTCATGTTGCATGATTGTGGCTGGTGGAAAAATACAGTCTCACTTCAGCACAAATGCCAACTTGTAATCAGGTAGCTGGATCCTCCGTTTCCATTATTATACGAAGAAGCTCTTGATTACAAAGCCCACTACTCTTCAGGATGGATGAAAGTGTGATATTTTCCAGACAGGTGATGGATGAACTCATTATATAAATTTTATTGGTTAAAGCCAAAGAAGGAGGAGGAAGAGGAGGTAACAGACATGAGAAGCCCGGAGTCATTAAGAGAAGTAAATATTACTACTCTAACCCAGGATTTCATCAGTGCTGGCAATTATTCCTACCCTGTGGAAATGGCCCACTGGGTATTCAATTTATTTTTATTTTGTTATTTTACCATCTAGCTGCACTTGCCGAAACAGATACAAGCTACTACACCCATCAGAATCACTCTACCCTTTTGACAGCTATTTCAGCAGTACTACGCTGCCATCTAGGGACATCATGCATATCATACTTTTTTGGGGGGCGGGGTAATGCTCTTCAATATCTTTAAAATCCTGCATTCCGCAATCTACATTCTCAGGAGAAAAATAAGCCTGTTGCTGGAAGATAGACTTCCTCCACCTGTAGGTACTCATTAATATTTAAAGCTTGGTGTTCAATGAAGATTGCAAAGAGGCCACAAACTGTTTAGGGAGACAGCTTTGCATTCCAGCAGTCAGAAATTAAGGATAAGAGAAATGCCTCCAACACAGTATCTAATTATCTTTCAACCCTCAAATGATTAAGGCAGTAATCACACAAAAATAAAGCTACCAAAAGGAGATATGTTATTAAGGAAACTCCAGGGAGGAAGCATTTGTTTTCCATCATCATGTTTATCTTCCCTGAAAGCTCATATCTTTCATACTGACCACACAAGGCAGCAAAGTTAATTTTTAAATATGCTTGGAGAACTGAGACTATCAAGTAGTCATGATTTTAACTTCAGTAGAACAGGGATTCATCCTTATCCCTCTCTTAACACAACCAATAGTTTAGCTGTATGTTTTTTTATTTGTTGGTAACTTGTTATATTCAAAGCAAGGAGGGAAAATTACTGAGTATTTAGAGTTGCATGCAAAAATTTAGGAACTCCTGGTCAAATATTTCAATGAATCCCTAAATCAGGGCTTTCCAAACTTTTCATGTTGGTGACACGCCTTTTAGCCATGCATAATTTTGTGACACACTAATGAGGAGTCCCCGCCCCCGGCCCCCCGTGATTGGCTGCTGGCTCCAAACCCCGCCCCGGCCCATGTGATTGGCTGCTGGCTCCAAACCCCACCCCGGCCCACGTGATTGGCTTTCGGCTCCAAACCCCGCCCCCCGACCCATGTGATTGGCTCCCGGCTCCAAACCCTGCCCCCAGCACACGTGATTGGCTGCCAGATCCAAATCCCGCCCCCCGGCCCCCCAATCTTGTACTGTATGTATTGTATTGTATGTAATTGTAGATCAGAGCTTTCCAAACTGTGTGTCGCGACACATTTCTGTGTCGCGGCAAGGGCCCAGGTGTGTCGCAGGGGAACCCGGAAGAGGAGGCCATGCACCACGTGGAGCCCCGCCCATCCCTTGCCACGCTGACAGGTCCCTGCTCTGAACCCAGCTCTTCAGCTCTCGCCGCAGAAGCCAGGTAAGTTAGCAGCCCGGTAGGGCTGCAACTGGGGGGGAGGGTGCAGGGACGCTTTGCAGTTGTGTGGCAGCCAACCCACAAGAAATACTGTGTGGGTGGAAGAAAGAATGGATTCAAATCAATATCAACATACCCTAGAAGGTAATGCCCAGCAGTCAGTGAAGGAACTGAAGCTGAAAAGAGGTTGGATGTTTTAGCAAGATGGTCCAAAACACACTTCCAAATCAGCTTCTATTAATTATTGTCTCTATTTTCAATGCATGAAATAGTTAGATTTGGTTAAAATGGGTAGAGATTTCTGATCTCTTCCTTGTTATCTGGGATACTCTTTGGATTATCTGCTAGAAACAGTATTACTGCTTGAGAGGATCCCAAATTCCTAAAATGACTTTTCAAGCTTATCTAAGTTCTTTATGAACATGTGGACAGATTGTTTCACATCCATTCAGAAAGCTTACAATGATCTTTTATTCAGGGTGAAATAATAACTGAGCTACGCTGCCTATATTGGAGAGCCTAGACCCTTGACTTTTTGTTCAAGTAAGTGCTTTTGGTTGCCAAAAGCTGAAGCTAATTGAAAGCATTATTTTAAAACTGATAAACTGAAATACACCACAGACTAGCACTTGGTAGAGCAGCCATGAAGGCCTTGGAAAAAAAATATTCAAATGCTGTGAGGTGTCTATACCTACAAAGATTGGAATTGTGCAAGCCATGGTATTCCCTATGACACTCTATGGAAGCGAAAGTTGGACTTTGAAAACAGGATAGGAAAGTATTGATGGTGGCAAGGTCTGCTTTTCCTCATTGGTGCCACTGGAAACTGCCCTCCTACAAGGGTGGCGCTGAGCTGAAAACAGACCAACCGACGTCAGGCTTGGGCAACAAGCTGGTTGGTTAATTCCTATTGCAACCAATGGATCAACAGACATACACAATGTCAAACAATGTGGCAAGGTCTGCTTTTCCTCATTGGTGCCACTGGAAACTGCCCTCCTACAAGGGTGGCGCTGAGCTGAAAACAGACCAACCGACGTCAGGCTTGGGCAACAAGCTGGTTGGTTAATTCCTATTGCAACCAATGGATCAACAGACATACACAATGTCAAACAATGTGAGGGCATCCCCCAGAGGCGACACACGTCAGCCTTGCCTGACCACTATGACAAGTGGGCAAGGGCTACCGGTTCAAGGGCGGAACCAGCTAAAGAAGCTAGCTCAAACATCACGATTACGTATTGCCACACTGAACATTGGCATCTTGACTGGATGCAGCCATTTGGTCACCTATGCCAGTGGTGACCAGAGTAGCCAGATTGACTTTGTCCTCATGTGTGCTATATGATCATGCTGTGCTGAGCTACTCGTAAAATGTGTCCAGATGCTCTACATTAATACCAGCAGCTGAGTGAGATGTGTTGCTGGCCTTTCCAACAGCTTTCCTGTGAAGGTTGGCATGCACCACGGCTCAGCATTATTGCCATTGTTGTTCATTCTTGTCATGGATAACATAATGCAAGATCTGCATCAGTGTCCCCTGGGCCTTGCTCTATGAGGACGATGTCCTGCTCACAGCTACCACCACAGAAAAACTGCAGCACTATGTCCAGACATGGAATGACCATCTTAGCCAATTTGGTTTGCGCCTTAATATCAAGAAGACTGAGTATCTAGAGACCAGCCTGAGCACCTCCACCATCCAGGTCAGTAGCGAAGTTTTAGTGAAGACAAACTCCTTCCATTACTTAGGAACTCATCTGCAAAGTGATGGCGGCATTAATGGGTAAGTGCATGCGAGGGTGAATGCAACATGGCTGCAGTTGAAGGAGATTACTGGAGTGCTCTGCAATAGGTACATGCCAATTCACTTAAAATCGAATGTGTATAGAATGATGGTTCGCCCAGTAGCACTGTATGGCGCTGAGTGCTGGCCGACCACCAAAAGTGCTGAACGCCCTCTACATGTCATGGAGATGCATATGCTCCATTGGTCATTAGGCAACTCCCTTCTCAACCACGTCAGCAACGATAGTCTGGCAGATGGGCATTGCATGAATAACAGAGAAAATGAGGGAAAAACACCTACAGTGATATGGCCACGTCCTACGAGCAGCACTCCACACCATTGCCTGCACTGCCTACCACTTTAACACTGATGGCAAATGCCGACATGGAAGACAAAACAAAAAGGTGCAGGTAAAGGTGGCAGGACACAATTGCCGTGGACATGAAGATCACCCAGTTGGACCCGGTTGCTGCATTCAATTGTGTGAAATGGTGTTCGTTGATCTGAAAAGCGGACCCTGCACCTGTGGGAAAACACTAGGAAGAAGATAGGAAGGGTATTGATGCTTTTGAACTTTGGTGTTGGAGAAGGCTCCTGAGAATACCATGATCAGCCAAGAAAACAAACAAATGGATCATCAAACCAATCAACCCAGAGTTCTCACTTGAGGTACAAATGACAGGCTCAAATTATCCTACTTTGGACACATTATGTGTTAACCTACCTCTCTGGAGAAGGCTCTGATACTGGGAAAGGTGGAAGGAAAGAGAACAACCAGTAGCAAAGTGAATGGACTGTTATAGTGGTGGTAAGTGCACCATTGGAAGAGCTGAAAGACCAGGTTAGGGATAGATCGCCCAGAGTCACTCTTCGAGTAAGATGGGCGATGACTAAATTTGAAATATAAATAAATAGATTGTCACAGAGAAAAATCTATCTATGTGGTCGCTAAGAGTCAATGACTTGATAGCACATAATCAATCAAACTAAAAAAAAGATGTAATTTGAACCTGACAGAAAATTATTATTATTATTATTATTATTATTATTATTATTATTATTATTATTATTTAAATTTATATTACAGAGTAACAAAATAATTTTTTACTCTGATCAGGAAGCATGAAGTTGGACAAAGCTGACAGGTAACATTAGTACAAGATCGTTCTGAGAATTTTCTAAAGCTTGGCCTAACCATGAAGTGTCCAAATATTAATTGGCAACCTTTTGAATGTAAATTCCATTTAACCTTTTTTTTATAAACATAGCAGTTCCTAAAAGGAAAGCTGGATCTGAAAATTGAGCTATTGTGGTCGATTCTTAAACTTTTTTTTTTAAAAAAAGACTTGTTGCTTTACTTAATATCCTACTGCATCATACCATCACACTTTCCCCAGTGAACAATCATACTCACTGTTTTGCCTTCCTCAAAGCACACTGGCCTCATTTAATATGCCTTTAATGCTAGAACAGTTTCATACAAGCAATGAATTGCTTGTTCAAGTTTGTAATATATGCATTAATGTTGGCTAGGTGTGGGTATACTGCCTGATAGGAATCCAAAACTATTCAATGCAAAGTCATTGATTAAGCTATGTACTCAATCCTTGAAGAACTTGCAGATACGCTTTTTGAATTAGATATAATAAAATGAATATGAGACAAAGATTTTTATTACTCCTATTTTGAATGATTCATTCTAAATAAGCTATAATCTTGTCCAATGCTACTATAGATGTGTATATGTCTCTGCATGTATGCTTTCTTCATAAGGATAAGGAGATGCTGTTTCAAAGTATCCAGTGGTTTGAGTGCTATGCCAGCATATCCTTTAATACTCTACCACAGGGCTTTCCAAACTTTTCCCGTTGGCGACACACCAACGGCGGTGTGCGAAAACCTGGAAGCGCTGTGGTGGCAGCGGTGCGCAAAAAACCAGAAGCACCACCGCTGCGGTGCTTCCGGGTTTTCGTGTGCAGTGGTGGTTCCGGATTTTTGCGCGCTGCTGCAGCAGCGGCGCTTCCGGGTTTTCACGCGCCACCACCGTGGCGCTTTCAGGTTTTTGTACGCCACTGCAGCAGTGGCGCTTTTGGGTTTTTAACGTGCTGTAGCGGCGGTGGCAGTGGGGCCCAGGTATGCCTTGCGAAAATCCGGAAGCGCTGGTGGCCCCCTACCGCACATGGCGGCACGCCATAAGCACTTACGGGTTTTCACGTGACACACCTGGGCCCCGCAGGTAATACAGTACTGTGTCGTGACACAGAGTTTGGAAAGCTATGCTCTACCAGATGCACGTATCATTATAAAGAAGAGCTTTTGAAGTACACTCATACTTGCTTATGTGGAAAGAAGATTGACACAAATCTTAAATACTGAACTCCTTTATTATACTGATTAGCCTCTAAAAGTATTTATGAAGTTTCTATTTATGGCAGTGCTGAGAACCCAATGCTTGGCATTACCATGTATCCATAAAATCTGTAGTAAATTGAAGTACTTTGGCCACATAATGAGACGACAGGATACCCTGGAGAAGATGCTGATGCTAGGGAAAATGGAAGGCAAAAGGAAGAGGGGTTGACCAAGGGCAAGATGGATGGATGATATTCTGGAGGTGACGGACTCGACCATGGGGGAGCTGGGGATAGTGATGGCCGACAGGAAGTTCTGGCGTGGGCTGGTCCATGAAGTCATGAAGAGTCAGAAGCGGCTGAACGAATAAACAAAACAAATGAAGAGTAAAAGTTGTGCATAATTCTAGTTATGCCACAAGTTCAAGGCAGCCACTTACAAGCCTGGTGTTCAAGCACTGAGCACAAGTAATGCAGGCTATACAATTGTTTAGAACAGGGGTCAGGCCCGGGGGCCATATAAGGCCCGCGGGGCTCCCACCCACAAACCCACCCCCCAGTGCTTGTGATTGGCTCCCGCCCGCAAACTCCAGCACCCAGAAATCCCAGAAACCCCTCCCCCCATCCACCCCGGTCCCCCGTTATAAATATCCAAATGGCCCTTGGCAGAAAAAAGGTTCCCCACCCCTGGTTTAGAAGATTACCCACCCCTCACTTAGACCATGTCAAACCAGAAAAATTGTGTATTCCTTTATTGGATAAGGTATATTACAACAGACAAACATATTACATGCTATACAAAATATACATTCTGATATGTGAGAAAATATAAATAGTTACAAGGAAAGCTATAAGAAAGAAAACATTGGTTTGCACTGCCGTGGATATTTACAGGTATAATTACTTTGGCATTGGCAAAAAGTATCAGTAGAGTAATTTTCCTCCCTGCAAACTGCAAAAAAAAATCTTTTAAAAAACATGTTTCAAAATTGCCTAAAAGCTAATCCCAGCCACAATCCCTTATAGATTTTGTTTTCAGAATAGGAGAAAGTATTTGCCTACTAAGAAGTCATTTTCCCAAAATATCTTAGAGAAGCTATAAAATGTTTAAATTCTTTGCTCTACAGTACTTTTAGACATGCTTGTGCTCATAAATATCCTCAATACTTTCTTCATTCCAGAGTTCTGGCCTGATTGCTGAACCCCATCCTAGCTCCAAAGGTGTCTGAATTGTTTTATATAAAGATATAGAGGTAGTCCTCATTTAGCAACTGCCTCATTTAGCCACTGTTCGTAGTTACAACAGTGATGAAAAAGTAACTTTACCACCAATCCTCGCATTTGCGAGTTTCGCAGGTCTGTAAAGCAAAGGAAAGCTGAAGTAAAATTATAAGCAGTTTCATTTAGTGACCGCTTTGCTTAACAGTTGCTGGTCCCAATTTTGGTTGCTAAAAGGGGACTACCTGTATCTAACAAGGAAGTTTGGATTTACCAAATTTGTCTCTTTGCGGTGATGCTTTTGAATTTCCAGTGTGAATAGTAAAATATTATGAGATGTGCAATGTGTCATTTACAATCTGACAGGGAGTATATAGATATATATACTAGAATAACTTTACATCAGGTAAAAGAGGAATGCTTTAACTATTTGGGATGTATGCACCCTAATGAAGATGCGAAATCAACAACAATGCAGAAAAACTTTCTGTTGCCGAGTTGTTTTAACACACATCAAACTTGTGATATAGTTTTTGTTTAGATTACTGAAAGCAGCTTTTGCTCCCTCTCAGAGACACAAAGCAGAGCCGTTTTAATGCAGCCTGATTCTCATCTTTCTCAGAGTACCTATATTTCACCAAAGGTTGTTTAACTGGCACTTTTCTCTTATATAATTCTAAACCCCCTGACACCTAAAATGAAAGTAAAGTGCCCCTGTTATCTGGTTAACAGAATGCTTATCCATTTCATCACCTTCCTGGCCATTCTGTACATTCAATATCTTTATTTTTACTGCTAAAGTTCAGGTATGGTTCTCACAGACAATAAGGCAGCAAGCAGTAAAAGAGTAGCTGTAAGCAAGATTAATCGAAAGCTAATTCTGTGTGTTCAGTACTTTGAAGCAAACATCTCGGATAAAAGAAGACTGTTATTTTGTGCCTTAGAAAGCTGAGCTTTGTCTACTTGCTGACAACAGTCTGCCTTGACTTTTGTATGTTGAGCCCTGCTGCAGACCTCAGACAGAGAACCCTGTAAGATTTGGGACACCAATATTATGGAGGAATAAGCAATATGCAAGTTGGCACTTTCCACTGCTACAAAACGGGCAAGCAACCACTACTTAATGAGTTCACTCTTTCATAGCTTAGGTACCTGGCTGGCTACTCTTTGTAAGTGGGACAAGCCCACTGGGAGTCTTAAGTTACAAAACAAAACACAGGAATTTTACTGCTTCCAACCAGAAATTCTGGCTTTATATAAGAAGAGTCTTAACAAAAACACTACAATTCCAGCTAGTAAAAGGAGGCCTTTTCCAGTTAAATTTTACTCATGAGCTTAATGCACATTAGTTCCATTAATGGGGATATATTTATTGATCAATTGATTTATTAAGCATTTTTTCTGCCAATGCAGACAAAGAAATACAATAAAATAAAGCAACACAGAAATAAGGCAAATAAAACCCGGCAAATATATGGTGTCAGGCCCCAAAAGCTCTCCAGAAAAGCTCAGTTTTCAGCTTTTTCTGGAAGACAGCAATGCTGGAGACAAATGAAATATATCTGCCCCAATAATCTTTCATACCAATATTTTATTATAGAAACACACCAAATAGTTCACAGGGTACCTTTTACTGAACTCTGAGGAAAGATTAGTAAGCTTTTTTGCTACATGAAACTCGGACTGTGGCTAATTTACAAATTAGACTACAATCCTATAGTTACTTACCTGAGAGTAAGTCTATTGCACTTAATGGGACTTAAATCTGAGTAGATATGTATGGAATTACATTTGACAATTACCATTTTTCCTACATTTTATCTGAATACAGCAAGTGCTTGGCCATAGCTAATACATAGAGTTTACGAGATGTCTTCAAGTTGCAGTCCAGAACTCTGAATTATTATAGCAGGAAAGATTAGCAAAAAGATTGTCTCAAGAATAGCAAAGATTAGCAAAAAGATTATCTCAAAATAATAAAGGCTGTAGACTATTGAGGGTCTACACCATAGCTTTCCAAACTGTGTCGCAACACAATACTGCGTCACCTGCGGGGCCCAAGTGTGTCGCGTCAAAACCCGGAAGTGCTGATCGCGCGCTGCAGCCGTGTGTATGGTGGCGGGCCATCAGCACTTCCGGGTTTTCACACGGCACACAAGGACACAGCTGCCGCCACCGCTGCGCGAAAATCCGAAAGCACCGCATTGGCGGCAGTGCACAAAATCCCCAAAGCGGCGCTTTTTTTCCAGGATTTTGCACACCGCCATGGTGGCGGTGCTTCCGGGTTTTCTCACGTGCCACAGTTGGTGTGTCACCACGGGAAAAGTTTGGAAAGCCCTGGTGTACACCCTTTCTTTGTTATTCTGAGATAATCTTTCTTTACTAGCTGTTCCACTGTTAAATCATAATTATGGTGTTGTATATTATTTTATTTTGGTGTATAAAAGCATATTAGGAAATGTGTCAAATTCCTTCCAGTCCTGTTGTCAAGTGGAAAGGCCAAGGGTTTTTTGATGACTAACCATTGATGTTCAACTCATTTAATTCTTCACATCTTGCACACTCATTGCTTAATTTCTCAGCCACGTGTGTGAATAGAGGTAATCAGTTTAGCCTTTCTAAGCTTGAAAAAATGCCATCATTTCAGCATCCATGAAATTAAAAAAACAACTTCACATTAACAGTTTAGATTTCCAATAATAGGTCAACTTATAGGGTAGATTTTAGCCACCCCTCACTTCACACACATCTCACCCTGCTTCAAAATCCCTGGGCAGATTCACATGAAATTCTCCTCATGCACAATCTTCCTTCCATTAATTACTGCCCATACATGAGACTAGAAAGTGGGAAGAGCCATCAAAAAATGGAAATCTCCAGTGAATGGCACAGCATTTGGTGACTCCAATCACTGAGTTCAAAAAATTATTTACGAACCAATCAATTTGCATTATTCTTAGTAAACATTAATTTCTGGTTTCTGGAAAAACAGGTCAGTAGAAGTCAGAATGATATGACAGTAAGCAATATTTGGCATAATAAAAAAAAATTACATTTCAGCCTGACATGTCTATTAGTGTATACAAAATATTTATATTATATGTATATATTTACACCTGAATACTTCAGAGAGAGAAAAAGTAAATAAAGTTTGTGATTGGACATGGTGAGGTGAATTCCTGCTAGTTGTCAGAAGGATCAAAAAAGTCAAGCAAGAGTTTCATATTTATGAATACCAAGGAATCTTGCAAAGAGGCTCTTTTAAAGTTATTTTTTTCAGCAGGAAAGATAATGCATGTGAACCATTCATGGGAATGTTTCAAAGACAACAGAGACACTTTTTATCACACTTCCACCACTGTGTTGTATCTTCTTCTTTCCCCCCACCATTCCGTTAAAGACTGAGCTTTAATATATGCTACTTATTGGACAGTAGCAGAAGGAAGTGGTTTGTCCTCCAGCATGTAGTCAGTGGTCTGTTCCATTAAGCCTCTGTTGGAAGTATGAAACATTTTTTTGCCATGGGTCAAAATATGAGGTAGCAAAGATACTAACAAATGCTTCAAGCTGCTATGATTTCTTATTTCATTTTTATGTAGCTTCACGATGTTCTTGTATGTCCCGAGTCCTGTTAAAATCAAAGTTGTATTCATGTAATCTGTGATGAGGCCTAGGGGAAATAATCTGCTCTGGCTCTCTCTCTGTGATGCCTTCATTTCGTAGAACTTGTGGCACCTCATGGGTCTTAGATGGAGATGAAAAATGAGGGTGCAACAACCCCAGATCATTATTGATACCCCATAAAGACTGCTGAAAAAGATCTGTGGAAGGAAAAATTAGAAATCTGTATTTGTAAACAACCTCAGTACTAAGATTCTCTACCATACCCAATTTTAGCAATAACAATACATTTAAGCCATTTTTTTCACTATTCTTCTAGAAGTACTAGCAAAATATGCTTAGGAATCATTTTGTACATTTCATAAAAAGCTGTATCAGATATATCTACAAAATACATAAGATATCCAAAGAATACAACAAAAAAACTAAGTACACTTATTAAGAAGCACATATATTTAACAATATTTATAGAACAATTGTGGCTTTAAAGTTAGAAAGGTAACTTTACTAGACCTTTTTTTTTTAGTTAAAATTCTATTTTATTTCCAGCATTAAAAGCTGCAAGGCATATTTGGAAGATATTGTGTAATTCTGATCCTTATTCACATGAGAATTTACACTGTGGAATAATCCCAGTCTGAAAATTGGAGGTTAATCTTAGGGGGGGATTCATGAGCTAACAAGGATATTAACAATTTCTGATTGATACAGTCATCAGAAATATTGAAAGAAGAATTCAGATTGTCTAAAACTATGGAATGGCAGCACATTAAATTAAAATATCTTTTGATTTCACTATTTGGTCAAAAACACAAATAGTTTTTTAAGGTAAATATTTATTATTTGGAAGAATGTTTGAACAAAAATTTGGAATATACCATATTTACAAATGAATTGCAAGAATCTTAAATATTAAGACTTATTTAAGTGTTACGATCTTAACATGAGATCACTTCAAAACAGACTTTTTCATGTTTATTGGAGACCTGAGAGAATGTTTTAAAAGGTATGGTCCTCAACTTCATTATGCTGGAAAGTAAAATGATGGAGGGAGACACATAGGCAGACAATCTAGTCTTGTCTCATTCTTTTCCTGTTTTGGTTAATATCTGTACGTTTGTTAATATGGTTTTAGGAAGAGCAAGATGGTTATTATGTGGTTTGGAAATATATACCAAATATTTCAAATATTTTATATGAAGAACTATGGATTTATCAACCATGGGGCACAGCCAAAAAGATTTACTCTTTTACAACAGCAAGATAGAACCACCCTTGATTTACAGTCTTGGATTGATGACATGTATTCAGTGTCTACTTATGAACTGGCTCTCTAGTGATGTAATGGAAAGACTAATTAATATTGTTCCATATGGTAATGACTTAACATTGTGTTTAAAAGCAGCTGTTTTCTATATATATTATGTTTTTGACTTTTTGACTTTTTTTCTATTTTTCTTTTCTTTTTGTATCTTTTTTCTTTCTTTTCGTACAGGAAATCAAATTAAAAATAGACCTCTGGGAATAGCAAAGGCAATGTTTACATAATTTATTCCTTTGGCTTCCTCTTCATAAACAAATTGCATTTAGATATTATATTTGGAACCCAGTTTTAAAGAAACTTGGAATAAAATCAAATTTGAGAGTTATTTTTAATTTTGAAGATAAATAGATCTTGTTAGTGGACCTTCTGCTAAAAGAATCCCCTTGAATAATGGATCTTGGAGATTGGACATCAACAATATGGGTGAAATACTATTCTGTAAAAGGCAGTTTCACATAGTATATTTTGTAATGCAACCATTAAGTAGTTTGCAACAGTCAACTCATTATTCAGATGAAAATGAGGTCATTTAAATGTCAGTAAAAAAAAGGTAACATGGCACTTACCACTGTTGCAGGATTGAGAACATGGCTTCCTCTCATGTAGCCTGTCTTGACTGCTAACAAACATAGACATATCTCGGCTATCTGAAAGGCTATTCATAGTTGTGATTTCATGCTGGGGGCACCCAGGATAGGGCTCTTTAGACATTTGTACCATTAGGCTGGACAATGACTTATCCAGTGGATCGTCTTCAGTGTTGTATGTATAAGGGCAATACTCCCTGTTTCTGGAATAGATGTTGGCATTGTCATAGCAATCTGAGCAGATCACCAATGGCCCTGTGCCACCTAATGAAAGAATAATAGTGGCAAGTTAGAAAATTATGACATAATAGCTTTGTAGACCAAAGAATTAATGCTACTCATGCTGATGAAACCTTGGTTTCTACAAATAACAATCCTTTTAGGGGTTATTTGGCTGTTTGATACACAATTCATCAAGCATGAAGAAGCCCTAGCAATAAAGAATTTCAGGGCAATTTTGCATAGTAGCCTAAAGCCTTGTTGTCTGTGTTAATACCAGGTGGAAATGAAACTGGCTTAAGACATTGCTGTTTGGATTTCAAACTTTGGCAAAGATGCTGACCAGGTGTTTTCCAGATGGTGGATACCATGGCTCCTGTTGGATGGATTCCCTTGTTTCTTTACCTCTTCCACCTCTACTAGGAAAACAAGTGCCAAACACTTTACTTTCTATGGGAAAATCTTTGAGGACATGCAGTTTTGCAAACAAAAGGCAGAAGTACTAGAATCATACATTTGGAATGGATTTTATAAGTAATTTATTCTAATAGTTCAACCCCTGCTCAGTGCAGGAGCTGCTTGCTCACAATGAGTATTTAACAGTGGGGTAAAACACAATGAGTATTTAACAGTGGGGCAAAAAAGAACACAATTTCAGCATTCTCACTGTCATCTGAATTAGAAGGGGAAACCAGCAAACTCTTGCCAATCTATCCCAGGTATTACCCTCAGTCTTAAGAGATGCCTTCTCCCAGCACTTGGCTTTGTAAGTGCCATTAGGAGAGCTTCAATTAGTCAAAAGTATGATTGGATTTTAGCCCAGGAGAACTGGAAGGCACATCTGCTCTAGTACAGAAGAGAGGAATTGCTTCGTTGTTGTTGTTCAGTCGTTTAGTCGTGTCCGACTCTTTGTGACCTCATGGACCATAGCACGCCAGGCCTTCCTGTCCTCCACTGTCTACCGGAGTTTACTCAAATTCATGTTCGTTACATCGGTGATGCTATCTAACCATCTCATCCTCTGCCGTCCCCTTCTTCTTTTGCCTTCAGTCTTTCCCAGCATCAGGGTCTTTTCCAGTGAGTCCTCTCTTCGCATTAGGTGGCCAAAGTATTTGAGCTTCAGCTTCAGTATCTGTCCTTCCAATGAGCAGTCAGGGTTGATTTCCTTTAGGATTGACTGATTTGACCTCCTTGCAGTCCAACCCCCACCCCTTTATTACTGTCAGGAAGAGGTTCTGGGTTTGCTTGCTTCCTTGCTGTACTTGTTCACACAAATGAATCCACACAAACACATGAATCTTCCTTTCTCTGCTTTTTCTCCTTATAGCCTTCTCCTTCCCCCACCAAGCCATCCTAGCTTCCTGTCCCTCCATCGCCTTCCTGATTTTAGGTCATTTCTATGGGACTAATTTAAAAAGAAAAGAAAGCAAACACACACAGAAAAAAGGAAACCAACCAATTGACAGATTTTTAAAAAAGGTTCATTCTATCACTAGTCCTGCAGCCATGGTGAAATGGCTGTAGAGGGCAGGGCAGAGCAACCAGAGAGGATGTGTCCATACACTAACCAACAGTAGTAGAAGCACTGCCTTACCAAGAAAAAAATGAAGCACACATCCCATGTGTATTCCCTCAGATTTAGAACATGCATGAAAACCTTGCTCAGGCAGCCTTACCTTAGCTGCTGCAAGGAGTGCATCAATAAAGAACACAACATTTTCAGGCTTGACACCCAATTTGGTCCAACCACAAGAACAGTGCACCTATGTTACTAACTCAGAATCTGCTGAGAGTATGGATTACATAACAGATTAGTTATGTCTTTAATCTTGCTTAAAAAGCTAAGTACCTTGCTTATTAGATCAATTGTGATTCAGTTCACATTCTTTGAAAAATCTCAACAAGCAGGCATTTGGTGAGTCAGAGTAAACTGGCTGTGGACAATAATCTACTTTTTGACTAAGAATAAGATACACAGGACTTACCATCTGTGCCTTTGTGTATGTAACTACTGGAGGGAGGCATAAGTTGTTGATTGCTTCCTGCCTCAGAATTACTGTAGCCTTCCTGTGGCTCTGACAGAGTCCCTTGGGAAGATAAGTAGCTGGGAATATCAGGAGGCAAATTTACCTCTTCTGAAAAAGGAAAAAAAACCAATAGTAATCCATTATAATTTTAATATGGCAATAAACTGTCAGCAACTAGGTGTTTGTCAAGACAGTGACATTCAAGCAGGATATCAAGGAACATAGCCTCACACTATACAAATAAAGAAAACTTACCTAGTATGGTTAGAAGAATAAAATTTCTTGAAAGTATTTTCATCTATTCTTTTCTAATGCTAATTTACTGCCATTTATTAAGCTGTAAACATTTAATAATTTTCACACCAATTCTACACTACAACACTAGTCCTTTTTCTCAAGATATAATAAAACTTAATTTTTGAAAAATTGTTATGCTATAACCTCAGGTAAACATTTCAAGATTATCACAAACAACAGGGACAAATTTGTACATATTCATTCAGCTTTCTTAACCTTTGTTAATTTGACTTTATATATCATCAGTTCTAGAGACTGTATGTGTGGTATTCAAAGACTCTGGCATTACCTCTCTGACAGAAGTTTGATAGTTTACCAAAATAGGTATTTCTAGATATGCAAACAGATGATTTCTACTAAGCCATTTTAAATGGAATAACTCAATTCCCTTTACCGTCATGCTAACTATGAACTGAATAAAATTAAACTTGTAGGTTCCCCACCTGTGTTAGTGATGCTATAATCTTCACTTTTTCTTCTCATGTGATAGATGACAATAACCCAAACTAGAGAGGTGCCTACCACACAGCAGACCACAACAATGATCACAATCCCAACTGTTGTCCAGCCATCATCTTCAATTCCAATACCACTTTGGGATGAGTCACAGTTTGGTGAGGATAATACATATAGATAAATATGGCCACGCACTGTACCAAGTGTATTGGACATAACGCAAGTATATTTCCCAGCATCCTCTAATCCTGCATCTACAATGATGAGGAGTTGATTGGCAGCAGCAAAGAAATGCCGTTCTGTTACTGTCAGAGGACCATCATCTTTGGTCCAGTTTAGGCGAGGGGCAGGGCTGCCGCTAGCAATGCACTGCAGAACTGCTGTTTCACCTTGAGCCACAGTCCTGTCTTCCAGAGGCCTAACAAATGAAGGTGTTTCTGGAAAAATAAACATAATAGTTAAAGTACTTACACACACACACACACACACACACACACACACAATGGCATCAAAATATGTATGTTCAAACTGTATATATTCTTGGGAAAAATAACTTTTCCATAAATATTTGGAGATGTTCAATTTGATCTTGGGATTAGACCACATTTCATTTCAAGCCAAACCTAACAGTATTGTTTTTCATTTCCTAAACCTAAGGTCAGCAACATTTTCTGATGCTGCACTATGGCTCTATTATTATTTTTATTGTTCATTTTAATTACATCCTTAATTGCATTCATCCCTCAAGATGACTAACCATCAACCCTAACATTCCCCCTCCCCAAAAGTGCCCAAGACCTAACACACAATAACTGATTTTAACTTTCTTAGAGGGACAACAGGTGCTTGTGATCTTATCCCTGTAGAAGCAAACCAGCTCAAGTATATCCGAGTATGAAGGTTTGATAAAACAATTCATGTAGCTTCAAGTCTGCTTACCTAACACAGTCAATGTTACGTTTGCTGATATACTGCCAGCCACATTTTGTGCCATGCAACTATAAATCCCCATATCTTCAATTTTTACATTTACTATGAAGAAGACATCATCTTCTGGCATTACATGCATGCGCCTTTCACGAGCTGCAGGGAAATCTGTGCCGCCATCTTTTTGCCAGGATATCTGGGGTGGTGGATGGCCTTCTGCAGCACATTCCAATTTAGCCATGGCTCTAGTACGTACTGTTAAATCCATGGGAGTTTTCACAAAAGAAGGCAGCTCTGAATGAAGATATATTAGAATTAACATGTAAAATTTCCCTCTACAGAACACACAAATCCATAACTCTCCCCTTGTTAGAAGACTTAAATAGTTTTTGCTTAGATGTAAAAAATTTAGAAGACTAACTGGATTTTAGGAAAAAAAAATATTAAAAATTAGCCTAAACAGCGCTTCCTGAGTCAAGAGACAGTTGTTTACCTATTAAAAACAAAAAAACAAAAACAAAATCCAAAAACCCTCTCTTCCGCAAATTAGAATTAATCAATCTGGCCTTTTTTCAAGATCTGATTTACTTACAAGGTTTAACAATGATTTGGAGGGAAAAACAAAAAAGCAAAATAATTTCCAGTTTCTCTGGAATAACCCATGTTCACGAACTCTTTTTTTTACCTTATCATCCTCTAAGGTTAAGAAAGTGAGTATCTTCATTAAAGTAAACAGAATAAAACGTCCTCAACCTGGACAACCTTACTGGGCTGACGTGATTTAGTACATTAAGGAATAAAGGGCAAATATTTTCCATATAATTTACTTCTTGGCTGGTTCATATATAACACTAAATACAAGGATGTTATATAGCTGCTCCAGTCCGATTTCTGTGAACTGGCTAATTTTTTTTAAAGATTTCCATCCATCTGGAGATAGAATGCACCCAATTCCACTGCAATGCCAGCATTCAGCTGCCCAAATACTTCTGGGCAGTCATTCTCCTGATGCAAAGGAAGAGACAGGTCTTGACACTGCCCACGGTGCTTGCATAATTTCTGCCGCCATTGTGGTTGTTGCCATGGTGGCTGGCACCACTACCTTCTTCCTTCTTCTGCAGGTCTCCTCTAGCAGTTGCACCTGGAAGACTAGGCACTAGGCACCAGCTCTTCTGCAGATGGCAGTGACTGCTGCTCCCACTCTTTATTCCATAATCTTTTTCTAATGCTGTCACCACCACCACCTCCTCAGGTCACAGCTCTCTTGACTGTAGGCATACCAGGCATGCAGCTACAGAAAAACACAGAAGCTGTTCTGCCGCAGTTGCCACAACCATTTGTGGCTGCCATGCCTCTTCCTCTTGCTCAGCTTGGCCTTTTTGGGAGCAGTGAGCCAAGAAGCTGGCTGGCTGTTGCCTAATTTAGGTAACACACCAGATTAAACTATAATATGGCTTGTCTGTTTTGGACTTAGCATGATATGCAAACTCATCTGTTAAGGTTTCTTCCCTAAACCATGGTTATGAATCCTTAGTATTATCTGTGATTTTTATTTTCCATTTTTTTCTAAAAAAAAAGTGAAAACATGGTCTTTATGCCTAGCTTCTATATGAGAACTCTTTCAACCAGAAGGTTTTTCACAAGTTTTTAGCACCAGCTAAATTTCTTTAGATCTACTATGTTAGAGAGGAACTGAAAAGAGAAAGACGGTTGGTATACATTTGGAAGCTAAACAAACTCTGCAAGGATGTGGGCAATCCTCTTTTTTCTGTTGAGATCCTATGTCCACAGAAGTGATCTGTTGGAGTTGTATCCCATACCAATGAAGCCATAGCCAAAGGTTATATAAACACATTTCTTTCTCTTAGACTCTTACCTCTCTTCTCCCCACACAGCACTACCTGGGAAGAGTGAGATCACTTTTGCCAGAGATCTAAACTGCTTACTTGCAAGGGGCTCTTGGAATTAAGTGAGAGTTAAAGGCTGTCCATTCCTCTTTTATACAAACTAATTTCAATGATTTTTTAAAAGGTTTTTCTCTTCTTAAAACCAAACCAAACCAAACCCCCACTGCTGCATACCATTGACGGTCAACTTGGCCTTGTTGGAATAATTGGACCCAAAATGATTGAAGATGATGCACTGGTATTTTCCTTCATCAGTAAAGTTCACATTGAAAACATGCAGGATAGAAGTATATTCCAGGATTTCACCATCTTGTTGCTGGTACCTGACAAAATTTTCTATATCTGCATCATATAATATTTCACTGTCCTTTCTCCAGGCAGCAGATATAGGCAAATCACTGCTGCTCACTGCCTTGCAAGTCAGGGTAACATTGGTTCCTTTAAGCGCAACTGTAGTCTCAGGATGTGTTCTAATCTGTGGCTTGGGAAAGTCATCTGTGAAAAACAAATAAAAATTAACCACATGTCCTTCTCAACAGGTAAATGAAGTAAATATTGATATAAATTTTAATGTGGTTCATCAGAAGTGGGTAGGTGGGTATAAAGCCTGGAAACAGGATGGCTGTGTTACACTACAATGATAGCAAGAGATACATTATAGGATAACCCAGGCATTTTCGCAAGCTTCTCATAATTATGTGTTCAAAGGCTTTTAAAAACACTTTTTTAGTCCAGGTTTGGCAGGGGAACATCTTGTGACACTAATTTTTAATTTTTATTGCCCCAGCTTTTTCTATTTTGAAAAATCCATATTGTCCTAGGCAATATTGCCCTGGGCAATATCAACATATGCTTATTTTATTTCTGATCAGTTTGACAAGGAAAGGATGTAGGGAACTGTTTAAAAGCTTTTAGAAGGAAGGAACTTGGAGACAAGGTGTTGGTTGCTGGAATTCTCTGGTGCTGCCGATCTTTAAAAAATGTCAAAACTAACACTACACTATACAATTGTTAATGTAAAATAAATGTAAAATAAATGTAAAATAAAACCTGCTATAAAAAATGTAGCCAAAGAGCTGCATGTGGCCCACTAGGATCCTTCTGTAGCCCCCCGAGCCCCCTCAGAGACGATGAGGACAAGAAATTGGGCATTTTTTTTTTGCAAGGGAGCTGAGGTTTTAGGAGAAAAAAAATAAACCTTAAGTCCTGCAGATTTTTAAGACACCCATTTCATCCCTTAGAGCAGTGTTCCTCAAACTTGGCAACTTTAAGATGTGTGTACTTTCACTCCCAGAATTCCCCAGCCAGCAAGTCCACACATCTTAAAGTTGCCAAGTCTGAAAAACACTGCTTAATGCCTCTATCTCATCCTGTCCAGGTGACTTTTAGCATGCAGTCCTCAATATGCCATGCAAGGCCAGGCATGATTCATGAGCCAATGGAAGTTACCCTAAAAAAAGTAACAATATTGCTAACAAAAAATGTATACCAATTGGATGCAATACCACTTTAGCCTCAGAAGGAGAATTCCGAAGGATTAAGGCCACTGTTCCTACCATTTTTCTCTACCAACTTAAGGTTTCCATAACATCTGGGTTGACTTATTTGAAGATCTGGCTCTGGTGAGGTTTGTTTACTGAACAAACCAGAAGAAATGTTCCAGACAATCTCTGAAATCTGGATTGAGAATTTTCTAACATACACTTGGGCTATCCATGTATACACCTTACATCTGCACCAAAAATCATGATAATTCAAACAAGCCAGTATATTTGATGGGTAAGTTAGTGAAGCCATATTTTTCCTCCTGATTCATACATGTGATCATTTTTCAGGACAGAAATTATCAGTAGGTCCATCATCAAATGGTATTATTTTCTTTTTAAAAAAGATTAAGAGCACAAACCACAAACAAAGTCTTCAGTGTTCACACTGAGAATGCTCTGTCCAACCAGCCATTCAGGGTGAGCACAAATGACACTGACAGTATCCTGCAAATGGCTGTGGGAAAGCCAGTGTGGGAGCCATTTCAACTGGCAGTCACACAGTAAGCTGCTAGTGTTCAACAACCTGAAAACATAAGGCACAAGGAAAAATGTTGTAAATTGGAAGGCAAAGAAATAACAGCTCATTTGCAGTTACAGGCAAGGTTCTTTCCCCCACTTATACCTGCTAAAAATATTTGTAACTTTTCACAAACATTTCAGTTATATATGCTTGATCTTCCTAAAATATATCCTCAGTATAAGAGCTTTAGGTTATACCTAATGAGAGAGAACTGTTTCTCAATATAGTCAGTATCTAATATTATTTATGATAAGAATGTTACAAGTAGTAGTAAATCATTACAAGAATAAATTTGTGATGACTACATATTGACCATAACCTTTAAGCTGAATTAGTATTGCACTACAGCATAACACTGGTTTGAAATACTGAAATACGCCATGATGTAGTTTGGTTTAGCATGACATGTGAACCAGGATACTATGGCTTGGTTCAACAAACTACATCCAACAAACTACAGTGAAAGAGAGGCAGATGGATGGATGGATGGATGGATGGATGGATGGATGGATGGATGGATGGATAGATCTCCTTTCTTCAGCACAACCTTGTATGTAGCTGGTGAAGCAATACATTGGACCCTTTGATATCTTGATGCTTGCCTGTCTTTTATCTGGTTTTATTCTTCAATGGTCATTACAGATGTTATTTGAAATGTTTAATGCTAGTTATTCTGTGTTTTACTTTTCATTATTTTTGCATATAGCCTAACTTAAGGAAGTTTTTCCTCTAAAGTCTTTTTTTAATTAATAAATAATGCAGAGAAGCCACTTAAAAGACACTTAAGTGAACCAGAATTTCCTGACTTTTGTCACAGGGGAGACAACTCAAAAGTAGTTTAACTAATCAAATTGTTGCTTTGATCAGAAAAAACAATCCAGAACAATTAAAAAGTGTGTTATAGCTACAGGTTATTTTCAGTGCAACTAAATTATAAATATTGATTGCAATTTAACATTTTTTAAGATTAGATACTTACAATTCTTTAAGAAGAGGCTGGGAAAAACCACCTTCTTGAATAGATACTATTGCATTGTTGTTCAAATCTCTACAAAATTAAACAAGAAGCATGCATCCATGAGTTTGTTTGATGTTTAATTTTTAAAACTGGGATATTTGAAGAGAAAAACTGAATGATCCCCCAAAACAGTATAAGATATACTTACAGATATTCAAGAGCCTGAAGGTCAGAAAGTGCTTTCTTTGTAATTGACTTAATTTGGTTTCCTTGAAGAATCCTTTGAAGAAAAAAAAGCCAAAAAATCTTCGATTAGATATTTATATTGAAGCAAGACAAATATTAACTGGTGTAATGAAATCAAGACCAGGGGCGTGGTGGCTCAGTGGGTAAGACGCCAGGCTTGTCGATCGGAAGATCGCAAGTTCAGAGGTTCGAATCCCTAGCCCCGCGTGACGGAGTGAGCTCCCGCACTTGCCCCAGCTCTTGCCAACCTAGCAATTCGAAAGCATGCAAATGCAGGTAGATGAATAGGTACCACTTCGGTGGGTAGGTAACAGCATTCCACACATGTCATGCAGCCACATGACCGTGGAAGCGTCTTCGGACAACGCTGGCTCTTCGGCTAACAAACGGAGATGAGCACCGGCCCCTAGAGTCGGACACGACTGCACAAATGTGCGGGGGGAACCTTTACCTTTACCTAATAAAATCAAGGCCTTTGATAACTTACTGTTCTATGCCTTTGTAGCAATATGGTTGAGATAAACTAATATCACAAAAAATAAACAAAATGAAAAGTATATGAATTCCAATTTATTTTAATAAAAGGCAATTTACAAAAGCACATGTAACATTTTAGGTAGACCACATGATGGTGCCAGTCTGCTACAATTAGTGAGCTCTGACAGGATCCTAGAAGATAGACTGATTCTAAATTAGATTTCACCTGACAAGAAGTTGGTAAAGAGAAAATTAAATCTTCATAGACACAGCCTGAGCTAGGAATAGTAAGGGTGAGGTTATACAGAATACCCTACTTGTATAGAGACAATAAGGCTTACATAGGACCACACAGAAAAATAAAAACTCTTACACCATTTTCTAGCTCAACTTGTTGACCTATTCCTTAGAGACAAAGGGATTCCTGAAGGTGATGTCCTCTACTTGCTTTTTTGCACTTTTTTAGCTTCCTGTGGATCTAACCTTTAATCAAAGACTCAGGAGAACAATATTAGTTCTCTCCCTTTCCTAAGCCTGGGACCAGCTTCTGTCTTTGTTGTAAAAGAACCAAAATGTTTCTTTCTCCAGTTTAGAGGGACGGGCTGGTGGAAATCTGACTCTGCATGTGACCGAGAGCATATATTGCTCTTATCTAAATATGTAGATTGTATGTCTGAGACAAATGAAGGTCTATCCTGTGCCTCATATGAGAGTCTGACCACCCGGAGTACTGCAAATTCCAGCTGGCTTCATAACTGCCTCACCATCCCAACATACAGCGATATATTTCCCTACTATAGTAACTTATTGCACTGTTTCCCATTCTCCTTTGGCCTTAATATCACAAAGGAAGAAGGGGGAAGACAAAAAACAAACAGAAAAAGGGGCTACTATTTTTTTAAAAAAAATAGGGGAGTAAAAACTTCAAAAAATAAAAATAATCCTTTAAATGTTGTTATCAAAATAACTAAAATCTAGTCCATTAAAATTGTATATCCAAGCGTATATTCCCCCTCTCCTCTCTTTTTTCCCCCTCTCTTACAGGGAAATTATCTACATTATGACAACCATGGCACTGAGGAAGAAGGATAAGGATAAGGAAAAAGAAACTGGAAGGACATCCACAGATCCTTTAACACCTGGAGCATCAATGGAGCCTCCTCAATCAGAAATGAAAAAACTCCTGGAAGCAATGGCATCACTTAACAAGAAAATGGAAGATTCAATGGCACAAAATAAACAGATGGAAGAACAAATTGCATCTTTAGATAAAAAAAATTGATAAGAAGATGGAAGAAATGAAGAAAGAGATAACCCAAGAGATTACACAAGAATTCAAAAAAGAGGTTCAGACAGTAAAGGAAGTTGTGAATACTTTGTCAGGGGAATTTAAGGATACACAAGGCCAGATGCAAACATTAGAGACTAAATCAGAAGATGTTACTAAGGAACTTGAATATAATTTAGATATTACTGCATTAGCAGAAATGAGAGAGAAAGAATATATTTTGAGTTTGAGAGCAGTTCCAGAACAATTAAATGAAAATGTAAGAGAAAGGATTGTTTCTATATTAGCTAAATTCTTGGAGATGAAAGAACAAGATCTAGATTTGGAAATAGATAAAATTTTCAGAGTCAATTCACGCTATGCTAGAGATAAGAAAGTACCTAGAGACATACTGATACATTTTGTGAGAAAAGTTATAAAAGAGCAAATTTTGAAGAAACATTATAACACTGGACTAAATATAGAAGGAAAAGAAATAATTGTACTAAAAGAAATACCGTTGAGGATACTGAGAAAAAGAAAAGAATACTCCTTCTTTATAGAAAAATTAAGGCAAAATAATATTTCATTTAGATGGGAGAGATTAGAAGGGGTATCTTTTATATTCAAAGGGCAAAGATTTAGGATAACTTCCATTTTAAAAGCAAAAGCATTTTTAGAGAAATATAAGACAGATTTGAAAGATGCATCTGGAGATTTGGAAGGAAAAGTGGAGACATCAAAGGATAAAGAGATGAGCGAAGATTTATCTGTGTTGGGAGCTGTACCAAAAAATAAAGAGACGAGTGAAGATTTATCTGCGTTGGGAGCTGCAGGACTGGACTGGAAATATGGTTACTGCAGCACGACTTGTATATGCGCAAAATTGGAAAAACCAGATTTTACCTAAGATACAAGATTGGATGTTAAAATTGATGGATATGGCAGAAAATGACAAATTGACATGTTTATTAAAAGAAAACTCAAACTGTTACTATCTTAAAGAATGGAAACCATTAATGGATTATTTGCAACATGCAGGTGGAACAAAGCTTATTTGGGGTTTTGAAGACTAAAATATATATGGATTGATATATTAGACAGGAAATATTTTTGTATGTTATATATAGAAGTAGCATGTAAGAAAACTTTTTTTTTTGAATTACTAAGACCAGAGATAAATCGGAAGTTGACTATATCTATGTCTTATCTTTTTTCTTTTTTTCTTTACTTTTCTATACACTTTTACTTCTTTCTTTGATTTGTATTTCTATTTCTTCTTCATTTTCACCCTTTTAACTATGTATATTTAAAACTCTAATAAAATTTGGAAAAAAAGAAAGAAAGGAAGAAGGGGATGGGCAACTACTGAAGCAAAGGATTAAAGGCTAGAAAAAAGCCAGCATGAATGAATACAGCCAGCAGAGAAATGGATTCTAATGGTATATAAGCAGCAAATTACATGGCTGATTTTAAGAGAATACATAATAAAGCAACAAATCGCATCAAGAAACTGCTTTCCAAAATATATTCTTAATAGATAGCAACTTTACAATATTGCTTATGATAATTGCTTCTCATCTGACAATGAAGCCCCACTAAAACTGGATAAAATGGATAAAATTGGATAAAATGTTTATCCAAACATTTGGCAACCCTTTTACAGACCCACATCGGACAGACTCCATCCCACATCAAAGACTCAGGACACTTCATCAACAAAATCAGCACCCTAAAACTCAACCACACGGACAAACTGGTCAGCTTTGACGTGGTCTCCCTGTTTACCAAGGTGCCAGTAAGGGACACCCTGGCACTCATCAAGCAAATCTTCCCAGAAGACATTACAGCTTTATTTCAACACTGCCTAACAACTAGTTACTTTCAATGGGAGAATGAGTTCTACGAAGAGATGGATGGCGTTGCCATGGGAAGCCCCCTGAGCCCAGTCATAGCAAACTTTTACATGGAACACTTTGAAAAACAGGCTTTGGAATCGGCACCCATTACACCAACAGTCTGGTTCCGGTTCGTGGATGACACCTTCGCAATTTGGAGTCATACTGAAGAAGAACTGGAGAAATTTCTGGACCACCTAAACGGCATCCACCCCAATATACAATTCACCATGGAAAAAGAAACTGATGGCAAACTTCCATTTTTAGATACGCTGGTCATACGCAATCCGGACCTCAAACTAGGACACAAAGTATACAGAAAACCCACCCATACGGACCGATATCTACACAAAAATTCCAATCACCACCCACAACAAAAGAGAGGCATGATCAAAACCTTGGTGGATCGTGCTAATCGAAACTGTGAAACCCGATTTCTCAACAATGAACTTAACCATCTGAATTGGGTCCTACAGGCAAATAGCTATTCCAAGAATGAAATAAAAAGAGCCATCAAACCAAGAAAACAACATCCAACTGAAGAAAAACAGCCCCCACAAACAAAGTATTCCTGCCCTACATCAAAGGAGTCACTGACAGCATGGGAAAACTGATGGAAAAACACAACTTTCAAACAGTCTTCAGACCCACCAGAAAAATACAACAAATGCTAAAATCAGCAAAAGACAAAAGGGACCCCCGCACCGCTGCAGGAGTATACCGCATACCATGCAGCTGTGGACAAGTATACATCGGAACCACAAAACGAAGCATTCACACCAGGATAAAAGAACATGAAAGACACTGCAGACTACAGCAACCAGAAAAATCTTCAGTAGCTGAACATGCTCTCAAGCAAACGGGACACAAAATCCTATTTGAAAACACAGAAATACTGGACAACACCAAAAGCCACTACACCAGATTATACAGAGAAGCCATTGAAATTCACAAACACCAGCACAGTTACAATAAAAAAGAAGAAAGTTTAAAAATTAGCAAAACCTGGCTACCAGTCCTGAAAAACACAGCCTGCAAAAGGTCAACGAACTCAGTCCAACCACCAGGACATGGGAATACTTCTCACAATGAACATGCTAATCACGCTCATCAGCCACTCGTTAACATTTCAACACAACAAAAAACCCCCACCTAATCTCCTATAATTTAGCTCTATAAATAGAACATTGCCACTCTACCTGGGCACAGAGATTTTGCTTCTATCTGTGCTCCTGCCCTCTGAAGATGCTGGCCACAGATGCTGGCGAAACGTTAGGAACCACAACTTCCAGAACACGGCCACACAGCCCGGAAGACCCACAACAGCCATTGAACTCCGGCCGTGAAAGCCTTCGACAATACACCCACTAAAACTCTTTCCCTTTATAACGTGAGGGTCAAAACTTTCAGAATGATCGAGGGGAAAGGAGAATAATCAGTGTCTTCTTACACAAGGCTACAAAAGCCTTATTTTTGTTTTTAAAAGTACTTGCAGTCCTGCTATAAATTTCCTAGGACAGGCTTCTATAGCTTACCCTGGGTAAGCTTCCATATAGTGCTAAGCCATAATGTAATCTGCTTTTCCTGTCCTATTATATATGAATGGATACAGTAAATAAAACATAATTTTAGGGCTATAAACATGGTTTGTGGTCATCTTACCAATGCAACTACTTAGAATAATGTGTGCAAGGAACACATGATTAGTTTTTATTTCTGACTTACTACTTTTTTGAATGTATATTTTGACATAGCCTCTAACCCAGGGCTTTCCAAAGTGCCGCTGCTGGCGACACACCAGTGGCAGCGGCGGCGCGTGCGCACGGCGGCGGCGCGTGGGGCATGTGGCGGCGCGCGCACGGCGGCAGCGCAGGGGGGCGTGCGGCGGTGCGCGCGTGCACGGCGGCAGCCTCCGCTAAAACGCGGAAGCACTGATCCCGCGCCGCTGCCGCCGTGCACGCGCGCGCCGCCGCTTCCGGGTGGTGTGGCGACACACCACGCTGTGTGTGGCGACACACTTTTGTGTCGCGACACACAGTTTGGAAAGCTCTGCTCTAACCAATCCACAGCAATGCAAGGTTAGAATACCTAAACAGGAGGAATGAAGTAGGAACTGATCTTACAAGCGGTGATTCCTTCCCTTGCCTGTAAATACTGCCTTTAGCTGCTCTTTGGATTATTAAAAAAACTATGCCTAAAACAAATTATACTTTAACATGTTGGCTGAACTGGACATGTTTACCCATGGTTTACTGAATAAACCGTAACTGTGTCCAGGTTTACAACCACATTTTGGCTATGTATGTTACAAATAAAGCCCTGCCTTCCTGAAAACATAAGCTTTCAGGAAACAGTCTATTTTTTACTTCTCTTCCTTGTGAGATGAGAATGACTTGTGAGATGTGAATGACTATCTTTCTGTATCACATTGGTAAGACTTGACAGACTCTTTTTTTTTCAATAATATCAGACTCAAGTCTTAAATGGTATGAAATGTTTCTAAAAGTATCAATAAAACAGACTGTCACATACCCTGAAGGTTCACTTTTTAATCAATCAATTCTACAACTTGTAAAACTTACAGCTTATTGAGTCTCTCAAGTCCTGTAAATGCTTCATTTGCATCTTCTATGGCCCAGGAGATCTCATTATTCCGTAGATCTCTAAAAATATAAATGCACAAACCAAATAACTATTTGAGAAACAAAGCAAAGCAAAACAAGATAAATCCTTCCAACCCCAAATTACTACTTCTTTCCCTTTCAGGACTTGCCAGTTTTAAGGTTCAATTTTGCAATGAGATCTCCTCATATGGATGTTCACATTTGTGTGTAATTAGTGTAAATGCTGGTCTAATGAGATATATCTTAGTACAAAAACAATGACTGGAAGATTTAATACACGAACATAACCCCAATGTAAAAACAGCAAAAGTGGAATTATGGAAAATCACTAGAGCTAAAGCCAGGCAGTCCAGCTGAACACTATCTGTTTGTCTTTAATGGTTTCAGTATGTCATTTACCACCAACTGGTGAGCCTCTTCAACTGAATTAATGTTGTACAATTGTTGTACATTCTTTAATGTTAATGGAGCAAGAAGCTTATAACATTAGCATATTAAGAGATGATAGAGTGAAGAATTGCCATGAAAAAACAGATTTTCAGAGAGACTTGTGGGTGGTTTTGTTCACAAATTCTGTTATATGCCAATGCAAACTTCAGTTTATCCCTTTGTACTATACATCTTTCTGAAGCACAGAGGAGAAAGCTGTTAAAACCAATTCAGTGAACTCCTAAGAGGAAAGGGGGATGCTTAGCTGAAATCTAATAAACTTAGCAGTGCATTTCCTTCCCATGACAGGTCATAAATTTATCAGAGTAACAACTCTCACTTTCCTTTCACAGTTTAGTGAACACCAGAATTCAGAAGCTTAGCCAGTAGTTTATCAATGAGAATACACAAAAAAATCAACACAACTTTTTAAAATACAGGATTTCTGCCATTTGGTATAGTGTACCAGCATTTTGCAGCATCAATATTATTATTATTATTATTATTATTATTATTATTATTATTTATTTATTTATTTATTTATTTATTTATTTATTTATTTATTTATTTATTTATTTATTATACCGCCTTTATTATTTCTATAAATAACTCAAGGCGGCGAACATATCCTCCCTGGCATTGTATTCATGCTGTAAAATGAGAGAATATTTAAGATGTTTATTATTTTCAGGAATTTGTTAACCACATAAATGATAATCTTGCCAGCTCCTTAACAAAAGCAGTGTCTCAGTAGGACATCCAGCCCTGAGTTATGTCTTATGAGAAAGCTTGTATAGCAAAACAAATGATATGTTGCATTTTGTATTATAATTATGCAACATATATTCTATCTTCCGGCCTGAAACCAGGGCAGTAAGTTAGTTTACACTGCAAAGCCGCTGACACAGGAAAAGATCTATTAAAGGAGAACTTTTCCGGCTGTTGAAGTTGACACATTCCTATGTCATCTGTAACTAGAACAAGTTCTTTTGAGTAGGCCCTTACTGGGTGGGCAAGTAGGCGTTTACTTTTCATGCCCAGTTAGGCACAAATACTTGGAGCCCTGTTAATCACTCTCAGACCATTGTCTGTAAACATCCAATGACCCTGAACCAAAAAACTAGCCTGTCAGCAGCTTGATGTGTCTCAAGGTCCCAACAAAATTCACTAATTAATCTGCTGTTCTTTTGTTTCATGCTATTCCAAGTCTAAAATATTAGCTTTAACTAATCCCTTTAAAAGGCTGCATTGAATTTAAAACAGTATGACTGATTATGCAAGCCTCCTGAAGGCTGCAACTATTTGGGCAACAGATTCTTCTCTTTTCCTTCCCAGTAAGACTGTGTAGATCTTAATGAAAGCTGTGAGTGACAGGATAGCTACATCACTTTCTACCTTTCTCATGCTATGTTTTAGTTATTCTCCCTTAGAAGACCTGTTACCAAAACTCAATTTCATTTGCACTTTTGCTGTGTAGTTTCCATCTCTACACCCAAGAATACATAGTTTCCAAATACTTCTTCTAAAAATGTTTTTAAGGACAATAACATGAAGATTAACCATATTCTTTGCGCTTTATACATTCAGAGGAATTTCAAACATTTTACACATCTCTGCAACCTTTCTCCATCTCCCAGAACCATTTAAAATTGACCATACTGTTTTTGCACCAGAAAGAAAGGAGGCCAGTTATAATAAGTAATAAACAACCAGCTGACAAAAGTACTGGGGGTATGTGGATTAATGTTGCGGAAAAGACAAAAAACCTTTAATGAATTTCAAAGGAAGAGTTTGAAAGATTGTCTCTCCTATCATTTTATTTATTTATTTAAACAGATTTATAAAGCTGCCCAACTCACACACGGTGACTCCGGGCGGCTTACAGAATTAAAAACCATAAAAACACAATAGACACCTCCTGGCGGCAGCAAACACATTCATATCAGCCACTTGATTGTTGACAGAACCCGTCTGACAGGCCCGTTGACAGAACCACGTCTTCAGGGCCTTCCGGAAAAGGAGAAAGGGGAGGGGGCCAATCTTATATCTGGGGGAATGTTCCAAACGGAGGGAGCCACTATGGAGAAGGCCCTTTTCCTTGGTCCCACTAGATGTACCTCCCTAACTGAAGGGACGCGCAACATACCCTGCCTCCCCGCTCTGGTGGGCCTGGTGGATGTAACTGGGGAAAGGCAGTCCTGCAAATAACCTGGCCCCAAGCCAAGTAGGGCTTTAAAGATGATACCCAGCATCTTGAATTGGACCCGGAAGCAAATCGGCAACCAATGCAGCTCCCGCAAAAGAGGTGACACATGTGCAAATCTAGGCTCGTGCAAAACTATGCGTGCCGCTGCATTTGGAACCAATTGAAGCTTCCAGATACTTTTCAAGGGCAGCCCCATGTAGAGTGCATTACAATCGTCCAAACGGGAGGTGACTACGGCGTGGGTGACTGTGAGAAGGGCCTGTTGGTCCAGGAATGGGCGTAGCTGGCACACAACATGCAGTCGTGCAAAGGCTCCCCTGGCCACGGCTGCCAACTGCTCTTTGAGCAGGAGTCGTGAGTCCAGGAGAACCCCCAGGTTACACACAGGGTCTGTCTGGGGAAGTGCAACCCCATCCAAGACCAAAGATGGTAATTCTCTGGAAACCAAAGAGTCCCGAACCCACAGCCATTCCGTCTTGCCAGGGTTCAACTTCAACCTGTTGCTCCCCATCCAGACCTCAACAGCCTCCAGGCACCGGGAAAGGGCGGTCGCGGCATCACTTAACTCACCATGGGCAGAGATGTACAACTGAGTATCATCAGCATACTGATCCATCACCCCATGGTGATGGATGATCTCACCCAGCAGCTTCATGTAGATGTTAAACAGGAGTGGAGACAGCACTGACCCCTGCAGTACCCCACAAAGCAGGGGCCGAGGACAGGACCTCTCGCCCCCGATCATCACCGACTGGAAACGGCCCCGAAGGTGGTTAACCAGGACAACATAGTGCCCCCCACCCCCAACCCCCGAAGCTGCTCCAGAAGGATACCATGGTTGATGGTATTGAAAGCTCACCAGGGAAATGAGTAATGCTTAATTTCCAGAAAGAGAACTGCAGGAAGTTCCTGGGGGATAATACCATTTTCACAATTAACCTTTCTCCACTGTTCTTTGTGAGGGACAGGTTGCCCTTTGCTGGACTGAAAGGGAAAGGTATTCTGTATATGTTCAGATGCCAGGTTTGTGCACTACTATATGTATGTAATATGTATCTACATGCACTCCAGCCTCCTATCCTAGCGCAGAAAGAACTCAGCCTGAAAAAAACAAAGACTTGCTTAGGAGTTCTTCATGAAGACAGATGGTTAGGCAAAGTAGCACTTATCAATGACTCAGTAAGAATTATCCAATGTAAGCTTATGAGTTACATTCTACACAAGTTCCATTTAAATGCTGAATCCTTTAAAGAAGCACCAAGAAGTGCCAAAAATAATAAACTTGAGCAATACTGCCCAGCACTTTGATACAATAAGCTAATCTCTCACATTTTGCCCTTTGGAATTCATGTGGATAATATAAGGCTAATTTTCAAAAAGGGACCCACCTGTCCTTTGTGTTCTTAACACCATAAGTGTTACCAACACTCTGCTGAAAGTGTTTAAGTTTTTATTCCTCCTAACTTCCTTCTCTGATAAATGCTATTTTCCCTCTGAATTATATGCACTTACAAAGTCTGTAGATATGAGAGTCCCTTAAAAACCCCATCAGCAATGTAACTGAGTCTGTTGTCACTCAAATTTAATTTTTCCAATACATTCACTCCAATAAAAGCAAATTCATCTAGGCGAGTCAGTTGATTGTATGACAGATCTCTGAAATGAAAGGCAGAATAAAGAGAAAAATATAAGTACCAAGATTGTTGAAATGTTGTGACACCACAAATCAATTTGATTTGAGAAGACAGGTACATTTTTGTAAGGTATATTAAGTAATTTTCCCAACTGAGAAAGCAATTTATTCCACTAAATTTACCTCAATAAAACAAATTAAGTACTTACAGTTCAGAAAGACTTTGGCAGAATTCCCATGCATCGGGTCCAATCCTGTTAATGGCATTCTGACTGACATAAAGCTTTTGCAGTGCCTTCAAGCCATATAGCCATCCCTTATTTACTTCTGTCAGGTTATTCTGTTCAAGCTCTCTACATAATAGAAAGAAAATGTTACATATGTTTTAAATTAGTAATACATACCATATATAGCAATTTGCTAGTAGAAATGCAAAGCTATTGTTAAATACTATGGTAACACAGAAGCCATGAAGATTTAGAGGGGAAAGAAAGGAAATGTTTAAGTAGAAAGCAAAAGGCAATGAATTCAACATTCATTCATTTTGTTACTGCTATTGTTGTGAATTGTTATCTGCCACCATTTTCTGAAAGCCTTATAAATTATACTATGGAGCATGAACTATTAAAATTATGATAAATTGTACTGTTTAAACAAATTGGTATCATACAACTTAATCAGCCCTTTCAGCTAATGAAATCTAGGATTTTTAATGAAGAGATTATATTGTATACTCACAATTCTTCCATATTATTCAGTCCAAAAAAGGCACCATCCATCAGATTACTGATGCCATTGCGTTGCATTTTTAATGATTTCAATGAGTCCAAGCCTTGGAAGGTAAGGCTTTCTATTACCTTAATTCGGTTTCGTTTAAGTTCCCTAAAAATAACATTTTAAATATGAGCTAACGGAAACCAAGCACAAACTTTATTTTTTCTATGCTACTATCCTAATAAAAATATTACAAAGATTTTTATGTAATGTAGAGAATGTAATTTAGCCATCAAAAAGTCAAGAACTGAACTACAATGCTGAATGGTTACTGACATCAAAGCCATACTTAGTATTGACATATGCTTAAATACATAAATCCTCAGATAACCAATTTTTCCACCCAGAACAAAGTTTAGGTGGTACAGATTACATCAGGACTGTAGCAGAGGATAAAAAGATTTTTCTCCCTGATACATTAACAATTATGATATCTTCCCCAGTTTTTTTTTTAAATGCATGCTAAGGCTATATTTAATTTGGCTTGAAATTGAAACCTGTTATAAAATACAGTATATGCATAATAAAAAATGGTTCTTTCGTAATTTTTATACATATGCAACAACTATACTTCAATTTGTTGGTCAACCAACAAATCTTAATTACAGTTATGTTTTAGTAATATATAGGATTTTGAAAAGTAATATATTTATAGTGACAATGTGAACTCTATTCTTCCAATAGAATAACAGAATCTAAGGGTTGGAAGGGATCATCTAGTTCAATCTCCTGCATGAATCATGGAATGTAAATGTTGGGAGCTATTATTGCTTTGGATTCCTGCACTGAGCAGGCACTCAATAGCCTAAATGACCCACCATTATTCTATGACTGGCAGAAGGGCTCAGAATACCCCAATGGAGCAGCTTGGTCTGTTCACGCAAAAATTAGTATGGTGGCAGCCTATAAGTAATTTTTTTAAAGGAAATCCTCAGATAGAAGGAAATGTCAGTGGAGAAAATAAAACTTGTTACCAGATCTGTAACCCCATGTAATGCAGTTGAGAGCTGAAAAGATAGCTTTTAGCATGTATACTAGGAATGGTAGCTTTGAAGCATGGCTTTTTGCACTTGAAATTGACCCAATAAAACTCATTTACTTCTTTTATTATATATTTTAAAAAACATTTTAAAAATCAAATACTTCTCTGGCATGAATTTATGACAGCGGTTAACATGCTAACATGGGTTCCAAACTGACAGCGTATAATCACTTACAAGAAATGCACATAAGGTAGCCTGAAAGTCTTCGGTGGAATCATGCTTATTTTGTTTCTGTTCAGTTTTACAACTATTAGGGAGTTGGACAGGTTATCAAAACAGCCCGCTTCCAGAGTAGTTATTCTATTGTTGCTCATATTCCTATAAAAGCAGAGTTTTAAAAGGGAGATGTTAAATTCTGCTTGAATAATTACACAAAAAACCCCAATGGAGCCTATTACATTTTGATTTAGAGCTTCTATTCCTTACTTCAAGGAAGTTCACTTTCAGAAAGCTTAGCAGGTTGTTTAATTGATTCTTAGATGATGTCATCAGATTTAATCAGATACAATTAAGTAATAATCTCATATCCACAGCTTGCTAGATACTATTCCGGAGAGTTGGTAATTCCCACTGTCACTCAGCAACTTATTAATTAAACAGCCTGAACAATCATATAAGAGAATCTGAAACATATTGCAACTTTGAGGGGTGGAGACAATTAAGAGAAACATTTCTTTTTCAACTTGTCCACATTCAGGCATTGCACTAAACTGGGATTGAGCTGACTCTCTCTACTCCCACATGGCTGAAGAGTGTTTGTTCCTGCTTTTAATTAATTGTGGTTTGTTGTGTTGTTTGGAGCAACAAAGTGTGATTAACATTAATCAGTTTATGGTTTGTTTTAAACTAACCACAGTTACTATTAATTACAGTTCTTGGCTGTAGAAGGCTTTTGAATTTTGTATTGCAGAAGGAACTGAGAGTGTACAAATCTGGGAGGATACTACATCCATGTACTGTCTCACTAAGCTACAGTTTAGCATGTTTAGAATCATATTAATATTCCAAATAGTGAAGATCTGCTTGATATAACTAAAGGTCGGTCTGTCTGTCCATCCATCCAATCTAGCTCCAATCTCTAATCATGGTCAGTAAATGAATTTTAAAAGTTTCTACTATTCCTGCAACTGATATTTAGAGGGATGCCACCTCTGAATCTGCGAATCCATCCATCTACCTGCATATCCATCTCTCTATCCAGTGATTCCTCAATCTAACTGTTGTGTGAGAGAAGAAAATTCTTACTAAATCTACTCTTCACAACATGTATAATTTTATCTAGTTCCATTGTGAAGCTGTATCATTTCATGAGTATCACTATGACTTCACAACAATGGCATATAGACAGAATGTAAGTTACCTGGCACACAGAAATCCACAATAGCTTTTGTACCCTTTTTATCTTTAGGAACAATTCTGAAGACAGATATTCAAATTGAAAAAAATACTTTCAATGCCTCATGCTAACTGTCCCCATCTACTTACAGGTACTTCAGCTGCATACGTGGGAATGAAGAAACTTTGATTTCCGTGATGAAGTTGGAGCTGAGATCAAGGTTCTCCAGGGAAAAATAAGGCTGCAGCTGTTCAGAGACAATCTCCTGAATTGAATTATGCACTCTAAGAACATAAGAAAAAGCACCATAAAAGCCACACTTACATCACCTCTGAAATTTCAGCTCCTTAATAGATTACAAATAAACATCTTGTAGACTAAATGTGCATCCAGAACAATACTTAGAAGCTGTTTATTTTGATGCTATAAACTCTGTTTCAAGCCAAATCTAATCCTTTTAGCATAAAAACTTGGATGAGGTTACTGCAAAGTATCAAGGATCATTGCAATTTTCCTTTGGGATTATGGTTCTAGAATGTGCTTCTTTGTTGATTTAATGGGCCACTATCCAAACAGCTTGATGAACCACTTGCCAGAACCATTTGATGAGCATTTGTACAGTTTGTACAAATATAACAAATGAATTCTGATACTACCTTGTTCTTAATTGCTCTTTCATAGTACTGCTATACATATTAATTACATAAATTTTTCAACTTACTTTTCAAACATACCACATGCTTCATTTTTACTTAATTATCTAACAGGATTTTATTTTCTACACTGCTAAGTTTAACAATCATCCTGAAAAATCTGTGAATATTAACTTACAATGACAGTAGTGTGATATTAGAAGTCAGTTCACCAAAGTAGGGAATGCCACTTAGTTCATTGTGGTTCATCTTCCTGAAAGAAAGATTTATTTACTAGCACTCAGAAAGAAGTTGTATCGATAAAAATAGAATAAATTTTCTATGCCAGGGGTGGGGAACCTTTTTTCTGCCAAGGGCCATTTGGATATTTATAACATCATTCATGCACTGGGGGGCGGGGTTTGCGGGTGGGAGCCAATCGTGCAGAAGGGGGCAGGGTTTGCAGCGGGAGCTCCTAGATTTATTGAATTTCGAGTCCCGCCTAAGGTTGCCTTGGCAGGGCCAGACCGAATTATTTCAAGGGCCTTATACGGCCCGCGGACTGGACGTTCCCCACCCCTGTTCTATGCATTTCAACTGAGTTCATGGCATTTAAAAGAAACAAGTTTATAATCATCCTCAGAAGTGAACTTCATAAAAAACAAAACAATTCAAAGCACCTAATCATCATTTGAATTTAGTCATCCTGGCTAAATGGAAAATTCTGCAAAAAAGTATGGACTAGAACAGAAGTCTCACTATTCTGAAGTGATACCTCAGAAGAACACTGATACTCAGTGAAATACTATGTCAAGGATTATTAGAACATTACATACATAAGAAGAGCTTCAAAAGTAAATTAAAGGTATTATTTGAACTAAGTCAACTAAATGTGATTCCCAAGTATTTGTAAATGTATTATTTCTCAGAACTGGAAGTCTACTTCTTTCTGGAGAACATTAAGCATGTAAGCACCAATGAATCCTAAATTCTATATTAATTGAAAAACATTTCTATACATGCAAACTGGAGAACATTAAGCATGTAAGCACCAATGAATCCTAAATTCTATATTAATTGAAAAACATTTCTATACATGCAAACTAGTTTAAGAACCATAAATTAAGCAGCAGAACTGAAAACTATGAACTATCACCAACATTACTATATTTATAATACATAATCTATACATTCAGTGCAACTTTCTAGAGCAGGAATTCTATGTATCTGGAAGTAAGCCTACTGAAGAAGCACACTCTTCATTTAAAAAAAAGCACATCATTGTAAAATCCAAACTGTCCACTTCCCAGCTAAATTATTTCTAATGATTAGAAACACAGGTGGTACCACCTAGCCAAACTTGGCTAACCTCAAAAAAAGCTAATCAAGATCAGACCAGGCTAGAAATTTAGTGGGATACCACCAGAGAACCTCAGGGCTGTAGGCTAGGGTAGGAATTTGGGGGGACAAATCCCAGGAGGAGGCAGTGCCTAACCTCTTCCCTATTGTACCAAAAAAATCTATATGCCCCTGTGGTCACCAGATGTCAAGCTTGACTTAAAGCCTGACTTTTTACATAAAATATTTCTAAGCCAGTGAAAAGCTAGAGAAAAAAGTGCTCAGGACTCTATCTGTACATCAGCATGAAAAACTCTCTGAAAACAAAACACATATTGACCAAATTTGGTGTGGGAAAAGAAGCTATCAAAAGAAAGAATGAGTTCAAAAATAGGCCAGATCAAGCTGGGGGCTTTGGAGGAAAAAGAAAATCCCCCAAAATATCCCTGTGGCAAAGACAGTAGGGCAGTGGTTTGTAACAGCTGTTTTACTCTAAACCCCACTCCCTCCTCCCTCCTGGTCACATGATCCGGAATGATTATTAAGGGTTTAGAAATGATTGCAGAAGCCATGCTCTGAATGCTTTCCTTACCATGTTTAAGTCTGCAAACTACATTGATATGTTTAAGGCAGATCAGTATTGATATGCCATTATATCACAGCTCCTGTCATGTTTAATCTCTTTTCCTTTTTCCTTCCCTTCTTAAAACTCTTTAATTTATAGAAGCCTTGTGTAAATTTTTCTGCTTAATCTGTCATTCTCAAATGTTATGTCACTTGATGTGATATTAAAACTTCTAATGTCATAACATCACTTAGTCTATTACATTATAGCTAGCTAGCTAAAGTAACTTACACTTCTTGTAGTATTTGACCTGATGAATCAATACTCCAATTAGAGGATAACAAATCGTTATGACTCAAATCTCTGCAAGCAAAAAAGAAAATTACAAGATTAGTCTAAATAGCTTAATATGAAATTAATCTAACAAAATCTTAAAACTACATCCATTTCTAACTTTTCTGGTTGAATTTAGAAAAGTGTCACAACACAATAGTCTAGTACAGGGAAAACTATTGCCTGGCCAAGAATAATGGGATAGGTGAGGGTATCTTGCTGGAGACGTTTGTTGAAATCTTCTATTTTTAGCTTTTGAATCCTACTTGCATCATATCCAAGCAAAGTTTAATTAACTGTCCCAGTATTAAGCAAAATTTAAATACTGATAACAATGTTAATACAAAAAACAGAAATATTTCTTATGAATAACTGATTATGGCCTGCCAAGAAAAGCTGTACTAGTTGCAGCTGGAATTTTACAGAATCATCAGTGGCTAATCAAAATTCTATTTGCTGAAATGGGCAAAATTGATATTGTAGTACAGCAAATAGTCTACATCAGGGCTTTCCAAAGTGCCGCCGCTGGCGACCCACCCAGCGGCGGCAACACACGCGCGCAAGGCGGCGGCGCGGGGGGGCGTGCGGCGGCGCGCGCACGGTGGCGGCGCGGGAGGGGCATGCAGCGGCGCGGGGGGCGTGCGGCGGCGCGCACGTGCATGGCGGCCGCCGTGCACACGCGCGCCGCCGCTTCCGGGTGGTGTGGCGACACACCACGCAGTGTGTGGCGACACACTTTTGTGTCGCGACACACAGTTTGGAAAGCTCTGGTCTACATGTTCAAAACTGTTTAGCTCAACAATGGTCTTTATTTTTTATTGGAACAATATTTATGAATTAGTTCATTGAAAAAGATACTTTACTAATAAAAATATATTGTGATTTTTTAAATTGACAATATTTAAAATTAACAGCAGCAGCCAGCAATGACAAAACAAAATCTAGGAGACAATTCAAATACTTCCTGGTACAATGAAGTTGTGTCAGACCTATATGCTTCAGCTTCATGTGAATCAGCATTACTTTCAAAACACTATTTCTGATCAAATGTCAGAGACCAAACATCAGAACCAGTCTTAGTTTGGAGCTTACCATGCATACTCCATAAAAACACACTAACCATATATCCAACTATCTCTTTCAGAACAAAATGTGAAGGTTCACATAAAGGGTATGTAAAGTATTCTATCACGGAATGTTCCTGAGCCCACAACATTTATAACTCTCGCCCACTCTAACCCTCTTAATCCCATGAAATTAATCATCCCACAGTCAGGTAATACTTTAAACTGCAATGTTATTAAAACTTATTTAAAAACTGCTAGCGCTCCAAGAATTCAAAGACATAAAAATATCAAGCAAAGATTTTGTCATAAAGTTATAATCTTTACTCATATGCAAACTTAAACACTAGAAATAAACAGACCAAAAGCACCTGGAAGGTCCATACATTTTAGCCTTTCTACTATGTGCCATCAAGTTGTTGTCAACTCTTAGCGACCACATGGATAGATTTTCTCCGTGACAATCTGTCCCTAACCTGTCTTTCAGATCTTCCAACAGTGCCTTTCTATTACAAAGAGTGTATAAAGAATGGCAATGGGGACAACAGTGAATGCCATGGATTAAGACAGAATAAAAACTCGTATCATCACTAGAGTATGGAAACTAAAGAGCTGGTTAGGTGCTAGAGAATCAGCCTTGATTTCTAATGGACATGAACAAACGTTTGTTATCCTGAACTGTCTCCAGTGATAACTTGCATCTCTTTCAAGGAAAAATCCTGTAAAAAAAAAAAAGATACCCTTCACCCACTTTATCAGTTATCTCCCCCTCTATTTAACCGTGCCAAATATCGATCTTTTTTTTTCTGGTCTATTCTCCACTCCCATAACATGCCCATAGGACAATTTACTGGAGATGTAAAACAAATTAATGATACACTGGAAATTATGGAAAGCAAGACAGACGTTATAAACAGAGATGGAAAAAGATTTAGATAATTTGGCACTATCAGAATTGAGAGAGAAAGAATTCTGCTTGAGATTCAGAGTGATTCCAGAGGATTTTGGTGAAGATATCAGAGAAAAGATTGATAATACAGATGTAACTGTGCTTAAAGAAATTCCGATTAGAATACTGCGCAAGAAAAAAGAATACTTCTTTCTGACTGATAGGCTTTAACAGAAAAAGATTCCATTTCAGTGGGACAAATTGGAAGGAATGATTTTTACTTTTAAACAGCAGAGGTTTTGACTGAATTCTATGCAGAAAGCAAGAGAATTCTTGGAAAAATCCAAAGAAATGAAGGAAATACAAATGGATGTGAGTGACAGATGAGACAAAACAAAAGTCTCAACAGATGCAACAGGAAATTGAAAAGGATGATACTGCATTAGGTGCTTACAGATATTGATTTTTCTAAATTTTTGGCCTAATTATGGATTACAGATGCTTAATGTGGAATATAAATGGAAAAAATGCTCCTCAAAAGAGATTTTTTTCATTATTTGAAAAAATTTAATAAACGTATAATTTGCCTGCAAGAAACAAATATTAGAAAAAAGGATGCAAAATATTTGAGGTACAAAAATTTGGGTGAATAATTTATTTCAGCGAAAGAAAGAAAGAAAGAAAGAAAGAAAGAAAGAAAGAAAGAAAGAAAGAAAGAAAGAAAGAAAGAAAGAAAGAAATAGAGGGAGGGAGGGAGGGAGGGAGGGAGGGAGGATTGTTTTGTTTCTGCCCTTAACTATTTTGTCGAGATTTGTCATTGCTCTCCTCCCAAGAAGTAAACGTCTTCTGATTTCTTGGCTGCAGTCAGCATCTGCAGTAATCTTTGTGCCTAGAAATACAAAGTCTGTCAATGCCTCCACTTTTTCTCCCTCTATTTGCCAGTCATCAATCAAGCTGGTTGCCATAATCATGGTTTTTTTGAGGTTTAACTGCAACCCAGCTTTTGCACTTTCTTCTTTTACCTTCATCATAAGGCTCCTCAACTCCTCCTCACTTTCAGCCATCAAAGTGGTATCATCTGCATATCTAAGACTGTTAATGTTTCTTCCAGCGATTTTAACTCCAGCCTTGGATTCCTCAAGCCCAGCACGTCGCATGATGTGTTCTGCGTACAGGTTGAATAAGTAGGGTGAGAGTATACAGCCCTGCCGTACTCCTTTCCCAATCTTAAACCAGTCCGTTGTTCCGTGCTCTGTTCTTACCGTTGCTACTTGGTCGTTATACAGATTCCTCAGGAGGCAGACAAGATGACTTGATATCCCCATACCACCAAGAACTTGCCACAATTTGTTATGATCCACACAGTCAAAGGCTTTAGAATAGTCAATAAAACAGAAATAGATGTTTTTCTGAAACTCCCTGGCTTTCTCCATTATCCAGTGGATATTGGCAATTTGGTCTCTAGTTCCTCTGCCTTTTCTAAGCCCAGCTTGTACATCTGGCAATTCTCGCTCCATGAATTGCTGGAGTCTACCTTGCAGGATCTTGATCAGGGCTTTCCAAACTGTGTGTCGCGACACAGTACTGTGTCACCTGGGGGCCCCAGATGTGTTGCACGACAACCCAGAAGCGCTGATGGCACACTGCCACTGCATGCAGAAGCGCACGCAGCAGCGGTGGCGAGCCAGAAGCGCTTCTGGGTTGTTGCGCGACAAACCAGGACGCTGACGCCACGGCACACAAAAACCCAAAAGCACTTCCAGGGTTTTGCGCGCCGCGGCAGTGCTTCCAGGTTTTTGTGCACCAGCCATTGGTGTGTCGCCAACGGCAAAAGTTTGGAAAGCCCTGCCTTACTGGCATGTGAAATAAGTGCCACTGTTCGATAGTTTGAACATTCTTTAGTGTTTCCCTTTTTTGGTGTGGGGATATAAGTTGATTTTTTCCAATCTGATGGCCATTCTTGTGTTTTCCAAATTTGCTGGCATATGGCATGCATCACCTTGACAGCATCATCTTGCAAGATTTTAAACAGTTCAGCTGGGATACCGTCGTCTCCTGCTGCCTTGTTATTAGCAATGCTTCTTAAGGCCCATTCAACCTCACTCTTCAGGATGTCTGGCTCTAACTCACTGACCACACCGTCAAAGCTATCTCCAATATTATTATCCTTCCTATACAGATCTTCCGTATATTCTTGCCACCTTTTCTTGATCTCTTCTGCTTCTGTTAGGTCCTTGTCATCTTTGTTTTTGATCATACCCATTTTTGCCTGGAATTTACCTCCGATGTTTCTAATTTTCTGGAAGAGGTCTCTTGTCTTTCCCATTCTATTGTCTTCTTCCACTTCCACGCATTGCTTGTTTAAAAATAATTCCTTATCTCTTCTGGATAACCTCTGGAATTTTTCATTTAATTGGGCATATCTCCCCCTATCACTGTCGCCTTTTGCTTTCCTTCTTTCTTGGGCTACTTTCAGTGTCTTATCAGACAGACATCTTGCCTTCTGGTTTTCTTTTTCTTTGGGACGTTTTTTGTTGCCGCCTCCTGAACAACTGTTGCAAACTTCTGTCCATAGTTCTTCCAGGACCCTATCTACTACATCTAGTCCCTTACATCTATTCTTGAAGAGGGTAGCTATTGCATATCCTGCTACTTTAGTACAGCCTCTGTGATGTAAACAGAGCCATCGATATATAACACTAAATCAGCATTGGATAATGGAGATTCTTCCAAATCAGGATGAGGAAGAGTGGGAAGTAAGGGTTAACACAGAACAGTCATGATCATTACTCTCCCTGTCTGACATTTCCATTGGCAACAATGCAGCTGCATTAAAAGAGGGTTGGATTAAAAGAGGGGGATGGACCGCACTAGACACATTTGGGATCTGCAGTAATAACATATCAAGTTTGTGCATCCTTGCTGCAGAAACAGGCAGGAGATGTAGATGAGCCAATAAAGATTCCACAGCATGAGGTACTGCCACTGGAAGGGGGTTTCCGAAAACAATTGTTGCAGTCTTTTCAATGAGCAGAGCAGCAGCAGCTACAGACCTAAGGCAAGGTGGGTACCCCCTAGCTACGGTGTCTAATTTGTAACAGTAGCCCACAGGTCTTTATTGATCCCCATGACATTGTGTTAAAACGCCAAATTCGGTAAACCCAAAGCAGGAGTAGAACTCAAGATTTGTTTCAGGCATTGGAAAGCCTGTTCACATTCATCCCTCTGTCCACAAAAATTCAACATCCTTTTTCAGTACAGCAGATAGAGGGGCTGACAAGAGCGCATAATCTGAGATCCAGACTCTACAATAACCCACCATTCCTAAAAAGAAACACAATTTAGTCAAAGAGATGGGAGGATAGTTTCCTTTTTCTTGCTGACAGATAAAAGCCCAAGTAGGATACTCTGGGGAGCCAAAACTGCAGTTTTTGTAGATTAGCTTTGTGCCCCCATTCAGCCAGGAAAGACAAAAGAGCCAGAGACTTCTCCTGACAGGAGAACAAATCGTTAGCAGCTATTAATAAATCATCCACATACTGTATTAAACAAGAATCATAGGGAAGCACCAAGGCTGTCAGATCCTTCCTCAAAGCAACAGTATAACATGCTGGACTTTCACAATACCCTTGAGGGGCTTGTGTGAAGGTATACTGATCCCCGTCGTGAAAGCAAACAAAAACTTAGAATCTGGATGCACTGGTATAAGAAAGAAAGCTCAAAGACCCACCACAGTGAGTACAGTTGTATCAGGTAGAACCTCAGGAAGAATTACACTGGGATTTGCTACTGCAGGAAAGATAAGATGAACAATCTTGTTTATGGCTCTCAAATCCTGTACCAATCTCCAAGCAGGAGGGTCTGATTCTGGCTTCCGAACAGGTAAAACTGAGTGTTGCAAGGGCTAAATATGCATATTAAAATGCTTTGCTCCAGTAAGTAACAAATAACAGGGCGTATACCTTCTATAGACACCCTACTCAAGGCATACTGTAGAAGCCTTGATAGGGAGGCATTAGGTTTCAGATACACATGAACTGGAGCAGCTGATTTATACATTGGACTCTGAGGCAACCCATAGTTTTTTAGGAACACCGCGGAAAAGAGGTCAGGTAGAATAGTGTCCTTACAGTAGTATATCTTAGCAGAATCCTGTTCTTCCATAGACACTTCTAACAGTGCCATAACCTGATTCTGATTCTCTACATCAGGAATATCCATAAATACAACCTCAGGAGTGTAGTACAGTGTAACTCCCATCCTGCATAGTAAGTCCCTACCTAAGAAGTTGACATCCAGATCATTTCCTACTAAAAATGAATGGGTATCAAATAAAGGTCCTACAATTTCAGGCATTCTCTCTGTTTCCCTATGTGGAATAGGGTTCCAGAGATCCCTATGGCAAAATGGGTAGTAGTCGTGAGGGGAGCTCTAGGAAAGTCCTTTGCTGCTAAACAAGACCTTTCAGCACCAGTACCAGCACCCTTTCCTCTGGAATGCTTTGATAAGCTATTAGATTGACCTTACTCTTACTTTATACGCTTGTAGTATCCTTCCTGATGTTATCAACATGTACCATAAACACTGGTGTTTACACTGCACTCTCCTGTTACCTAATTCTAGGCACTTAAGGGCAAGCATCTGGGTTCTGCTAACTGTCTCCAGGGCCATAGCACTGGGTGTAAAGTTATACATTCACACTACTGCTACTAAAACACAATTCTATGTGCTTAATATGATTTACCACAATACTAATAGCCTCTTTCATTTTCAAATAAGAATACATTCAATAGTTGTAAACATATTGACATTTTTGACAAAAGTAGTTGCTTTTGCAGAATGATTATTCATATTATTTAGTGTATAGAAATGAAAAGGACAGCATCTTGTAATGTGAAGACATTAACAGACATTAAGAAACAAATTGATAATCCTATTCCATCTGACAGATTCCCCTTCCTTGCCAACCTTCTACACATATCAGAGCTTCAAAAAAGCATCTCAAGGCAAGCATAAGAATTCCTAATGAGTTCATATGGAGACAAAAACAAATCAGCGTTTTGTAAATTTTCTGTTCTTTATTTAAGCCAAATATCTCCACTGCAATTCCATTATGCTGTTGGCGTGGTGACTCAGTGGGTAAGACGCTAGGCTTGTCAATCGGAAGATTGCAAGTTCGGAGGTTTGACTCCCTAGCCCCGCGTGACGGAGTGAGCTCCCGCACTAGTGCCAGCTCTTGCCAACCTAGCAATTCAAAAGCATGCAAATGCAAGTAGATGAATAGGTACCACTTTGGTGGGTAGGTAACAGCGTTCCGCGCGCGTCATGCCGGCCATATGACCATGGAAGAGTCTTCGGACAACGCTGTCTCTTCAGCTAACAAACGGAGATGAGCACTGGCCCCTAGAGTCGGACACGACTGCACAAATGTGCAGGGGGAACCTTTACCTTTTTAAAGCGAATTTCAGTTTGTGATATAAATTTGGCAAACTATGGATAATTTATTAAGTAAGGCACTAGCCATGCCACAGCCATTCTAACAGTCATGGTGGGGGAATATGAACTAACAGAACAAGGAGAGAATCACTTTACATCCATGTCATGAATTGCCTTTAAACCTACACAGAACAAGAACACTGTTGTGTTTATGAAAGTAGCTAAATCTCAACAAGAGACAACTTTGAGAATTTGATACGTTATAAAATAAATGAAGCAAAGAAGTAAGAATTTGGCCTAAAGAGAAAGACACTTCCCAGTTACAAACAGGTTTAATCATACAAAGCCAAAGGAAAGTGTAATTTGTTAACATTACTTTGCATACTAAAGAAAAAAACATCTTATTTTAATTTATCACCATTTCACTGACCAAACATATTTCTCATTTCCAATAAATTACTATGAATACTGTCCATTAGAATTTTCTTGAGTTTTCCAATGTCATTAGATTATTTGAAAAAAAATGAGTAATTGTGTCACAAAGAAACAGTCTTACTGCTGTTATAAACTGAGAATCTCTATGCATTCTGGTCTTCAGGGATTCAGCTATAGTAAGCAATGAATTATTAAAATACCAATATCATGTGAAGTTGTAAATAATTCAGGGAAAATATGAAGAATCATAGTACGTTCTTAAATAAGTTAAGCTGACACTTGAAAAGTGTGCATTATCTTCTTCCCTTCGCTGTCAAAACAAAGATGGACAGAAAACACTTCCGGGCCGGACTGGCAGCTGGACAAGTCAGAATTTTTCAGAGTGTTGAAAACCTGGCTAGCTTTTCCCTGTTTGCGGGGGTCTATAGAAAGTATAAGACCACCGGTCTATGAAGGTTCTCAGTCATCCAGGTGGAATTGTCTGTAGCTTGAATCATGTCAACTGGATTTCTGTTTTCTCAGTGGAAACGTTTCGCTCCTTATCCAAGGAGCTTCTTCAGTCTGAGCAAAGTTGGTAGGGGAATCCTAAATATGTTTCTAGGTAGCTGTGTGACCTTACACCTGGGGCTAGGTCATGGTTATATTGAGATGTTATTTTTAAGTCCTTTTATCATCTAAAGGAGGATCGTTAAGATCACCATGCTGCTGTTAAGCTTGTGAAATGGTCTTAATCTTCCAGAAGACAAAGTGGGGAGGAAGATGGGGGAGAGGTTGTGCCTGAGGCCCCCACCTCTATTCAAGGAAGGATTTTCCAAGTTGGCATAAAAGGTAAGGTAAGGTCACACAGCTACCTAGAAACATATTTAGGATTCCCTTACCAACTTTGCTCAGACTGAAGAAGCTCCTTGGATAAGGAGCGAAACGTTTCCACTGAGAAAACAGAAATCCAGTTGACATGATTCAAGCTACAGATAAGACCACCGGTGTTTCTCCCCGGAGAGGGGAGAACCAGAAGATTGCTCACTGGGTCGTTGGAACTTCCCCCTCCTGCTTTTTTCGTTGTTTTCCACCATGGAAGAGCAAGGGTGGAAGCGGAGGAACGGCCGGAGAAGTAAACTGGCTCTGCAGGGAACCGTAAGTCTCCTAATAGAGAGACACTAGGGCAAGAAACTGGCTTTTATATCACTTTTATTTTTTTTCTAGATTATATCGTTTTATCATCTAAGGTCTACCTTTGGACAATGCTCAAAATGTTGGCAAATTTTGTGCTTTCTTTGCTGTAATAATTGTGGTGGAAGTATGATAGATTTTATATTTGAAGCACAGTGAAACGTCTGCATTTTTTTTTACTTTACTTTTCTGCTTTATTAGAATGGGTTCCTTCTCACTTGGAAGTATAAGAGTTTTTATTGAACATATTTTGAATATATTTTGTTGGACTAATTACTGATGAATTTCTCTATTTTCCTTTCTTTTTTATAGTGGTTGAAATTTTTCTTTTCTTTTTCCTTTTTACAAACTGTTTGAAATACTACTCTTCTCCCTACTGTTGATCATTGGATCTCTTTCTTTTACTTTAATAATTTTTTGTATTTAGGTAATAATTTTTTTCTTTTTCTTTTATAACTGGAAACTATTTGGGACTCATTAGGCTCTGCTGGTAATTTTCCACTCGAACAGACCAGCTGTTTACTCCCTCTCTTTTTGTTTTGGCTAGAGATTTTACGGTGGCTGCTGGAGCCCAAAGAACAAGGGGGGGGGGGGAGAATGGCAATTACAATAACAGTGCTGATTCAAGAGGTCAGAGAAATTTTTTCAGAAATTAAGAAATCACTGGAAATTTTATTGGGTCAGGAACAAAAGATAGAATTAGAAACAGAAGAAACTTTGAAATATTTACAGCTAAACAGAGATGTCTTTGAGATGGAGGAGAAACAGGAGAAGGAGATTTCAAATGCATTGTTGCAGGAGAGAGAGAGAGAGAGAGAGAGAGAGAGAGAGAGAGAGAGAGAGAGAGAGAGAGAGAGATTGATTTTTGAGTTTGCAACTTGATAGATATTGTGAAATTGCCTGGTTTGGTGCTGGATGGGGAAAGGTTCAGAAAATTTTTTTGACATTTTACATGAGACAGATAACAAAACAGGCTATACATTATAATCTTGGCATAACCTGAATAGGAGATTCAGTTTAAAAGATGGGATATAAGGTTAATGGAACCATGGATTCTAATTGGATATAGAGTATGATATAAATGTAAATTAAGTCTTAACTAGTAATATAATTGCAGGGAATATTAAATGTTAAAAATTGATATGAGAAACTGTATGGATGTATAAAAATGTGATACTTTAATCGTAAGATATAAGGCTATAAATGTATGTTGATGTTATAGAGTACATGCAAATTAAAAATATTTTTATGGAGATACATGAATGGGAAAATATTTTATTAGGATGGGATGTTGAGTTGGAATTAGAATTAATGCTATTATAGGATGAATTATTACTATAATTACTAGTATGAATATTATTGAGAATTGCTATAAGGTTATGTATTAGTGGAACAGGTAGTTATAAAAATTTGTTAATTAGGTAAATATGTAGGAAGATGTAGAAAATGGTATAATTATAGTGTAAATATAGACTATGTTTAAATTAGTGTTATTTTTTATGGATATATATGAATAGAATATATTAAACTAGAAATAAAAAAGGACCTTCTCTTGTTATATATATGATTCAAGACTAACTGGACTTTATTAAGGATATAAATACAGATGTAAAAACGTAAAGAGTGATTAAAAAATATTAAACCGATGTATTCAAGAACATTTAAATTGACATTACTTCAAGGAGCGGAAACCATAGATGGATTATTGGAGAATTGCAAGAAAGGTGAAACCTATATGAAGATCGGAAGATTGGATTACAGAAATTAAAGTGTATTTGACAAAGAAAAGTTCCTGTGTATTATATGAAAGACTAATAACATTTAAAGTAAAATATTATACTTAATGACCAAAGATAGATTGGAGGTCATCTATCTTTTGCTTTTTTCTTGTTTATTATCTTTCTTTACTTTACTTCACTTTTCTTCTTCTTTTTTCTTTAACTTTGTATTTCTATTTCTTTTCCCAACTTTTAATATGTATTTTAAAATTTAATAAAATTTATGAAAAAACACACAAAGATGGACAGAAATGACTGCTGATCCTAAAATATGTTAGCACACTTGGAGCTCTAATTAAATGTTAATGGTTTCACTAAAAACTTTTGTACAGAGGCTTTTACATGAATGTGCTGTTACACGCTACATTTGTCAAGAGCAGCAGGCTTTGATTTTTATATTTCTTCCACAGTATTTAGTTGTCAAAGAAGCTGAACTTTTATTACACTCATGCTAAACACAGACCACACTGTGGGAGGATTAGAGACCTGTTCACTGGAATGCAGAATCAACAAGCTAGGATCAAACAGAGATAATTATAGATTCAGCTTCACAACCTAAACAGCTAGCACAGATCAGAAGTAGTTTTTAGGCAATTAGGAGATCTATCAAGTTCCCATAGAAACCAATCACAATTAATTTTAAATTGATACTTGAGCAACATCCTTTCCAAAAACACATTTATTCTGACCTGAAGAGATAAGTATGCTGTGGTGGTTAAGGCATTAGGGTAGAAACCGGGAGACTGTGAGTTCTAGTCTGACTGAGGTACAAAGCCAGCTGAGTGACCTTGGGCCAGTCACTCTCTCTCAGCCCTAGGAAGAAGGCAATGGCAAATTACTTCCGAAAAACCTTGCCAAGAAAACTGCAGGGACTTGTCCAGGCAGGAGTCAACACTGATTTGAAGGCGGGGGCGGGGGGGGGGCAGATAAGACCTGTCCTAGCAACAAGAAAATTCAGACTTGATCATTTCCTTTTGTTAGCAGCCTCTACATCTAGATTAATGGACATACAGTAGCTGTCTGGTGTCAAAAGTCTCCTCTTTCAAAGTCAAACTGACACAGTAGATGTCTAAATTAACAAGGTCAGCAAAGTATTTTGCCTGATGCCTGTTATTAGATCATCATTTCCAGATTCAACAGAAATGAGTTTTTAATAGCACTGTTCCAAGGCAGCAATTGGTATCACTGCCACAGAGATGTTTAGAGATGTTCTGTTGATGGGCAGAATTTTGCAATAATCTTATTAAGAAGCAGTTTGCACAATGAACAAGCCTCAAAAGCCTGCTACATGACATTTATTACCTGGCTGGTGGTTTATTAGATGTATGCATTAGATTATTTTCTACTTATGTTTTCTTGGGTCTAATGGAATGGAATGGGAAGCTTTGGAACTTATACTGGTATCATTTTCATCCATATAGGTTAGTGTTTCCCAACCTTGGCAACTTCTAAACATATAGACTTAAATTCCCACAATTCTTAGGAATGAACATGCTGGCTAGGGAATTCTAGGAATCAAAATCCACACATGTAGAAGTTGTCTAGGTTGGGAAACACTAATTTACTTTCAATTGACAAGCAAGACAAATCTCTGCCAAGTTCCTCATGATCAGTACTTGCAATATAATCAGTAACAGTAAATTACTTACTCATATTTTTTTAATTTCTAGAAATTGTTTGTTATATTTAAAATTTCAGATCCTATGTTTTTCTACTTAAACGTATTTTGGGACCTCAATATTTAATTTAAATTTATTCACTATTATCTATTAATTTTTATTGTACTATCACTGTTATACTACTTCTACTGTTTATTATATTTTGGTTGATATAGTTCAGCAAGAGAAAGCAGCAGTAATTTCTTCTTGGCTTAGATTAGAAATCTGTGGATGAAATACTTCCGAGTGAGGAATGGCGAACTAAGATGTCTCTGGAGAAGCAAAGATGACACTGTTGGCAAAGACCAAAGGGCTGGTCTAACGGAACCTCTCTGGATAAGGAGAGGGTGAGAGATTGCCCACTTGTGCTCCAGATGGCTGTTTCTTGTGAGGAGACTGCAGGACAGCGGTTGACCCGTGGGTCTGGGTGCCAGGAAACTAGGGAAGCCATCAAGCTTTCAACCGTGGCGGGGTGTTTAAGGACACTGGGTTCGTCAATCTCACTTTCTAAACAGTTTGGATTTACAATTATTTCAAAGTTAAAAAAAGGTCTTCTAAGTAACAAGTTTGAAAAACTACCTGGTGAGTAAAACTTCATTCCAAATTGAAGAAAAATTAAATAATAGTTTAAAGGACTTAAAGAATATAAAATAAAGAGCAAAAAGCTAAATAAGAATTTAATTCAAGAAAGTTTTAAATGGATTAAGGGACCAGAAGAATTTGGAATATTGGAACTTTTGCTAAGATTTTTGAAATAATTTTTGCTAAGATTTTTGAAATAATAAGATAAATAAAACAATATCTTTGTGGGAACCTTAAGTTGTTTAGTCTACCAGGAAAGAGATAATTGCTCAGTTTATATAGAAATTGGACACTAAAGGGGACTAAAGTTCCAGGCAGAAAAATGAGAAGGAAGGAAGGAAGGAAGGAAGGAAGGAAGGAAGGAAGGAAGGAATTTTTTAATTTTAATTTTGGATTTGAAAGAAAAGTAGTGAAACTCACAAAATGACAGATAAAGGTATGACACTTGAGACATTTCAAAGGATCTTTGAAGAACTGGGAGAGAAACTTATAGTTAAACTGACAGCAATAATTACTGTACCTGCTAATGCATTTCTTGAAGAAGATCCTAAAGAGGAAACAAAAGATGAAAAAGAGAATGTGGAAGAATTTACAGACCAACAGAATGGATAGGTGAAACAAATTCCAGTTGATATAGAAACACTGGAAAATAAAGAAATCATGGATTATAAGACAGAGATGACAGTTAAAGTAGAAATACAAATGATAAGCCAAGAGATGAAAAATGATCTGGACAAAGACTTATTAATGGACTTACAAAAGGGGGTCTCTAAAGTTTTTAAGAAATTTTTGAGACAGGAGGAAGAAAGTTTGAATGGAGATTCAAGCCCATGATAGCAACTTGATGAATTAAAAGATCAAGATTGTTAGAACCAAAAAATAAAGGGAATATAAAGTTGACTTGTTTGATCAAGGGTAAAATAAAAAATACTGCCATAAAATGCTGGAAATCCTTCATGGATTTTTTGCCTATACCTGGACAGAAATGACAACGATTTTTAATTTGTGAATGGAAAGGGTGGATTATGGGAAGAAGTGGATTATGTTCATAATTTTATAGTGGGTGGGGAAATATTGAATTTGTTTGTACTTGTTGTGAAGAAGATCAGGAGTCACTTCCTTAAATATTATTTTTTCTATTTCTATTTCTATTTCTTTTTTTCTTTTTCTATTTTCTTTTTCTTTTTGCACTTCGTATTTTTTTCTTTCTATTTTCTATTTTCTTTTTGATACTACTTTGCATCCTTATTATCCTTAATAAAAAGTATTTTAATAAAAAATATGTGGATGAAACAACCATATTTTGTTAGTCTCAAGGAGGCAATAGAAAAATCAGAATTATTGGAAGAAACTGGTAAGCCAGAATTCAGAACTTTAGCATTTTCAAACTTTTTCATTTGAACAGAGGCAGAGGCACTATATTTCTTTTGCTCATCACAGATGCACTATATGCTTAGCATTTATTTATCATATGGCAGTACATCATACATATTACAAATATATTAAAAATTGAAAATATAAAAAGGTATATAGAAAGTAGATTCTACATACGAATATATGCATTAGTCATAAATCAATTATAACTAAAAACAAACATTAAGATTACAAATATAGTCTTTTGCAGGGGGACAATCGATAGACCGCCTCCACGTGGTGTCCCCTGGACCTCCTAAGATTTTTTTTGGGAGTGGCTAAATGGTCTATCATATACGAGGCAGCCAGATAATCTTACGGATCTCCTGGCTAGAGCACATCCATCTTTGTCATCTTCACTATGCTTAGCATAATCTAGTGAACACTTTATGAATTAGGAATGAAATGTAATTTTTCACCAAGATTTTTCAGTACCGCTCAAACACTATGTTTCTTCTAAAGCTACATTTTACACTGGCTTTTGAAATATTCATGCATTTTACAGTTAGTGTAAAAAAATATTCTCTGTGAGAATGTGAATTCAGAGGTTATCCTACTTGGAATAGCCACTGAAAACTTGAAAACCATTTTGGATTAGAGTAAGTATGAACAAGAGATGTTCCATTTCAAGCTTAGAACACTCTTAACATTTCAAACTCAGAATAGCTTGGAACATTTGTCACATCCCTAATAACGCCCCCCTCCCCCGCCTCATCACAACAAAGAAATGCCCACAGCTGAATCTTTGGATACAGAAGAGTTGAAAACAGTGTATCAGAAACAGATGAAATGCACAAGGTTCAGTGTTATAGTTATGTTGCACGCTGTTAATGGCAAGAATCACTACGTGAGATGGACGGCTATATACTGTAAATGTGATAAATACATAAATAAATAAAAATAAATAAATAAAAATTGTTTTAAAAAAAGAACTGTAGGATTACTTAGACACCACACATTGTTCTTATAGGTATCTGCACTCTAGACCAGCCTTTCTCAACTAGGGTTCCACGACACATCTCTAGAGATTCCAGGAGAGATCATGACTGAAAAAAAATAAACATTTTTTGAACTTTGCGTGCCACACAATGCTAGTGCTCCCAGTGGTGAGAATTTTTTTGCACCATGACTCAGCTTTCAGTCTGCTGCTTTGCTGTTGTGAATGTTGTAAAACGTGGATTGTGTAGGCTAGAAGTGAACAGTATTGTGAAGTTTTTTGTATTTTTTGTGATTTTTATGCATGGGTTCCTTGAGACCTGAAAATTATTTCAAGGATTCCTCCAGGTAAAAAGGTTGAGAAAGGCTACTCTAGACTATTGGATATTGCTAACTCCAGTGATCTCTTTGTGGTTTATTATTTTAATGAACTAGGAAGTTTTCCATGAAGGATTTTTAAAAGAACAAAATAGTGTTTAATATCACTCACACAGTTTTCTTGTAGAAGATTTAACCCCAACCAAATTGATATTTTATTTCTTAATTAATTCTTTAATTAAGCAAAACTTCCTTACGTGGTTGTTATATTTCAAAGCATGTTGGCGAGGAAAGTATTAGTATGGCAATGATGAAATAATTCATCTTAATTGCTTTATAACTGCTCATTAACAACATATAAACAAAGTGTGGTATGTTCACTCACAAACCATTCATTTCTAAGAAACTATTTTGGACAAAAAAAGACTGCTGCTGGCCTAGAAGTGGGGACATTGGAAACTATGAATTGTTTCACTATTGTTTTCACTGCTTGCTATGAACATTTAATTTTTAAAATAATTCCTTGGACATTTTTTCTGTAAATTGCATCGTAGGTACACATAATTACACTGCCTCAGGAACAACACTGCCTTTTTTCCTAGTGTTAGTTCTGCTGTTGCTCTCTCAATATTACAGACAAGCTGGCTGTATCCCTTAATTCAACCCAAAGTTGCATCAAATCTAGAACTGGTTCTACTAGGTAGCAATACAACAACAAATATATGAGTGGGGAGAGAACACATCAGCCACAGTTTGGATTAAGCAAATGTTCTTGGGAGAAAATGTGAGGCCAGTTTGAAATAGTAACCAAATGTAGCCCCAATTATTAATTATAGAATATGAGCCTAGTTTGTAGTATCCCAATTTGATAGTCAAGTTCAAACATGGAGAAGAATACAACCAAGGAATTTAACAGGAATGCATTAAACATTCCATTTAGAAAAAAGCTAGGTAACCAGAGGGCCATCTGTGACTTTCCAGTCTCTTTTTGTGGATTCTGGTCCTCCTGCTCTAATACTGCTAAAATCTGACAGTATGAGTTTCCATCATCATCATTATAATTATAATTATTTCCACATTAATTTTAAAAGGAATTAATTTCTTTTTAAGAAAAGGACAAAAATCTGCTTCCAACTATTTTGTCATCATATTGTTTCTATGGCCTATGGTCTTCTTAAAAAACAGCAGCCTGTGGCTACAGAAAGAATGCCCACTCTAATTTATAATTTTTACAAATTAACTGCTTGAAGGATCCACAATTTTAGATGTCTTGATAGATGGGATATAGCCACGAATAACGTATCTTTCTTCTAATACACACACACACACAGACACACAGAAAACAAATAAATAATCTTATTTAGGTCCCAAAGGTGGCAAAATCAGGACAAATCCAGTGTTTCCATTGTTCACTCACATCTTCAAGAACAAGGGGGTTACAACAAACTCTTACTAAGAACTTTTTGATGTGTCCAACCTGTGAAACTTTTTAAAACCATATTAACATCACAGAAAACTAATTTCATATAATTTAAAGGAACCTTCAACTGGTTTACTAGAACAGGATTTTCCAGCTCATTATTTCAAAGGTTGTGTACATAATTTATATCTATTTCATCAACTTCCTGTAAAAAAGATTGTTATACTAATCCTCCAACTACTGTGGAACTTCAGAAGCAGTGATAGCATCTGGACTAACTAGACTGATCCAGTGTAGTTTGACTTGAATAAACTGCCAAGAACCCCTCTGAAATAAAATACATTTTGAAAATCTGCAACCCCCCCCCCAAATTAAATGGATTCTTCAGAACTCAGTTGATCCACATAATAATATTACGAGAAGCCCAGTTTACCTAAAACATCAACACTTCTTATGGTAAACAGATCAAAATTATATCTGTGACCTGATATTCTCCATATATATTTTATAGGATTCAGTGCAAACTGATCCCCATACAGAAATATCAATATTTGCCCAAATTATAACTCCTAAATTAAGCCCGAAGAGATGAATTCTGAAATCCTTATTCCAGCCAGTGACTGAAGCTAGGTAATGCTCAATGATAAACCTGAAAGCATGGAAAGTTACATCCACCTTTCCCAAGCAAAAGTGGTAATTTGCATGAAGCCAATGCCAAGAAATTTATTCCATATCCTATAAATATGTTTAAAATAATATGATGGAATGAATGCGGGAAGGCCTCTGAAAATGTAAAACAATCTTGGAGTTAAATTCATCTTAATCAGATTTTGCCCCCCAATACTCAAAAGAAAGCTAGAACATCTGTCTAGATCTTTCATTTGCATCAAAACAGGGGATAAGTTCAAGTTTATCCAATGAAAAAACCTGAGAATTCTAATACTAAAGGAGTTAGAATGTAACCTAATACCTGTCAAAATTATTGCTATCACCCATTGACATCCAGGTTGATTTACTCCAATTCATACAGTAACCAGGAAAGATATTAAACTCACATATTGATGAAATTAGATTATAAATATGTATTACTGGTCTAAATATGAAGCATAATATATCATCTGCTTATAGTAGAAACTTCTGCTCTGCCTTCCCAATATAACAAAACTACTGCTTTCAGAATTTCTAATTATACAGATATATTCTAATGCCAAATTAAAAAGAAAAAGAGGACATCCTTTCATTCAACATGAATTTCATAGTGGAGAGAGTTGAGTAATTCATATCAATCTAGAGCATAAAACTTTGGAGGTACCTAAAGTAAATCAAAATGCAAACTTAAAAAAGTTTCAAGAAGCCCTAACAAAGGTTTTCTTAGCATCCAAATAAATTATAGCTGCTGGGTCTTAACTACTTCAAATCAGAACAAGAATAGACACTGACTGCTTATCCCAAAAGTAAATAGTGTGAAGGATAATATATATATATATATATATATATATATATATATATATATATGAATGATTGATTATTTGGCAATTGTCCCATATCAGACTGTGATATCATCAAGCCTCTCAATAAAAATATCCTATCATTTCCTGTTCTATGTATTTATTAAAGCCTTTAAAAAGGTAAAGGTTCCCCCCGCACATTTGTGCAGTCGTGTCTGACTCTAGGGGCCGGTGCTCATCTCCGTTTGTTAGCCGAAGAGCCAGCGGTGTCCGAAGACACTTCCACGGTCATGTGGCCAGCATGACGCATGCGGAACGCTGTTACCTACCCACCGAAGTGGTACCTATTAATCTACTTGCATTTGCATGCTTTCGAATTGCTAGGTTGGCAAGAGCTGGAGCTAGTGCGGGAGCTCATTCCATCACGCGGGGCTAGGGATTCGAACCTCCGAACTTGCGATCTTCCGATTGACAAGCCTGGCATCTTACCCGCTGAGCCACCACGCCCCTATTAAAGCCTTTATCATTCAGTAAAAATCCATTCAAGGACCACTCAAAGATTGTATTAATTTTTTATCAAATAAATCAGCAAGTTTCACAGAAGTATGGTCTGAAATTATAACAGCATTTATATCACATACTTTATTAGTATAGCACCATGGTTCCCAAAGTGGGCTCATGGGTGTTGCAGGTTTGCAAACTACTAACTTGAGGTACTTCAGTTTTGACTTAGGGCAAGGGTCGGCAAACTTTTTATGCCGGGAGCCATTTTGACATGCTCGTGCACATTTTGAAATGCTTGAGAGCCAGGGGGCAGGGTTTGCAGGCGGGGGCCAATCACGTGGAAGGGGGCTGGGTTTGCGGGCGGGAGCCAATCGCGTGGAAGGGGCGGGGTTTGTGGGCGGGGGCCAATCACGTGGAAGGGGGCGGGGTTTGCGGGCGGGAGCCAATCACGTGGCTTATTGGGGCGGGTGGGAGGGCATGCGCCGAGGGGGGGCGGGTCCGGCGGCAGAGGTCCGGGCCACCCACCCGCCCCGCCCGCCCGCTTGCCTGCCTCCGCGAGGCCCCCCGCTGCCTTCCCGGGATCTGAGCTGGAAAGGGCGGCGGCGGGGCCGCGCTACCGCCACTCGGCGTGGGTGGGGCTGCCGCTTCCGCCTCCATGTTGTTTCCCCCCCAGAACGCTTCCGCCCGCCCGCGTCGGGCCAAGGAAATGATGGGCGGGAAACGAGGCGGGCGGCGGCGATGACAAGCGGCGCACTTCAGGGGAGCCGCCGGCGCCGCCGGGTGGATCCCCTCAGGGCGGGCGGAGGGAGGCGGGCAGCCGCTCCTCCTTCCCTCCCGCCGGCGGAGGAGGCGGCGGTGTCCTCTTCCTCGCCACCCGGCTACGGCTATGCCGTGGGCAGCGGCGGCAGCAGAGGCCACGGGCGCAGGAAGCAGCAGCCGGAGGCCGCCTCGCCTCTGTCGCTCTCCGCTTCCACCTCGCTTGCTGCTGGAGGCCGCCTCGCCTCTGCCGCTCTCCGCTTCTCCGCAAAGCTCCTGGTTGATCTTGATGTTTCCTTTTCCTCCCCTTCAATACGTTCCAGCAAGCGAGGTGGAAGCGGAGAGCGGCAGAGGTGAGGCGGGCGGCGTCGGCAGCAAAGAGGCCACGGGCGCAGGAAGCAGCAGCCGGAGGCTCGTCTGGCCCCGCGGCGCGCCGAGGGCGAAGAGCCGCCTGCTCTCCCCTTGGCCGCCTCCGGTCACTACAGTCGCCCTGGCATCTTCCTTTGGCCTGCCGTCCGCGGCCCCTGCCCCCGCCCCAGCGCCCAGCCCTGTCCCCCCCGCCTCCCTCCCTGCAGGCGGCGGACTAACTCGGCGAGGAAGCCCTTGATGGCGGCTTCCCTCCCGCACGCACGCCCAGGCTCGGCTGCGGAGCTCAGCTCAGGAGAGGCGGCGGGAAGGAGGGAGCGTCGCGGAGCATGTGCAGAGGGCTCTGCTGGGCGCCACGGCGTTCCCGGGCAGATCGGAAGGCTGCGCCCTCTCCACCGGGCGGGACCCGTGCCTCCTTCCCTGGGGGGGGCGAGGCAGGGAGAGAAGGGGAGACGGAGGGGCTCCCTCTCCGGCCTCTGCGCCCCTTCAGGCCCGTCTCTCCGAGGGGGGCGGCGGGAGGGAACTCCCCGTCCAAGGGGAAGTGCTGGGAACCAGCGGCGGAGGTTGGCCGGCTCCTAGAGCAGCTGCCGCGGGCAACTTCTCCGCTCTGCCCGGCTCAAAACCTGGGGTGCGGGAGAGCGGAAGGCTGCGCCCTCTTCACCGGGCGGGACCTGCGCCTCCTTCCCTGCGGGCGGGCGAGGCAGGGAGAGAAGGGGAGACGGAGGGGCTCCCTCTCCGGCCTCTGCGCCCCTTCAGGCCCGTCTCTGCGAGGCCCGGCGCAGCAGGGAGGCTCTGCTGGCCCGGGATGCGGCGCTGTCGGAGGCAGCGCAGGAGCGGCTTCAGGGGCTGCTGCGGCTGGAGATGGCGCTGCTCCGCGGCATCCAGGTGCTGGGCGAGGGCGCAGGCCCGGGACGCGAGCGGCAGGGCAGCGCAGGGGGCCTGGCCGGGGCGGGGGCAGCGGGGGGACAGAGCCGGCGGAGGTTTGCCGGGTGGCAGGATGGGGCGGGCGGCGCTGCTGGGGCTGGTGGCGGAGCTGGAGGGAGCGGAGGGACCAGGCGTTCCTGTGGGCGCAGCGCGCGCTCTGCAACCCGCCTTGGAGAAGCGGCCGCGGGTGGCCCTCCCGCCCCATCAATCCCCCCACCCCGCCGTTCAGCGTCCTCTCCCCCCGCTAACCCGAGCCCTGCGGCGGCCGGGGGAGCTTAGCCAGGCTCGGACCGGAGGCGGCCAAGGGGAGAGCAGGCGGCTCTTCGCCCTGCGCCGCCCTGCCGCTCGCGTCCCGGGCCCACGCCCTCGCCCAGCACCTGGATGCCGCGGAGCAGCACCATCTCTAGCCGCAGCAGCCCCTGCAGCCGCTCCTGCGCCGCCTCCGACAGCGCCGCATCCCGGGCCAGCAGCGCCTCCCTGCCGCGCCTCGCTCAGTGCGAGAGCCAGGGGCGGGGTTTGCGGGCGGGGGCCAATCGCGTGGAAGGGGCGGGGGTGAGTTCAGCTGCGGAAGAGCTGCATCTGGCTCGCGAGCCGCCATTTCTGACCCTTGACTTAGGGGCACCATGAAAAAAATTACCAAGACAGTAAGGGGTGCCATGAACTGAGAAAGTTTGGGAACCTCTGGTATAGTGGAAAACAATTTCTTCATACAGAAGAAGGCAAGTATATTCCCATTGGGAAGAATGAATAAAATGCCAAAAATCCACTAACTAAATATCACCATTAATCTTGTAAAACATTATGAATCTGAAAATATAATTTGGGTGATGGACTGTTATGATCTAATAATAGATCCAAGGGTTGGTTGGACCATGCAAATGAAGGAATGTTAGATACTGATATCCCAATCTGATAGTAAGTATTAAAAACATTTTTCCATCTGATATTGTTTTCAATAATCAGTTAAAAACAACCACCAAACCACGAATTATATCACAACACTTCCTAAACCTTTAAAATTATCACTTATATATACATAGAAGTATCATTTACATAAACCTCTGTTTAGAGGGAATACGAGTCTTCTGCAAAAAGGGGATGTTAGTACTATACAACCCTATGTGGAGAAAAAAGGAAATTTCTATTGATTAACCTATGAATTTTGAATAAACCTATGAATTTTGAATAAAATCAGATTCTGAGATTAAAAAAGAAAAGGGAGGTAGGAAGAGGGAGAGAAAAGAAAGAAGAGCACAGATATCAAAGAAACTGCCATTTATAACCTTTCCCTATGGCCAAGGATATTCAGCAATGCAAGCACATCTGTAATTAAGAGCCAGCAATAAAGAACAGCATGAATACAAGTAAATGTAACAGCACAGTATGAGGAAAGAAATTAAGCCTCTTCCTTCAACAGAAGTTACAGAAGAAATTTTTTTAGCTTGCACATCGTTTTTTTTCTGAGCGCCATTTGGTAGTTTCAAAACAAATATGGCTAGAAACCTGATAATATAGTGAAAATTCTTCTCTCAAGCAATATTCTTGTTGTGCTGAGTATCTTTCTAAATTGCTAAACTTCCTTAGTGTAATCTGGGAAAAATATAATGTGCGATTTTTAAAAATCTCCCTATTGAAGTATTTGAGTGGATAATGTCTTCTGTAAAACTCCATTCACACATAAAAGCAGGAGTTTCAATCCTGGATAAATAGGAAGGCCTAAGAGAAAAATGGGTTTCGAAGAGGCAGAGGAACTAGAGATCAGATTGCCAAAATTCGCTGGATCATGGAAAAAGCAAGACTGCAGCCATGAAATTAAAAGACGCTTGCTCCTTGGGAGGAAAGCTATGGCAAACCTAGACAGCATATTAAAAAGCAGAGACATCACCTTGCCGACAAAGGTCCGTATAATTAAAGCTATGGTTTTCCCAGTAGTAATGTATGGCTGTGAGAGTTGGACCATAAGGAAGGCTGAGCGCCAAAGAATTGATGCTTTCGAACTGTGGTGCTGGAGAAGAAGAGAGGACTCACTGGAAAAGACCCTGATGCTGGGAAAGACTGAAGGCAAAAGGAGAAGGGGAAGGCAGAGGATGAGATGGTTAGATAGCATCACCGATGTAATGAACATGAATTTGAGTAAACTCCGGGAGACAGTGGAGGACAGGAAGGCCTGGCGTGCTATGGTCCATGGGGTCACAAAGAGTCGGACACGACTAAACGACTGAACAAGAGAAAAATTGTGAATGACTACAACTTTCCTGTGCCTTATTATTTTTAAAAAGTTAGTATTGAATGAACTGCCCATCTCCTTTTCCAAACATTTCCCTGCTTCCTAATCTATAGTTTTGTTTTCGCTGCCAAGAAGGCCTGCTCAAGCAGCAACTAATATATCTAGGTAAACTATGCCAAATGAGGTAACACAGCAAATTTCATAGACAGAACAGAGCTAGGTAAGTTGTTTTATTTCAGATCAGAAAAGGGTCATAAATAAGAAGAAATCTCCTTATTACAGAACACAGGAATCAGGTCCTACATATATGTATGTTTGCTCTAGGATTTAAATGCTGGGCCTTTTCCTCCTGCCTTTTTGCGACAACTGAAATTTGGCCATTCTCTTCCCAGCTTTGACGGTGGGGGACATCTGCTCAATGTTTACATAATAGTTCTGTCTGGCCTGACAATCACTAGTTTCCACCTCATCAGCTTCAGCAGCTGCTATCTATAACACTTCCTATTGCTAAAAGGAAAAAAAGAAACAGGAAAAACAATTAAAGAAGCTATGCTTATATTACCTATTTGATTTATATGCTACCTTTCATTCAGGAGCTCAAGGCAGCACTTCCTGCTATTTTTCCGTATGAGAACAATCCTGTGAGGTAGGTTGAGTTGAGAAACAGCAGTTGGCCAAAGTCAGGTAATGAGTTTTAGTGTCCTAGAACCTGGGCATTCCCTCTCTAGTTCAACACTTAACCACAATACCAGACTGACTCCATGTTATCACTGCAGAGCAGAGCATTTCCCTTCTGACTCAACCCTACCGACTACACACAGCTGAAGATCACGTGTGCTGGTGGTTTGTCTGAACTTATAAACCAGTTTTAGCTGTTAAAAGAGAACACTGATGTAATATCACTGCATATATTAAGCTGAGTAACAGTCCAATCAAAGCTGCTATTTTTCATATAGAAATAAGTAATTGTGATCAGGAAGAGTAATATTATTGTAAACCACCCAGAGTCGCTTCGTGCAAGATGGGCGGTGACAAAATTTGAAATATAATCAAATAAATAAAAATATAAATACCAGTGTAGCCTTTCTTATAACAGCAATTCAAATATTTTCTCCTACTGAATTTACAACTTTTCTTCCATTAGCAGAGCAGTATCTTGGAGCCCTGGAAATACCAAATTGGAACTGCTATCATAAAGGTTGTGAGGATTCTATGTACTATATATTTAAATGAAATGCTTTTGATAAGGTTTTGTGATTGTTCTGTACAAAAAACATGTGCATGTGACCCCAGCATATAAAACATACTGTACTGATTATGAAGGAATGAGTCAGCCAACAAAATACTGCTTTGTTAATGGTGACTAATTTTGTTTCTTAGTACTTCCGTTTAGCTTTCCTTTTCTTTCTTCCCAATAACAGTGGTACACATATATATTAAAAATTCCAAAGACTACATTGGTACACGCCATGAATCTGATGAGCAACTAGAACTATACACACTAATGGAACTTATTCCTGAGTAGGTAGGTGTAGGACACCAATAAACTGTCTGTCACAGCTCCTACTGTATGTAACCATTGTTAGATTATTAGGATGGCTTGCCTCCAATGTACACTGGATTACAGTTCCTTAAATTATTCTCATTTGTCTTTCACCCCTGCTATTTACCATATTTGATTACTTTGGCACTCTTTAGAGTATGCTTAAAATGTAACTACTTTGAATAATTTGGTATCATTTAAGAACCTAGGTTCTTCACTGCTTATCTCTGAATTTAATTTATGAACAAGAAGCATCAGTTTGAATGCAAATCCAGAAAGGGCAGCAAGGGCACTCTTGCTTCTCTTTTTATGTGTGAATCTGTCAATTTATTCAGGCCATTTTAATTAGAAACTTGGAGGATATGAATTAGCAAACAGGAAACAAAGGAAAATGATAAAAACTAACATTAACCAGATTAGAAGTTGAAGTTAATGCATGTCCAAAACATGACTATTACATTTCATCTTAGCTAAAAGGCTGAGAAGTAATGACTACTGATTTTTTGTTTCCTATATACTACATTTAAAAACAAAGGAATATAGTGAACCATACCAGCTATTTAGCCAAAACGTGAAGACAGTGTATCAAAAAAACATTCAGATAATCAGATTTTATTTGTAAAAAAAGGTTAGAAAATCTTAGTGTTCACAGCATTAAATAGCAAAAGTAAATGATGTAGTAAAATTATACTAAAAAACTAAACGAAGAAGTAGTTTCAGAACAAAATAATACCTCAACATTGATATAGTCCAAATAGTGCAATGCATGTTTTCAAGATGTGATCTTCCTAAAGAGTTTCAAAGTATATACACACAGGAGACTTTTCATTTAAATTCTGATGAAAGAATACAAGTAAAGTCTCCTTTGAGCTGAGTTCAACTTCTGGTGATTTCATGGATGCATCTATGTATTTTGCTTAGCAATAAAATGGAAGTGGTTTCCCACTTTCTGCTTCTGGGATGTTTTTTCTTTGACTTTCTGCTCTAGCTTATAGGACTGAAATTTCCTGGTGGTCTCCTATCCTACTCAGTGTTTCTGAGGTTACCAAACCAAGTCAGATAGGTGCTGCTATCTAGCTGTATAGGTAGTCCTTGAGTTGTATCCATTCGTTCAATGACGGTTCAAAGTTACGTTGGCGCTGAATAAGGGAGACTTACAACGGGTCCTCAGAGTTCCCGCTGTTGCAGCATCCCTGCGGTCAGGTGATCATGATTTCTGATGTTTCCTGCCAGCTTCCCACAAGCAAAGTCAAAGGTGAAGCTGACAGAAAGTCAGAAGTCACAGTCACGTGAGATCCTTGCTTAACAACCTACATGGTCCTTGCTTAACGATGGCAACTGAAATTGCCGGAACTGCCATTGCTAAGTGATGTCATGCTTTACGACCAGGTCACTTAGTGACAACAATTCCAGTCCCAATTGCCGTTGTAAACCAAGGACTACCTGTATGTAGATAGCAGTAAAATCATCCTTCAGATTAAAGTAGCTATACTGGAACATATGCGGTCTAATTTATGCTAAATTATTTAGAAGTAAAATTTTAGTTCTAAAATTTTATTCAACAGGATTTGTTACCAAATAAAAACAAGATGCATAGTCACAGATGAAAATACAACTGTGAGGAGGTCACTTTAAGTCATATCAGTTCAATAAGACTTTCTTATTTCCAACATACCAGATTATACACATCACAGTATTTTTTCTAAAAGCCTAACATTCATTTCCACCTGTAGTGTCTGGTATACATATGGTTCCATAACAGGACAAAGTCACAAATTTATTACACAGATTGGAAAACTAATTGCCACACAGTTTCCTTATATTGATAAAACAAAGCCTAGACTTATAAACAGAATACTTTTTGGAAATGGGAATCATATGCAAGGATGGTACTTTTATTATTTTTTTCTCAATTAAACTAATTCTAATTAAATTTAAAAAACACCTAGCAGTGGTTCAATGCATGTATTTAATCATGCACGCAACATAAAATCTCTTTGTTACTGTGCATTTTTCTGTGCAATCCTGCATACACTTATATAGGAGCTAATTCTATTGACTTCAGTGAGACTTAGAAGCAGTTATTTGAGTGCCTTCTGGATAGAAAGGCAGGCTATAAATCAAATAAATAATAATCATGCTTATGGTTAGGCTGCAAGATATCCCATTCAGAAGTATGAACTCTAGTTCAGTAAATGATCTCTTGTATTCATAATCATTGCCCTTATACAAAAGTAATTAGGATTTAAGCTTTTTATACTTAGTTGATCAATTTCTCCAAAATAAATTTATTATTATTATTTTAAAAATCTTCAGATTCTATCATTTGAACACATGAACTAAAAAGAAAAAGAACCCTGTGTATGCATTCAGGTACAGGGAAAGACTAAAAAGACTATGGCCAAAAGGTACAAGAGATTAATACAAAGCATATATATCTGAATGTGCATGTAAAGCTGCAAAACTGGCAGTGTTTCAAGTATCCATATGTTCAGATGAGACTTGGAATACTTCAGGTAAGTTTGGAACAGAAGTTGCAATCTCCAAATAGGGCATTCCAAACTTCAGGTGCACTGAATTCAAATATATACATTTAAGGTTTGGACAGTAGCGTCACAGATCCCATTATAATTGTCTAAATAGACATAAATATATGGATATCATCTGCCAACCAAGGATATTACTTCGTACATTTTGACAAACTGAGTTCAAATCTACAGAACCTTAAGCTGATATAAATGTTAATCTTTAAACTGCCGTAAGTTCTTTTTAAAATATTAGATAGTTGTTTTGGCCCATCCTCTGCTTTCTCTAACAGGTTTAGAAAAGTGATGAAAATCCACCCCCAATTTCCCCAACTTGAATAATATTCACAGATTTCAAACACAATTAACCTAGTTAAATGGCAGCTGATCTTGGTTTAGCTCAAAAGCTAAGAAAAGTTAATTCTGATTGGGACTTGGGCTTTCATCTAGGAAACCCAGGGTTGTAGGATAAACTGTGGAGTCAAAAAGTCCCAGAAGAAGGCAGCAGAGAAAACTGCATTAATGTTTCTATGTAAGTCATCAAGAACTGTCTTCCTCCATTATGTACAGCAAGATACTACTAAACAGCAGAGCAAATAGTTTTCGTAACTAAAGTACTAAGACTAACTAGGAAAGATCAGAAAAAACTTATCTCAGAATCAGTCTCAGAATCAACAGTCACCATCCTACAAAAAATACAATTCACATGAGCAGGTATCCTCCATCATATATCACATATATCTTGCACATTTTTATCATATAAACACAATGGAAGTATGTAAATCAGCATCACTTTGTCTTGTTGTACTTGTCTTAATATCTTGTCTGCATAAAATGAATACTTGTCACATAATCTATCCCACCCAGTACAAAACTGGACAGATCAATACTACAGTCTTAAACCTGTTTAACAGCCATTCCACTCCTCAATAAATCATGGACCTATATCAAACTTAAATTTCCAGGACTCATTTGAGAAAGCTTTAAGTGACAGTAAATTGATCTACAACATGCATATGTAGGCTTGTAATGGCACTCTGTAAAGGAACTTAGAACAACCTATTCTATGAGGAACTGTCCAAAGATTTGTCTTTCAGGAACAAGAAGCCATGAAGAGAACACTTGTGAGAAGACTGAACAATAAACCACTGAAACAGGATGACCCACTCTGGATGATAAAATCAATTATATATAGCTAATGCTTAATATACTTTATTTTAAAAAGTTCAAACAAAAAGAAAAACTTGTAACTTAAGCCAGTTTCTCACTCCAAGATATAATTAAATAATATGCCAGATCTCTGTCCAATACATCTAGAAAGAATTAACAAGATTGAAGTATCTCAAAAACTCAATGTCACTTACAAACAAGCCCTGCTGGATCAAACAAAAGGATTGTTTAATCCAGGATTCTGTTCCCACGATTACCAACAAGATGAGTGTGGGAATCTTACAAGCATAAGGCTATCACTACCCAGCAGCTAGTACAATATATGAAAGTACACTGCTATATAACAATCATGATTAGTTGCCACGGATAATCTTATTCTCCAAAAATTAGTCTAATCTTTTAAAACTACCATAGTAACCATAATTTATTCTGAGAAAGGAAACTATTTGATTGTGATTAAGACTAATTTTCTTTTACTTGTCACAGATCTTGTACAATTCAACTTAGTTTAATTAGGTTCTATTATCATAAAAAGAGAAAGAAAACTTCTGTGAATCTTTGCTAAACCATGCATAATTTTATACTTCTGTTATCTCCCCCTTTAGCTGCATTTTGTTTTAAACTGTATGTCACTTTCACATTGGGTATTTCCTTTGTACTTTTTTGAGCAATACAATAATCTTTTTTCGACTGAAACTGTATACAGTACCCCAAATTTGATAACATCATAGATTTCTATTCAATATTAGCTTTTTAATCTTTTAATCCTTTTGCTAATATTTTTTCTCTTCCATAGCTGTCACATATTAGGCTGAGGTACCATGACCTCAAGTTCCATTTTCTGGATGGTTACCATGAGCCACTTACGGATCCACCATTAAAATTTTACCTTTGGAAGACAATCTTACTTGGCTACGAGTGATCGCCAATGAATGAATAAATGAAATTATAATCAAGAGGTGTGGCCATAATAGATACCGCAACAGAGAATGTACATGAGCTTTCTCAAAGTTCTGTAACTTAATCATTAATTTTCTGGAGATAAGGATGAACAGTCAGGTGGTACTGCAGATGACAACTTATTATACAGAATTCTCAAAACAAAAACAAAACGAATGGATTTATTAGGTGATATCCATTCGGGATGGATGGATAGATGTCTAATTTCATATGAAAGGCAAAGAATTTATGCAATTACTCTAAAGCAGCACAATTTCTTAGGGCTTTTTTTGGGGGGGGCTACAATTTACAGAACTTCTCAGAACTCACTGTCAACAATCCTGTATCTAACAGTCTTGAAGTACATTTTAAAATAATTCTGGGGGCTATCCCTTATTCTGGGCTTCAGGGTAGGGGGGTGCCTTTGAATCAGTCTTGACTCCTGGCAATTACATGGATAAGTCCATGCAATTTTCTTGGCAACTTTTTTCACAAGTGGTTTGCCACTGTCTTCCTCCTAAAGCTGAGAGAGTGATTGGCCCAAGGTCACCAGCTGCCTAAGGCAGGACTAGAACTTTGGTCTGACTGACCTTAGTCCAGGGCCTTAACCGCTAGACCAAACTGGCTCTCTCAGAAATCTGATAGATGCCTTAATATTAGAGTGCAGATTTTATCATCCAACCAAAATAATACACCCCACCAAAAATTTTACCAAAGTTCAAACATTCCTGCTGAAACTAGGCTGTCTGAAGAGACAGTTGGTACAAATTGTCAGGAAAACTATGTTGCAGGATTTCCCTTGCTCCCTGGAACTTTTAAAATACTGTGAGTTGATCAAATCTCTATAATTTAAAGACTACAAAATGCAACCCTAACCGGAGAGTTAGGAAGGGATAAGGGGGGGAAGAGAAAACTAGGCAGATGTTTTGACACAGCATCTCTGATTCTCCTTCTGCATACAACTCGCTTTGCCTCCTAGTCCAGGTAAACCAACGAAAGGAAGTTAAGAGCGGAATGCCTCTTTGCGATTTTAGCAAAGAAAACGCTAAAAGTCAGACCTCAGGAGCAAATTACTGCTAGAGGGAGAGGGAGAAGCACCTGCTGGGTCCCCACTCCGCCCTGAAGCAACCAGGTGAAGCCTCTCAGACCCGCTGAGCAACGGGCAGAGGCAAGACGCCGCAGCCCGACAGGAACGATACTCACAGCGCGGTGATGCTGCGAGGCAAAGGTGGCAGCAGGCCTGGTTCTAAGCTCCGTCCGGACAGGCGGAGGCGGCTGCAATCCAACACACCTCGCCGGCAAGAACAAGGCGCGGCAACGGCGCAAGGTTCCCCTGCCGCCTCCCGCAGCAGCAGCAGCAGCAGCAGGAAAGGTAACCGCGACCTGGACGCCCCTGGGCCAATCCCCCCGCCCCGCCGCATTCTCCTTCCCCCTCTTGCCCGGGCTCCGCCGCCCCGGAGGTCTAGTCAGGCCGCGCAACTGCGAGCTGGCCTTCACACACCGCGCCTGCCTGCGCGCAGGCCGAGCCGGGAGGAGCCAGCCAGGGCCTACTGCGCGCACGCGCACCAAACACGAAAGGAACCGTCGCGAGGAGCATTCGGGCGGGGGCGGGGCTTGGACATTGACAGTTGGAAGGGCGGAAGTGGGGGAGTTTCTGGGAAAGGGGGAGAATGGGAGATGCGCGCATTTCAAGCTTATGGTTTGCAATGGTCGTTATATTGGAGCAAGTGTGAACTGGGCTGTAATCTTCTCCATCTACCGTGGATGAGCCATTTGCTGTCCCTCTCTGTCCTTCCGACCGTGCTGAGTTTCTCCTTGCGGACCTCATAGGCAGAACAGGAGCTTCCCGAACTTCTTTGATTCTTCAACTTATTCAAAAGTACTTCCTTTTTATATCCGGATTATAACTTTAAAAAAGATTGTAACTGTAGCTTTAAGTATTTTTGCTTGAAAACGAACTAAATCAAAATCAGAAAGAATATTCTAGAAAATACTACAGTATGTAGAATACACTAAACAAAATACAGAAAAAATAGTGATACAAAGAGTTTGGATCCTGACAGTTTTACAATGCTACGCTGTTTATCGGCATCGATTGTACAGCAAAATTATTCGAAGCCAACATTTTGTACTGTTCTAAATGCACAAACTGCAGAAATATGAATGTAATCTCTGATCTGGTGATGAATTTGAGCAGGCTACCAGATCTGGGTTGCAAAAATCCGGAGTTAGAGAGTTTCTGTTGTCCACTATCTTATGGTGGTCCAAGGTTTTACAGCCGAGATCTACAGTAGTCTCCCTAACTTACAGGAAATCAATTACACTAACGATTCACATTTCAAATTCATGATAGCACTGGATCCATTATTACTTTTTTCAATTTAGTTGTTACAATTATACATTCATATATAGTCATCATGCTATTCGTTTCTGAGGTAAGCTATGTAATGCCAAGCAGAGCAAATGAGTAAGAAATAGGATTCAAAAACAAATCGACCCCCAACTGGTCACCATTCTTAGTCATGGGTCTCCCAATAGCCCAGTCACTCATAGGTCTCTCATTCTCTCATCTTGTTCTCACCCATCCATTCATGTTATCTAACAGAATAATTTTTGTCTTCTGGATCCTGGATCACATTCATTTCAAATGTTGCTTTCCCAGACTTCCCCACAATTTCATTATCACCATTCACTAGAGCACTGTTTCTCAACCTTGGCTATTTGAAGATGTGTGGACTTTAACTGGGAGTTGAAGTTCACACATGGGAGTTGAAGTTAGACTTTAACTGGGAGTTGAAGTCCACACATCTTCAAGTAGTCAAGATTGAGAAATACTACACTAGATCATAACGTACAGCTATTACCAACCTATGGATTTCTTACATATGGCCCCACAACAATCTAAATGAGACCAATTCATTCTTTTTTACATTTGAACTCTTTCATTTATAATTAAATCCACTTCCCTGTATGTATGTATTCATGAACTACACAATATCAGCCCCCTTTGATCAGATCTATTATATCCTTTTTCTTAGTTTCATATACATCCCTCCCTCCCTCCCTTTCTTCCTCTTAACCACTTATTTCACTTACAGTCCAAGCCACAGTCATCACCAATGGGCCCATCTTTGATCAATCTAGCTTTTCACATAACATTTTTTAATGAACTAGAAAAAATGTACAATGGATATTAGCCTTAGTTGTACTCATGCCACATGTCGCATTCCCTGCTAACTGTAAGAATAATAGCAGTCAGTTGTGACACATTTGGGCCAGTATGCCACAAGTGCAGACAAAGACCAGCTTTGCTCTAAGCTTTCTCATGTTATTCTATGGAAGCTAGGCTCTCTAATCTAGACATTACTTTGCAAACCAGCATATTTTATATTCCACCAACCAGAAGGTACATGCAAGTATACTGAGAAGAACATTTCTGAATCGAACCAAAAGCCTATTTAATCCAGGATCCTACTTCCTACAGGAAGACAACAAGGTGCCCCTGGGAAACTTATGGCAGGACATGAGCCCATTACATCCTCTTATCCATGTTCCCAGCCCCTATTATTCTTTTGACCACCCTGAATGTTTTTGTTTCTGTGACTTCTCTAATATTTATCCCTTCTGTGTCATTCCAGTCTCTTCTTCCTCTTGTTGTAGGATGCCAGGAGCACCATCTATTTTCACTCTTTTAGAATAGGACATAGATAAAAGCAGTAATTATATTTCTAAGTATAAGCATATATCAAAGGAAATATGGTTTGCCAAATCTTGACTTCAATTAACTATGTATCTTGATTTAAGTTTGAAGGACATTTTTGTGTATATTTGAAAAATAAGTTGCTTTTGTATTTCATTAAGCTTATTTCAAGGGGAATATGGACTACTTTTAATTCAATCATATGCAAAGGACTTCACATCTTCTGCTGTTAAATGACAGTACATGAGCTGAATAGCTATATGTTAGCTGATACAGTCTGCTCAAAGGGATGATGAGGGGTTAATTTGGTGGCTACTTAAGCTTTGTAAAAACAAAAAAAGGAGATGAAAAAGTATAGACTTTTGTAGCTGTTAAGCACCCTATACAAGTGAGATCTCCAGATGAGTATTCCCTATGGCCCAGAGGAAGAATGGAACAGTTGTCATTTAGGATACTTCCTGCTCTTCAAGCCCTATCAAGAACTTCCCAAGCAACATTCCATTAAATTCTCTGTGTGTATTGGCAGGACAAGCTAGACAGGTGTTGCCAAAAAACAGGAAGAGGCTAGTTCCCTTCAGGTCCTTGCCAGGGGTGGGGGTAACCCACCCAGGATGTGGTAACGCCCTCTGTTTGATCCCATGTCTCCAGTATTCATTATGATCTTTCTTGGTTCCACTGTCAGCCTTGTGTGGAAAACAAATAGCTTTCTGCCATCTGCTTGCTTGCTTGCTTTCTTGCTTGCTCAGACTAGCTCAGGTTTCCTCTCTCCCCTCCCCCAAGTTTTCTGGAACCTGGAATTCCAGAAACACTGAGCTCTTTGAGATTCCTACTATATTTTTGAGAAAGGCAAGTTTATAGACCTTGGTTCTGATTTATGCGTACTTATATACTCTTTTGGTGATAATGCTTGAAACTTTTTCAAGTTTTTGTACAATATCCAGTATGTCTGCTGAGTAATTTGGACATTAGACAGATGAATTTGATGGAGGTTTGGAGGAATCTTAATGTCACTTTTACCTCTGTGTATGTGCACGCATGCAACATTCTTCCTTCTTTGCTCATTTTATGAGCACCCCAGCATCTCATTTTCTCTTTCTCTGAAATTCCCCCTCTATAATGTCTCAGCCACTATGACATCCTGGTCTTCTGCTGCTTTCTCACACTTTTTCACTTTTCCTCCTTCCTTCCTATCCTGAGTTGCATCACTTTCCTTTCTCCCACTTTGGTCGTTTGCTGTGTTGCAACAACACATTTATTCATACCTTATTCAATTAACTCCATTCCCTGGATTCACATCACACCCTGAATTAACCACACTGGCTGGATTCATACAATACACTAGGCTAAAATGTGATCGGCTACTTCGTGGTTCAGTGTGTCATGTGCAAACAGGTTTTTTTTCCTCCTCCTCTAACTTCTTCCTCCCCCTTATCAGTCTTCCCTCCCTCTCCCTGGATCATCTCCACCTTTCTCCTTTCTTACTACAGTACTTGATATTTACACCAGTCTGTCCTCTCCCCTCTGCCCCACCTCCACTAGGCACTGATAACAACCTTTGTTTTCTTTTAACATTTTAATCGGATAAATGGCCAGCTGCCTGCCATATTTTCCCCAAAGAGTGTTGGGTTCATAAGGGGCCCAGAGACATTTTGAGGAAATTAGTATCATAATCAGCTGGAAGAGTATGCTTTACTTTGTACACATATATGTGTGCATATGTGTGTATTGTGTACACATATGTAAAACGGCACCCAGATTAGCTTTGGTCAACTGCCTAAAAGCAGTAGAAGCTGGAAGTTTTGGCTACAGTGACTAGAATTTCTGTGAGTTGCAGTCCCACCACATCTGGAAAGTTGCTTTTATTAATAAATATCATACTCCCCGTTTCTTAAAAATCATACCATGCTCACAATTTGATGTCCATGCATCTATACATTTAAATAATGTAAACATATGGGTGAACTTCAACTGCATGTGTCTTTTCTACAGAACTGGTTCTGCTCATCTGGTTAGGTTATTTACATTTTCAGTGGCACAGAACATGGTACTTCCGTGGCTCTGGAATGGCATTCAAAACCACCCTAAGAAAACACGCTCTTGGACTTTGATTCTTCAGCAATAAGTCGACTAAATCCTGCTACTAAAATTATATATGCCTTCTATTGTTACAATTGTGTGATTTTTCTTAGAATTTTTAAAATTGGTTTTATATCTGTATATCAATACTGAATTCTAGAGTTTTATTCTTGATCCTAGTTCACACAACAATTAAGCCTATGCTTTGTCTGGTTTTTACTTAGTGTGTTGTATGAACCCAACCTCTGTAGTTTGCAAACTATGGGTTGATGGATTAGTATGCTATACCAACCCAGCCACTTGTGGTTTATTCAGTAATCCATCACTCAGCATGATGTGTGAATTGAGCCACTGCCTCTCTTTTCCTGAAAGCTATCTCTTTCTTGCTCCTTTTCTTGACAGCCTGGTTTCAGATAGATTCCTCTGCCAGGTGACTCCCATCAACTTCTGTTAGTCTAGTCTCTACATGTTTGTTTTACGCCTTTTCTTTTTCTATTAGGGAATAGGGTTGCCATTCTTCCACAACAGGGTGAAACAGCAGCCCCTCAAACCTAATTTCTATGACCTTCAGAGCCTCCCAAGATCACCAGCATTCGGCAGCAAGTCACCAATTTTAAACAGTGCCATTTTTCAAGGATTTGGCAGGGAAGATTTAAAATAGGTATGCTAAGCATCAGATCTACAAGTGGATGCTTCACTTTCATGAATCAAGCAAAGCTATATGGCGAACCACCTCACTTATTTTCTTTGACAAAAAGAATTGTGTTGTCTCTGTGGCACAAAGATTTTTGTGTAGGCAAATCCAATCCATCACACACAGGCCTGGGATTTTGCAGTAAAACCAACTCTTGACCCCACCTCTGAAAAAATAGCTCAAACCTTTCAGCCTTGTCCCCTTCAGTGATATCACTGAATCCGCAGTTACTCCCAGAGGGTCATTCTTGTCACTTCAGCCACATAAACTGTGGAGGCAGAATTTTTTTAAAAATAATAATAAAAATTGGAAGTATCCCTAGCCAGATAAAATACATACCTAGGTGTCCTAGAACTCCATAGTAAAAGCATAAACTGATATTCCCTCCTTCTTTGTTTCTCTGCTGCACATATACAGTAGATCTCTTCATACTCTTATGTGCATGATTTACATGATGCTGGAATCTGAGGAGATGATAGGAAGTGGGGTAATACAGCAACAAAAGGCTGAAAAACCTTCTCCCCCACCCCACCCCATCCCACCCCATGTTGCTCTATATGACTTTTGTTGACTTCAAATATGCTTTTGATTCCATCTCCAGAGAAATCCTACAGGAAAAGCTCAAGGCTGTGGTCTTAGATAGTCATTTCTCCTGCTCATCTATCAGCTGTATGAAAATACAAGACTGTGTTTAAAATGCAAGTCCTGTATGTACACAGAAAGGAGTTAAGTGGGGTTTTATATTGCCCTATCTTATTTTCCAAGGAAGATTCAGTCTGAATCTTCAACATGTGCTGAAGGACCTTTTATAATCTTTTGCTCAAAAATGAGAAATTGTTTCTCTTCCATTTAATTATTTGTGGCAAGCCTGCATATTGCTCAGCTAAGCCCATCATCCAACTACACTTTGCTGGAATCAGTTTATGGAAAAATGATGAGAGCAGTACTTCCAACCACCAGATGCGTGCTGAGTGCCTATGGTAGAACCTCAAACTTAGCGATTTTCAGTTTCTGGCTAAAGCTGAACTTTTTCTGCAGACTTGCCCCCCCATAACAAAAAAATCCAAAAGCAACAACACCCCCTTCCCTTTTATTTAAATCTGTTTGTTTGGATATATAGCCAGTCTTCCCTTTCAGATATCAGAATTGCAAAACTCTCTAAATCTAGTTTCCAATGACTTCAGGGATTGGAGAAAATTATTAGGATGCTGGCTAACTTTCTTATTTCCTTGGAATTGCCTAGATCAGAGCTTTCCAAACTCTGTGTCATGACACATTAGTGTGTCAGCTGCAGTGTGTAGGTGTGTTGCGCGAACGTAACGAGAAACCTCTGAGTTGGACACTCAGAGCCTCAAGTACCTCGCTGCTGCTGCCTCCGAGCCCTGCCAGGATTCCACGCAGGTCCTAGTGCCTGCCTTGTGCCTTGCTGCCTCCAAACCTGCTGTGATTCCGCGCAGGTCCTAGTGCCTGCCTTGTGCCTTGCTGCCTCCAAACCTGCTGTGATTCCGCGCAGGTCATAGTGCCTGCCTTGTGCACTGCAGTAAGAGGGGAACTCCGTCCAAGCCTTGCCCTGCTGTGAAGGGGAACTCTGTTTTCATGAGATATGTTATGTCCCCATACATTTCGCTATTACAATTTATGTATGTGTCCATATCTCTTATAAGTTAGTTAGTTTAACCTCCGGTTTGCTAGTAAAACTGAATTACTGTGTCGTGAAATGATGCATGTCTAATAAATGTGTCACCAACATGAAAAGTTTGGAAAGCTCTGGCCTAGATATTGTATAGCCTACTATTGGCCTACTTTAATGTACTGTACTGCCATCTACCTTACTGGAGAGTCAATTTAAAGACTCCTTATGAGGAACAAACTTCTCCATATGAGTCATGTGCAGTTGAAACAGCTAGTCACATCTTTACAAGTATTATGGGATAAGCTAATTTCCCATTCCTTATCAGACCTTCTGGATCATCCAGATAATTACTATCAAATAAACATCCAGATTCTGTAAAGTACTATATAAGGCCTGACATGAGATAACAGCAGGCTCTTCATAATATTAATATAAAATTAGTGGTTAAGATTGCTTTTTCTTTTAATCTGTTTGTGTCTGATTCTTTGAGACTGCCTGGACAAGTCCCTGCAGTTTGCTTAGCAAGTTTTTTCAGAAGTAGTTTGCCATTGCCTCTTTTCTAGGGCTGAGAGAAAGTGATTGGCCCAAGGTCACCCAGCTGGCTTTGTGCCTAAGGCAGGACTAGAACTCATGGTTTCCCAGTTTCTAGCCTGATGCCTTGACTACTACACCAAACTGGCTCTCACTAAGATTTCTATTAAGATCCTTTTTAAAAAAAGGTAAAGGTTCCCCCCGCACATTTGTGCAGTCGTGTCCGACTCTAGGGGCCGGTGCTCATCTCCGTTTGTTAGCCGAAGAGCCAGCGTTGTCCGAAGACACTTCCACGGTCATGTGGCCTCATGACACACGCGGAACGCTGTTACCTACCCACCGAAGTGGTACCTATTAATCTACTTGCATTTGCATGCTTTCGAATTGCTAGGTTGGCAAGAGCTGGAGCTAGTGCGGGAGCTCACTCCGCACGCAGGGCTAGGGATTCGAATCTCTGAACTTGCGTCAAGCCTGGGTCTTACTCACTGAGCCACCACGCCCCTTGAGATCCTTTTTAGTCAGATATAAAATTTCATTCACTCATACTGCCACCTAGTGACTCCATGAAAATTGATAATAAGCAATCTCCTCAAGTAGTAGTAGTAGTAGTTGTTTTTAATTCCAGCCATGCTGCCCTACCCAGTCCCAGATGTTATTGGAAATATGTTTTTTTAATAGGAGCTTTGGTTTTATTCATATGTGCATGGATATAGAAGCTTATGTCATCAACCACAAGTGAATGGAAATTCTTTGCAAGGAAATAACTCCCTATTCAGAGCCCTACCGTCTTTCATGCAGCCTGTTTCTTGCTGCAGTTACCATATACAAAAACAATCTTCCATGAGTCTTTTCTAGCTGACTATCCATAAGTCCCAACTGAAAAAAGTCTGGTTTCAGCTGAATATTGGTCTTTAAAATTCTTTGTATCACTATATGTATTTGTACCCAAAATTTTCTAGCTTTTTTACAAGTCCACCATGCATGGTAAAATGACTCTCTGTGTTTTCCACATTTCCAGGATTGTCTCTTTTTTCAAGAAAGAAAATAAACCTGGCACTCTGTGCTTCTATACGTGGCTCTTGCCAGGAGATTTAGCCTGTATTTTCAGCATGACAGGGTCTCAGCTTGACTGCTTCTCTCCGCAATCCTTGTTTCCCACATTTTAATTCTGTCCCACAGCCAGAACAGGTACCCTTAGGGACTAAGCAAGCCCAACAGGTGTTGATACTTGCTTTAAGCCCAGCTCTTTTCTCACCATCCAGGACCTACATTTCATAGCAGATGTTCTTGAGTAGCCACTATATCCCCAATGCTGCCAGGTAACCACCTTTGGGTACTGTAGTCATAGCAGCCTGCCAAAGATACTGAGTATGCAGAGCTACCTAAAACATCAAGCCCAATCTGACTGCTGTGCCCACATCATCCCAACCTAAAAGAAAATGGTAATTGCAAACATGTTCCACACTGAGTTATAAAGTTACATTTACCATTGGTTTCTTATGCCCTCCTTTTCCTGTAGTAACCTGTGTTGAAAAGCCAGGTTTGACTTGAATGGTTTTCCAGTTATACTGGCTCTTGGCTTAGTCTTTATCTTGACTTCCGCTACTGCTAGGATGGTTTTGTCTCATTTCATGGTACATCAACATGATCCAATCCAGCCTTTCAGCCAAGGAACCCCCCACCAAAAAAAAATGACCATCAGGAGCACAACAGTTTATTTATTTATTTTATGTAAAACATTTATATGGCTTCCCATCTTAAACCAAATACTGGGCAATTCACAACCCAAGGACAAAAACAATATATACAAACAATAAAACAAAAGCCATAAAGCCAAAAGAATAAAGACTTGGTGCCGCAGCTAAACTTTCCAATGCAGCCCACAACACACTCCTCCCATGCCAATCTCATCCTATCCCTGCACTTGGGGGAAAAGGCAGGTCTGAAGTGCTTTTTGGAAGGTTCAAAGGTTAGGGACCTGCCGGACCTCAGGGGGAAGGCTGTTCCGTAGGGCAGGGCTGCCATGGAAAGGGTATGCTTCCTAGGTCCCGTAAGATGGTAGCATTTAAGGGAAGGGACATGGAGCATGCCTACCTTATCCAATCTGGTGGTACGGGCAGATGTCCTCTGGGAGAGGCAGTCCCGCAAGCTGATTGGATCTGTAGTAAAAAGTGTCCATACATGAGGAATGTTATGAAATAGTATGTCTCAAAAAAGACATGTGACTCTCTAATGGAGATCCACTATAGGATCATTGCCTTCAAAGTGTAAGATTTCCTAGCTGCACCGCCAATGTTTATGCAAGTTGGATGTGTTTTAATGCAGGAAAGTCTTAACTGAAACTGCATCTTTGAGATGGCTTGTTCTTCCATGAATATTTATTTATTTTCTATCCCACCTTTATTATTTTTATAAATAACTGAAGGTGGCAAGCACACCTATTACTCCTTCCTCCTATTTTCCCCACAACAACCACCCTGTGAGGCGAGTTGGGCTGAGAGGGAGGGACTGACCCAAGGTCACCCAGCCGGCTTTCACGCCTAAGGCGGGACTAGAACTCACAGACTCCTGGATTCTAGCCTGTTGCCTTAACCGCTAGACCAAACTGGCTAAACTCTCAGCAAAATGGCAAACCCTTTCAGTTCAAAATATAATTCAGCTGGTGGAATGAAAGCAAGCACTTATCTTGAAGTCTTACATCGGATCTTATCCTCAGATTTCCACTAGAGGTCATGAACATTCCAATTTTGCTTAAACTGTGGTGCAATCAATAAGTGATATTTCAGAGAGATGCTATCAATTTATTCCAGGAATAATATCAAAATGTCTTATGATACTTAAAAAGAATCAGACTTCTTGTAGCATAATCTTTTGTGAACTATAGTCAGGATTATAAGATGCATGAAATATCCTCAGCTGACAGACACTTTAAAATTCTCATATGCTTATAAATGAAAACATTGGAAACAGGATGCAAGGATTAAATAGAAACTTGGTAATTGTGACAGCAATGTAGGCTGTTGGAAAGGTTATGGTAGGCTAGACCTTTAATTTTGGAATAAAAAAAATCTGGTGTTATTGCAAATAACAGAAAGCTGTGCTCATTCAGTATGCAAACCATGATTTACAGAATAAAGGCTGAATATTTTTACTACATTAAGCCATAATATGATTTGTATGGTTTTGACTTAATCACAGGTTTTGTTATAAACATGGTTTATGTTTTAGTATTATGGTTCACCACGTGCTGAAACATTCAGCAAAACCCAGCAACAGAGAGCCAGCAACAGAGAGCCAGTTTGGTCTAGTGGTTAAGGTAACGGGCTAGAAACCAGGAGACTGAGAGTTCTAGTCCCGCCTTAGGCATGAAAGCCGGCTGGGTGACCTTGGGCCAGTAGGGTTGTTCTAGATCAGAGCTTTCCAAACTTTGTGTCGCGACACAAAAGTGTGTCGCCACACAGAGTCTGGTGTGTCGCCACACAACCCGGAAGCGCTGATCATCATCAGCGCTTCCGTGTTTTCCCGTGGCGACACACCAACGGCAGCGTGCAAAAACCCGAAAGCGGCAGCAGTGCTTCCGGGTTTTTGCGTGCTGCCGCAACGGCGGCACTTCCGGTTTTTCCCGCGGCGACACACCAACGGCGGTGTGAAATTAAGTTTCCCAGTAAACTTCCTGGGTATGCATCAACCCATCTATAATGTGTAAATTCAGATTTGGTGGTTTGCTTTGTACATATTGATTCAAATGTATAAAAACAGAGTTTTTGAAATGAAAAATCCTATATCTGTAAAATGTAAGTATGAACCAGCCCTTAACACTCATAGGAAAAGAATTAAAAGTATTCTGAACTTCAGAAAGAGGCTTTATTTCTGAGGTAGCTGGCTGACTATTGCACTAGACATTATTTTTTTCATGGAAGTATTATGGCTAATTAACTGGGGAGGTTTAATACAGTATGTATGGCACACTTTACACTAACATGGCTGCAACTGAATCATTTTTCATAATCTTGCTTTATGCAGCCCCTGACACCTGTCAGGTGGAATATGCATTAAAATGTTTTGCGCAACTTTGACAGAGAATTCATATCATAAAAACATTACACCTTACAAAGTGGCCTTCAGTTTCTATGGCAGGAGGGGTAACTTTAAACCCTGAGGTATGGGATTCAAAACACTGGATGATCACTAGATGGCAGGAAAAGATACAGAAAATTCTAATTCTTTGCTTTCATATAGTGGTTGCCCAGATTTTGTTGACAGCATGCTGAGTGGGGAGGAAATAGGAAGAGAGAGACAGAGAGAGGAGGAGGAAAAGAGAGGGAGGGAAAGAGATAGTCTGACCTACTTTCGGCTGTGGTGCTATCAACTACTGGTGGTAGCCCTAAAAGTCAGGTTTATATGTTGTGCTGAGCTGTGGATTAATGAATTGGCTACAAGAGGCCATGTTCACAAAACCTTCTAAGGAATAAAATATAGTTAACTATCTACAGTGGCTGGGCCCACACAACACACTGATATCAGACAAACCACCTTGTGACTTAGTATGATGTGTAAGCCCAAGCACTCACTGTCAGCTGTGACCCCAATTTAAGAGAGTATTGGTATGATTCTCTAAGCCAGTGCTTTCCAAACTGCCGCCATTGGCGACACACCAACGGCGGCAGCGGGGGCGCGCACGTGCACGGCGGCGGCACGGGGGGCGTGCCACAGCGGCAGCGGTGGCCTTGCTAAAATGCGGAAGCGCTGATGGTGCGCCGCTGCCGCCGCTGCCATACACACACACGCCGCCGCGCCGCCGCTTTGCAACACACTAAACTGTGTGTTGCGACACACAGTTTGGAAAGCTATGCTCTAAGCCATGTCAGTATATTAATGCAACTACTTATATCACTTTCCCACATATCCCATGTGGCTTTTTAATCACGGTCAGTGGCTTATCGAAGGCTAAGTGTGTTGGCCAAACCTGGAGTGGTCACCATTTCTGGGTAGCATTAATTGGAATGTGAAATAATGCTTAATTTTGGTTTCAAATTCTGATTAGTGCTAACTGGAAATGTGCTTAGCTACAGAAAGCCTCAGACTATGGTTAAACAGTTGTGTAGAATCAGGGGTGGTAAAATGACAACATGAGTGATCCTGTAATCTACTATAGTGGCTTAGTCTCATGAAAATATATTCAAAGAATGTGGCCCTCGATAGAAAAGAAGTTTCCAACTTCCAGTGGGGATACGGCGGACTGAACAGCTGTGCTTGCGGACTCCTCAGGCAGAACTGACAACACGGCAGTTCTTTTGGGCTCAGGCAGGTTTTTCCTGAAGCCCAGGAGCGTTTTACCGGGAAAGGAAAATGCCCGGAATCACCCCATTTGTCCTTCAGGACGGCGACTTGCAGCCAGGAGATCGTAAACAGTGTTTGCGCCCAACTGGTAAGAACTGCCAGGAGGCTGGGACATCACCATTTTCCAAGCCACGCTGTAGCCTTAAAGGGACATTAAGACTGGCCACCCCATTTCTAAATCACCCAATTTATTTTTCCTTTAAGTATGTGTAACCTAAGAGAGGCTTTCTACAGCAAGGAGAAACATGTTCTCTTGGTGCTTATCATTATTTTTGTGATTAATTTATTTAAAACAATTTTTTTAAGTTTTGGATTTGCTTTCCATCCAAATATTAAGGAAGGTTGAGAGTACGTAATCATCTCCCTATTATTATTTTTGTACTAAATTTGAAGATTTTAGCATTTTCCTACACGTTGAATCTGCTGTTTTGAACTTTCAGCTTTCTGTTGCTACTTTCCCTGGGGAACTGCCTGTTATCATACTTTCACTCGTGTAAACACGTTTCGGAATTTTTCTATTATCTCCCACATTCACTGGTTAATTACCTCGGGGGCACGATAATTTACTGCGTGAGACATGGAGGATTTCAATCAGACTCTCTCGGATTTTCATTGAGACCTTAAACAGATTCTTTTTGATTCCTGTCAAGTTTTTATGCAAGGCATTCAGGACATTGTGGAAAACATGAGGTCTAAAATGTATCATCTGGTTGGGGATGTTGTGGAAGAAATTGAAGAGCTTAACAACAACAGAAATGTTTCTTCTAATAGTGAGATCGGAGCTTCTGTTGAAATGCTAGATGAAGATTGGATAGTCGAGTTGAAGAAATTAAAGGGACAGAACGAGTTGCAAGTCATAAGTGAAATTGATTTTCTGATGGAATGTTATGTAAAAGAAGGGGTTATTTATGGGAGGCTTTCTGTTGAGAAGTCGGAGTTTTTAATGGGGGGCAGTTGGGCTGTTTGATTTTTTTTATGAAAAAAGCTGTGTGTATTGTATACTATAATATATATATTAGGTATGTTGGCCGCCTTGAGTTATTTATAAAAAAATAAAATAAAAGGTGGAATAAATTTATACATATACTGTACGTACGTACATATATATATATATATATATATGTACGTACGTACAGTATATGTATAAATTTATTCCGCCTTTTATTTTATTTTTTTATAAATAGCTCAAGGCGGCCAACATACCTAATACTCCTTCCTCCTCCTATTTTCCCCACAATAACCACCCTGTGAGGTGAGTTGGGCTGAGAGAGAGTGACTGGCCCAAGGTCACCCAGCCAGCTTTCATGCCTAAGGCAGGACTAGAACTCTCAGACTCCTGGTTTCTAGCCCAGCACCTTAACCACTAGACCAAACTGGCTCTCAATATATATATATGATATGTCTGTCTGTCGTCTTTTTCTTTTAATATAAGGGGATACACTAAACTGTATTTAGTTATTTTTATAATGTGCCAATGGAATGATTTATAGAAATAATGTGATTTTGGTTTAATATAGAGTAAGCAATTAATTATGGAAAATTTGTTGTATATTCTTGCTGTTAAAAGTCGGAAGTCACCTCTTGTAATTGTAAAAAAAAATTCTCTTGTGTTTTCACACTTTTTTAGTTTTCTCTTTTTTATTTTTGTAGTTTTTTTCTTTTTTGTAGTTTTTATCTTTATCTTAAATCTAATAAAAATTCTTATGAAAAATAAATAGAAAAGAAGTTCCCCAGCCCTGTTTTATATTTGCTGGCACTAAGCCTTAATGGTATCGCTAGGCACCAGTAGATGCCACTAGAGGACTAATAGCAGAGCTTTTGTCATGATAACCTACAGATATTCTCTGAATAATATTACTTGGTGTTTTTTTTTAACTTCTGAAAATTTGCTTGGGCTTTTGACCCTTCCCAACATTGCACAGATCCAGAGATCTTTGCAGCCATTTGTCTTAATGCAACCTGCTGCTTGGGTACAAGTGACACTAAATCAAAGCATCACTACCAATATGGCAATAAGAAAGACTTTTCTAAAATATTTCTAAACCTAGAAAGAACACAGTACCTCTCTTCTTTCTAAGCCAGAGCTTTCCAAACTGTGTCGCGACACAAAAGTGTGTCGCCACACACAGTCTGGTGTGTCGCCACACAACCCGGAAGCGCTGATCATCATCAGCGCTTCCGGGTTTTCCCGCGGCGACACACCAACCGTGGCGCGCAAAAACCCGAAAGTGGCAGCAGCGCTTCTGGGTTTTTGCGCGCAACTTTGGCACTTCCGGGTTTCCCCGCGGCGACACACCAACGGCGGTTGGTGTGTTGCTGCGGGAAAACTTTGGAAAGCCCTGTTCTAAGCCATAGTCACCAAAAATAGCATGCCTAGTATGTCCAGAATGTGCATACTGCTTAACAATGGAACATACATATTAATATCTGCTTGATATTAATTGATTTAATGCTTCAGTTAGAATCTTCTAACTGACCCTAACTCTAATCCTCTAATTTACTTTGTTATCACTGTAGTTATATAGTGTGGTTATTAATGAGTTGGATTCTGGACTGCACTTTTTATTCCAGTGATAAATTGGCATAAATTTAATGTTAAAGTTTCAAATAAGAGCCTCAGTAGTTCAAACATATTTTATTTATTTTATTTTACTTTATTTATCCCGCCTTTATTATTTTTACAAATAACTCAAGGTGGGGAACATACCTAATACTCCTTCCTCCTCCTATTTTCCCCACAACAGCAACCCTGTGAGGTGAGTTGGGCTGAGGGAGAGTGACTGGCCCAAGGTCACCCAGCCGGCTTTCATGCCTAAGGTGGGACTAGAACTCTCTGCCTCCTGGTTTCTAGCCCAGCACCTTAACCACTAGACCAAACATATCACTTGTGAATAAACTCAAAGCCAGTCATTGACACATATTTTCCCTTACTTCAAACTTCTGACTGTTAGGAAAATAGGACCCGCTGAGGATCGCCTTTCAGACTTCCTATTTACCAGGGCTGCTAAAACTGTTTAAATGCAGCATCCCCTTGGAACTCAGACTTCTTCCACTGTGACTAGAGATTTAAGAATATTTCTTAAAGCTACTCACTGATACCATACCTAAAACTTGTTGGCATAAAAATTGCTTAAGTTGGTATTACAACAGAGGTTTCTGCTTCCTCCTGTTTTGGTCCACTCCTTAAACTGGTAGCAATTCAAGAGGTAAGATAAATATTATTTGGCAACTAAATGAATATCAGCAATGTGGATATCTTTAATGGGAAAGAATGGTTTCCTCAGAGACCACAGAATAAAAAAGAGAGAGAGGTAGAGATTAATCTCTTCAGCTAGATTTTATGAACAACAAATAAAATAAAATATAATATCTAGTTCAGTATGAGGGCAGAATGTTGAAATCAATCTCACAATACCAAAAGTGGAAGGGAAGGGCTTGACTTTCAATTATTTGTAAGCCACAATATATATCTTTTAAAAAATTAAAACCAACTCTGTGTTTATATATTTTCTGTATTTCAATCATTCTCCCAGATCAAAAGGAAGCAGATGTAATTTAGTCATTTATCACACAGAAAGACAGTAGCCATTCCACAGCAGGGATAGTGACACAATGACTGACACATGTAGCTGTACTAAATGTGGGTGGGGATAGATTCCTTTAATGCTTAGATGTATTAATTTATTTACAGAAACATTGTATTCTACATTTTGACCTTAACAAACATATTCTTACCACCTCCCTGCAGATGCTTCATACAGTATGTTACAAACCTGGCGGAGAGATAATTTAAAACCTCCGGACATCCTAGTCTGACCAGATGGGGAGTTCTTAGCCATACTAACCTGGACTTCTTCCATTGGCCCAGCCCTAGGGAAAAAAAAAGACTGAAAGGAAGACCCATTGGTTCTTCCTGCCCAAAACTCAGAAATACAGAACTTAACAAACAGGACGCCACTCCTGAAATATAAGGGGTTGCTATATAACCATGCAGTCTTGCACAGAGGGAAACCATCGGTCTTGCACAGAGAGAAAGCTTTAATAAGAAATGAAGCCAAATCTATAGATTTTCCAATCTATAGATTAGGAAGAAGCATTTCAAATCACTCAAAGATTAATGAAATGAAGGTTGAAATTCCTCTTGCAGTTTCCAAAATTCTTTATTTATCCCAAGACTTGCATTAAAAATACTTCACTGAAGTCTGTTTAATTTTTGCTTCCTTGAACTTGCCAGCTGTTTGGGGCTTGACAATTGTGCCACTGTGGGCTCTGATGCTACAGTGATCAAAGTAAAGGGAGTAAGTTGTTTCCTTCTTTCACTATAGGTCCATAGAAATTTTGTAGCAATGAAGAACTGGTAGTTTAGACTCCTAGAAGAAAGGTGTAGTATTCATTGAAACTTGTTTCAACCTGCCTTCTTAAATATATTTTTTAAGCGGGGAGGGGGGGAGGGGAAGGAAACCATTGCAGTACACTGGGCACAGAGGGGAATAAAGTAGAAACAAAAAGGGTGCCCATTGGGAGATGCAAGGGTAAAACAGAGGTGTGCTGGCAGAAGAGGTGAGGAAAACATGGTAGCCGGGAGACTTTATTCCGTGGTCTTTATGATCCATTGTTTGACCAACTGGAAGGAGAAAAAGGAAGCTGATGACCTGCTGAGAACATTGCAGCCCAGCATGAAATGCCATTCTGGGGAATGAGCTGTTATGAGCCGCCCAGAATCATTGGGAGTTGGGCAGCATACAAAATAAATAAATAAATAAATAAATAAATAAATAAATAAATAAATAAATAAATAAATAAATAAATAAATAACCAACCACCCACCCACCCACCCACTGAAAGGGAGGAGGCATGCCAGACACTGAAGCTAATGGGAGCTGAAGATATTCCTGGACTGAAGTTCAGTAGACTTGCTGTTCAAGTGCTTAAGACAGCTCAGGAATGAAAAATGTTATGGTCTTTTCAGTTTGCATCAATGCTGTATATTAGTCTCAGACCAGTTCTATACTCTGACAAGAAGAACTTGGACTTTTTTTCCTCATAAAATGTAAATTCAGTTTTGGAACCTTTCATGCCAAACAGACAGAGAAGTTCTTCTTTGCATGCAAAACTTATTTTTAAGTGGATGGCTGGATTCCAACCAAACTATAGAATAGTTAATTCTGTGAAAATTGGCAGGGATGTATTTGGTTACAGTCAGACCCCTCACTTAAAAAAATTCATGAAGCTGCAATGGGATCCAAAGGGCATTTTGTTTCACAAACTTAAAAGCTCGATCGAAGTTCAGTCAAACACGGGATACACAGTTGGACTGAATACAAAATATGTGAATCTGTTCCAGATGACGTTTTTCTGAGAACATGGTTACAAAATACACAGTTGTAACCTTAAGAGAAGCACATTGCCCCTGATGAACTTCCACTTCCACTTTGCTACGGCTAGCAAAATATCCAGGCAGCCATTAAATGGCAGCAAAGAGGTAGATTTTTCCATATCCTTTGGTTATCTGGATTTGTGTAGTCTAGATCTGATAGATGTAGGCTTTGCTTCATGCTCCCTTCCCCACCAGACCTGAGTATGATCTGATTTTACTTATTGTCCAAATGCTAAACATTATAAAAGTTTTACAAGTAATTGGCCTTTGGGCTTTTTTTCCATCCTGGACTCCAGTAAGTCCAGTACTAGTGGGTAAGATAAATTGTCTTCAATACCAGGGCCTAAAAGGTTTAATTTCTATCACAAAATGTATTTATTCCACAATGAATAGTGCTTAATGTAGGTAGCAAAACAAAGATAAAAAAAATTAAAGACCAATAAAAGCAAAATTAAAAACATCATCCAAAACTTATTAAAAGATTAATAAAAACAGCACATTAATAAGAACAACCCTACCAATCCAGCAAGCTAGCTTGTACAATCAAGGCTTGACTTTTTTTTTAATCTGCTAGAAGAAAGATAATAGGAATTTAAGCTGCCCTCCCTGTGTTGTGTCACAGAACTCCAAAGACTCGGAAGAGCCTCTGAGATATGGGTAATAAGACTGAGAGATGAGCTAGGAACAAAGTCGCTCAACCACACAGGAAAATCCCATATGGCCTCTATGCATGTTTCTTTTGTGCTTATTAGCAATGTTGAGGACCGAAATAGCATCCTTACTGTAAGCAGTTGTTTAAGAAGTTAGGCTGTCTTGTGTAAATGTGTGTGTTAGAGAAAGATTATGCACATGTGAGTGTGCTGTGTGAAACTAGCTTCCTATACATGTGTGTATGTATATTCAGTTTATAAGTGAAATAATTGTATTTTTTTAATCTGATATTTTATTGTCTGTAAATTTGGGTGCCACTTATTTAAACCTTAATTGAAAGCTTTTTAATGCAAATTGCCTTGAAACTAGGGACTAGGACAGCAAATGGTATATAAATTTTGAATGAACCTCAACAATCACTCATAGAATTTTTTTTTTAAATGCAATGGTACGTTAATCATTAGAAGGCTTGAAAAGAGCATTCCGGGTATTGTAGTTCAACAGATTGGGGAAATTAGACGGGGTAGGTAGCCCACACCTAATGCTAATTTTTATGAAGTCTAATGCACCAGTGAAAACAACAATAGCACAGGACTCACATAGAGGAATTAGGAGATGCCAGGATGTAAAAATCTTACGTGAGAATATAATTCTAGTTTAAGGACAATGATTTAGTTGATCTTATTGAGGGCTGATGACTATGTACTCTGGGAGGTTTTAAATGTAAATCATTTTCTAGCTGTTAGTATTTACAGTTTCTCCCAAGACCTGCTTTTTTCGTATCTTTCTATTGCTTCAACAAGAAATTCAACAAGAAAAAATTAATGAACACTGCACCAGTCTTTGACAAATACAACATTATTTGAATTGGCTCATAAGGCAGCAGATGCCTGAATTTAGGCTGGACAGTCTGTATTTGTAAAAGTTTGCCCCTCTGGTGAATTCACCTTTGGTCCCTTTTTTGTCTGCTCTGCTTCTGTTCTTGACATCTTGTGAGAGGCAACTTGGGGGGAATAAAAGTGTGAGGCTGACTTGACAGGTCTCCAATTCGGTCTGCATAGCAGTGAGGTGGAAGGTCTGGCTGGAGAAGGGGTGAGGCAACAGCTGGGGCTCCTATGGCCTGCTAGTTAAAGAGTCCCCGTCTGCCTGTACGTGTGTGGGGGATGGGGGGGGAGAAGTTAAAAAAACACAAAGGTGTGTATGTGTGAAGGGAAAAAGTGTGTATGTAGTATGTGCAAGGACAAGAAAAGAAATACAGAACAGTTTGGCTGTTAGAGTAAAGTATGTTACCTACTTAAATGGAATGTAAAGGGAGAGGCATATTGTAGCATTTTGCCCAGAGCCTCAAGGGCTATTTTTGCTACCGTATCATCTTGGGGTTCAGGTGCTTATCATAAGTTTTCCAGGCCCTCAGTTTTGGTATTAATTCATTATCATTAGGGGGTGGGTGGTTTATAGCACCAGCTGGTTATATTGAACTATCTATTAAAATTAATGAGAGGAAAGCTATGGCAAACCTAGACAGCATATTAAAAAGCAGAGACATCACCTTGCCGACAAAGGTCCGTATAGTTAAAGCTATGGTTTTCCCAGTAGCAATGTATGGCTGTGAGAGTTGGACCATAAAAAAGGCTGAGCGCCGAAGAATTGATGCTTTCGAGCTGTGGTGCTGGAGAAGACTCTTGAGAGTCCCTTGGACTGCAAGGAGGTCAAACCAGTCAATCCTAAAGGAAATCAACCCTGACTGCTCATTGGAAGGACAGATGCTGAAGCTGAAGCTTAAATACTTTGGCCACCTAATGCGAAGATAGGACTCACTGGAAAAGACCCTGATGCTGGGAAAGACTGAAGGCAAAAGGAGAAGGGGACGGCAGAGGATGAGATGGTTAGATAGTATCACCGATGTAATGAACATGAATTTGAGTAAACTCCGAGAGACAGTGGAGGACAGGAAGGCCTGGCATGCTATGGTCCATGAGGTCACAAAGAGTCGGACACGACTAAACGACTGAACAACAACAAAAAACCACCTCTAAATAAGTCCAGGCAATCTGTTTTTCTGCTCTAACATATGTAATTTTGTCCAGCAGGCGCCTATCAAGTTCCTCACAAAGTCATTTTGGAATATGATGACTCCTTTTCTTATTAGCTGGAGATCTTGAACCAGCCCCACCTTCAGTCTTTGTTTAATTAGGTATCAGGGCTGCCCTGGCTTGTTCATTATATTTACTTTGTTGTTATGAACTTTTTAAGTGATTCTGTTGCTGATGTTACTAGATTTTTAATGTCTTTAACCTTTGTAATATCTCTTTTTGTTCAGTTTTGGGAAGACTGCAGGGGTGTCCTCAGGATGTGCTCAAAAAGGCAAGATGGCAATTGTGGCGGTGTAATTGAAACTTTGCCTGTTCTGGTGATCATCAGTGGCAGCATGGAAGATTTAGAAGTTAGCATGACATGCTTGTAACCACTATGCTTAGGAAGCCAGGTAATTTATTTCAAATCACTATTATAACCATGACAACATAAATGCTGGTAAAAGAGCACATTGTTACTTGTCTATTGTACCATCTGCCTTTATTTATTTCATTTTCTACTACCTACAACATAACATTGTTCGGTCATAGTTCATGGGAATCAACAGTCAGGTTATTGTACACCCATCTCAGGAATTTGAAGTGTTTGCTGTGAGACAAAAAGTGACTTGGAGGAGGGGGTTTTTCATTCTTTCTCTTAAGTTGATTTACCTTCTCACCCTCCTGCTCAACTATATTACCCCAGCCACTATTTTTTATAAGTAGAAAGTAGAAACTTTTCATTCTGGTTCTCCTTTGTGAGCTCATCGAATATTTCTAAAGGAGGGTTTTTAATTCATCTCTTTGATTATTAATCGTTCAAAGATCACAATAACTGAGCTGTTAGTAGACATTTGTTAGCCATTAGATCCAAGTTGGAGTCCAAACAGGGATTTTGAAAATTCTGGCAGAGGTCACTATCTTTCTCTGTGTTTCTTTCCTCAGTTGCTCCCTCTCTCCCAAGGATTATATCTCCTCACTTTTCCAAACTAGGGTAGTATATTATTAAAGGAAAAGAAAGTATCTAACCCACTCATCTGAATTTTTTATGTCAGTGTATCCTTTATTTTTTTTAGGGGCGTGGTGGCTCAGCGGGTAAGACGCCAGGCTTGTTGATCGGAAGATTGCAAGTTCGGAGGTTCGAATCCCTAGCCCTGCGTGCAGAGTGAGCTCCTGCACTAGCTCCAGCTCTTGCCAACCTAGCAATTCGAAAGCATGCAAATGCAAGTAGATGAATAGGTACCACTTCGGTGGGTAGGTAACAGCGTTCCGCGCGTGTCATGCGGCCACATGACCGTGGAAGCGTCTTCGGACAACGCTGGCTCTTTGGCTAACAAACGGAGATGAGCACCGGCCCCTAGAGTCGGACACGACTGCACAAATGTGCGGGGGGTACCTTTACCTTTTTATCCTTTATTTTAGGTGGTTTAGAGCATCTGGAATTTATCTGCAGTTCTGAGTTCTTCCTATGCCACATCCTAGATTTATTCGTTCCTCTTGCTTAATCTTGCTTTCATTCCTCATAGTATTGTTATCTGCATACCCCATCTTTTTGCCAGAAGAGAGCAATTTCTTTTTTTTTAATATAATTTTAATTACAATAGTAAAAACTAATACAAACTAAACTTAGAGAAAGAGAAGAGAATGGAAAAAAGAATAAAAAGTGCAGGAAAAAAGAAAAAGAAGAAAAAGAAAATAAAGAATATAATAAGGAAAAAGAAAGAAATATATAAAGAAGTGATTTCCAACCTTTTTCACAACAAGTATTAACAAATCTAATAACTCTTCACAAAGAGCAATTAATTTCTTATACCACAGTAGTAAAAATAAATTAAAATATGCTTTCCTTTTACAAAAAGAATCCTCTCAGTAGGTAGATGTGACAGTGTGACCACACTGGTCCACAGCCATATTCATTTTGGGAAATATTAAGCCATTTCAAAATGTATAAGATTGTGAAACATGGGTTGTGAAGGATTGAAAATTGAGAGAGAGGAACTGCTGGGACTAGATGGGTGAAAGGAATGGTAAATGGACTGGATGGGTGATTTTGAGAAGAGAGGAGGAAAATGAGAAGAAAGGACAATGGCATGGAGGAACAGTGGAGAGGTTCTGGAGAGTGAGGAAGGTTGCCAGCAAAGCAGACAGTTGGAGTCCTGGTTGGTTCATGCCAGAAAAACAGCAGAGGCAGCAGGGTGGGGTTGGCAGACCAGGAGTAGAAACTGTGGCTCTGGGATCACTGCAACTGCAGGAGGACATGCAGAAGGATCATAGAGAGGTAACCCACTGATGGACACTGGCTGGTTGGCAGATCTAGAAGCTAAGATGCAGAGGCTTCCAAAAAGCAACCGTGAATAGGAGGTCTGGTGGAGAAACAGAACTCAGAGACAAGGGAGAGAAGTGTGCAGATACGTAGCTCCACCAAGCTAGACTGAAGGTAAACAATGGGCGAAAGGTGCCGCTGCTGATAGGATTTGGCATTGCCATTGTTAGTTCTGCTGCCATAGTGGGACCAAGTCAGCATGGCGGCAAAGTGGAAAAAGATGAACTGTGTCTGCACCCTGGATGAAAGCCAGGATCAGGAGAAAATAGCAGTGAGAATACAGAGGCCCTAGTGAGAGATGGGTAGGTTGGGAAGAAAGATGCCAGGAAAGGATAGTGGAGAAGGGTAATGTAAATGTATTAATGTTTTTATATAGTGATCCCTGGAGTTGTTGAATGATCCAGATCACAGTCTCAGGTCTAGTGGGGTGGTCAAGTGAGTGAGATTTTATGTATTATATTGTGTATGTATTGGTGGTAGTGAGTTTATGCAGGTGGAGAGAGTAGGTTCTGAATTGAATGGGTAGTGGGGTGGGCCTGCAGAAGTGCAATTGCACTTGAACTGAGATTGCACTGAGACACAGCCAAGGCTACATGGGATATCAGAGAGCAGAAAGTTGGGTACTGGTGCTAGGATGAAGAAGTCAGCACCTATATTGAGACAGTGACAGGAACAGAAAAATATGGTGGATTGCACTGGGGAGGCTGTTAGAAGAACAGGGGACCTGCAGATTGGTGGAGATCCTTTCCTCTAACCCACTAGCTCCATCCCTAGGCCTGTTTGATTGAACTGTGGGGAGCCTTGAACTCAGATTGTTGCTGGTAAATGTCAAATCTGTATGGAGTAAAACTGTATTTATCCACGATACAGTGGTGGATGAATGTGCAAAGCTGGCATATATTACTGTGATCTGGTTATGCACCAATAGGAATGCCTTCCTGAACTCTAGGTCCTGCAGCTACAGTGATGCCAAGGATGGAGAGGAAGGGCTACTGTAATCATTTGTGAGACCTTGACAATGACTACTAGCATTGTGCTAGAGGTGACTGGTTGTGAGTGCTTATATGTGAAGTGGGCTATTGGATCAAGCTGGGGCTGCTGCTGGTGTACCAAATGTCCTGCTGCCCTGGAGCATCTGGACTCATTGTGGTGCTAGTGTTGGAATTCCTAGGTTTTTGGGGACTTCAATTAGCCTTTTGCAGAGCCAGGAAGACCTGATTCTTCTCCCATGAACTGGTCACAGTGGTAATTGAGCCTATTCTATTGGGAGTGGGAATGTTGGTTGTTTCCAGCCTTGGCTATGTGTATAATGGTTGTGTTTGCTGTACTAGTTTTATACTGATTGGATTCTGATTGTTTTAGGTTATTTTTTTTAATGCTACCCAGAGTCATAAAATTTTTGCATGCCACCCAGAGTCATAAATCATGAGTTGGGCAGCCTTATAAATTTTATCTATCAATCAATCTCCATGTCTTTGTGAGGGGTTCAGAGTGGCCTGGATATACATGGCTTCCATGGTGACATGGGCTTGTCATATGTAATCTAGGGCTAATAGATATAGGTTGGGTCTGAAATCTTTATTTCAAGGTACATGTGATCTGAATATGAAGGATATTAACATTGTCCTTTGCTGTGGTTAGCTTAGTTTCTGGTCAGGTTGCCTTTGTAAGGGCAAAGGACCTATTAGAGTGCTCCATCCAGGTGACTGATACATCCTGATCATTTCTGTATGTCCTGTGTCAGCCAATACAAACAGAAAGACAGGCAATTATATGTTGGAAAATCTTTATTGCTGTGTCCTAAACTTCCTGATATTAGCTGGGAATCAGGTGAGTAATTATCCAGAGAGCACTGAAGACTTGGAAAGCTCACAGAGTCCACAATGTGCCTTGTAACGTGAGCCATTAATGATCTGCTATCAGAAGAGAAGCGGAGATGCAAGACTGGTCCGGAAAGGTCCAGAGTTCTAACACTAGAGAATTCCACAAGCTGGTCTGAATGTGTAGCTAGAGCCTGAATTCAGGATATGGAGCAAGAATGACAGGAATGCAGGTCCAGATTCAGTGCAGTTTCCAACAAAGGGGCAAAGCCCTGGAGGCTGCTTTTATGTAGCCCAGTTGCTAGTGGGTTTAATTAGGGTTGTAGTTGCTCTCTCCTCCTCAAAGAGACACTCTGGCTACCTTTGCTCTGTCCTCTATAGCTGCCACTGTGTTCTTGGGCTAGGCACTCTGCCAGAATTATCTAATTCTCATTATCTAAGTCAGCCCCCACCCACTCAAGCTTATTTACTTTCAGAGCTACCTCAGGTCTCTGATTGCCTGCTGACGACTCAGGACTGGCAGTCCATCTGGTCTTCCTTTTCAGTTTGTGACTCAGGAGAGGAGACCACACCTGGGGAATTACCCAATGATCTGGAGGCAGCTCGGTCTTGAACCTAGTTGGCTTCTGGAATAATCAAGTGGCTAATATGAATGTGTTTGCTGCCACGGTGGGGTGTGTATTGCTTTTTTATGGTTTTTAATTCTGTAAGCCACCCGGAGTCACCATGTGTGAGTTGGGCGGCCTTATAAATTTGTTAAATAAATAAATGAGGTAACTAGGGTGACGAGGGGCGTGGTGGCTCAGCGGGTAAGACACCAGGCTTGTCAATAGATTGCAGGTTCGGAGGTTCGAATCCCTAGCCCTGCGTGACGGAGTGAGCTCCCGCACTAGCGCCAGCTCTTGCCAACCTAGCAATTCGAAAGTATGCAAATGCAAGTAGATTAATAGGTACCACTTTGGTGGGATGGTAACAGCGTTCCGCACGGATCATGCCAGCCACATGACCGTGGAAGGTCTTCGGACAATGCTGGCTCTTCAGCTAACAAACGGAGATGAGCACCGGCCCCTAGAGTCAGACACGACTGCACAAATGTGCGGGGGGGGGGGGAACCTTTACCTTTACTAGGGTGCCACACAAGATTGCCTCCAGAAGGCCTCTTTCCAGTTGCTAATCCCAGATGACTCCCTGGTTTTCAGAGAAGATATGGGAAATGAAACAAATAAAAAGATGCCTGTCCTGTGCACGCGTACATGCGCGTGCGCGCGCACACACACATCGAGTTTTGTGGGAGACCTGGTAGCAGTCCTTTTCAGGCTGACAGTGTCCTCTGGAATATCCTCCCCAGAGAAATCTGGATGGCTCCTACCCTGATGCTATTCAGGAAGGCAGTAACTCTGGCGACTGGTTCCACTGGTCCTTGGTTTACTCTTTTACTATATGCAGAAATACTTAATGACCAGAGAATTGTATAACAGTTCTATATATTAATAGAGGAAAAGCCCATAAATGCTACATCAATAAAAAGACATTTCTGACAATCAACATCTTGGGCCATGTTCTGAAAGTGCTTGATCAACAACTTGATTAAAACTTCTAGACTTGCATCTGTTTAGAACCAGATTGAGATTGCCTAAGGACCCAGAATTATTTAAGAACCTATCTAAGTTGGCATCTTCCAGATCTGTTGGATACTTTCTAGATATAGTTGGGTTGGCTGGAGACAATAGGAGATGATATGTATTCTAGGCTAGCATAGATGGCAACAGATTGGGGAAATGTTTCATATATGGTGGTGGGATGCATCCTAGAAGAAAGGAGAGATATTGAAGCAATAAATATAAACATACACTGTGAGCATTAAAATGTATGGTTGGGCATTTTGATTTTTGTGATTTGAGGGATTATGTTTTTACTAGACTTTTTTAAAAATGAATTTATTTATTTATCTATCAAATTTCTATGCTGCCCATCTCATTCACAATGACTCTGGGCGGCTTACAACAATAAAATAACAATTATTAAAAACACTACAATAAAATTGAGAACAGAGGGTGTTCAAATTTTTATTTTAAAAGGTGTGTGCTTTATGCACTTCCTATATAAATAGGGCAGACTTCTGTATGTAAAAAGTTGGAAGACCTAGGGTTTTTTTAAATATATTTTATTAAGTTTTGATTATACATAGATAAAAGTTTGAAAAGAAAAAAGAAATAGAAATACAAATCAAAGATAGAAGAGAAAAAGTGTAGTAAAGCAAAGAAAAAAAAGAAAAAGATGAAACAAAGAAATTAGGCAACTTCCGATTTTTCTCTGGTCCAAGCAATTCTTAAAAAATTCTTACATGCTAGGTCTATATATAACATTAAAAAACATTTCTTGTCTAATATATCATTTTATATCTATTTTAATCTTCAAATCCCCATATAAGCTTTGTCCCTCCTGCATTTTTTAAATAGTCTGTTAATGGTTTCCACTCTTTAAGAAAGTAATAGTTTGAGTTTTCTTTTAATAAACACATCAATTTATCATTTTCTGCCATGTCCATCAATTTTAACATCCAGTCTTGTATCGTAGGTGTAATCTGATTTTTCCAATTTTGTGCATATACAAGTCTTGCTGCTGTAATCATATATTGCATGATTCTTATAAATTGCTTTCCTGTTTGTTCTTCTGATATTCCCAATAGAAATAATTCTGGTTTAAATGAAACTCGAGTTTGTAAAATATTTTGCATCACTGAATGTATTTGAGTCCAAAATTTCTTTGCAATCTCACATGTCCACCACATATGGTAAAATGTCCCCTCTTTTTTTTTACATTTCCAACACAAGTTGGAAACATTCCCATACATTTTAGCTAGTTTTTGTGGGGTCATATACCATCTGTACATCATCTTGTAGAAATTTTCGTTCAAATTATAACACAAAGTAAATTTTAGTCCTTTGGTCCACATATCTTCCCATTGTTGCATTTGAATATTATGACCTATATTTTTTGCCCATTTGATCATGCAATCTTTAACTTGTTCCTCTACCATTTCACCTTTTAACAATAATTTATACATTTTAGCTATTTAATGATCATCTGTCTCACATAATTGTATCTCAAATTCCAATTTGGTTTGTTCAAATTCAAATTCTTTTTTATCTAATTTAAATTTTTCTACAAGTTGCATGTAAGAAAGCCATTGAAAAGTATATCCTTCTAAAGCCAGTTCTTCTTTTGTTTTAGTTATATATTGTCCTTTTTCTTTTTTTAAAAAGTCTTTATAAGTCAGCCATTTATCTCTAGTTCTTACTTCTGTTCTATGAAATGCTTCTTGTGTGGAAATCCATAAAGGTCTTTTATAACATAAAATTTGTTAATATAACATATATTTGTTCCAAATTCTTAACAAAGATCTTCTAATATAATGATTTTTAAAGTCCACATTAACTTTCACTTTGTCATACCACAGATATCCGTGCCATCCGTATCTTAATTCATGACCCTCCAAATTCAATAATTTTTCATTTTTCAGAACTATCCACTCTTTAATCCATACCAAACAACAAGCAGCATAATATAATTTCAGATCCGGTAGACCCAGTCCACCTCTTTCCTTTGAATCTTGTAAAACTTTATATTTTATTCTTGGTTTTTTCCCTTGCCAAATAAACTTAGAGATATCACGCTGCCATTGTTTGAATGGTTCTTCTGATGCCAATATAGGTAATGTTTGAAAAAGATATAAAATTCTTGGCAAGATATTCATTTTAATTGCTGAAATTCTACCTAATAATGATAGTTGTAATTTTTCCCATTGATCCAAGTCTTTTTTAATATCTATCCAAAGCGGGTTATAATTATTCTTAAACAACTTAACATTTTTAGTTGTTAAATATACTCCCAAATATTTTACTTTTTCTTCCATTGAATATCCCGTTATTTCTTTCAATTTCTCTTGTTGATAATGGTCCATGTTTTTAGTCAAAACTTTTGTTTTCTGTAAATTCACTTTAAACCCTGCTAATGATCCAAAGTCTTTCAATTTCTGTATCAATAATTCAATTCCATCTAGTGGATTCTCCAAGGTAAAGACTAAGTCATTAGCAAAGGCTCTTAATTTATAAACTTCTTTTTTAACCTTAATACCATGAATACCTTCATCTTGTCTAACATCTCGCAATAAGACCTCTAATACCAATATAAATAAAAGTGGAGATAATGGACAACCTTGTCTTGTACCTTTTTGAATTTCACATAGTTTGCTAAATTCTCCGTTGACAATTATTTTTGCAAATTGGGGAGTATATATTGATTTAATCCATTTAATAAAGTTTCCTCCAAAATTCATATTTTCTAATACTTTAAACATAAAAGGCCAATTTAAATTATCAAAGGCTTTTTCAGCATCTATAAATATCAAGGCAGCTTGTTTTTCATAGTGTTGTTCCAGATATTCCAATATATCCAATATACTATATTTCGGACATTGTCACGGATCTGTCTCTTCGGTAAAAATCCTGCTTGATCTTGATGAATAAAGTTTTTAAGAATGTTTTTCATTCTTAAAAACTTTATTCATCAAGATCAAGCAGGATTTTTACCGAAGAGACAGATCCGTGACAATGTCCGAAATATAGTATATATTCTATAGTTGTAAAAATCTTATAGTCATTATTCAATAAAGATATTGGTCTATAATTCTTAGTTAAAGTCAAATCTTGTTGTTCTTTAGGGATCAATGTTATATGTGCTTCTTTCCAAGTCTCTGGCATTATTCCTGTTTCCAAAATCAAATCAGATTCATAGTCTTCTGTAAAGGCAAACATAATTCATCCTCGAAACATTTATAATAAGCTGCTGACAGGCCATCCGGTCCTGGTGCTTTTCCACTACTAATTTTCTTGAAAGCCTTTACCATTTCCTCTGTTGTTATAGGATTATTAAGCATTAATCTTTGTTGGTCATCAAGAACAGTTAATTTCTGTTTACTCAAATATTCATCAATGTCCATTATGTTAATTTCTTGTTTTTTATATAATTTTGAATAATAATCATGGAAAGCTTCTTGTATATCTATATTATTCACCATAACTTTTCCTTCATGTTGTATATTAGAAATTAGATTTTTTTGTCTTTGTTTCCGTAATTTATAAGCCAACCATCTACCTGGTTTATTAGCATGTTCAAAATATTTTTGCTTTGTAAATTTCATTTGAGTCTCTATCTCTTGTGTTAATATCATCGATATCTGTTTTTGTAAAAATTTAATTTGAGTAAACAAAGTATCGTCCATTGGCTTATCTCTTAAACATATCTCTTTACTTTTTATTTCATCTAAAATCAGTTGAATTCTCTCTTCTTTCTTTTTCCTCATTTGCGCATTATATTGGATAAAATAACCCCTCATATATGCTTTGCTGGCATCCCATACAATCTGAGTATTGGTACCTTTGTTTGAATTCAATAGAAAATATTCCCTTAACTTTTTTTTGCATATTTCAACTATATCATTTTTCCAAAATATTGACTCATTTAATCTCCATCTAAATACATTCCGTTTTCCTTTAATAGTCAACATTACTGGATTATGATCTGAAAGAGTCTTGGGTAATATTTCAACTTTACTAATGTCCATCATTAGACTTTTAGATATCAAAATCATATCTATTCTGGAATGTGATTTAAACCTTTCTGAATAATACGTATATTCTCTAGAAGTCCCATTCATAAGTCTCCATATATCTTGTAAGTCCCACATCCCTTTTAAGTCAAAAAATGTTTGTGGCAATTTTCCCTGTGTACTTTTCACTTCTTTTTGTGATTGTCTATCCATCTTAGGGTAAATTACTCCATTCCAATCACCCATAAAACAACAATTTTCATAAGTTTGATCCAAAAGTTTGTCCATCAAATTTTTATAAAATACTCCTTTGTCCATATTTGGTGCATAAAGTCCAATAACCAATGTTTTAGTTCCTTGTGTATGAATTTCAACTGCAACGTAACGTCCTTCATCATCAGTTAATATCAATTTGGGGTTTAACTTTGGTTGTATATACAAAACTACCCCTTTCGTTTTTTATTTCCAGCCGAAATAAATTCTTCTCCAAGTTGTTTTTGAATCAGATATTTAGTGTCTTTTGCAAATATGAGTCTCTTGTAAGCAAATTATGTCCAATTTCAATTTTTTCAAAAGATGAAAAATCTTTCTTCTTTTCTGTGGGGTGTTGTCCCCATTAATATTCCTTGTCAAATATTTATATTCCATAATTCTTTTGATAATTAAAATCCCTTTTTCAAGTCCAGACCTGCAGCTCCCATCTCAGATAAGTCTTCATTCCTCTTTTTATCTTTAGATGACGCTCCTCCTTCTTCCAAGTCTCCAGATATCACACCCATTTCTGTCTTGAATTTTTCTAAAAATGCTTTTGCTTTTAAAATGGAAGTTATTCTGAACCTCTGCCCTTTCAACGTAAACGATACACCTTCTAATTTCTCCCATCTAAATGGGATATTGTGTTGTTTTAATTTGTCTGTAAGGAAGGAATAATCTCTTCTTTTCCTTAATATTCTCAAAAGTATTTCTTTTAATATAATTATTTCTTTTCCTTCTATATTTAATCTTTTATTGTAATGTTTCTTCAAAATTTGTTCTTTTACCACTTTTCTCACAAAATATATCAATATATCTCTAGGAACTTTATTTTCTCTAGCATAATGTGAATTCACTCTAAAGATTTTATCTATTTCCAAATCTAAGTCTTGTTCTTTTATCTCTAAAAATTTTGCCAATACAGAAATAATCCTTTCTCTTACATCTTCATTTGCTTGCTCAGGAACTGCTCTCAATCTTAACATATGTTCCTTCTCTCTCATCTCTGCTAATGCTGTAATATCCAAATTATGTTCAATTTCTTTAGTAGCATATTCTGATTTAGTCTCTAAATTTTGTATCTGACCTTGCATATCTTTAAGTTCACCTGACAGAGAGTTCACAACTTCCTTAACTGTTTGTATTTCCTTTTTAAATTCATAATTTATGTCCTGGGTAATTTCTTTTTTCATATCTTCCATCTTCTTATCCATCTTCTTATCTAAAGATGCAATTTGTTCTTCCATCTGTTTATTTTGTTGACCCAAATTGGCCGATGAGTCTTCCACTTTCTTATTTAATGCTGCAATTGCTTCAAGTATTTTTTTCATTTCTGATAATGGTGTTTCCATTGATGCTGCATGTGTTGCAGGTTCAGTAGATGCCCTTCCAGTCTCTTTATCTTTATATTTATCTCTCTTTCTCAATACCACAGATGCCATGGTGTAGGTACTTTCCTGTAAGAGAAAAAAAAGAGGAGAAAGGGGGGGGGAAAGGGAGAGGGTAGAGAAAAAATAGAAAATACATAAAGAAAAGAGGCAATATTTATAGAAAAAAAAGGGGGAGAACTTAAAAAATTCCAAAAAATAAAAGCAGTCCTTTAAAAATAGTTGTCTTCAAAGTTCATTTGTAATCCATTAGGTAAATAAGTCTATGTAATCTGAAAAGCAAAAAGTAAAGCAACAGATGGCAGCTTTTTTCCCCCCTACTATAGTCAAAACAGTCCTAGAGAAAGTAAACAGTTCCAAAGTTTCTCACGCCCACTCGTAACTCTTCAATCCAACCAAAAGTAACTGAAGTAAAAAAGAGTTATAATAAAATTATTTGCAATATATATGTCTATGAAGGTTCTCAGTCATCCAGGTGGAATTGTCTGTAGCTTGAATCATGTCAACTGGATTTCTATTTTCTCAGTGGAAACATTTCGCTCCTTATCCAAGGAGCTTCTTCAGTCTGAGCAAAGTTAGTAAGGGAATCCTTAAATATGTTGCTGTGCCCTTACACCTGGGGCTAGGTCATGGTTATTTTTTTTTTGAGATGTTATTTCTAAGTCCCTTTATCATCTAAAGAAGGATCGTTAAGATCACCATGCTGCTGTTGAGCTTGCGAAATGGTCTTAATCTTCCTAGGCACAGAAGACAAAGCAGGGAGGAAGATAGAAAAAAAAGCAATAATAGTCCAGATCACTTCTTCTCTCAGGTTACATATTAAAAAGTCCAATTCTATATAATAAGTTCAAACAGAGCATAAAAATTTAAAGCAAGGCTTGTAAAATGAAAAGAAAATTCCCCCCCCAACAATAATCACCAAAAAAGAATAAGAGGCAGAGTATTAATTATTCCATGTAAAAACAAAATCCAAATAAGATATTTCCAGAATAAAAATGTATGCAATAGTCAATAAGTAGAAAATTTAAATCCAAGTAAAAGTAAAAGGCAAATCACTTTCATTTATGGCAAAGTCAATTAGCTTTTCCTTCCCACCTGTTGACAGTCTTTGACAGGAAAGAGAAAACCACCACTAGCAATTATTTAACAAGTCCAGAGATAAATCTTAGAGCTTAATAAGGCAATTAAAGTTTAAAAAACTAAAAAGTGCATCTAAAAGGTTGGGTGAGGAGCTACTTATCTTATTCAGATTCGTGGCTTCCACAGAGCTTTTTGACAGTCCCAGCCGCCTTTGCCGCTTCAATCTGCCTTCCCCCGTGGTGGAAATACGGGGGTCTGCAGAGAGCGGCAAATACGGCGACCCTTGTGGTATATCTTCTGCTCACCCTCTCTCTGAGGGTGAATTTTCGGCAATTTTCTTCTTTTTAATCGCCGCTGCTTGAAAACCGCGGAAACAAGGCTTGGAGCCTCGGTTCGTCGCTCCGCTCAGCCCAACACCCGGAAGTGAAAGTGGAAGACCTAGTTTTTAATGCCCTTATTTTCATCAAATTCTATAAGATCTGTCTGTTGAGATTTAGAAATGGTTTAGTCAATTAATTATTTGAACGTTCTCTAAAATGCTTTCCCAAGACACACAGATGTTTGTGAATGGCCAAATCATCTTGAAAAAAAATCCCTGAGAATAGGAAAGTTTGAAGCCGTTGCTTCAACAAATTTGAAATTAATGGAATTTGAGTAGGGAAGAAAACCAGGGATTTTTACTTTATTTTTAAATACTGTGGATTAGCATATTTTTCAAATATCAACTTGGTTATAGCTGCAAGTTGCCTTTTTGTTTATACACTAAACATAAGGAAGGGAAGATATATGTTGGTGTGTGCTTTATGCACTTTCTTACATTGTCTCTGCATTCGACTAGTCCTACCCTCAGAGCTCCATATCACTTATTTCATATTATTTTATTTATAACCCCTTTTTGATTTAGAAAAGGATAGTTCACTACATAAAAATACAGAAAAGTCAGAGTAATTATTAGAGAGCAAAGTCATCTGAGGGCAGTATGGTTTCTTCCCATGCATTTAATTTATACCTGATGACAACTGCAAAATGAGCTCCATTAGGCCTTGGCAAAGAATAAACCTGGAATAGTTCAAGAAAGCGCTTTGATGAACAAAAAGGTTTTCATCCATTGTAATGATTTCTCAGGATAAAATCTGAAATTGAGAAAAGGACAGAAAACCCAGTGGGTCCAGGCCTGAAGACTTCCTAGAGCTAGTAAGATGTTGAACATGGCCACTTTTGCCAAGATGCCATTAAGAGTGTATCTGTGCTACTGGAAGGATAGATCTGAGATCAGCCTGCAAGATGACTTCACTTATCTCCCTGTACTTGGTTGGCACTGTGAGCTCACTTTACCTTTCAGACCCTGTCTTAGAAGGAACTACAACAAGGCAGTGAATGTGTCTGAGAACGTGTGTGTATATGCACAGTCTTGAGGAGAAGCTCAATCTATGGGGCATATCTTGCAAGAGGCTTTGTATATCTCTCATTAATAAGGTTGTCCTGCCAAATACTCTCCAATGAACCTCTAACTTTATCTGCAGTGACAGGATGGAGGACTGCTTTATTCTACCAACAAGGCAGCATTAAATAACTCCCAGCTCTACAGTTCCTGTGTGCTTGGTCTCATAGGGAGAAGCGAAAGCTTTCCCTGTAATTCCCCACATCAGCTCAGGATCTGCCAATGGTTTTGGCTGGTGCAGAACTCTCCATTTGGTTGCTTGACAGAAGCAGCTTATTAATTGGGTTAATGAGGGGATCAGCAGTAAGGAAGCGGACAGAAAGATGGAGAGAGTCCAGTGTGGCTAATAAAAGATTTGAAATTTGAAGAAGCACACTGTCACCCTGCTGCCAAGCTACTACCTAAGCAGTTTTGTCTGACTAAATTGAGAATAGGTGACTCCAGGGAGGAATATGTTTCCAACAAATGCATGGTTAAAAGAGCAAGCTATGTTTTATTTTCTTATAATGGGTATACAGCAGGGATCCCTAACCTGTGGGCCACGGCCCACTAGTGGGCCGCGGGGCTCCCGTCTGCAAACCCCACCCCCCGGTGTGCGTGATTGGCTCCTGCCTGCAAACCCCAACCCCTGGTGCGCGTGATTGGCTCCCGCCTGCAAACCCCACCCACCCCGGTCCATGGAAAAATTGTCTTCCATGACCGGTCCCTGGTGCCAAAAAGGTTGGGGGCCGCTGGTATACAGTATTGTATCTATGGTTGGTGTCATTCAGGCTGCTGTCTCTGGCTTTGATAGAAGAATCAGGAATTTAAGAGAACAGTGTGTAAACTGGAAAGTGGGTTGGGCTTCAAATGTTTTACTAAAATAATATTGGAATGAATAAACTGATACTTTATTTTACCAGTCAATTTATACCTAATCCAGTCTTTGACCTCTGAAAAAAATAAAACTGCAGGTGAAATGGTCATGCTTAACCAAGAGGAATACTTTGCCTTCTGTTCTTTCAGATGGACTACTTCCATTCTAGGCTGGAGCTAAAGAAAGTTTTGCAAGGTGGCAGTAGAAATGAAACCAATCAGCCCTTGGGTCTCACACTTCTTCCAGCCATGGGCACCACATCATATGATGGTCTGGGCCCCAAAAATGTTTAAAAATAAAAAAGCAAAAATCTTATGAGCTGAATTTGGTGAGGTTTTACACAAGATTGTTAAGGTCTTCTGAATTCTGATGTAAGACCATCAGAATCTTAAGATTTCAGTAAGATTTTGTTATTATCATGTGAAAGTTTGCTGAAAGTTTGCAAAATTTTATTAATTTGAGAGGAGCAGCATGCCTCTTGGGGGCCTGGCATGCATTCTAGTATTTGCTGACCCCTCAATTAGCCAATTCAATTAATTAGTTCATTATATTTCTATTATACAGGTAGTCCTCACTTAACAACCATTCATTTAGCGATGGTTTGGACTTACAACGGTGCTGAAAAACCCGACTTATGACCGTACCTCCCACTTATGGCCATCACAGCGTCCCCACAGTCACATGATCACGATTTGGGCACTTGGCAACTGGTTCACACTTATAACCATCGCAGTCTCCACGTGATCACCATTTTCAACCTTCCTGGCCGGCTTATGGCAAGCAAAATCAATGGGGAACCATGTGATTCACTTAATGACCACGTGGTTTGCTTAATGCCCACAGTGATTTGCTTAACAACTGCTGCAAAAAAGGTCGTAAAATCAGGTCGGATTTGTTTAATGACTATTTCGCTTAGCAACCGAAATTCTGGTCCCAATTGTGGTCATCAAGCGAGGTCTACCTGTATTTCTAATAGTAAATGCTCTCTTAATGATTCACAAAATAGAATTTAAAATCATATAATATGAACATAAAATAAAACACAGTGTAGAATCCTAAAGCAATTAAAACTTCTGTAGTGTAAACCCTAAGTAAAACATACAGGAGTTGAAAAAGTCAAAGGGGTGACTTTAAAATATAGCTTTCACCTGTGTCATGCCCTCCTCATAATCTGGGACATCCCTCTGACTACTCTGGCTGAGAATTCTAGGTAATGGAGTCCCAACATACCTGGGAAGCTCCAAGTTGGAAAAGGTTGACTGAAAGTATAAAAATATGCAGAAGGGCAGGAGCAAGACTTTTGATTCAATCAGTGTTGACATCATGATCAGCACATCTATATTTTAGAAGAAAGCTAGTCTTAATGAACTTGACTGTTCTTCAAACAAAGGGTGTGATTTTATTTTCTGATTTTTTGAAAGTTAGCTGCATTATTAGTAAGATGGAGGATATAAAGATTGGAAGAAATGATCCAAATCATGTCAATTCTTGAACAAGATCTATGTCTTTCAGAAAAGAAAGTATATTCTTTTGAGTCACCATTTTTGTATCTTCATACATCTACAAGCTCTAAATTATCCATCATATCAAAAAAAGACTTTTGGCAGTTTACCTTGTGTTATCTTAATATCTTTCTCAGAGGTTCTATCTTTCGGTGGGCAGACCACTCCATTCCAGTCTCCCATTAGGCACCAATTTTCATATGTTAAGTCCAGTAATTTATAAGTCCTTTATAAAATGTTGCTTTATCTTCATTTGGGGCATAAATGAAATAGAACTTTTGCCACCATGTACAAGATAGACATTTAAACATAACTGAAATAAGTGGTGGATTTATGATATTTGGATGAGTATGTAGAGCGGAACTAAACCCAGAGTTTAGTAATAGTAAAACAGTACTGTTTTTAATTTCATCAGAACTATTTTTTAAAAAAAATATTTTCATGTAGCTTAACCTTAACTTGAGATAAGTAGAAATGTAACCCCCTCCCCCTGTATCCAGTCCTTTGTTTGATGGAATTGAGGGGTGGGGAGTAGATGGTATGTGACCACACCTGAATGTTTTCTCCTCTCAATGGTAGAAAAGGGAATTCTAGTACAAAGAGTATATTAGCTGTGTCATCCACATTCTGGAACTGTTTTAATTTTTTTATGATCATTAACAGTTCAATGTGTGTGAGGGTGTGTGTGCACACAAACACACAAACAAGCATATGATATTTCAACCACTATGACAGTAAGCATTGTGGGTGTTTTGAAATCCATGTGAAATACGGCCTCTGGCTTGCTCTTGGTACTCTCTTGCTCTGCAATGAATTCTAGCTGAACTTTTCATGCTATTAACCCAGCCCGTAGTCCCTCTCCAGACATATCTCTGCCTTTAACAATTCTCTTATTCAGGGCAGTTTGGAATTTGGTGTGTCTCTTGTTAGACATTGGTATTTACTTTGTCACTTAAGGGGTGGGGAACCTCATTCTAAGTTTTCTATACAATGCACAAGTAAATGATTCTCTTGCTATTGGCATCAGTTCTCTGTTGTTACAAAACCAGTAGTTTAGCTTTTTTATATCTAATACAGTTAGTTCTATATATTACCATTTAAGGAAGCACCTGAAATGTATTTCTGGTCCTAGCCCTCCTGTCATTAAGTTCGAAGTAAGGATTCTATAAACTTTATTGTTTTTAAATTCTGAACAGAGTGTGTTTCTCAATAATATAGGACACTCCGCTGAACTAGGAATTAAGCTAGTTAAGTTGTCTGGTAGTTTTATATTGGGAGTATCTTATTAGCACCATCACCAGTAAAATTAATAACAACTAGTAAACTACAGCGTTCAAGATACATGATCTTAGTTTGCATTCCCTTCCTTTGAAAATGGGTGTAGGAATCCAGTTAGGATTCTGAACATGTACACCAACTTCTATTTTTATTCCCAGTCTTTTAAGAGAGATACAACACAGTGATTTATTCAACCAGTTTCTTGGTTACTTTAAAATGGGTAGTAACCTCTTGGATTCTCTCTTTTCCTACACTGCCATCCCACAGGGTATGCAAAGTAAAATTAATTAGATTGATGCAGCACTAGCTCTGCAATCAACTTTAATTACTTTAGCTAAAATACCCAAAGTTTAAATAGCTGCTACTATCTATTGAGCTGAGAGCCACTTTGGTGTAGTGGTTAAAGCAGAGCTTTCCAAACTGTGTGTCGGGACACGGTGTGTTGGCTGCAGTGTCTGGGTGTGTCACGGCTGCTGCTGCCTCCAAACCTGCCCTGCCAGGATTCCACGCAGATCCTAGTGCCTGCTTTGTGCCCTGCTGTAAGAGTGTGTCACGAAGTGATACCCTGCTGTAAGAGTGTGTTGCGAAATGATGCATGTCTAAAAAGCATGTCACCAACATGAAAAGTTTGGAAAACTCTGGGTTAAAGGCTTGAAACCGGGAGACCATGAGTTCTAGTCCCATCTTAGGCACAAAGGCAGCTGGGTGACCTTGGGCCAGTCACTTTCTCTCAGCCCTAGGAAGGAGGCAATGTCAAACCACTTCTGAAAAACCTTGCCAAGAAAACTGCAGGGACTTGTCCAGGCAGTCTCTGAGAACTGGACATGATTGAACGGACCAAAAAAAAAACAAAAAAAACTATTGAGCTAAGGAGTAGTAAGATTCTTTAGTGTTAAATGCAGAACAAGCTTAATAGGGTCCAAGTTTATTTTAAAAAGTTGTGTAATTGGAACCTGAGTTAGTCACAAGTCTGCCAGGTTTCAATCTCTGACCACACAGTATTAAGGTTAGCACATCTTAAAAAATTGGCATAGAAGATCAAGGCGGTAGCATAGGACTTAGCACGGTATAATGGTTAAGGATTGGGAAGATCCAGACTTTCTAGTCCACTCTCAGCCATGGAAACTCAGTAGATCAGAGCTTTCCAAACGTTTCCTGTTGGTGACACACACCAACGGCGGTGGCGCGGCAGCACACAGTGGCGGTATGTCGGTGTGTCGTGCAAAACCCGGAAGCGCTGATGGCGCGCCACGGCAGCGGCACACAATCAGCGCTTCCGGGTTTTCACACGACACACCTGCACACCGCAGGCGACACAGTACTGTGTCGCGACACAAAGTTTGGAAAGCTATGCAGTAGATGATTTTGAGCCAGTCACTCTCTCTCAGTCCAATCTACAGGATTGTAGTATAAATGGAGACCCCCTTGTAGGCTGCCTTGTCCTCCTAGTGGAATGGTGGGATATAAATCTAAAGACTTGGGTAAACTTAGAAGAAATTAGAGGCTTCCTCAATAGATTGACGATTGCTCTTATTGATTAAGCAGATTACGTGGATATTTATATTCAGAATAGATATAATAAGCAGTGACATCTTTCTTCCACCATTCCAGTTCAGAAAAGTATTTAACAAGGCTGTTTCCTAACATCCTTTTCATTTACTTTTAAGAATATGGTGCATATCCTTACTAAAAGAGAGACCATCTACTTGATTTTTGGTGGATTGGTTAATAGTTCTGTTATGCACAGAAGATGCTATAATTCTTTCACTAAAACCTATATGGAACATTACAAGTTTAGCTGCTTATTGTAAAGGGAAGTCTCTATTGACAAATTACAAGATGAAGATAATGGTGTTTTCAAAGAACATTACTAAGCATGCACATAACTGATAATTAACTGGGCACAACAAGTAAAGACCTTTAACTATCTGGGAATCCCATTTAATGCAATTGATTCCTAAAAACATAAATAATGTGTTCAAGACAGTACTTCAAGATGTTTGACAGTCACACTACATCTTTTAAAACTGGTGGGAGTGATTTTTATCCCAACTATTATGTGTTTTTGAGGCTAAGTTATTTACAAGGTTCAAATTTGTCAATATATAGATATTGATTTCGCCTATTGGAAATAATTATTGGAAATAATGCAGAATAATTTTCTAAAGAATATTTTTAATGCCTCAACATGTTTTGGACATCAATTATTAATTTCTATGGGGATGAAGCTAAAAAGATCCTAAAACAAAGAACAACACAGAGCTTCCGAAAGATCTGAGTTACAGTATATGGCAATATTTTCATCACTATAGCGCACAAAGAAAGCTTATATTCCTGCAATCACTTTATATATGCTGACCTCAAAGTACCATAGAAGAGGATTCATCTCACCCCTCTGCTTTATTAGAGAGCACATTCTGCCATATCCCACCTCTGTCCATGTGGTTTAGGGGTAAATCAAACCCAATAGATATGTACTCCTCATATGCCCTTGGTACAGAGACTGATGAAATACATATATATTACACAGTTTTTTGAATTGCAGTAATGAAGAAGGAAATAATCATTTCCTAATAGATCAGAGAAGGGGCATGGTGGCTCAGTGAGTAAGACACCAGGCTTGTCGATCGGATGATCGCAAGTTTGGAGGTTCGAATCCCTAGTTCCGTGTGACGGAGTGAGCTCCCGCACTAGCTCCAGCTCTTGCCAACCTAGCAATTTGAAAGCATGCAAATGCAAGTAGATTAATAGGTACCACTTCCGTGGGATGGTAACAGTGTTCCGCGTGCATCATGCGGCCACATGACCGTGGAAGCGTCTTCGGACAACGCTGGCTCTTCAGCTAACAAATGGAGATGAGCACCGGCCCCTAGAGTCGGACATGACTGCACAAAATGTGCGGGGGAAACCTTTACCTTTACTTATTAGATCAGAAAGAATTAGTTACAGATACTGAACCAAGATTTTGCTTAACAGCAATAAAGGAAAGAGTGTCTTTTGTACAGGGATGTTAGAAGGAAGCAAAGGAGTGAGGTTTCAGTTGGGCGTTTTTATAAATGTTTGTATATTCATTTCTTTTTTGATTTTGCATAAATAGTTATATTGCTACTCGTTTGACCTTTATCCTGTTTCAAGTTTGCTCTGCCTTGTATTCACTCCAAATCTATTTGTTGTTGTTGTTGTTTAGATTTGGTTTAATTTTATTTGTTACAGTTAAAGATAATTAAACCAAATCTAAACAATAACATGAAGTCACGAAGAGTCGGAAGCGACTGAACGAATAAACAACAAAAAACAATAACAACAACAACAAATGGATTTGAAGTGAATACAAGGCAGAGCAAACTTGAAAGAGGATAAAGGTCAAACAAGAGTAGCAATATAACTCTTGCTCTTTGAAATAAATGCAAGTTTGCCAACTGAGATAACAAGGTATAGCTTCTGGGCAATTATATGCCTTTCACATGTGAATCTCTGAAAATGGTTACAAGGATTGATATCTTTAATATAAAAATTCATGCATCATATTTCACTCTGAATTTTCAATCTTCAATAAAATTAGCTAATGTTATTGCATTAAAAAAGAGGGTAGAATGGGTTAATTAAACTAAGATCTTACTTCATTCATCAAATACTATAAAACACTGTATTTCAGAATCTTGTTTGTGTGTCCAAACTTGCTGAAAAATAGAATGGGAACTGAGTTGAATATAAATCTGAAATTAGACTAAGTTCCAGAGAGATTTTATTCCTGTTCCATATATATATATATCAAATGTGTGTCTGTGCAAAAGTAAAATTATACATGAGTGCAACATGGTGATGCTGTGTTTTGGAGTGGCCATAATAAATATAATAAATAAATAAATAAACCAGTCAGTCAGTCATACTGGTTGGACATACATTGGGTATTGTACTTAAGGTCTTAAACTTGCACAACTATATGTGCACAATGCTCATTCATGTAACTAATCATGATGCCCCAAGGTTCTGGATTACATGGACAGCAGGAGCCTCATGTGTTTTTATATAGGATTCCTTTCACACAAACACAAAGCATGAATGACCAGAAGTTTTTCCAGCATTCAAAATCTGGCCAGAAGACAGGGCTGTGTTTCTCTTTCCTTAAATTGTATATATACACAGAGAGAAATCTTTTGCATGTGGCTAAAATCATCTTAAATTAGGTAATAGCTGAAGAAGCACAGGTGACACACTGTTATATTTTTGTTTATATAGGTGATGATTTTCACTTACTTCATTATACGTACATGGCCAAAAGTCTCAACTGATTTGAGCAGTTTACAAATATTGTAAATAGGTAAGTACATTTTTGCATGATAGGGTATACTCTGGAACCACAGAAATGGACTGATAAATTTATTCTGGACAATCTATACATTTTTTATAAATTAGGAATTATTGTTCTGAAGTGTGTGTTTGTGTGTGGGTTAATCCAATTATTGAATTTGGCCAAAATGTAATTGGTTTATTTAACAGAATGGGATAAAAAGTTGTGGTGTTGCCCAGTCATTGTTCAAGATTTCAACCATTCTGTTTAATTTTCTCACCTCATTACTCTTGCTTTACAATAGGCAGCATTCCATTACTATTGAGCACAAACATTCCTCAGTGTGATTCTCACACAAACACACACACCATGGGAGTTCCCTGGTCTCTTGTGAAAGGTTCTTAATGAACTCACAGTCCACAGAATGATTCTCAGAATAAGTAGTGAATGTGAGTCTTTTTGATGCATTTACCTGGCTATTTTCTTGCTTTATAGATGGGTGTCCAAATATTACAAGAATGTTTCAGAAGGTAGTAGGGGAATTTAAATTCAAAGTCAGTTGATAAAGGTTCCAGTTTTCTCAGTAGTCAAGGGATCATTTTAGATTATTTGGATGGGTATATTTTAAACAACTACAAATGGGCATAATAGATTTGGATTTAAAGCAAGCCCACTTTGAAATCTTTTGTTTGCACAAGGAATCAGCAGGTAGACACACACACACAGGATACAAATAAAATAATGTAGGGTAGAGATTGTTTTGCTATGCTATTGCATCAACTTCCTATAACACCAAACAAAACATAGGGCTAAATCTGAGCAGTTAAAGCCTCAGGACTAAGGAGGAGAAGGCTGAATTCCTAAATGGTCAATAAAGATCTGAGAAGTTTAGTTATTTATTATACTCAGATTTTTCAAACCCGCAGTTCCTGCTTCCAAACATTTTTTTGCTTTATCTACTATTTACCTCAAATCATCTTTGTTTTGGGTCTTTCAATCCCATTTTCTCCCCTGCTTTGGTTCTACCAGGTTTTGGCCAAGTTCAGTAACAGCTACCAAGTGTTGAGAAGGTGGGGATTCTGTTACCAGCACAGGTAGAAAAGGATTCAAAACCCTACAACTTACAGTTAGATAGAATGACATATGATTATGATTATGATTTTATCCCACCTTTTTTATATATAACTCAAGGCAGCAAACATACCTAATACTCCTGCCTCCTATTTTCCCCACAACAACCATCCTGTGAGGTGGGTGGCTGCCTCATTGGAAAATTACTCTAGGTAATCTCCAGTTTAATTTGCACCCAGCATCCTTCCACTCAACACCTATATTCAGAGCAGAGCAGAGCAAGCACACACACACCTCAATATACCTAGCAAATAATATAGCTTGATGTTTCTTTATTAAACATCAGCAAACATGGTTAAGTGTAAAAACTGGAATAATAGGTAAAAACAGGGAGAGAGATGAGCAGACAAAATTGTGATATAATATAAGAAGGAAGGAAGGAAGGAAAGCCAAACTATATGGTATTTCCTAGCAACTACACAAAATGAAGCCCTTATTATTCACAATCCATCTTGAGGTTACAGAAAGCCTACAGTTGCTAGAATTTTTTGGAAAATATTAATGTGGAAATGAGCTAAGTCACCTACTGTCATGCTTACTGGCAAGATCTTGACAGAATTCCCTGGATACTCAAGTCAACACAGGCTCTAGGCTCATACTTGGCTTAAGGCTCTCAGATAACACAGCAGCACAGCTAGGTAAGAAACTTTATTACTAGGAGGAAGCCATTGAAACAGTTGATTACCCTCTATCAACACAAACGTGCAATTCCTTTTTATATCCACTGTAGGTTAATACCTGTAGTTCTTTGTCCTGCCACTCCCATTGTATAATAGACCTTTTGTCCTGTGCTTCTTGGCTTTGAAGTTGGATGACTGTTCCTTGTTGCCACAATTGACATATCTGTTTTAAGAAACATTATTGACCAGAGTTTAAAACATTAATCTCTCCAGTTGTTGAGAGTAAATTAATTTAAAATAGATAATACATAGAAATGTTTTGAATGTTTTCTTTGCTATGCTATATATTTACTATTATGTAGAGCAGGGCTTTCCAAAGTTTTCCCACGGCGACACACCAACCGCCGTTGGTGTGTTGCCGCTGGAAAACCCGGAAGTGCCGCCATTGCGGCAGCGCGCAAAAACCCGGAAGCGCTGCTGCCGCTTTCAGGTTTTTGCGCGCCGCCGTTGGTGTGTTGCCGCGGGAAAACCCGGAAGCGCTGATGATGATCAGTGCTTCCGGGTTGTGTGGCGACACACCAGACTCTGTGTGGCGACACACTTTTGTGTCATGACGCACAGTTTGGAAAGCTCTGATGGGTTTGAGATTAAAATTGGAAGTAGCCTCTGGATTGCAACACTGTTCAGACATCAGTTTCTATTGTTTTTGTTTCCTTCTCCAAAGGAAAGTAAACAGTATAAATAACTATGAAGGTTCTCAGTCATCCAGGTGGAATTGTCTGTAGCTTGAATCATGTCAACTGGATTTCTATTTTCTAAGTGGAAACGTTTCGCTCCTTATCCAAGGAGCTTCTTCAGTCTGAGCAAAGTTGGTAAGGGAATCCTAAATATGTTTCTAGGTAGCTGTGTGACCTTACACCTGGGGCTAGGTCATGGTTATATTGAGATGTTATTTTAAGTCCTTTTATCATCTAAAGGAGGATCGTTAAGATCACCATGCTGCTGTTGAGCTTGTGAAATGGTCTTAATCTTCCTAGGCACAGAAGACAAAGCAGGGAGGAAGATGGGGGGAAAGATTGTGCCTGAGGCCCCCACCTCTATTCAAGGAAGGATTTTCCAAGTTGGCATAAATGGATTCCGTGACCCCTCTCTCAAACCACCTATCTTCTCTGTCTAAAATGTGAACATTAATGTCCTCAAATGAGTGTCCTTTTTCCTTTAGATCAAGGGTCGGAAATGGTGGCTCGCGAGCCAGATGCGGCTCTTTGGCCCCTTGAGTGTGGCTCTTCCACAGCTGAACTCACCCCCGCCCCTTCCACGTGATTGGCCCCCGCCCGCAAACCCCGCCCCCTGGCTCTTGCACTGAGAGAGGCCCGGCACGGCAGGGAGGCGCTGCTGGCCCGGGACACGGCGCTGTCGGAGGCGGCGCAGGAGCGGCTGCAGGGGCTGCCGCGGCTGGAGATGGCGCTGCTCTGTGGCATCCAGGTGCTGGGCGAGGGCGCGGGCCCGGGACGCGAGCGGAAGGGCGGCACAGGGCGAAGAGCCGCCTGCTCTCCCCTTGGCCGCCTCCGGTCCGAGCCTGGCTCGGCTCCCCCGGCCGCCGCAGGGTTCGGGTTAGCGGGGGGAGGACACCGAACGGCGGGGTGGGGGGGATTGATGGGGCGGGAGGGTGCACCCGGAGGGCCTCCCACGGCCACTTCTCCAAGGCGGGTTGCAGAGCGCACGCTGCACCCACGGGAACGCCTGGTCCCTCTGCTCCCTCCAGCTCCGCCACCAGCCCCAGCAGTGCCGCCCGCCCCGTCCTGCCACCCGGCAAACCTCCGCCGGCTCCGTCCCCCCGCTGCCACCGCCACCACCCCGGCCAGGCCCCCTGCGCTGCCCTGCCGCTCGTGTCCCGGGCCCGTGCCCTCGCCCAGCACCTGGATGCCGCGGAGCAGCGCCATCTCCAGCCGCAGCAGCCCCTGCAGTCGCTCCTGCGCCGCCTCCGACAGCGCCGCGTCCCGGACCAGCAGCGCCTCCCTGCCGTGGCTTATTGGGGTGGGTGGGAGGGCGCGGGGGAGCCGCACAGGCGCCGAGGGGGGCGGGCCCGGTGGCGGAGGCCCGGGCCGCCCGCCCGCCCCGCCTGCTTGCCTGCCTGCTTGCCTCCCTCCGCAAGGCCCCCCGCTGCCTTCCCGGGATCGGGACGCGCTGGAGAGGTCCGCGGGGAAGCGTCGGGGCTTTCTCGCCCTCTCGAGGCTCGGCTGCAAGGAAACGGGAGGAGACCTTGCGGAGGGAGGGAAGCAGGCAGGCAAGCAGGCGGGTGGGGCGGGCGGCCCGGGCCTCCGCTGCCCCCCTTGGCGCCTGTGCGACTCCCCCGTGCCCGCTCCGCCCGGCCAGACATGCCCCGCTCTGGAGGCCGGGCTCGCCGAGGAGGACCATGACTGCGTGGCTTATTGGGGCGGGTGGGAGGGCGCGGGGGAGCCGCACAGGCGCCGAGGGGGGCGGGCCCGGCGGCGGAGGTGGAGGCCCGGGCCGCCCGCCCTGAGGGGACCCACCAGGCGGTGGCTCCCCTGAAGCGCGCTGCTTGTCGTCGCCGCCCGCCTCTTTTCCCGCCCCCATCATGTCCTTGGCCCGACGCGGGCAGGCGGAAGTGGCAGCCCCGCCCACGCCGAGTGGCGGTAGCACGGCCCCGCCACCACCCTTTCTCTCCAGCTCGGATCCCAGGGAGGCAAGCAGGCAGGCAAGTGGGCGGGGCGGGCGGCCCGGGCCTCTGCCGCCAGGTCCGCCCCCTCCCACCCGCCCCAATAAGCCATGTGATTGGCTCCCGCCCGCAAACCCCGCCCCCTTCCATGTGATTGGCCCCTGCCCGCAAACCCCGCCCCCTTCCATGCGATTGGCCCCCGCCCGCAAACCCCGCCCCCTGGCTCTCGAGCATTTAAAAATGTGCACGAGCATGTCAAAATGGCTCCCGGCATAAAAAGTTTGCCGACCCCTGCTTTAGATGAAGATAAACTGCTGACTCTGGTCCTGTGGTGTTACTTCTCCTGAACTCTGAGCTCTGAACTCTACATTGGAGAAACCAAACAACTTTTGTACAGGAGGATGGCCCAACACAGGAGAAGTAACACCACAGGACCAGAGTCAGCAGTTTATCTTCATCTAAAGGAAAAAGGACACTCATTTGAGGACATTAATGTTCACATTTTAGACAGAGAAGATAGGTGGTTTGAGAGAGGGGTCAAGGAATCCATTTATGCCAACTTGGAAAATCCTTCCTTGAATAGAGGTGGGGGCCTCAGGCACAATTTTCCCCCCATCTTCCTCCCTGCTTTGTCTTCTGTGCCTAGGAAGATTAAGACCATTTCACAAGCTCAACAGCAGCATGGTGATCTTAACGATCCTCCTTTAGATGATAAAAGGACTTAAAATAACATCTCAATATAACCATGACCTAGCCCCAGGTGTAAGGTCACACAGCTACCTAGAAACATATTTAGGATTCCCTTACCAACTTTGCTCAGACTGAAGAAGCTCCTTGGATAAGGAGCGAAACGTTTCCACTGAGAAAATAGAAATCCAGTTGACATGATTCAAGCTACAGACGAGTATAAATAACATTGAAACTAGAGGTGACAGTCTTTTGACAGCTGCTGAAGAAAACCATGAGTTTAGCCACATGTGACACAATAGAAAGCTGCCTGGCCTAGGGAGCTTGTTTAATAGGAAGGTAATTGGGGTGTGGGCAGTCAAAGGTAATTAGCAACAGAGTCTAAGGAGTATTTATATATGCTTGCACCTTCTACATGAAGGTTCCAGTGGGTCTCTTCAGGATGCATATTTGATCTGAAGTGCACAGTAATTAATTAAAATGACGTATCAGTGGGATAGCCTACAGAAGAACATTATTTGTACAAAATGATTCACCACATTGGAACAGCAATACTTTCAAGTCTTTACACTTTATCACTATCACATGCTCACAGAATTTCCTGCTATGACTACTTGTTTTGCATAGAAGTGGGGGAGGGAGGGAAAGAGTACTCGAATTGAACAAGATCTAGAAAGGAATTTGTAATAATTAGGAAGAAACATGCAGCTCCAGAACATTGCTAGTGAAATATCTAACTCTGTTTGAGACAGAAGCTGATATTCCTGGTGAAATCTAGTGTTTCACAGTGTAGTGGTTAGTGGCATATATTTCATAATGTAATGGTTGGTGGTGTATATTTTGTAACTGGAAATTGATGGACATCTGTATTGGAAAAACAGTCAATGTACAGAGATTAGAAGGCTGCATTCTGGATTCCCTATCTGGAATAAAAAGTTGTTGAACAAGTCAGAACTGTATTGGGTAGATGGAGTCTCAAGCAATTAAGTAATACAACTTTTGGGAGATACACTCCACATACTTATTTAGGAATATATCAGGCAATTCCAGCAAGGCAAATGTTCATGTTCTCTGTTAAACCGATACATCAGAGCTTTCCAAACTGTGTGTCGCGACACAAAAGTGTGTCGCCACACACAGCGTGGTGTGTCGCCACACCACCCGGAAGCGGCGGTGTGCGCATGCACGGCGGCAACGGCAGCCGCTGCCGCCGTGCACACACACGCCGCTGCACGCCCCCCGCGCCGCCGCATGCCCCCCTGTGGCGCCCCCGCGCCGCTGCCGTGCCGCCGCCGCACCGCCGCTGGCATGTCGCCAGCGGCGGCACTTTGGAAAGCCCTGCGATACATACAAGTGATTGTAAACTAGTACCTTCCTCTTCTACTAAGGAAATCCAAGAGGGATATTTGACTAAATTCCTCTGTAAATGCAACTCCTCATCCTACTGACTTGCTAAGAAGGAGCTTGCACTAAAGGCTTTTTTGTTGTTGTTGAATCTTCTCAGAAAAAGAGCAATGTGGCTTTAGGAAGAAGAAAGAGCCCAGCCTGGAATGGAGTCAAATCTTCCAAATATCATGAAGGACAGAAACTATTGCACAAGCTACTAGGTGCAGTTAGTTAAAGTGAATGTGTTATTTTATTTTGGATGTACTAGAAGCCTTGTCTGAGTCTCTTCACAACAATTTTTGCTGAGGATGAGTCTCCACTTTGGATTAATCTAGCTCATTGTCTCTTTGTTTAAACCTACTCTTTGAATCCACTTTTTTTTCTAAACCCATCCATGTTTTTCTGTACTGCTGTTTGTTTTCAAATAAACACTACTTTAAGCAAGCATTTTTGATGCCAGTTTGTGTCTTGGGAGTTGTAATCTATTAACATACCTCAGATGGACTAGGACTCTGAAAATTGACTGTCAACTGCTGGATTTAAACGTGATCTTGTGTTTTATTTTACTGCTGGAAAGAGGAAACTGCCTTCCTTCTTTTAGCCTGTGATCTCTGGCTGAGGGAAGGAGATGTAGGTAATGGCAGCAATACCAGTAAAAGCAATCAGTGCTATATTCACCCTTGGCTGTCCTGGTTAGGCAAGCCCTTATATCATAGATGTCCAGTAGAACATGGCATCATCATGCAAGTGACATGAATTATGTATCATTGTGTCTAGACTAGCACTTGGTAGAGCAGCATGAAGACCTTGGAAAAGATATTCAAATGCCATGATTTGAATACAAAGTTCAGAATCGTGCAAGCCATTGTATTCCCTGTGGCACTCTATGGAAGTGAAAGTTGGACTTTGAAAACAGGATAGGAAGGTATTGATACTTTTGAATTCTGGTGTTGGAGAAGGCCCTGAAAATACTACGGACAGCCAAGAAAACAAACCAATGGATCATCGAACCCAGAGTTCTCACTCAAGCCACTAATGACCAGGCTCAAATTATCCTACTTCAGATGCATTATGTGAAAATGTAGCTCTCGGGATAAGGCTTTAATGCTGAGAAAGGAGGAAGGGAAGAGAAGAAGACAACCAGCAGCAAGGTGGATGGACTCACTTACTGTGATGGAATGTATCTATGAAGGGGGAGGTAATGTGATGGACTACAGTAATACAGCTGGTTCTCAAGAAGGAGGGAGCACATTCCAAGGAGGAGGACAGGACAAGAGACAACATAGCCCGGAGATGAAGATAAAACGTGGGAAGACAAAGAGATTCAGAGTATCCCTGCCCTGGAGCCTCCCAGGTTATTTCCCTTAGGTTAGAGTTATGCAGGTTTAATCTGGCAAGATTCTGTCTATATGGTGTGATCAAATAAAGAACTGAAGTTTGGCTGCACTGATTCCTTGTCGTTCTTGGGCTAGGCCTGACAGTTATGGTGGCAACGAGTGCACCTTTGGAAGACCTGAAAGACCAGGTTAGGGACAGATCATCATGGAGAAAGATTTTGGTCACTAAGACTCAACAATGACTTTATGGCACATAATCAATCGTTGTGTCATGATGCAAAGTTGTCCCCCACAACTCCTATGGATGCCCCTGCTATATACGTACATATATACTGTATATGAGGGATTGCTGACCCAGCAGATAATCCTCAGCCATATGCTTGACCCCATCTTTTGAATAAGCAGCAAGTTTCACTAATTTTTCTTTCTCAGTTCTCCAGTACCATCTCACATGCTATTCTGGGGAATCTTTCAGTCATGCAGAATAACTTTTCAGGGACATAATGGGCTCCAAGCAGAGAGGGATAATAAAAAATTGTTCCCCTGTTCCAGCTATGAGACCATACAGTGTGGTATCCTACTATGCACAACTAAATATCCTGTCCAAAGTGAAGATCCAATCCAAAGAAAGAAGTATGCATATTTGCATTTCTTATGCATATCTCCAAAACAAGCGAGATGAGACTGAATATGTGAGGAGTAACAGCATCTGCAACATCAGAATGTGATAGATATTACTTAGGGGTTAATATTAACTGTAAACTCTATACACACACACACACACACACACACACACACACACACACAGAGAGAGAGAGAGAGAGAGAGAGAGAGAGAGAGAGAGAGAAATAAAATAATAAAATTAAAAATTAATTAAAAATTAAAATAAAATAATAAAATAATAAAATAAAATAAAATAAAACAGGACTTGCTTTTGTAGGTAAAATTAATTAAAAATTAAAAATAAAATAATAAAATAAAATAAAATAGCACTTTTGTAGGTAAGATATGGTGTTGAAAAAAGGCAATCAAAATGAAATCCAATATAGAAAGCTATAACATATGGGACCCTTTTGCTCTGAAAAAAGTTAATAGCAGAGAACATGATAGAGGAATGTAGTATTAAAAGATAAATTCAGTTTTATACAAATAGAAATTATATGTTGTGATTGATATTATAACTAGTTTCTATAAACTTGTTGAAAAATGGCATTGAATGGAAATTCTTCTGATATGTCACAAAAGTGACCTATCTGATTTGTCTAGACAGATTGCTAATTGGTTCCCATACTGTATGTTGAAATTGTCCAGAGGTCAAAAGTCACCTTTTGTAGTTGTTATCTGACATCAGCCCTGCTGGTGGCATCTGTAAGGATTTGGCTGAGCAGGATGCTGGGCTGTTGGCACTCTATACCCACCACACATGCCAGTTCAATTGTCTTATGCCATGGCTCTGGCAGTCAGGATATCTAAACTGAGCAAGAAACAGCAACTTTCTCTGGTCTTCTACAGTGCAGCAAACTCATTTTAGGAACTCCCAGTTCCATATTGCAAAAGCCACTAGCTCCAAATACGTTTTCAAACAAAACAAAAATATTTCAATTCTATCGTTGAAAATGAAGAAATGCAGTTGTTTAGGGAAAAATAGCAACTAGGTGTGTTCAAATCTGTTTTGGAGACAAACTTGATATGGGGATAATGGACAAACTTTTTTTCTGGCTTAATCTAATAGAACAGTTTATCAAATCCTTGCTAATGCACTGCTAAATATACGAAATAGATCTAATATCTTTCTCTCTTTTTAGTGTAAAGTAGCTCCAGAGTTTAAAAGACCAAAACATATGAAACCTTAATTCTTTTATAGTTATAGCTGTAGGCAAGTTGCTTCCTTCACTTGCTTCCATGTAACTTTCCTTAAATGTTGTTATGTCTAAACTTCATGTTCTTTGCTTTCATGTTAGCTACAGTACTTAATTGAAAAAATGGATACCTAACTGTCAATAAAGAAAATAAATTATATTGAGCTCCTGAATATATAATTTACTGGTGTATTCAGAGTAACTCCTTATTCAGTAAATCATCTTCAGCGGGTTACTGAATTATTTTTTCTTTTTCTTTTTTCCTTTTGTCTTTCTGGCAACAGTCAAAAATAGCAATATAAGATCAAATAAAAGATGTCACACAATCCAGCATTGTTATCTGTGGCTGTTTAAAAATTAATATTGTGTGTGTATGGGAGAGATGGCTGAACCAGATTGTGACCATGGCATGGGAGGATATAGAGATAGGAAAACAAGTATTCAGTTGGGATCTTGAACAGAAACAAATTGGTCTTCTCTATCTTGCTTACTTACACTCATTAAATACCCACTACTTGCATTTTTTTAAGTTAAGCAAATGTGAATTTTGTGGCAAATTTAACATCTGTTTATTTCATTCCTAATAATTGTGCTTTACTGTAATGGATTTTAATCACTAATTTAGAGATGTGGGATGTTTGTGAGTCAGGAACTAAATTCAGTATTTGATCTTTTGAAGAGCCATAAAAGGTTTCGGTTGACACTGGGGTACCACTAAAAGGACCATAGCTGACATATTTTGTCTTAATTTTGCTTTTGGGGGGAAGGTTCTAAAGTCCTATTCCCAGCTTTAAAACAACTACCCCTCCCCCCAAATGGGCTGAAACTGCATTACTAAATTCACCAAAATTCAGCTGCAGAAGCCACATGTGAATGTCAGCACCAATCATCATCATCATCATCATCATCATCATCTAACCTATTAATGCTGTTGAAACAAGCATACTAGAAACATTAAAAACAAATTCTTGACACAAGGACCATGTTGCAAGATCATTTCTGCAAAATCTCTTTCATCTCTCACACTGTACACGAAAGCTTGATGATTCACCAAGTTTCCTGTCTCAGTAGAAATTATTCATCCTTATAATTTCTGTTACCCCAGATACACTTTTGAATGAAAAGCACTGCACCCTTTTATTTGCTATATTGGACTTCTTTAGTTGTTTTCTATTAGTAATCAGTTAATTTTCTACATTAATCAGCAATTAAGCAATCAATATTTTTCAATTACATGTATTTCTATTACATGTATTCTCTTTGATTGGTACATGTATTTAACACAGATTGGAAAGTATATAAGATAATGCATGTTACTATTCTTACAATTAGTAAAACATTTTTTTTGGCATGTGGATTGGTAATAAACACAAACACTACAAGTGCCATTTTGAAAGGAACTCCTTTCTCTAAAGCTAGTTTATTTCTATTTATTCATAGAAAAGGCCAGAATGCTCACCTACCTTTCATAGGATTTTGAAATTTCTTCTGGCTTCTCACGTGTTTCTTAATTATAAAATATTCTGAAAATGAGCTAAAATCTGATTCTGTTCAATCATTGCAGGTCATTTTTCTAAGTTTTTTGAAGAACTGAATTATATTGTATTTGCAGATTATTTGCAAAATGGACACTACCAATTCCAGCATGCAGTCCTTAACTTCTACCCCATGTACAGGATTAGTTAGGTACTTCAGTGGCATATCCAGCTGATCTTACTCTTGGTGATTGCATAGAAAAATGCCCACTCAGTTAATCCAAAGATTTGCTCTATGAAGCTATGAGTCACATGTAAGCATGGCTCCCTTTGTGGGGCCTCTGTTAATTAGCCCGTCAAAGTTAAGAAGATTGGTATAATTAGTTACAACTCTTCTGATTGATCTCTGTTCTTATCTTGTATGCATTTAAGCTTTGAATAAAAATGTAATTTATTCTATCTCTTACATATCTCGACCTTCTGCTTAAAATTCTTGTTTTCTCCTAAGGTTCTGTATACTGTATGCATACTACATATTATGACAACTAAGGAAACAAGCCACACAATCTATACTGGGATCTAATTCATGAAATGCAAGCAACAATAAATATTTCAACTGCCACAGGAACCTCTAGAGCAGGGGTCCCCAACCTTTTTGGCACCAGGGACCACTTCTGTGGGAAATTTTTTTCCAAGGACCGGGGAGTGGGGTTTGCAGGCAGCAGCCAATCGCACAGATGGGGTTTGCAGGCGGCAGCCAATTGAGTGGGCCAGTGGGCAGGGTTTGCAGGTGGCAGCCAATCGTGTGGACCAGGGGCGGGGTTTGCAGGCGGCAGATTCTCCCCGGGCTGCTTCTCGGCTCCTCAGCACCGCCCTTCCCTCCCCCCTCAGCAGGACTCGAGGTCTCTCTCTCTCTCTCTCTCTCTTTCTCTCTCTCTCTCTCACACACACACACACACACACACCATTTCCTGGCTCAGGACTCAAACCCGGCCAGATTCTCCCCAGGCTGTTTCTCGGCTCCTCAGCACCGCCCATCCCGCCCCCCTCAGCAGGACTTGAGGTCTCTCTCTTTCTCACACACACACACGGTTTGCGAGCTGGGGCCAATCAGGCCTCGTGCTCCTCGGCCCACCTCCGCCCTTCTTTGCCGCGCACTGATAGGTGGAGGTGTTTCCCCTTCCAGGCCCCCACCAATCAGCTGCTCTGGCTCACCCTGCGGCCCACTTCCTAACAGCCCGCGGCCCACCAGTGGTCCGCGGCCCACCGGTTGCTGACCCTTGCTCTAGAGACATTGGAGGAGGAGAGCCATGTTAGTCTATGATAGCCAAAAATCAGCAGTCTGGCTGCACATTTTTATACTAACAAAATTGATGAAAAGGCATAAGCTTTCATAAGCCACAGCTCACTTCTTCTGATGCAATGGAGTGGCTACACTGATGTAGGAAGAGTCTCTGTGTATTGCTAGATTTCACAAGAGCAGATTAAGCTTCTTTCAGATAATCATATGCGGTACACAGCATCCCCTCAGGTTTGTCTTGTGGTTGGGTGCTACTCCTGCCACCAGTGTTCCTATTCCAGGCTTCAACTGTAATGGAAGAAGAAATATGCCTAAGGGCACACAGTTGGGAATGGCTGATTTCTTCATTTATTTATAATGAACTTTAGCCCAGTTTTCATTAAAAAAAAAGACACCCCAATAAAATCACACACATTTTTAAAATCATACAACATTCAAAATGTTAAAACCATAAAATAGGACCATGACTAATTGAAACAACAGCAAGTTCAGTCGAAAGCCTAGGTGAACACCTAAGTCTTTAACTGGTCCTGAAAGCTAATTAATCTCTGCACTGACTGAAATTGGAGGGGGAAGGAATTCCATACAGGTAGTCCTTGTTTAATGACATTCAGTTACAACGGTGATGAAAAAGTAACTTTACGAACAATCCTCGCATTTATGACATTCACAGGTCTGTAAAGCAAAGGAAAACTGAATAAGATCATAAACACAGTCGCAGTTTCACTTAGCAACCGCTTCACTTAATCACAGTTGCCGGTCCCATTTGTGGTCACTAAACAAGGACTACTTGTAATTGGAGTACCTGTATTGAGAATGTTCTGGCAAGTATATCAAGAGGGGATCCTTTTTGCTAGATAGGTATGTGAAGAAATGTGAGTGAATTATTAGATCAGTGCTTTCCAAACTGCCGCCATTGGCGACACACCAACGGCGGCGTGGGGGGTGCGCGGAGGCGGAAGCGTGCATGGCGGCAGCGGCGGCCTCGTGTTTTCTGCTAAAACGCGGAAGAGCTGATGACACGCCGCTGCTGTTGCTGCCGCTGCCGCTGCCCCCGCCATATACACCGCCCCCGCTGCTGCGCACACCCTCGCCGCCACTTCTGGGTTGTGTTGCGACACACGAAACTCTGTGTCGCGACACACTAAAGTGTCGCGACACACAGTTTGGAAAGCTATGCATTAGATATTCAGCTCCCAAATCATATAAGGTTTTATATTTCAGTACCAGCAATTTGAATTTGGTTCACATACAACTGGCCAATGTAATAAGTTGCTCTCTTTGGCAAACTATCCATGACAGTTTGCACTAAGTACAGCTTCCAGGCCAATTTCAAGGTCAGTCCTATGTAGACTTCTTTACAGTAGTATTTGAGGTTATCAAAGAGTTCCCCATTGGGGGAGATGGGAGGTTATATAAATTTGATTAAATAATAATAAATAATAATAATATCAGTGCATGAATGGAGCCAGTTTGGTCTAGTGGTTAAGGCAACGGGCTAGAAACCAGGAGACTGAGAGTTCTAGTCCTGCCTTAGGCATGAAAGCTGGCTGGGCGACCTTGGGTCAGTCACTTTCTCTCAGCCCAACTCACCTCACGGGGTTGTTGTTGTGGGGAAAATAGGAGGAGGAAGGAGTATTAGGTATGTTCGCCGCCTTGAGTTATTTATAAAAATAATAAAGGGATAGAAAATAAATAAATAAAATGAATCTAGGAGACGGGCCTTCTCTGTGGCAGCACCCACACTGTGGAACATCTTGCCCCCAGAGTTGAGGCAGATCTCCTCCCTCCCGACCTTTAGGAAAGAGCTGAAGACCTGGTTCTGCCGCCTGGCATGGGAAGGAGGAAGGGATAGTTCCTCATGGGGGTGGCTAATTCCTTAATTTTATAATGTCCTTCGTTTTAATTCCACCGTCCATCTGGATTTATAATTATTTATTATTTTATATACTGTACATTGATGTTTTATATTCTGTTTTAATCTATTTTATTGTAAACCGCCTAGAGTTCCCCGTTGGGGGAGATGGGCGGTTATATAAATATAATTAAATAAATAAATGAACAATCTTAAATCTTAAATGAACAATGCAAAGAAATCGAGGAAAACAATAGAATGGGGAAGACTAGAGATCTCTTCAAGAAAATCGGAGATATCAAGGGAACGTTTTGTGCAAAGATGGGCATGATAAAGGACAAAAAAGGCAGGGACCTAACAGAAGCAGAAGAGATTAAGAAGAGGTGGCAAGAATACACAGAAGAACTATACAAGAAAGATCTTAATATCCCTGATAAATACGATGGTGTGGTCACTGACCTTGAGCCGGACATCCTAGAGAGTGAAGTCAAGTGGGCCTTAGGAAGCATTACTAACAACAAAGCTAGCGGAGAAGACAGTATCCCAGCTGAGCTATTTAAAATCCTAAAAGATGATGCTGTTAAAGTGCTGCACTCAATATGCCAACAAATTTGGAAAACTCAACAGTGGCCACAGGATTGGAAAAGGTCAGTTTACGTTCCAATTCCAAAGAAAGGCAATGCCAAAGAATGTTCAAACTACCGTACAATTGCACTCATTTCACATGCTAGCAAGGTTATGCTCAAAATCCTACAAGCTAGGCTTCAGCAGCATGTGAACCGAGAACTACCAGAAGTGCAAGCTGGGTTTCGAAGAGGCAGAGGAACTAGAGATCAGATTGCCAACATTCGCTGGATCATGGAAAAAGCAAGAGAGTTCCAGAAAAACATCTACTTCTGCTTCATTGACTACGCTAAAGCCTTTGATTGTGTGGATCACAACAAACTGTGGCAAATTCTTAGAGATGGGAGTACCAGACCACCTTACCTGTCTCCTGAGAAACCTGTATGTGGGTCAAGAAGCAACAGTTAGAACCGGACATGGAACAACCGACTGGTTCAAAATTGGGAAAGGAGTACGACAAGGCTGTATATTATCACCCTGCTTATTTAACTTATATGCAGAGTACATCATGAGAAATGCCGGGCTGGATGAATCACAAGCCGGAGTTAAGATTGCCGGGAAAAATATCAACAACCTCAGATATGCAGACGATACCACTCTAATGGCAGAAAGTGAAGAGGAACTAAAGAGCCTCTTGATGAGGGTGAAAGAGGAGAGTGCAAAAGCTGGCTTGAAACTCAACATTAAAAAAACCCAGATCATGGCATCTGGTCCCATCACTTCCTGGCAAATAGAAGGGGAAGAAATGGAAGCAGTGACAGATTTTATTTTCTTGGGCTCCAAGATCACCGCAGACGGTGACTGCAGCCATGAAATTAAAAGACGCTTGCTCCTTGGAAGGAAAGCTATGGCAAACCTAGACAGCATATTAAAAAGCAGAGACATCACCTTGCCGACAAAGGTCCGTATAGTTAAAGCTATGGTTTTTCCAGTAGCAATGTATGGCTGTGAGAGTTGGACCATAAGGAAGGCTGAGCGCCGAAGAATTGATGCTTTCGAGCTGTGGTGCTGGAGAAGACTCTTGAGAGTCCCTTGGACTGCAAGGAGGTCAAACCAGTCAATCCTAAAGGAAATCAACCCTGACTGCTCATTGGAAGGACAGATGCTGAAGCTGAAGCTCAAATACTTTGGCCACCTAATGAGAAGAGAGGACTCACTGGAAAAGACCCTGATGCTGGGAAAGACTGAGGGCAAAAGGAGAAGGGGACGGCAGAGGATGAGATGGTTAGATAGCATCACCGATGTAATGAACATGAATTTGAGTAAACTCCGAGAGACAGTGGAGGACAGGAAGGCCTGGCGTGCTATGGTCCATGAGGTCACGAAGAGTCGGACACGACTAAACGACTGAACAACAACAAATAAATAAATAAATAAATAAAATAAAATTAGTAGTCCTCATTTACTGACCACAATAGGGACAGGCAACTCTATTGCTAAGTGGCACGTTAATTAAGTATGATGTCATGTGACTGCACCAACTTAGGACATCATTTCTGGTTGCAGCGGTTAAGCGAATCACGTGGGTCATTAAGCACGACATCAAGTGACTGCGACTTGCAACTTCCTGCCGGCTTCGCCATTGCTTGTCAGAAGCCAGCTGTGGAGGTCACAAATGGAGATCATGTGACCACAGGACGGTGTGACCTTTGTAAACGCACTCCAGTTGCCAAGTATCTGAATCACGATCATGTGACCGCAGGGATGCTGCGATGGCCGCAATTTCGAGGACTGGTTGTAAGTCTCTATTTTCAACAGTGTTGTAAGTTCAAATGGTTGCTGAATGAGTGGTTGGTAAGCGAGGACTACCCGTAATACTAGACAAAACAGGAGTTAACTCCTTATTAGCTGCAGTATAAATGTAAAACTGAGTACTGCAGAAAAAAAATTGTAAGTAAATACTGTTACAAAAGATAAACATGTATAAAATACCTGTTTATCAAATATAATCAATATAGAATCAATGTAAACAAATACAATCAATATAAACAAATATAATCCCCCATATCCTGAGTGCTAATTACCTGCAGTAGTTCATGAATAAAATATTATTCTCTGGTTAAAATTCTGTCCTCTTATCTGAGGGTGGTAAAAGAACATAGTGTAGAGGGAGATTAAATGTTGTTTCAAAATATCCCAGTGAAATCTTGAAAATGGGTTGGCAATATGTATTTCAAAGACTTCCTTGGTGGCCTCAAATCTTAAGGCAGTGCTTTCCAAACTGCCGCCGTTGGCAACACACCGGTGGCGGTGGCGGGGCGGGGGCGTGCACGGCAGTGGCGCAGCGGGGTGCGCGATGGTGTGGATGGTGGCGGCAGCGGCCTCCGCTAAAACATGGAAGCGCTGATGGCGCGCTGCTGCCGTCATCGCTGCCGTCGCCACCGTGCACGCTGCCGCCACTGCCGCCACTTCCAAATTGTGTTGCAACACACCAAACTGTGTTGCGACACACCAAACTGTGTTGCGACACACCAAACTGTGTTGCGACACAGTTTGGAAAGCTATGTCTTAAGGCCTCACCAAAATCATACTGCCAGTTAATACATCCAGTAGTATCAGTAATATTACTACAAATGTCTCAATGGCTGCATTTGTGCAGAATGGAGCCCAGCAGGATGGAGATGGTCACTTACTATCATTCCAAAGACATGGGCATGCAGGTTAGGAATGGAATCCTTACTGTACTGTGCAATGAACTCTCAACCAGTAGTTGGTCTAGAAGGATATAACAGCTGATACATAAAAAGCTGCCAAGAGAGCAAAGAGATTGATCTCCCCATGTAAAGAAAAACTATTAGAACAACAGGAAGGAAAACAAAAGGAATCCATTTATGCCAACTTGGAAAATCCTTCCTTGAATAGAGGTGGGGGCCTCAGGCACAAACTCTCCCCCATCTTCCTCCCCGTGTTGTCTTCTGTGCCTAGGAAGATTAAGACCATTTCAGAAGCTCAACAGCAGCATGGTGTTTTTTTAACGACCCTCCATTAGATGATAAAAGGACTTAAAAATTACATCTCAATATAACCATGACCTAGCCCCAGGTGTAAGGTCACACAGCTACCTAGGAACATATTTAGGATTCCCTTACCAACTTTGCTCAGACTGAAGAAGCTCCTTGGATAAGGAGCGAAAGGTTTCCACTAAGAAAATAGAAATCCAGTTGACATGATTCAAGCTACAGACAATTCCACCTGGATGACTGAGAACCTTCATAGACATATTAGAACAACAAGTCTCATAATCCAACAGTTAGGCTTGAATTCAGGCTGGAATGGGCTCAAATAATTCCAAGAGTGTCTTAAAAGTAGACACTACTTTCTTAAATACTTCCCCTAATAAGCAGACATTAGCATCTGGCTAGTAGTTGTTAAAGAATGTCAGGATTCATTGTGGATTTACTGAGCAGATATAGAGCTGCCTCGAAGTTTGGCATCTGTTGCAAACATAAGGATTCATTTCATTTCTCATATACTGGGCTCAATCAGTTAATCCTCCTGAGCTGGATCAGATCAGAAACAGCAGGCTTGAGACAATGTGTAGCTGCATGCACCATCCTGTTCACATCCTCAGATTGAAGCTGAATCTGGTCTCCCTGAAGTGGACCAAACAGGCCCTTTTATGTATTCATCAATGGAGGTATCTAGCTCTGCATGGAGACATGCAGTTTTATCATTGCAAGTATTTTACAAATATGTAACAGTATCTGTAGGGCTCCATCATCTCATTTATTGGGGAAGCAGAACCACATAAAGCTTTGCTGAGTGACTCTTAAATAATGCAGAGTGGTAGGAAAGAAAGACTGTTGCCTTTATTACCACAGGATAGGCACAGCAATACATTCCAAGTGGTGTTCAATCTTCATACTGAGATCTAAATAATGCTTCCAAATCTTATTTTAGAAGTGAGGAAGAAAATACAGTATCTATTTATCAATGTTAATCTGTAATACTATCCTCAAAATACAAAGGAAGAAACACAGAAGCCTTACCAAACAATTAACCATTGTTTCCAATCCCAGATAGTTTAACAGAAAGTGATGGCTCCTCTTGGTTAAGATAGAATGCTTAACCATGGGGGGGGGGAGGCTTTCAACAGCAGTTAAGGACCAAAAAGGGATAAAGGGAAGAGTACCGGTTAATGTGAATGTACCAGTGTGATCTCACTTACTATGTTAGCATGCTGAGTTAGTCCTCTAAGATTGAGTTAACGTTTTGAAATGTGTAAGTTTGGAGTAGAAAATCACAAACCATGCAAGTTTACAAATAAAAGATATGGATATTATGCTCTCTTATGACTGAACTTCCAAAATCTTTAGCATTAATTGATCATAATTACACTAGGCTTGAGGAATTTAATAGTACAGACTAGTTTTTACTTTACAGTGTACCCCATCAACCCCATTTTATGGATCCTAAAGAAAATCAATGGCTAGGTAAAAGTGTATCTTGAATTTCTGTTTTATAATGGATTATTTTAAGTTATGACTACATAGGGAATAAAACTGTAAATGAAAGGGGAAAGGTCCCAAACAGTTTTTGTATATAAACTAGATGAGTGAATCTGAAAGCCTGCTTGCTATGAATCAGGAAGAGGTTATGTAAGAAAAGGTTCTGCCTCCTACAGGGTTTTTCAGCATGGAGATTAAATATTTGAAAACATTATGAAACAAAAATGTAATGGTGAAATGCTGCTGAGTTGCGTTTAACTGCTAATGATAGCTTTATTGGTAATCCTATGGAAAGGTTTTGCTTTGCCTTTCCCCCCCCCCCCCCCAACTTCCTAATCTAAGATAAAACCCTGGTATGCCTGGTTGTCTCTCTTTCAACTGGCCTTGCTTAGGTCTGTTCCCCATTAGTTTCCAAGCAAAGACAAGGATGGCCAAGTTTTTTCATTGTTGTGAAACAACAGTCATTGAGAGTTGGGCGGCATACAAGTTTAATAAATTATTATCAGCTGAAACTCTGAATAAGGCAAAAGAAGCAAACAAAATACACTCTCGAGGGGGAAGATAAAGCTGGCAAATCACACAGTCTTACTCAAGTGGCCAGTTCCTTTGTAAACATAAGTAAAGGAGGCAGGCAAAGTACCAATTATTGAAGCATTGGAACATATGGGGTGAACTATCATTTACAAATCAGGATTTTTAATAACAAAACAACTGGAAAAGCTACTTATCAGGGTCAGCACTTGTTTTAATGGCAAAATAGGACCCATTATCTTTGAAATAACTAATATTGCCTTTCTGAATTGAGTAAAAACAAATTTGCAGATACTTTATGTAACAAGTACTTATTTTAATTTGAAGTTTCAGTGAGGACAAATTCATAGGTAGTTACTGAATGGTAAATCTATTCATATTCTTGATGGTACAAACCTACAGTATGACAAAAAGGAGATCTTTGTGAGAGCTAATTTATCAAACATTTGCAATTTTTCTAAACACCAGACTATAAGTAGATGAATTCCTGTCATAACTAATAGCTTGTAATTATGATATATCCCCCAATAAAATATCTGTACCTATATAGATAAGGCAGAGGGATCAAATCTCTTTCTACTAATATAAAACTGGAACCACATAAAATTTATAATGAAGTATCCCAAGTCTCAATACAGTAAATTACAAAAAAATGGATATGCAGCAAAACCATAGATGTAATAATTTAGAAGAAAGTCCTTAGAGTTTCTTTAATTAGAGCATTTCCTCATTAATAAGTATGCTTAAGGGTAAAAATGTATTTTATACATTCATACTATCTCATCTATGCTAAGGTATGTAGCTTATTTATTGTTCAAATTTCTCTCACTGCCCATCTCCCCCAACGGGGGACTCTGGGTGGTTAGTAAGCTTAAGTAAGGAATGCTAAGGTGGGTAGTCACCTGGAATTACAGGCAAGCATGGTCTGGAAGAACAAAATGAAGAGGGACATAGGCTGATAATATTTTGCCAAGACAACTCACTGTGCATAACAAACACTCTCTTCCAGCAACCTAAAAGACGACTTTATACATGGACTTCTCCAGATGGTCGACACTGGAATCAGTTTGACTACATCCTTTGTAGCCAAAGGTGGTGGACAACTATACAGTTGGTAAAAACAAGACCTGGAGCTGACTGTAGTTCAGATCATTAACTTCTTATTGCACAATTTAGAATCAGACTAAAGAGAATAGGGAAGACCCACAGATCAGTTAGATATGAGCTCACTAATATTCCTAATGAATATGCAGTGGAGGTGAAGAATAGATTTAAGGGACTAGATTTAGTAGATAGGGTCCTGGAAGAACTATCTTGGACAGAAGTTAGCAACATTGTTCAGGAGGCAGCAACAAAAAACATCCCAAAGAAAAAGAAAACCAAGAAGGCAAGATGGCTGTCTGCTGAGACACTGGAAGTAGCCCAAGAAAGAAGGAAAGCAAAAGGCAACAGTGATAGGAGGAGATATGCCCAATTAAATGCAAAATTCCAGAGGTTAGCCAGAAGAGATAAGGAATTATTTTTAAACAAGCAATGTGCGGAAGTGGAAGAAGATAATAGAATAGGAAGGACAAGAGACCTCTTCCAGAAAATTAGAAACATTGGAGGTAAATTCCAGGCAAAAATGGGTATGATCAAAAACAAAGATGGCAAGGACCTAACAGAAGCAAAAGAGATCAAGAAAAGGTGGCAAGAATATACGGAAGATCTGTATAGGAAGGATAATAATATCGGAGATAGCTTTGACGGTGTGGTCAGTGAGTTAGAGCCAGACATCCTGAAGAGTGAGGTTGAATGGGCCTTAAGAAGCATTGCTAATAACAAGGCAGCAGGAGACGACGGTATCCCAGCTGAACTGTTTAAAATCTTGCAAGATGATGCTGTCAAGGTGATGCATGCCATATGCCAGCAAATTTGGAAAACACAAGAATGGCCATCAGATTGGAAAAAATCAACTTATATCCCCATACCAAAAAAGGGAAACACTAAAGAATGTTCAAACTATCGAACAGTGGCACTTATTTCACATGCCAGTAAGGTAATGCTCAAGATCTTGCAAGGTAGACTCCAGCAATTTATGGAGTGAGAATTGCCAGATGTACAAGCTGGGTTTAGAAAAGGCAGAGGAACTAGAGACCAAATTGCCAATATCTGCTGGATAATGGAGAAATCCAGGGAATTTCAGAAAAATGTCTATTTTTGTTTTATTGACTATTCTAAAGCCGTTGACTGTGTGGATCATAACAAATTGTGGCAAGTTCTTGGTGGTATGGGGATACCAAGTCATCTTGTCTGCCTCCTGAGGAATCTGTATAACAACCAAGTAGCAACGGTAAGAACAGACCACAGAACAACGGACTGGTTTAAGATTGGGAAAGGAGTACGGCAGGGTTGTATACTCTCATCCTACCTATTCAACCTGTACGCAGAACACATCATGCGATGTGCTGAAATGAAGGTGAAAGAAGAAAGTGCAAAAGCTGGGTTGCAGTTAAACCTCAAAAAAACCAAGATTATGGCAACCAGCTTGATTGATAACTGGCAAATAGAGGGAGAAAAAGTGGAGGCAGTGACAGACTTTGTATTTCTAGGCACAAAGATTACTGCAGATGCTGACTGAAGCCAGGAAATCAGAAGATGTTTACTTCGGAGGAGAGCAATGACAAATCTTGATAAAATAGTTAGGAGCAGAGACATCACACTGACAACAAAGGTCCGCGTAGTTAAAGCAATGGTATTCCCTGTAGTAAGCTATGGCTGCGAGAGCTGGACCATAAGGAAGGCTGAGCGAAGGAAGATAGATGCTTTTGAACTGTGGTGTTGGAGGAAAATTCTGAGAGTGCCTTGGATTGCAAGAAGATCAAACCAGTCCATACTCCAGGAAATAAAGCCAGACTGCTCACTTGAGGGAATGATATTAAAGGCAAAACTGAAGTACTTTGGCCACATAATGAGAAGACAGGATACCCTGGAGAAGATGCTGATGCTAGGGAAAGTGGAAGGCAAAAGGAAGTGGGGCCAACCAAGGGCAAGATGGATGGATGATATTCTGGAGGTGATGGACTCAACCGTGTGGGAGCTGGGGATGGCGACGGCCGACGGGAAGCTCTGGCGTGGGTTGGTCCATGAAGTCACAAAGAGTCGGAAGTGACTGAACGAATAAACAACAACTATCTCATCAATTGTCCTTAATAATTCAGTGATAATCCATATACATTTTAAAATTAGATTTCTTATTTAATGGGTACAATTGCCACAGCTTTTCAGTTTCATTGAATGCATTCTTAATAATATATAGCAATGCATTGTTCTGAGAATAATACACTACTTTGCTCACTAGCACTGTGAGGCAAAACTTTTCACTCGCATTTAGCTGTGGCTGCATAAACAAATTTCACATCTTAATTCATATTCTGATTCTTCTGATATTTTCTGAACCGAAGAGCATTAGAATTCAGCGATTAACAAAATTTGAGAAAATAATTCCCTTAAAGCTGGATGAACTTGCTGGTTCTCATATAAATCTTTTTCTTTCAGCCTGTATTTTACCTGTATTTTACCTGTCACACTGCAGTATGTGCAAAGTATGTGCAAAGAATTTCAATTATTAATTAACTCTCTCATGGGTATTAAGTCTTATCAGCATGATGGCAGTAAAAAAACCCTGCTTTGGGTCTAGTTGACAAGCAATGGTATAAAGGTAGCTGATGAAATAAAAACTGGAGACAGAAGTATGTGGATACCTCAAGTTAAGAGCCATTTTGTGATAAGATCTCTGTAATGATTGGCTTCCTGTTCAATAAAGAAATGTTTGTGAAACTGATAGAAGGAAGAAAACAGAATAGAAAAAGGCCCCTGGCGCTTGGCTATAAGTTAACTAATTAAAATTGCAGTTGGGAGGGATGTGATGAGCATTAACTGCAAATAAAAGCTTGGTGCTTTATTTAAAGCAGTAAAAATATTTTCTTTTTCTAGTTTTGGATTTCTGAACAAATACAAAATTTTATTAAAATGAATGCATCCAATAGCACTATTACATTCAGTTAAATAAATGCCATTGAGTTTGGAAGCACTGAGAGGGCAGCCAAACTAGATTATTTAATTTGTTTTGCCTTTTAATAAGAACTTTATTCAATTTCAACATATATAGTTAAAATACAATATAAAAAATATAGGAAAGCAAGAAAATATAGGTAAAGAACAAAGAAAAAACTATGAAAGTGAAGAAACGAAAGATGGTTTCCTATTTCTCCAATACAGATATAAATACAATTTGAGATATAATCTCTTACCCGTAATTAAACCATATTAATATTGTTTCTTTCAAAGCAAACCATTTAGTCACTAAAACCCACAATTAAAGCTTCATTTTTTCCCATCACACGGAATAGATTATTTAATTTTAAGATGGTTATTTTTTTAATGTGTGGGATATCATTCTGATGAATTAGCTGCTTTCAGTCAACAGATGCTCAAATTCATTATCTGAGATCATTTTTAAAAAACCTGCTTTCAACAGTACCTGAGTTTGAAATGGCACAAAGTTTGGTCTGTTTCTACATTTTTGGCTGAATAAAGGTATTTTGTCTAAGTTACTACTTTGGGGAGAGGGTTAGTGGTGAGAAAATCTGCTGACAAATGACAGGTAAAAAAAAACACCCTGGTGTTCTTCTCTACTGCATTCTTTCTTTAGCTGACATAGGATAAAAAACGAACAAGTTCAGTCTTTAGAAAAACGAATTCTTATTTTGATTTCTCTTTATGGATACTGTACTGACAATGAATTTACTAATCTAATAAAAAGGTGAATGTTGAAAGACTCTGTAGGCATAGAAACAGTGGTACCATGGGTGTTAGAAGGTAAAGCATGGACACATGATGACAGAACACCTTAGACCAGCTGGAGTGCCTGCCAGAAGTACAGTGGTGCTTAAAAGTTTGTGAACCCTTTTGAATACGTAGCTCTGAATAATTTTCCTTAATAAATCAATGAACAAGTATAATGTTTTTGACTCATTTGTTTAATTGGGTTCTCTTTATTTAGTTTTAGGACTTGGGTGGAGAACAGATCACATTTTAGGTCATATTTATGCAGAAATATTGAACATTCAAAAGGGTTCACAGACTTTTAAGGACCACTCTGTTCAATTCATAGTTTAAAAAAATGTGCTCACTTCTCTAATGTTCAGATGTATAGACATTAAAACCCAACATTTTCAAGCACTGAACACTGGAGAAGTAGGAACAGTCTTCTTTTAAACTATCAATTATCTAGACCAGAGCTTTCCAAACTCTGTGTGGTGACACAAAAGTGTGTCACCACACACAGTCTGGTGTGTCACCACACAACCCGGAAGCGCTGATCATCATCAGCGCTTCCGGGTTTTCCCGCAGCGACACACCAACGGCGGCGCGCATTTATGCCTGGTAAAGTAACACAATTTGCAAAAGTAGAACACTTCTTTAGATTCAAATTTAAAATGTATGAAATTATATTCTGAATGAATTATTATTAATAGTTTTCAGCTCAAATTTTGGCTGCATATCATTGCTGAAGGTTTTATGGGAATCTTAAATAATTCTTTAAGAGATGTCATCTTTATTTGGATACTGGTGGTTTTTATTTATGTTCCATTAGTTTTCTGTATACAGGTAGTCCTTGTTTAAGAACACTAATTGAGACCAGAAACTCCATCGTTAAGTGACACAGTCGTTAAGTCAAAAAACCATGTGACTGAGCCATTTAATAACAGCAATTCCGGCAGTCCCAGTTGCCATCGTTAAACGAGGACCACACGGGTTGTTAAGCAAGGACCACATGTGACTCTGACTTCTGACTTCCTCTGGCTTACCCACTGACTTTGCTTGTGGGAAGCTGGCAGGGAAGGTCAGAAATTGCGATCACATAAGTTCGGGACGCTGCAACATAATAAGTATGAGGTCCAGTCATAAGTACCACTCATTCAGCACCGTGGTAAGTTTGAACGGTTGCTGAACAAATGGTCATTAAACGAGGATCATCTGTATTTCTGTTGTTTAGGTTTGTTTTTTCCTGACATGCAGATTGTAGTATCACATATGAAGTGGGGAGAAAGCCCCAAGAAGGTGTGCTTTCAGACCTACTAGACATAGCACTATCACATTTAAAGTCTATATTTACTGTTATTTTAAGAATAGAATGGTTCTAATCCATGGATTGAGAGCCAGCTTGGTGTGGTTGTTAAGGCACAAGGCTAGAAACCAGGGAGATCTCATCCTGCCTTAGGCATAAAGCAAGCTGGGTGACTTTGGGCCAGTCACTCTCTTTCAGCCCTAGGAAGGAGGCAGTGGCAAACAACTTCCAAAAATCTTGTCAAGAAAACTGCAAGGATTAGTCCAGGCAGTCACCAAGAGTCAACATTGACTAGACGGCACAATCAATCAATCAATCAATCAATAAATAAATCCATGGATTAGAATTTTGATATTGTCCAATGCATAAGGTTTTGTTTTTGTTCTCAGCATCATTAAGTGCCTTAACATTTATGAAGCGTACCTGGAGTGCTCAGTCCTATTGAAGAAATCATTTCCCCCTTTGATGTGACAGGAGATCTGTTTACTGTCACAATTTAACAGCTTTTGTTCCATCTTTCTTTCTACCAAGAGCAAATCACTAGATATTAAACATTTGTCCTTGGAAAAAGGAAAATGAATCTGTCTCAACTAATTTCAGGTTACAATGACAGGTGAATTAAGAAAAATTATTCTTTTAATCATTAATTTAGAGAAAAGCATATGGCAACAGCCCTTTGACAATGCATCTCAAAAATACATTTTACACTTGGCTTCTTATTTATTGGCAAGTCACAGCTAACTATAATTGCCAATATGTGTGCTTATTAGTTGGGGAAAATATTGTAAGAACTCAGCCAGTTATAGTTATTCAGTAGATCATAATTATGTAGATAATGGCTTAGTGTTACCTTGATACTCAGTTCTTTGCTACTCTTATATCTCTCAGGCTGTGAGTAAACATTGTTTTGCCATGAATTCACTTGAGCATCCTGTGACAACAGCTTCTCCCAGTCTTTACCCTGTGCGGTCTTATTCTTATTTTCTTTAGAAGAAACTGGACAGCTAGAGGAATGGATGAAGAATGATGGGGGAGGGCTGGTGTAGAATCAGACCAGTCTATTAAATCATCTCTAAGAGAAACAGCTCCGATAATTGCTGTTTTTCTATTTCTGTTTGTAAGTCCCATTCAAGAGCCCCAAAATTATTAGAGATGGAAAATGGGGTTAGTTTACTTACTGTGTCCTTATGTAGGAAAAGTTTATCAACTTTTGGCTGTTTGGTTGTCTTAGGAGAGCTGTGAGCCAGGACTGACACTGTGACACTTCTTCCTTTTCCCCATTTTCCCGACGCTCAAGAGGAGGCTACTTCGGGACTGGCAAGCCCCTCGGATTTTAACAATGAGCACCCGGACGTCCTCCTCCTACTGCTGTATGTTTGGTGGCACCAGCCAGCCCAGCAGCAGTCGCTCTATAACTACTACCAACCGCTACTACCTGGGAGCTCCATCCAACCGAGTGCCGTCCACCTGGTTTCGTCCTCTCCCAGCAGCATCTATGCTTCCAAAGCTGTGAGGGTACGTAGCAGTCTTCCACAGATGCATATCAGCAGCAATGCCCTGGGGGTTGACTTCTCCCTGGCCGATGCCATTAACACGGAGTTCAAGGAGAAGAGCACCAACGAGAAGGCTGAGCTGCAGGAGCTGAATCACTGCTTTGCCAACTACATCAACAAAGTGCACTTTCTTGAGCAGTGCTTTCTTGCTGGCCAAACTCGATCAGCTCAAGGGCAAAGGCACCTCCTGCCTGGCTGACATTTACGAGGATGAGATGTTCGAACTGTGCCAGCAGGTGGACTAGCTCACCAACTACAAGGTGCACATGGAAGTGGAATGTGACAACCTGGCTGAGGACATTCTGCACCTCCGCAAGTAATTTCAGGATGAGATAATTCAGAGAGAAGAAGCTGAGAACACCCTACAGTCTTTCAGGCAGGATGTTGACAATACCTCCTTGGTCCATCTGAATCTTCAATGCAAAGTTGAATCTCTGCAAGAAGAAACTATCTTCTTGAAGAAACTTCATGATGCAGAAATCCGTGAGCTGCAAGCCCAAATCCATGTTCAGCATTTCCAGATTGACATGGGTGTTGCCAAGCCTGATCTCACTGCTGCCCTGCATGATGTACGTCAACAGTTCAAAAATGTTGCTACAAAGAACCTTCAGGAAGCTGAGGAGTGGTACAAATCCACATTTGCAGGTCTGTCTGAAGCAGCTAACAGGAACAATTATGCCCTGTGCCAGGCTAAACAAGAAGCTAATGAGTACCACAGGCAGATTCAGACTCTCACCTGTGAAGTGGATGCCCTTAAAGGAACTAATGAGACTTTGGAACGCCAGATGCATGAGATGGAGGGTAACATTGGGGTTGAAGCTGCCAGGTACCAAGACAACATTGCATGGATTCAGGAGGAAATTCAGAACACGAAAAAAGAAATGGCTTGCCATCTCCGCGAGTACCAAGATCTGCTAAATGTAAAAATGGCTCTTAGTATAGAAATTGCCACTTACAGGAAACTGCTGGAGGGAGAGAAGAGCAGAATTAATATGCCAATTCCAACTTCTGCTTCCCTGAATCTGAGAGAAACAAATCTTGAGTCTATCCCGATGGACACCCGCTCAAAGAGAACACTCCTAATCAAGACTGTTGAAACTAGAGATGGCCAACCGAAGCCAGCCCAGCAGCCAGGCTGGACATGCCTCATCAGTAGCGGGAGCAAGAAGACAGCAAGGTAATCAATGAAACTTTTCATCATGATGACCTGGAATGAAGAATGAGAGTAACACATCTGGTGCAGAAACAAAAGGATCCTTTACCAGCAACACTAAACAAAAACACCTTTCAAGTAGTGGTGTGCAAAATGTTTCAAGTTTGAAACACCCCCTTTAGAATAGAGCCACTTTGATTTTGGGACACTTCCAGGATGCTCAAAACAGCATCAGGACACTTCCAGTAAGGTCGGAAGGGTCTACTTTGAGGTTGAGACAGATGTTTCAAACTTGAGGCAGGGCTTTTCAAGTTTGAAACAGTTTGCACACCTACAGTTTAAGTGCCTTTCTATATGTTTTTTCCATGAGCACAAGGTGGTTATGATAGAAATAATAGATATTTGATCTTGAGAATTGATTCTTTCTTGATGGATTAGGAGGGCTACAGGAAAGAGGGTTTAGTTGAGATAACTATCTTATGCCGCAGTACTGTTTTTTTAAGTTTCTGTATTCAATTACTTTTTTCAGCATAGTATGTGTAACTCTTATTGCTTCAATAAACATTTTGGAAACAGCAAATATTTCTCAGGCTTTGATAACAAGTCATGTTGTCTGGAGCATTTCCAGGCTTTATGTAGTGGGAGGTAGGTTATATTGGAGGGTACCTCTGATGGCTCTTTCTTTTAAGTAACATACTTAAGGATGCATACAATTTGCACTGTTCCTGAGCTTGAAAATAGATTATTTCAATGTAAATGCTTAGCATTTCAAGGACTCAAACTTTCACTGTACAGTAACTTTATGAATGAGAGTTCAGTGAGGCTTCCTTCCGGGTGTGCAAAGGCTGAAGTGCCAAAAGCAGCTGCATAGTTAGTTTCTTTTCCAGGCTGATTTTCAAGTCTAATAAAACATAAACCTTATAATAATAATAATACTTACTGGAGGATATTCTCTAGTGCAACATGCATATCATAAACTGAATTATCAGAAGCAGCATACCAATCCATGGGCACCTTTATCAAGTTTTTCTGTCTGCCAATCTACATATAGTTATAAAGTGTATGCACACTACATATAATTAGCAGGTTAAAAGATCTGATAACATGTGAATAATAAAACAATGAGATGATAGCATGAGCATTTCCAAATCAATTTATCTTTTGGAGTGATTGATATCTAATTTAACAGAATAATGCCACTTACTTCGCAACCATTTACTTTGAAATTACTTATTGTTTACTTTGGTGAACTAAATTATATATAACTACCATGCATAATGTCTGTTTCAAATGCAGATCTGTAAATGCATTCTCCACTAATCTGCACTGAAACAAAAATAAAAAGGTGTAAATTTACCAAAGTGCAGGGAAAGATCCATGAGTCAATCTTTACTAGTGTCCATCAATGACTTAGCAGTCAATCACTAACAAATGAGGTATTTCTAAAAAAAAAAATGTAACAGACAATCCCTCCCTTCCTTCCAAACAAGCAGTCAAATGAAGCATGAGTCTGCATGATTAACTAAATAAGTGCTGGCTTATTAACTGATATATAGTTATTTTGGAACAGTTGTATGCATTTCAGCTTTATCATGTTAACTTGATAATAAAATAATGCTATTTTATAATAAAATAATATAAACATCAACTATTTCACCTAAATTTATAAATCTGGCATTTTGGAGGTTAAGATTAATTACAGGCACTCTTATCTATTAGTAAGGTCTGTATGTGTGTGTGTGTGTGTGTGTGTGTATACACACACACATACATACTGTACATACACACACGATTTATATTCCACCTTTTTATTATTTTACAACTCAAAGCAGCATACATAATGCTCCTGCCTATTTTCCCCATAACAGCATCCCTGTGAGGTGGATTGGGCTGAGAGAAAGTGACTGGCACAAAGTTACCCAACCAGCTTTCATTCCTAAGGGAGAACTAAAACTCCATTGTGTCCCAGTTTCTAGTCCAGTACCTTAACCACTGCACCAAATTGGCACTCTTTTTTCTTTTCTCACACATGTATGTATGTATATAGGAAGAGGGTATGAATATTGAAAAATAGTAGATAAATTAAAAATCAAGCTTACTATATGGACAAATGCTTAATAGAAGTTTAACAGCAGCAGAGATATGACAAAGATAATACAAGATATAGAATAAATATTTAAGGAATATTCTGTTGCTTAAATTGCATTGTAATTTTTTGAATTTATGTCAGTTTTGCTGCTTAATACTTGATGAATGTCAGTAGGCATCAGTGCAGGGTTCTATAATACCATTCATAAATGCTTAGTCAATGATATTTACCTGTCAGGGATTTTTGAACTGCACTCAAATTTTATAAATCCTGGATAGGCTGGAGAAATCGCCTTACATTATTTTCCTTGTGCAATAAAGATATAGGTTTAATAACCCTCCTTAGTACAGTAAAGCATTGATTAATGGACAAAATCTGAATTTCAGGCAATAGACTTCACTGCAAACAATGGTGATTTCTTTCAGATAATGTTTGTACATTTTATGTATATTATATGCACATGAAAAATCCCATTTGCCATTTAACAGCCATCTATCTGGATAAAGTGACTGGGATATGTTGTTTCCTCCAGCAGGGTAACTATCACATGTAGAAACTGTGATGTTACCTTTGGGACCTTTTGTAGTTACTCCATAGCACTAAATTAAAATAAAATGTTTTAATTAAATAGTAGTTATCATTTCTACAAATCTGTAAGACTCTGTTTTGCTGGCCTTCACTTCCTGTCTGTACTTTCTTCCTATCACTTTGCAAAGCATGCTGGAACTGATAGTCTGTGTGTGTGTGTGTGTGTGTGTATGATTTTATGTGTGTGTGTACACACACACACATAAAATCATACACACACACACACACACACAGACTATCAGTTCCAGCATGCTTTGCAAAGTGATAGGAAGAAAGTATATATATAAATAAAAAACCACACTACTGCAATAGCAAATCCCCAGAATTCCAGCAAACAAATTGCTACCGTATTTAAGAAGAATGTGGATTTTGTATGCTGATGGGCCAGGCCACATGTCTGAAAATTAGACTAAGAGAACTGGTTCTCTCTCAGGGTTTCATCTTTCCGCAGCAGCAGAGTAATGCATTAAAGCCATCTTAATTTAAAGAAAACTCTTTGCCAGGTTGTAAAGGTCAAGGAGTGGCAGTTTATTCTGAGTCAGGATTTCCCCCAGGACCTGTTGTGAGTGCTAAAGGTGATTCTGAGAAAACTATAAAACGCTGTGTAAGCGTGAGTCGTCATATACAGTACTTGAAGAGCAGCGGGTTGGGAGGTCGGAATTTAACGAAGCACGGTGGAGCTCTCGGGTCCTCTACAAAGTAATTTAGAAGGTTATTTCCCCTTGGGCAGCCTGAGAGCGACACGGGAAAAGCAAGGAGGGATCCCCCCTCCTCCTAGGCAGCTGGCTCTCTGCTTCTGGCCAAAGGAGCACCAGCTCCTCTCGCCCCCATCGCTACGTGCGGAAAGCGCCGTCCTCCTCGCGACTCCTGAAAAGCTTGTTTCCCGCGTCTCTTCCAAGGGGCCTCTCTCCAATGGGAGCCGAGCCCACTCCGGGTGGTTGGGGGTGGGGTTGGCGAGGACCAGGAGAAACGGCCGCCCGGCCTCAGTCTCTCAGTCTCCGATATCAACGAAACCCGCCCTTTCACTCCTGAGCTCCGCCCTGTTCAGCCCGTTATAGTGCGTGAGGGGGCGGAAGCGTCTGCGAGTGCAGGGCTGGAGAGCGACGAGGGGGGAGAAGCGCCGTGTGCCTGGGTCGCAACAGGTATGGCTTGGCTTGGCTTTTGGCTTGGCTGGGCTGGGCTGGGCTGGGCTGGAGGGGCGGCGGGGCGGCCGGCGCGGAGGATCCCAGATTCTTTTAGCGGACTGGCTGCTCCTGGAGGAGCCTGCTCAACTCCACGTGGCGGTAGAGGACTAGAGGGAACGGGAAGGAAGCCCGAGGGCGGTGGGCATTTCTCCCGTGAGGGGCTCTCTGGCTCTCCCCGGCGCTCCGGAGGCTGGAACAATGAAGGGGAGATGGATGATGATGGAGAAACGATATTGGAGGAGCCGGACCTGAGGGGAGAGGGCCGAAAGGGGAGGGGGTGCCGGCAAGGGCTGTGATAGGCGGGTTTCAGCTCCCTCGCTAGGGATTTCCCGGCGATTTACTAATAAGGTCAGCAAATGAGGCCCGGGATGGGCGGCCATCGTGCCACGAGGGCCGTTGGAAGTCATTCCTTTAACGATGTTCGTGAGATGCTTTTTAAAGGCTGGATATTTGGCGTTGGGTCAGTTCATCCCTGCTTGCTGATTCCTGGAACTAATAGTGATCCTAATCATAATAATTGTGGGCGTGGGGAAGATCGGTTTGTCTTCTGCTTTTAAATCCAGTACACGGGAAAGGGGGGTTAAGTAGGTGTTGGATTTACGGGGTGAACGAATGTTCATTTGAAAAAAACCCTGCGGTTGGGTAGGGATCGTCTGTGCACGTGGTTTGCCTTGTGGGTTCGCATGCCGTTTGAGTTAACGGGCTCAGCGATTTCCTTGCTGCACATGTGCTTCTTAGTACTTAAATAATTCATTTCCCACATAAATGCGCCAGATGATTTGTCAGTTTTTCTGTATACTGGAATTGTTTTGTGTTAGACAGTATATTGTTCTGGAGTCCTGGACGATCCCATTCTTCCAATGCATCTCGTAAGAGGTTTTATGGGTAATTCAGACATCCATACTTAACTGCTCAAACACTCTACGCTTCATTCGGGAGAAAGCTACACTCGCAGAGCTCAGGCGATGCTGAATTTCAGCGTCGATGTCGGCTTAAGAATGGAAAATGGAATATTGGTGGACAGCAAAAGAGATTCAAAGATACTCTCAAAGCTAATTTAAAAAAATGTAATATCAGCATTGAGAACTGGGAAGCCCTAACTCATGAGCGTCTCAATTGGAGGTCAGCCTTTATTAATGGCGCTATGGACTTTGAAGAAGCACGAGTACAGGGCGAAAAGGAGAAAAGAGCTAAAAGGAAGGCACGTCAGGCAAACCCTCATCATGACCGTCTCCCACCCGGAAACCTATGCCCTCATTGTGGGAGGTTGTGCGGATCCAGAATTGGCCTTTATAGCCACTTACGGATCCACCGTTAAAATTTTACCTTTGGAAGACAATCTTACTCGGCTACGAGTGATCGCCAATGAATGAAGGAATGAAACTTAACTGCTGCTCATAACTCAGAAATTTGCTAAACGAGCTGCTTTCATCTTACTAGCATTAAGGTAATATGAGACAATAAATGGAAGTAATGCATCCATCAGGCTAATGAGCAGTGTGTGTGAAGCAGCTCTAAAGTCTAGCCAATATTTACTTAGGGTGGAATGTAGAGGTGTAAAGGTACTCGAGATAAGGGGTGAATGAAATTCTTAATAGGTACATGGACTGTTCACAAATTCTGATTCTAACGAACAAACCTTGCTTTTTGAATTCATTGTGTCTAATTTTGGGAAAAGAACAAAGTTTATGTGAGCAAAGCTGTGCCTTTTCCTTGTGTGAGGACATAAATATTGCAAAATGGATGGGGAAGGAGAACTTTCTCTTAGGACTGTTTACTGTGTCTTTTTTTTAATCATGAACTTTAGAGAGTGCTGACATATACAAGATGCTGAATCATACTTCAGTATAGAAGCAAGTATGCTCTATTTTCTTTAACCCCAAGTATGCTCTTTAGTTAAAGCTCTGAATAAATAGTGGTTCATTCTAAGCTTCCTGCTTTTTTTTTCAAATCAAGACTTTCATTTACAGTTCTATTACAACAGTGTAATACTTGAATTGCAAGTATTGAAGTGTGTGTGTCCATCCCATATTTCCAAAATAGTTTATGTAGATAATTTGCATAATCTGGAGTCTGTATAAGCCTCAGTTCTATATAATGAAACTACTGTATATTTCATGTAATTGGTTTTCCATTTCTATCATTCCCCCTTGTCCTATTCAGAAAGGGAAATTAATGTTCTGGGTTTTGCAAACAGCATTTCATGCGTATTGCTACTGCAGGTGTGCACTTTTGTGCTATGATGATTATCTAAGTGGCTTCATGTATATTTTTAGGGCCATCACTTTTTATGTGTGACTGTTGGTTGTGGCTGCAACTGGGTTGAAGCTTTTTTATAAAAAAATAACTGATCAGTTACAAATAGGATGACTTATGAACTCTTGCTGGAAAAAAAATTAAATGGCTAGGATTACAGTGAATAACATTGCTTTTTGTCAGTGTTAAATTTTGGCACTCTAGAACAGAGCTTTCCAAACTGTGTTGCGACACATTAGTGCAGAGTTTTCCAAACTCTGTCGCGACACATTAGTGCAGAGCTTTCCAAACTGTGTCGCGACACAAAAGTGTGTCGCCACACACAGCGTGGTGTGTCGCCACACCACCTGGAAGCGGCGGCGTGCACGGCGGCCGCCATGCACGCACACGCCGCCGCACGCCCCTCCCGCGCCGCCACTGCGCGCGCCGCCGCCGCTCGGTGTGTCGCCAGCGGCGGCACTTTGGAAAGCCCTGCATTAGTGTGTTGGCTGCAGTGTCTGGGTGTGTGCTGCTGCCTCCGAGCCCTGCCAGGATTCCACGCAGGTCCTAGTGCCTGCCTTGTGCCCTGCTGTAAGAGTGTGTCGCGAAATGATGCATGTCTAAAAAGTGTGTCACCAACATGAAAAGTTTGGAAAGCTCTGCTCTAGAATAATATTTAGTCATTACAGATTATAACTATCCTTGGGCAAGAGGTCTTCTATTTAGATCTTCAGTGCTTATTTTTAAAAAAATTATACAAACAAATGTGATAGTGTATATTGCATACATTATGTTCTAATGTTTTTCCTTACAATTTTTTTCTTTCAGCAGGGGCCAAAAATCTTGACTAGATTTTTCTTCTATACTGGCAGAGGAATTAATTGGAGAAAAGTGATATATACAATAGCATGACAAAATGGATGTCCTGTAAAATAAATAGCCATATGTGGAAGCTTATATTTGGAAACATCGCTGGTTCAACAAAATAACTGCTTATTGTTTGGTAAATCATCACTGATTTTAGCCACTTAAGAAATGGCACATACTTTTCTTCTTCCACATGTACTAGTTAATGCTTTCTTTGCATTTTCTGTGATCATGTCATGCTAGAAAATACGCAGAGTAATGATGCCATTTCTAGTTGATCCGGAAGTTTTTAAATATGATAACACTGAAGTATTTATTAAAGTTATACTTGAATCTGGCAATTTTTATAAAATGTTATCTTCAAATATCTATACCATTAGGCTACACTATTTAGTATCACTGATCTAGCATGTGCAACATTTTGTGGAAGAATTCTGAAACTGGTGAATAAAAGAGCAGCTTTACTCTAGTTAGCTTTGAGAGCCAGTTTGGTCTAGTGGTTAAGGCAATTAATTGGCTAGAAACCAAGAGAGAGTGAGTTCTAGTCCCGCCTTAGGTATGAAAGCTGGCTGGGTGACTTTGGTCCAGTCACTCTCAGCCCAACTCACCTCACAGGGTTGTTGTGGGGAAAATAGGAGGAGGAAGGAGTGTTAGGTATGTTTGCCGCCTTGAGTTATTTATAAAAAAAATAAGGCGGGATAGAAAACAAATAAAAATAAAATAAGCTGTGGTCAACGTTCCCAGTACTGTTGATAACGTGGCTACAAATGTGCCTGTGCCAAAAAGTGTTTCAGTTCTCACTGTAAGTCACAATGATATTGCAGTTCAAGCACACTGCTTTGCATGTTTACTTAGAAGACTTACTACATTTTAATAGAACTTGTTTACATATAATAGTCTAGTTACATAGCAATTTCTAGCCAGCTTTAGTTGATATTAGAAAGCCAAGTGGTCTCCCAGCCCACTAATGCTACTACTTTGCTGGGAGACCACCAGAAAATCCCAAGGTTGTAGACTAGATTGGGAAGTAAAAAAATATTGGAAGAAGAACTGACAAACCACTTCTAAGTTGCAAGAAAACTAAATGATGTATCTATGAAATCACCAGATGTCAAGTTTGCTTCAAAGAAGACTAGTGTAAATACATATTGGACTGCACTTTTACAGAGAATATGCAGGTCAGGTGTAGATTTTAGTGAGGCATGCTCTAAGTCAAGCTAACTCAAGATAGGATTGAGTCTGAATTATATGTTACTTTGGATTGTTGAAACATATCCCTTAAGGGCGTGTATACCTGCTTTTGTTTGTGAAATATCAGCAGGTATTCAAACAAGACCCTTTATTTCTGATTTATTTACATTGCAGTTGGTAATACCATAAAACCTTTAATATCCTGACAATATTTTGCAATACTGTTTGGAGTTTTTGATAAAAAGGGTGTTGGCATCACATAACCTCAGCTTTTGTTCTATATTGCCTTGGAATTAATATCTGCATATTTTCTATATGTGCACACTTTCCATCTCAGAATCATAGTTTTAATTTTGTATTCCCCCTATCAGAATGCTGCATTTCTGCAGTTATACTAGTTCACCAAGTATACATTAATAGTTTTGTTGTGGTAGCTGGTAGCTGTGCATTAGTGGAAGCAAATGTTTCACTCTATGCAAAAAATGCTAGAAAACATTAATGAGATGTCTACCGTGATCAGGCATAAGAGAGTCGTAACTAGAAAGTAAGACTGGATCAGGCTCATAGGGAAATGTTCACATTTCTTTAATGAGATGCCTCCCTTTCTGAAGAAAAAAATCAGGAAGTGTATTACTAAATATAGACGTGTATAAAACTGAACACGTCAAAGATACATGAATATTTCTTCATTCTCTTAACTGGTACTGGTACAAGGGGTGAAGAGGTACTAACTTTCGTTCTACTTTTCTGGTGATTTTTTTTTTCTAATGTTGCAAATACATTTGGCAATTGACATTTTGAGCATCAGTTCAGAAAGCTACTTAGGTCTTTAATAATTAGCACTGTTGTAGTAAGAGTAAAAGTAAGAGTAAGGTCAGAGAGACAGTTCAGTTAACATAATTTATGAATAAGTGTGTTTTGAATAGTTCCTCTGTAATGCTAGTCCGTTGGAAAAGATGTTGGATGCATCTACAAGTTCTTTTCCTTTTCACCCCTACTGGGAGTGCTATTGTGCTCTTATTTCTGAGCAGACATGCATAGGATAGTGCCCTTAAACACACTGAATACTGCAGCCTTCATAAATTCAAATCTGCGCAGTGGTCAGGGTGATTAGGAGTTTCATTCTCATACTCTGAATGCTGCACAAAATTTCTGTGCTCTCTGCCTCAGTTCTTCCCCTTTTGCTTCCTGTTCCTCAATCTCCTGTTTCAAAGCTAGTTTGTTTGGGGCTTTGTTAGGAGTGTTTGTGAATAAGTAATAGCACAAGACTAGATCATAGAATCGTATTAAGGGAGCAAGGTCCCTTGTATGGCAAGTTTTTTTTTTTTTTGCAGTTTATGCGTGACAAATCATTGTCTCAGTATTCAATATTGAATACTGCTATTACAAAACTTTTCTTACATTTGCCAGTTTTCCAGCATTGCATCCATATTATCTTTATTTAAATATACTGTAAAGTGCTGACAATGTTTAACTGCTGTATTTAGGTTATGGTCTACTAATTTGCTGATCTTCTGAATTTAAGACTGTCATTTTGTATAGGCTATTATAAAAGCTTTATACTTCCACAAAGAAGACTGATTTCCCTGATTGGAAAGCCTAATTTTCAAAGTTTCCTAAAACCAAAACAAATGGCCAATTAAATTAGTAATTTGGGAAGTTTTAGGATATCCAAGAATAAATAATCCTGGAACTGGCAACATATGTCAAATAATTGAGTGAACTGAACTGGTGTTCACTTAGAACTATTAGAATTCAGACCTAATTAGATAGAGAAGTCTCTTGTTGATTAAATACATGTTGATATTTTACTGTCTTGTCTGTTATAAACACAGGACATTTGTCTTGAAAGTATGTGAATACCCTGTGCTGATTCTGCTACTTGAGAGATAAACTCTGTCAGTTCTAATTAAAACCAAGCTGTGCAATTAATATAGCAGATAAGTAGAATCAGTTTAAGAGGTAGCACTGGATGATTCTATATTATTTTTACTATTAAGCCGCAAAATAAATAATGAGGTTTGAGATTCACTGCCATGTATTTTCCATGCAAATATAGATGAGATAGACAACCTTTAAAATAATTTTGTTTTTAAAATAAAATTATCACAGAATTTTCTCCCCATGGAAGTATGTGTAGCTCCCACCCTCCTGGCATTTCATAAGTCAAAACAATCTTATTCTGTGAGATGTCTGTCAGGCTGGAAATGATTAGTGTTTTTACTCATGCTCTGCCTTAACCATTTTATTGGAAATTCTGTCACAATACCTTAAATGGATTTATTTTCAGATACATATTCTACACTACATCCTGTGCTGTTATCCATTATTTAAATCTGTATTTGATTTGGAATTCATCCGAATCAGAAGTACCCAAAGTCAGCTGCTTTATCCAATTTCAGTTAAGTTACTTTTGATACAGTAATTTTGGTAGTGTGAGAGAATTGATTCATGCGACTTCACTCTTTATAATGTGGTCCCAATCAGTTTAATTGCTGCTCTAAACAGACAGCATGTTTATTCTTTATTTTATTTATAAGATACATTTAGATCCTGCCATTACTCTTCAAATAGATTTCCCCAAACTAGCTGTCCTTCAGATGAGTGGACTTGGACTCTCAGAATTTTCAGAAAGTGCAGGACTAATTAGGAATTCTGGGAGTTGAAGGCCATAACTCTTGAGGGTATGCAGGTTGAAGAAAGTGCTCTGAGAAGCTAAGATGGTATGTGTGATATTACTTTTCATTTTTATCCTCACAACAACAACCTTAAGAGATAAATTTGTCTGAGAGATTATAATTGTCTCAAAGGCATTTAGTGAGCTCCATGTTCAAATGTGGGTGTCTGATTCAAGTCCAATATTCTAATATTATAGTATATTGATCCTGCAGTGTTTTTAGGAGGTATGCTTTAGCAGTGACAACATAGGTAAGATAAAGGTAAAGGTTCCCCCCGCACATTTGTGCAGTCGTGTCCGACTCTAGGGGCCGGTACTCATCTCCGTTTGTTAGTCGAAGAGCCAGCGTTGTCCGAAGACGCTTCCATGGTCATGTGGCCGCATGACACGCGCGGAACGCTGTTACCTGCCCACCGAAGTGGTACCTATTCATCTACTTGCATTTGCATGCTTTCGAATTGCTAGGTTGGAAAGAGCTGGGGCTAGTGCGGGAGCTCACTCCGCACGCAGGGCTAGGGATTAGAAACTCAGAACTTGCGATCTTCTGATTGACAAGCCTGGCGTCTTAACCGCTGTGCCACCACGCCCCAAAAGACATCATAGGTACTGTAAGGTGATCCTCTCCAATGCCCTGAAACCCCTTTCTCTTGAGTAAACCACAGACTCGTGATTTCTAAGAAGTAAAAGGGTTTATTCCGGTACATGAAGGCTTAACACGAACAAAGACTTGAATGAGCAGGCATAGCATGGTGCAGTACATTTAAGCATCCCCCCCCCATTGTTCATAGTTGCTGACACGTGTTGTTTCCCAGCTTCAGGGTGCTAGACAGTTGGTCAAGGAGATGTGTAGTTCAGTTTCGCAAGTTGGTGTCAACAGGCATTCTGCCCGCGCTGCTGTCTCTTGCACGTCAGTTTCTAACTGCCCTTAATCCACATAGCCGTCTGACTTAATGGCAGAGGTCTGCCGAACTCTGACATGCTACCGGCCCAAGATTTCCTACCCACCACCATGTGCACACTTAATTAACTAATCGCTACAACATTTTTTAATTAAACATTTCCCCTGGTGTTTCCGTGATCTGTAACAACAAAAATCAAAATGGTTAAGCAAGTTATTTCAATGGGGTTTGTCAGGGAATTCCCTATGAAAAGTCCTGACTAATTTCGGAGCATGCGTGTATTTTGCGCTAACCCATTCCTTGTGTCCCACCGGCAGATGTTGCCATTTCACTATTGTAGTTGTCCTTTGTGCCGTCAGGAATCCAGGATTTTTTCTATTTCAGAGTGTGGTTCTCCGTTTACCACCAGTGGTTCTGGTTCAGCCGGTTCTGGGTGCCACTGCACGGAGGGATGATATTGCTTCAGCAAACTAATATGGAAAACCGGGTGCACCTTTCTCAGTGCTTTCGGGAGCTGCAGCTTAGCCGTTACCGGGTTAATTACTGCAATAATGGGGAACAGACCTATGTATTTCGGTGCCAGTTTTCTCGACGGTTGTGTGGCTCTTAAGTTCTTTGTGGATAGGTACACCCTGTCCCCAATTTTCAACTCCCATTCCGCTGCTCTCTTGCGGTCCGCATATTTCTTATAATTAGCTTTCGCTTCCTGCAACGTCTTTAACATGATCGGCCAATTGCTTTTTACTTTTGCGATCCATTCATCCGCTTTCAATGGGGCAGCGACTTCCTCATTTTGGGTCATTTGCATTTCTGGTATAGTTACAAAGTCTTGACCCATAGCAATTTTAAACGGTGAAAACCCCGTGCTTTGATGCCAAGCATTATTATAAGCTACCTCAGCGAAAGGCAACAGCTCTACCCAATCGTTTTGCTGGTAACTGATGTAACACCGGAGGTACTGCTCCAGTACCGAATTAAGGCGTTCAGACGAACCATCTGTGCACGGATGGAACGCACTACTCAGTCCTTGTTCTGATCCAATCAGTTTTAAAAAGGCTTTCCAGAACTTGCAAGTGAAAGTACTACCACGATCGCTTATTATGCGTTCGGGCGTTCCGTGAGCTCGGTAGATATGTTGAATGAACGTTCTAGCCAGCTTAGGTGCATTTGGAATCCCATTGCAAGCAATGAAGTGAGCCTGTTTGGAAAATAAGTCAGTGACTACCCAAATAGCCGTTTTCTTCTTGCTTACTGGTAAGTCTACTATAAAGTCCATGACAATTTGCTTCCATGGTTGTGTTGGGTTTGCCACAGACTGTAGTAGTCCTGTGCGTTTCCCCATTGTCCTTTTAGCCGTTGCGCATACTGGGCAAGTTTTCACATAAGATTTTACATCCTTGCGCAGCGTTGGCCACCAAAATTTCCTTCTGACTAAGTGGATGGTTTTCACGAACCCAAAGTGTCCAGCTGTTTTGTGATCGTGATTTTTCTCCAAAACCCCTTTGCGCAAATTTTCTGGGACGTACACTTTATCTTCTTTCCACCACCACCCATTGCTTTCATGGAGTGTGTGTTTGTTCTCCCCCCACCATATGTCCTTCAGTGTCTCAGCGTTGCTAATAAAATATAATAATACATTGAGCTCTGTTTCTATTATCATATAATAGGGCTTAAACCCCTGTTAAAAACCAGAAATTTGCCTGAATATTTAAAATCAGAACTTCAGCCTCTTCAGCTGTGTAACTCCTGCCAATGTGCATCTTTCCTCAGATTATTGTTTATCAGTTGCCTGCCCCAACTTCTGTGCTGTTCAGCATTTTTATCAGTGATTTGGATGAGGTTGCTGAAGGGATATTTACCACATTTGCTGATGACACTGAACTGGAAAGGGGGGCAACTACTTTAAAAGAAAGAGAAAGAAAAGAGACTTAAACTTTTTGAGGGGAAATGTAAAGATCTAACAGGATTGGGAGAAAATTGTGGTAGTGATAAGCTTTTTTTTTTTTTTTGCTTGTTTGTTTCACTTTTTTAGAAGAGTGTGTTGGCATTTGTTCTTATTGAGCATTTTCTTCTCTGAGCTGCTTAAACAAAAAGTGTTACTTCCCATTTAATTGCCTCCCAGGTTTTTTTAAACTAATCCAATTATCTGAAGTGTGGGATGCTTTTTTTCAGTAGAAAGCATGGTGATACAGCTCCATTTGGAAAGTGATAAAAAACATTTAAACATACTCTGATCTACTGTGTAAACTAATCTTGGGTAGCAGAACTTGGGTAATTGCTTTGTTGATAGAGAAATACCTGTTTTACAGCAGGAAGGTAAATTTGTTGCTGGAAAACGTGTTTTTAGTTACGGTTTACTGTTTGAGGTCTGATTCTGCTGAGTTGGTATATTGTAAACATTTAGTGTAATGTCATAGTGCAATTCCTACCATTGGACTGGCTATCCAATTTGGACATTAAACTGACTCCATTGGATTTTATAGCTTGAGATAAAACAAAATGGACCTATTTATATCACTTAAATTGTAGCTAAATTCTTTGTAGAAAAATAATCAAGATATCTTCTAACATGAATTCTTTGTATGAAATGGAATAAGGGTGAAGGATTTAAGTTTGCTAATTTCCTCCCTTTAATTATTTTATTATTATTATTTATTAACTTTCTATTACCGCCCATCTCCCCCCAAAGGGGAACTCTGGGCGGTTTACAGTAAAACCACAATTAATATTCAAAGCGGAGCACAAATACAAAAATAAAAAAAATACAAATTATCACTATCATTTATGCAACACTCTTGTCAGAGGATCCAGTAACAGTGCTTGACACAATAAAATATAGTAGTATTTTTGCACTACTACTACTACTACATTTGTATTACTTTTGTATTACTACTACTACTAATAAAAATTATGTACGCTGCCCAAAGTCACTTTTTGTGAGATGGGCGGCCATATAAATTTGATAAATAAAAATAAAAAATATCTAAAAAAGGTAAAGGTTCCCCCCGCACATTTTGTGCAGTCGTGTCCGACTCTAGGGGCCGGTGCTCATCTCCGTTTGATAGCCGAAGAGCCAGCGTTGTCCAAAGACACTTCCACGGTCATGTGGCCGCATGACACGCGCGGAACGCTGTTACCTTCCCACCGAAGTGGTACCTATTAATCTACTTGCATTTGCATGCTTTCGAATTGCTAGGTTGGCAAGAGCTGGAGCTAGTGCGGGAGCTCACTCCGCACGCAGGGCTAGGGATTCAAACCTCCGAACTTGCGATCTTCCGATCGACAAGCCTGGTGTCTTACCCGCTGAGCCACCACGCCCCTAATAAAAAAATATCTAACCACTTAATTAAAAAGAATACACTGCTGATAAAAACTAAACTCTTCCCCCCTATAGTATGACACATATGAATGAATGAATGGATTAGCATTTGTCACTTCCCGATAACACATGAAATGTAAGGGGGCCCTGACTTTGTAGTAAAACTTGGAGCGGGTTTATAGGGCAATAAACTATTGATTGTTTTGTTTTTCTCTTTGATTTAGTTTAGTTGTAACCTGGCTATAAACAAGATTGATATTCCAGCTACAATTTGTTCCATCATTTTGCCCAGAAATGAGAAATTGCACATATCAGTAGGAAACATCCTGGGATTTTCCCTGGTCACTGGAGATACAACCAATAGAAAAATCAGGCATTCCTGTCCCCTCCCTCCCTTTATTTATTTATTTATTTAATTTTTTATCCCACCTTTATTATTTTGATAAATAACTCAAGGCAGCGAACATAACCTAATACTCCTTCCTCCTATTTTCCCCACAACAACAACCCTGTGACAATACCTTAAACTCAACTCACCTGTGAGGTGAGTTGAGCTGAGAGAGTGACTAGTCCTATGCTCTGCCTCAACCTAATGATTCAGTGTCTTCAGGGATACCTTTTTTGTATGAACATAGCCAGGAACAGGCTGATGTTATCCAAGCAAATTATACATGAGAGAGTCACCATTAACAGAGAGAAAAGGAAGCTGTTCCTATTGCAAGGGTGTACTCTCAGTGTGAGATATTGTGAGGAGGCCAAGAAAGAAACACAAGGAGCTCTTAGACGTGCACAGTCAACAGATGGCAGGGTTTGTTAGTGGCTTATCTAATAAACAGCAGCAGAGTCTGAGTTTCAGAAAGCCTGGAAGGAAGAGATTCAGCATTTTCAAGGGACTCTACCTTAATGAGCTCATAATAGAGACCTGGATGTTCCTATTGAAATCTATGTGATTCTTACAGGACATCATGATCATATCAATGAACCCATGCACATGGTACCACTTCTACCACAGAGTGCTATAGTGGTTCCCTCCAATTTCAGGATCAGATTGCCAGCAGAACCCTCCTGAACATAACAGTTCTAAGCAAGTTCACCCAATGCCTGCACTGATCACTAGGGCCAGCCAGCTTGGCCCAGCTAGTGCCACTCTGGGATCAGATGAGCAAAGAACCTAGTCTAATGGGGTAGGGAGCTTATTCCCAAAACAGATTTGGGCAGGGAACATGGTCCTGTTCCTAGTCAATTCTGCCAGTCAGCCATCTGAAAATTATGACAGCATGACTGGCCTGGAAAACAGTATCAGACCAGTTGGCCTGTCACTTGACTTGATATGTGTTTGAATGGTATTATAAAAGCAGAAACGTGGCACTGAAACATGTCCCTATACAGGTAGTCCTTGGGTTATGACAGCAACTAGGACCAGAATTTTCATTACTAAGCAATGCAGTCATAAAGCACGATGTCACGTGACTGCATTGCCATCGTAACCCCTGGACCCTGCAGGTCATTAAGCGAGGACCTCCCATGATTGCTATGTGGGAAGAGGGAGTCCCAGGCAAGCAGGCCTGTGGATGAGAGCTACAGGTGGGCGGGTGCTGCAGCCAGGCGCTACAGAGCGTGGCGGGCAGGCAAAAAAGTGGTGGGAGTGACTTGCAACCTCCTGCCGGCTTTCCCATTGGTTCTGCTTGGGGGGGGGCAGCAGGGAAAGTAGCAAATGGCAATTTTATTTATTTATTTATTTATTTCTCATATTTCTACACCGCCCATCTTTCAAGCGACTCTGGGCGATTTACAATTTAGTTAAAATAACAAGAGATTAAAAACATAAAAACAAATGCATCATAAAAATATAAATATGAAATATAAAATATAGAAAAATATTTAAAATTTATATAAAATATAAATTCCTCGGAGCCACATTGTGGCACCAACCACCCCCATGATTGGCTATCCCCCCTCCCACCCCAAGCGAGGTGGCAAAGCCAAGTTTTCAGTCCCTTTCGGAAGGCCGGGAGAGTGGGGGCCTGCCTCACCTCGGGGGGTAACATTCCACAGGGCAGGGGCCACGGCAGAGAAGGCCCTCTTCCTGGATCCTGCCAATCAACAATCTCTCATGGGCAGGGTCCGTAGCATGCCCTCTCTGCCTGACCGGGTGGGACGGGTCAATGCAGTGGGAGTGAGGTGGTCCCTCGGGTAACCTGGACCCATGCCATGTAGGGCTTTAAAGGGGATAACCAACACCTTGAATTGGACCCGGAAGCAAACTGACACCCAATGCAGCTTGCGCAGCAAAGGTGTTATATGTGCCATCCTAGGGGCTCCTAAAACTGCTCGCGCAGCCACATTCTGAACCAGCTGTAGCTTCCGGATGGTCTTCAAGGGTAGCCCCATGTAGAGCACATTACAATAGTCTATATGGGAGATGACTAGGGCATGAGTGACTAACCGGAGGGCCTTCTGACCCAGGAAGGGGTGTAGCTGGTGCACAACACGAAGTTGAGCAAAGGCTCCCCTGGCCACAGCTGCCACTTGCTCTTTGAGCAGGAGTCATGAGTCCAGGAGAACCCCCAGGTTCCGCACTGGATCTGTCTGGGGCAGTGCAACCCCATCCAGAACCAAAGATGGTAAATTCCTGGATGCCAAGGAGCCCCCAACCCACAGCCACTCCGTCTTACCAGGGTTCAACTGAAGCCTGTTGTTCCCCATCCAGACCCCTACAGCCTCCAGGCACCAAGAGAGGGTGGTTACAGCATCACTTAAGTCACCCGGGATGGAGATGTATAATTGGGTATCATCAGCATATTGATGATACCTTATCCCGTGGCGACGGATGATCTCACCCAGCGGTTTCATGTAGATGTTAAAAAGGAGCGGGGAGAGTACCAAATCCTGCGGCACCCCGCAAAGGAGGGGTCGCAGGCTGGACCTCTCGCTCCCTATCAACACCGACTGGGATCGGCCCTGGAAGAAGGAGGTGAACCAGCGCAAAACCACGCCGCCCACCCCCAACTCTCTGAGCCGCCCCAAAAGGATACCATGGTCGATGGTATCAAAAGCCGCTGAGAGGTCAAGAAGAGCCAGGATGGATGCACTGCCCCCATCCCGCTCCCGCCAGAGATAATCCAAAAGTGCTACCAATGTTGTTTCCGTTCCATATCCGGGCCTGAAACCCGATTGAAAAGGGTCCAGATAATCTGTTTCATCCAGGATCACACTCATTGTCAGTGATTCACAGTTTCCTTGCATGGGATTTCACTGGCACAGGGCCCAAGCAATTGCCTTCTTCAGACCCATTAAACAAATCCCCATTAACAGTTTTACCTGGAAAACATTCTTTTGCATAGCTTAACCTCACCTTGAAGGGTTGGGAAACTAGGGGCATTATGAATTGGGCAGAACTATGTGTGTTTCACCAGGACTAATTGGTTTTAAGGGCAGGTTGCTGCTACATGCCCAAGGTCAGTTCTGGATTTTGTCAAGCACAAGAGAGAATGCTCCCCAGTTTCTATCCAGGCCCATCCTGCCCCAGAGAATGTACCTAGTTCAAGCTAAATGTGTATTGGTCTATTATAGGGACAAAGGGCTGAAAGTTCTGGGGACTTGAGATTATGTAGCCTGAAAATGAAGAGATCAGTGAAATATTCTTACAGGATGTTAAAGAGACAGGAAGAAGTGGAAAATTTAGGCATCTGCTACTTTCAATTATTTATCTTTCAAAAGGGATGCCCAGACTTAAGTTAATTGTGATTTAAATTCAATCATGTAATTGAAAATTCCTAGGTTCATACATTGGTTAAAATAAGGCATGGTTTAATGCAATCTCAATAGGCTAGAATATTTCACATTGTGCAAAGCCAAAATCAAAGAAACCACATACTTGTTTAGCATGCATGTTATATTTATCAAGTCATGGTTTAAAGTTTGTTTATTTGAAACTAATCATAGGCAATATTAATGATAGTTTATTCAGAGTACAAGAGAAACCAGGCTTAAACAGAAGCAAAATTATTCTAACTCTTAGTCAAGGGGAGCAAAGGGTGAAATATGTAAGTGCCAAAGTTTGCTGTAGTTCATTCACATTGTATTAAACTATTGTTTAACATGAACTAATATAACCATCCTTTTCCTCCACACTTTGAATCAAATTAAAAGCTGAGTCTGTGTTCTGTCTGCTACCAGGTTACATATTTCCCTTTGCCTGAATAGAATTCATTCAGTCTTCCTCTCTCTCTGCCAATATCTGGTCTCTGGCAACTAATTTTCAGTCTGGTAAGGAATATGATTTTTGCTGTGTCATTTTCGATTCATCACTCTTAATTACTATAAATACATATAACGTATTTAATTCCTATACATAGCCGGTGGTTGTTAATTCAGCTGCCAAGCACGTCTGACACGTAGCAGTGTTTTCCAGTCAAAGCTGGAAATGTTACAAATTGTGCAATTGACTTTGAAGAAACTTTGTATGTGGATCAGGCTGGTTAACTTAGCCCTATCTTTTCTTTTTACAGTGGGAAAGAACAGGAAATGTTCTGAAATTAAGCTATAAGATAGTATAAAATAAACACAGTGTCATCTGATTTGAATTTAAATTTTATCAGTTCCTGATATGCATTGCATCAGTTTGCATAGGATTAAATTACTGATACTCTTTACCTAGTGCTTAGAGACAGAGTGGTGTATTCCTGTTAATTCCGGAAGCCAAATACCAAATTACAGTTTTGGATGCACATTACATCTGTTTGCTGCCTCGAGTTGACTTTATTCCTTCTTTTGCTGAATTAGCAGAATTTGGTGGTGTCTATCTTGTCTCACTGTTCTGTCCATGGGAGTAAACAGCTGATAATCATCTTCACCTTGAGAATGGAATATATTTACAGAGATTTAAAATGATTATTCTAAAGCAGGCTCCTGGAGAAACCTCATCCCAAATAGAGAAAGCAAGAAATATTCCTAACAGGCAGATCATCTCTCTGTTCAAATTAAATGAATTAGCCTATGCTACACCACTATTTGGAAGGAAACTTTTTATTTGGCTTTAGGACTGGCCTTACAGTATTTGGAGAGCATGGTAACCTTTGAACTGCAGATGATGGATGGTTGGGGAGTTGCTGGATGATGTGTATCAGTGGTTTATCTTCTATTCTAAATTAATTTGTTTCCATGTATGCAGTAGAGAGTGCTGTCTCACTGCTACAGTTGTACCTTATTTCGTTACCTTTCCTGTGTGGAATGGGAGGGGTGGTCCTTTGTCTCAAGCAGCAAAATGGACAACATTGAACTCCCCTCATTCCAGGTATCTTGGGAGATGTTTTCTTTCACATGGATTTTCTCCAGTTTGGAAAATATTGAAAGGTAAAGGTTCCCCCCGCACATTTGTGCAGTCGTGTCCGACTCTAGGGGCCAGTGCTCATCTCCATTTGTTAGCCGAAGAGCCGGCGTTGTCCGAAGACGCTTCCAATAGTGAAAGAGCATAGGCAAAATATGAATAGCTCATAAAAATACATAATGTGAAAACATCCAGAGTTAAAATTCAGCAGTAAACTGATTCTTTGCTTTTATGCAATACAAAATGATAATATGATTTGATATGAAAGAGCTGAGAATTAAGTACATCAAATTAGAGATGCTGCTCATGTGACATTTCAAAACATAAATTATCTCTGTAGGAAGAGATCCTAAGTGGGAGGATTTTATTTCAGCTAAATCTTCTGGGAGAATGAAGTGGACAGTTCTTAAATTGTGCAGCTTCTAGACCAATTTTATCTGTTTATTGTAACAATAACTAACATTTATATATAGAGATTACTGCAAGCAGAATTCAGGTTGATTGTATGATTGTAAGGTGAAGAGAGCAGAGAAAGCAATTGTCCTCATCCTTTTATTGTAAAGAGTCTTTTTTTAAGAACTTTCCTCCGCAGCCCCAAAAGTCCCAATCCTAGAAATATGTGCATGTATTCTAACTTATTTAGCCTTGCTTTATGGAAGTCTGGTAACACTCATTTCAACATAGAGTAGCAACAGCTGCAAGGTTTCGATCATGTATTGATACTAAATACATCTTAGAAAGCGTTACGTATCTGTCACATTGCTTTGCAGGTTGTTTTGTTTCTATGGAATGTGAGTATGATCAAGGGTGGATATGCTATATTTTATAAGTAATCGAATCTGTATTATATCCAAGTTCCTTTTACAATTTCCTATGAGCTTTAAATTTCATTTCTATAATTTGCTATGAAGCTCAAAAGTTATTTCACTTAGTTTAATTTATGTATACATGTATGTATAACATTATGTATATATTTATATATACATTTCCATCCCTGTAGCATTTGTTTGTAGGTGGCCTGTGCCAATGCCAAAACATTGCATGCTTTGAGTTGTGCACAGAATAAACAAAGTTTTTTCTTAGGCAGAAACAGTTTGGGTGGAAGGGCAAGGAAAAATCCATGGATATTGGCAACTGAGGGAAGGGAGGGAAGGCACCAGGAAGTTTGAGGTGGATGCGCTATATATGTGGCATTCTGGGACACTGATGGTGATGGCTGAGAGGAAGAGAAGGAGGGGGCAATGCATACCAATCTCCCCCTACTCACCCTGCCTGGGTTTTGTTTCATCTGAAACCTGGAATAATCAAAGTGTTCCAGCTAATCTGTGGCTGACTCAGCAGAACTTCTAAAATGCAATGTTTTTGTTACAGATCCAAAACAATTTTTCCCCAATTTGTGTCCATCCATAATTGTTAATATTAGTGTGACTTGGTCCATGTATGATAGCCATGTGTTGTGATGGTTTAAGCAAGAAAAATAAATACACATGGAGGAAATACATTATTTATGTAGAGTAGCCTTCTGATGAGCCACAAAAATTGTGGGCTGGGCATTTGTGTTACTGTGCAGCAGGGAGGTTCAGTATTATCATCCCATGATAAATAAAATAGTGCATATACTTTTGAGGTGATTCATGAACTTGCTACTCCATACATACTTGGCATATGTAATTACATTTTCCTTGCTGTAATTATTTTTGACTTGAAAAGCATTTGAAGGAGAAGCTAGAGGTGAAATTGTTGGGCTTATTATTCCCTTTGTGGAATTCCATACTTTTGTCAAACTTTGTCTAATAATGTGTCCTTCTAAGTTTTTATTCTCCTTTGTATCTCTGTACCATAAATATATGTGAAGTCTATTGGCTAAGCCGGCTCCTTCCAAAATTGCCATTCTGCTATTTGGAGATTTTTATCCACTCTGTTATCCATGACAGGAAACTTGCTTTATGGTACAATCTAAAGTTTGGAAGGGCGAGGCCATCTCTCTCTTTGGAATCTTGTAGGATTTTTTGTTTGACTCCAAGTCTTTTTCTGCTCCATATGAATTTACTGACAGTTTCTTGCCATTCTTGTAAGATTCTCTTTGAAATTCAAATTTGGAATAAATTGTTGGAATAAAATAGTTTGGAATAAATAGTTTATTTGGGTAATACATTCATTTTGATAATTGCAATAGATCCTAACCAAGATAGCTTTAGATTCCTCTACCTTTCAAGATCTGTTTTAATCTCTTGCCATAGTTTAACATACTTATTTTGATATATTTTTAATTGTTTCCTGTCAGGTGCAAACCTAGATATTTTGCTTGAATGATCTATCTGAGAGCCAGATTCTTCTTGCACAAAATTGATTTTATATCCAGAATATTCTCCATAAATATACATGGTTTTCATTAACTGTTTTATTGCCTTTTGTGGTTCTATGACAGTTAATACTACATAATATGTATAGCATTTAAGCTTATATTCCTCTCCACAAATTTTGAGACCTGTTATTTGTTTATCACCTCGGATTTTTTCTGCCAGTATTTCTGATGCAAACAGCTTAATTACTTGACTTAAATCTAATTGGCTGAATTTTTTTTAAATCCCTTTCTGTGCCTGGGAAGTACATTGATATGCGAAACACAAAGGACTGCAAAGTTTGCAGATTTACTCTGATTGACTTTGATAAGGGAACTTGATTCAGCAAGCTTTCTTTAAAGGATCCTGATTGATTTATTGATAGCCTCATGAGTTAATCAGTTAGGTGGCAAAGTGGTGGTCAGGTAGGTAGGCAGCTACACATATTGGTTGTTCCTGAGAGTAGGCGCTTTTAATTCAACCTCTGAATGAAGCACATTACCAGTGGGAAAAGTACATGAGTAATGAGAGTATGGGAGAGTTCTCTGTGGCCTTTGCCCAAGCAGAGTGAAATACTGAGGCAATACAGCACACAAAGAAATGTGTTTCCCTTTGGCTCCTCATTCTCTCAGCTGATGTATACCTGTTTTAGTGCATCTTTAATATCACTTCTGTGTGCTATGAAAAAGTTGGGCAGGTGCACCCCAGTATTTTGAAAGTGTGACCACAAAGAAAAAGATAAATGGAATATAGTGGGGTGAGGAAGAGATGATATAAAATTGGTAAATCAGTATTTTATAACTGATTATGTCTTTCCCCAGCAGCCATTTTTCAAGAGTACCCTTAACATATTTTTATAGTTCAAAATGTGCCCACCAACTCCCAAAGGTCGGTGGGCCCCTAAGCCAAGATTTCAAGATAATTAAGGTACACTTACACATGAAAGAAGGTAGATCATTGGACACTAGTTTTTTAAGACTTAAAAATACCATGGTTCCCCAGATATGTTTCTCATTGTGACTTTATAACTTGCTGGATTAGTCAAGGTTGGAACTCAGTTCTCTTTAAGAAATATTTATATTTCTATAAAATTGGTCTAATTCTCCCAGATGACTTTCAGAGTACTTTTCTGGTTAAATATTTTTTCCCATGAACAACATTTATTAGAAGTCATAAATCATTCTTTTGCACTTTTGGTATTGCTGGTAACATTCATCACTAGTCACAGAACTATAAAATACTGCTTTGTGGTTTTGGTGCTGAAGCTGGAGGTTGGAAGGGAATGTAGCTATCAATGTATTGCTACAGTGAGAATTTTGGATTGTATTTTACAGTTTCATTTGTTGATAATACAGTTTTGGTCTGAAGTTAGAACAGTTATGTTCAAAGTTTTGGAGATCGGTATATTTTGAGCCTAAAGGTTTCATTTTTAGCTTCCAGTTCCATTAACGTTTGACTTCTTTTCTTTTCTTTTCTTTTCTTTTTTCTTTTCTTTTCTTTTCTTTTCTTTTCTTTTCTTTTCTTTTCTTCAAAAAGAGGGATTTTGTCTAAGTTTATTAAGGAATTAGTGTTTCTCTTATATTTCAAGATAGGGCAACTGATATATTATCATAATTGACTAAGTATTTGTGGATCATTGCCTTAAATTGATTCATCCCCCAAGCTATGAGTACTTACTACTATATTTGAAGTACGTATTGTCAAAGTGCTAGTCATGAGAAATCAATTAATCCTTTCAGTGCATCTCCAGATTGCCAGTGTTTTCAGAGGGGCATCAACTTCGTGAGATGCATTCCAAGCAAACAGATCTGAATTTCTCATGAAGTATGTGAAAGGCACGTAGGGACTTATCAAAAGTTTCCACTATTAGCATTCACTACTAAGCTTAGATACATTTACTGACCTTCAATGCTCTTTCAAGAATAACTTTGGAGGATACGGTATTGGAACACTACACAAAGAACAGTTCAGGCCCTTTTAAGCATTCTCAGCTTTAACCTTGGGGGGGGGGGAATCAACAGAATAGAAGAAGAAAAAATTATACTGTAGGGTTCCTTATGTTCCCTCTGCAGGAAATCATATAAAAGAACACTGATATAAAATCAGTGTCCTCTGAGCTGATAATGAGATGTTTCTTTCTGAACATATTTATGTAAATTCTAAGTTAAGAATGATATCCATTAAACATACAGGCAGTCCTCGCTTAACGACCACAATTGGGACCGGAATTTTGGTTGCTAAGCGAATCGGTCATTAAACTAATCCAACCCGATTTTATGACTTTTGCAGTGGCCGTTAAACAAATCACCGCAGGCATTTAGTGGACCATGTGGTTGTTAAGCGAATCACGCAGTTCCCCATTGATTTTGCTTCCCAGAAGCCATCTGGGAAGGTTAAAAGTGGCAATCACGTGACCATGAGACACTGTGGCAGTCATTAATACGAACCGGTTGCCAAGCGCCCAAATTGTGATCACATGACTGCGGGGGCGCTGCAACGGTCATAAATGCGAACTGGTTGCCAAGTGCCCGAATTGTGATCATGTGACTGGGGACACTGTGATGGTTGTAAGTGTGAGGACCAGTCGTAAGTCGATGTTTTCCAGCACCGTCGTAAGTCCGAACCATCACTGAATGAATGGTTGTTAAGTGAGGACTACCTGTAGTAACGTTTGACAATTGAATAAGAATATGCTTTGAAAAACCAGTCTGTTTCTATTCAAATTAATTTGGAAAAAATTATCTGTACCACAAACATACAAAGCAACTAGAATCTAATGTAAAATAGTTCCTCCAACTCCAACAGGAATTGTGTGCAATACAACCATGGAGCTGTTGGCAATATATGTACATCACATATCTGTGGTGTTTTAGAGAATCAGTTGGCATCAGAGATTTTTGGGGCTAATGGTGAACTAGCTGGAAATACATTTTAAGTAACAGGAAAAAAAGTGGTTCTAAAGCAGCTATTAAGTAATTGCCTGGAGAAGTAGAAGACAATAGAATAAATGTGCAGCAAACCCCATACTCACTTGCACTTGTGATGTTACCTAATTTGGTAACGAAACATTTGCAAGCAAACAACCATGCTCAGAGAGCACCAAGAACTCCACAATTCAACCCTGAGCTGCAAATATTCTCTTCTATTGGAACAATAGAATAAGAAAAGGCAGCAAAGAATTGGCAAGAGAAGGAATGTGTTTAAGAGAAAAAGTTTTGTGCTATTTGCTTCTATTTTTGATGTTTTAGTTATTAAAGCTGTGGATACTTACAGGCATGATTAAAAAATAATTTAAATGTTCAGGTTCTGGTTTATTCCCCATATTGTTCCTTTTTCTCTGGGATTAAGGGACAATGAGCTTGTTATTAAAATACAAAATATTTAGTTACTCAGCTTACAGAAACATTGGAATGCCTCCAGACAGAGGCTTCTTAATGTTCATGATCAAAAACATTAAGGATTTTCTGTTTGTCAAATATCATCAGACTAGTGGGTAATCTACAACATATTGTGCAGAAGGAAGTGCTTATTATGGAATGGGTGGAAGTGCATTCCAATGGTAGTTGAAGAGATAGGGATGATTTGAATTGACATGTAGCTTTGGATCATGAGTGCCTGAAAAAGAAACATAAAAATGATTAAGGTATAAATTAATCTTTCTGAAGTATAAGAGTTTCTTTTTAAATTTGGCTTTGAGTACAGGTTAAGTTGTTCTATTATTGTTTGCATTTTAAAGATATACAGCACTTCAACAGGGTTTATTTTCTGAACCTAGACTATGCTGTTGATCGAAACAGACTAAGTTCAAACTACAAAGTAATTTGTGGAGTCCTTGGTGCTCTCTGAGCCTTGTTTTCTTGCAGATGTTTCATTGCCAGACAAGGCAACATCTTCAGTGCAAAAAGGGAGTGGGGCTTGCTCTCTGTTTATATACCATGGCTTGTCCTGCTTGTGTTGGTGGAGGTGGTGTTCTCTCCTTAGGAGTTCCTTAATTGGGCTGTTGTTTGCTGCTTGGTTGACTGACTGAGTTAATAGTTCCTTGATTAGGGTATATTGTGCTGTTTGATTGTTCCTCTGATGCTAATCTTGGTGTTAATCTTTGCATATCTGGGTATTGATTGCTGGCAAGGAGGTGTTCTGGTCTTAATCCTCTGGTCAGTCCCACATAGTGGCTGCTACAGTTCCCGCACCGTATGTTGTAGACAACTCCCACTTTTTTTTCTTGGGCCGCTATGCGGGACGAACACCAACTAGCAGTCAGAAGACATGATGAAAACTCCTTAATCTCACAACACATGGACAGACTCAACCATACTTTCAACGGGGAAACTGTAAGCATCTTAAACCAAGCCAAATCCAAAAACCCTAGAGAATTCCTGGAAGCTTGGCACTCAGACAAAGCAGCCATCAACAGACACATTGAGGTAAACAACATTTGCATACCATTCATAAGAGACAGTAGAAAAGCCAAAAGACAAGCCACTGTATATAAACAGAGAGCAAGTCCCACTCCCTTTTCACACTGAAGTTGTTGCCTAGTATGGCAATGAAACGTCTCCAAGAAAACAACAAGGCTCAGAGAGCACCAAGGACTCCACAGTTCAACCCTGAGCTACAAATATTCTCTTTGATTAGTACAAAGTAATTTGTTTTCACAAACTAGTTAAGATTAACCTAAGCTCAGTTTAGAGTTGGGACAACACTAAATATCCTTAACTACCTCAACAGAGGAGGGAGGTGAAATTTATAAGCCCAGGAGGATTTAGTCTTACTTGCCAATAACTTTATATCTAAGTTTTATAATAACTTTATATCCCAGTCTTGCCTAAAATTTGGTGGTTCAGTATATGGTCTTAACAGCACTAGAGGCAAAATTCAACAGTGTTCAGAGAAGCTGTTCTTCCTTAGTGCTTATTGAAATATTTGCTGAAAGAAATACTAACTCTCATGTTTTCTTTATAGATCTTTTAGTACCTGTTGAATTACTTCAGTCAAGATGCCACCAGCAATTGGAGGCCCAGCAGGATACACTCCACCTGAAGGAGGATGGGGTTGGGCTGTGGTTTTTGGTGCCTTTATCTCTATTGGTTTTTCGTATGCATTCCCAAAATCCATTACAGTATTCTTTAAGGAGATTGAAATCATCTTTGAAGCATCAAGCAGCAAAGTTTCCTGGATCTCCTCTATTATGTTGGCAGTTATGTATGCAGGAGGTAAGTTTGCAAACTAAATAAATGGCATTTTTACTGTGTAGCTGTTTCAATAATATTATGCTTTAGTTGGAGAAAAAGGTATTAATAGATCTGTAGGTAAATTTGAATATTACTACAGTAGGCCAGTCTGTGTAGTTTCTTTGCAGATATATAAATAATACCTTTCCAAGGAATTATTATTTGAGTGATTCTTAAGTTGTAGTCTCTACAGCAAGCAGGCCTGTACAACTTGTTGAGGGGCAAGGGCCACATTGATAGATAAAAATCCTTGTGGGCTGCAAAGAAACAAGTGCCAATCAGCTGTTCCATGGCTAGAGGGCAGAAGAAGCGCTGGAACTGGTGGTGGTGGCTCTAAATTTACTACTTTTTACGAAACATCAGCAGACTCTACAAGGCTATTTGGCGGGCTGCATGTTGTGCAGGCCTACTCTACAGTGAGCCTGATTGACATTATCTTTTGGAAGACTGATTTTAAGTACTTAAATAAGTTCATGCCTTGCTTCAATAAGAAAGGAAAATAAATGCTCAGCCTTGCAAATTACAGGCAAACACACAGCAAATAAAGAAGTGAGCTTAAATAACTTTTTAAAAAGAATTTCAGCACTAGGAAATAGGGTTTGTATAGTTATCACATTGTGTACTTATTTTCACACTGCTTTTTTGTAATTAGAGTTTAAGTATATGTTATCAACATCCTCATTTTTGCTAATAGTGTGTTCTGTAACTACTTAAGATAACGTATACTCTAAAACAATTTCCCTATATTTTAAAGTGAGAAGTTTCTTAAAATTAAAGCTGTATTTGTGGTAATGTTTAATGTGTGTTGAGCTCAAGGCCAATGTTTTTATTACTTTATTAGTGATTTAAATTGAATCAGAGAAAGATTTATCCAGGAGTTAAAGGAAATTAAGGATGTACAAAATATCATGCTCTGGATATGGAATGTTCCATTGTTCTCCTCGCACATGCTATTTCAGGGCTGGAATACCACAGACTGCTTCCTGCCTCAGAAGATTCTGGAGTTCTGGAAAATTTTGACTGGGATGTGATGTTTTATACATACATGAACTACCTTACATAGTATATGAAAATATACCAGCAGTATTATGATCAGCATATTATTTAAACAATACTATTTCCTAATTTACATTGTAAGGTTTGGGGTGCTTAATATTGCAAGAATAAAATACAGCTTATTAATAAGATCCTCAAAACTATTGCTCATAGAAGTCTTAATCATGGCAAATTAGCAACAAATCTGATGCATAACAAGAACTAGGGAAAAAGTGTCAAAGCTTATAAGAAATGGATCATTAAAGTCCACATTCATATATTTATTTTTACAGATTTTGTGTGCTATTTATTTACTTCACAGAACTTGAGGCAGTTTACATAGCATGAAAAACATAAGTAGACATAACCTCTTCATGCTTTCAAAACAGGCCTGAATGCTTGTGGTTTCACTACTGCTGAAGTATGGTGGTTGAACAGCCAACCTTTACTTTGCATGTATACCTCAAAAGCAAGTAGCTGTGCTGCACCGCATATGAGATTTTTCTTTGGAAGAGAACAGTCTTTGTCCTTATTCAGCTAGTGAGACAATCAGCACATTTTCTTGCTTCATCGTTGCAGCAAGCACGTGAACTTTAACAGTCTTGTCATTGTTTGATTTTAATAGTTTAGAAAATTCATTCCATAAATAATCAGTTGCATAAGACAGATACAATCAGTAATGTAAGAAAATAGACCAACAATGCTAATTTTTCCTTAGACAAAAAAATCTTTGTTGCTTTATTAATCAAATTTTTCCCCCAGAGAATATCTATAAAATTAGGTCTTAATAATTGATTCAGTACTGATCCATTATTGGTAGCTCCTGTGAAAATAATAAGGATCTTTAATTTTGAGCAGCTCTTTGGTACCTTTGACTGCCATTGGTGGTGCTTCCCGGTCAGATTTCACAAGAAAAAGTGACCAATAATGTCTAGTTTTCCATGTTTAAGGGACATAATAGAGCTGAATACCAATGAGTATTGACAAACTTGCTATCTGTTAACAGGGTCAGTATTCAGGACATGTCTTTCTAGTTGCATTTAAACAGGCTCTAGAGTTTGTAGAATGTTTTTCTCAGTTGGCCTTTCATCACCGTTTATTTTGGATTTAAGCTCTTTCTTTTAATCAGCCCCAAACATTTGGATGGTAATTAAAGGACTATACAACTTGTACATAAAAGTGTTAAGGTAGATATGTCTACCTTAGAGTAGTAATCAAGGTAGAGTTGATTTAAGCTTTTATTATAGCTATTGTTTGGCTTTGAATTGAATAAGTAATACAAAAACAACCTCATTTTGTTTACAGTACACTGCAGTCAGCTTATAACTATTTTATTCATCTATAACCACAGTTAAACTGTACTTCATTCACCACTCAGATGTTCTGTAACAAGGAGCCTCTGCATACAACTACTTTAGTATCATTCAGCAAAATAAACTATGTTTGTTTTTGGCTTCGCATTACATGCAAAAAGGATGGGGTTCATCATGGATTGTTTTAAGATAATAAACACTACACTTGTTCTTAGCCAAAAGTCCAAGAAGCGATTTAGAGACGAATGTTCAACATTAGATCATTGTTTGGTTCTTCACCATTTGGCAGAAAAATATTCTGCGCCCCCTTGTGGCTCCCTTTTTGCAACCTTTGTTGACTTTAAGTCAGCTTTCGATCTAATACCAAGGGAGAGAGAGTGGGATAGTCTGAGACATTCCACTACTGACAAAAGGCTGCTTGCGCTTATTCAGTCACTTTATTCAAACACCTCTGTGAAAATTAGATGTACCCCTTGGGGACTTTTATCTAAAGCAGTTCCAACTTTTAGAGGTGTAAGACTAGGTTGCATATTAGCTCCATTACTTTTCAATTTATATCTAAATCCAATAATTCAAGCACTTGCTGTTTTAGCCCATCACCCACCCATTTTGGCTGATTGTGTGATTCCAGCACTACTGTATGCCAATGATATAACGTGGAAGAGCAGGCTGCTTAAGAAATTGCAGGCACCTGTGCTGCCTTCACTCTCTTATTTGAGCCTTCTCCCCAGCCTGAGCATGGCAGAGTGGCTTATAAAAGCTGCAACCTTGAAACAGGTGGGGGAGGAAATGTGTGTTTTTTGAAGCTTTGTAGCAGCAACAGGAAGCAGCCAAATATAAGAAGAACTTTCCTCACAAAGAATAGAGGGTCCAAATGAAGAGGCACAGCAAAGCCAAGCACAATGTTGAGAAGGTGCAAGTGTTTTACAAGCTGAACATTAATACAAAAAGAAAATAGTAGAAGAAATCTGAGAGGGGTGGGGTGGGGTGGATTTAAAGTCAGACCAGGGTCTGTAAGGGTAAAACACTGCTCTATACTAGTAATAGTAATATACTAGTAATAGTAGTGGTAGAAAAGTAACAGCAATAGTTTACCTGATACTGTAGTAGTAGAAAAGTAATAGTATAGTATAGAAGGAATAGTATAGAGTATAGTAATAGTAGCATAACATTGTACAGTATCATTGTAATAGAGATAGAGTATAGGATACGACAACAGCTATAGAAAACACTCACATAGATATTTGTAAGTTTTACTTTTCTATTGCAGATATATTTTCAAAATAAAACATCTCCCCAACCCTTATAGGGAGATGTAAAAAATCCAGTTGTCTAGGGTCCAGTGCTTTGGGTAGATCTTTTGAGTCTGAGGCAATCAAAGTGGGTATAGTTTAAGAAGAACTCGTGACATATAGTTATGTCTGCTTCACAGGTGGGAATAAGAAAAGCACTTAGGGCACTAGCTTTATTTTGCACAGAACAAAAACAATAAATTATAAGAAAACTAAAGTCTTAGGTTTTGCCTGACACTGTCGTAAGATTCACAAATGGCAAATAAATGGGACTCAAATTGAACAGGTGTGCACCTATAAATACCTTTGAATGCAATTCCATGCTTCTTTATCCTGGAATGCTCATTTTGTTTACCGGGCAAGTATTGCACAGCATATCTCATCAGCTATTGTAAGATTCTACCATTCAAGAGGAGATATATCCCTGCAGCTTGTAAAGTTTTCCAAGCTAAGGTAGTCCCTCAGCTTCTCTATGGCTCCCAAATTTGCTCCCTTGCAAAGCCTAATATTATTGAAGCCATTCAAAATAAGTTTATTAGAGCCATTTTGATGGTACCAAAAAGTATCAAAGATGCCATCCTATGGGTAGAAACAGGTATAGTTGCATTAGTTGCTAGGGCATGGTTTCTTCTTACCTTCTGACTAAAGTTAATTCTACTTCCTATAGGTTTAGCCCCATTAGTATTTAAAGATTGTTTTAAATAATTGTGGCTTAAAAAGCCTTAGGTAAAATTCAATTGCTGGGCTTCTCTGTGGGAAGTCTGTGCTGATTAGGATTTGATAATACTAGAACCACCCTTAAATGAATCCAGTATATAGATTTTCAAACAAATTTAAGTTAAATGCTACACCCATACCTTAAAATAGTAATTTATTTTGATTTATTTTAGTATTTTTATTCTTAATTACTTTTAGATCTTAGCATATTTACTGTTTTTCTGTTTGATACATATATAGAAGGATGTATTACTGCTGTTATTAGATATTTTAATTGTATCTGGCCTTAGGGCTGTAATAAATGTGAATTGAAAAAAAAATACACATTTTGAAAGCAAGATTTGTTTTACGGAGTACAACTTAATTGTAATCAGTAAAACAAATGTTGATGAGAGTGCTTAATTTACAGCCTATTCTGCTTTTGTCATGGTGTTTCACCCAAGCATCACTAATCCAGAGGTGCAAGGCAAGGGCTGCCAAAGATGGAGGGGAGAACAATAATCTGTAATCAATAATCCATTGTTGTTTATTCGTTCAGTCGTTTCCGACTCTTCGTGACTTCATGGACCAGTCCACGCCAGAGCCCTCTGTCGGCCGTCACCATCCCTAGCTCCCCAATGGTTGAGTCCGTCACCTCCAGAATACCATCCATCCATCTTGCCCTTGGTCGGCCCCTCTTCCTTTTGCCTTCCACTTTCCCTAACATCAGCTTCTTCTCCAGGGTATCCTGTCTTCTCATTATGTGGCCAAAGTACTTCAGTTTTGCCTTTAATATCATTCCCTCAAGTGAGCAGTCTGGCTTGATTTCCTGGAGTATGGACTGGTTTGATCTTCTTGCAGTCCAAGGCACTCTCAGAATTTTCCTCCAGCACCACAGTTCAAAAGCATCTATCTTCCTTCGCTCAGCCTTCCTTATGGTCCAGCTCTCACAGCCATAGGTTACTACAGGGAATACCATTGCTTTAACTATGCGGACCTTTGTTGTCAGTGTGATGTCTCTGCTCTTAACTATTTTATCAAGATTTGCCATTGCTCTCCTCCCAAGAAGTAGACGTCTTCTGATTTCCTGGCTGCAGTCAGCGTCTGCAGTAATCTTTGCACCTAGAAATACAAAGTCTGTCACTGCCTCCACTTTTTCTCCCTCTATTTGCCAGTCATCAATCAAGCTCGTTGCCATAATCTTGGTTTTTTTGAGGTTTAACTGCAACCCAGCTTTTGCACTTTCTTCTTTCACCTTCCTCATAAGGCTCCTCAACTCCTCCTCGCTTTCAGCCATCAAAGTGGTATCATCTGCATATCTGAGATTGTTAATGTTTCTTCCAGCGATTTTAACTCCAGCCTTGGATTCCTCAAGCCCAGCATGTCGCATGATGTGTTCTGCGTACAGGTTGAATAGGTAGGGTGAGAGTATACAACCCTGCCGTACTCCTTTCCCAATCTTAAACCAGTCCGTTGTTCCGTGCTCTGTTCTTACCGTTGCTACTTGGTCGTTATACAGATTCCTCAGGAGGCAGACAAGATGACTTGGTATCCCCATACCACCAAGAACTTGCCACAATTTGTTATGATCCACACAGTCAAAGGCTTTAGAATAGTCAATAAAACAGAAATAGATGTTTTTCTGAAATTCCCTGGCTTTCTCCATTATCCAGCGGATATTGGCAATTTGGTCTCTAGTTCCTCTGCCTTTTCTAAACCCAGCTTGTACATCTGGCAATTCTCGCTCCATGAATTGCTGGAGTCTACCTTGCAAGATCTTGAGCATTACCTTACTGGCATGTGAAATAAGTGCCACTGTTCGATAGTTTGAACATTCTTTAGTGCTTCCCTTTTTTGGTATGGGGATATAAGTTGATTTTTTCCAATCTGATGGCCATTCTTGTGTTTTCCAAATTTGCTGGCATATCGCATGCATCACCTTGACAGCATCATCTTGCAAGATTTTAAACAGTTCAGCTGGGATACCATCGTCTCCTGCTGCCTTGTTATTAGCAATGCTTCTTAAGGCCCATTCAACCTCACTCTTCAGGATGTCTGGCTCTAACTCACTGACCACACCGTCAAAGCTATCTCCAATATTATTATCCTTCCTATACAGATCTTCCGTATATTCTTGCCACCTTTTCTTGATCTCTTCTGCTTCTGTTAGGTCCTTACCATCTTTGTTTTTGATCATACCCATTTTTGCCTGGAATTTACCTCCGATGTTTCTAATTTTCTGGAAGAGGTCTCTTGTCCTTCCTATTCTATTGTCTTCTTCCACTTCCGCACATTGCTTGTTTAAAAATAATTCCTTATCTCTTCTGGCTAACCTCTGGAATTTTGCATTTAATTGGGCATATCTCCCCCTATCACTGTTGCCTTTTGCTTTCCTTCTTTCTTGGGCTACTTCCAGTGTCTCAGCAGACAGCCATCTTGCCTTCTTGGTTTTCTTTTTCTTTGGGACGTTTTTTGTTGCCGCCTCCTGAACAATGTTGCGAACTTCTGTCCATAGTTCTTCCGGGACCCTATCTACTAAATCTAGTCCCTTAAATCTATTCTTCACCTCCACTGCATATTCCTTAGGAATATTAGTGAGCTCATATCTAACTGATCTGTGGGTCTTCCCTATTCTCTTTAGTCTGATTCTAAATTTTGCAATAAGAAGTTCGTGATCTGAACTACAGTCAGCTCCAGGTCTTGTTTTTACCGACTGTATAGATGTCCGCCACCTTTGGCTGCAAAGGATGTAGTCAATCTGATTTCGGTGTCGACCATCTGGTGAAGTCCATGTATAAAGTCGTCTTTTAGGTTGTTGGAAGAGAGTGTTTGTTATGCACAGTGAGTTGTCTTGGCAAAATTCTATCAGCCTATGTCCTGCTTCATTTTGTTCTCCCAGACCATGCTTGCCTGTAATTCCAGGTGTCGTCTGACTACCCACCTTAGCATTCCAGTCTCCTGTAATGAAAATAACATCTCTTTTTGGTGTATTATCCAGTAGGTGCTGCAGATCCTCATAGAACTGATCTACTTCTGCTTCTTCAGCATCTGTGGTTGGGGCGTATATTTGGATCACTGTGATGTTAAATGGCTTACCCTGAATTCGAATTGAGATCATTCTATCGTTTTTTGGATTGTATCCAAGCACTGCTTTAGCCACTTTATTATTAATTATGAAGGCTACTCCATTTCTTCTGTGGTCCTCTTGTCCACAGTAGTAGATCTGGTGGTCATCTGATGTGAAGTGGCCCATCCCAGTCCATTTCAGTTCACTGACACCTAAAATGTCTATATTTAATCTTGACATCTCACCAATAACCACATCCAATTTGCCCTGGCTCATAGATCTTACATTCCAGGTTCCTATGGTGTGAACTTTAGAACATCGGATTCGTCGTTCACCACCAGCACCGTCGGCCGCTAACCGTCCTTTCGGCTTTGAGCTAGCTGCGTCATCACATCTGGGGCTAGTTGAACGTATCCTCTGTTCCTCCCCAGTAGCATTTTGACCATCTTCCGACCTGGGAGTCCCATCTTCCGATGGTATACCGACATATCTTTGGTTGTACTGATCCATTTAGTTTTCATGGCAAGAATACTGGGGTGGGTTGCCATTACCTTCCCCAGGGATCGTATTTAGTCTGACCTCTCTGCCACGACCTTCCCGTCTTGGGTGTCCGTTCACGGTTTAGCTCATGGTTTCATTGAGGTGCTCAAGCTCCAGCACCACGACAAGGTAACGATCTCCTTTGCTGGAGCAATAATCCATAATCATTAACAATTATTTTGCTTGTCCTCAAGACTGATTATGACTTAATTTTGGCTTTTTCAATAAATATGTTTATGGTACACAGATGCAGGTTGGTTGCTACAGGAAAATCAGCTGTGTTAGCATACTGCAAGTGGTTCATTTTCATCTACCAATTCTGCATTATGCAATTGGTTTATTGGATGCTGATATGATGTGAACATACAGTATTTGGTTGATGTGTGTAGAGTTTGGGTTATGTTATTTGCTTTTACTTAATTATATCCTAACTGAATACAGCTGTTGCCATTATAATAAATAACCAAATATGCTTTGCATTTGAGATAAAAAGGAAGTCACAAAATGCTGTTACTACAGTTATATTGAGTGGTGTGCTGGAGCTGGCTCATACTGGCTAGCGAGAGCGGATTGTTAAAGTTTTGTGAGCCATTTGAGAGCAATGCTGAGCCCCTATGCGTATTCTGCTACTCAGCTGTTCTGTGGCTAGCAGGGTGGCGGCGGTAATGGAACTGGGAGAGACACTTTTTAAACATTTACCAGCACACCATTGGTTATATCCCATCTTTCCTCTGGGAGCTCAGGTATGATACATTGGGGGAGGGGCATCCCTCCATGTTACCCTGATAAGAACCTTAAGAGGACAGGTGGGCTGAGAAATGATGATACCCAAAGTTACTTAATGCATTTATTTATTTATGGAATTGAACACTGCCTCAGTTTAGTTGAATTCTAGGCAGTTTATAACAACATATAATGAAATACATTATATACAACATTACAGAACATTAAATACAACAACCACAATACAAATATAATGACCAGTCACTTAACAACTGTTCAGAGTTACAACACCCTTGGAAAGGATGCTTTAGGGCTTGTAAAGCACTTCTGCCCATCATAAAACGTGCCAGCCCCACGGTCACATGACTGCATTTTGGGTGCTTGGCAACTGGCTCGCATGCCAAGTGCCCCGTGATCACCATTTGCAATCTTCTCTGCTGGCTTCCCGTGAAAGTCAGTGGGGAAGCTGGCAGGGAAGGCTGCAGGGGGGGGGGGATAGTGGGGAGCTGAAACCCTTTGGTGGGCTGCAGGAATGGAGTTCAAATCTTCAGTGAACTCTTCACTAGGTTGCCAGCTAGTTACGGTATGTGTAACTTATGAGTAACATATTTGAAGCAGTGATTTGAATTGTGCCAGCTTAACAAAATATTTATTTTGCTGAAGATGATCTAACTTGGATTTCAGTTAGGAAAAATATTTATGGAACATGTTGCATCTATACTACTATTTTTAGCAGATCAAATGAATCCTTATTGCAATAGAATGAAAACTGGATAAATCTTTAAGCAGGAAGGGCTTTAAAAAGCAAGAATGTGTAGTTCTTGAGAGGGAATGTAGGATGCTTCACTTTGCCTGCTGTCACACCACTAAACCAAATCCAGGTTAACAAAATATAATTGGTCATTTGCAGGAAGTAGTGACGAATGAATAGCTAAAATTGGACTAGTTAAAAATGATCAAAAACTTTTGAGTGTGTTTTTGGCCTGTACATTTCCATCTGATTTTTTTCCCTGTCTTTTTGGTATGTTGTACTTATGAGGGGCGTGGTGGCTCAGCGGGTAAGACGCCAGGCTTGTCGATCGGATCGCAAGTTCAGAGGTTCGAATCCTAGCCCTGTGTGCGGAGTGAGTTCTCGCACTAGCTCCAGCTCTTGCCAACCTAGCAATTCGAAAGCATGCAAATGCAAGTAGATGAATAGGTACCACTTTGGTGGGTAGGTAACAGTGTTCTGCGCACGTCATGCGGCCACATGACCGTGGAAGCGTCTTCGGACAACGCTAGCTCTTCGGCTAACATAGCACCGGCCCCTAGAGTCGGACACGACTGCACAAATGTGCGGGGGGAACCTTTACCCTTTACTACTTATGCATAGTTATATTAATATAGTAGTGCATATTCACTGTACAGTTGATGAAACATACTTTAGGCCAGGGTTTCTCAACCAGGGTTCCATGGAACCTAGGGTTCTGTGAGAGGTCGCTAGGGGTTCCCTGGGAGATCACAATTACTTAAAAAAATTATTTCAAATTCGGGCAACTTCAGATTAGAGAGGTAAGTTTCATTCCTTATTTTCAGTTTAAGAACACTGTTAATGCATATATACAGGCCCACACATGAAACTAATATAATAATATTGTGACTTCTGGCCTATATTTGAGCTTGAATGTGCAGGGGTCCCCTCCAGGGTCAAAGGGTTGAGAAAGGCTGCTTTAGGCTATAATTAGAATACAGTGGACATTCATTTCTGCAGCTGGTATCAGTGGGGTAGTAGCAATTCATTAGGAGTAGCTTTGATGCTGGAATGTTCTTTTTCATTTTACTCATCTCTCAGTTGTAATTACCTCTTCTACGAGAGTTAACAAAGATACAGATGCTTTTATGACCGTGGAAGCGTCTTCGGACAACGCTGGCTCTTCGGCTAACAAACGGAGATGAGCACCGGCCCCTAGAGTCGGACACAACTGCACAAATGTGCGGGGGGGGGGGGGAACCTTTACAGATGCTTTACCAAAATGTTCAAATAGAACGAAACCATAATCATTTGCAATGAACCCCCACCCCTAGGCCTAATCTAATGCATTCTTAACTTCTCTTTAGGTCAGACCATCCACTTTTTCAGTTCAGACTATCCAGAACACAAGCCATTATATTCTCTCAGGAGCAATTTTTGGGGGCGTGTAATGGGAACATCTGGTTTTGCAGTGTGTACACCAGCTCTCTGTTTCTTATATAATGTTCATAGTTTTCAGAAGTCTTTGCTTTGCTTTGCATGCATTATTCCAAAGATCAGGAAATACATTGATGGAATGTAATGCCTGAATAATTCAATGATTTCTTCTAGGTCCAGTCAGCAGCATCATGGTGAACAAATATGGCAGCCGGCCAGTCATGATTGCAGGGGGCTGCCTGTCAGGGTGTGGTCTGATCGCTGCCTCTTTCTGTAATACTGTAGAAGAGTTGTACTTCTGTGTTGGTGTTGTGGGCGGTAAGTGACACATCTACACAAAGATAGATATATCTAATTGTATAACTCTACTGGAGAAAACTAATCTAGAATATTGTTAAGTAAAGGCCTGTACTTCATTTCAAGGATGACTATCCTCTTGAGCCTGGTGTGCTAGATTTTCCATGGCTATTTTGTTCCACAGAGGGAGTTTTCTCCACCCTGAGTAGGATGTTAGTCATTTGAATGTTAGTCAAAAGAGAATTCATGGTATCTCCCATTCCATTCAACCAATGGAGAAGCAATGGAATATCTCAGGGATATTCTATTGCTTCTCAAGCTACTTGGTTGAATGAATGTCTCAGATTATTTATTTATTTATTTGCCCATGCAGTTTCTGAATACAAACAGGTGATGGTATTTCTCTGTGCTTTCTCTCCCATTGTTGGCATACCTTTCCCAAAACAAACTGCCTGGAGAAATTTGTTATCTCTATGGTAATTCCATATTTACCCAAGCTTGTTTGTTTGCTTATTTGTGTATTTATTTATTTACTGTTGTGCACTTTAAGCTTTGAGGTGGTTTTCATAAGTGCTCTTTCAAAAAAAGTTTTTATACTTTATATATTTTAATGTTGTGGATTTTTTAAATATAAAATATACCTGTGCAGAATGGAATGTTCTGGAGAATTTGCGATTCTGGAGGGGAGGGGTTCAGTGGCTTCTAGAAGTAAATTCCCTGAGTTTGAAGTATCCCTGAGCCTAGTATTCCAGAATGCCTTGTCCTCTGGTCCAGGAAATTTATTTCCAGAAACCATCAAACCACCCTGGAACAGCATAGTCCAGTTGAACTTCAGCATAGTTTAGTGGGGGAACATTTCATTCCAGAATTCTCTGAAATATTTTGTTCCCAAATCATTCAATGTTGCACATTCATACTTGAAAACAAAGGGTTTGTTAGTGACAAAGGATTTGTCAGATATCTAAGTATTTAGTGTTGTGTTTTGCATTCTATATTCTGAAGTCTTTCAAATGTCTTAAGGGAGCTGTACTACGTCCTGAATACCAGCTTACAGCTTAAGATGATGGATATCTGAGGAAGTGGACAGGGTCCTTAGGGCTGTGAGCTCGGCCACCTGCTTTTTTGATCCATGCCCCTCCTGGCTGGTTAAAGCGGCCAGGGAGTGTTGTATGAGTGGTTCTAGCGATGGTTAATTCTTCTTTGAGTGTGGGGGTTGTTCCTTTGCCTCTTAAGGAGGCTTTGGTTTACCCCCTCAAGAAGCCATCACTGGACCCCACCATACTGGACAATTTTCTAACCTCCCCTTTGTGGGGAAGATGCTTGAGAAGGTGGTTGCGCAGCAGCTTCAGAGGACCTTGGAAGAAGCGGATTATCTGGATCCCTTTCAGTTGGGATTCAGACCCGGGTATGGGATGGAAACAGCATCCATCTCTGTGATGGATCTCTGGCGAGGGCAGGATAAGGGTTGTGCATCCATCCTTGCCCTACTTGACCTCTCTGCGACTTTTGATACCATCGACCATGGTATCCTTCTGGATCGGCTCAGAGGATTGGGTGTGGGCAGCACGGTGCTGTGCTGGTTCACCTCCTTTCTCCGGGGCCGATTCCAGTTGGTGGTGGTTGGGGGGGAGAGATCCTGCCCTCGGCCCCTATTATGTGGGGTGCCGCAAGGTTTGGTGTTCTCCCCTCTCCTATTTAACATCTACATGAGGCCGCTGGATGAGCTCATCCATTGCTATGGCGTGAGGTATCATTAGTACGCTGATGATACCCAATTATACATCTCTGCCCCTGGTGAATTAAGCGAAGCTGTGAATGTCTTATACTGGTGCCTGGAGGCTGTGAGGGTCTGGATGGGGAACAACAGGCTTCAGCTGAACACTGGCAAGACTGAGTGTCTTTGAGTTTTGGGGCCTCCCGGTTCTAGGACTATGCCATCTTCAGTGTTGGATGGGGTGGCACTGCCCCAGACAGACACAGTGCACAATGGGGGTGCTCTTGGACTCACGGCTCCTGCTCAAAGAGCAGGTGGTAGTCTTGGCTAAGAGGGCCTTTGCACAGCTTTGTGTTGTGTACCAGCTGCTCCCGTTCCTAGATCAGGGGGCTTTGCTCACTGTCACTCATGCCCTAGTCACCTCCCGATTGGATTTCTGTAATGCGCTCTACATGGGTCTGTCCTTGAAGATTATCTGGAAGCTTCAACTGGTACTTGAATCATGTCAACTGGATTTCTATTTTTTCAGTGGAAATGTTTCACTCCTTATCCAAGGAGCTTCTTCAGTCTTCTTCCTTGGATTCCTTCTTCCTCCTCCTCCTCCTTCTTCCTTGGATAAGGAGTGAAACGTTTCCACTGAGAAAATAGAAATCCAGTTGACATGATTCAAGCTACAGACAATTCCACCTGGATGACTGAGAACCTTCATAGACATATTCAACTGGTACAAAATGCAGCGGCATGGGCAGTTATGTGTGCCTGTCCTGACTTCGAGTGAAGGAAAACACTCTGAGATTTGGAGTTGAAGCTCTTGTGCTTTATTGTCCTATTCTACTAGACAGAATCCAGCTAAACTAAAATGAACTAGTAATGCTCAGAGAAAGGGTCCAAGAAATCAGGACGGGGCCTTCTTTAGTCTCTTGGGAGGAAAGCAAAGCGATTCAGTACTACGCATGCGTTTCTCCCCCTGGAGGGAGCCCCCTCCTTCTTCGCCAGTTATCTCCCTGACACCGCCCCTAGAACAGCACATATTACACCTCTGCTCCACAAGCTGCATTGGTTGCCAGTTTGCTTCCGGGTCCAATTCAAGATGCTGGTTTTAACCTTTAAAGTCCTTTATGGCATGAGGCCGGGCTATCAGAGGGACCACCTCTTCCCGATTAAATCTGCCCATCCCATCAGATCTGGCAGAGAAGGCATGCTGCGGGTTTAATTAAGTGTTGTACACCACCCAGAGTCACTTTTTTGTGAGATGGGCGGCCATACAAATCTGATAAATAAAATGAATAAATAAAGTGTGTATGCCACAGTATCAGTAAGAACATAAACTGATTCTAGAACAGGATTTGTAGGGCTGCATTTGTATGTGTTTATCTTAATAATTTAATGTAAATGTATTTCTATCCCCAGGTCTGGGACTTGCATTTAATTTAAACCCAGCCTTGACCATGATTGGCAAGTACTTCTATAAGAAGCGTCCTCGGGCTAATGGTTTGGCCATGGCAGGTAGCCCTGTATTCCTGTGTACGCTGGCTCCTCTGAACCAATATTTATACAGCATTTTTGGGTGGAGAGGGAGCTTTTTAATTCTTGGAAGCCTCTTGTTGAACTGCTGTGTGGCTGGGTCACTGATGAGACCAATAGGACCTAAGCCTGACCAACTGAAGAAAGAAATTGATAAAGAAGCATTGCAGGAGGTTGGCGAAATGACAAGAAAAGAAGCAGGAGATGTCAGTACAGACCTTATTGAAGGGAAAAATAAAAAGCAAAAAACTACAGCCTTCCAAACAATTAACAAATTTTTGGACTTGTCTCTCTTCACACATCGTGGCTTCTTGCTTTACTTGTTTGGCAACTGTTTTATGTTTTTTGGATTGTTTACACCATTAGTTTTTCTCAGCAACTATGGAAAGAGCAAGCATTTCTCAAAAGAATCTTCAGCTTTCCTGTTATCTATTCTGGCTTTTGTAGATATGTTTGCCAGACCATCCATGGGTTTCGTAGCAAACACCAAGTGGATTAGGCCTAGAATCCAGTATTTTTTTGCTTTGTCTGTTATCTTCAATGGAATATGCCATCTTTTGGCTCCTTTATCTACTAGCTATACTGGCCTTTGTATCTATGCTGGCTTTTTTGGATTTGCTTTTGGCTGGCTGAGCTCTGTCTTGTTTGAAACACTGATGGACTTAGTTGGGACTCAGCGATTCTCCAGTGCTGTTGGTTTGGTGACCATTGTGGAATGTTGCCCAGTCCTTTTGGGACCACCTGTTTTAGGTAAAATACTTACTTCACCTTTGGGATGGGAGGGAGGACAGACTGTATTGGCACTTTGATGGCCTGCAGGTCTGACTTTAGATAAGTAAGAGAAAGTTAATTCGTGGGTAGACAAAAGTATTAGGATTCAGCTTATAATTATGCATTATACTAGGGGTTCTTAAAGTGTGGGTCATGAGCTTCTGGATATTGTGACCAAATCTGAGGGTAGCTGCAGCAACCTAACATGTTTTATCCTTTTTCAGCTCTTGGCCAGGGGTTGGCACTTCTACCTACATAGATAATACCAAGTTACAACAGCAGCAGCAGCTCTGCCACCTTTCTCCTCAACTGAGCTGGACTAAAATAACTTTGCCAAACTTGCCCTTTAACAATATAATACTGGCAGGGAGACTGATCCTGTCTTGGCCCTGTGCACACATTTGCCCACCCACAGATCACCTTCACTGCTTTGATGGGCACGTTCTGATCACCATTGCAGGATTTGATAGGCTCAGTGGTAAAAGGTAAATCGAAGAGAAAGGGGTTATTTCTAAATGGAAAGGTGTCAGGGTTAAGGCTACAACAAAGTTTGATTTTTAAAGTAATTTCTCTGCTGTCCATATCAACACATTTCTGAAGAATAGGATCATTAATATTTACATTACTGTTCTTTGCATTCCTTCCAGTATTGCACTGGTGAAAATATTATACATATTTGTGTCTCTAGAAATACTTCTGCCCATTGCTGTTGGCCTGTTCCTGCCCTGATACTGCTTTTACATTAGTGTCCCTTATGGACAGCCATTATTTTCTTCCAACTCCCCTGCCCCTCAAGAGTTGGGATCCTGCCCTTGCCTTTTTTGGAGTGTGAATTCTGTGTGTCACATGCATAAAGTTACTGGGAAGGAAGACATTTCCAGGACTGGTTTCAGTTGGAGTTGGCAACTCTAGATTGACATGGTATGGGAGGTGGACATAGAACAGATTTCCTGACAATTCTGTTTTGAGAAGGACCATCTTAAATTTACTAAGGCTGTACCAGTTGTCAAATTCCAGTGGCATCTAGTATATTGGTAAGCTTTGTGCATGAGGGTAGGGTGTGTCGGACAAATTCACCACAGTGTTTGAGCACCCATGCGTTATACAATTGATGGAACAATCATGCCATTGGCCCATAATACAGTTCCCATACTCCCGTACTGCACATGCCAAAATGAACTACTAGCTGGACTGTGTAACTTGCATAAACCCAGATAATACATTCTGAGATATCTAGAAACAGCCTGGTAATGAGAGGAAATAATTACTACCTTTTTTTTAGCATTAAAGTTAATACTTGCATATGTGACCATTAATTATTCTGCATTATTAGAAAATAGACAGTCTTATAATGTATCCCCCACCCCCTGTTTTTGCCTTTTAGGTAGACTGCATGATATGTATGGTGACTACAAATACACTTACTGGGCATGTGGCGGCATCCTTATTTTCTCTGGAATCTTCCTATTTATTGGGATGGGCATCAATTACCGGCTGGTGGCAAAAGAGCAGAAAACAGAGGATAAGCAGATTGCTGAAGGAAAAGAAGAAGAAACCAATATTGATGAAGCTGAAAAACAAGAGGAGTCCAATAAAGTGGTTAATCTACCTCCAAAAACCACAGGAGATGATATAAAAGAAGTCAGTCGTGTGTGAGAGACTGGTCTCTTAAATCCAGGAGGGTATTGTAATAATTAAAAAATACGTGTTTAGAGGAACTCCTGGTCTTAATGAACAGTGGTGAGAATTATATAAATCTGGCTTTTTTAAAAATACAAAACCTGAAATTGCAGATAGTATTTTTGTCAGCACCTGATGAGTAACAGGTCAGTGGGCAGTACTAGCATTTTAGTAGGTTGGGGCGGGGGAGGGAAAATGTGTGCTCTGCTTCTCATTTTTTTTAACAGTAATAATGTGCCTTAGAGCTTCCTCATCTAGGCTATTTTAGCAGAGCCTTAACACTGTTCTGTAAATTGTTTTGGCTTTTTTTTTTATCTACCTAGGCAATATTCATAAAAGATATCTGACTTGCTTTATTAGTAGGGTTCACAGTTGGGTGTTAAACAAAAACTACTTCATATGCTCCTAAAATTGCTTACTGCCAGTCTCATAGTCGATGTACAAATACCTTGGGCACACAAATGAAGAAAAGGCTGGCAGATTCTTTTTTAAAAATAGTGTTTCAGACCTAATGTATTTGGATACCAGATTCAACCTACCTTGATTGTGTTTCTGATAGCTTTTAAAAACTAACCCAACTTGCTGTTGGGCTTGTTTGAATAAAATATATTAATATTTTCATGCTGTCTTCACTTGACTTTCTCTGGAGAGGAACTTGCTTTCTGATTACCATTACTTTTTTAGTTGTTACTTGCTCTGAAATGAAACCGGGATCAGTGCATTGAACAAAGCTACAGTATTTTCATTAACTGTTTAAGCTTTGAAATAAGAAATGCTAAGGATGTTGGCAAACATGATTACTTAGAAGTAAGCTTCATTGAAATCAATGCTGCTTACATTTAGGTAATGACATGTGTTTGCACTATTACCATGTACACTGATACTGACATCTAAATTTCACTTAACAATTATGCTACTTCCAAAGGGATATATTTTTGTTTCATGTTGTAACTTAAAAAAATACTATTCAGTTTAAGGGGGGAAATATTTCTTATTTTGTATAGTGTAAATATCCAGAGAATACAGTCTTAATACCAGCTTTAGTGCCAGAACAGATAACATTTTACTAATCTGTGCTCAGAATAGAATACTTTACAAACAGCATGGAAACTCTAAACTGGAACTGAGACTGATACAATATTCAATTCTTCATGCTTTTCATGTTGACTTATTCTGAGTGGGTTATAATTTAAAGTGATATGTAGCTGCTCAACTGCATTTTTTTTATTTTGTAAAAGGTAGAAACCTATGTGTCCTCTCTTTCTCTGTGTGTTCGTAGTATTGGAAAATATCACACCTCGTTCAAGGATAAGTGGAAAACAGCTTTCTGGTCATAAGCCAGGTCTATAGAAAATTAATCAAAAGTTTAGAGTATGTTTAGATGCTCTTCTGTATAGTTCACCCATTAAATGTGAATAGTTATTTTCCTATTTCAGTTATTTGTGTAGTAATTCAAAATGTATGGGAACAAAACTGTAGGACTCCTTGGGAGGTGATTGATTCAAATGATCTATTTGTCATGTAAAATGGTATTCCATAATAGCATAATATAATTAATTACTTATTTCTTGAAAGTTGCAAGAAAATTGACTCCTTCTCTTGCAAACTAATGCTTGCTTTGGTGAATGTAGTATTTGATGTCACTACTGAAGTGAAAAGCAGTACACTACTAGAATACTACTTTTAATAAGGCAAATTATTTAAAATTCTAGTAGCCTAATGGGGAATATATGACCACTAAAATTTCATTTATGATTATACATGTTATGGTGTGATATGCTCCTGATTGTCCTACCCTACTGAATCTCATTAGCTACTGCTTAGACAAGAATGGACAAAAACTAGCAAAATGTTCTACACTGTGACGAGAAAAATAATGTCAGTAACATTTTGTTGTATGCATATTCCTTTTAAGGTTGAGTCTGCATGCTTTTTAGCATGTTTTTTTTAAAAAATTGAACGTAGTCTGATATAAGTCAAATTGTGTAATTATATTGTAATTTTTATTATCCTGTAAGATGGTGTTTTCCCACAGAGAGACAAATAGGTACTCATAAAAATGTGTTGGGCTTCTAAACTGGAGATTGTTCTTCAACAAAAGCTTTTATGGTGAATGCAGGTTCTCTTCAATTTTTCTCTTTGATAATGGCTTTAGATGACATCTGACCAGAAAATTCCTGTAAATTTGATTTAGCACTTTAGCAGTATTCCAAGAACATAGAAATTCCAGGGCATGGACCATTTTGCTCATTAAAAGTATATTTACTGTGGTTGACCAATTCATACCATTTCCAAGCCCCTCTGCTGAATACGTGGTCAGTGATGTTCCTGTAATGGCCTCCAGTTGTAGTACAGGCATCTTATCAGGTGCCCACATGTTCTTTTAGTAGAACAAGAAAAACATTTGTATGACCTAAAGGCAGTACTGTGAGATCTAAAAATATCCTGCTAGCATGTAAGATGATATGTGACGGAGTTGCTCAAGTCTATGGAAGCTAGAAGGTTGTAAAGAAACAAAACAAAAAAAAGCACACAGAGCATATGCAGGATAGATTCTTGGTAGTATTGGAAATATTAGTAACGACTAATATCTTTCTAGGAATTCTTAGCTCCCCATAAAAGCACCATGCAGAACTATCTTTAAGTACTAATCATAGCATGATACTCTACTCCCTCCCCACTAACTGAAACTAATAGATTTAAACATTATTTAATAAGTTTGATCCCTAATGTTTCTTCATGTGTGCTGCACATTTATTTTGTGTAACCAAGTTAGAAGTAAACTACTTTTCCATGAGACACTTGCTTTGCCAAACCTCCTCCTCGCTGAAATTCAAATCTGCTTCTTTGGAATGCATGAAAGTAAATGGTAGCTGGTCCAGACTTAAAGTTTATGTAAATAAAGTGGAACAAATTGGGCTTCATGTTTTCCACCCCCCTTCCCAAATATGTAGAATCTGACAGGTTGAGTTTCCTTTATTAAAAGGAGTTTGTGGAAGTCCCTTGACAGTATTAAAAATGCACTGTGAAATATTCTAATCTGTTGTCTTGGCTGCTGAGTTTATTAGAGTTTTTTTAATGTATTGTCCAAAATGATACAAAAAAGAAGCCTATCAGGGTATTTTCATACTTTAAAGTTTGTACATTCAATAGAATATTTTTCATACATATGTTATTGTACTCTATTAAAATGTGACATTATAAAACCTTGTGTCTCATGTTCAACTTTGTCAAGAATGCATAATAACTGGTTCAGATTGCAATAAACTAACACTGAAAATCTGCTAGTTTGAGCCATGTTCTTGTAAGTATAAATAGTCATGATGATAACTAATATATTTGGTCTCAATTCTTTATTTTACTTGGTGAATTAAAAGATTGTTATCATAGACATCCTGGAAACACATTAAAGTTTGGGGGGAAATAGTTACAATATAGTAAATAATACTGTATTTCAGGGAGCATGCTGAAATCCTTTTTGCTTCAAATGTTTGATTAGGTATCATTGAAAGGAACAATACATTAAGCCATAGCTTTCCAAACTCTGTGTCGCGACACTTTAGTGTGTCGCAACACACAGTTTAGTGTGTCGCAACACAACCCGGAAGCGGTGGGGGCATGCGTGGCGGTGGCAGTGTGGACGGCAACTACGGCAGTGGCGCGCCATCAGCGCTTCCGCATTTTAGTGGAAAACACGCCACACCGCCACTGCCGCCGTTGGTGTGTCGCCAATGGCAGTTTGAAAAGCACTGCATTAAGCAAATATCAAAAGTACAGAAAATTAGGTAGGCCTTAACTGCGGCTCTAGATTGTGTCCAGTCAAATTCAGTCTTCGTCTTTCTCCAGCGGCGCTCTAGACGTCTCAACCCTTTTCAAAGCCCTTAACTCTTCCGTAAACCACGGAGAGCGGCGGGTCGAGCAGGGCCGGAGAGGTCGCATAGGCGCGATCTTGTCCAGCGCTCCGGCCGCGGCCTTATTCCTCTATATATCCAATATTGAAGAAATTTCCAGGCAGGGAGTGGGATTTCTATTTAATGCTACTTCTTCCAGACAAGAACCTGAAAATATCCTCCCAGGTTGCCCAGTTTTCTGCTACCATCTGCACAATATGCCGCACCATTACTTTGGATTAGAATTTCTTAAAACAGTATTTTATTTAGATTTATTTTAGTATTTTTATTCGTAATTAATTTTAGATCGTATCATACTAATTGTTTTTCTCATATATGTGTGTGTGTGTGTGTGTGTTTGTAAGATTGTTACTATTACATATTTTTATTGTATCTGACGTTCAGTCGTTTAGTCGTGTCGGCTGTAATAAACGTGATGATGAGAAGTGGGGAGGAACAACTCTATACTCAAAACACTTTTACTAAAAGTTGTAGGAATGTTTTGGACTACAACTTGTTTTCAGGACTTGAATTCTGTACTTTATACTTGACCCTAGATTGCTGTATGAGCCACAGCTTTAGGAATGCTTCTTTGCAAGGAGCAGGCCTGGATCAATGGCTTAAGTAAAGTAGCAATGTGAGCCCTCTTCTCTGTTGTTGGGCATTGTGGACTTGGGACCATTCAAACATTTTGGCCCTGTCCCCATAATTCACTTAACTAGGACAATGCAAGGAGTTTAGAGAAGGCTGACAGGAAGTCAGTTTATCCAGTCAATTAACCCTCAGACGGGTAGAACAGGCCCAAAATAGAACTAAGTCTTGCACAGAGTTAAAGTGACCCCACTAAATCAGAGCTGGTGTGGGAATATCTAAACTCAGTCAGTTGCTCTACTTTGTCTTTTTAGTCCTCCCAAGAAAAAGAATGACTGAAAAAGCAAGTCTTTTGATTCCAGAACTCACTAGAAAGGCCTGGCCTGCTAGCCTGGCCAGTTGGGAAGGGGTGGGGTGAGCGATGTAATAAAGCCTTTAAACCCCTTTCCTGCTTCAAGGATTTGGGAGATAATAGTGAACTTCCTTCCTGGAAAAAGTGATTGGCAATTCTTGACCCAGTTAAGTGATTGTGGGCTACTAGTAAGATTTGACTCAATAGCTGGTTGGGACTAAATTTGTTGAGGATGCATAACAGTAGGAATGCACAAGGGAAATTCTACTCAGTAGTAAGTATGTAGATGATGGGTTCTGCGAGAAAAATAACTTTGGCTATGATACTTTGCTCTTCCAAGGGATAAGATTCTACTGGCAAACAGAACAGCTCAAGGTGTGGAAATAGCATACCTTTATCTTGCTCTGTGATCTCTAGAGTCTTTGAGACTCAAGAGTAGCTTTTTTAGGCGTAGGAAATGAGGTCTACAGCTGTAGTCCAAAATGTAACATTCAAAAACTAAAAGTCTCTTTATTGCCAAATATATATAAACACAACAATGATTCTGAACAGATTCTTACAGCTACATAAACCCTTTTAAGTGCTCTTTCTGCCTAAAAATAGAGGTGGTCTTTTGAACAGTTTCTTTGCATTGCTCATTTTTAATAATTTGCTCCTGTAATAATAAAAAGTGACTTAGATGTCCCATCTAAATCTTTTATTTTTCCTTAACTCCTTTAATATCAAAACAAGAAAACATAATAAAATACAATTAAGCACATAGTTGAGAATTTGTAATGGTTGTGCTTCCTTCCAGCTTATTTCCTTTCACATTCTGTGGCTAGCCATTGTTATCAAGTGATTCTTCAACCATATTAAACTAAGAAGTGCTGTTTTGATATTTGACAGAGTTCCATAAGGAAGTGCTTCAGACTTATCTAGATGGCTGTAGTTATCCTAGAGGAACCCAGAGTATACAAGAGAACAGAAAAGTCCACAGATCTTGTTTACTGTTAGTGAAAGATAGAAGAGAGGTCAGGCCATCAATGTTCCTTCCATAAATATTGCAATTGCACAAATGAAACCATTGTTAAGAGATCTAGTGGTTAAGGCAATGGTCTAGAAACCAGGAGACTTCAGAGTTCTAGTCCCGCCTTAGGCATGAAAGCTGGCTGGGTGACTTTGGGCCAGTCACACACACACAGCCCAACTCATTTCACAGGGGGGTTGTTGTGGGGAAAAGAGGAGGAGGAAGGAGTATTAGGTATGTTCGCCACCTTGAGTTATTTATAAAAATAATAAAGGCAGGATAGAAAATAAATACATTTATTGCTGCCTGTTCTAAACCCTTTCAAGTGCTGTTGCCAAATACCCTTTTATTCTTTTCCTATCAAATCCTTACTGTAAAATGGATTATAGCATTTTCTTTTCTCTTCTCTTCCCTCTCCCAGAACAGTTGTTACAATGGTGATGCCAAGGGACTAGTCTATTATTTCACTAGTCTGCAGAATAATTATACAAAAGAAAAGGGCATTCTGCAACTCACACTGGCAGAGCTGAAGACAGAAAAAACATCCTGGATAAAATGTATGTGATTTTAGTGGCAAGGTTCTATTAAAAAGAGGAGTTCCAACTTAAATCTTGCATAGATCAAGGATGTCTTTTAACAGCAATGGAAAATAATTGCTTGGTTCCAAAGCAGATTGCATACCAAGCAGCTACCATACAAACATTTATTTTTGGTGGCTTGATTTTCATCTTAGGCTATTCTTAAAACTACAATTCCTCATCTACTCTTCCCTAATACATTAGAAACTATGATTGATTTGTTGACTGACAGTTGATTGCATACATATATGTGTATGCCACCTCATCCAAAGATTTTACATCTTTTTTAAAAAGCCATAAATGAATAATGTACAACAGCATGCTGCCAGAATATTTTTGAACCCACCTTTATGAGCTCCCACTCCATTAGCATCTTGGCTGGGGGGAAATCTGCTGCTTGCCCTTTTGGCTAGTCCACAATGGGTAGACAGATATATTTGGAGAAGACATTCCCAGAGGTAGCACACACCCAAACTCTATAGGAGATCATTGGAGCTTGAAACGGACCCAGAAGTCTATCATCAACCACTGCAGTTCATACAATATCAATGTTATCCTGCCGTACTGATTCTGACTGGTCAGCAAGCAGGCAGATGCTTTTGGTAACAGCTGTAGCTTCCTATTCCATAAATCAATCAATTTATGAGGCTTCCCATCTCACAAGTAGTGACTCTGACTGGCGAAATGTGATCAGTAAAAAGAAAAGCCAGTCAAAATAATATAGTGACAGCCAAGGACAGCAACAGTCACAACCATATCACCGCCGACGCTGCAGCGGGATAGCGGGGGTGGGGGCGGGGTGGCAGAGGAAACCCTGAAGTGCCACCGGCACTTCCGGGTTTCCCACGCACTGGCTGTTGGTGTGTCGCCAACGGCAAAAGTTTGGAAAGCCCTGAGTTAAGGATATGAATTACTGTTGCCGGAGCCGCCTGGTCCAGCAAAGGCTGCAACTGGAGCACCAGCTGAAGCTGGGCAAAAGCCCTCCTGGTCACAGCCTCTACCTAATGATCTAGCACAAGGGTCGGAAATGGCGGCTCGCGAGCCAGATCTGGCTCTTTGGCCCCTCGGCTCTGGCTCTCTCTCTCTGTCTGCCGCCCGACATCCGGAAAGCCGGTCTCCGGAAGCAGCGCGAACCATGGGGAAGAAACAGACGCTGATTGGTGGAGGCTCAGAAGGAAGGACGCCTCCACCAATCAGCGTGCGCCAAAGGGGAGCAGAGAGGCGGGCTGAGCAAGGCGAAGCCCGATTGGCCCTGCTTCCCAGAGGCGCAGGAAAAAAAGACCGGCGCGGGGCCTCGCTCAGCTGCGCTGGGCTGTTGCCCCGCTCCAGTTCTCGGCCCTGACCACCCGCCTGGGGCTGCTGGGAGATGTGGTTCAGCCGCTTCCGGAGAGCTGCGGCTTCGCCAACCGCGCCCTCCGGCACGCCCGGCAGGTGGCTGCCCACCATTTGCTAAATCGCCTCCTGCACACCTCTACACCTCCTCAACCCTTTTGCACATGCACATACGCCCACTCCCCTTTGGCCCGCGTTGCTTCAGGCATCCGGAGGCCCGGCTGCACGCTCCCCACCGGAGAGGGAGAGGAAACGCGGCCCCTCCCCAGTGACAGGCACGCGCCCTCTTCCAATGGTTTCTCTCCTCCCTTCTGGGAAGCGGATCTCGGTCTGCTTAAGCCTCAGTGCCTCCGCCGGGAAGAAAGAGCGGCAGGCAGAAATCTCTCACCGGGGAGGCGGTCGCCCCCAGGCATCTCTTGGCCCCAAGCCGCAGAATGAACCAGGCTTGCGGCCGATGGAGCAACAGCAGAAGTTGATATTACTCCTCCGCTTACCAGCGCCAGCGCATTTCCACAGCCCAGCGCTCAGCTGCGCGCGGAAGCGCTCCAAAAAGGGGCCGCGTTTCCTCTCCCTCTCCAGTGGGGAGCGTGCAGCCGGGCCTCCGGATGCAGAGCCCCCCCACCGCTCTTGCTGTGGCGCCTGAACGTCCGGGTAAATGGCGGGGGAGATGCCCTTTGCAGCAACGGGCACGGGGCGAGTGGCGCGCCCCTTTGCAGACGCCCCGGGGAGAAGCGGTAGGCGAGACCTTGCAAGCGTGGCAGGGAGAGGGGAGCCCTTCTCAGCCCTTTTGCACGCACACGCACACCTCTACACCTCCTCAACCCTTTTGCACACGCACACACGCCCGCTCCCTTTTTGCCCGTGTTGCTGCAGGCACGCGGGGGGAGGTCGTCTTCGCTGGAGGCGATTTAGCAAATGGTGGGCAGCCAGCTGCCGGGCGCGCCGGAGGGCGCGGTTGGCGAAGCCGCAGCTCTCCGGAAGCGGCTGAACCACATCTCCCAGCAGCCCCAGGCGGGTGGTCAGGGCCGAGAACTGGAGCGGGGCAACAGTCCAGCGCAGCTGAGCGAGGCCCCGCGCCGGTCTTTTTGGAGCGCATTTCCACAGCCCAGCGCTCAGCTGCGCCAAAGACCGGTGCGGGGCCTCGGTCAGCTGTGCGCGGAAGCGCTCCAGGTCCAGCGGCTCGTCCAGCTTCACAGCCCAGCGCCAGCTGCACTCCCTTCCGCGCGATTGGCCCCCGCCCGCAAACCCCGCCCCCTTCCACGCGATTGGCCCCCGCCCGCAAACCCCGCCCCCTTCCACGCGATTGGCCCCCGCCTGCAAACCCCACCCCCTTCCACGCTATTGGCCCCCGCCTGCAAACCCCGCCCCCTTCCACGCGATTGGCCCCCGCCCGCAAACCCCACCCCCTGGCTCTCGAGCATTTCAAAATGTGCACGAGCATGCCAAAATGGCTCCCGGCATAAAAAGTTTGCCGACCCCTGATCTAGCAGAAACTAACTGCAGGGGGACCTTGTTGAGAACAGCTTGGATACTGAAGACTTCTGGACAAACAGCATCTTCATCTTGTTGGGAATCATTTCTGTCCCATCTACTCTCACACAGCCTCCAGGCACTGGGTCAAGACCTCTGCCATATCAGTGGCTTGGCAATGTGCAACTAGTTATAATCAGTGTTCTTATGGTTTCTCAGTACTGTTAAAAAGAATGTGGGAGAGGGCCAAGCCTTGAGGCATGCCACATTAGAGCTTCCAAGAGCTTGACTTCTCCCTCCCACCAACAGGAACTGCCCACTCAGAAAAGAGTGGAATCGCTGTTACAGAGTGCTTCAACCCCCAAAGGATACCATGAATTATGGTGCTAAACACCACTGATATATGAAGTCAGGCAAGGAATGGCATATTCCATCATCTAAGTCCCACCACTGCAGGTCATCCACCAGGATGGCCAATGCAGTTTCTCTCCCATGTCCAGGCTCAACCCAGACTGGAAGGAATCCAGATAATCTGTTTCATGCAGGGCAGGGATAACTGCCTAGATGGGCAGTTCTGTCTCACAGCCTTTTATTAAAAAAGAAGGCATATACATTCCCCATTTTAAGATTGGATGGCAGTAGATTGAATAAATGCCATTACTGACTCATTTAAATAATTCTGCATACTATATTGAATAGGGACTGTCATCAGGAAAGATTCTGCACCACTATGGTCTTGTAGCTATGCTGCTGAAACTGCCATCATCTATCTCTTTCCTTGGCTGGAGTTTAAAGAAAAGACTGGCTGCCATTAAGCAGATTTACTGCTTAGTAGTATGTAAGCATGTTCTGCCCCCTCCTCCCTCCCCCTTTTTACCTTCCAATTTGGTTGGTCTTAGGCTGTTCTAGCAACGGTAAGAACAGAGCACGGAACAACGGACTGGTTTAAGATTGGGAAAGGAGTACGGCAGGGTTGTATACTCTCACCCTACCTATTCAACCTGTACGCAGAACACATCATGCGACGTGCTGGGCTTGAGGAATCCAAGGCTGGAGTTAAAATCGCTGGAAGAAACATTAACAATCTCAGATATGCAGATGATACCACTTTGATGGCTGAAAGCGAGGAGGAGTTGAGGAGCCTTATGATGAAGGTAAAAGAAGCAAGTGCAAAAGCTGGGTTGCAGTTAAACCTCAAAAAAACCAAGATTATGGCACCCAGCTTGATTGGCTCCTGCTTGCAAACTGGCAAATAGAGGGAGAAAATGTGGAGGCAGTGACAGACTTTGTATTTTTATGCGCAAAGATTACTGCAGATCAGTGCTTTCCAAACTGCCACCGTTAGCGACACACCAACGGCGGCAGCGGCGGCGCAGGGGCACGCATGTGGGGTGGTACATGTGCACAGCAGCGGCGTGAGGGTACGGGCAGTGGTGGCAATGTGCATGGCGGCAGCAGCGGCGGCCTTCCTAAAATGTGGAAGCACTGATGGTGCGCCGCGGGGGGCACAGCAGCGGGCGTGGTGATGGGCACAGTAGAAGTGTGGCGGGGCAGCAGTGGCAGCGGCAGCAAGCATGGCGCAGGTGTGCCGGTGGCAGGCGTGGCAGCAGCAGGCGCAGTGGGCATGGCGGCAGCGGGGGTGTGGTGGGGGCAGGGGTGTGTTGGGCATGGCAGCAGGCATGGCGGCAGCGGGCGTGGTGGGAGCGGGTGCAGCAGCAACCGTGAGGCAGCAGCGGTGAGCTAAAGCCACCTTGCACCTGATCCGCCTTGCCTTGCAGGCACAGAGGAGCCAGCCGAGGGGGCGGGGAAGATCCCTGCTTGCAATCAGGAAAGGGGCGGATTGTGGGAGGCTCTTTGTCTCCAAGGCACTGTAAGGGAGCAAAGGACAGGCGGAGGAGAAGATCAGGGAAGCAGGCTTGTCTCCGAGCAATTAACTTGGAGATTATACAACGCTGGTGGCGGGTGGGGTGGGGTGGGGTGGGGTGGGGAAGGGAGCTGCAGCTACATTTTGCCACCCAAAATTGTTTTCAACACTCCTGCCCACAAACCCCGCCCCCTTCCACACGATTGGCTCCTGCCTGCAAACCCCGCCCCCGGCCCTCAAATGATGTTATAAATATCAAAATGGCCCTTGGCCGAAAAAAGGTTACCCACCCCTGATCTATGGCATAGCTATACATCCATGAAATTCCAGTTAGGATAATTGGTCTCAGTAGATGACAGCACCTGGCTGACCTTGTCTAAGAAACCAAGCAGCATTACACCTGGTTAGTATTTGGATAGAGGATAGAGGCTAGACTGGGAATTCAAAGCACTGGCAAACATTTTTCATATAGTTGTCAAAATAATTCTATGGGTGCGTCCATGAAAACAGGAAGAAAGCTCAATTTGAAGCAGACTTTCCTTTTATTATCTGGTGCTACAAAATCCTTTTCTAAATTGATTGATTATGTGCCATCAAGTCGTTGTCAACTCTTAGCGACCACATAGATAGGTTTTCTCTATCATGATCTGTCCCTAACCTGCTCTTTCAGGTCTTCCAATGGTGCATTCATCGCCAGTGTAACTGAGTCAATCCACCTTCTGCTGATCATCATCTCTTTTCTTCTACCTTTCCCAGTGTTACAGCCTTCTTCACAGACCTTTTCTAAATACATGTTGTAATAAGCACTTCCCTATTTTAAGCCTGATAATTTTCCTCATCTGACACTGAGCCCCTTCTGCGATTGACCAATCTTATCCACATAGCATTGTTCTTTATTTCTGTACATGTAAGTAATGGCATGTCCTTAAAATATCTTCCTCTTTAAAGCCAATTCTTTTGCAGAAAGTGATAGATAGCCAGGTCACATTGTTTTTTTTAAGCTTTATACATGGAGAGGAAAGCAGATGACTTTCCAATGGTTCTGTCCTTTCGTGACACTGTAAAGAACCTTCTTCCTAGCTTCAGGTTGTTTTAGAGAATATATATTTCCCTTATCAGCTGCAGTTAAAAAAAGATTTGCCTGCATGATTAAAACAAAAAACCCTCGCCTGCAAACTTGTAGAAATGAAAGCCCCTTTCTGTATTTTACTTGTTGCATAGTTACTGTATGTAGCATAGTTACTGTACAATACCTGTGTACATTTCAGCATATGCTTATCCAGTTTTTATGGACAATTTTCTATTTGAAGAATAATTTGTAGTGGCATGCCTTGTGGATTCCATATGAAGTAGAGCTTCCGTTTTTTACATGGAGACTAAGCATATGGCTGGTGACAACTCATGTGTGCAACCTGTAGATGTTTTCATTTTTTTAATAAGTTTTATTGAAGAATTTTTACAAGGTTAAAAAAATAAACACAAAACAATATAAAGAAAGAGTTAGAAAAAAGAAAAAGAAAAAGTGTTAAAGCAATAAAGAAAGAAAAGTAGAAAAAGAAAATAGAAAGATCAAGGAAGCAGCTTCTGATCTTTTTGACAGCAGTTATAAATATATTTAAAACCATTTCTCCCCTTCAAAATTACATAACATAGTTCCCTTCTCCCTATATTCTGCCCTTATCAATTAGTAACTCCAGAAATTATCAGTTCATTTTTATACCTTTTCAGCAAAAAGTCCGTAAAGGGTTTCAAGTCTGTTATAAAAGTAGTAGTTGTTCCCTCCTTAATCAACCTGCAGATGTTTTCAGAAGCAATAGAACACTGCTGGACATATTTGTCATAAAAAGAGATCTCATTTTAGACCCTTAAAATACAGGAGTCATAGCAGTGAAACTTTCCTTGAGTTGATATATATTTGATAAATATTAGAAGCGTAGCTTCTGATTTTGTTTTAAAAACCTTCATATTGCACAGTTGAAGAAAGAAATTCTTGAAAATATGAAGCCTAATCTCCCCAAGCTTCTATGATAAACAGAATTAATATGCTTTCCCCACAATGCTAATTCTGAGGGACTCACAAGGTGATGTCCATTCTAATAGCAGGGAAGGTCTTTCCTCCCATTGTTAATCCTGCTGAAACTTTTCTATTTTCAAAATAAACAAAAATTGGTTATGCTAAACTTGGACCAACTAATGAATATTCATTAGACATTTTATTGATCTTGAAGGATTCAGTTTATCTTGCCAGTGGAATTTCTCATACATTTTAACTAAACATCTAAATTAGAGTGAGGCAAAAAGGCAGTTTGATTAAAACTTCACAATTCTTGCCTTTGACAATGCTGGGTGGGACTGACTGGAGCCAAAATAGGAGGATAATAGTTGCCTGTTTCCGATCTAGGTAAGGGTGCTTCATAGACACCAATATAAATAAGATATAGTGTACAGGGGCCAGCTCATACACTTCTTGTTAAGGTTTCACTTCTTTGTTTTCTAAGTTAAAATTTAAACAGACACAAAATTTAAATTAATACGATTCAGGGAAATAGATCTCCATGTAGTTTGTCTGGTATGTTGGAAGCATGTTGTTGGAAGTATGCATTTGGCGTGTTTATTTTAATCATCCTGCCTACTATATGTGAAGTGAGAGCCAAATTGTTTACTGAAGCCAAACCATTGTCATGTCCTAATGAACTTTTCTATTGCTAAACCTGACCTACTTTGAAATTATAGTCCTCTCTGTAATAGGCGCTGGAACTACTTCCCATTTACCAAGCATGTACTGTATACAGATTACTGGAGGTGCTGTAGCTCCACCTGGTTGTCTGCAACTGATTCTTGTTAACTGTCCCATAACCATTTTTCTCCCACTGCAGCTTGGATTGGGGATGACATTGCTTCTCCTTGCCCCACTCCCTGGCATAGAAAAGACCTGGCCTTATGTTCTTCCTCTTGACACACACACAGGCTGGCATTCAAGCAATGGCAAAGCAGCTTAATCATTACCATAATGCACTTCAATCTCATTCATGTGATGGCCATGAGGAAGAGATTGCATTCTTGCTTGTCTGCCTTTTCTCTTGAGCTTGGGGACTGTTTTAGTTCTGCCAGAAGATTTGAATTGTGCTGAATTAGAAGCTTTTTTCTGCATAGCAGAGGCTGATAGTTTTTAAACAAGATTTTGCATCTAAACATGTTGGGGAAAATCGCATCTTGGGGAAATTGCATTAAAGATATAGGCAGGCTGAGAAGGAATGGCTAAGGAGCTAGTTGGAGTCACAAAAGTAGGAAAGTGCTTTTTTGTATTGCAATGCTCCCTTGTTTTCTAAACAACTGCAAGAAGCAGCCAAGTTAGTGAGACATCTTTTGATACTAGTATAAGACTGCCTTTTGAACTGGAATATGCACACAGTTGTGGGAAAATGGACTGAATATGCAAAGATGAATTTGCATTGTTGCCATCGTGGATGCAGGCCTATCTGATAGTATGTTTGGCATCTGAATGTGGAAGAGCAGGCTGTGCAGCAAAATTGCAGGCACCTGTGCTGCAGCCTTGAAAAAGGTGGGGGAGGAGGTGAGATGTGTGTGTTTGGAAGCTCTGCAGACAGATAGAAAGCAGCCAAATATAAGAAGTTTTTTCTTCACAAAGAGTAGAGGGTTCAGAGTTAAAATGAAGAGGCAAAGTAAAGCCAAGCACAATGTTGAGAAGGTGCAAGTACTTTACAAGCTGCCCATTAATACAGAAGGATAACAATAGAAGAAATCCCAGAGAGAGAGGATTTAAAGTCAGACCAGGGTCTGTAAGGGTAAAACACTGCTCTATACTAGTAATAGTATTATACTAGTAATAGTAGTGGTAGAAAAGTAACAGCAATAGTTTACCTGATGTAGTAGTAGAAAAGGAATAGTATAGAAGGAATAGTATATAGTAATATCATAACATTGTATAGTATCATTAGTAATGGAGATAGAGTATAGGATATGATAACAGCTATAGAACACACATACTGTAGATATTTGTAAGTTTCACTTTAGTATTGTAGATTTTTTTTCAAAATAAAACATCTCCCCAACCCTTCTAGGAAGATATAAAAACTCTAATTGTCATAGGGTCCAGTGCTTTTGGTGGATCTTTTGAGTCTGAGGCAATCAAATTTGGTATATTTTAAAAAGAACCCATGACACTGAAGAAACACTTGAGGTTCTCCGTGGACTAGTGGCTTGTAGATAAATAACAAGACAATCTTATCCTCGAAAATTTGAATGTCTACATGCTCACCCAGATGCCTCATAGAAAGGTTAAGGTAGTGGATTTGATGAGTTACAAACACAAAAGAAGGGTCTGGAATGGATGGCTGATTCCATCTGGGGCTACAGGTATCCCCATAGAGTATGCACTGGCAGTCCCTTGTTAAGTCCAGCAATAATAGAGATTGAAATGTGTATTGATTATTGTTTGTCTGCACACTAATTAGGGCAGGAAGAAAATGACCCAAAATTTAAAGGTGCTGGAATCTATTCACCTGGAAATAAGGAAGTGGATTCTACAAATGCTTAGTCAGAAGTAAATCCCATGAGTTTAATACACCTTGCTGCCTATCTGTGTCCACGTTTGCAATTTTGACAATCTATTCAGTCAGATACTAAAGGCTGCCATTCTATGTATTACTTGGAAGTAATCCTCTGTGGGAGTTGCTTCTGAATAAATATGCATAGGCTATTGTACAACCAAAAATGAACTGAAGTCCATGTAATACATTCATCTGTGGTGAAAAAAATAGCTTAACAGACAGCTTTGCACTTTGAATTATAATATAGTACCAAAACACAAAGTATACTATGCCAGCACTTTTCTGTGTATAAGGTTTATATCTTACTAGCAACAGATGGCCTTCAGGGCAGCTAATTAAAATATGAACAATGATGCAGTTAAAATGCAATTAAAATATAGTTAAAAACAATCATTTTTTAAATGCTCAGCACATCAAAACATTAAAATTTGCTTATACATCAAAGGTCTCTCTAAATAAAAATTATTTTGCATTGTCCTAGTCATTGGATCAAATGAAGCACCTACTTCAAGGGGAACTAAAAATCAATGTTGTACCTGCCAATTTTCTTGGCACCAATCTTGCCCTGGAGACATGCTGTCAAGTGTTCTTTACCCTACTATTCAGAGAAGAAGCAACTGTAAAGAATTATTAATGCCCAGAGTACTAGAACCTAGTACTAGAGACCACTAATAAATACCTGCTGAGGTCTTGACCTCAAAAGAGAATGACTGGCAGAGCCCTTTGATCCCTTTTTTACTCTTGCTTGCCATCACTACCTCTCTGTGTATAAACAGGAGTCAAAATGCAAAGGAAGGGGCAGCAGTAGCTTCTGTCTACTCACTTGCATAGCATTTTTCTATAGTGGGTGGTGGAGATTGGGCTAGAAGGAAAGGTGGGTGGGTAAAAGCAACTGGTTAGCAAAGACATTTTGCTTGAGGTACCAGATCTGGTATTTGGATAGCCTGTATTTTACAATCTATTTCTAGTCTAAGACAGGATTGGAGAATGGCTTATTATAACTGACAAAGTACTCTCTTTTAATGTGGAGCAGTGTTGGGCTTCAGGGTTTTAACCCCCTTTATAACTGTATACAGGGTTGCATAGTGGATCTCAGGTCCTGAAAAACGTAAGGTGTGCCCTGCCCCAATTGTTTCTGAAGTTGCTACCAAATTGAAATAATTGTGAGATTCAAGAGGAAAATATATTAAATACTTAGCAAACATAGTAACTTTAAAGGTACTTAATTAAAGTAATCTAGTTAAATTTGTGATAATGTCTTATCCAGGTTGAGATTGGTGACCTTGAAAACAATATAGAAATAGCTGGCCATTGCTTTCTTTTAGGATCCCCTCCCCCACAACTGCGTTTTTTAATAATCTCTCAGTCTTATCCAGATCTGACCTCATTTAGCTTTCTGAGATCAACCAAGATCAAATAGGTGCTTTCACCTAACTAGGCTAATTAAATTTACATTAAACAAAATTAGTTTTTTGACCTGGCCCCAATAACTTTTAGCAGAATGGCCCTGGGCATATTTCACAAAGGGCAAATACAACTCTTGACCCAGAAAAGCTGGCCACCTCGGTATCAGGCAAGATCTTTCTCCTTCCGGCTGATATTAGTCCCTTGAAGCAATAGTAGAATGTGATTCATAGAAACCTTTAATTTACAAATGGATCTTTTTAATATTGCACAATATTGGACACTGAATCTTTGTGGGACAAAGCTGAACATCATGATGAACTTGCAGAATCATAAATGATTCAGGTACATCTAAGCTTAGGAAAAAGTAAGTAGCATGTTTAGAAATGGGGTGTCAAATTCCTTTTGGCAGCCACAGCCGGCTGCTTTGGCCAGTAATGAGTGGGAGGGAGATAAGAACAATTCAAGATCTTGTTCCAGCATATCACTTATAACAGTAAGTTGAATTGGCCAGTTTGCTTGACAGGGAGAGCATGCTAATCAGATTTAAAACAAACAACTTGGAAACATGAAGAAGTGTTGCTCCCACACAATATAGCTAGGAATGCATTTCTGGAACACCTTCCCTTGTTAATAGGCTGCAAGAATCTGTCACAACCCTGGACTATTCACCTCTTGCGTTAGAGATAAGAGGAACTGGAAGACTTCCATTTTTGTCAGCTTTGGTACAGAATGTTCCTGGGGATATCACTGTTTTTAAGCCTAAAGTTTGACTTGATTTTGCAGCTTAGGGCATCCTCTAGTGGCAACTGCTCTGATTGCAACTCTTAGTAGTAACCCAGAGGTTAGACTATACAGATGGGTGGTTACTGAGCTATTGCCACTTACCGATCCACTGTTAAGATTTTACCCCTGGAAGACAATCTTACTCGGCTACGAGTGATCGCCAAGAAGAAGAAGAATTGCTGGCCTACAGTGAATACAAGTGTTGCTTCTTTAGAAAGGTGCTAATGTTCTTAATACAGTTTATATGAAAAGGATTGCAGAGGAATGTCTTACTTGTGTATCGTGATTATTTTGTGCAAATAAGTGCAAATGATCAGTTGCTGCATCTTCCTTTTTCATTTCCCTGAACATGAATTTGAGTAAACTCCGGGAGACAGTGGAGGACAGGAAGGCCTGGCGTGCTATGGTCCATGAGGTCACAAAGAGTCGGACACGACTAAACGACTGAACAACAAAAATTTGTTTTTATCTAGACCTATGACATAAGAAGTGTTCTATCCTCCTGATAAATATATTTTATTTTTAATTTATTTTTATCCAGGCTTTTACAATGCCCTGAACAGTTGTTTGTCCTTGAACAATTATCTTTATAAACATTGCAACCAAATATTTATTTATTTTAACTTATATGACCGCCCATCTCCCCCAACGGGGAACTCTGGGCGGTTTACAATAAAACTGATTAAAATAGAATAAAGAATATAAAAATACAATCAAATAATACAATAAATACATTATAAAATCCAAATGGCCAGATAGTTAAATAAAAAGAAGGACATTATGAAATTAACCACCCCCATGAGGAACTATTATTTCCTCCTTCCCATGCCAGGCGGCAGAACCAGGTCTTCAGATCTTTCCTAAAGGTCGGGAGGGAGGAGATCTGCCTCAACTCTGGGGGCAAGGTGTTCCAGAGTGCTGGTGCCACCACAGAGAAGGCCCGCCTTCTAGACCCCACCAGATGACACTCTCTTATTGATGGGGTTCGTAGCAGGCCCTCTCTGAATGATCGGGTGGGGCGGGTCGATGATATGGGGATAAGACGGTCCCTCAGGTATTCTGGTCCCATGCCATGTAGGGCTTTAAAGGTGATAACCAACACCTTGAATTGTACCCGGAAGCAAACCGGCACTCAATGCAGCTTGCGGAGTAAAGGTGTTATATGCGCTGATCTTGGCGCACCTAGAACTGCTCGCGCGGCTGCACTCTGAACCAGTTGTAGCTTCCGGATAGTCTTCAAGGGTAGCCCCATGTAAAGCGCATTGCAATAGTCTACATGGGAGATGACGAGAGCATGAGTGACTGTTCGGAGGGCATCTCGATCCAGGAATGGGCGTAACTGGCGCACCAGCCGAAGCTGTGCAAAAGCCCTCCTAGCCACGACCGCCACCTGCTCTTCGAGCAGGAGTCGTGAGTCTAGAAGGACCCCCAAGTTCCGCACCGGCTCCGAATGGGGCAGTACTACCCCATCGAGAACCAAAGATGATAATTTCCCAGAAGACGCTAAGCCATCAATCCACAGCCATTCGGTCTTGCCAGGGTTCAACTGAAGCCTGTTGTTCCCCATCCAGGCCCTCACAGCCCCCAGGCACTGAGACAGGGTGGTCACTGCATCACTTACTTCACCTGGGATGGAGATATACAATTGAGTATCATCAGCATATTGATGATACCTCATCCCATGATGTCGGATGACCTCACCCAGCAGTTTCATGTAGATGTTGAATAGGAGAGGAGAGAGAACCGAACCCTCCATATAAAAGCGGTCGCGGGCTGGATCTCTCCTCCCCTATCACCACCGACTGGGAACGGCCCTGGAGGAAGGAGGTGAACCAGCGCAAAACTACACCTCCCACCCCCAACTCCCTAAGCCGACCCAAAAGGATACCATGGTCGATGGTATCAAAAGCCGCTGAAAGATCCAAGAGAGCCAGGATGGATGCACTACCTCCATCCTGCTCCCGCCAGAGGTCATCCATAAGTGCGACCAATGCAGTCTCTGTCCCATATCCCGGCCTGAAACCTGACTGAAAAGGATCTAGATAATCCGCTTCATCCAGGGTCCTCTGAAGTTGCAACGCCACCACTTTCTCAACCACCTTCCCCAAAAAGGGAAGGTGGGAGACTGGACAAAAATTGTCCAGAATGGTGGGGTCCAGGGATGGCTTCTTGAGGAGAGGGTGCACCAATGACTCCTTGAAGGCAGTTGGAAACACTCCCTCCAACAAGGATGAGTTAACCATCGCCTGGACCCACCCACACGTCACCTCCCTGGCCGATTTTACCAGCCAGGATTTGAATTTGAATTCAATTTTTGAATTGAAATTCAAATTCAGCCAGGAAGGGCAGGGATCTAAATAGCATGTGGTGGAATCAACAATTCGGAGGATCCTGTCCACTTCCTTAGGTCCAACAGGATCAAATCGTTCCCAGATAATAAGGCCAGGCCGCTCTCCCGGCATCTCCCCAGACTGCATTTCACGCATGGAGTCCAACTTAGACCGAATCCGAGCGATTTTATCCTGCAGATGCTTGGAAAATTCTTCCGCACGGCCCTGCAGGTGGGTCACAGACTCCACCCTACCTAAGAGAGATCGCGTAATCTTGAACAGGGCCTTCGGACGGCATTCTGCGGATGCAATAAGAGCGGAGAAATATTCATGTTTCGCCGCTCTTACCGCCACAAGGTAGGCCTTAATAGCGGCTCTAGATTGTGTTCGGTCTGATTCCGCCTTCGTCTTTCTCCAGCGGTGCTCTAGACATCTCTTCACCCTCTTCAAGACCCTCAACTCCTCCGTAAACCACGGGGAGTGACGGGTTGAATGGGGCTGGAGAGGTCGCATTGGCGCGGTCCTGTCCAAGGCCCTGGCTGCCTCCCTATTCCAGGCTGTGGCCAGTGCCTCCGTTGGACCGTGCAGCAGATCATCGGGTATTACCCCCAGCTCCCTCTGAAACCTCATTGGGTCCATAAGTCGCCGGGGGCGGACCAATCAAATAGGTCCTGCCTCCCTGCGGAGTGGGGCGGTATAAGAGAACCTTAGGGATATCAGGACGTGATCTGACCATGACAATGGGGATAGTTCTAACTTCTAACTCAAATATGCTTTGATGGTGGGAATAAATAGCCCTCCCAAGAGATTTTATTTCTTCTTCTCTGTTATTAAACATGCAAGAGTCCTCCTTTTCTCCCTCTCTCCCTCTGCAACTGACCATTTTCAGGAAGAAGAAACTATATGATAGCTTTTTTAAAATTATTATACCACGGGTAAACTAGAAAAAAAATATCTTGGGATAAATAGCAGTATGATTACCATTACTACCACTACTGGTTTATAGGTGAAGATATCTGGGTGACAGTCCTAAAAGTTGATAACAAACAGGAACCATTGTACTAAAAGTTATCATGAGTTTCACGAGGTCTTTAAGGTTTTTGCAAATGAAAGAAGTAAATTGATGATATAAAAGATACCCAGGCAGATAATTTTAAATTTTCCCAGAAATTTGTTATTGCAGGAACTCACTGTCTTACTGAAAATTCCAACTAAGCATGAATTAAGAATGAAAGGGATTATAGATTACAAAGTTTAAAGAGGTTTGTATGTGGAGTCCTTGGTGCTCTCCCAACTAGGTATCATCATCAGTGCAAGGGAGTGTGAGGTTTGCTCCCTGTTTATATACAGTAGCTTGTCCTGCCAGTGTTGGTGGGCGTGTGGTCAGCCATCAATAGAAACATAGAAATAAACCATATTTACACACCATTCAAAAGAGACAATAAAAAAAGCTAAGAAGGAAACAAAAAGACCAGAACACAGCCTCTCCAGCAGCCAACACCCAGATAAGCAGGGATTAACATCAGACAAACAATCAAGCAAGCAGAAAACAATACTCTAATCAAGGAAATACCAAGGAGAAAATCACACCCCCATCAACATTGGCAGGGCAAGCTACTGTGTATAAACAGGGAGTAAACCCCACACTCACTAGCACTGATGACATTATCTAGTTGGGTAATGAAATGTCTGCAAGCAAACAACCAAGCTCAGAGAGCACCAAGGACTCCACAGTTCAACCCTGAGCTATTCTTCTCTATTAAATTTGTATGTATTTCATGTTAGGTTAAATATCTGTTTGTGTGGTAGAAATTTGAATTGTTCAATATGCATCCCTGTCACAGACTCATCAGCATACATTTCTAAATCTTTCTAAGATAATATCACCATGCAGTTTTTAGCAATAAACAGGTAATTCAGGAGACAATGAGTAATAGATACACAAAACAAAATGGCTTAAAATCATAAGATCTTATGGGATCTTTAACCAGAGCCCATGAAAGGAACAGAGTAAATCTTTGATACAGCTAAACTTCTGTAATTGTGTATCTCATAAAGTTTCAGGGTCTAGGTCACTATATTCACATGACATAAAAAATTACAATCTAGCTAGGTACACTTTAGCATGTTATATGAAACCAACTATATTGGGAAGTTCCAGTTGTCAGATAGTTTGGTTTATACGTCATACTGAGATGTATTATGGTTTTTTTTTGACTTTGTATGATTTGCAAACCACAGTGTGTATCTTTGCCTGTGAACTCAGGTGATATGGTTTATCCAATAAGGCATAGTTAAAAACACAACGGTTTGGCACAATATGTGAACTAAGCCTTTTTTGTTGTATATATCAGAGATAAAAGTGCCACCTCCTGCATGATTATCCATTTTTTTTAACTAGGGTATATAGGGATCAGAGAAGGATAGGACCCTTTCCATTTGCATACCCATAAGGGAATTCATGGTTTGTTTAACCATGCTTTATTGAATAAACCACAATTGCTACATTTGTTTATGGCTAAGCCATAAACCATAATTTATAAACCATTGTGGCTGGATTTAGGCAACACAGTTTCAGCCTTCCCTAATCTAGTACCCACTAAATATGTTGGATTTTCACTCCTATGTTTCCTACCCAGATTGGGGAAGACTAACTTTAGATATGGGGGATTTTTTTGGTAGTGGTGGGGGTGTTGTGCCTTCAAGACAGTTTTTGACTCCTGGCAACTGCCTAGACTAGTCCTTGTAGTTTTATTAGCAAGATTTTTCGCAAGTGGCTTGCCATTGCCTGCTTCCTAGGGCTCTGTGCCTAAGGTGGGAATAGAACTCATGGCCTCCCAGTTTCTAGGCTGATACCTTAACCACTACACCAAACTGATTCTCTTTTAGATATGTAGATCGTACAAATTTTGCACCTTGTATCTTCTTTGTTTAATTTTAGCAATGGGGAAGAAAAGGCTAGGTTTGTTGCATGCACACACTCATAATGTGTGTAGGTGAATCAGACATTTCAAAGTCAATATTACAAATGGAAACTAGGTGTTACCTTTAAAAACATTTTTCAAGGTAGACAATTCACACACATTACTATGAGTAATTGAACACCACCATATACAGTGCTGTGATCTTTGTCCAAGGAAGAATCTTTGAAGAATTACATCTTCCATATCATACTTTTAGACTGATTTTTTCTGTGTGAAGAAAAAATCAGCCATTGCTCTCATTTGCTGAAAATCAGGGAGTAATTGCATTAAGGGAAAAGTAGCACTAAATAAATCAAAGCAATCTGATCTTGATCATAAGGAGCAAAGAATTAATTAATAGCTTACCTGTTGACAAGACTGTTAATTGCTTTCTACACAAAATTGTAGGAGAAGGGATAGGAGAAGAGAAAGAAAAAGTGTATGTATTTAACATTTAATTAGGAGCTGCACATCATGCAGGAGAATGAATTTGTTTCTTGCATGTGTAATTGTTTTCAATTAAAGATCAGCATCTCATATCCCTCTTCTTGTCAGGCAATTAGCCATCTTCCTTTTGCAGTAGGGTTTTTCTCAGTACATCCATTTGCACACATGCCTTCTGGCTAAAAGTGGAGCCTGGCAGTGCCAGGTGAAGAGGAAGGATGCCAACCTTCTCTAGGTCCCCTACTTAGTAAATGTTGCCGTGATTTTAATATCATTACACAATATGAAGCAAGCCAAACTGTGCGTCAGCAAAATGTAACAGGTTTGTATCTAAGTTTTGAACATTGCATTGTGAAATGGAATGCAAGGCATTCTGTTCCTCACCATATTCTCATAGTGGGCAGCATCCCAAGGCTTGGCAATTTCTTCTAGCCCAGGCTTTCCCAGATGGTCTTTCCTGTAGGTGATGCACTGCAACTCCCATCATCCTCAGCCAAGGAATGATGGAAATGTAATCCAACATGTATGAATGATGCCAGTTTGGGGAAGGATGTTCTAGGTCTTCCTCTTCTTTTCTTACTAGACTCCTAAGCTTTTAGTAGCTGGACAATAGTTAGAAATCAAACCACTTTCCATCATGGTAGAATGATAAGTTTTGATCTCCTTAATGATAAATGTATAAGGTCCTCTCTCAGAACTGGGAGATGTAATCCAAGTGTCAAATTCATGATTTTCCTTGTGTTAATGAGATTCCATTTCACCAGATGGGGACAGATGTCTCAGAAGAAGCATGGAAGATCTCTCTCTCTCTCTCCCTCTCCCCCTCCCCCTCCCTCTCCCTCTCTCTCTCCTTCCCTCTCTCTCTCTCCATTCATATGTATATTAGGGTTTTCTGCTTTTTACGCTTTTTTGGAGGGGGGCATGCATTGTCCTAAACCATAATATACAATAGTTACTTTGGATGGCTCCATGTAGTCACCAGGAGTTGAACTCAACTCAAGGGAGAATTTATGTGTATCTTTTAAAAATCTGTATCTTTATCAATGGCATTTCAAGTTTTCAGATTAGCAGAGTGGGCTTTCTCCAAAACTGCATTATTGTGCGAGACCTGATTTCTAAATCACAATTAGTTTGGTTCACAAACATGCTCTGCTACATAAATGGCTTACAAACAACAGTGACTGGATTCATGATCACACATCACATCACCAGTTTTGATTTTAACTATTGAAATTTGCATTTCTAGTCACTTATTTGTTTTGTCTTTCCAGAAAGCTTTGGGAAAACGTCTGGTATAACTCAGTACCGCCTCTGCACCTGATAAGACTCAACCTGCATGTTTCCCCCCCCCCCCCCATCTATCTAAAGAATGTAACTTAGTACAGCCATGGCACAAATATCAGCTTCATTCCACCACAATCACAATTTTTTTTTTGGCTTCTAGCCACCTTGCCTGATAAACAGTTTCTGGAAACCTGAATGCTTGCAATTACTTTGGAAACCTTCCGTAGGCCAGTAAAACTATTGCCCTTACTGATTTCGAATCATCATGTTAAGGGTCTCATAGTTTGTGCAGTAGAAGGACTGATATCCAGAACCATGATCTGGTTCATATCACTCCTTGGGCTTGAGGTTACAAGTGATCGTGGCTTACTGCTAGAACAGGAGTGATATCTTGATTAACTAGACTTATTACAGTGAGATAGATCATGTAAAAAAGGGGAGCACATAACTTCTGTGTAATTGGATTATATTATGCACTAAAGTAAAAAGAAAAAAAAGATGAGGATGTGTGAGATGCCGCCCATGCAAGCTACGCTCGTTTCTCCCAAAATGACTTCAGCTCCACCAAGAAAGACTTCAGCTCAGATGTTGGGAAGTAAACGGTTTATTGCTAGTCATGGGTAGGCAAGTAAAGGCACGAATGGTTCCCGAGTGTCCGGCTTGGCTTTTTAAACCCTCCCGCCAGAGTGCCCGCCCCCTCCTTGTTGAGGGCTTCCCTCTGGTCCGCTTCTGGTCATTGACCTGGAGTACCCTTCACTGGGAGCTGTGGTTGATGTTTCTCATCCGGCCGCGCTGTGGTTCTATTGTCCTTTTTGTTTAGTAATAATGGTCCCTTAATGGCAGGGCTCTGAGTGCTTGCCAGAGTCCTGACATGCCTCCCGCCCAAGATTTTCCTCCCCCTCCCTCTCTTTCGCCTGTGTGGGTGTGGTCGCTTTTCTTGGTGTTCGTCACGGTATCTGTGAAAATACAAAGAAAATTTTAGTGTGTGTTTCATTGGGGTTTTTCGGGGAATTTGCGGTGAAACCGTCTAATTAGGTCAGGGGCTTGCATGTGTCGCGCCGCCACCCATTCTTTGAACCCGACGGGTAGATGTTGCCATTTGACCAAGTATTGCAGTTGTCCTCTGTGCCACCGTGAGTCGAAGATGTCATCAATTTCGAAGTGCGGTTCTCCATTTACGACGGTAGGTGTTGGTTCTGGGGTTACTGGGTGCCATTGGTCCGACGGTTGGTACTGTTTCAGTAAACTAATGTGGAATACTGGGTGTACCTTTTTTAGTGTTTTCGGAAGTTGGAGTTTTGCTGTTACTGCGTTAATTACTTTCGTTATAGGGAATGGTCCGATGAACCTTGGGGCCAGTTTCCGCGATGCTTGTGTTGATCTGAGGTTTTTTGTTGAAAGGTAGACCTTGTCCCCTTCTCTGAGTTCCCATTCGGTTGTTCTTTTCTTGTCTGCGTACTTTTTGTACGCGGCCTTTGCTTCTTGTAGTGTTTGCAACATCACTGGCCAGTTGCTGGTTATTTTGGTAATCCACGCCTCTGCTTGTAATGGGCCTTGCGTTTTGTCTCTGTTGATCATGGCCACCTCTGGTATGGTGGCAAAGTCTTGTCCGGTGGCTATTTTAAAAGGTGTAAATCCAGTGCTTTGGTGTATGGCGTTATTATATGCCACTTCTGCGAATGGTAGTAAGTCTACCCAGTCATCTTGCTGATAACTTATATAGCACCGGAGGTATTGTTCTAGTATGGATACCAATCGTTCTGATGCCCCGTCTGTGCACGGGTGGAATGCACTGCTCAGCCCTTGTTCTGATCCAATAAGCTTGAGGAATTCTTTCCAGAATTTTGATGTAAATGTGCTTCCGCGATCGCTGATGATGCGTTCAGGTGTACCGTGTATTCGGTAGATGTTTTGTATGAACAGTTTTGCCATCTTTGGTGCAGTCGGTATGCCGTGGCATGCGATGAAGTGGGCTTGTTTGGAGAAGAGATCTGTTATCACCCAAATTGCTGTTTTGTTTTTGCTCGCGGGGAGGTCCACTACGAAGTCCATGGCGATTTGTTTCCATGGTTGGGTGGGGCTCGCGACATTTTGTAGTAACCCCGTGGGTTTCCCTATTGTGCGTTTCGCTGTGGCGCAAACCGGGCAGGACTTTACGTACTCTTTTACGTCTCTGCGTAACGTGGGCCACCAGAACTTACGTCTTACGAGGTGGATGGTCTTGACAAACCCAAAGTGCCCCGCTGCTTTGTGGTCATGGCAATTCTCGAGCACTCGTTTCCGGATTTTGTCGGGTACGTACAATTTGTCGTCTTTCCACCACTCCCCCTCGTGTTCTTGTAACATTTCTTTGTTTTCGCCCCACCATGTGTCATCTAAAATTGCTGTTTGTATGTCTCTTTGTAGTACTGACTTTTCCGTTTGTTTCTCGTCTTGCTTCCGTGTGACTGCCATGTTTCCCTCTTGTACATTCTGTGTTAATTGTTCTGTTGTAGTGGGTGTCGGTTTGCTAGGAAAGAGTGCTTCCGTGACTTCTTCAGGCTTTTCTTCGTGTTGCGGTAGTCGTGACAGTGCATCCGCTAAGTGGTTTTTCCCCCCTGGGAAGTACTTCAGTGAAAAGTTGAATCTGCTGAAGAACTCGGCCCAGCGCAGTTGTTTGGGGTTCAGTTTTCTAGGCGTTTTGAGTGCCTCCAGGTTTTTATGGTCGGTCCATACCTCAAACGGTGCGGATGATCCCTCTAATAGGTGTCTCCAAGTGGCTAGTGCATGTCGTACTGCGAACGCTTCCTTCTCCCATACATGCCAGCGTCTTTCCGTGTCGCTGAACTTTTTGGATATGTAAGCGCAGGGTCTCAGTTTGTTTTCTTCGTCTGCCTGTAGGAGGATTGACCCTACCGCATAATCAGAGGCATCTGTGTGTATTATAAACGGTTTGTCGACTTCGGGGTGCTTTAATATGGGCTCCGCTGTGAACAGGGCCTTGAGTTTGTCGAAGGCTTCCTGGCATTCGGGTGTCCACTTAATTTTCGCGCTCGCTTGTCGCGTCGTTGGTTTAGCCCCTTTTGTTTTTGTTTTCAATAAGTCTGTTAATGGCAGAGCGATCTGCGCAAAATTTTTTATAAATTCCCTGTAGAAGTTAGCGAACCCTATGAAGGCCTGCAGTTGTCTTCTGGTTCGCGGGGGTTCCCACCCTAGGACTGCCTGTACCTTGGCAGGGTCCATTTCAATGCCCTTCTGTGATATGCGAAAGCCAAGGAAGTCTAGTTTGTCTTTATTGAATTCACATTTGCTCAGTTTGACATATAGTTTAGCCTCTAATAGTTTTTTGAGCACTGCCAATACTAATTGTTCGTGTTCCTCTTTGTTTTCTGAGAATATGAGGATGTCGTCTAAGTAGACGATGACGCCCTGGTATAGGAAGTCGTACAGGACCTCGTTGATTAATTTCATGAAGATGCCTGGTCCTCCCGCAATGCCGAATGGGAGAACGCGATATTGGAATGACCCCAGCGGGCAGTTGAACGCTGTTTTCCATTCATCCCCCTCCCGTATTCTTACCCGATAATATGCTTCCCTAAGGTCCAATTTGGTAAAGATTTTCCCTTTTGCTAATTGTGCCAACATGTCTTTCAGTAGCGGTAGGGGGTATTGGTTTGTGACAGATATAGCATTAAGTCCCCTGTAGTCGGTGCACAGCCGTAGGGATCCATCTTTCTTCTTCCTAAACAGGACCGGAGCTGCTAGGGGGGAGTTGGCAGGTTCAATGAAGCCTCGTGCCAGATTCTTGTCTATAAATTTGCGTAGTTCCTGTAGTTCCTTTTGGGTCATCGCATACATCTTTGGTTTAGGGAATGTGGCCCCCGGTATGAGCTCTATGGCACAGTCTGTTTGCCGGTGGGGGGGTAGTTGATCGCATTCTTGTTCGTTGAAAATCTCTCTTACTGGGTTGAAACGTTTTGGGAACGCTGTTGTCCCTTCTTGTTGTGTTTCCTCCCTCTGCATAGTCCCTGCTGCCCCAATTTCCGTTATGTAGTTAGTTTCGGTGTGATAGCTCCCGTCTACAAACTCCATATCACCCGACACCCAATCTATTTGAGGGTTTCTTTCCCTCAGCCATTTGAGTCCGAGCACAATGAGTTGTGTTGATATTGGGGCTACGATAAATCGAAGGGTCTCTATGTGTGAGCCGATTGACATTTTTACAGCCTCTGTGAAGTGTCCCACCGGCCCCCCTTTCATTTCTGACCCATCTAGTTGGCAGAACGTAATGGGTGATTTTAGTTTGAATAATTTTAGTCCCAATTCGATTGCTATAGATGGGTGCATTAGGCATCTCGAACACCCAGAGTCTAACATGGCTACCCCACTGAATTGTTCTTTCCCATTTAAGGTTTCTAATTTTACCTTGACTTCCATGGTGGGGCAGTGTTCGGTGGTCAAGGTGTCGTTGCGCCCCCTGTTGAAGGCCTGTCCCGCGGCGCACTTTAGGGCAGGCCGTTGTCGTTTCCCGCCGGTACGAATTCTTCATCTGTTGATTCGTCCGTGGTCAACTCAGGTTTCACGTATTTTCGCCTTTCCGTCGCTGCCTTAGCCGTTGTTTGCTTGTAAGGTGGCGCTCTGTTGTGCCTTTCCCCTGTCTTGTTTTTGTCCGCAGGTTGTTTGCACTCCTGTATTCTGTGTCCTACTCTCCCACACTTGAAGCACAGGTTATGCTTCGCCCGTCGTTCTTTTTCCTCCGCCCACTGTTTTTTGTCATAGTCCTTTTTGTTGTATGGGCTTGTGTGCTGGCTTTTCCCTGCATATTGCAGTTGGCGGTAGGAACGTATTCGCAGTTTCATGTTCTCCACCTGTCCCGCCAGTTGAATCCATTCCTCGAGGGTTTTTGGGTCCCCTCTCCCTGCTGCTGTGTCCAACAACTCCGGCCGCAAGCCCATTTGGAAGTATTCCACTTTGAATGACTCGGGCCAGTTGGGTAGGCGGCTGACAAGTTTTTTGAATTCGAGGGCGTATTCTGCCACTGTGCGGTGGCCTTGTCTCAGTCTCTGTATCTCTGTCTTAGCCGACATGCGAGACAGGGTGTCTTCAAACCGTTTCCGCAGCGCCCTCATGAACAGTTCAAAATTGTGGAGTTCTTTAGCCCTTGTCTCATGTAGCACGGCCAGCCACTTCGCCGCTTCTCCAATCAAGAAGTTGGATACGTAGCGAATTTTGGCTTCTTCATTGAGGAAGAAGCGCTCTGACTCCTCCATGAACCCTCTGACGTGGTTCAGGAAGCATGCCAGCTGTTCAGGGTCCCCATCAAATTTAGTTTTAAGTTTAGTTGTTATGATGGGTTTATTATACTGGTAGACTGGTGCATTCCTCTCGAGGTATGCTTGAGTCATTGGGTTGTCGGATTCCTCCCCTTCTTCGTCTTCCTCATCATCATTTTCTTCAGCGCTTTCCAATTCAGATGGGCCTGTGGGGGAGCTATCTTCCTCATCATCGTTTATGTCTCTTCCACTGTTCTGTGGCTGTTTCAGCAGCCTTTCTAGTGCAGCTTGGATCGCTGTTAATTTCATGTCCATGTTATCTAGCCCCGTTTCCACGCGGGCTGCTCTTGCTTCTAAAGCCGCGATGCGTTGCCCCTGGGAGACCCGTGATTTAGCCGTCTGCTTGCTCGGCCTCAGGATCATGCCCTCCCCTACCCCGAGTGACCATTCCGCCGTTTGCTTTTGTGTGCGTTTGGTGGGGGTTTGGGGGTGGGGTTGGCTTTCCTCCCGCTTGTTGGGCTTCTTTACCTTCCGCTGTGCGCCGCTCTCACGGTGGGTGCTTGCTGCCGCTTGTGTTGTCGCCCCTGCTGTTGCCCTGGCTGACGTGCTGGGTGCGTGATCCTCGTGCAGGTCTCCACTTTGTTCCATGGTTTGCCAGTCGCACGTGGTGAGTACTCCTCTCGGGTAGTCGTCCCGGCCTTCAGCTGCTTTTGACCTTCCTGCCGCCGATCAGCTGGTTCACTCCCTGAGCAGTGTGGTCTGGTCTCTGTCGTAGGGCTTTCTAGTGCTTTTAAATTTTTCCCGCCGGATGATCAGCTGGGTAGCGCGCCGCCGCTGTTGCGCGCTGCTGGGGGCGCCGATCGCTCCGGTCACCGCTGCCTCGTCGCCAGACGCTTCTCGCCGCCTCGAGTTGCTGGGGCCTGCCGCCGCTGCGTGCTGCTGGGGAGCGCCGATTTGGCCGGTCTCCGCCTCTCCGTCGCCGGGCGCCTGCTGCTGCCGGAAGTTGCTGAAGTCCGCCGCTGCCGCGAGCTGCTGGGGTGCATTGGTCGCTGTTACCACGCTGCCTCCGCCTTTCCGCCGCTGGGGATCGCCGCTCGGTCCCTGCTGCTGCTGCGCCGTCGCCGCCTCTCAGCTGGGGGAGCCGGTCTTTGCTGCCGCGCTGCCGCCGCCTCTCAGCTGTTGGGGGGAAGAGCCGCTCCTGCTGCTGCGCTACCGCCGCCTCTCAGCTGCTGGGGAGATTCAGCTTCCGCTGCTGCGCGCTGCCGCCGCCTCTCAGCTGTTGGGGGGGAAGGACCGCTCCTGCTGCCGCGCTGCCGCCGCCTCTCAGCTGTTGGGGGGGAAGGACCGCTCCTGCTGCCGCGCTGCCGCCGCCTCTCAGCTGTTGGGGGGGGAAGGACCGCTCCTGCTGCCGCGCTGCCGCCGCCTCTCAGCTGCTGGGGAGATCCAGCTTCCGCTGCTGCGCGCTGCCGCCGCCTCTCAGCTGTTGGGGGGGAAGAACCGCTCCTGCCGTTGTCTCTCAGCTCCGCCGCCGATTCTCTGCCTCCGCGGGTTGCTGCTTGCGATTCTCGGCCTCTGCTTCTCTCCTGTAAGCCGATCTCAACCGTGGAGTTTCCCGAAGTTTTTTCGGTTTGCTCCCGGGAAAATCGGCTGGTACTGATTCGTGCCTTTCTGTGAGATGCCGCCCATGCAAGCTACGCTCGTTTCTCCCAAAATGACTTCAGCTCCACCAAGAAAGACTTCAGCTCAGATGTTGGGAAGTAAACGGTTTATTGCTAGTCATGGGTAGGCAAGTAAAGGCACGAATGGTTCCCGAGTGTCCGGCTTGGCTTTTTAAACCCTCCCGCCAGAGTGCCCGCCCCCTCCTTGTTGAGGGCTTCCCTCTGGTCCGCTTCTGGTCATTGACCTGGAGTACCCTTCACTGGGAGCTGTGGTTGATGTTTCTCATCCGGCCGCGCTGTGGTTCTATTGTCCTTTTTGTTTAGTAATAATGGTCCCTTAATGGCAGGGCTCTGAGTGCTTGCCAGAGTCCTGACAGGATGCTTGTGTAAAATACACAGGAACACACTTGAATATACTGTACTGTACATAAATTACTAATAACAATTATGAGTGGCAGAGCAGAAATAAAAAAGGTTAAATAATACCAGAGAATTGGTGGTGCCTCCTCTCTGAACTCCAGTAAACTGCACTTTCCTAGAATTCCTAGAGAGCACCCCCTGCCAAGAAACTGGCTAAGTGCACCTTCTCAGAAGTTCCTAGAGGGCGGGAACACTTTTACATAACGATAGCCAAGCAATCCTATATAAAGAGCTTGTGGGGAAAATGCAAACGTGGCCACCTCCATCCAGCAGACTCTGTACCATGCTCTTGGAAAATAAAATTTATCTCTGTTCAAGCAATAGCCTAAGAACTTTCATTCCCGGCCCAGAATGGACCTGGTAAGATTTCCTTCCAACAACTCTAAAAAGCAAGTTCTTACTCTTCCATTTGTTTTTAGACTGGCCCTGACCTCTGGGTTTTTTTGTGGGATACCTGGCCTATTTGGCCTCTGCTGGAGGGACCCCGCATCATGGATGTCAGACTACATAGGGCATAGTGGCAAACTTTGTCTCTTCTGGGCAGGCTTGGTGGTGCCAGGGTTGCAGCTTGCTGGTAGTATGTTGGTTAGCAGAAACAGTAGAAACAAGCTGTCATAGTGAAATTCAATGCCATTGAAACTGGCTTAAGGAACCTCTTTCTGGATTTCAACCTGTTCTCCACTTTGGCTGCAGTAATGGCCTGTTGTTCTGTCTGGACCACGCTTATCCTGGTCCCCAGTTGGTGGATTCCTCTGTTTCTTTGCTATTCCCACCTGTGCTGGGAAAGCAAGGAACAATTGTTTTCCTTTCTATGAGTGGGTCTTTAAGGAGTGTGAGTTTCACTGACAGATCTTTAAATGAGCCTCCCTGTGGACTCCCCCACATAATTGATACCTTCCCTTGTGATGCATCCAGGTGGACCAATTATAAAAAAAAGAAAAGGAAACCCCCCCACCCCCCACTATTTTATCATTCTTTCTGATACTTGGGCTAGAAGGTTCATACTGATGAACACTTAGCAGTATGATCTGGTTAAAAAAAGATCCACACTTTCATCTTTCCATAAGGGAATTTGGAAAAAAAAGCCCAGCCTTTTACTGTTGCACCAGTGTACTTGTTAAAAAAAAAAGTCCAGCATCACTCATCCATTGGTGTGAAAAAAATGGGTGGGGGACCAGAGGTACATCAGTTGAGGTCCCTTCAGGTTGGGGAAGGCATCTCAGGACAAAATGGCCATGAAGGACAGTGATCAGTGATGTGAGCAGAAAGGGCATTTTGGCAACAATGCATAGTAGCCAATTGGATTGAAGGCATTTGCTTACAATGAAATGAAGCCCAACAGGAAAACAGGCAGCGCCATTTGTACTGCCACAAATCCCAAAACACTGCTTTTGGTATTTAACTGAAAAAGATGGATGGAGCCATCTTTTGTCTTCCTGATGACCATGGTCTATTTTTTTCTATAATTTTCTACTGAGGGTCAGTAGAAAATTATGTTATGTGTCCCTGCCCTTGAGAAATGATTAGTGATTCCATACTCATGCTGAGACAACCTGATCATGCAGATTACTTCCTAATCTTGACACACTTCACATCTTAGAAGTGGGAAAGATTTGGATAGGACCAGCGGAAAAATGTAATATTTTCATAGCACAAGAGAAAACAAATTGAAGACTTGTGGTTAACCCAATTAAAAGCAACTGAGAATAGAGAAAGTGAATGAAACACAAAGCAGTATTATCCTTGTCTCTTCTCACCCCCCCCCCCCCGGTCCCCATTGTTCTAGTAGGCAGAGAGGTTAATGAGGTGGCTGATTTGTTGGTTGACTGTTCATGTCACTTCAGAGAGCCTATCACAAAATTCAATCCCCCAGTGTTCTCCATATATGGGACTGAAATGGCAACATTGTACATTATCTATTGTTGGATATTCAGCAAATCAACATGCCTCATTAGCATGTGGATGAGTTTCGCTCTAGGATGCGAATTCTCTACTGTTTCTAGAGGAAGCTGTTTTGTTGTTGCTCCTCCCACTTCCTCTCTCATCTCTCCAGCCCAGAAGCAAGCATGCTCTTGCTCTCTCTCTCTCTCCATCTTAGGCCATGGATGGGCCTAGGAGATTTTTTCCCCCTCTCTTCATGCAGCTCTGGCAGCAAATTAGGGCCAGGGGTCCACAAAGTTTAGGGACAGAAGAAGAACAAGGAGTCATCTTTCTGAACGAAAATGTAACTAGACCAAGAATAAAATCGGTAAGCCTTTTTTACTTACTTTTGAAACTACATTGTCTAAGCATGTGATTTTTTATGCTTGGGTGGGCTAAAAGTGTAAGATCAATAACCTGTATATCTCTAACATGCTCACTGGCTCTGTTTTTAAATAATATTCTTTTTCTGTACACGTGCTTACACTACGTTAAGCTCTGCTCCATTCAGTGGTTCTAACAGGCCACTAATGGCTTCATCTTTAACAATCACAGGAACATCAGAAAAGTCACTGAATTTGTGAAGTGCTTTGCAGCCTTCTGATACAATTTGCTGCATGGGAAGTGGGTTCTATTTTATTTCATGAATCTGCCTCAGTGGGGTGATTTGATCATAATGTTGTCTAATCAAAGTACTCCTTCAAAGTTCTGTGCAGCCATAATAACATGGTGCACAGAAACTGAAGGGACATCTGCTAGACACTGAAATCCTCCCAATACTCTCTCTGACATTCCCCATCCCTAAAGGTATCTGAGAAAATGGCTTTTCTAAGAGCATTGTTGCAGCACTCTAATGTCTTGGAAATTACAGATTAGGACCAGAACTTTGGGGAATTCTAAATCCTGACTGAACTGGGTTTGTCCCAGCAGCCTGGAAGGTCTATCCACAGCCTTTGAATCTGGGCTTTGTCTGAATCTGATGCATCCATTACTTGCCAGCACAAAGCTTTTCTCTGTGCCTACTTCATGAAGCTGCATGATTCACGGCATGATGGCAAATTAGAACTGTAGCCATAGAACATTGAAATATGAAATTTTTTTTGAACAAATAGACCTCCTGGAAGCAGAATGACTCAGGCTGTTTAACAATCCATCCACCTCTGGTGAAGTTAGCAAACTCATCTATTCCTAAGCTGCTTTTTTCCAGCAAAGACTTATTGTTATACATCTTAATGAATAGAGCAATCCACTTTCACAGGTGCTGTTGCCATTTCCGAGTGCTTCATTGACCCCTCTAATACCACTCTCTCTTTGATGTCTGTCTTAAGAGCGTGGGGAGCCTTAGAAAATGAAATGCTAAAGCTAACCAAGCTTTGAACTACAATAAACTGTGGGAAAATGGAATCGATCCCACAGCTTGATGAGTCAGTAATGAAGAGTCAAGTCTCACACCACTGAGTGTCACCTTTCTGATATCTTCATTCCTTTCATCTGCAAGGCAAAAGGAGGCAGCTGAGCTGCTGAGGCCACAACAAATGGACTGCTTATTATTCTCTTCCCACAGGAGCCCTAAAGGCTAAGCCCTTTATTTGCTTCAACATATCCAAGCGGCAGGGAGGTTGTGAGGAGGAATGCATTAAAGACTGGAGTACATGATATTCGGATGGGCAAACTAAAGGCAGAATATGTTCTTCTCAGCATCATTTCGGCACTGTTTACATCCTGCTAAGACCAGGGCACATTGTATTGGTTCTTTTTTAGTTATGTCAACTCAGATATCGCAATCTGAACCAAACTTCAAAGCTATATTCTGGACCTTAGAGCAATATGATTTGTAGAACAATCTTCTTGAAGCATTCCTTTTGGAGCTTCCTGCTACCACAAGCTAAGCAGTAAATAGTCCTGATATTTGTTATGCAAAACCAAATTGGTTTCGCACATCTTACTAAGCTATAATGTAGTCTGTTAGTCTTGGCTTAGCATATAATATGAACAGAGCAGTTGCAATTTATTTAGCAAACCATGGTCAAAACAAGTTACCTTGATATGGGATCCCAGTAATAGAACTTGCTGCATTCTTCAGAGCCTTTCAAAGAGAATGTTGTATAGTTAGACAACTTGATCAAGTATTTAAAAAAGAAAAGAGAACTTTCCAGCTACAAAATAATACACTTACTTTCTTCTCTAACTCATTTTCCAGGCAACTGTAATCTCTTGAACTTCATTAACTTCTTTGCTGTGAAATATGCACACAGCTCTCAAATATAATAAATATACTAAAACAGAGAAGCTCTTCATTTCTTCTAATCTCTGTGATATGCTGAGCCCATCTTTTTGAAATGCCAGATGTTTTTCTCACCTGATTAAAGTGGGGGAGTGGTTCTCTGGGTCTTTCTTCACTTGCACTTAATCATGGTACAAACATGCCCTGGCAACATTTCTTATCTGCTACATCTTCATGGCATTCCTATAATCTCAACCTCAACCCACAAGTGGGTCAGCCTTAAATTGTCCCTAACTGCACCAGTGTTAATAATTCCCCTTTAGGAAGAGTTTCCCATGACAGTTGCAAAATGTGTAAAATCTGATGTGTCTTATCACCCAGGCCAGTGATGAATATTAGCCTGGCACTTTTTGGCAGTTTCAGGTGGGCACATCTTCTCCGCTCTGTTCTTTGGTTGGCCTCCTCTGCCACTGCTGTCCTGTGATTGTCTTCTGCTGCCTCCCTCTGGGGCTTTGGGTGCCTCTTAACTGCCTTGCTTTCAGTGGTCTGGGGTCCCCAACCTCATCTCCCAGGATGCAGCAAGTTATTCCTCTGGCTCAGCCAGCTCTGCCCTGGAGTGAAAGTGTCTAGATTGGTGGAGAGTTAACCCCAGTGGGAAGGCACCAACAGGCTTTCTATATTACTCAGTTACATTCAGTGGCCAGCAAAGGGAGAGGAAGGAGGGAAGAGGGAGGGAGAGAGAGAGAGGAAGAAGAAGAGGAGGCAAGCCGGCAGCAAATGAAACAAGGAGAAGGGGGAATAGGAAGGAAGGATAGTCAGAGAAAGGAGGCTATTTGGTAGTGTCATGGAGTTGGGGCTAAGAAAAATTGAGCTTCCCTCACCCTCATGCCTTGATGTGACAACATCCTCCTTCACTGAGGGGAGATCTGAAACTTTGTGCCAAGCTGAAATTGCATGTTAATGAAATGATGTTCAAATTGGCCTCTTGCCCCCTCTGGAACATGGGGGAATTCCAATTTGTGTGCTTTGCAGATTTGTGAGGTTGCATGAGGAGTGTGTGACTCACATACCTTCACAATAATTTCCCAGCAACTACTTAATTTCTCTGGAGAAAGGGCACAGAAACTTAAAGACCTTGCCCCTTCCTGCATCATTTAGTGATGGGCAGATGTTTTCCCATTCCCTGGTGACATCCAGAGGGGGAAAGCCAGCAAAGAAGGAAGATCTGATGGTTTTGCACTCTGCATGATGAGCCAGTATTCAGCCATTTTGTATTTGAATTTTATATTTTGTACATTTTTAATAATTTGTATCCATCTCCATTGTCTTCAGGGGAAGCCATTTAACATCACAGTGATCCAAATATACGCCCCAACCACAGATGCTGAAGAAGCAGAAGTAGATCAGTTCTATGAGGATCTGCAGCACCTATTAGATAATACACCAAAAAGAGATGTTATTTTCATTACAAGAGACTGGAATGCTAAGGTGGGTAGTCAAACGACACCTGGAATTACAGGTAAGCATGGTCTGGGAGAACAAAATGAAGCGGGACATAGGCTGATAGAATTTTGCCAAGACAATTCACTGTGCATAACAAACACTCTCTTCCAGCAACCTAAAAGATGACTTTATACATGGACTTCACCAGATGGTCGACACCGAAATCAGATTGACTACATCCTTTGTAGCCAAAGGTGGCGGACATCTATACAGTCGGTAAAAACAAGACCTGGAGCTGACTGTAGTTCAGATCACGAACTTCTTATTGCACAATTTAGAATCAGACTAAAGAGAATAGGGAAGACCCACAGATCAGTTAGATATGAGCTCACTAACATTCCTAATGAATATGCAGTGGAGGTGAAGAATAGATTTAAGGGACTAGATTTAGTAGATAGGGTCCCGGAAGAACTATGGACAGAAGTTCGCAACATTGTTCAGGAGGCAGCAACAAAAAACGTCCCAAAGAAAAAGAAAACCAAGAAGGCAAGATGGCTGTCTGCTGAGACACTGGAAGTAGCCTAAGAAAGAAGGAAAGCAAAAGGCAACAGAGATAGGGGGAGATATGCCCAATTAAATGAAAAATTCCAGAGGTTAGCCAGAAGGGATAAGGAATTATTTTTATTTTATCTGTTTTATTGACTATTCTAAAGCCTTTGACTGTGTGGATCATAACAAATTGTGGCAAGTTCTTGGTGGTATGGGGATACCAAGTCATCTTGTCTGCCTCCTGAGGAATCTGTATAACGACCAAGTAGCAACGGTAAGAACAGAGCACGGAACAACGGACTGGTTTAAGATTGGGAAAGGAGTACGGCAGGGCTGTGTACTCTCACCCTACCTATTCAACCTGTACGGAGAACACATCATGCGACATGCTGGACTTGATGAATCCAAGGCTGGAGTTAAAATTGCTGGAAGAAACATTAATAATCTCAGATATGCAGATGATACCACTTTGATGACTGAAAGCGAAGAGGAGCTGAAGAGCCTTATAATGAAGGTGAAAGAAGAAAGTGGAAAAGCTGGGTTGCAGTTAAACCTCAAAAAAACCAAGATTATGGCAACCAGCTTGATTGATAATTGGCAAATAGAGGGAGAAAAAATGGAGGCAGCGACAGACTTTGTATTTCTAGGCGCAAAGACGCTGACTGCAGCCAGGAAATCAGAAGACGTCTACTTCTTGGGAGGAGAGCAATGACAAATCTTGATAAAATAGTTAAGAGCAGAGACATCACACTGACAACAAAGGTCCACATAGTCAAAGCAATGGTATTCCCCGTAGTAACTATGGCTGTGAGAGCTGGACCATAAGGAAGGCTGAGCGAAGGAAGATAGATGCTTTTGAACTGTGGTGTTGGAGGAAAATTCTGAGAGTGCCTTGGACTGCAAGAAGATCAAACCAGTCCATACTCCAGGAAATAAAGCCAGACTGCTCACTTGAGGGAATGATATTCAAGGCAAAACTGAAGTACTTTGGCCACATAATGAGAAGACAGGATACCCTGGAGAAGACGCTGATGCTAGGGAAAGTGGAAGGCAAAAGGAAGAGGGGCCGACTAAAGGCAAGGTGGATGGATGATATTCTGGAGGTGACGGACTCGACCCTGGGGGAGCTGGGGATGGCGACGGCAGACAGGAAGCTCTGGCGTGGGCTGGTCCATGAAATCACGAAGTGTCAGAAGCGACTGAACGAATAAACAACAACAACAACAACAACAACATCCATCTCCATACAACCTCTCCGTCTTTTGAGGGAAGGCAGGAGGTCACTTGCAGGATGTCCACCCAGCTGGTAGATTAGAATCATGACATTTACAAGTGCCCAGGCTATTGCTTCCTGATGCCTACAGACTTCACATTCAGACCTGATCATTTTGCTGATGACCAGCACTACTGGTCTTGCCTTGTTTACTGCGAAGAAACAATTGTTATATTGTCCTAGCATCCGCATCTGAATGAGCAACCCCACTTTGACAGGGTGCAGATACTCATTCAAATACTCATTTGCCTCCTGTTTACCATAGTCTTCATTGTTTTGCAAATGATGGACATTACTAGTCTTGCCTTGTTTTGCTGATTTACTTTGCAGATCCTGATTGTTATACTGATGGAAAACCTTACCTGTCTTATTTTGCACTATAGCACTATAATAAGAAATATCACTTGTTTTGTTCCACTACTTTGTATTGCTAATAAGAAAGACTCCCACTGTGGCACATTCCCAAAAAGCCAAATAAGGGATTTCCTGTGCCCACCTACTGTAGGTGGGAATGATCAGAAGACCATATAAGGAATTTCCTGCACCCGCCCAGAATGATGTGTACCAATGAGATTTCGCCATTTCCCTGTGTGCTAATGTATAAATTATGCTGCTGAAGACAAGCATGTGTACTTGCTTTGTGAAACTATTCCCAAGTGTCTTTCTTCCATACGGAATAAACTTTGAAAATATCTCTACATCTTGTGTGTTCTGACTGAGCGTGGGCACATCAGGCTGTGAACCCAGGGTTCCTGGGATAACATGCAGATGCATAATAAGGGAATATCATTTGGCAGTGAGTCACAACAGAAGCAATAGAGGAAGGATAGAGATTAATGACGGGAACAGCAGCTTTCGTACTAGTAAATTTTTCGGCCCATTCAGAAATCGGTTGATGGTTCTTCAACTCAACTCTGGATAAATTTTCTGTGGAAACTAATGTGGTCTCTTGAGATTTTATGAATGTGTATTTTATGTATTTGTCCCATTTTAGACAGACATAAAATGGCAAATGGGATTTTACCCATATGTATTTTATATACTATATAATATGAAATGTGGTAGTGTACCAATGTTCTTTGCATCTAAAGTCAGCTAAACCAAGGACCAGTAAATTGAAGGTTTACCACATTAGTGGCCAGTATTGGCTAATGATAAATCCCATGACATATTCTGAAGAACTCTGCTACTTCAATAGTTAGTGGAAATACGTCTTTCTAATCTCTCTGAGGAGGCAAAAGGAAAGGGTCTGACTTTGATTGAGAATATGAATGATTTCGATGCTGGAATTGGAAGAAGTTAAGGATCCTAAACCAATTCCTGTCAAAAAATGGCTAGCAGAAAGTACTGCCTTAGTCTCATTTCAGTCAATCATCTCTGAGGCTGGGCCATCTGTTTTGCTTGTTCAAAGGCTTTGGGTCTATTTACACATCTCAAAGAATGAATTCTTGCCCATGACTCATTCTGCTTTCTTCACATATCTCCCCGGGAACATGAAGTAAAGAAACGTATTGCAAACTCACTGTGTCACCACCTTTATGATCTGTTTGCTCCTGCTCCATTTTATTGGCAGCTATTTTTACAGACAGGGAAACAGTGGCCGAGTTCACACATCACACCAAGCTACAGTATGGCTTAGTTTTGGTTCAGTGGGCAGAGTGAATCTAGCTAATTTGACAAGCAAGTCATGATTTAGCATCATGTATGAACCCAGTTGCCAATGTGATTCACATAGATTATCCCATGGAACAATGGTTTGCTTAATCAAAGTTTATTGAATGAACTGCAATTCCTGGGGTTACACAACGTACACCAGGTCATAAATACTGTTTGGGTTCACATGACACACTAAACCAAAGCCCAATAAAATACATTATGACTTACTGTAGATATGGATTCTGATGATGTTATATATCATGTTTCTTTTACCAAATGTCAGCAAAGAGAGGTGAGGTTGTATATATGTATGGTTTTGTGTGTGTGTGAAAAAGAGAGGGGGATGGAGGGGGCATGTGGATTAGACCTACTGTAAGGCACCAAAACTTACCACGCGCCTTTAGAGAAAGCCAAATACACGAAGGAGACTTTGTAAAAAGGAACAGCAGCAAAATTTATTTGGCCAAGCAAAGGTTGCCAGGTGGTAGCCAGACAGTTGTCATGTGCAAGTGACCTCTGAATGAAACCACCACCCCGAGCATAAGGGTGCACAAACTTTTATACGGGGAATACAGGCAGGAAGTGAGGATGAGGAAGGTATGCCCACATGTGGGCGAGGTGTCTGATGACCATCCCCTAGGATTGGCTGATTCCTAGGGACAGGGTCCCTCCCAGAGCTGAAGGATTCTGGGACTTGCCAGGTCAAGGGGTGACGTGGGTCATCAACATATTTACAAAGGGTAGATATGGGAACATTCACACTAATTGTTGGAGCATTCACACCAAAGAAATACTGGCATCTTACAGAGACACAGTAACATTTGCAGAGACATTGGGTTACACAAGTAGGTTGAATCACAAAGGGTCAGAACCATAGAATCACAGTTTAACATATTTACATTTCAGGAGAGGGGAAGCAAGGCATTTATTGCAAGAAGGTTAGGTAAACATATTGGCTTTGTCTCAGGAAGAGGATGCTTGACCAGATAGATGGTCCCAGACTGTTATGCATTCCTGAGAGAGGTAGACTTGGTTTCAGAGCTTTACTTAACATTTCTTATGCAGCATTCTTTGGGGCTTGCTGAGGCCCATCTCAAGGGTCAACCTTGGGCAACAATTCTTTGGTTCAGGCACAATCTTTGGTTCAGTAATGTTGCATCATGGGGAAATGTTACAGCATGGTGTTTTCCAGGCCAAGGTTTTTGAGCCTGGTTTCCCCATATCCCTACACTACCATATCTGGGATGCAAAAATTCAGACTACCATTTTACGGCAGCAAAGAGAATAAAAGAAACTCTAATTCTTTGCTTCCTTCCTTTATTTATTTCAATTTCAATTTCAATTTCAATTTCAATTTCAATTTCAATTTCAATTTCAATTTCAATTTCAATTTCAATTTCAATTTCAATTTCAATAGCCGTGCATCTCAACCAAGTGACTCTGGGCGGCGAACAATTGCCCAATGAGATTTTTGGAACTCAGATACAGTACACCTAATATGGATTGACTGCAGCCACTAGATTCCTGTAACCAGAGCTGTTTCCAGTCTTGAGTGACATGAAATTTTATGGGTCTACAATTTACCAGTCTCTGCTACCTGAGACCCCTATTAATTTTTAAAAATCTGTTTTTCTAGTCAATGACTGAAATAAAATGACTGTCTGACACCTATGAATTCTTTAAAAATCTGTACAGTATCTTAAAGAGAAAGAAAGAATCTTGAAAATCAGCCTCCCTGCTGCATAGCAACCTCCCTACTTGAGCTCCTCAACTGCATTTCTGGAATGGCAGTGGAGTTCCCCAGGCTTATGGTTCTGGGGGACTTCAGTCTGCCTTCTCTAGGAGTGGGATCTGAGGTAGCTTGGGAATTCATGGCTACCATGACAGCCATGGGCCTATCCCAGGTCATCCAGGGCCTGAAATGGGACAGTGGTCACACACTGGATCTGTTTTCCTGTCAGAGCAGTGGCAATGTGATCTGGAATTGGGGGAACTCTTAGTGTCCCCCTTGTCATTGTCAGATCATGTCCTGATTACCATGGAATTCTCTGTTGCTACTCTCCACTGCAGGGAGGTAGGCCTGTTACATCGGTCCACCCTTGGCAACTGATGGACCCTGATGTGTTTCAGAGGGAGCTGGGGGTTGTTCCTGCTGGTCTGCTGCATGGTCCATCTGAAGCCCTGGTGGCCACTTGGAACAAGAGGGCTGCTGAGGCTTTGGATTGGATCATGCCTATGCGACCTCTCCTCTCTGTGTGGTTTATGGAAGAATTGAGGGAGATGAAACAAGAGAAGAGATACCTAGAGCGCCGCTGGCACTCAACGAGGGACAAACTCAACTGAACATGGGTTAGAGCTGCTATTAAAGCCTACTTCGTGGTGGTAAGGGTGGTGAAGCGGCAATATTTCTCCACCCTTATTGGGTCCACAGATAGCCATCCCACAGCCTTGTTTCGGGTGACACATGCCCTCTTAGGTAGAGGGGGCTTGAAGGCCCTCCTACAAGGCTGTGCAGAAGAATTTGCTCAGCATCTGTTGGACAAAATCACTCGAATTTGTTCTCACCTGAACTTGCTGCAGGTCTTAGGGAGATGCCCAGGGCAGATTGTTGCCCTGTTATCTGGAATTGGTTTGAACCTTTTGGACCTGAGGAAGTGGATGGAGTCCTTAGGACTGTGAGCTCGGCCACCTGATCTTTAGATCCATGCCCCTCCTGGCTAGCTAAAGCTGCCTGGGGGGTGTCATATGGGTAGGTTCTGGTGTTGGTGAATTCTTCCTTGAGTGAGAGGGTTGTTCCTCTGCTCCTTAAGGAAGTGCTGGTTCGCCCCCTCCTGAAGAAACCATAGCTGGATCCCACCATACTTTTGAGGAAGGTGGTTGAGAAGGTGGTCCCACAGCAGCTTCAGAGGACTCTGGATGAAGTGGATTATATGGACCCCTTTCAGTCAGGATTCAGGCCTGAGTATGGAACAGAAATGGCATTGAATATATATGTCATTTAATGACAGATCAGTTAGAATGTCATGCTTCTAAGAATTCTGTTGTATTTTATCTCAGTTTAAACTTTCAATTAAAATTAAATTAGCACTTGTAGCAATGTAAAAGCTGTCATATTTCTTATTTTAGATGATCTCTGGTGGGGGCAGGATGGAGGAGGTGCATCCATCCTTGCTCTTCTTGACCTTTGATACCATTGACCATAGTATCCTTCTGGATCAGCTCTAGGGATTGGGGGTGGGCAGCACTGTATTGTGCTGGTTCTCCTCCTTTCTCCAGGGTCAATACCAGTTGGTGGTAGTTGGGGAGGAGAGATCCCACCCTTCTCTGTGGGGTTCCACAGGGTTTGGTGCTTTCTCCTCTCAACATTTACGTGAAGCTGCTGGGTGAGATCATCTGCCTCCATGGAGTGCAGTATCATCAGTATGCTGATGATACCCAATTATACATCTCTGCCCCTGACAAATTAAGCAATGCTGTTGATGTTCCATCCTGGTGCCTGGAGTCTGTGGGGGTCTGGATGGGGAACAATAGGCTTCAACTGATCCCTGGCAAGACTGAATGGCTCTGGGTTTTTGGGCCTCTGGTTCAGGGACTATGCTATCTTTGGTGCTGCATGGGGTGGCACTGCCCCAGAGAGACCCAGTGTGCAATCGGGGGGTCCTCCTGAACTCACGACTCCTGCTCAATGAGCAGGTGGCAGTTGTGGCTAGGAGGGCCTTTGCACAGCTTCATGTTATGTGCCAGTTGCGCCCGTTCCTGGACCAAGGGGCCTTACTCATGATCGCTCATGCCCTGGTCACCTCCTGATTGGACTACTGCAATGCACTCTACATGGGGCTGCCCTTGTAGAGTATCCTGGTGCAGAATGCGGTGGCACATGCAGTTATGTTTATTTCTGGCAGAAACAGTCTGGTTACCAGTCTGTTTCCAGGTCCAATTCAAGGTGCTGGTATTGACCTTTAAAGCCCTTAATGGCATGGGACTGGGTTATTTGAGGGACCGCCTCACCCCAATTTCATCTGCCCATCTCACTAGATCCAACAGAGTGGGAATGTTACAGGTTCTGTCATCTAGGGAGCTACATTTGGTGGGCCCTAGATAGCGGGCCTTTTCTGCATTGTGGAATCTTCTCCCACCAGAGGTGAGGTCGGCCTCATCTCTCTTGATCTTCTGAAGGCGCCTCAAGACCTGGTTATGCCAGCAGGTCTGGGGACCCCAGGGGACGGGTGAACTAGTGAGTTGGCTCCGTTATTATTAACATCCCTTCGTCTATTATTTTCTTTTTTCTGTTTTAGTTCTGTTTGTATAGTTTTTAATGCTTTTTAATAATTATTATATGATGGTTTTTGGTAATGCTTCTTTTATATATTTACTGTTTTATTGGATTGTTGTACGCTGCCCAGAGTAACTTTTTGTGAGATGGGTGGCCTAAATAAATAAATAAATAAATAAATAAACAAACAAACAAACAAACAAATAAATAACCATAGCAATACAGCAGCAGTCTAAACAGCAGTGCGGATTTTCCCAAAGTGTAATTCAGGGTGATCTTTTGGAGAGTTAGAATTAGTTGAGATAGCAGAAAATATGTATAGCTTAGAGTTGATGTGTTGTGTAGTTAGAGTTCTATGAGGTATGCTTTGGGATTTTATAGGTTACCATAATAGGTAACACCATCAGTGCAAAAGATGTGGGGAAATAAGATTTGTTGGCTGGCAAAGGTTATATATATCTTTCTATCATATCATATATCATAACTAGGTTCCACAGGTGGCAGTTAATGTGCATGTGAATCAACTCTTTGGTTATATCTATCTTTTGATAGACCCATAAATGGTTTTTAAGAATATATATGTCATTTAATGACAGATCAGTTGGAATATCATGCTTCTAGAAATTCTGTTGCATTTTATCTCAGTTTAAACTTTCAATTAAAATTAAATTAGCACTTGTAGCAATGTAAAACATGTCATATTTCTTTTCCTTCTGTTCTCCATGTTCTGCTTTGCTTAAGTGCTTTGCAGCACTTAAAATGAAGGCAATAGTGGAATTATAATTTTCAAATTTGGGGAAGGGGGACCAGTCATTCTATGTCCCCATATCTCAACCATCAGCCATAGATTCCCAATCCTCTGATCTGGAGGATTTAGCATAAAATTTCAGGGGAAAGTGGCTTATCATCAAGTCACTTTCCCCTCAATTCTGCATTTGGCATGATCAGCAGTTTTTAAGTCATAATTTCGTGTATTTCAGTTGAGCCTAATAAATACATGGCTGATTGCGAATTTGGGGGATTCCCCCCTCCTAAATTAATACACCTTCCTTTATATTTTGTTTATAATATTCTGTTCATTTATTTATTTCCTTATGGTCCACTAGCATGCCCCAGGTACATTCTAACAATTGCTGAAACAGATTATCAGAGCTTTGTGTATCAAGGGCGTTAGCTATTAATAAACACAGAATGGAGGTGTCCTGGGATCAGCTACTGACTGCCCGGCCAGACCACAGCAGGCTACTGCTGTGATCAAGCCTGAGCAGACAGCTTTCAACTGAAAATGGAGAGGAAGATGTTACCGAGGAAACTGCTGCTAAATCCCTTCTTTTAGGAGGAGATAAACCAGGATCAAGTGGTTCCAAATCTCTTTATTTAATGTGCATCCAGCAGCACAGGGAGGAATTCCAGCTGCCAGACTTTTCTATCGTTTGTTTTATTTGTAGAGCATGAGGTCCCAAGTGATGGTAATATTAAAAATACCTGCAATTCTGCTGGATGCTGTGCAGTGAGTAGTGACAGATGTTGTTTGCCGATTCCTGCAAATGCTCTCACAGGGATTTGCAGAAATTGCCCTGTAATGTTGCAGTAAATTGCACCATTAGACACTGTGAGAAAGTGGAAAGCTTCAGCTGTGGCCAAATGAATTTGTATCCTGCGTGAGATTGTGTGGAGTTGTGCCTCTGGAGGGCATTGCAAACCATAATCATAATATGCATAGTGCTTTATAGTAGATTATTTGCTTGTCTGTCCTCACGCAAGAGCTTTCCAGTGAGGTATGCAGCTAAACTGATTTAATCCTAGGATGGAGAACTAAAGCTATGAGGCATGCTGTGAAATCAGATAAAGGCCGATCAGCAAATGCACTGCTGGTCTATATATTTGCCATGATTTTGCCAGCCACATCCTTGGAGCCTTTTAGTAACTGTTGATTCCATTGAAATGCAATTGGCAATGCTTTTCTGGCAGGCAGGCAGGCAGGCAGGCAGGCAGGCAGGCAGGCAGGCAGGCAGGCAGGCAAGCAAGCAAATGGAGACACAGGAACCCCCCAAAAAGAAAACAGTACTGAAGAAAAACGGGATATCTTTCTCACTTGGACATTGAACCGAAATGCAACTCCAGCATTCCATTTCTAGGACCATTCTTTTCTTTCGGTTGTCCTATCATGACTTGAAATGTTACAATACAAGGAAGTATTTACAAGGTCACCCTCATTAAAGCTACCATTATTAATATTTTTTTTTAAAAGAGTCATGTGGGAGGTATTTAAATTTTATTTCTTTTAAAACTATTTTTTACCTTATAAGAGCAGTTCTCAGACCAACATACAATAAAACAGCTAAAAGTACAAAAAAATGATTAAAGAATACATTTAAGCTGATAGTTGCTGTCAGAAGTGAAATTGAGTACAGTTATTCTTTTACATAATTGTCATAAGTGACTCCATTTTGACTTCATTCTAACCCTCTGTATGGGTCAAGTCAGAGGGCATCATAAGTTCAACAGTCATGACTCAGAATATTGCAAGGAGCTGTAATTAACCACAAGTCGTCCTAGAGAGAGATAGGTAAACAACTCTACTTGTGTAGACAGCTAAATCTCATCAAGAGAGAAACCCCATTGTAAAGAAGAAATAAGGAATGTTTTCTTTTGGAGCTTGCAGAGAAGGAAGTGAGACATAAACTCCAGGGTCATCACGTCCCCAATCAACAGGGAAGGGAACTGGGACTTATCTAAGAAGGGAGGTGTGAAGGGGGAATGCAGGGGAGGGAATTTGGGAGAAGTTACAGGCGGTCCGAGGTATTGTAAAACGTCGGGGTGAGGTATAAAAAGAACCTGTGTCTTTGTGTTCACGTGTGTGCTCCTTGTCAGCCAACCTTGTGGCGACAGGAGTGACATCCTTTTGCAAAAGATAAAATAAACCTTGATACTGTTAATTACTGCGTGGTTTATTTCGTGAGCTCTGATTTGCATCTCACAATTTGGGGGCTCGTCCGGGATCCAGGAGTCCAAGGGGGCCGGCAGGACTCTGTCCTTGTTAGGGGCGCGCCGGCTGATTTCAGCTGCCTGCAGGCTCAGCAGTCTGAGCTGACCCCTTTGCGACTCCGTCCCGAGACATACACGCAGTAATTACCAGCTTCCAAGGAAAACCCCAACTCTAGCCCATTGGAAAGCAGTTCAGGGAACCGGTGGAGAACCCGAACAGACCAACCAAGTAACTTCGTGCGCACGGGTCCAGGTAAGACTCTTTTGTCTGGGACAGAGTACCCTGGGTGGTTAGAGGGGATTGTTTGCGGTGTGAGACCTCGTGTGAATGTTGAGATACCGTAGGGAAGAGTAGAAGCCTTCCTGAACGGCTAACCTGAGACCCATACCTGCAGTTCCATGGCTCAAGTGTTGGAACGTCCACTGAGTCCGGTCAGGCTTGGGTCGGTTGAGTGTGTGTGTGCGTGGAGGTCAAAAGAACCGTAGTTCATCACTCACGGTCGACGGTCAAGGGACCAAATGGGTTCAAAGAATTCTAAGCTAGCACAGAGAAAAGGGCAGGGGAATGTAGGGGAGACAGGGGAAAAGCCTAAAATACCATCAATTTCCCCTTTAAGATTTTTGTTAGATCAATGGGAGGAAGACCACCTCCGTCCTTGGACAAAAGAGCTCAATAAAGAAACCATGGTTAACCTATGTGTTGAGAAATGGCCAGAATATATAATTTTAGAACCAACCTACCGGTGGAATAAATTTGGTGAGTCAGACCCTTTCTGGATTGAACACATCAGGGATTATATAACTAATAAAAAGGAATTAGCCACTGAATTGCCCTATGTAGCTCCTTGGTTTCATGTTGCTTGGCCAGATTGCCCACCAGCTCCACCCGCCAGGGTGCTGGTGCTGGAGATGGAGGCAGCAAAGGAGGCATCAGGAAACCAAGAACCCAGTTCCCTCTCTACTCCCTTCCAAACACTTCTGAGCCCACTATCGGTTCAAGGAAACCTGCAGGACCGAGGAATTTGGCCAGACATTCAAAAGAAAATACAAAAGATGGATAATTGGGCAGGGACCCCTATAACCACCTTGTTGATAGAAGCCCAGAAAGTGTATGTGAACAGGGGCGTGGAAAGGGCTAGAAGTGAAGGAAAAATACCGCCTTCAGCAGTGAATCAGCTCATGGATAGAAAGTTAAAACAAACCAAACCTAGCCTGGCCGCCCAGCCCCGAGAGGATGGTAGAAACAGAGGAAAGGGAAGAGCAGTGAGAGGCAGGGGTCTGGGTATAAGGAAAGACAGGAGGGAAATCGGCGGGATGCAGAGAAGGGTCCAAAGGAGGTGTTTTGCTTGTGAGCAGGAAGGGCATTTTGCCCGGGACTGTCCTCAGAAATTGAGGAGACAGGAGAGGGAACAGAAAGTGTTTGAATTGTATGAGGAAAGTGAAGACTAGGGGTGTCAGGGGCTCTTGAGCTTTGAGTCCCATAGAGAGCCCTTGGTAAATCTAAAGGTGGGACGGGATGAAGAGAACGTGGTCTTCTTGGTAGACACTGGCGCTACCCGGACTTCCATGGCAGTCCTCCCGAAAGGGGTCAAATTGACTAAAAATTCTTTAAAAATTTCAGGGGTAACGGGGAAAGCTTTCATGGCACCTCTAACAGAGCCTATGGAAGTAACATTTGGAAAAGCCCGAGGAAAAATTAAGAGGTGTAGAAAAAGAATTACAGGCTCAAGTTTAGCTTATGGGAGAAGTGGGTAAAACAAGCCCTAAACATCTATGTTAAGAATAAAGAGTCTTTGCCAGAGGAGGAGTCGGAATATGTTCAGTTTTGGGTAAGATCTACCACCCTGATGAAATAGCAGTCTGTTTTGTTTGTGAGTATTTGTCTTTTGGATTTGTGTGTATTTTGTGTGTAGTGAACGCATGTTGCTTCTGGGTTGAAGAGGAGAAGGCATAGGGAGACTTTTGTTGTCTGGGGTATGTGTGTTTGTCTCTACCCCCCCTCCTTCTGCCTGTGGTTAGTTTGCTGGTTACAGGCTCTAGGAGGAAGAGAGGGAGGGGGAGCAGGGGGAGTCCAAAGGAACTACTCAGAGTTGCAGAGGCAAACTGAAGACTATGATAAAAGTACTTTTACTTGTATTGTATTTACTTTCTGTACCCACAGATTAGACAGATATTGAAATGAATTTGGGAAATTGGAATAGTAAGAGAAAAGGGAATGTAGATGAGGGAGTTAGATTTGTTGTGGACATCTCCCTTGTGTTTCCCCAGCCCTTGCAGCAAATTTAAACTGGGGAGGTCATGAGGTATGTTTACTGGAGCGGTCAGGTTTGTTTTAAGAAAGCATTGCCCCTTTAAAGGCAGCGGCACTGGGCAATGGTGGAAGCATTGAGAAAACAGCAAAAGCCCTGGTCTCCATGTGCAGGAGAGGGAAAGTTTTTACCCATAATTTTTTTATATAGGCCAGATTCCCCCATAAACGTGTTTTGTTAAAGTTAAGGGCTCATGTGAGTTCTTGTTTGTGTGTTGTAATTTGTACAAACTTGCATGTGTATAATAAGAGGACTGAGGGCTCCTTGTCTCACCCAAGCCCCACTTCTTGTTGAAGCTGCTTGAGGGTGAAAGAAGGAGAGAGGGAATGGATAGAAAGCGGTATAAGTGTAATAAGTTGGGACATTTTGCTGAAAAGTGTCCTGAGAAAGGGAGAAAAGTGTCCTGGGAAAGGGAAGGAGAGAAAGAAAGATAGGTGAAGGAAGGAAGAAGAAAGTATGAGAAGTAAGAAGGTTTAAGAAATGTGATTCGGAAAGCTTGAAGGCATGTGTTGCGTGTCTGGATCTAAGGGATTCAGAGGACGAAAGGAAGAAAAGAGAAAGAAAGGGGGAGAAATCTGCCTCCCGGATAAATAGGTTCAAGATAACAAAAGAAAGAATTGGTATGTATAAGAAGGCTAGGTGGAAAGTTGTAGAAAGTTTTGGGATGTTGCTGAAGAAGGTAACCCGAGAATTATGCTGATGTTGACCCTTCCAACAAAGAGACAAAGGGAATGTAGGTGTATGTTTGTGTGTGTGTGTTTTCAGTTTGTTGAACTGTGTGGTGTGTGAATAGTAAAAAAAAAATGTTTTTGATAAAAATCTGGCTGTAGTAGAGCCTCCATGGATTGGCATAATCTATCTGATGATTTTGTTTTGTTTCTTTTTGGGAATTTCTTTCCTGCAAAAGCAGTCTAATTATTAAAATACATTATGACAATGCGCAGTTTTAGCCTTTTAGGGTTTTTTTTTGGAAATTAATTGGGAATTTTATAGTGCTATGTGCCAATGTTTCTACTCAACGTGGCTGTGTTATTTGGCCACTGAGATAATTGTCACTGTCACAACCAGGTTGCTTAGAGATAAGCCTAAACCCTGGAAGTTTTGTCTTTAGTGTTTTTGTTTTTATTGAAGGTGGCTTTCTCAAAGCTCCTGCTGTGTCCAAGCTACGGCTGCCACTTCCCTACTGGTGGCAGAAAGTAGGAAGATTATGTTTGGAGGAGCTTTAGTAGTATTGAGCTTCCATCAGGTTAAGGCAATATTACAGCAACAAGCCCACAAGTGGCTCAGTAATATGAGACTCATTAAGTATGAGGCAATTCTGATTGAAGATCCAAGCCTCATAATCACCACTGACCACAATTTAAACCCAAGCCTGGGGTTGGGGGGGGAGGCAGAAGCCAGTTGCTTTCTTGTGTAAACTTATGGCTCAGTTCATGTCAGGGAAAAGGGGTGGAAACCGACAGCCAGAACATGATTGTGTCAACGTAATAGACTTGCAAACCAAGATAAGGGAAGATCTGAAGGACATTCCTTTAGACACAGGGGAAGTATTATTTATAGATAGAAGCTCCCGGGTGGAGGATGGTAAAAGGGAAAATGGATATGCAGTGGTTGATGGGATTGGGTGGACATGGTTGGAAGCAGAATCTTTACCTGTTGAGTGGTCAGCCCAGACTGTGAGGTTTGGAATACCACACACTTTTGGGAAAATATGGAAAGAGAGAGGTTTGAGTAATAGCAAGGGAAAGGAAGTGATAAAAAGCATCTGGTGGCTGATGTGTTGGAAGCCTCCAAACTCCCCAGTCAGTTAGCGGTAGTCCATGTTTATGGGCACCAAAAGGGGGGGTCTTTCGAGGCTGTAGGAAATGACCTAGCAGATGAGGAGGCAAGGATAGCCGCGGAAGAGGAGATAATACTGCTACTGACTCCAACCCTCCCTGATGTCAGGATACCTTCTTTCCTGACTTCAGAGGAAGATTGGATGAGGGAAAAGGGATTTAAGGAAGAGAATAGTAGGTGTATACCCCGGAGGGAAAACAGGTCCTGAATAAACCTCTGATGAGAAAAGTAATGGAGACCCTACATGCGGGAAGTCACTGGGGAACACAGGGGATGGTGGATATGGTACAGACTAGCTACACATGTAAGGGGACACATACCATTGCTGCCCAAGTGGTGAGGGGTTGTTTAACCTGCCTAAAAGTAAATAAGGGAGCAATGAGAAATACTGTGCCTGGAGGGAGGGAAGTCTCTCTCAGACCCTTCCAGAGGATCCAAGTAGATTACACAAAACTTCCCCAGTCTGGGAGAATGAAATATCTATTGGTATCTGACACGATGGGTGGAGGCTTATCCCTGTGCAAAGGCTAATGCAAACACAACATGTAGAATCCTATTAGAACAGGTCATTCCTAGGCATGGGATGACTGAAAGAGCTAACCAAAGGTTAAAATTGACTTTAACTAAATTGATTAAAGAAACCAGGCTGCCATGGACTGCATGTTTGCCTTTGGCTCTTCTCAGAATTCGCACTCAGCCCAGGAAGGATGTGGGGGTCTCTTGCATATGAAATGATGTTTGGCCAGCCATATGAGGGGAGGATGGGATTGCCCAGGGTGGAATTGTCAGATGTATTTGTGAGGCATTACGTGCAGAAACTGTCCCAGAATCTTGTCTGTCTTAAACAGAGACTCAAACACCCCCCTTGGACTTCCAAGTGCATTCCTTCAAAGCGGACCAATGGGTGCTGATTAAGACCTGGAAGGAGGACAAGCTGAAACCAAAGTGGGAATGTCCATTCCAGATCCTGCTAACCTGAAACTTCACTACGAATGGCTGAGAAGGGGTGGACTCATCATTCCAGAGCCAAAGGGCCCGTGCCAGCCCCGACCCAGTGGACGGTGGTGCCACCTGACCACCCGATGCAGTTAAATAAATGTACTTAGCAATAGAAGATATAGCGGGAGGGGCAGTCTTCAGTGTCTCTTTTGTTGTTGGGCTTTGGTGTATGTATCTTTTCAGGAAAGAGTGGTGTCAAATGCTGCTTCCTGCTCCTGGACCATCTGAAGAATACATCACTCTCCGCTTGCTTGCTTAATGTGTTGGTTTTGTGAGTGTAATTGTATATGTAACTGCTGCTGCTGTTCTCATTGATTGTGCTCCTGTCCACAGTACATGTCGAGAAGAGTGTGATATAGTAATAATTGAAGATTGGGTGGGGGAAACAACTGACTTGGAATCTGTGATATTGGCCCCAGCTCCAGATGAAAATTGGACTATAATAGTGAGTTGGGAAGAATTCGAAGAGTTCTTTCTCCAACAGATGCCTCATTTGGCATCATGATAGATACACTGTCAGTCCTAATGTGGATGAGTCATTACACCCAGGGTCCCCACCTCTGCATAAGAAATCAGGGTTCGTGGAACCCAACATACCCTCGTAATAATTCCAAGGCTATAGCCTTTGCATGGAATATGGGGGAATTTGGGAATTGTGATGCCATTCCGGAAGTAACACCTGAGGAGTGGCTTGTACATAGTAAAAGCCAAAATCCATGTAAAAATCCCGAACCCTTTGATAACTGGACAAAACAGCTGTGCGCATGGCAAACAGGTTGGAGTTTATCTAACGGCATTTGCCTGTCCATAGGATTGGTGTTGAGACCGGGGATGTGTGGACACGCACCAAGGTCTGACAAAAATTGGACGGTACAATGTGGGGAAGGGCCATTTCCAGTTTCCAACATTAATCACCTCACCAGAGGGTGGAGGGGGACTTGCTTATTGAGAAAAAGAAACATGAAAGTAAGCCGAGTGATAAACATGAATCCTTGGCCGAAAGGGGGCTGTGGGGGGGCAAGCCTGGGAGAGGACTTACATGATAGAGGACAAATACATGTGTGGGAATTTTAAAATTGCACAGACCTTAGTTACAACTATTGTCCATATTGGTCTTGTGTTTATTGGGCAACTTGGATATAAAGCCATAGAGGAGATCACCAACCGAATGCGTAAGCTAGCATTTGTCCTTGTACAGACATGGAAAGAAATTGATACAGAGATAGGGGGGGGGGGTTTGAAGGGATGTTTGGGGATTGGAGAAGAATAGTGTTTATGGCCTTATTAGCTCTGGGAGGGTTGTTGGTCCCATGCTTGATACCTCTCCTACAAAATATGATAAAAAAAAAACAATTCAGGGTATAGCCGTGACTGCACAACCTGTGTCAGGGGATACCAAACTCATGAGGTTAGGGATAATTAAAGAAAAGAACCCCTCCTTAGTGAAAATCTTGAGGAGTATAGGTTAATGTCCTAAGGTGTAAAAGAATAAAAAGTATCAAGAGAAGTGGGGAATTGTCAGAAGTGAAATTGAGTACAGTTATTCTTTTACATAATTGTCATAAGTGACTCCATTTTGACTTCATTCTAACCCTCTGTATGGGTCAAGTCAGAGGGCATCATAAGTTCAACAGTCATGACTCAGAATATTGCAAGGAGCTGTAATTAACCACAAGTCGTCCTAGAGAGAGATAGGTAAACAACTCTACTTGTGTAGACAGCTAAATCTCATCAAGAGAGAAACCCCATTGTAAAGAAGAAATAAGGAATGTTTTCTTTTGGAGCTTGCAGAGAAGGAAGTGAGACATAAACTCCAGGGTCATCACGTCCCCAATCAACAGGGAAGGGAACTGGGACTTATCTAAGAAGGGAGGTGTGAAGGGGGAATGCAGGGGAGGGAATTTGGGAGAAGTTACAGGCGGTCCGAGGTATTGTAAAACGTCGGGGTGAGGTATAAAAAGAACCTGTGTCTTTGTGTTCACGTGTGTGCTCCTTGTCAGCCAACCTTGTGGCGACAGGAGTGACATCCTTTTGCAAAAGATAAAATAAACCTTGATACTGTTAATTACTGCGTGGTTTATTTCGTGAGCTCTGATTTGCATCTCACATTGCTAAACAAGAGATTAAAATAGCAGAAATAAAATTATTTAACAGAGCACATGGCAACAAGAATGCATGTTTAACCCTATTTGGCTCATAGCACAGTGAACCAAGCTTAAGATTTGTAGCTATTATTCTTATTGCAGGATATAAAAAAAAGGTTTTCCTCCGTTTCTTAGCTGAAGAGCCAGCGCTGTCCGAAGATGCTTCCGTGGCCATGGTCCGCCGGCATGACGCACGTGGAACGCTGTTACCATCCCACCGAAGTGGTACCTATTTATCTACTTGCATTTGCATGCTTTCAAATTGCTAGGTTGGCAAGAGCTGGGGCGAGTGCGGGGCTAGGGTCTCGAACCTCCAAACTTGCGATCTTCCGATCAACAAGCCTGGCGTCTTAACCACTGAGCCATTGTGCCCCCATTGCAGGATATAGGAGATTTCAAAAGCAAGAAATGAATAGTACAATGACATACAAATCTATTCAGAAGTAGGTCAGAATGGGGCTCTTTTTCATGTAAATTGCAGAACTGCACTCTAAGAGAATGTCCACATTTCACAAATGAAAATGAAGGCAAGTTGCAGCATTTAACTCCCACTTTCCCACCTGTCCTCTGCTGATTAGAAACTAAAACAGTGTTAAAGATAGAAAGAAACGTTTTGTTAGAAATTAGAAAAACAATAATCTTCATTTATTTATTTACTACATTTTTATGCAACCACACTTCACAATGACTCATTGTATTGTAGTCTTAAACTACTTAAAATAAAAAGCAGCACAAAAAATAAATCAGTGAATCAACATAATATACAGTATAAAACATATTATATAAAAAGCCAATACTCAATAAAACCACAAGTGCAAGAATTGTATTATGACTAGTATAAATAGGTATCTCCATTCACAGGCTTCTGAATAGCTCCATTTTCACAGTCTTTCTAAAACTTAGGAGTCTCTGGTGGGAGGCTTCTTAAACACTAGTCTTTGCCCTCCCCCATATCTCCTTTGTGAGAGGGACCCTCAGCATAACCACATAGGATGTGAACACAAGATGGGTAAGATCTACCTGAAGCAGATGGTCCTTCAGGTCTCAGGGTGCCAATCATATAGGGTTTTATAGGTCAAAACCAGCACTTTGAATTGTACCCAGAAGCTTATTGACAGATAGGGCAACCATACGTGCTGCGGAAATTCAGATGACAATTGCATGGTAGCAAAGAGATGATTTTAGTATCTCTTTGCTGCTATCCAGGTATGGTAGACCTAGTATAGAGAGTCTGAGACACAGTCTATTAGTCTTGTGTAGCAGTTTTTATAACCTGGTACTGTCTACATATGATGAGATTGTAGTTTCCAAATATCTTAGCCAGCATGTCAGTTGGGAAAACGGGATTGCAGTCAAAAGACAACTAGATGGCACCAGCTTGAGAGAAGCTGCTACATTCTTTTGCCTGGGAGTATGCTCCAGAGAATTCCATGTCATATGTGATTTCAGTTTAGTGTATTATGTTAAACCAGAGCAAAAGCCAAACTGTATAATGGCAATGCATGAACCCAATCACTGTGTCTTTCTTCTTAGTAGAAATGCAGCTCCTTTTATTTGTACCAGAATTTCTGATGGTCTTTATGAAATGGTGCAGTACTTTACAAACAACACTGTTGTTGAGCACCCTGTATCTAGCATTAAGCATTCACTCCTTTCTGAAAATTGTTCAGAAACTGGTCTTGGCCAAAACAGCTTAATCGTAGCAAGTACTTGGTGCGGGAAAGAGTTCTGTTATGCCTGAAGGCTGCTGGCCTCTGAGTTCCACACTGTAACAGCCAAGAGTAAATAGTAATATGGATCCTGGTTGTGGCATGAAGGGTTTAACTCATAACTCACAGCTGAGTTTACAAAAAATAAAATTATGTAAAGAGATCCAAATATGGGTCTTCTAGTCCTACCTGAAACACCTATTCTTATCGTCCTAGGAATTCTGCTTCCTCCTTGCCGACCCCTCCCCAGAAGAAACCCCTGCATTGATGTATGTCTTTGAAAAAGTTATTGCTCTTGAAATTTTGCCTATCATGTACCCCTTAATGATACATATGATTCCCCCCTTCAGCAACTCCATAAAAAAATATCATCACCAATAAATCAGCAACACAATGAATTAAAATGTCAAGCAAATAAGATTTTTAAGATTTTTTATTTTTTATTTTTATTTTGCTCGGTATCAATTCCTTGGAGGCAATTACTTAAGAAACAAAAGAACACCTACCATCCTTCAGAGCAGAAAGGCCACAGCAGATTCCCTTGAATATTATGTCCTGGCCAAATTGTACAAGGAATCTAATGAAACTATTGGAAAGCCTTATAAAATATTTAGGAGGTTCTTTTATTGAGGTTGTTGTAGCACAATGTAAGCGCAAAGGTCAGTTAAATGGAGCAGTTTCGTAGAGACATTCCATGATGAGAAGCTGCAACATAGACTCAATTCAATTGCCATCAATTTGTAAATGGGCTTTTGAAATCAACTTTAAAATTGATGATGAAAGGCAGAATTATTTTTTTTCTGAAATTATTTCTGCAAGGGCAGGAAGATGGAAACTCATTGTAGAAGGAGGTCACAGGATTGCTGTCTTCTCATATTTCTAGCAGAAACATAACCATAAACACATTTAATTATTCAAATGTAAAAAGAAGATTTTATGCTAAATAATTCAGAAAGCTAATAAAACTGGTTCTATGGCAATAGGAATAAGAACGTATCAAATCTGTTTGTGCCATTTAGATGTTGATGAAAAAAGTGAAAAAGAATATTTTTTCAATGTTAATTTAGTTATCCGCAATATTTTTATATTGCTATATTTCCTTATGCCTCCTAGCAGTTCACCAGAAAAGCAAATGAACAAAAATTCAAGAGTTAAAACAATTACACCAGTTTAATAGCAATAGTAATAAAATAATAGCTATAAGTGCTGAATCCTGTTGGTGACAATTAAACATTGATGGCTTCCTATAGGATATTAGGTGGGCACCAACTGAACAGGGGTTACAACAGAGAAGAATTGCCTTTTATCCATTAACCTTTTGAGCACTGAGATCTTAAAATCTCTATATAGGATAAGCATTCAAGGCAGGCCATTTCTGCTTGCAGGAGACGGTTCTGGAGATGCCTGAAAACTAAGCCAAACATTAGTCACCTACACAGAATCAAAAATAGAGACAGGTAGAGATAGAGGAAGGCTCAGTGGTTAAGACGCCAGGCTTGTCGATCGGAAGGTCAGTGGTTCGAGACCCAAGTGCCTCGTGACGGAGTGAGCTCCCGCACTCGCCCCAGCTCTTGCCAACCTAGCAATTCAAAAACATGCAAATGCAAGTAGATAAATAGGTACCACTTCCGTGGGATGGTAACAGCGTTCTGCGCGCATCGTGCCGGCCACATGACCGCGGAAGCATCTTCGGACAGCGCTGGCTCTTTGGCTAAGAAACAGAGATGAGCACCGCCCCCTAGAGTCGGACACGACTGTGCAGGGGAAACCTTTACTTTTACCTAGAGGTAGAGGTAGAGGTACATAGATAGATGATAGATAGATATAAATGGATATCTCTTGCCCTTCTAGTGCATGCAGAGCATTTGTGTTAATGATACTGCAGTAAGACAGGATCAGTTTTGTGTTTTGATTTGAAAATGAGTAGAGCTTCCTCTGAAGATGAGGGAGCTTGTCCAACAACAGCAGTTTTGGGGATTAGCAACTTTTTTTTATAAATCAATGTCACTGCAAAAATGTGTTCTGACCCAGAGAGAGGTGCTCCTGGCCCATTCCAGTGAAGATCAGACATCTACACAGTTTGAGCTCCCACCACTCAAGAGGCTCATAAATGGCTTTGGTGAAGACCCAGGGACATGCAAAAATGGTTACCAAACTGAATTTTTTTAATATAGCAGAAGTAGTACATTATTAAATTCCTGACCTGAAAACAGTAGTATTAAATGTATTCAATTTAATAAAAAAGATGTAAAATGATGCATCTGACTTCAGAGACATGGTTTATGTAGTTTTCTTTTTTTATACTTTTATTAAAATTTTTGAAAGCAAAGATAAAACTAATACAAACTAATATAAAGTAAGCAAGAAAAACAAAAAAGAAAGAAATAAAAAAGAAAGCTAAAAGTGCAAGAAAGAAAGAAAAAGAAAAAGAAAAAGAAAAATAGAAAAGAAAGAAAAAAGATACAAAGAAGTACAAAGAAGTGGCTTCCGATCTTCTTTACAGCAGTTATAAGTACAATTATAGATTTACCTCTTTCTCTAAAGTTCCATCATGATTCTCTTCTTTCTATAATCTATCCTGTCTAATAATCAAAACCATAAATCATAAGTTCATTTTTTTCTGTTTTGCGCAAAAAGTATATAAGGGGTTTCCAGTCAGCAATAAATATAGACATTGTCTTTTCTCTGATCAAAGAAGTCAATTTGGTCATCTCAGCAAGTTCCATCATCTTCTCCAACCATTCCTCCATTGTAGGTATTGCCAAATCTTTCCATCTTTGTGCATACAATAATCTCGCTGCACTTATCATATACAAAAACAAAGTTTCATGAATTGTCGAAGGCTTTCACGGCCGGAGTTCAATGGCTGTTGTGGGTCTTCCGGGCTGTGTGGCCGTGTTCTGGAAGTTGTGGTTCCTAACGTTTCGCCAGCATCTGTGGCCAGCATCTTCAGAGGGCAGGAGCACAGATAGAAGCAAAATCTCTGTGCCCAGGTAGAGTGGCAATGTTCTATTTATAGAGCTAAATTATAGGAGATTAGGTGGGGTTTTTTGTTGTGTTGAAATGTTAACGAGTGGCTGATGAGCGTGATTAGCATGTTCATTGTGAGAAGTATTCCCATGTCCTGGTGGTTGGACTGAGTTCGTTGACCTTTTGCAGGCTGTGTTTTTCAGGACTGGTAGCCAGGTTTTGCTAATTTTTAAACTTTCTTCTTTTTTATTGTAACTGTGCTGGTGTTTGTGAATTTCAATGGCTTCTCTGTATAATCTGGTGTAGTGGCTTTTGGTGTTGTCCAGTATTTCTGTGTTTTCAAATAGGATTTTGTGTCCCGTTTGCTCTCAACAAAATCTGACTCATATTACCTTTATCTTTTGTTTTGTAAAATCGAATTTTCTGCACTCTTTAATAGTAAACAAAAAACATTCCCATGAAGGTCTGGTCTGTTTGTCTATTTTAATTCCAATTTGTTCAAAAGCACTTTCACCAAAAAGTAATATTTCAAAATTACTATCCCCTTTATCCGTTTTAAACTTTCTTACATCCACTCCTTGTTAAGCTTTTTGCCAAAAGTTTTTAAAACTTTGAAACCTTTCCCCCTCCTTTTTAATCCAGAAAGAATGTTGACTTCCGGGTGAGAATCTATGGTGGACTAGATGTCCCTGAAGGAGCAGGGACAGCATTGCAGCAGAGATCGGCAGCCAGACAGTGAAATCTGGCTGGCGCAGTCTTTTTGGATAAGGAAATCATGAGATCACCCACTTGCACTCTGGATAGCTGTTTTTTGTGAGCAGACTGCAGGAACTGAGGTTTTTGCAGTCGACTCATGAGTCGAGCAGCTGGGAGTCGAGGGATTTCAATCAAGCTCACAGCTGTAATGCAGCCTATACGGACACAAGGTTCACAAATTTCCATCTCTTGTGACCTTTCGAAAGCAGCTAAAGACCTAGTTTTGCCACCTTGCCTGGGGTGGGGAGGGAAGTAATCACTCCTGGAGATGTCTGGTGCCCTAAAATGGCCCTTTAGATATACACGAGCGGTGCTATAATTATCATCGTCATCTGGATTTTATACTATATTTATGCTTTATATTGTATTTATTTGATATTTATCTATGTTTATAATATTTTAAGGCTTTTATCACTATTGTAAACCACACAGAGTCCCTCCTTTGGGGGGAGATGGGCGGTGCCAAAATTTAATGAATAAAATAAATAAATAAAAAGCCTAATTTCTTAACCACTTTTGGATGTAATCAATTTACAGCTAAAGAGAGATTTTCTGAGTGGCAGGATAAGGTTTATGTAGTTTTCTTAGCAATAAAAAAGAAATAACATACAACTGCCTTCCTCTGAAATATTTTTTCAACTATACATATTTTAATTAGTAGTCCTAGAGGTCTTCAATGCAAGTATTAACCATGTTTGACTTTGCTCAGTTTCTAAGTCAAAACAAGCTAGCTCAGATACCACTTTAAACATAAATGAAATCAAATCAATCCACCAGGGTGGTGACTGCTCATGGATAAAACACCATGTAATCCTCCTCCTCCTCCTCCTCCTCCTCCTCCTCCTCCTCCTCCTCCTCCTCCTCCTCCTCCTCCTCCTCCTCCTTAGTGATTTGATTGATTGATTATGTGCCATCAAATAGTTTTCGACTCCTAGCGACCACATATATAGATTGTCTCCAAGACGATCTATCCCTAACCTGCTCTTTCAAGTCTCCCAATGGTGCACTCATCGCCACTGTAACTGAGTCCATCCAACTTGCTGCTGGTCGTCGTCTTCTTCTCTTTCCTTCCACCTTTTCCAGCATTACAGTCTTTTCCAGAGAGTTGGGTCTTTGCATAATATGTCTGAAGTAGGATAATTTGAGCCTAGTCATTTTGTGATTTGTTTGTGCTTCAAGTGAGAACTCTGGGTTGATTTGTTTGATGATCCATCAGTTTGTTTTCTTGGCTGTCCACAATATTTTCAGGAGTCTGAACACCAAACACCGAAGTTCAAAAGTGTCAATATTCCTCCTATCCTGCTTCTTTAAAGTCCAACTTTTGCTTCCATAGAGTGTCACAGGGAATACCATGGCTTGCACGATTCTGATCTTTGCAGGTATAGTCATATCACAGCATTTGAATATCTTTTCCAAGATGGGAATATCTTTTTCCAAGCACTTGGCTGCTCTACCAAGTGCTAGTTTGCCATAGTTTTTCTCTGTCCAAGAAATGAGATCTTATCAAGGTTAACTGTAAGAATTTAATGAATAGCATGCAAGTGAGAATAAACCCAATTACAAAATGCACTTGTGTTAATAACTGCCTTTCAGGCAGTCAAGGAAGTTAATACACTTTGAAGAGAAGACAAGGAAAGCCATTATTTTTAAATGCCTGATTCTTGGTCAGCCAAAGCACCATGAAATCATTATATATAATTATGGAATATCAGACTGGCATACCAACTTCAGTAATTATTTGCAACAATTTGTGATTGCACCCTTGCACTTGCTGAAATAAGGTATTTAGCACTGACACCGGCAGACAGACACTTATGGAAGTTCCTTTTGGGGAAAAAGAAGGAATAAAGAGTTTGGTCCATGTGCTCCTCAAATTAGCTCATCAAACTAACTTTGTTTTGCATGGAAACAACAGGTGTCATAATTCTCTCTATGGTCGGAACCCAGCCAAATCCATTGTGCGAAATCAGAAATACCAAGCTTACCCATCTTACGACACTTGCAATCAAGGAGGCGATGTGGAAGCCAAAACTCCAGCAAAACCAGAAACAGTGAGATGAAGGGCTTCAGGTTCTGAAGGTTGCATTTATGTTATTGTCCAGGATCATATTAATTATATGAGATTACTGTACAGTAGCTGGAAAAATAGAGGCAATAAGAATCATTTTTATAAATGAACCGTTGTCATTTTTATTGACAGCATTTTTATTTGTAGTGGTATATTTCAAGTGAGAAGGGACACTATCTGAAAGTCCTGCCACCTTTGAATTGGCCCTCCTTTTGACCTTGGCAGGTTCAGAGTCAATGTCTAAATGGGCTTCTTAGTACATTCAGCTGACTGTTTTTAGGCTCTCACTACTCCTTCACACGGTGTATGCAAAGGTTAAAGTACGACTTGTGCTTGGGTAAAAGTTGAGGTGGGACTCCACCTCCTCATGAACAGGACCTGTATGTTCAGCAAATATGTTATCTCTTTGTTATTGGTTAAGATTTATATAGTGATTATTATTTTTGAAGTACTGTTTAGATGTTAAAGAATGACAGTCATTGCTTGAGGGCTCGTCATCAAATAGACAAGATACTGCATGCATTGGCGATCACTCGTAGCCGAGTAAGATTGTCTTCCAAAGGTAAAATTTTAACGGTGGATCCGTAAGTGGCTATAAAGGCCAATTCTGGATCTGCACAACCTCCCACAATGAGGGCATAGGTTTCTGGGTGGGAGACGGCCATGATGAGGGTTTGCCTGACGTGCCTTCCTTTTAGCTCTTTTCTCCTCTTCGCCCTGTACTCGTGCTTCTTCAAAGTCCATAGCGCCATTAATAAAGGATGACCTCCAATTGAAATGCTCATGAGTTAGGGCTTCCCAGTTCTCAATGCTGATATTACATTTTTTTAAATTAGCTTTGAGAGTATCTTTGAATCTCTTTTGCTGTCCACCAATATTCCGTTTTCCATTCTTAAGTTGGGAGTAAAGTAGCTGCTTTGGAAGACGATGGTCAGGCATTCAAACAACATGACCGGTCCAGTGAAGTTGATGTTGGATGATCATTGTTTCAATGCTGATGGATTTCGCTTCTTCTAATACGCTAACATTAGTCCGCCTATCTTCCCAAGTAATTTGCAGATTTTTTCGGAGGCAGCGTTGATGGAATCTTTCAAGAAGTTGGAGGTGGCGTTTGTAGAGGGTCCATGTTTCACAGGCGTACAGAAGGGTTGGTAGTACAATGGCTTTGTAAACAAGCATTTTGGTCTCCCTGCGAATGTCCCGATCCTCAAACACTCTACGCTTCATTCGGGAGAAAGCTACACTTGCAGAGCTCAGGCGATGCTGAATTTCAGCGTCGATGTCGGCTTTTGTAGATAGATGGCTGCCGAGATAAGAAAAGTGATCGACATTTTCTAGTGACACACCTTTAAGCTGGATTGATGGTGCTGCGGAGGGATTGGTTTGAACTTGCTGGTAAAGCACTTTGGTTTTTTTAATGTTAATCGAGAGGCCGAGCTTTTCATATGCTTCTGCAAAGATGTTTAGGATAGTTTGAAGATCTTCTTTGGAGTGTGCACAGACTACGTTATCATCAGCATATTGAAGTTCTATAACAGAAGTTGTAATTACCTTATTTTTTGCTTTCAGCCTACTAAGATTAAAAAGCTTTCCATCTGTTCGATACATAATTTCTACACCAGTAGGAAGTTTCTCTTCAACAAGGTGCATAATCATAGCGATGAAGATAGCGAATAAGGTTGGAGCAATAACACATCCCTGTTTAACACCGGATTCCACTTTAAATGGATCGCTTTGAGAGCCATTGTTATCCAGGATTGTTGCCATCATGTCGTCATGGAGTAACCGCAAGATGTTCACAAATTTATCAGGGCATCCGATTTTCAGAAGGATGGTCCAGAGAGCAGTACGATTTTAAGATACTAAGATACAAGATACTAAGTGGAAAAGTATTGGGAAGAACAAAAAGAAAGCAAATGCGGGTAACAATTCTTGAAGTCAGATCGTCCCAGCAATGTCATCTGATAGAGGCAGGTAAGGTTCCTTATTCATTTGCCCATGCAATCAACTCAGCACCTCTTAAATCTTCTCCCTTGAACATGGCCTGGAATATGTCTTGTTTTTAGCAGGATGAACAAGGTCACAGAAAGCAGTTTTAGGATGCTACTTCTGGCTGAGCTAGAGCGGGGACAGTTGCTGCTTCTCTTGCTACAATTGTGTTTTTGTGTGTGTGTATGTATGTATGATTGTGATCTGTTGAACCATAATTACTAAAGTCAGACTCTACACAGGCGTTGGTAATGTAATATACAGCTCCCTGCTGGGGTACCTAAAGGAAACCTGCCGTGAGATTTTTCTTGCTGAAAGGAAGAGAGAGTAGCTGTCTTCCAGGACTTAACTGATATATTGTGATCAAACACAATCCAGTAAATATATTTGAAATTACATATGAGCAATCTATGGTCTTTGGAGTATTCCGTAGTTTAGTGTGTTCTGTGGACTTTGAAGATGGGGTTAATTTGGAAAACTATGGTTTAATTAACCATGGGTAAGCATGTTATGTGGATATAGCCTTTATTTAGAAATCGATTTAGTTCAGCAACTGATTTTAACAAAGAGCTTTTCAAGGCTACCAGCTTTTCTATTTCTCAAGACCTCATAATACATAACCAATCTAAGTTAACATTCTTCCAAGTTCTCTTTACTTTGCTCAAATCTTTAGTGGTATTCAAATATAAGCATTATATTATTTTATATAAAACATAGCAACACATTGAACACGTGTAATGTTGCAAGCCAACTAGAATTGCCATAGTAAATAAATGAATGGATGAATACCTAAATAAATGTAGTGCTTTCCCTAGCTACTTCTAGACTGGCCAATAGCTAAATACAGGGGCATCCATTGGGGTGTGTGGGGGGGGAAGGACATGTCAAAAGTGTTAAGATGGTGGCTTCAATCACCCAGTCACAGTGGCCTTCTTGACTTTTTTGACTGTTCTCCCACAGACAATCCTGCCTAAGTCTCTCTTGCTCTGCACTTCAGATCAGTAATAAACAAAACTCTCTTAATTTCTGCAGGGTTTTTTTTCCAAAACTTACCAGTGCCCATACCAAAGTATTTGCCATTTGCTTTGTGATTAGTAAATGATGATAATAAAAAATCTGAGAAATTATCCCTTGAAATCTAAAATATTGCACAGCCCTAACATACATCATGAGTCCATTGGAATTGGGTGGCTAATAAATTCAAATAAATAAATTCAGATAATAAATAAATCATTTTATAGAAGCTATGCAGGTGTGTCTTCCTTTTTTATATACCCTCATACTGGAAAGTTTTGTTATTTTTATTGGTTTGGTCTCATTCTAGAGCAGGGCTTTCCAAACTTTTCACATGGCGACACACCAATGGCGGTGCGCGAAAACCCGGAAGTGCTGCTGCGGCGGTAGCGCTTCTGGGTTTTCGCGTGCCGCTGCTGTGCCGCTTTTGGGTTTTCACGTGCCGCAGTGGTGGCGGTGTCCTGGTGTGTCGCGCGAAAACCAGGAAGCGCTGATGGCCTGCCGCCGGCGTGCCATCAGCGCTTCCGGGTTTTCGCACAACGCACCTGGGCCCTGCAGGCGACACAGTACTGTGTCGCAACACACAGTTTGGAAAGCTATGTTCTAGAGGCTTCAAGACCACCTCCCATTAACTGGGTTTTATATAGCTTTAATCCTTATTGGGACTGTTCAGGCATAGGTATCCACACAAGCCTGTGGAGCCAAGATAGCTCTAAAGCTAAATGCACTGTTTAGTCACAAGGCCTGTGGGTTTAAATCCTGTTAAAGGATTGAACATAAAACATGTAGTATGGAGGATACCTATGCTGGTAGAGCGCAATGATGAAACTGGTCACGTAGTGCCTCCTACTGGTTAGTAGCTAATATAACATATATCATCTTGTGACAGGAAAGCCATGGTATTGTGAAAAGCCCCTCTAGGCACCTCTTTGCTGTGGGTTTGAAACACTTCCCAGGCTATGACCAAAGAGAGAATAGGTTCTTTTTCACAGACTCAGTAGCTCACACTGCTCAGTCATAATCTGTGCTGGGCCTCTCTCACCATCCTAGGGACCTGCCTAACTCTGCGATGGGAGAATCCCTTTCAGAGAATGATAAGCATCTTCAGACAGCTACAGTTCCCAGGGGAGTTTTGGAGAAGCTGATATCCAGCCTGCAAAAGTTTGTAGAGCAGATAAATTCCCCAGGATACAAAGAATTCATTACCTTTTCACTGAGACTCTCAGGCCCCTGACTCAGCAAGGGGTTATGACACTCAACTTGATAGAAAAATGACACCATTTTCTAAAGCATTTGTTAACATAGCAAACCACTTAAAGGCTTCAGGTCAGAAATCTGACTGAGGTCAGATCAATTCTTAACCTGGAGTTTAATGCACAGCCTTACTGCAAAGTCTTTCTTAAATTACCAATTTGGTAGGCTTGTTTATCAAATATAGGATTTTGGCGATAAGGTAGTACAGCAAAATCTTTGCTTCACTTGCTATTTCCTGGATTAAGTAGATAGAGACGTCATAGAGAGTGACAACGTTTTCCCAAATTCCTCATGATTACATTTGAAAGACATAACGAATCTCTGAGGTTCTTGTAAATTTTCTGGAATGTACCCATTCAGGTACTAAGGAAAAAGAAGAAAAGGTGCACCACGGTGTTCTGAGGAGAAGTATACCTACTTTGCCTGTTACGATTAGTGCTTTCAGAAAAGCCTGCTAGGAAGTAATGGTTCATTGCAATGCCTCTTGCAGAGTTCACTGTATAGATACAATGCCCACCATTGTAAAAGGTCCAATAGGAATGTAGTTGCATATTAGACTAATTGCAAAAGTATCTCTAACTCTCTTAAGAGTTCTTTATACAAATCATTTACTGTGCAGCATATGCCCACACATTTATATCTTATATGACAAAAACTGTAATAACAATAACTATGATTTTATGAACTTGTCTGTTATTCTTAGCCTATTTAAAACCATTTGTTATATCTATGGAATTTGTTAAGGATTTTATATTCTTTTTGTCAGTAAGAGGTATTAACACTATGTCACATTAAAGTAGCAATCTTCTTTAAATTGCCAGTTGGTTTTGCTGTAAATATATATGTACACACACACACACACACACACACACACAGAGAGAGAGAGAGAGAGAGAGAGAGAGAGAGAGAGAGAGAGAGAGAGAGACTGAGACTACATTGCTGATATATTCATTATGTGCCTTGGATAGATAAAAGAAAGCAGCAGTTTCTTCTGCTGTTTATGTCAGCCCTTCATTTCCAGAACTTCTTCAGACATGTATCTGGGGGGACTTCATGTCAAAGGGCAAGATTAAAACATGCATGCTATGGCCTTAGCTTTGCAATGAAGGGATGGATCAGTGGAAGTCAATCTCCTCCACCTTGATGTGTTGGGACTGCAACTTCCAGAATTCACAGTCAGTATGGCTGTCGGGGCATGCACCATCTCCAGTATGCTTTTCGGAGAATACACGTATATCCCCTTCTCTTGGGGGTTAGAGCAGCTTGGAGTCAAGGAGAGTAATTTGCACTGAGAAATTGGTGTAAGAGAAAAGAGTTAATGGTTCAGTCTTGGGCCACGCTCTTGAATCAGATGTAGAAGAGGAACAAGGAGAGGAACACACCAGTTCACAGGAGAACAGCACATCAGGAGAATAAGTACTGATTTCTCATGCTGCATGTATTAAGCTTTCAAATGACATAAAATATGGCGCTGCATTGCCAACGTTTTGAAGCTGTATGCCTGTTTAAAAATTTCCTTTAAATGTGACTTTCCCTTTTCTGCATCCTTTTAAAACTCCTTTCTTCCCACCTTAGAACTCCCTCTTCTCTGATGTATCTGGCACTATTTACAGACTTTACAATTAGGAGGCTGGGGGGAAATAGAGCTTGTTTCAGCAGGTCACAAGGTCAAGAAACATTAATACCTTTTCCTGCTTATCAGCAGCTCCTGTATTATAGTCTGTTGTGCTGGAAGACACAAGGGGGCACTGCAGGGCCAGAGCAGTCTACCCAAGGAAAAGATGATGGCTACCCTGCATTAGCAATTGTAATGCTACTTTAAGGTGCGATAAAGACAGTCTCCAAACATCTCCAGACTGATGGTTGCACTAATTGTCCAGTGTCAGCAGGTTAGAGAATTATGTAGGCAAAAATAGCTGTGCTTGGAGCAGGTGGGGGAATATCTTACCCAGGAGAACTTGTTCTAGGAAAAGGGAAACAGTGCTCCAGATTACTAGGGTGAGAAAGAAGCAGTTATTTCACCCCTTTCCAGTATCATTAATAGTGAACATTTAGATCAGGAACTGATAATTAAGACTGTTGAAATATTTCATGTATCCCCATTGCTGAAAAGCAGGATAACTAGCTGTAAGCAATTGCTTATTTCCCAAAACCCCATACTTGCAATACATTCATGTATATTGGTCAGTCCTTCTGTATTTTTCTTTTATTTATTTATGGTGGTTTTAAATTTGACCTTTCTCCAAAGAACTCAGGAGTGTAAAGAATATCAGTGTCTTTGTGTCACATGCTATATTCATCTTGGTCATATTTATATTTATTAAAACCAATTTTATAATAATATTCTCCAAACATTAAGAGCAATTCCAAGTAACAAAGTCAAACAATACTCAGCATAAAAGGCACATCAGGTTAAAAACTGGTGAAATGTGAAATGCCAATATTAATATTAAATGCATACCAATACGTTTTTGTCCTTGAAAGACCCAGCTATTTAGGAATTAAATGCTTTATATTCACACAACCAACTTGTAAAGATTTTGTTGGGCCTCACCTGTTATTATGGATTTAGGAGTCCCAGGGCCTTTCCCCACTGCTGAGCTGAAGTGCTATCTACCTATCCTTCAATCAGCAGAAAACCACCCCAGCATGAAATTTGCTGTCCTCATTGCCGATCCCTATCCTGCCTCTCTTTCTTCTCTTTCATGTCATTGCAGTCACCTGGCTTCTTCCAAGGTAAATGTGTGGCAAAGCCTATTAGATTTTACTCACTTTGAGGCTGTTCTTTGACAGGGTCAGAATAAGAGGGAAAATACTATTTTAACACCGGTGCTCCTAAAGACAGTGGAAGGCTGTTGCACTCACGGGCAGGGGATGAGATGAAGATAACATCATGCAGGTACAGCAGGAAAAAGGTGTTGCTGAGGCATGTTAGTGCTATGATTGAGTGCAAGTAGAGAAAGCCCATATATGTATTTATAACATGTTATACTCTTCATTGGACGATCATTACTTTTTTAAAGTTAGGATGGGGGCAGTAATAGTAAGGAAATTTCAGATGTAAAATGCCCTGCTACAGTTGATATCATTTTAATTACAAGAAAATACTGTTCTATCTGTTCAGGTCTATTGGCATTTCACATTTCACCAGTTTTTAACCTGATGTGCCTTTTATGCTGAGTATTGTTTGACTTTGTTACTTGGAATTACTCTTAATGTTTGGAGCATATTAATTTTGCATTTGGTTGTCGAGTTTTAGTTTGCATTCTGTATTTTCTTATGACCACATGAGTTGCGCTGGGAGTTCTCTTTAACTGAAAGGTGGCTTATAAATATTTAAAATAAACAGCTATAATATAATAATGTACCATTATAATAATATTAGAAGTACAAACACAGTTGCATCAGTTTCTCAAAAGGTTTAGTATAAAAATTATTGCAACAATCAGTTCTTTTGATGAAATAACACTGTATACAAATTGGAATCTGAACATTAATCTTGGTGTTGGTGGGGGGGAGATGGGGTCTGAGGCTCCTGATGTGTGGGGTGCCACAGGGCTCAATATTCTCACCCCATCCATTTAACATTATCGTTATTATTTTTAAAATTTATATGCTGCCCAACTCCAGTGATTCTGGGTGGTTTACAAATGATTTAAAACATGAAAACAAGACAAAAACAACAAGAGATGGCAGAATAACAAATCAGGTGGAAAAAAAAGAACACAACCCCCCGAGATCCAAACGGCCCCCACCCTGCTGGGGGGTCAAAGGTCCTGAAGACCCGGCTCTTCCCCCAGGGCTTTGGAGGGGATGGCTGAAGCCTCCTGTCAACTTAGCTTGTTGTCTTTTTGCTTCCACCCAGTTCGTTACCCTGCTAACTCGGCCCTAGTTAGAGGGACAAAATAAAACAAAACAACCAACCTGAAAATAACAAAAGGCAGGTGATAAATAAATATATTGTTTTTATTCATTATTATTCTATTATTTATGATCATGTCGTTATTTAATTATTGGATTTTTTCTTTGTCCGAGCGCATGCTTTTGCAGCGGATGTTGCTGCTTTCACAATCTGCTATTGTTCCACATTATTCTGTACTTTGTGATGGAAAGCATAGAAGCATTCCTTTTTCCCTTTTCTTTATTTTATATTAGTTCTTGTTAGTTTTCACCTTTGTTTTAAAATACTTAATAAAAATTATATGTGATGGAAAGCACAAGAGTAGTATGAATAAGTGATGTTAATGTCAGGTTAGTATCATACAGGTAATCCTTGCTTAACAACCACAATTGGGACCGGAATTTAGGTCGCTAAGCGAAGCGGTCAAGAAGCAAATCCGACCCAATTTTACAATATTTTTTGTGGTGGTGGTTAAGTGAATCACTGTGCACAGTAAGCAAACCACGTGGTCTTTAAGCAAATCACACAGTTCTTCATTGATTTTGCTTGCTAGAAGTTGGCCGGGAAGGTAAAAAATGGCGATCACATGACCACATGACGCTGCAAGGGTCATAAACGCAAACCGGTTGCCAAGCACCCAAATTGTGATCACGTGACCATGGGGATGCTGCGATGGTCGTAAGTGTGAGAATTGGTCATAAGTTGGCTTTTTCAGCATTGTTGTAAGTCCAAACCATCACTAAATGAGTGGGTTATTTATTTATTTATTATTTAAATTTATATGACCACCCATCTCCCCCCAACCAGGGGACTCTGGGCGGCTTACAATAAAAACTACAATTAAAATACAGGTCAGTGGGTAAGGGGCGTGGTGGCTCAGTGGGTAAGACGCCAGGCTTGTCAATCGGAAGATTGCAAGTTCGGAGGTTCGAATCCCTAGCCCTGCGTGTCAGAGTGAGTTCCTGCACTAGCTCCAGCTCTTGCCAACCTAGCAATTTGAAAGCATGCAAATGCAAGTAGATTAATAGGTACCACTTCGGTGGGTAGGTAACAGCGTTCCGCGCGTGTCATGCAGCCACATGACCGTGGAAGCGTATTCGGACAACGCTGGCTCTTTGGCTAACAAACGGAGATGAGCACCGGCCCCTAGAGTCAGACACGACTGCACAAATGTGCGGGGGGAACCTTTACCTTTTACCTTATAAAATTACAACAAACAATATAATATAATAAATAAGTATAACATCCAATATAGGCGAATCAATCTTAAAAATAGGGAGGCCATTATGGTACTAGCCATCCCCAGGAGGAGCTGTTACCTTTGTTAAGCAAGGACTACCTGTATATATGACTGATAGAGCAGTGGCAGATAAAGTTAAACCAAAGACTAGTTGTGGATTTCCACCTAAGGATGGTGCTTTAATTCTTTTTTCTCCACCTTTCTGGTTAGCATAATCCTACTTGTTCCAAATGCCATTTTGAATACCCATGTTTTTATTGCTCTCTGAAAATATAGTAAAGAGTGTTCTGGATATCTGGGAGGAAGCTGTTCCAAGGGAGGGGGTCATCACTGAGAAGTTTTAAGCACAGAGTCCTGAAAATGGCATTCCCTTGGGGTCCTCAGGAACGCCTCTTTTTCAGACCTTACTGGTTGGGCAGATGTAACTTGGAGAAGATGATCACAGAGACATCCAGGAGCCACGAGTCATTCCATGAACATACAGTTATAACTGTGTTGTGGTTATTGTTATTTTTATACAGAGTTGTGTGGCTAGGAATCCATTCCAAAGTCTAGGAGACTTAGAGGCCACTTTGAGCTTGCACAGCTGAGATAGCTCTCTTCAGAACAAGGATGAATAAGATGTCTGGTGCAAAGGCCAAACTGGTTCTTGAAAAGCATATTGGGGCTGTATACAAGTAATTGGGGAGACCACAGCCAAAATGGGCAGAACCATCCCACTTTTGACACACATATTTTAAAAATCTGTTTATGATTTTTACACAGCAATTACTTTATAAATCAGACTTTATAGACACCAGTGGAGATTGTTCTAAAACTTCAGTGCAACATGGAGGCATGCAGCTTTTTAAAGTAACCATCAGAGATTGGTTAGAATTAGTCTTTTCCTTCCTAGCAGTGATGGTGAGATGTTAAAATAGCCATAAATGGAGATTCTTTTAAAGTTGTATTGCAAACAGGAAAATCTTTTACACTGGATTAGCTGCTGCTGAAAAATATTTTCCTGTTCCTGGCTTGGGAGACTTGATGGGCCTGTCTTTAGAATAGCAGGTAGGACTTAAGAGAATTAGTGGGGTGGGGAGTCCTAGCATGTGGAGAACAGTGCCTGGGAAGAAAGCCAATGGACCAGATGAGGGATTGTATGGACAACATTTTCCTGGAAGCTGAGCTTCCCCATCTTGCTTTGGAATCAGGGTTGAAATTCATTAGTAGTATTCTTAATGTCAGTCCAATGTGCAATTCCCGATGGCCACTTGAATTTTCCCTATGCTGTTGTGAAGTTACATTCACTCAGATGCAACCTGCATTGCTCAGACCTGGCTGAATGTATGAGAACAGGAACCAAAATTTATAGCAGGCTATAGCTTTGAGCTACATACAGATGCTGGAGTCCAGAAATGACTTCATTGCCTTGAAAAGCAATCTCATCATCTCTCCTTCTGTGTACTGGACACACACATACAATGCTATCTCTATTCATCTTCATAGACCAGAAGTTTAATAGCAGGCCCTGATGCAGAAAACTCCTGTTTCCAAGATAGAAACAGATGATAAAAATGATAAATCATTTCCAAAGAGTTATGATAATGGATTATTGATTAATAGAAGAGGGCAAAGGAAACACAGAACATGATGGAGGTCATAAATCCTGTAAATTGGTTAACCCTTGCTGCCCTTAAAAACTCTATGGTCAGAGCAATTTTAGGAAGAAGCAGAATTCCCTAGGATTAATATTCGGAAACAAAGGGCATTATCGAATCTGAGAATTTTCAATATCTGTTCTTCATCTTAGTTTGTGAACTGCTTATCCCATGCAATATTTTTGAAAGAAACCAAGATTCAAGAAATTATAACATTTAAGTGAATTCAAAGGCATTGTGTAATGTCTAAAACAGAGCTTTCCAAACTGTGTGTCGCGACACAAAAGTGTGTCGCCACACACAGTCTGGTGTGTCGCCACACAACCCGGAAGCGCTGATCATCATCAGCGCTTCCGGGTTTTCCCGCGGCGACACACCAACGGCGGTGTGCAAAAACCCAAAAGCGGCAGAAGCACTTCCAAGTTTTTGTGCGCTGCTGCAACGGCGGCACTTCTGGGTTTTCCCGCGGCGACACACCAACGGCGGTTGGTGTGTCGCCGCGGGAAAACTTTGGAAAGCCCTGGTCTAAAAGTACTCCTGGCTAGCTTAACCACATTTCATTTCACTTTGGTCCCACATTGTACTGGTGCTAATCTTCATTTGTTGTTGTTGTTTATTCGTTCAGTCGCTTCCGACTCTTCGTGACTTCGTGGACCAGCCCACGCCAGAGCTTCCTGTCGGCCGTCACCATCCCCAGCTCCCCCATGGTTGAGTCCGTCACCTCCAGAATATCATCCATCCATCTTGCCCTTGGTCGGCCCCTCTTCCTTTTGCCTTCCACTTTCCCTAGCATCAGCTTCTTCTCCAGGGTATCCTGTCTTCTCATTATGTGGCCAAAGTACTTCAGTTTTGCCTTTAATATCATTCCCTCAAGTGAGCAGTCTGGCTTTATTTCCTGGAGTATGGACTGGTTTGATCTTCTTGCAGTCCAAGGCACTCTCAGAATTTTCCTCCAACACCATAGTTCAAAAGCATCTATCTTCCTTCGCTCAGCCTTCCTTATGGTCCAGCTCTCACAGCCATAGGTTACTACAGGGAATACCATTGCTTTAACTATGCGGACCTTTGTTGTCAGTGTGATGTCTCTGCTCTTAACTATTTTATCAAGATTTGCCATTGCTCTCCTCCCAAGAAGTAGACGTCTTCTGATTTCCTGGCTGCAGTCAGCATCTGCAGTAATCTTTGCGCCTAGAAATACAAACTCTGTCACTGCCTCCACTTTTTCTCCCTCTATTTGCCAGTTATCAATCAAGCTGGTTGCCATAATCTTGGTTTTTTTGAGGTTTAACTGCAACCGAGCTTTTGCACTTTCTTCTTTCACCTTTGTCATAAGGCTCCTCAACTCCTCCTCGCTTTCAGCCATCAAAGTGGTATCATCTGCATATCTAAGATTGTTAATGTTTCTTCCAGCGATTTTAACTCCAGCCTCAGATTCCTCAAGCCCAGCACGTTGCATGATGTGTTCTGCGTACAGGTTGAATAGGTAGGGTGAGAGTATACAGCCCTGCCGTACTCCTTTCCCAATCTTAAACCAGTCCGTTGTTCCGTGCTCTGTTCTTACCGTTGCTACTTGGTCGTTATACAGATGCCTCAGGAGGCAGACAAGATGACTTGGTATCCCCATACCACCAAGAACTTGCCACAATTTGTTATGATCCACACAGTCAAAGGCTTTAGAATAGTCAATAAAACAAAAATAGATGTTTTTCTGAAACTCCCTGGCTTTCTCCATTATCCAGCGGATATTGGCAATTTTGTCTCTAGTTCCTCGGCCTTTTCTAAACCCAGCTTGTACATCTGGCAATTCTCGCTCCATGAATTGCTGGAGTCTACCTTGCAAGATCTTGAGCATTACCTTACTGGCATGTGAAATAAGTGCTACTGTTCGATAGTTTGAACATTCTTTACTGCTTCCCTTTTTTGGTATGGGGATATAAGTTGATTTTTTCCAATCTGATGGCCATTCTTGTGTTTTCCAAATTTGCTGGCATATGGCATGCATCACCTTGACAGCATCATCTTGCAAGATTTTAAACAGTTCAGCTGGGATACCGTCGTCTCCTGCTGCCTTGTTATTAGCAATGCTTCTTAAGGCCCATTCAACCTCACTCTTCAGGATGTCTGGCTCTAACTCACTGACCACACCGTCAAAGCTATCTCCAATATTATTATCCTTCCTATACAGATCTTCCATATATTCTTGCCACCTTTTCTTGATCTCTTCTGCTTCTGTTAGGTCCTTACCATCTTTGTTTTTGATCATACCCATTTTTGCCTGGAATTTACCTCCGATGTTTCTAATTTTCTGGAAGAGGTCTCTTGTCCTTCCTATTCTATTGTCTTCCACTTCCGCACATTGCTTGTTTAAAAATAATTCCTTATCTTTTCTGGCTAACCTCTGGAATTTTGCATTTATTTGGGCATATCTCCCCCTATCACTGTTGCCTTTTGCTTTCCTTCTTTCTTGGGCTATTTCCAGTGTTTCAGCAGACAGCCATCTTGCCTTCTTGGTTTTCTTTTTCTTTGGGACGTTTTTTGTTGCCGCCTCCTGAACAATGTCTTGAATTGCCTTTGGAAACTAACAGGCAATCAATGAAGCTCCGGTAATACTGGTGGTATGTAAAATGTTGGGACAGTCCCATTAGTAGATGGGTAGCTGCATTCTGTGTCAGCTGAAGTTTCTGGGTGGTATTCAAGGGTAGCCCCACATAAAGTGCATTGCACTAGTTTGTTCATTGCTGATGTTGTCAATGCCTCCTGTTCCAAGAATGGCCATAGCTGGCACACCAACTGAAGCTGGGCAAATGCTCTCCTGGCCTCAGCATCCACCTCTTGTTCCAGAAGGAGCTGTGAGTCCAGGAGAAACACCAGATTACAGATAAGATCCTTCTGGGGAAGCGCAACCCCATCTAGAGCTATCCCCAAATCAGTCACCTCCTGAATTAACGACCACTCCATCTTGTTTAAGTTATGTCTCAACCTGCTTTTCCCCATTCAGATCCTTACAGCCTCCAGGCACCAAGTCTAGACTTCTACAGTATCTCCCATTCATCTGAGTAGATATTACAACTGGATATCATCTGCCTATTAATGATTAGCAGCCTCATATAGATATTAAATAAATTGGACCATAACTGGAAATGGTCAGATACTGTAATCTGTTTCTTAGAGACTCCTTTGTAGCGGCTGCTACCTTCTCAACAACTGTCCTGCAAAAGGAGAGGTTGGAGAATAGGCAGTTGTTCAATATACTGTATAGCTGGATCTAAGGTCAGCTCCTTGAGGAGGAGATGCACAATATCCCTTTTCTAGGTCTTCAGCCTCTCCCCTTACACACTGAGACATTCACCAGGACCTGATCCAGAACCACACATTTCCACACTGGCAGCTCGTGGAAGCCAGATGGGGCAGGGATCCAGCCCACAGGGAGCACGGCTTACTTCACCAAAGCTTCATCTACTTCCTCAGAAGTAACAAGCTCAGACTCTTTCATATAACATTACAAGATGTCACTCTGGTTACTTCTTAGAAGCTTCAACTCTGGAGGATAGTATATTTTCCTGCTGACAGAAATGCTTTCCTTATTTGCCTCCTGGTTTATGGGTTCATGCCAACCATTATTCTCCCTCCCTTGCCTTCCCCCACCCCCAAAGAAGTTCATCATCCTTTCCTGGAGTTTTCAGTATTTTAATTGAATTTATTATCCAATATAAACTTTGCCTTTCTGCTTATATAAATGCTCAAGGTATAACAATAAAATAAAATACATGTTTTGGTATATGCAATGTTTATGATTCGTCTTCCCTCCTCTCCTACCAATCTCTCTGTTTGCAAATCACCAGACAAATGTATACATGTATATGTGCTAGAAATATGGATGGGGTAGAAATTTATTTCCTTTTTCTGTTGAGAGAGTGACAGGGGATTTGTTATTTTACAGCTGGTGGTAGCTCACAGGTTGGAATACTTGTTGAATGATGTTTTTTCTAGGTTCCTCTTGGTTAACTGTATTGAGAAAGATTGGCTCATATTCTTTGTGCATGTTAACTTTGCAAACATGCAGACATGACAATGATTGGTGTGTTTTGATGTCAGCAGAAATCTGAAGATAGTGAAGATTATTGAGGATTGATTTCAAGCTGCATTGTGAGGGATTAGGAGGTGGAAACACTAGTGGTGTGGACATTTTTTAATTAAAAGTTTATGCCCATGTTTCTGCTAGTAACAATATCAGGATGCATTATGAATTTACTCATAAGAAAATCACCATCAGATTTTGCAAACAAATAAAAAGCTTAAAAGTTTAAAATAATCCAACTATTCCAACAAGCCATAATTCATTATTATATTTTCTCTGTTCTTTCCTTCTCTTGCCAGGCTTCCCATACTCAGAACTGCAAGTTTTATTGGCATCTTCCTTCTCTCATTTCATCTCTCTTCTGCTACTTTATGATAAACTTTTGAAATTCACTTACCTAACCCACTGCTGTAGGCTGAAATTTTAAACTACCTCCTGCTTGCATATGTAGAAATGTGGTAGAATTGCAGAATATCTCCTACTACTCCATTTAATAACAAGCTAACCAACAGTAGGCATTGATTTTTGCTTAGCACTCACAAAACTCTAGGCAACTTGCAATTATAAAAAGTTACAATACCAATATTATTATCAAAACATAATAACATCATTATCAAAGATAACAATAATGAATATATGAAAAAACGGTAATATAAATCTAATAAAATAAATAAAATAAATAAATAAAACGGAATGCATAGGATATACACAAGTATTCCATAATTCATGAAGCATCCAGTGTGGGCATTTATTTATTTATATGATTTCTATGACCACCCACCTCATAGCAGTTAATCTGAATGGCACAGAAGGATTAAAAGAACAACAGCAGCATATAACCCATGATGCCCATGGTTAAAACAATAAACCTCAAAGCACAGGTTATAGGAAGTAACTGAGGATGGACATTTATTATAGTAAAATGAACTTTTTACAATACTGTGAATGTCAATATGCATCAGGCAGAAATCTATGATGTATATCTGTTGAAAATGATATTAATGGATTTTGGACCTGTTCAATTTCTGCCTGCACAAATTATGAAGTAGCAGAAGCTGTAAAGAATAATAGGAATTATGCAAATATAGGTAAGGCACAGGCTGTTACTATTTCCCCATTTGCCCTTAAGTGCAGCACAAACATGCTATGGCAGCATCTTTATTTCTTCTGTATCCCCATGACACTTTCATCTCATCCCCAGCCTGTAAGTGAGACAGCTTTATGGTATCTTTTACTGCATGGTGCAAACTTAGTATTTTTCTCCTTAGTTTTCTGACAAATCAAGCATGGTTGGATAGTCCTTCAACAAAGGCCTGTACTTGGAGACGATTCATGAATCTTAGCTGTGTTATATCCAGTTGCATTAGGGGGTTTTAAAGTATAGGAATGTTCTTTTATTTTGAAAGTACCATTCCTGGCATAGTTCTTTCCAGAAGACCCAGAATGCTACTTTTTAAAACTCAATAGTTGAAGGGCTGATGGTTTAAAGATCTCAAAGGTAATTCAGTTAACTTGAGGAGCCAATGTATTGGGTAGGTGGTACAAGGAACATGGTTGAAATTTTTATAATCAGAACAATTTAACAATTAGACTATGGCTAACTTATTATTAGTATATTAACATACTCCACATTTTAATTTCTGATGCTTTTAAGGTAGTTTTGTTTTTTGGACTGCTGCCTTTTGTTTGGATTTATTTTACTGTTCAGGACCCTATTAGCTATATGCAACACTTATCCTTAAGTGTAGGGCATTCATGTGGAGGGGGGAGGATGGGTTCAACAATGTCAAGATGTTAATCACAACTCTGCAACTGAAGACCTGCCGCCTTGTATGTGCATACAGATTCAATGCATGTACAAAAGAGGTGGGGCTTCAATTGCACACTCACAACTGCCATCTTGACTTTTTGACACATGCACAGACATCTCTTGCAGATGATCCTGCAGGTAGATAGCACTTCATCTCACCAGTAGGGAAGGGTTAATTAAACTACAATTCTTAGAAACAAATCAAAGATCACATAACAAACATGAAGTCAATATCTAGAACAAATATTGCATGCTATCATTGTATGAATAGTGGCTCATTGGACTTTATCTGATATTGGAATGGATTTATGGCAAATGACTTTGTTTACTGAACATTCATTGATGCAATTCATTAGAGAATAAAACTTAGGCTGACCATACGTCCCGTTTTGAACGGGACAGTCCCGTTTTTTAAGTATTTTTCAACCGTCCCATCATTTTCATAAAAATCTCATTTTTGTCCCATTTTTCAAACCCGACGGGAATGGTGCGGAAGGAGGATCTGAGCCGGAGCGCAAACCAGGGGGCGGGGTTTGCAGGCGGGAGCCAATTGTGCGGACTGGGGGATGGGGTTTGCAGGCAGGAGCCAATCACGCGGACCGGGGGGCGGGGACACCTGTGTTTTTCATGAATACGGAATATTACATAAGACCCCGTCCCGTTTTGCCATCCTGAAATATGGTCAGCCTAATAAAACTTCTTCCTTCCTTCCTTCCTTCCTTCCTTCCTTCCTTCCTTCCTTCCTTCCTTCCTTCCTTCCTTCCTTCCTTCCTTCCTTCATAGAGGAGCTCGGTTCATGCAACATGATAGACTATGATGGAGTTGGCAGCTATAGTTCAATGTATTGTAGGAACCCAAGAATTCAGGTTTTGTAAATCAGGTCACCTTTTCAGCATAATATAGTTTATTAGTTTGGGCATAGTATATTATGTGAATAACTGAATGTAATTTTTAAAATACATCAATAAAAAGATTAATGCATAAGGACTTGGAATATGGCAAGTTCACTATCAACCTAATGGCTGCACTTGGCAATAATTGGACTCTGAACTGGGCTGGACAGAGATGAGTTAGGGTGAGAGTTACAGCATTATCTGGAGCAGGTAACTCATCCCTCTGGTAAGAATATTTCTTAAATCAAAAAAGTTAATCTATCTGATTTATTTGTTTGTTTGATATAGGTACTGTGAAAGTTAACAATCTATTAGCTATAATATCTCATTTACTGATGACTGAACCTTCAAATTAGGCAACTTAAACAATAATGCCATTCCTGAAAAATGCTCAAGGGAGAAATGTCATTAAATCATAGAGTTGGAAGGGACCACTTAGATTAACAATTCCAACCCCATGGCCTCTATTCATTGTAAAGTTCCAATTTAAAGCATCACTGATATCCAACAAATGGTATCCAGTCTTTCCTTTAACACATTCAAGTCAAGAGGGCTTACTTTCTTTCATAACTGGTTCTACTGTTGAACTACTCTTTCGTACAGTGTGTAGAATTGGGCAATTTTATTCCAATTTCTATGCTTTTTACCCAACTTTCTCATGATATATTTGCATATAAGTTCTAACTTTCACTCCTTCCCAATTTTGAACCATTTAGTTGCTCCATATTTTGATTTAACTCTTGCTTCCTGGTCATTATACAACTTCAATGGGCAGATGAGATGGCCTGGTACACCTGTGTTTTTAAGGAATATCCACAATTTGTTGTGGTCTACAGGTCTATACAGTCAAAAACCTTAGTATAATCAATACTATTGAAGTATAGCATGGCTATTCAAGAACATTCAAGTTCCATTCACTGGTGCCATCTAAATGTTGAAATGGCTTGAGCATACAGTACTATTAATGAATTAAAAGTATATATTGGAAGAACCTAAAAAAGGTGCTTGACAGTTTTTTTGTCTACAAGCTCATACTGCTGTTTTGTTCTGCCAAGGGTTTTACTAATTCCAACAAAGGAGGCTGTTCCTTTTATCTATTATCTAATCCTTGTAGAAAGAAAAATGCACTTGCTATAATTTTTTATCTATATCTGTTGTTGGTGTTGTTCAGTCATTTAGTCGTGTCCGACTCTTCGTGACCTCATGGACCATAGCACGCCAGGTCTTCCTGTCCTCCACTGTCTCTCGGAGTTTACTCAAAATCGATATCTGTAACCAACCCTAACTTTATTATTTCCAAAAGGACCAGAGAGGTGAGAGGGAATAACATTCACAAGTATTTCATCTTTCAGATACCAAGCCAATATGAAAAGGATATTTGTGATCAGCACATAAAGGTCAATCAGATTAAAAAAATGTCCAGACACAAGAGTAATATTTTGTAAATAAATTAGGAGTCAGAGATGTACTGAATAGAATGAAATGAATTCAAATGTCAATGAACAGCTAGAGAGTTCAGCAGTACAAATCACTGCTCCAAGTTTACCCTGGCGCTGGAGATGATATTTTCAAAGGCAGGAAGCCTGAAGGCAGGAAGCTTCTGATGTAGGTAGGCAACTTGTAATATTTCTTGGTTTTCAGATATCCTGAAAAGTATATTTTTCCAAGCTCCTTTGTTCCCTTAAAAACCTCTGCTTTGTGTTTTGTGTGCTGTGAACTATATCCTGGAACAAGTGCAGTGATGACGATCATCTCTGTGGGAGAAAAGGTGACAAAAACATGTGAAGCCACCTCTTTTTCTTTTGTACCTTTGCACAAAACTTTCCTTTCCTGTGAGCTCTTTGGCACAACTTTGGTTTCCTTGCCATGGTATTATTAAGCTGTTCATTATATCTTGGTATCAATACCCAAAATAATCACTGTCTTTCCTCCTTTCCTGCTTATCCATCCCTCTTTCCATCTCCCTTTCCTTCTTTTCACTATGACATTTTCCCATCATAAGTCCTGAGTTTTAAATTAGAACTGTGTTAAATTTTAGATTGCATGAGGTAAAGCAGCATGCAGTTCAGCAGTACTACATACCTAATAATGAATCCCCCTCCCCTCCCCCTCTCCTCCTTCTCCTCCTCCTCCTTCTTCCAATACAGTTACTGTTTTTGTTGTTCTTGTCAAAAGATGTTAAGGCCTTAAATATTTGTCTCAGAAGGAAGATGGGATGTTTGTCTTAGAAACAAGGCACACGTTCACCTGATTTGTAGGCAGCTGAACATTTGGCTTGTATCACCCTCCTAAAGAAGCTCCACAGGTACTGATGCTACAATCTTTTTGGCACCATGTGAAGACAGTGTCATTTGTCCAGGCATTTAAGTTGGTTTTATTGCTTCTGTTCTGCCTGATAGCTTAATGGCACTGAAACCTTTAATCTTTTTGTTATATGAGAGTAGAAGTGTTGAATCATTCTTATGATACTGTATTTTTATTATCATAAACCACCCAGGAAACTGTCAAAATAATGTGTGTGGTAGAAAATGTTTAAATTAAGTCGCAGTTGCCAAGTGACAGCTGTAGTTTTGCCCAGGAGTTCAAGATGGATTTAAAAGTAGTAGTGCTTTCTGGGAAGAGTTGAAAAAAGAATGAATGAATTTTAGAAAGTAGTGGAATCATATGTCTCTCCATTGTTGTTGACTGCAATCCCAGCAGCTCTGTTCAAAGCCATGGATGATGACAGCTGTAATCCAGTGATATCTAGGAGGGCTACAAGTTTTCTACCAATTTCCTTGGAAGGACTGGGATGTGTAGAGAAATGGGCTCAGAGTTTCAGAGGGAGGCATGATGAATATCACAGAATATCAACAGGGTAAGGGTTGGATCAATCAACTCAGTGGCTTCAAATTTGAAGGGGGGGGGGGTAAGCAGACACAGTACTGAAATCTGCCCATGACTGTTGTGCTTTCAATTTCATAACTAATTAGCCTGGAAGAAGTGAGAATGTAAATAGATTTGCCAGCTGATGTCAGGATGGAGCACCCTGCCAGTGTAGTTACGGGAGGTGGGGGGGCAGGGGTGGTCTGGCATACCTGCTGGGTCATTAGGAATGTTGATTATAAATGTTTAGTCGGACAGGCTGGCGCCAAGGTCAGCCCGAATGGCACTGTCAGCTTGTTAGCAAAGGATTTGTGGCTGGGGAGTATGGAAATAGTGAGAGCGTAGGGAGGGGCTGTCATGGAGTGACTCCCCCAATGGGGGGGGCTGGCACAAGGTGGAGGAGGTAAATACCATTTGGCGCGGGCTGTGTCTCATTCTAGTCTTTGCATTGGAACGGATCACTTGCTTTAATAAAGAACTCTTTCATATCCTTGATGGCTTGTCGTAAGAGTCTCTGAATTAATAGCTGAAGGATCAGGACCATCACAGCTGACTAGTAAAATGGCTTGATCTGCTGTTGGAAGTAGACTAAAGTAGCCAAAAAACATATTATGAATACCTTTCCTCTCTTCCCAATTTCAGAGGTTTTGATTTTTCACTTTTGCCCAATAACGTTAACACCGTGTTTAACATTTGAAAGAGATTTATTCATCAAGGTTTTTTTTATTATAATAAATCAGCTGCCAGAGAAGAAATATATATTCATTAATTATTTATTCAAATACATACAGTATCTTACTTTTCCTCAACATCCCCTATTCTCAAGTCATTTGGCAATTTATTAAAAAAAAGCACAATAAATAACAGATGTGCTAAAATATAAGGGCACAACTAATAGAAATATATTTATTCCACAGCCCCTGTGTGTAGTCTCCTACCCCACATTGGCTCGTTCAGCCCACTTTTATCCTTTTCACCCATCCCAGCCTAATTATCCATAATAAAAAATAAATAATCCATAATAAAAAATATCCTAATTAGCTATACATTTGTGACCAAAGTAAATGTTCAGACATGAAACAAATCCAGAAGGCTTCTTTTTTATAGGGAACCAAACAGAAGGATTGCTTAACGATAATTTGGAATAGAAGAATGGTTGATGGGGAAGGATTATGCACCCCATCCTCCAACTGTTTCTTTGTTCCAGTTAATCTCTTGTAAAAGTTTATACACTGAAAAGAAAGAGAGGAGGGAATGTATAGAGGAACCACTTCATCTAATATGTTTAATGTGTAGCTTGCTCTCAACACTGGAATATAGAACAACAGAAAAAATAATGATGATCTGGGGAAGAGAACACCTGCACTATGTCCTTCACTGAGAGTAGCATTCTTTAGTCCCTTCAAATAATGTTGTTAAACTTGATTTCTTTTCATTTTTTCTTTGTCCCTTCTCACAAAATTCTTCAAAGCTTTAACAAGTCTCTTTTGTAAATCCAATATAAGAAAAATATCCAGGTTACTCTCTTGGTTTGTTATTTGTATATCCCTTTTAATTATTAAGACATCAGCCAGTTTCTTTTGTATGTCCACCGTAGCATCTTTTCCCATCTTTTTATTTATTTATTTATAATTCGATTTATATCACCGCTCCATCTCCCCCTAGGGGGACTCTGGGCGGTTATCCCGGTTGGGGGAGATAGGTGGTCATATAATATATATATATATATATATATATATATATATATATATATATATATATATATATATTTTCTTGTAGCCTTTCAAATCAGTCTCAATATTGTCAGGTAAAACTTGTTCCTCTTCCATAACGTCTTTTAGACACAGTCTATTTATAGAGGCAGACAATATTAAAATTAACTTCTAGGTCCATTGTTCAAAAATATCCTTCAATATGTCCAATGTTAAAATATTTTGCTTCATTCTGTATTTGTAAGTTGAATTTAAGTGTTCTTTTCCTTTAATTGTAATCTTTAGTTCCTTCTAGTTCCCTGTAATGTCCAACCTTCAAAGTCCCATCCTATTCAAAACAAAAGCATTTTCCCACGGGAAGGATTATTATAATTAATTCCAAAATCTTATTTCAAATCCCTCTGGACCCTTAGTCTTTTTGTAACTTTCCAAAATCAAAGTTCTAATTACCATTTTGCTGTTTATTAAAAAAATGTTTTTAAGTCCTTAAACTTGTATTTAAATCTTCTTTCACTAAGGATTGAAGGAAACTCAGTGTTTTCAGACTTGTTGATCCAAAGGTTCCTAATAGCTGAAAAGCAGTTAAGAAGCAATTTCAAAAAGTGATTAGAAAAGGAAGTATGCAAACCCAGTGTCCTTTTAAAGGTGCCGACTGTGGTTTGAGCAAGATGGCTATTCCATCCTCTCCCAGAGCTCTAAACCCACCACATTTATAGTTAATGCTACCTTTCCCAAAGTACAGACTGTAATCTGTACTTCTATATTTGTGCACCACGCCACTTATTTGGACAATTAAGATCAAGATTTTATGTAGTGCAAACAAACTTTAAGAAAATTACTTCTATATATGTCTCTAGAACAGATAGACTAGTAGACTACATTAATGTGACAGAATGAAGAAGAAACACAATTGAATACTAAATACCTTTAGCCATCTGAGTACCTTTTAGCCAACTTGAATAAGCAAATGTTAGAATTGCCTTCAGCTCTACTTGGGAAAAAAGCCCAGACTTGTGATCTGCCATGTAGATCCAACATGCCTGGAAGTTAGGGAAATATATATAATTATTTCAACATTAAGCAACAGACAGTCTTAAAAATATGTAAAACACATGCTAGTCATAAAAAGGTAAAGGTAAAGGTACCCCCCGCACATTTGTGCAGTCGTGTCCGACTCTAGGGGCCGGTGCTCATCTCCGTTTGTTAGCCAAAGAGCCAACGTTGTCCGAAGACGCTTCCATGGTCATGTGGCCGCATGACACGTGCGGAACGCTGTTACCTACCCACCGAAGTGGTACCTATTAATCTACTTGCATTTGCATGCTTTCAAATTGCTAGGTTGGCAAGAGCTGGAGCTAGTGCAGGAGCTCACTCTGCACGCAGGGCTAGGGATTCGAACCTCCGAACTTGCAATCTTCCGATCAACAAGCCTGGCGTCTTACCCGCTGAGCCACCACGCCCCCTATGCTAGTCATATGTATGTATAAAAAGGTAAAGGTTCCCCCTGCACATTTATGCAGTCGTGTCCGACTCTAGGGGCCGGTGCTCATCTCCGTTTGTTAGCCGAAGAGCCAGCGTTGTCCAAAGATGCTTCCGCGGTCATGTGGCTGGCATGATGCATGCGGAATGCTGTTACCTTCCCACCAAAGTGGTACCTATTCATCTACTTGCATTTGCATGCTTTCGAATTGCTAGGTTGGCAAGAGCTGGGGCTAGTGCAGGAGCTCACTCCATCACACGGGGCTAGGGATTCAAACCTCCGAACTTGCGATCTTCCGATTGACAAGCCTGGCATCTTACCTGCTGAGCCACCATGCCACCTATGTGTACAGTATGTGTATGTGTATGTGTATGTTTATGTGTATGTGTGTGTGTGTGTGTGTGTGTGTATGTATACTGTATGTATAAAAACCAAACTGAATTCTTTCTCAGAGATCCAGTGAACCATTGACTTTTCCATACAGTGGTCCAGTGACTAACAATGACTGATATTTTCTAGGAACATATGGAATCTGTCTAGAATTCTTCAAACATTTTTTTCAGATTACTCCAAATTTCATTTAAGGAGGAACATCCACACTTACTAAAAATGTCATTTTAAGACAAATTTAGTGACAAACTTGCAATGTATGGATCCTCATCTTCTGGAAAAAAAAATCAGTAATCTGATTTTACTTCTTTCAAAATATATCTGATACTTTATCTTAGAAGGAATCTTCACATTTGCTTCAAATTTCACCTAGGCAAAGCTTTTGTAGCACCACTATCACCACATTTTGTTAGCTGGACATTGCCTAGTTTTTCCTTCTTCACTGACTTCTGGAAGCAGTAAGCTATTTTGTACAGAAGGCACAAGGACCACTGTGGTTTGCTACATTAGTTAGTTCTCTCCATAAATTTCAGCGAGTATGGTCAGAATCTTTGGAGGTGTAGTTCAACAGATATGAAGAAAACCATATTGAGAAAGGCTGGAATTGGACAATATACCTGGAACTGATACATGAATGGTGTTTGTGTTTAGATATTGGAGGCACTGACAGGATAACATTTTAGTTACTCATAAATCTGATTTTTCTGGTAAGCTGAGAGTCTGAACTCAAGAGGCAGATCTAGAAGTTTTCATTGTACATTGTTAACGAGGTGGGGTGAGAAGCATTATTTTTAGCAGAGGACCAACATTCAGAAAGCAGAATTATAGGTTTCCCTAAAATGTTGTCCTAATAATGGCCATCTCTAGCCTTCCCCAAATTAGTCTTACTTTAACTTTTGGAGGCTGCCTTAGCAAAATTCGGGTACAGAAGGAATGTATGTATGCAAGGATGGCTGAGGCTTTTAAGTGTCTTCTGTTCTAAATTGCAACTCTTTCAATTTTCTCCTAATGTTTAATTCCCTCCCACTCATGATGTAGTGTTTGAGATCACATTTCTGCTTCTTTCTTCTTCATAAAACATGACTAGAAATTTTAAAAGCTCAAGAGACCAGAGACCAAACGTATCCCCCTCTCTAAAACCTACGTGGTCAACTCTGCTCAGTTAGTGTGAACCTGACCTTGGTAATTGCTTCCATAAACTCACTTCTCTCTCTGTAGCAACATTCTCAATGTCAGTCAAGGATTGAAAAGAAGAGGTGTCATTTTTAATGATAAAGGAAAGTAGAAGGAAAAAGGGAAGGAGGAAAGAGTGTTAAAATTTAATTGGCTTATGTTTGGCTTCAGTTCCCAAGGTGGCTGTATGCTGTGTAATATACTGCAACATTTTTACAAGCTTAAATGTGAGACCAAAGGTATTTTTGCTGTTTTCTTTCTGGGTAATCAATTGCCTGTTGTATTTTCTCAAACCTAATTCAGAGTATAAATAAATGTTTTTATTAGTTATGCACTAATGATATTGTAGCCAGTAACTACTCGCCCTCAAAATGTAGTGACTTCCCTGGTTGTATAATTTACCATAGTAAACAAAAAGCAACTGAATGTAATGAATTAATTGCCTGCGTAATAAAAATACAACTGTGTGAAAAATGTAATAACAGGCGAACAAATTAGTTGTAGAATTACTCATTTTACAAGGCTGGAAGAAGCATGAATGGAAGGAGTGTTGGAAATTCAGCAAATCAACATGCCTCATTTGCATGTAGATGAGTTCATCCCAGGATGCAATTCTCTGTGTCTTTGAGGAAGTTGTTTTGTTGCCACTCCCACTTCCTCCTTCTCCCTTCATAGTCAGCTCTCTCTGCTTCTTCCACCAGAGAAGAAGGATGCATGTGGCATGCTGCTCCTATCTATGGAGAGGCCATGTGCTAGGCCTCAACTCAGGAGGCTTTTTTCTCCTTTTTCCACACAGCCTTCACCAGCAATGAGGGGTGAAGGTGAATTAAGTTTAGGGAACCAAAGAAGAATCATTTCTCAACAAAATGGATATAACTGGACCAATAAATATAAGAACTCTTTTGTACTTATTTTTTGAACCTACTATGTCTAAGCGTGTGATTCTTTATGCTTGGGTGGGCTAAAAGTGTAAGATTAAGCACCTGGATCTCTCTAACGTGCTGACTGGCTCTGTTTTTAAACAATATTCTTTTTCTGTGCACAAGCTTATACTACGTTAAGCTCTGCTCCATTCACTGGTTCTAACAGGCCACTTGTAAGGTGCTCCTCTCCGATGCCCTAAAACCCCTTTCTCTTGAGTAAATCCCAGACGCGAGATTTCTAAGAAGTGAAAGGGTTTATTCTGGTGCATGAAGGCTTAACACGAACAAAGACTTGAATGAGCAGGCATGGCATGATACAGTACATTTAAGCATTTCCCCTCCCCATTGTTCATGTTTGCTGACACGTGTTGCTTCCCAGCTTCAGGGTGCTAGATGGTCGGTCAAGGAGATGTGTAGTTCCGTTTCGCAAGTTGGTGTCGGCAGGCATTCTCCCCGCACTGCTGTCTCTTTCACGTCAGTTTCTAACTCCCCTTAATCCACATAGCCGTCTGGCTTAATGGCAGAGGTCTGCCGAACTCTGACATGCTACCAGCCCAAGATTTCCTACCCACCACCATGTGCACGCTTAATTACCTAATTTCTACAACATTTTCAATTAAAACATTTCCCCTGGTGTTTCCGTGATCTGTAACGAGAAAAGAAAATCAAACAGTTAAGTAAGTTGATTCAATGGGGTTTGTCAGGGAATTCCCTATGAAAGTCCTTGACTAATTCTGGCGTGTGTGTGTGTTTCGCTGCCACCCATTCTTTGTGTCCTACTGGGAGGTGTTGCCATTTTACTAAATACTGCAGTCGACCTCTGTGCCATCGGGAATCCAAGAATTTATCAATTTCGAAGTGCGGCTCCCCGTTTACTAACAACGGTGCTGGTTTGGAAGGTTCTGGGTGCCATTGCGTTGAAGGGTGGTATTGTTTGAGCAAGCTTATGTGAAATACTGGGTGTACTTTTTTCAACGCTTTTGGCAGCTGTAGTTTAGCTGTTACAGGGTTGATAACGTGTGTGATAGGGAAAGGTCCAATGTATTTTGGCCCCGGCTTTCTGGAGGGTTGTGTGGTGCGAAGGTTTTTTGTGGATAGGTACATTTTGCCCCCTATTTTGAGATCCCACTCAGCTTTCCTTCTATGGTCTGCAAATTTTTTGTAGCTGTCTTTCGCTTTCTGAAGCGTTTGCAACATGATCGGCCAATTACTCATTACTTTAGTAATCCATTCGTCTGCGCGTAGTGGCCCAGCTGCTCCTTCTTTGTGGGTCATCGCCACTTCAGGTATAGTAACAAAGTCCTGACCTGTGGCTATTTTAAATGGCGAAAAACCCGTACTGTGATGTACTGCATTGTTATAAGCCACCTCAGCAAATGATAGTAGCTCTGCCTAGTCCTGTTGTTGGTAGCTAATGTAACACCGTAAGTACTGCTCTAGTACTGAGTTAAGGCGTTCAGAAGAACCATCTGTGCATGGATGGAATGCACTACTTAAGCCTTGTTCTGATCCGATCAATTTCAAAAAGGCTTTCCAGAACTTGCAAGTGAAAGTACTTCCGCGATCGCTTATTATGTGTTTGGGTGTTCCGTGAGCCCGGTAGATGTGTTGGATGAATAGTTTGGCCAGTTTAGGGGCTGTAGGAATCCCCTTGCAAGCAACGAAATGTGCTTGTTCGGAAAACAGGTCTGTGACTACCCAGATAGCATTTTTCTTTTTGCTCATTGGTAGGTCCACTATGAAATCTATGGCAATTTGCGACTTCCGGGTGAGCAGAGAAAGCGACTAGACGCGGTGAAGAAGAGCTCCGCGAAAAAGTTTTTCTGCAGCCGTTTGGAAAAAGCGATTTCGTCGGAAGGAGAAGGGACGAGATCGGCCAGAGAGGTGGAGTAAAACCTCTCTGGAAAAGAACCTCAGCCACCACGAAGGGATTCGAGCTGGACAAGTTCACTCCGTCTGTTTGTTTGCTGTCTCGTTATTGTCAATGTCGGAGGGAAATGGAGGCTCGTAACGCTGAGTGGTAAGAGGGACAAAAGCAATTCCAACGGGCTAAGTCAGACAAACGGTCTGACGAAGGTTGATTTTTCTGCCACAACTTTATAATGGAGGATTAAAGTTAAAAGAAGCCTAAATTTCTTAACAAAAAAATAAGCGAGAGAGACTGAAAGGAAGAAGTACTTCTCAAAAAACAAACAAAAAAAACCTTGAAACTCAATTAATTAATTATTAAGAGTGGCCATCTTAAAGACATTTTGGAAAAAGTAATATTGAATATATAAAGGAAACCTATAAGTATAATATTCCATTATATTGTTTGTATGTTTGTGTATAATATAAAATAAGATAAAACAATAGTGGAAATATATATAAGGATAAGGATATAAGATATTGTAATATATTAATTAGTTAGAATATAGATCTTGTTATAAAAGGAGGAAATAACAAATAGAAAGGTGTTGGAAAAAATATGGCCACAAAACGACAACTAAGAAGAGGATCTGATGGTGAAGGGTTGAAAGCCTTATTTGAAGAATTTACAATAAAAACCACAGAAACAATAACACAGACTGTGAAAAAAGTGTTAGAAGAAAGATTAGAAGATTTGGAAAAAAGGATAGACCAAAAAATGGATATTATAGAAAAATTTTTTAATATTGAAATACAACAAATTAAAAAACAAGTGGATAAATGTGAAGAAAAAAGAGAAGAAGAGGAAGAACGCCTAGCACTACTGGAATTGAAAGAAAAAGAACGTTACATAAGAATAAGAGGGGTGGAGGAAGACAAAGAAGAAAATATTAAAGGACTGCTTATTCAAATGATTGCTGATTTGATAGAATGGGAGGAGGAGAAAATAGATGATGAAATTGAAAAAATATATAGAGTTAATTCTAAATACGCAAAGATTAACAAGAAACCTAGAGACATATTGATAGAATTTTCTAAAAAATATATAGAGATATTGTTATTTAAGCAGCATTTAACAAAAAAATTGAGATTGAAGGTAATGCTATCACTATCTTTAAAGAAATACCTGGAGGAATACTAAGAAAAAGAAAAGAATATAAGTTTCTGACAGAAACATTAAAGAAACACGAAATAAATTTTAGATGGGAGAATTTTGAAGGAGTTAACTTAATGTATAATGGACAAAGATATAGACTAAATTCTATATACAAAGCAAAGGAATTTCACAAGAGATTAGAGAAAGAACTGGGAAGTAAGAAAGATGAGTAAACTTAAAAATTTAACATGGAATATCAATGGGTTTAACTCACCAGTGAAAAGACATAGAACATTTCAAATTTTAAAAAAATTAGAATTAGATATCATTTGCCTTCAAGAAACCCACATTAAAAAAAAGGATACAAAATATTTGGACAATAGAAAACTAGGGCTAGCATTCTCAACAGCTAATGAAAAGAAAAAAAATGGTATAGTAATCTATGTAAAACCTTCGCTTAAACCTAAAATAATATTAAAAGATGAAGAGGGAAGATTTTTAATAGTGGAAATGGAAAGCCAAAATATGAAAATTTGGATAGTGGGGGTTTATGCCCCAAACAACAATCAGTTTTTTTTTTATAAAGAATGATCAGATGTCCTCTCTGAGCATGCGAATAAAAATTGGGTGTTAATGGGAGATTTGAATGGGGTTGTGGAACCTAAAATAGATAGGAAATCAGATAACCAGATTAGCAAAAACCAAGGAAAACTACCAAAAGAATTTTTTAATATGGCTAAAAATTTAATGTTAGTAGATGCTTGGAGGCACAATAAAGGAAATAAAAGAGACTATACATTTTATTCGAATAGATTTAATTCATTTTCTAGAATTGACATGATTTGGATATCTAAAAGTTTAGAAAATAAAATAAAAGACATGTCAATTCTACCAAAAACACTCTCAGATCACAGCCCAATTCAAATGATCCTAAACATCAATACCAAAATATATAGATGGAGAATGAATGAAAATATTCTTAAAGATAAAAAAAAATGTAGAGGAATTAGAAAAAAAATTACAAGAATTTTTCACTTGGAATATTGACAAGGGAGTTAAAATAGAAACAGTTTGGGATACAAGCAAAGCATATATGAGAGGACAACTGATATCACTTAATAATTATCAAAAAAAGAACAAGAAAAAAAATAGTAACAATAATGGAACAGATAAAAGAGAAAGAATTAGAATTGCAAAAGAACAATAGAAGGAAAAAAGAAAAAGAGGAATTAAGAAACCAAATAAAACTATTGCAACTTCAAATCAAAATAGAACTAACAGAAGAATTGGATAGAAAACTAAAATTTATTAAACAAAGAAATTTTGAACAGGCAAATAAACCAGGAAAATGGCTGGCATACAAATTAAGGAAAGAAAAGGAAAAAAAATTATTTCAAAAATTAGAGATAAGAATAAAGAATTGATATATAATGAAGATATCAAAAAGGCTTTCTTTGATTACTATACCAGATTATATCAAAAACAACAAATATCAAAAAATAAAATAGATGAATATATTGAAAAATGCAAACTAGAAAAATTAACAGAAGAAGACAAAGATTTTACAAATAATAACATTGCAACACAAGAAATCAAAGATGCAATCAAAAGACTGAAAACAGGGAAAACACCAGGAAATGACGGTTTCATAGTCGAATATTATAAAAATTTTCAAGAACATCTAATTAATCCATTAAAAATTCTATTCAATTCAATATTAGAGGGCACAGACATACCATTATCATGGAGAGAAGCAAATATTGTGTTAATACCAAAAGAAAACCAAGATTTAACAGAATGTAAGAATTATAGGCCAATCTCTTTACTAAACAATGATTACAAAATATTTGCTATTATTCTTGCTGAAAGGTTAAAAAAAATATTACAGAAAATTATTAATCAGGATCAAAATGGTTTCTTACCAAGCAGACAAATAAAAGAAAATATAAGACACGTGATTGATTTAATTGAATACGCAAACGTTCATAATGAAAAACCAATAATGCTATTATTTCTAGATGCAGAGAAAGCTTTTGATAACGTTAATTGGGAATTTATGTTTAAAGTACTGGAAAATAGAAATTTTGGGGAAAAATTTATAAAAGCAATAAGAGCAATATACAAGATTCAAAAAGCAAGAATAATAGTAAATGAAGAAGAAACCCAGGAATGTAAAATAACAAAAGGCACAAGACAAAGTTGTCCCATTTCACCGTTATTATTTATATTGGTTCTAGAAGTATTATTGGAAGAAATCAGGAAAGATCAAAATATAGAAGGGATCAAGGTAAAACAGGATAATCATAAATTAAAGGCTTTCGCAGATGATCTTGTAATAACAATACAAAATCCAAGAAATACAATAGAAAAATTAATTTTAAAACTACAAGAATATGGTGATTTATCAGGATTTAAAATTAATATACAGAAAACCAAAATGATAAATTTAAACATGACAAAAGAAGAAAAAAGTCAATTAGAACAAATAACAGGATTTCAAAACGTTAGAAAATTAAAATATTTAGGAATACAATTAACAGATAACAATTTAGATTTGTATAAAAATAATTATGATAATTTATGGAAAGAAATTAAAAAAGACCTTGAGAAATGGGTAAATTTACAGCTATCATTACTGGGGAGGATTGCTACAATAAAAATGAATATATTACCAAGATTTTTGTATTTGTTTCAAACAATCCCAATTATGATTAAAGACCAAATTTTTATTAAATGGCAAAAAGAAATATCTAAATTTATATGGCAAAAGAAAAAACCTAGAATAAAATTAAAATATCTACAAGACACAAAAGATAGAGGGGGATTAGCAATGCCAGACCTTAAATTATATTATGAAACATGCGGCCTAATATGGATTAAAGATTGGATAAAACTAGAAAATGAAAAATTACTGAATTTAGAAGGACACAACAATAGGTATGGTTGGCATGGTTACATGTGGTATAATAAAAGTAAAATACATAAGGCATTCAATAACCATATAATAAGAAAATCGTTGCTAAAAATTTGGAACAAATACAAAAAAACACTATTACCAAATCTTCCATTATGGGTGTCAACCCAGGAGGCATGTACCAGATTAGGGAGTCAAAATAAAAAAAGAATATATAAGATATAAAAATTTGTTAAAATTTGAGGGAAATAATCAGAAACTTAAAACAAGGGAAGAACTGGAAAATGAAAATATAGTATGTCATTGGTTTACATATTTCCAATTGAAAGAGCAATATAAAATAGACAAAAAAAATTATCAATTTACAAAAATAGAAAATAATTGGGATAACATACTAGAAAAAGAGGAAGAACATTTAATTTCTAAAATATATAAAACGCTACTGGAAATGAAAACCAAGGACATACAAATTAAAAAATATATGAGAAAATGGGAGGAAAATTTAGGAATTGAAATTACATATGAAGATTGGCAAGAAATCTGGCTCAAAAGTATAAAATTTACTTTAAGTAATGATCTAAGAGAAAATATGTATAAAATGATTTTTAGATGGTACATGTCTCCTGAGGTGTTATTTAAATCAAAAATGAGTAATACTAATTTATGTTGGAAATGCAAAAACAAAAGTGGATCTTTCTATCATGTATGGTGGTTATGTGAAAAAGCAAAAAAATATTGGGGCAAAATACACAAATATGTATGTAAAATATTCGATAAAGAAATAAGGATGAGACCAGAATTATATTTATTAGGCATGGAGTATGAGAGAAGAGATTAGAGAGAATGAGAGGGTTAAAAATGGAAGAAGGGAATGGATGAAGGGATAAAAGGAAGAATGAAAATGGAAGATAAAGGAAAGGAAAAGATAGAGAGAGATGGGAGGGTTAGAAAGAGTGAGTAAGGCAAGTGAGAGAAGAGATTAGAGAGAGAAAGAGAGGGTTAAAAAAGGAAGAAGGGAGTGGATGAAAGAGAAAAGGAATTAAGTGAAGAGTCAAAATGGAAGGTAAGGGAAAGGAAAAGATAGAGAGAGAATAGGCTAGAAGAAAATGGAAGATAAAGGAGGGAAAAGACGAGATAAAAAAAGGAAGAAGGATACATTATATTAAATATAATAAAAATGATTATGTAAAATCAAATGTAAATATATATACATAAATGTAACCATTGTTATGTGTTATGTGTTTGTTTTATGTTGAATGTAAATAAAATGATATTTTTCAAAAAAAAGAAAAGAAATCTATGGCAATTTGCTTCCATGGTCGGGTTTGCCACTGGCTGAAGCAATCCCGTGGGTTTCCCCGCTGCCCGCTTTGCCGTTGCACACACTGGGCACATTTTCACGTAAGCTTTCACGTCCCTGCGGAGCGTTGGCCACCAAAATTTTCGTCTGACCAAATGCATGGTTTTTACGAACCCAAAATGACCCGCTGTTTTATGGTCATGACTTATTTCCAACACCCATTTGCGCAAGCTTTCTGGCATGTATAATTTGTCCTCTTTCCACCACAACCCATTGGTTTCTTGTAGGCTTTGTTTGTTCTCCCCCCACCATGGGTCTTTTATTGCTTCTGCTTTTATTGCTTCACATTCAGTGTCTAAAGCATTTCCCTCCACGCTGCTTTTAGAGCGACTGCGTGTGATTGCCATATTTCCCTCTTGTTTGTTTGGGGGGTTTTGTTGGTTTTGTGAGGGCTCCGCCTGGGTTGGAATCAGGGTTTCTATAATGTCCTCCGCCTTGCTTTCATGTTGTGGAAGGCGTGACAAGGCATCAGCGAGGTAGTTCTTCCCCCCCGGAAAGTACTTCAATGTGAAATTGAACCTGCTGAAAAACTCAGCCCACCGAAGCTGTTTTGAGTTCAATTTCCGGGGAGATTTTAATGCTTCTAAGTTTTTGTGGTCCATCCATACTTGGAATGGTATGGTTGCCCCTTCTAAAAGGTGGAACCAGGTGTCTAGAGCGTGCCGAACGGCAAACGCTTCTTTCTCCCACACATGCCATCTTTTTTCCGTCTCGCTAAACTTTCTGGAGATGTATGCACAAGGTCTCATTTTATTGTTTTCGTCTGCCTGCAAAAGTATAGACCCCACAGCATTGTTAGAGGCGTCCGTGTGGATTATAAACGGTTTCTCAACCTCTGGGTGCTTTAGGATGGGTTCCGCTGTGAACAGCGCTTTAAGGTTGTCAAATGCTTCTTGGCATTCGGAAGTCCATTTCATTTTTGTGCTAGGCTGTTTATGCTTAGTGTCTTTTCCCTTGCCTTTTGTTTTTAGCAAATCAGTTAAGGGCAATGCGGTCTGCACGAAATTATGAATGAATTGCCTGTAGAACCCCGTGAACCCCAGAAACGCCTGTAGTTGTCTGTGGGTTCGTGGGGGTTCCCATCCTAGCACAGCTTGCACCTTTCCGGGATCCATTTCAATTCCCTTGTGCGATATCCGGTACCCAAGAAAATCTAGCTTCTCTTTGTGGAATTCACACTTTTCCAGTTTTACATAGAGCTTCGCCTCTAATAATTTCTCTAGCACTCTCCTCACTAACTTCACATGCTCGTCCATATTTTCAGAGAAAATCAGGATGTCATCCAAGTATACAATGACCCCATCATACAAAAATTCATATAGCACGTCATTAATCAATTTCATGAATATTCCTGGCCCCCCTGCAACTCCGAATGGGAGCACGCAGTATTGGAAAGATCCCAGGGGCAGTTGAACGCCATTTTCCATTCATCCCCCTCCCGTATGCGTACTCGGTAGTATGCCTCCCTTACATCCAATTTTGTAAAGATTTTGCCTTTCGATAACTGGGCTAGCATGTCCTTTAATAATGGGAGGGGGTACTGATTGGTGACTGAGATAGCATTGAGCCCCCTGTAGTCTGTACAAAGACGTAAGGACCCATCCCTTTTCTTCCTGAAAAGGACAGGAGCTGCTAGGGGGGAGTTTGCTGGTTCAATGAACCCACGCACCAAATTCTTGTCAATGAATTTGCATAACTCCTGCAATTCTTTCTGAGTCATTGCATACATTTTGGGTTTGGGGAAGGGGGCCCCTGGGATGAGTTCGAACACAGCATCCAACGTCCTGTGGGGGGGGGGCAATTGTTCACATTCCTGTTCATCAAAGATTTCCACAACAGGCATATAATTATCGGGTATGGCTTGTTTCTGCTCTGCCCATTCCTCCTCCCATTGTTCCGTCCCTGCCGCCCCCGTTTCGATCCAGGTTGTTACCTTGTCGTCGTGGTCTCCGTGGTATGTCCCATCGATGAAATTTATTTCTCCTGAGACCCAGTCAATGTGGGGGTTACATTTCCTGAACCATTTTAGTCCCAGCACAATGGGTTGTGTTGCTATGGGGGCCACAATGAAACACAATGTCTCTACGTGAGTTCCTATTGACAATTTTATGTCTTCGGTGATGTGTCCCACTGGCCCCCCTTTCATCTCGGACCCGTCCAATTGACAGAATGTGATGGGGTGTTTGAGTTCTAATAGTTTTACTCCCAGCTGGCTTGCAATGCCCGGGTGTATTAAACATCTGGAGCATCCAGAGTCCAGCATAGCTGCCCCCCAGAACTGTTCTCTCCCATCCAAGGTTTCCAATTTTACCTGGACTTGCATCGTGGGGCAGTTTCCTCTCATCACCTGGTTGTTGTGCCCCTTTGTAAAGGTCTGTCCCGCAGCGCACTTTAGAACAGACCGTTGGCGTTTCCTGCCGGCAAAACTTCCTCATCGGATGACTCCTCCGTGGTTGATTCAACGTATTTGCGTCGATCAGTTGCTGCCTTCGCTGTGTTTTGTTTGTGTGTGGTACTTTTGGGGGTTTTCACTCCTGTTTTATTTTTCTCTGCTGGTTGTGTGCATTCGTGAATTCGGTGACCCTCCCTCCCACACTTAAAGCACAGTCTATTCTTTGCTGTTCTCTCTTTTTCCTCAGCCCATTGCTTTCTATCATAGTCTCTCTTGGGGGTGTACTGGCTATTGTACGACGTTCTTTCCGTGTGCTGCAATTGGCGCTGGGAGCGTATGCGATGGCTCGCACTTTCTACTTTTCCCACCAATTGAATCCACTCACTCAACGTCTCTGGTTCCCCCCGTGCTAGTGCCACTTCCAACAATTCCGCCCGTAGCCCCATTTGGAAAAATTCTACCCGGATAGCATCCGGCCAATTGGCAACCGGCTTGTCAATTTCTTAAATTCAAGGTCATATTCAGCCACAGTTCGGTTTCCTTGCCGTAATTTCTGAATTTCCATTTTCGCAGACATGCGGGACAAGGTGTCCTCGAACCTGTCCCTTAGAGCCCCCATGAATGCATTAAAATTATGCAGTTCATCAGCCCTAGTTTCATGCAGTGTAGCCATCCACTTTGCGGCTTCTCCAATTAGAAAGTTTGAGACGTATCTCACTTTCGCTTCCTCATTTGGGAAGAACTTTTCAGATTCTTCCATAAAGCCCTGGACATGGTTCAGAAAACAAGCCAATGATACAGTACATTTAAGCATCCCCCCCCATTGTTCATGGTTGCTGACACATGTTGCTTCCCAGTTTCAGGGTGCTAGACGATCGGTCAAGGAGATGTGTAGTTCCGTTTTGCAAGTTGGTGTCGGCAGGCATTCTCCCCGCGCTGCTGTCTCTTTCACGTCAGTTTCTAACTCCCCTTAATCCACATAGCTGTCTGACTTAATGGCAGAGGTCTGCCGAACTCTGACACCACTGAATGATCTTCAAGGAGGAGTTAATCAAAGCCCAAACTGCTTCTTTTTTTTAATTAAATTTTATTGAATTTTAAAATACATATTAAAAGTCAGATCAAGAAATAAAGATAGAAATACAAAGTAAGAAAAAAGTAAAAGAAAAGTGAACTCAAGAAAAATAATAAAGAAAAGAAATATAGGAAATAGATGGCCTCCAATCTGTCTTTGGTCTCTAGGTACAATAATTTGCTTTAAATGTTAGTCTTTCATACAATACACAGAAACTTTTCTTTGTCATATACACTTCAATTTCTATAATCCAATCTTCCAATCTTCATGTAGGTTTCACCTTTCTTGCAATTCTCTAATGGTCCATCTGTAGTTCCACTCCTTGAAATAATGTCGGTTTAAATATTCTTGGCTGCATCAGTTTAATATTTTTTATTCACTCTTTCCATTTTTACATCTATATTTATATCCTTGGTAAAGTCCAATTAATCTTAAATCATATATATAACAAGGAAAGGTCTTATTTTAATTCTAATAAAATGAAATATATTCTGTTCATATATATTCATAGAAATAACACTAGTTTAAACATAGTGTATGTTTAGACTACAATTATACCATATTCTACATCTTCCTACATATTTACCTAATTAAAATTTTTATAGCTACCTATTCTACTAACACATGACCTAACAACAATTCTCAATAATATTCATACTAATAATTATAAAAATAAGTCATCCTATAGTAGCATTAATTCTAGTTCCAACTAAGCATCCCATCCTAATAATGTATCTTCTCATTCATATATCTCCATAAAAAGGAATTTCTAATTTTCATATAATCTATAACATCAACTTATATTTATCTCACTAATTTTATAACCTTATATCTTATAAGGTTATATCTTTATAACCTTATATCTTAATATCAATTAAAATATCACATTTTATACATCCATACAGTTTCTCATATCAATTTTTAGCATTTAATATTCCCAGCAATTATATTACTAGTTGAAACTTAATTTATTTAATACATTTACACACTCAGTATCCAATCAAAATCCATGGTTCCATTAACCTTATGACCCACATCACACTAAATCTCTTATTCAGGTTATGCCAAAATCACAATATGCAGCCTGTTTTGTTCTGTATCTCATGTAGAATATCAGAATGTTTTTCTTAACCTTTCCATCTTTTCCCTGTCTCAACTGCCATAATGTGTTTCCAAAATTATAGTGTGTAGCCTGTTTTGTTATTTGTCTCATGTAGAGTGTCAGAATGTTTTTCTGGACCAATGTGTTTAAAATCCCTTTCTCCTGTTTCTCCTCTATATCAATTTTTTTTCCTGCTTCTAATTCTATCTTTTGTTCCTTTTGTTCCTGACCTTGGTAAACTATCATTAAAGATTCCAATGATTTCTTAATTTCTAAAAGAGTTTCACTAATTTCTTTTTTAAATTCTTGAATTGCTGTTAAGAATGCCATTCTTCCCCACCACCTCTTTGTTCTTCAAGCTGTAACAGCTAGTCAAAACAGTTTCTCAGGGAATTGATGGTCAGCTAATCTGTTCGGGTGGAAAATTACCAACTATGTCTCAAGTAAAAAGTTTTTAAAATAAAAGAAGAAAAATTCCAATAATCCAGTGTAAAGGAAAAAGCAGTATTTCAGACAGTTTATAAAAAGAAAAAGGAAAGATGAATTTCCACCATTATAAAAAAGAAAGGAAAATAAACAAATTTATCAATAGTTAGTCCAGCAAAATATATTCAAAAGATATTTAATAAAAACTTTTATACTTCCGAGTGAGACAGAATCCGCTCTGAAAAAAATAGAAAGAAAAAAAAGAAAAAAATGCAAATGTTTCACTGTGCTGAAGAGAAAAGTTTCATCCGATATAAAAAAGTGAGAGAAATAAATCTTATATTCCCATCTGAGACAGAATCCTCTCTAATACAAAAGAAAGGTAGAAAAAAAAATGCAAACGTTTCACTATACTTCAAATTTAAAGTCCATTGTACTTCCACCAGAATTAATTAAAGCAAAGAAAGCACAAAATTAGCCAACATTTTGAGCAAAGTCCAAAGAAAGACCTTAGATGATAAAAACATTCTAATCTAAAACAAAATAAAATAAAAGTGATCTAAAAGCCAGCTGCTCGCTCTGATATCTCTCAAGAGACTTACGTTCCCTGTAGAGCTTGATATTCCTCCGGTCATTTCACTGCTTTCACCCCGCTGTTCCCTCCGTGGTGGAAAACTACAAAAAAAACGAGGGGGCAATTCCAACGACCCAGTGAGTAATCTTCTGGTTCTCCCCTCTTCGAGGAGAAACTTCAGTGGTCTTACAATTTCTGTAGACTCCCGCAAACAGGGAAAAGCTAGCCAGGTCTTCAACACTCTGAAAAACTCTGACTTGTCGAGCTGCAGTCCGACTCGGAGTCCAGCCCAAACTGCTTCTTGATATGATAAACAATTTAAAAATTGATCCACTAAAGATCTAGTTCAGTTTGCAAAGAGTTCCTGTACGGTTATCTTGCAATGCTCTAGGATTTTCAGGAAATACATCAGCCCACACAATACACAATAGTACTTTGCACTGAAGTTAGTTTCATATATAATTTATTTTTATTATTAAATTTCTATCACCACCCATCTCCCCCCAAGGAAGGACTCTGGGCGGTTGATAATGAACTATCCCTTTGCTACGAACATCATAACTTTAGTCAATATGGTAGCTTCAGTTATATGTGCAAAGAGTTCCATGATTGTTCAGTAGCATTAATATTGCTTCTAAATAATTTAATTTTTGGAGAAATCATCTTCCATCTTTTTTCTCCTCTGCTCCCATTAGTTGAGAGACCATTAGATAACCCATTAGAAATTCTACAGGGAATAATTTAGGGAATGGCTGAGGGATAGGACATTCATAAGGAGGGGAGCAAGCAAAATGTGAGAAGATATAATGGAAAATATCCTACTTGAATCTCTGATGTCATCAGTTCTGACTGTAGGCAATACAATGGTCAGAAGGAGCAGAATCCTCTAGGCCAGCCCATAACTACTCTCCAAAATTCTCCTATGGTGAGAGCCATATGAAATAAAACTCTCCTCCAACCAACTGTGATGGCCAAACATATAGAACCCAATTAAAAAAAATCCAGTTTTGTTTTCCTACCAATGCCTTTTCAACTTGGCAAACAATGTAGCTCATAACCATTAATCATTTGGGCTCAATTTGCATTGGCTGACTTGTTTAGCTGCAGAGCAGGCAGCCTTGTGATGCTTTCTGTATATGCTTAACCCCATTGATAATTTATCAAACACAATACCCATTTAATTGCTCTTCAGTGTCCATTAACTATTATATCGATCTTCTCCTTGTGACATTTGCCACTTGATCTGAAGCCTGGTTTGTTTAGTACTATAAATATTGGACTTCTGCACAAATCTACCCCATGGCCTTTGACCTTGCTGACTGTTACTTTGGCTTACTGATGCCATCTTGATCCCAGTTGTAAACCACTTGTCCTTCCTATGACAAAGCAGAAGCTATTGGCAACTATTTTTACAACATGAGCAGCAGGGAGGACAAAATGGCTTAAGGAAATTGGCAGAGTAATTTCAAACCAAATGAAGTGTTTATTTCTCATTATATTTACAATTGTCTTCTTTTCCTGTGGGGAGAAGTCAAAGCACAATTGAGTTCTTATTACTCATGACAAAGATGACAGGTTGGGATCCAAAGGACCACACAACCATGTTTAGAAGAACTTGTGTTCCTTACCTCTTGAACCAAGAACCAGAAACTGTGGGACAAGGACTGGTAGTCAAGTTTGCAGAACAAGTCAGGACTAAAGACAAGCCAGAAATCTGGACAAAATGGCAAAGATATAGGCAGGCACATATCAGAATTGAGAAGGGCCTTGTCATGCAAGCAATGTTCAACTGCTCTAGGAAACCCTCATATTCCTTCCTGTCCAAGAAGATCCAATGAGTCCTAAGTGGGCAGAGTCAGTCAGGACTAGGCTGCAATTTAGTGGCACCACATGATCAAGACCACAAGATGCTTCTTGAAAATTATGTATTTCAAATTACTATGGAAACTGAAAAAAAATTAAATGCAGTTTGTGGCATGACAGTGCTTATAAGGGGAGAAAATCTTGCTTTTGTTCAACCTTCTAGGTATGCTTAAAATAACTTCTGGGTTCCTAACTCCAGATCCTAACATGGTGTATCAAACTGGTTGGCCACAAGCAAATCCAGTTATAGCAATAGAAGGACTGTCTAATATCAAAATATTTTGACGCATATTTAACTTTATATTATCAGTTAAAAATAGCTTGCAGCTAATAATATTTGTGGGTTTTTTGTAGGAAAGGTAGGAGAAGAAGATCTTAAGTACAGTGTCCCAAAAGCCATTTGGGATCAGAGATGAAGCAATCTAAACCTCCATGATTGATTGTCATCGTTAGACAGATACCACTATTTATCTTCTTTACTTCATATTTATCACTGTTGCTCAATTTCTGTCTCCAACATTTATTTTATGTTTCATGTTCAGTGTATTATCATTCATTCACTGTCCTACATCATCCATCTTTATTGTTTATTTTAACTATATTTCCAGTTAATAGCAAACACTCAGAAGACCACCCTACCAAAACAGTGTAATATTATAAGGGTAAAAAGTTCTGATTTCCAGTCAGCCAGACATTCTCTATGATGTTTTGGATACTATTTCACCACTTAGTTTCTCCTCCCCACTCCCCTTCCTTCTCTTTCTCCTCTTTTTGTATATCTGAAAATCCTGGGGCTCCCTCCAATGGAATTGATATGCCTTTTTGTAGATGATATTTTGGTTAACCACTTAGGTGTGTTTACATATTGATAGGGATGATACTTATTTTATATGAACAGTATCTGGATGTTGCTAGTTTAGGATGAAGTTACTTCAAGACCTCTGTGGTGTCCATTCACCTTACCATATGAAGCATCCATATCCCTTATCAATGCTTTGGCCAGACGTACAGAGGTGTGAAGTCAGTGTGATGGAGACACGGTGAATGGTGCAATACTACTCCCTCCTTCTCATGATCTCTCTATGATTGAAGAAGAAGGTACAGAAAGGGATTTTGCCTACAGATAATGTAGAGAGACTAGGGCACACTATTAAGAGTTACATTCAGTTTTGAAAAATCATCAATTCCAGCACACAATATGCAGGCTAAAGTTGCAAATATTTTGCATACTTATTTGACACTAAGAATGTTCAGGCACAGACAGATAGTTCTAATTAAGATGGATGGCTCCAAGTACTGCCAAACAAAATGTACTGTGCAACTATTTGGTCTTTTCCTCCATAACATTTTTTTTCTGGTAATAAAAAGGATGGGGAAAATGGTAGGAAAGCATGAAACTTGCAAGTGAGAGTTGAGATGTGTGGGCTCCCTTCTCCTTGAAATGTGGTGAATGAGAGACACAATGTGATTGCATGAGAAAAACTTTGTCTGGAATTATTCTAAGTCACACTGAGCTCAATGGAGCATACTTTAAAGTAAATATATGCAGCACTGGGCTATAAGAGTCTTGCCTGAAATAGCAAAAATAATGAAGTGTTAACTCAATTTTTCCAAATGGTTTTTGAGACAGAAAGAGCAGAATATATCATTGCAACTTTTTCCAGGTCACAGAACTAAAGGAGAGAGAAGGCTGTGCTAAAGAAATGTTATTTAGTTTGAGGCCCATTCTCAAACATGACATTCTAGAGGTCAGAATGACCGCGTCATGGAGCAGCAGGTGCTCACCCAAACCTGATTGTCTTCTGATGGCCTGATGTCAAAGGTGGAGTAGGAGGACTACATGAGCTGCTTGCCTTCACAGTTGCAAAAAAAAAAAAAAAAAGCTTTGTGATTTCTAGGGGAAGCAGTGAACTTTCCCAGGAATGAAAAACACCCAAGAATAGAACTGCATGTAGGCAGGGAAATAATGCTGCCTAAAGAATGGATGAACTGTAAGCCTCGATTTCTAAAGGAGCTAAGTAAGTTTTTAAAAAGTTATTTCTGACTTTTTCAAGTTTGGTAGCTAGGCTAATGGCGGCTTGGCTGAGGCCTCTTTATGTTGGGTGATGCCATGTTCTAATGTCACCCAAAAGAGGTGAACCTTTGCTCAGATAGGCACCATCTTTGTTCAGTATGGACAGAATGCTTCTTGACTTTATGGTGGGCACAGTGTTATTCAATTATCAACCAGTATCATCAGACAGTTTGAGGGATGTCCAGGATAGGAAAGAACTGTTTTTAGTCCTAGCATATTTTGAGATGTTACTGTTAATTTATTAAAGTTGAAATCATCAGGCTTTAAACTCCAGAAATGTTGCACAACTGTCAGGGTCATCCCTTCATATGTTTGCTGTCTTTTACTGTTGGAATGCTTGGTTTGATCATGGATATTTGTTGTTAAAGGGAAAAAAAGTTAACCAATTTCCCATCATTGGAGGAGCCATTCATAAATGAATAATGGAATAAATTAATTGAAGGGGGAAGTATTTCTGAGATGGCTAATGGACTGTGCTTATTGGCAGGACAGGAACAAAGTCCTCAATAGAAGATGTTTAAATCTGGCCTTTCATATTACCTGATCCTAAGCCACATACGATTTGAAGGATTCAGAGTGGTGAGAAAAATGAGACACACTGAAACTGATTGTGCAAGAACAGACTGTAATGTAGCACTATATGATATATCCCTCAGATAACCTTTTTGATTGTCTATTGTGGTAAATAACTCAAATTGACTGTTAAGCCCATTTCTGAAAATGTGCACTGGCGTGGTACACCCACTGATTTTCTGTCACTAATCAGAACAAACACATTTTGGAGTCTTATACATCAGTGAACATAGGACACATCTCAACTGAACATTCCATCAAAAATATATTAGATGATTTCTGAAGGGACCATTATTATAATTTCATTCAATAGCATTCATAATGCTGGGGGAAAAAAGCCCTTTATGGAACACTTTTATAGTGCCATGTCAATAAAAAGTTGCAGTTAATTCCAACTTGACTCAGAGTTTTGAATATTGATAAATCTTTCATGTCTTTTCAATAGGTTTCTTCTAGTCCAGTTTTAACTTTAATTCAAATTATTAAACATGTTTGGCTTTTTTAAAAAAAGCAAGTCCATTTGATATTTTAGTTCTAAAAATAGACTACCAATAGTAAATTTCTACAGATAGTAGGACTAAGGAGTGGTTAGAATAGCCCAATGATGTTTCAGAGTTTTCATGGATGTAAAAGATTATGGCTGGGTGTATATTGTTACCTTACTATAGATAACTGTTAAATCTGATGAAGCTATAGAAACATGAATATGACAGACTACTCCTGATATCCTGATGCAGTGTGTCCAAACACTTAGCGGTATGCTTTTGTTAAATATGATTGCTTTTTTGGGGGGTGGGGGTATTATACTTGTTCATGGAGCTCAAAGGGATCGAGAAAATGAACGCTAAAAAGTTTTGTCTTTTCATTCTGTAGTGACTGAATGTTTGAATTCCAAGAGAAGACCCAGACATCACAAGATACAAATCTATATGGTATATGCTGCTTTTCCCATGCAGTGTGGTGTAAGTGAACTTGTTCAATGGCTTACATAAAATAGCTCGAGGGTTTCAAAAACATAACTTAAATAAATTAGGAAAGAGCTGAAGACCTGGTTCTGCCGCCTGGCATGGGATGGAGGAAGGGATAGTTCATCATGGAGATGGCTAATCCCTTGAGTTCCCTGTCCTTCTTTAATCGAATATCTCATACATCTGGATTCATAATTTATAATTATTTTATACGGTTTGTAGTTTTTATGTATAGTTTTTAACTATGTTATCTTGTAAACCGCCCAGAGTCCCGTATTCCAGGAGATGGGCGGGGATAAATTTAAATAATAAAAATAACAAATAACAAATGATTCAAAAGAGAGCTTTGTAAAACAGAGATTTAACAGAAAAGGTAAAATATTAGTGAGGGTGAAAAGCAATGAGATAAAGATAATATTTTCAGAGGAACCAAGCAATGGTCCTAGAGTCCAGATATGTATACTGTACATTTTATGTTACACCACAAGGCATTTGTCCTGCTAAGCTGGGTTGAACCAGAACTTGAATGAGAAAGCACTAGAAATCTCAGGGTGGTAGGCAAGATTAAGAAAATAATACTAATATTTGTTTGAAAATCCAGAAGAATATAGTGGCAAATGATTTCCATATGGACGTATCCTTGAAGTCATTGGGAGTTGCAATTTCCTTAAAGAAGAGTTTACTTACATATTTGCAAACCAAATTGTGGTGCAAACAATTTGAGAACTGAATGATTATTTGACTGGAACCATCTGCACAGAGGATAGCAGGAATTTACTAGAACAGCACAGAGATAATTCAATTTGAGATTGGCCCAATTTAGTCTGGGTCACTTGGAAGTAGTGCAATCCAATTTGATGCTTCAGTCTGGAAAGTGATTCAGAAAAATGAGACTCCATTCTTCCAGGACTAAACATAAATGGCTGTAACTTTCTTTTTTATTTTAATGGCTGAAAACACTGTGAGAAAAGCCAAATTTCACACAAATTCATGCAGTTTTTTTCTTTCTCTTTTTTAAATCCATTTTTTAGACGTTCCTGTAACTATTCTTTTTAGAAAGACTATGGTAGAATTTGCAGATAATGGACCATATACAGAAACACCTTTATAAAAAATCAGTAATGTTTTTGTACAAACAGACTGCTCCTAAAGAATGATGATGTCCCTTCCTGTATGGAGGAAATGGAGCTGATTATTCAGAACTGAGACAGATTTGTAAGGGAGAGCTGGGTTACTCAGATTAAGTAGGTGAAGGTAAGAAGCCTTGAATGATTGGCAAGTTAGGAGTGAGTGAGGATGTTGGCTTGATTGATGACATCTCTAGTATAAAAAAATCCTGATCTTATGGGAATCAATTACTCTTCTTCTAAGGAGCATTTTGACTTTTTCAGACCTTTTTTTTTACTATGTTTATTTAAACCCTCAAGTTTATTTATTAGACTTACTGTATATGGACACCAGGTCAGAAAAATTCAAGGTGGCTTACATTAAAAAATGTTTGACTCAAATTTCTCCATTTGAAATGGAAGAATACTTGTGAAACATTGAATGCTGCCCTTGAAAAATGTAGTATTCAGGGCTTGTTAGGTGGTCAGACATTCTGTGTGGCTAATGGTATTAGAAGATGCTAAGGAATTGATCCAAGGGTACTGAATGGAGGGTAATGTTAGCCTTAACATCCCCACACCATGTTTTTATCATCAGAAGAAAAGATGCATCAGTTCTTTTAAGCAACTTTGTAAATCGGTTGTGTGAAATCTAATAGTTTTCAGTGAGTGGATGTTTTATAGCTGAAATGGGAAGGGTTTTACATTTGTTTAGTTTCATAATAAAAGCTATGTTATTTTGAACTACAGTGCAGTTGCCATCATCCCAGCACTGATCTTTGCATTTGGAATAGAATAACCCAATGCAAACAATGTTATGGTGTAATAGATAATTGTTCATACTTTTGGGGCTCCCTTATCCATCCACTGCACAATATCCCTGGACATGATATTACATTTTGTGTTGTTGCTTGCTCTGGGAACATTTCCACATTAGCAATTTATAGTATTGTTTGGTCTAGTGGTTAAGGCTCCGGGCTAGAAACCAGGAGACTGTGAGTTCTAGTCCCGCCTTAGGCATGAAAGCCGGCTGGGTGACCTTGGGCCAGTCACTCTCTCTCAGCCCAACTCACCTCACAGGGTTGTTGTTGTGGGGAAAATAGGAGGAGGAAGGAGTATTAGGTATGTTTGCCACCTTGAGTGATTTATAAAAATAATAAAGGCGGGATATAGTAAATAAATAAATTTTACTAAATATAAAAATAATAAATATAAAAATAGAGCCAGTTTGGTCTAGTGATTAAGACAACGGGCTAGAAACCAGGAGACTCGGAGTTCTAGTCCCTCCTGAGGCCTGAAAGCCGGCTGGGTGACCCTGAGCCAATCACATTCTCTCAACCCTAGGAAGGAGACAATGGAAAATCAGAAGACTGTGTGTTCTAGTCCCGCCTTAGGCATGAAAGCTGGCTGGGTGACCTTGGGCCAGTCACACACTCTCAGCCCAACTCACCTCACAGGGTTGTTGTTGTGGGGAAAATAGTAGGAGGAAGGAGTATTAGGTATGTTTGCCGCCTTGAGTTATTTATAAAAATAATAAAGGTGGGATAGAAATAAATAAATAAATAAATAAATAAATAAATAAATAAATAAATAAAATCACCAAGCTATCAGTGATGATACAAAACTATCTGCATTAATGATTTATCACCATCATGTTATCTAGGTGATGCAATTAATTGCTACTGCTGAAATGCTCTGGACAATTTGGTTAGAAATTAGACAGAAATATGAGTTTGAAGCCCCTTCAACTAGTGGCAAAGCATTTATTATGAAAGAAAATAAATGTCTTCTGCTAGGTCTACAATGATTCAAGGAGCTCTCCAACTCCTCGAAGATTATTTCCATCTCTGGAGACCATTAGAAATACTTAGGCCCAAGCCAAGGAAAGTCCATGAGGTTGTTTTGATTGATCTGTGCTATAATTCTAAAAACCTCACAAAGTCATTAGATTTTGGAGAGAGCACTTGCTTAGCCACAACAATGGGATTGAAGATGAATCCCACACAACTGGATAGTATCCAGATTGAGGAAGATAGGCATGGAGTTTTATATCAGAATGTTAACAGATATAATCTATACACAGATATTATATTTGGGAGTAATGAAGAAACTTTGATTGATTGATTGATTGATTGATTGATTGATTATGTGCCATCAAATGGTGTTAGCTCTTACGGGCCACATAAACTGATCTTCTCCAGGATGAACTGTCCCCAACTTGTAATCAAGTCCATACATCTCACTGCTGGTCATCCTCTTCTTCTTTCCTTCCATCTTTCCCACCATTATCTCAAGAGAGCTGGTGTTTGCATAATGTGTCCAAAATATGATAATTTGAGTCTGATCATTTGTACCTTGAGTGAGAATTCTGATTTGTTCTGTGATCCATTTGTTTGTTTTCCTGGCTATCCATGGTATTCCAAAGAATCTTCTCCAACATCAAAATGCAAAATTGTCTTTCTGTCCTGCTTCTTCGAAGTCCAACTTTTGCTTCCATAGACTGCCACAGTGAAAACCATTGCCTGTATGATTCTAATCTTTGTAGATATGGACACATCACAGCATCTGAATATCTTTTCCAGGTCTTCATTGCTACCTTACCAACTGCTAGTCTGCAGCATATATATTGACTGCTCGTTTCTTTACCGCTGATAGTCATCCCAAAAAGGCAGAAGTTATCCACATTTCAGTATCTTCATTATCAATTCTAAGACTGTTCTCATTAGTTTGGTTTTCCTTATATTTAATCTCAGTCCCATTTTTTTCACTGTGCTCCCCAACTTTTTATTTATTATTTAAATTTGTATCACTGCCCATCTCCTCCATACCTGGGGACTCTCATTACTAGAGTTTGCAGATCATTTGCATTTTCCGCTATCAGAGTAATGTCATCAGCATAGGGCAGGTTGTTGATGTTTCTTCCTCCAGTTTTAAAACCACACTCATTTTCTTTCAATCTAGCCTCCCACAATATACATTCAGCATATGAATTGAATAAATAAGGATAAAGTAAATAAGGAGACAGCTTCGTCTCACTCTTTTTTCAACCTGGTGCCAGTCCATTTCACCATGCACCATCAGGACTGTGGCTTCCAGTCCTGTGTATAGATTTCACATGAGAAAATAAGGTATTCTGGGACTCCCATTTTCCTGATATTCCACAGGTTGATGTTGTTGACACAATCAAAGATCTTTCTATAATCAATGCACATATTGACTTCTTTTGGGTGTTCTTTGGCTTCCTCAGTTATCCAGAGTGCATGACTGTATCTCCTCCTCCTCCTCCTCCTCCTCCTCCTCCTCCTCCTCCTCCTCCTCCTCCTCCTCCTCCTCCTCCTCCTCCTCCTCTATATATATTTCTTCATATATTTCAAATTTCATCACCGCCCATCTCGCACGAAGCGACTCTGGGCAGTTTACAATAAAACTAAAAATAAATAAAAACACACTAAAAACCATACTTCTTAAATACAAATATAGATATAAATATAAATAAGTACAAAATACAAAATACAAAATACAAGATGGTGGTATTAACAATTCTTAATTTAAATTTGTAAATTCATAAAATCATGGAGCCTCTTTAGGGCACTAACCACCCCCAGGATTGGCTCCCCCCCTTCCTGCCCCAAGCGAGATGGCAGAGCCAGGTTTTTACCCCTTTCCGGAAAGCCAGGAGAGTGGGGGCCTGCCTCACCTCTGGGGTAAGAGTATTCCATAGGGCGGGCACCATGGCAGAGAAGGCTCTTCTCCTGGGCCCCGCCAATTGACAATCTCTCATGGATGGGGTCCATAACATGCCCTTTCTGCCTGACCGGGTAGGACGGGTTGATGTAATGGGGATGAGACGGTCCCTCAGGTAACCTGGACCCATGCCATGTAGGGCTTTAAAGGTGATAACCAACACCTTGAACTGGACCCAGAGGCAAACTGACACCCAATGCAGCTCCCACAGCAAAGGTGTTACGTATGCCATCCTTGGGGCACCCAAGACTGCTCACGCAGCTGCATTCTGAACCAGCTGTAGCTTCCAGATACACTTCAAGAGTAGCCCCATGGAGAACATGTAGATATGACTAGGGCATGTGTGACTGACCGGTGGGTTTCCTGATCCAGGAAGGGGCGTAACTGGTGCACAACATGAAGTTGAGGAAAGGCTCTCCTGGCCACAACTGCAACCTGCTCTTTGAGCAGGAGTCGTGAGTCCAGGGGGACCTCCAGATTCCGCACTGGGTCTGTCTGGGGTATAGCCCGCCCTAAATCCCCCAGAGCTTCCAATTCCATTTCCCCCCAATCCCTGACTTCTGGATTCCCTGGTTAGGGGTCCCTCCATCCTATCAGGTATCAACAAACACACCCAATCATCCACGGGGTGATAGCAGGCTCCCCAGCACTTCAGCTTGTGCTCTCAGTGCTGTCAGAGCCGAACCGTCACCCCCACATCCTCTGTGCCCCCTTCACTGGCTTTTCTCAGTAGTCGGCAGGGGCCACCCCACCCACTACTCCTCACCCCGACTCTCACTCAAGGAGTGAGTGTCCTCACATCCACTCCACACATCCACTTTCAGACTCCCTCCCTGTCTCTCACACTAGGAAGGGAGTCTCTCACTCACCACACCGGAGGGACCCCGGCACACCTCTGCCCTCTCTATAGCCAGGCTGGGGGAGGTGATCAAGTCCTGACAACTCAGGCCTCTCCACAGCCTGTGCTACTCACGCTGCACCCCAAAATCCAGTACTTGTCACGCCGCTCGTTGCAGTGCAGGACTCTCCTCAGGACTCTCCAGGGGCTCGCTGCACTGCTTGGCTGCTGTGCTGCTTGGCTACTCCAGGGACCCACCACTTGTCACTGGGCCAGTCCGGGGGTCCGCCATCCCGGGGAGCCCACCGCTGGGCCACAGGACCACTGGGCTGCTCCAGGGGGCCTGCTGTGCCACTTGGCTATCACACCATGGGACTTGCCTACTCCTGGGGTCCTTCCCAGCTCCTCCTGACTCAGGGGGCTCACCAGCCACCCAACTCCCATCTGCCGTATTTGGTTGCTGGGCTGCTGACCGACTGAGGACTTGCTGCTGAGCTACCATAGCTGTTTCAGAGGGCTCACTGGCCTGCTCAGTTCACCGCGGCATTCGGCTGCTGGGTTGCAGTCTTGCTGGAAACTCACCACTGGGCTGCTGGGCCACTCCTGGGGCTCTCTGTGCTGCTCAGCTGTTGCACCACGTCTAGGCTGCTCCAGGGGACTCCACCCGGCTCTTGCAATTCTAGGGGGTTTCACCGGCACTCCCTGCCAGGTCCCTCCTATCCGTCATGGTGCTTGGTGCTTGGCTCCTTATGTTAGGGGGCTCACCAGCCCATTTGGCTTTCTGCTCCCTGCTCCGAACCCAGCTGCCAGAGTTTGCCACGCCGCCAGGGCTCTCTGTGCTGTGCTGCACCGCCCAACTGCCCCAGCGGTTCTGGGAGCTTCTACCCAGTTCCAGGGGGCTTGACCACCGGGGCTCGCTGCACCGCATGGCTCAGCTGTTGGGCGGACCAGCTGCTCCGGGGGATTCTGCCAAGCATGGAGGCCAGGACACCTCTTCCTCTTCCTCTTCCTCTTCCTCTTCCTCTTCCTCTTCCTCTTCCTCTTCCTCTTCCGTCTTTTTAAAAACTAACTTGAACATCTGGCATCTCCCAATCTGTGTAGGGCTCTAATCTGCATTGCTAGGATGTGAAATTAAGGATATTGTACAATAGACTCTGTTAAGTCTTCTTTATTGGGATGTAGCTGATCTTTTCCACTTCCTTGTACCAATAATATAATCAGTATGATCTTCTGACAGAAAGTATCCAATACCCATCTATTTCAATTTGCTGATACCTAAGATGTAATGTATAATTGATTCATTTCATCTTTCACTGTGTTGAGCTTTCGTTGTTTGTGCTTCTTATGTTTCATGTTCCCGCTGTAATTCTGTGTTTTGCAACTTCAGATGCAGTTTTCCTGCATGGCAACATTAGCAACTATCTGCATCATACTGTAAATTACAAAAGATCCTCAGCTCTTCCTCAGTAGCATGTTGAGTACCATCCAACCCAAGGGGCCCATCATATAGCACCATAAGATCAATCACTTTATATTGTCTGTCCATATACAGTAATGTCCTTGGTAAAATACAGGAATGGTTCATTATTGCCTTTTCCTGCACAGGTTGAAATTACACCTTTGTCATTGTCATTAAAATGATCATCTGCTCTAGCATCTTTCTTTATCACTGTTGCTTGCTTTAGCTGGGCATGTGGAATGACTTTCATACACTGAGTAACCCTGCTGGGAGTACATACTCTTGGTGTACACTCCTAAGTGTGCCTCCTAAGAACCCACCACCACCACAATAAGGCAGCATAGAAGGACTTATGGGGAAGAAGGGGAATGAAGAAATACCAAAGACAAAACCTGTCCATGGAAGATTTTTTATCAAAAGACATAACCAGTACCATTCCTTTTTCCTGAGCTTCAATCCTGCCTTGACTTCCTCTTCTGGGATTATTCCCTTGCTTGACTCATGGGAGGGAAAGAAGTCATTCATGATAAATGCAACTCATTTAATGGAGATTCCTCCCAGATGAGAAGGGTGAGCAAGGAGAATGAGGAATAATCCCCACTTCCCTTAAGATCCCCACATCCATCTTTTCTTATTTAAATGTCACAGCCAATTAATCTAATGAAATGGCTTAAGCCTGGCTCCTGTTCCCAGCTCCTCCACTTCAATGAGGCTATATACAGTAATATGATTGATTTACCTTTACACCATCAAACACTTGATACTCTTAAACGTTTAGCTCATTGTGTTATTGTGCTTAGGTTGGGTCAAGGCACATGGCTGTCACTATGTCTCTATGTCTGAGTGAGGCAAAGAAGAGCATTCACAATGGGATGTTGAGATGGAAAAGAAGATGGGAGACTTGTCTTTTCTGGACACTTTTACAGATGAGGGAATATGACACAGCTTATTATGTAGGGCAGGGGTGGGCAACGTCAGGCCTGCGGGCCATATAAGGCCCACGGGGCTCCTGCTTAAGGCCCGTGGGGCTCCCACCTGCAAACCCCGCCCCTTCCACGCGATTGGCTCCTGCCCGCAAACCCAGCCCCCCAGTGCTTGTGATTGGCTCCCACCCGCAAACTCCAGCCCCCGGTCTGCGGAAATCCCAGAAACTCCGCCCCCCACCCTCCTGGTCCTCAGTTATAAATATCCAAATGGCCCTTGATAGAAAAAAGGTTCCCCACCCCTGATGTATGGTGAAGGAAAACTGCCCAAACTCCACTCTCCCTGGGGCAGACCCCATGCTTTTACAGCAAGTCAGGACCAAAGTGCAGTAGATATGATAATAAATATGGACAACCTGGCCCCCCCCAGGGTGCGCATGGTTCCCAAAAACTGAGTTCAGTCCCCAGAAGCTTCCCTCCCTCCCCCCAAATTATAACATTATTTAAATGTGACAGGATAAAATTATTATTATTATTATTTTATTATTTTTCTCCAGGCTCTGTACCTACCTTTTGGAGTGCAAATATGGACAAGCCATTCAAAGACGAAAAGTAGCTTTCCCCCAGAAAAAGGTCTACACTGGAGAAACCAAACAACCTTTGTACAGGAGGATGGCCCAACACAGGAGAAGTAACACCACAGGACCAGAGTCAGCAGTTTATCTTCATCTAAAGGAAAAAGGACACTCATTTGAGGACATTAATGTTCACATTTTAGACAGAGAAGATAGGTGGTTTGAGAGAGGGGTCAAGGAATCCATTTAAGCCAACTTGGAAAATCCTTCCTTGAATAGAGGTGGGGGCCTCAGGCATAACCTTTCCCCTATCTTCCTTCCTGCTTTGTCTTCTGTGCCTAGGAAGATTAAGACCATTTCGCAAGCTCAACAGCAGCAGGGTAATCTTAATGATCCTCCTTTAGATGATAAAGGGACTTAGAAATAAACATCTCAAAATAACCATGACCTAGCCCCAGGTGCAAGGTCACACAGCCACCCTAGAAACATATTTAAGGATTCCCTTACTAACTTTACTCAGACTGAAGAAGCTCCTTGGATAAGGAGTGAAACGTTTCTACTGAGAAAATAGAAATCCAGTTGACATGATTCAAGCCACAGACTGTTCCACCTGGATGACTGAGAACCTTCATCGACATGTCTACACTGTTGTGTAAAAACATATTTCTCTTTCTTGGGTTTACTCTCTTTTAAAGTAGCAGTCAGTAGAAGTAGAAAATTGCAAAAGAAGAGAATTTCCTTTTTGTTTGTTTGTTTCCCCACTGAAAATCATCTTATGTCCTGCCAAAAGCTACATACTTACTATGACCATGTCAATGCTTCAAAGGACAGCATCATTTGAAGCAACCCCCCCCCCCTGGATATAAGGAGGCAGTGGATCCAAATGGGTTAATATCCCTCCCCTTCTATCACTACCCCCTTCTGCATTGCCCATTCAGACAGAAAATTCTTTCTATTTTAAAAGAAACAAAAAGGAACAAAGATATTTTCATGGCCATTATCATGTATGTTTCCAAGAGTGTGGAGCAAACCTTGCAAAAAGGAAGGAAGATTAGAGTTCATTGAGAGTCAGGTACATTATTCTGTCTAATTAGAGAATCCTTACTGTGTTTGTAGTTAAGAGTGGAACATTAAAAGACAAGGTTGAGATGGTTTTTATGCTGACATGATACATCAGGATATAATTTGACAACAACACACAAGGTGATTTTGTGAAATGAACAGTGGCAGAAGTTACAGACCCTGGGGAAGATGTACCAGACTAATATGATAACAATTGCTAATATAATTAAGACTTAGGGGTCTTTGTAGAGTTTGGAACAGTTCGCAAGTTCAGGGACACCTGCAAGAATGGTCGAATGAACAAATAATGGCTCTAAATGAAACAGTGTTATAAAAAATAAACTGGAAGAATATGGTATAGCAAAAGCTATGTCTGACTAGGAATTTGAATAAGGATCTTCAAGTCCTTCCTTGAGCTGAAATTTCACATTGACTCTTTCCCCAAGAACTGACTTAGAGAAAGGAGACATTTCTGCTAAAGTATTTTACTGTGTTATAACCAAAACAACTTTACAGATAGAAAAAAATGTAGTCAGACGTCAACAGTGGATTTGAGAATGAGGTAGTTTAGCAGCACTTACAAGTGATCCCACAAAATATACCAGTCATGGCATGTTAATAAAGCCAACACTGCAGCACACATGGATAGTAGCACTCATGCAGCACTCACGGCCATACTGTTTGGGTTTTGGAGGAATTTCGGTCGCAGCATATTTGTAAAACACCACATTTGGAAAGCTGGTTTAAATTACTGGGAAGAGGGCGGAATGAATTCAAGCTAGTATATTCAGTTGGGATAAAAAGGTAAAGGTTCCCCCCACACATTTGTGCAGTCGTGTCCGACTCTAGGGGCCGGTGCTCATCTCTGTTTGTTAGCCGAAGAGCCAGCGTTGTCCAAAGATGCTTCCATGGTTATGTGGGCGGCATGACGTGTGCGGAATGCTGTTACCTTCCCACCGAAGTGGTACCTATTTATCTACTTGCATTTGCATGCTTTCAAATTGCTAGGTTGGCAAGAGCTGGGGCTAGTGCGGGAGCTCACTCTGTCACGCAGGGCTAGGGATTCGAACCTCAGAACTTGCAATCTTCCAATCGACAAGCCTGGTGTCTTACCCGCTGAGCCACCATGCCAGCTATATAATCCAGAATATAATATAAATATAATAATATAATAATATAATATAATATAATATAATATAATATAATATAATATAATATAATATAATATATAAATATAAATATAAATATAAATATAAATATAAATATAAATATAAATACACACACACACACACACATACATACATACATACATACATACTATATAATCCAGTTGGGATTATCAGGAGTCAACTCAGCATTGTCTCATAAGCATAATAGGGGGTCTTTCTAGTAAATGCATCTCTACTGTGCTTGTGGGATGTTACCTAAGTCACCTGATTTCCTCTTCCTCCTTCTTGGTTTGGGGATTCTCATTCTCCATTTCTTATGCTTTGAGCACACCTGCAAGCAGGAGGGCTGCACCATGCAACTCTTGTCCACTCCATCTCACTTGCACGCAGAACTACTATGAATCTACTTGTATCCAGATCTACTGAATAAATGTAAGCTATCTCTATTTTTCTTCATCTAACTAATGTGTGAAGACTGAATTTATTTTTGAACGTAATTAAGCTTAAAGTGCAAGTTCCCTGCTGGTTCACGCTTCTACTCTGCAAGATTGTTGTTAGCTGCTTGGAGTTCTTTTATTAACCTTCAGGACTCCATCATATTCTCCCTCCTTTTCCCCCTGTTTCACAAGAGGAAGGGCATGAAAACTTCCACTTCCACTTTTATCTGCCATTCTGGATTATGTATGAGCCTAAAGGGCTTAGTCCTAACTCAATTATTCCACCAATTTAACATCAACCATTTGTTTAGAAGATTGTCCGAGCTGGACAATTCTGTAAACCTGCTATGTCAAGAATTCTGCTAGCAACTTATTGATTTCTTTATTTATGGTCCCAGACCAGTAAATTAGCATCTTATCTCATGTAATTTGGTTGGGCTGGGAATTGTTTGGAAAACTGATATTCAAATTAAGTTCAGTTTTGGCAAATCCAAGTTGATAATTAGGGAGGAAAGCTCCAAGTGCAGCCTTCTGGATGTCAGCAGCATATCCATCTCATCCTGTTGTGCTTTGTGGAGAAGAGGGCGGATTCTGGATTTACCTTTCTTGGCACTGGACAAAATAATATAGATGAGGAGAAAAAATGATAGGAAAAGCCAGTGGGAAGTGGACGTTTCCTGCTGCCAAAGAGTGGGGAGGGAAGGAAAGGAAGAACAGCTGTACAAATATCAGCAAGAGAGTATTTCCCCATGTCTTCAGTTTTCCAGAAGCTGGTGAAGAGCTTCTTGACAAGAAACAAACGTTTTTCAAGAATTGCTGTGCAATAGCCTCAGGCGGCAAGAGAAGGCAACGCAAAAGCAGAGGCACTCGTGACACTTTGCTCATATACTGACCTTGGGAGTCAAAAGTATACCTAGAGTCATTTCACAAGTGACAAACTTCCTACACAGAAGTAACTTTCATGAAATTGCATAAAGAGTCTTCTGTAGTTTGACAGGTTCGGGATGCTATTATACATTGTATATTTCTACAAATTCATGGTAATTTCTTAGTCGCCTGTGACATCCACTAAGCAGTGTGTAAAACATCCCTTTGTCCCATAGTACATATATGTTTGATTATAGTAATAAAATCTTTGTAAGGGCTGACTGATTTTTCAACCGTCAAGACATTACATAGTTTCCTACCATGTTCTCAACTTTTTAAAAAATATTTCTACCTAAATGCGAATGGTATGATAAAGTTACTTTGGTAGTATTGTTCCAAGCAAGAGCTTATTACAATACATTAAGCAATCTGCTAAATGCTCTTGTTATAAAATAGCAGCTACGAGACTGAAATACAAACCAAGTGATCCCCATTTGAATCTTACTTTTTCCATAAGTGGCATCAGTTCTCACATCTTTAATATGGGGAATATATCAACAAACCATGATTAAATAGTTTAGTGGGATATGTAAACCTAGCTAGGAAGTAGTTATTTTCATCTAGTACCCATGAACCATTTTTATGGTCAGTGTTCCTGTCAAACTGGTCCTACAGCTGTGGCTCAAAGTGGGGCTCTTCCCCAAGCCATGACAACCATTAGATACAGGGCATCATGCCTTCTTGCTGCACTGTCTGTCTCTGAACAGGGCCACAACTTTGCATTCTGATCACATCACTGACTCTTGAATAGTGGCAGGAGAACTATAATGCCATCATCACTTTTAGGGAGACCCAGTTCTGCGTTCTCATTTTAAAATGCCACAGCTTGTGTTCACTCTTTTGTGCTTTGTACTTTGCATGACTCTCTCTTTCCCAGGATCTATTAGTCAGTTTAAAAGTTTATAACAATCATTAGGGAGTTGTTCAGTGCTAATTGTGCAGTCAGAAGATGCTTGCCTAATTCCAGCAGCACTTTCCCTCTACAGCAACCCTCCTCTCCTCATTAAGATACATACTCATTGCACACCCTGCCTACACAGTAAGACAGATGCCCACTTCAAAGATGTTGGATCACTTACCTGGGGGAACACACAATGACGTCTCTCTGAAATTATAACGAACGGGCCAAGAAGCCAAGGTCCAAAAGGAATGTGGATGCTTGAAAAATTTTTTGCATGGGTTTAGGGTTCTGGGAAAAGACCAATGTACAGGGGAGTACAGGGGAGGCAAGTGTATGACCACAAGTTTTCCCCTTCTTTGTAATGTGTTTCCAAAATTAGTCTTCATTCTTCATTGCTTGATCCATTGCTATCAATTTGGGTATTCATTTTCATTTCAGGACAAAAACACAAGTATATAAAGAGCATTTAATTCAAAAAATGTTCTGCCGGTCACATTGAGTGTATCTCCTCTAAGAAAGGGGAAAAAATTACAAATAAAAGTAAAACAAATTTCACAGTTCTGTATATTCCACTTCAGATTATTTTGTAGATGATTTTGCTCAGAATTATTATTTCTTAATGTAACATGTTGGATTCCAGGAGTCCTTTTTGTGAATTTCAAAAATGACCAAATAATTTGGGATTATTTGTAAAAATAGATCAGAAATATGCATTGTTCACTAATGTTTCAGGAAAAAAGAAATCCTTGTGACTTGTATATTAATATAAAGCTCCCACTGATACAAGAATAAAGATAATATTATGTTGTCTGTTAGTAGCAAATGTCTGTTAGTAGCTACTAATACTTAGCTCTTTTTTCAATGCTTGGATTTATCTATTGAATATTTTATAGCAATTTACTGTGGTCCCACATTAAAGGTACTAATGCCACATTGTAATCTGATTCAGCTGCAAAGCAATCCAAGATGAATTAGACAGGTTCTGGGGCTTTGAAACAGCCTTGCAGATGTTGATTCACTGATGTTCACCATTTCATTCATTTAGTGGATATATATATATACCTGGAAAGAGTGGGAAAGAGTCAAGATAAACTCCACCTTGATTTTAAGATGGTATATGCTGCCAGTCCAAGGATGTGAGCTGAGGTAACCTCTTATCCAAATCAATAACGTGGGTTTAAAGATTAATCCTTCCTTCCTTAATCCTTCCTGAGCTTACTTCACACAATAGAAGGGCAACCAAAGTTCACTATTTTGGTTGAAAATGTAGTGGTAAGAAAGTTATTATACTAGGGCCAATGTTACTATACAAGATTCTAATTTTTTTTTTTCACTAGGTTCCAGATTTAATTATTGCTAGAGGCAAAATTTAATTTGAGGAAGCTCAAATTACAAACGCCTCTCATTTTACCCTAAGCAGGGCAAACACAGATCACTGAGACATGAACATGGGTTTGATTAGGGCTAGCATATCTTTGCTGCAATATTGCAAGTGAGCACTAGGTCTCTTTACTACCATCTAGTATTTATCTAGGTTTTTGCAACCTAGTTATAGTAACCCTAGATCAATTTCCTTGGTATTTCATCTGGACCAAAATACCAGTTTTGCATGCTGTCCAATCTTCTTGATTTCCTTCTACTGCTTGCCTAATTTGGCTTTCCAAATGTACCTGCAGCGGCAAAGTAATAACTTCCTTTTCCCTCTTCCTCAACAGACACTGTCTCCTTTCTCCACTTGAAGTCTTTGAATTAAGCAGCCCTGAGCCCCTTGTGCTTGAGAGGTTGTCAATGCAGGTTTCATCTAGAGATTTTATCAGAGGGAAGGGAGGGATGGAAAGAGGTGAGATGGAAGGTTTCTGGAACTGCTGCCCCTGCCTCAGGTACAATTGGTAAAAGTCAGAGAGAGAATTCAGGGATTCATGAATGCGAGTAGTTTATGTAATGATTAGAAAGGATCACATTTAGTGATACCCTAAAAGGCTTGAAAGGTTCCCTAGCCTTTCACCAAGTAATAAGAAGGAAAGATGGGAAGGAATCTTTTGGGAATTCACACACCAATGATCCGAAGGTATTTAATCCTCAGGATAATATGAACCAGTTATACTAGACCACTGACCAGACCTATGGATGGGCTGTGTTTTGGATTTGGCCAAGTGTTGTTGTGAACAGGTGCAGGCATCCCAAGCAGTCCAAATCTGAGCCCTGGAGGTTTCATTTGTGATTCAGATTCATATACAGAAACCATGTTCTTTCAAAAACTAATACATTTCCCCCCAAGTTTTCTACGTAAGAAAACTCTAGCATATAGGAAGAGTAGTAGTAAACTTTTGTGACTGGCAGCTCTAATATTTACTCATGGTGAATAATTTTAGCAAGACTTTTGTAATGTCCCACAATTATAGAGCCCAAATCTCTCTCTCTCTCTCTCTCTCTCTCTCTCTCTCTCTCTCTCTCTCTCTCTCTCTCTCTCTCTCTCTCTCTCTCTCTCTCTCTCTCTCTCTCCCCTGAAAATTGTGGCCTCTGATTTAAACTATTGTCATGTTGTAGATGTCTGCACATATTGGCAACTTGATTGTATCATGCTTGTATGGAGTTGGAGAGAAAGATGAGCCTCAGGTACAAACTTCTGTCCATTGCTTCCAGCAAGGCATATTGATAGTCCTAATTATAGAAATCTGACAGAACTCATCAAAAATGTTTTCTTTGGTTTTTCCACCACATTAAAAAGGTAAAGGTACCCCCCGCACATTTGTGCAGTCGTGTCCGACTTTAGGGGCCGGTGCTCATCTCCGTTTGTTAGCCGAAGAGCCAGCGTTGTCCGAAGACGCTTCCACGGTCATGTGGCCAGCATGACGCATGCGGAACGCTGTTACCTACCCACCGAAGTGGTACCTATTCATCTACTTGCATTTGCATGCTTTTGAATTGCTAGGTTGGCAAGAGCTGGGGCTAGGGATTCGAACCTCCGAACTTGCAATCTTCCGATCGACAAGCCTGGCATCTTACCCACTGAGCCACCACGCCCCATCCACCACATTACTGATAGGTTAATGTGAATGAGGCTAGAATCTATTATGTGCATTTAGTCACAGCTCTGGAATATGTCATAATTTCTAGCTTTGAGCACATGTACTTCGCATTTCCCTTTTCATTTTCTTTTCAAGTCAGCTTTTGCTCCTGCTGCATTTTAGATAGTAAGTGCCATTCCCAGCCTGTTTTGGACTATAACTGACATCAGCTCCGTTTGAATGGGTGGTGGGGGTGGATTGGGGTAAGAATCATCATCAAAAACACCTGAAAAATGACAGATTGGAGAAAACTGTTCTAGGCAGTGGCCTCGGCTTCTGTCTTCCTTTACGCAGTGTGCATTGGAGTCTCCAGACTGTAAAGGATCTAGTAGGCACTGCTGTTGAAAAGAAGTAGTACAGATAATGCTGCATGATGATATGTGGCTTATGAGATCAGAATCAGCAATGCCTCTTCCCTATGCTACTTAATGAACGATAATGAGAGTGACACGGTCACACGTTCTGCTTGGCTGCTGGCACTCTCTTAGCTTCACTACTGAATATCTTTAAAGAACTGGGGAAAGGACATTTTCTAATGAAAAGCATCTTTTGAAATGAAAAGGGTAAGCTGACTTCATAATGACTGCAGGGGGATAACATGGTTAATCCTCAGATGCATGGGGGAAGATCACATTTAATCCACATAGTGCCAGGAGGAGAATATAGTAGAGGAAGCAGAGGGCAAGCAAAGGAACAGGGAAAACACAAAGAACTTTGCCTTGTGAAAAAGGATGACAATGCCCTGAAGAGCTGTTACCACATTGCACCCTGGCCTGGCTGAAAGCTGGGATTCCTTCATGCTTTATAGCTGTAAGTATATCTTCAGCCCAATGAACCTATATAAATGTTTAATATATTGTATTGGATTTTTTAGGTCTGTGCACACACACATAGACACACATAAAATCTTGCTTAATATCCAAAGAACAGGTATTCGGCATTTCTTGTTAATCACATTTCAGTTTAGTTTCATGTAGCTCCATAACAATTTAAGTAGCTCACCAGTTTATCCAAAAAGTTTTTTTTTATCTGAACAAGTTAGTTACAAAATATTTTCTTGCCTGATTTGTTCTGCCGTTCCTTAGAAATGTAAACTTAAACTTTATTCAGGGATTACTTTTGTATGTTCAATCCAACGTAGAAGGAGCAGTGAGCAGCCCTTCCCTCCCCTATTCATGCCAGTGGCATAAGTGAAGATACAATTTCCACAATTACAGTGCAGTTGTTTGCAGTGTGGAGCCTAGCTCTACAACTCATTGCTTTTGTATGAGGAGAAACTCAGATAGTAGAGGGACAGTGGAGGCATGGAGACCATCTCTTCATTGATATCGTCCTGAAGGACTAGAAGAGGGGAAGAGCTGATTGCTGCAGTTCTAGTGTTGGCTGGCTGTATAATCAAGCTTAATTCATACCATTCCAGTCCAAAACAAATTTATTATTTAATAATAAGGGCAAGCTAACGGGATTGACTCGTGTACAGTACAAACGAAAATGGTTGCAGAGAGTGAGGAGGGACTATGAATGGGAATGAACTGTAAGGAATCACAAGGTTAAAAAAAGGTGATTTTCTGCTGATTCTGGAGAGTACATCTTCTTATGGATAATTCCTTTAGTTTCCTGCAGGACTTTCTGGAATCCCTCTGGATCAGGTTGCATCCAGGCTTGGCAAAGCACCAGAGGATATTAGAATTTAAGTGGTTATGAAATGAATGATTACCCCCATTAACATGGACAGAGCAATCAATGCTAGGCATAGGAGGATATATTAAAGGGGCTGGGTGACATGCAAACATCACAAAGCATTTAGGGCAGAACATTTGAGCCATAATATTTGTACTGTTTATTAAGAAGTGTATATGCTGCATATTGGTTTAAGCTCCCAGAACAACTCAAAATTCAGTGTAATACCAAATAATACAATAATAACAATCAATTCCCCATTGGGCTGCTGATTGCCTATTGTGTGTGATTAAAGCATTGCCTGCTGCTTTTTAGTTGAAGCAATTTAAGGGGATGCATAAGGAAGCCAGCCACCCAGAGAGCTATCTCACTGAGGGAGTGAACAGGAAGAGGAAATAGGGGAATTTTGTATGTGGGTTCAATTGAGGAGAGGGAAGCAGGAGAATAGAGAGTAGGAAGAAGAGAATCCGGGAGCCAAGGAGATAGAGACCACTGACTGATTGCTGCTGGCAGTTTTGTGGCTGCTGCTGATTGCCCATTGTGTATGGTTGGAGCATTGCTCACTGCTGACCTAATTGAGGCAGTTTCAGGAGACAAATAAGGAAGCCAGCTCCCCAGAGAATGAGCCAGAAAAGGAATATATCTGTGTCTCTGGGGACACCAATCAGTTCCAAACAGCAGGAACAGTGAAGAAAGCTGTGTGGTGATCTGCCAAGTATGGGTAATATTTGTTTTTTTGCCTGAAGCAAACCCAAACTACACCTGCTGGAAGTGCAAGCTCTTATTAGAGTATGGAAAAAAAGCTTGAGGAAAGAGTTTTTACACTGCAACAGAGAATGTGAGAAGTTCCTAGACAGAACATGGGAAGCTTCTCAGAAGGGATAAAGAAGGATGACCAATAAGCAAGAGGATCAGGAAGCACTCAGGGCCAATGGAGCTTAACAAATGATATCAGGGTCTCATACAGGAAAAAAATTCCACAGCCACTTGACCAAACCTGGTTAGGCCTTCCTTCACAGAGCACAGTAATAGATGCTCAGGCCCCTGGATCAAAGAAACCCAAGAACCACTGTGGAAGAACAGGTATATAACAACAAAAACACAAAAGGCAGTCACCAGAAACTGCTTGGAAAGTAGCATCAAGTGGAGTGCCACAGGCTCTGTCCTAAGCCCTATACAATTCAACATTTTATTAATGACTTGGATGAAAGGTTTGAGGGTATGTTTGTCAAATGTGCATGACATAAAACTGGGAGGAATGGTTAATACTGTAGGAGAGAAAGAGAAGTTCCAAAAAGATCCAGGCTTGAGCAGCACACCAATGACAGGATGAAATTTAACAGAGAGAAATGTAAATTCTTGCAACTGGGGAGAAAAAAATGAAAGGCACAAGTATAAGATTGGAGCAACCTGGTTTCCCAATACTACATTTGAAAAGGATCTCAGCATCCTATTAGATTGCAAGTTGAAAAGGAGCCAACAATGTGATAAAAAGGCAAATGTTATTTTGGGTTGTATTAACAGGAGCACAGAGTCCAGATCATAGGAAAAAATTCTGCTCTATTCTGCCTTGATCAGGCCTCACTTGGAATACTGCATCTAGTTCTGGGCACTGCAATCTACAATGGACACCCACAAGCTGGAGCACTTTCAGTACCAGGCCTCTGGTACTCCAAATAATTGGAAATCATTTAAGGGAACAGTTTACAGATGCAACACACAAAAAGCAGCATATTATGGACAACATCTCTTTAAACTTTTTTGGAAAGATTTTAGTCGCTTTGCTAATCTGTTAAGTCAGGGGTCCCCAACCTTTTTGGCGCCAGGGACCGGTTTCAAAAGACGATTTTTAAGTGGACCGGGGGGGCGGGGTTTCTGGGATTTCCGCACACCGGGGGGGCAGGGTTTGTGGTCAGGAGCCAATCACAAGCACCGGGGGGGTGGGGTTTGTGGGTGGGAGCTAATCGCGTGGAAGGGGCGGGGTTTGCAGGCGGGAGCCCCACGGCCCAGTTCCTAACAGGTTGGGGACCCCTGAGTTAAGTGACATTTGTCCTCAGCAATGATGTGAATTTTTGGGGGGCAAGATGAATGATTATTTTGAAGGGGAGGATTTAAAGAGGGGGTCTTAAATCAGCCATGTATTATGGCTATGATTAAATAAAAATATTTTTTTTAAAATCTTATTTTAATTCTAATCTGTTAATCCTTAATAGTGCAGTTTTAACACATGTATTAATAAATAATTATTAAAAATAAACAATAAACAATAGTAACAGTGATAATTATCTGAGTTGCCAAAAATGAAATTCAAATTTTGAATTCATTTTGAACGAAAATTCAAAATGAAAAATGAAAACCAAAAAAGGTTCTGTCCTAATACTCAGTGAAATTTGGATTACAACAAACTTTAGAACTTTTCAAGATTTTAGGAAAATTCTGCCTTTCCATCTGCATGCTTTAATTAGGCATTTTCAGTAATTACACTAGATATACCTTATCTAGATACATTGTTTCTGTGAATTTCAAGACAGAATAAAAAAAACTTTGAATGCTACCAATTTTGTATTACAACCTGAAAGTAATCTGCCACTAGATGGCACACAGGGGCATTTTTCAACACAGCAGATGAAACGAAATAGGGATATTCTGATAGGGAAATGAGATTTCTATCAGGAAAGACACCCTGCTAACTACTACTACTTCTTTTTAAACAAAGGGAATTGTTAGATTGAGGTGAATTCCCCTTAAAGTGGAATCCTAACAGTTAATTAATCCTCATTGGATTCTCACTGAACTGGAATCTTAAAGTAACTTTTTTTCAGAGATTCCCACTCATAAATGAACAACCCCTTATGGCTGACTGTTAAGGTGATATTTGGCCTGATCTTTCAGTTTTGGTTTTTGTTGCTGTGGTTTTCTTAAGGCATTCCAGCTACCTTGACTATGGTGGCTAGAAGGAAGTTCTGGAATTAGTAGTCTGGCACACTTGCATTGAACAAGTTTGGGGGAGGTTGTCACTAAGACTGCTTTTAGGTAGACTTTTAGCAACTGGCTCTTAGTGGGCATTTCTTACAGAAAAATGGTGATAGATATCACACTGATATGTTCACTGACATATATGAGCACAGATACACATCCACAGTAATATACTATGCTCTTAGGGACATATACCTACCGTACTGATAGATGTACTGTATGTGGAAACACGTATATAAGTCTCATCTTTAAGCGGCAGATAGCACAGTTCTATATACTTCCTTAATGTTTAGTGAGATTTATTCCCCAGTAAATATACACAGCCAGTGTATATTTTTATACATTTTATTTAGGTTGTGTGTGTGTGTGTATGTGTGTTTTTATGGATAAACCAGGAGGTGGAGTTGAGGAACAAGTCAGAAAGCAGGACCAAAGAGATTTGAGAAGTAGTACAACAGTACTACTGTACAGTACTACTGTACAACATATGGGATTTGAAGTCTAAGATCTCTCTCAACAAGTCTTAGGAAGGAACAATCCTTCTGAAATAGAGACAATTTGTAATGGATCCACACGTTCATGAATTATATGAATAATATTTGATTTGATAACAACTGCAGAGGATGCCATTTTTGTCATGTATAAGCAGCAGGCAAAGTATGTGGCAGTCAATAACACAGTTGCGGTGCTCACTGCTTGTCTTCTTCTCCAGTAATTAGATTGGGAAATGATGAACGGAGGGTTTGTTGGCATTTGCATACTGGCTGGTGAGTACTAATCTGCAGGGGAAAATAGTGTGCTTCCTAATTGGAAATCACAATCAGCTTCAGCTAAGGAGGAAACAGGGTTCTCACTTGGCATAGCAATTGGATATTATCTGTGGCTGGAACTGCACTTTGCTTTCTCATTGTGTCATGCACTTTAATGCATGTATCCTCACATTTTTACGCTAATTTATTTCCCGTCATTTGGCTGCAGCTGGTTCCTAGCTCTGGCAAATAGCCTGCTCTTTTTTCATCTCAGGGCTACCAAAGCAACTCTCAGCGGCAACTATCATCCCCCAACCTCTTTGCACATCTCTTGCATGTTCAGATGTGCTTAATCACTTCCTTGAGATTCCATTTTGGAATCTCTTTCTGCTATTACTTCTCAATGAATATAGAAGGAATCTCCAGCACTGAGATTGATTTTGGGCTGAAGAAGCAGCTTTCTTCATCTGCCTCTGACTGAGAGAAAATATTGATGTGAGGCCCTGGCTATAGCAACTGTCTCTCTCTCTGAAACATGGCTGGGGTGTTGTCACAGAGGGAGGCTTAAAAGTGAGAGCAAGAAGTTGGGGGGAGTTGGTCCCCCAACTCCCAACCAAATTATGGTTATCCCATAATGGGATAACCCCATTATGATAACAGTGTCTTATCTCCAATGCATAAGCACTGCCCTAACTCAACACAGATGGCCAAATTAGGGCAGCACTTCCAGGTGTTTTTATTCTACCTGGAGAACAGCAACTCCATATTCCTGTTCAAAGGATGTCAGTATGTGTTGGTGTGTGTGTTGGTGTGAAGGACCATCCACAGGCGGGGGGGTGGGGGTGGGGCGAAAGAAAGTCAAGTCAAGTTAGTGTCCACCCATGTGATTAAAGCCTTGCCTCCTTTTTTACAGGTGTTGTGCATGGAATACACATATTCAGTTGTTCAGACACCCTATACTGCCCAGAGTCCCCTATTCGGGGAGATGGGTGGGGATAAATTGAATAAATAAATAAATAAAAATAAAATGTTGATTTTTTGATACCCCCCCACCTGACAGTTCTGTGTGTATCTCTCTCTATACACACACACACACACACACACACACACACACCAGGCTTGTTGATAGGAAGGTCGCAAGTTTGGAGGTTGGAGACCCTTGCCCCGCGTGACGGAGTGAGCTCCCGCACTTGCCCCAGCTCTTGCCAACCTAGCAATTCGAAAGCATGCAAATGCAAGTAGATAAATAGGAACCACTTCGGTGGGATGGTAACAGCATTCCGCGTGCGTCATGCCGGCCACATGACCACGGAAGTGTCTTTGGACAACGCTGACTCTTCGGCTAACAAACAGAGATGAGCACCGGCCCCTAGAGTTGGACACAACTGTGTGGGGGAACCTTTACCTTTACATACATACATACATATATATAAATACACACCCACACAATATATATTATGTACAATTTATTTTTCTATTTCAGACCCATTCCAGAGAGAGCTCTTATTGTGGCTAATGAAAGCACATTTCAAACAGCAGAGAGAGACTAAATCAGCAATCCTAAATGGTGAACAATCCACCACTTCCAAAGTCTGCTTGGTCACATAGAGAATTGGGATTTTTAAAATGCTTAGGACTCATCTGTACATCTCCTTGTCCTGGCATGAAGACACCCTCCTAACCATTGGTGGAGGACATGAATGTGTGACATTGTCCTCGACCCTTCCCTGGCCCACTACAAAAGCAGCTGCCTGACTTTCAGTCTCCACTTCAGGAATGTGATTTGCCACCTGGAGCATCACAAACTGTGCCAGATGGTTCCAAGGAGCATTGAGGGCAGGGATCTGCCCTGCTGCTTTTGGCCACCTGAGGCTACTGCTGGCAGGCCTCCCCCATGGTCTCTGGATGCTGAGTCTCAGGGCCATTTGCCTTTTGCCAATGAAGGAGTCAGGGCTATCCTACTAGGCCAAAAAGCCATTTCTCTTCCAACCCATTGGGGGGCGGGGGAGGGCAGAAAAAGTGGGAACAGGAGGAGGGAAACAGGACTTTTGGGGCTCACTTCTCCCCATGGAAGTGAAAATCAGGGGAAGTGGGTCTTCTGCTGTCCATATTCCAATCTCCATGGGAAGAAACATCTCTCCTGCTTCTCACCCCTGCTTTTATCCTACCAATCATGGGTGGCAGCAGTGCCAGTTCTTCTGGCCTCAAGAAGACCTGCTTTTGCCAGAGAAGGTCCACTTTACCTCAGAATTGCTGCCTGCTGAAGCCCCTCCCCCGATACCATGGCAGTCTATTCCTCCACAGCTTAGATACAGCAGTATCAAATGTGTGAGAGGCGCATTTTAAAGATGTGTTCAGTGATCTTTTGGAAGATCTCTGGACACATGCCACTTTGATGCCTTAGTGGTGCACCTGTTCATACAGTAGCTGTGCATAGGTTTCTGTGGCTGCAATGCTGCACAGGGACAGGGGTTAAGCCAGAAGTGTCTCTGTCACCTGCATTCCTATGAAAAGGGTGAGAAGATACACTTCCCTTCTGCCTTTCCCCTGCTTTGACTGTCCCCCCACCCCATAACACAAGACGCAGGGTAAAAGAAGTGGTAGAGAATGTCTCCTTTGGTGCCAGCTCTCTGATCCCACTTGTGGGTCTTCTGTTGCCAGTAACTGGCACCAAAGGAGGCATTTCCTATGCCACCTGTTCCCCTGACTCTTAGTATGTACAGAGCACCATCCTGCTTCACTACCAAGGCAGAGTAAGGCGCCAAAGCGCAGTCAGCACTTCTTCATCGGGCATACTTGTGAATTAGCTCCTGTACTAGATAACAACACTTTAGCACTGCTGTGTGGACTCTTCCTTAGGCTTGAGGGAGAGAGTGAAGTCCCATTTGCTTCAAAAGGAGAGAAAATGATTAGTCTGGCTGTTTGTAAGGTTGGTGCCTGTTGTTGTGCTGGGTGGGTGGGAATGAAGGTACAATCGGTCTGGGAGATATTTCTCCATCTTCATACTGTTTAGCAAGCCTTCAACATTTTAGGATTGTTCTGACCAGCTTGGAGATAAACAAGAGATTTTAAGGCAGAAAAACAGGTGCAAATATAAAAGGAGACCTGACTGCACACCTTTAACTCATCTGGTTTGCCCAGCATCAGTACTTATAGGCTAGACATGCTTACTAGGAAATCTAGTAGTTGCCGTCCCACCTCTACCAGTGTCCTGACAAGTTAGATACCTTCCTGCTTTTTTAAAAAAGGTTTGCATGCATTTACCATGTACCACATGTTTTTACTATTTATGTATTTACACTTCTGATGATCTGAGCTGTTGTTCAGAAAGCATATGCCTCTTATTAAAATTTATTAGTCAGAAAAGGTGCTACTCCTCCTGACTTTTGGAATTTACCAATGTCTATATTCCTTATTCGTTTAAAAAGTAAGTTCTTATTGTATTGTCGAAGGCTTTCACGGCCGGAGTTCGATGGCTGTTGTGGGTCTTCCGGGCTGTGTGGCCGTGTTCTGGAAGTTGTGGTTCCTAACGTTTCGCCAGCATCTGTGGCCAGCATCTTCAGAAAAAACACAGCCTGCAAAAGGTCAACGAACTCAGTCCAACCACCAGGACATGGGAATACTTCTCACAATGAACATGCTAATCACGCTCATCAGCCACTCGTTAACATTTCAACACAACAAAAAACTCCACCTAATCTCCTATAACTTAGCTCTATAAATAGAAAACAAACAAAACATTGCCACTCTACCTGGGCACAGAGATTTCGCTTCTGTCTGTGCTCCTGCCCTCTGAAGATGCTGGCCACAGATGCTGGCGAAACGTTAGGAACCACAACTTCCAGAACACAGCCACACAGCCCAGAAGACCCACAACAGCCATAAGTTCTTATTTTTTTTCAAAATGCAAAACTTCTCAGGGGGTGATTGTATTACAGACATGTTTTCTTGTAATATCATGGAGTGATGGAGACAGCCAGCCAATCAGTCTTGTGCATAGCTTGGTTCAGCTTCAAATTTGCAAAGTGACTTTTTCCCCCAGCATGTGGCCATAACAATGAATAAATACATTTGGACTGTAATGAGAGCAGTTGAGTGGCATTGAAAAACTCTAAAAAACTATGCTTCCCTGAAAATGATTTCAGTACAGACAGATATACTTCCACTATGTTTTTGTCATCTCTGATCAACAAATTTTACAATTTTCTGAGATGCCATTAAAATCTGTAAAATCTTTTAATCAGGATTGAAAGATAGATGGGTAGACACCCCAAACTGCCCCCTCTCTCACAAACCACTTTCAGGTCTCCATAAAACGAAGATACTCTGTCTCCAGCTATGGTCCTTGTTAGATCCTTCTTTGGAAATGATGGGTTGAGATTTATAGCAGCTGACATGGTCAATTGTTCCTTTTGCAGTGTCCAGTAAAAATCTATCTCCACTTTCCCTAATCCTAACCTGATACTTTCAAGATGTACAGGAAGTACAACTCCCAGAATTCCCAACCAGATCGTTCTTTTGAAAATGATCTGTGCATTATAATCCTTGTGTTACTCTTCTGTTCTTATGTCTGCGAGACATATTGTCTCCTTTCATGAGAAACCCAAAACTTCTGTCAGACTTTGATTATTGATTATTTCTTTCTCTTTTTCCTTATCACTTTGGGAAAAGTTCCCCTCAGAAGAATCAATAAACTCACACAACTGGATTGTCACTGGGCAGGATGCTTAATGTAGTCCATTAATATGCTATTTTTTAAAATAACGAAAACCCCTCACTCGACAAAGTGGAGATACTTTTCACACTGTTTGTAAATGCATGCGAGAAACAGAGACCTGGAATGAATTTAATATAAATGCCAAGGACCCACAGTCAATTTGCTTTAATCTGCCAATATAGTGGAGGCTGAAATGTATTATTATCTTTGAATATATTACTCTGAAATGCAAATTATAAGAACATCTGTGTAATCTCTAGGGCGAAAGGACAAGGGTAGCTAATAGCTACCACCACCAAAACCCCCCACAATCCCCTCTATATACCCATAAACCTTTTATGTCATCAAATGCTAATCTGAGTTTTGTTCTCCTGAGCTGATTGTGTCTTTTCCCCTTCGAAACAATAAAGTGCTGGGCAGGTATCCCTCTGCTCTCCAGGAAGAGACAAAAACTGCAAGGCTTGGAACATGACTGAGTCTCAGGCATGTGGTCAAGGAATTAGGAATGTATGAATCTGCTTAGCCCAAGTCAGACTTAGTCCATGTACTTAGCATGGTCATAGAACCAGAGAGCTGGAAGGAGCCATTCAAGTGTTGAATCCTCAACTCCCTGCCCAGTGCAAGAATCCAAAGTAAAGCAACCCAGACTGATGAGCGATGACTGTTCAGCCTCCGCTTGAACAAATCCAACAAAGGGCAACCCACCATCCAACTGGTTCTACTGTCAACATCCTCTTACTGTCAGAAGGGTTTTTGTAACATTCAAGAGGCATCTGCCTTTCTGTAACCTCATTACATTTATGGGCATAAATTTAAAGATCTATAAGTGTTAACACAAATCACATAAGTTAATAAGAGTGGACTGATAATACAAAAAGAAAGGAGAGGAAAAAAAGCAGTGAAAAAAGTGAAAAAGAACCAGCCAAATTTTGTAAGCCAATGAAGAAATTGTAGATTATTCTTCTTAGGCCCAGTGCCTTCTGTTTGTGACTGCAATCACATACACTTTCTCAACTTTCATGGAAATGTCACTGAATCGATCACTTAATAATAAGAACACAGTCTTGACTGGGACCAACCTGAGTATCTTCTGATAATGGAGGAGATTAGCTCTAGGTGCCAGGTGCCAGATATGACAGAGGAGACAACGAAAGCGTGCGTGATTCTTTGGCGCTCTGCATCCAAGCATACACAATTGGCTTCTTTATAAGGGATTCAGTTGCATCTCCTTTCCACCATGTTCAAAGGTAGAGTATCAGAACTTGCCAGAGTAAGCATCCATCTGTTTGGATCAGAGAGATTAGTGCAAAAAACAAGGATAGCATAGGGAGTGTTCGGAAGGGCCTTATAATGGTGATAAGATGTTTTAGCCTTACCATTTTGTAAATCTATATTAAATGCTTTCTGCTTAGCTTTGCCAGGGGCATTTTCTAAACCCAGCTCAAGAAAAGCATGGGTTGAGAATCCACAGTGAGCAAAATCAGAAGCTATTTGTTTCTTCCAAGAGAAGGAGTATTTGTTGGCCAGGATAAACTGGGCTAAGGACTAGCCCTTAAATACTTGTTTCAGTCAATATATCACGTAGCAGTGTCTTATTCAGGCTTCTAAAAAGGCACAGCTAAACCAGATAAATGCATTTCCCATGGGGAATCAAGAAGCAAGCATAATTCTCAGAAATTTAGATTGAACTAATTCTAGCCCAATCCAAATTGAACTAATTCTAGCCCCTCCAGCAAAAGAGATTGTTACCTTGTCGTGGTGCTGGAGCTTGAGCACCTCAATGACACCATGAGCTAAACTGTGAAGGGACACCCAAGACAGGAAGGTCATGGCAGAGAGGTCAGACTAAATACGATCCCTGGGGAAGGTAACGGCAACCCACCCCAGTATTCTTGCAGTGAAAACTAAATGGATCAGTACAACCAAAGATATGTCGGTATACCATCGGAAGATGGGACTCCCAGGTCGGAAGATGGTAAAATGCTACTGGGGAGGAACAGAGGATAACTTCAACTATTTATGTATTTATTTATTTATTTAATTTATATAACCTCCCATCTCCCCCAACGGGGAACTCTGGGCGGTTTACAATAAAATAGATTAGATAAAATATGAAATATGAAATATAAACCAACAATTCATACAATTAATATAATAAATGGTTATAAAATCCAAGTGGGAGACAATATTAATAAAAGAAGGGCATTATAAAATTACGGGATTAACCACCCCCATGAGGAACAACCGTTTCCTCCCTCCCATGCCAGGCAGCAGAACCAGGTCTTCAGTTCTTTCCTAAAGGTCGGGAGGGAGGGGATCTGTCTCAACTCTGGGGGCAAGATGTTCCATAGTGTGGGTGCTGCTACAGAGAAGGCCCACCTCCTAGCCCCCATCAGATGACATTCTCTAATTGATGGGGCTCGTAGCAGGCCCTCTCTGAATGATCGGGTGGGGTGGGTCGATAATATGGGGATAAGACGGTCCCTCAGGTATTCTGGTCCCATGCCATGTAGGGCTTTAAAGGTAATAACCAACACCTTGAATTGTACCCGGAAGCAAACCGGCACCCAATGCAGCTCGCGGAGCAAAGGTGTTATATGTGTGGATCTTGGCGCACCCAAAATTGCCCGCACGACTGCATTCTGCACCAGCTGTAGCTTCCAGATAGTCTTCAAGGGTAGCCCCATGTAAAGCGCATTGCAATAATCTACATGGGAGATGACGAGAGCGTGAGTGACTGTTCGGAGGGCATCGCGATCCAGGAACAGGCATAACTGGCGCACCAGCTGAAGCTGTGCAAAAGCCCTCCTAGTCACGACTGCCACCTGCTCTTCAAGCAGGAGTCGTGAGTCTAGAAGGACCCCCAAGTTCCACACCGGTTCCGAATGGGGCAGTGCTACCCCATCGAGAACCAAAGATGATAATTTCCCAGAAGACGCTAAGCCATCAATCCACAGCCACTCGATCTTGCCAGGGTTCAACTGAAGCCTGTTGTTCCCCATCCAGGCCCTCACAGCCCCCAGGCACTGGGACAGGGTGGTCACTGCATCACTTACTTCACCTGGGATGGAGATATACAGTTGAGTATCATCCGCATACTGATGATACCTCATCCCATGGTGTCGGATGACCTCGCCCAGCGGTTTCATGTAGATATTGAATAGGAGAGGAGAGAGAACCAAACCGTGCGGCACCCCACACAGGAGTGGTCGCGGGCTGGATCTCTCCTCCCCTACCACCACTGACTGGGAACGGCCCTGGAGGAAGGAGGTGAACCAGCGCAAAACTATGCCAGCCACCCCCAACTCCCTAAGCCACCCCAAAAGGATACCATGGTCGATGGTATCGAAAGCCGCTGAGAGATCTAAGAGAGCCAGGATGGATGCACTACCTCCATCCCGCTCCCGCCAGAGATCATCCGTAAGCATGACCAATGCAGTCTCCATCCCAAATCCCGGCCTGAAACCTGACTGGAAAGGGTCTAGATAATCTGCTTCATCCAGGGTCCTCTGAAGCTGCAATGCCACCACCTTCTCAACCACCTTTCCCAAAAAGGGAAGGTGGTAGACTAGACGAAAATTGTCCAGAATGGTAGGGTCCATGGATGGCTTCTTGAGGAGGGGGTGCACCAATGCCTCCTTGAAGGCCGTTGGAAACACCCCTTCCAACAAGGATATATTAATCATTGCCTGGACCCATCCACATGTCACCTCCCTGGCCGATTTTACTAGCCAGGAAGGGCAGGGATCTAAATGACATGTGGTGGAATTAACAGTTTGGAGGATCTTGTCCACTTCCTTAGGTCCAACAGGATCAAATTGTTCCCAGATAATAGGGCAAGACCACTCTCCCGGCATCTCCCCAGACTGCATTTCACGCATGGAGTCCAACTTAGACCGAATCCGAGCGACTTTATCCTGCAGATGCTCAGAAAATTCTTCCGCATGGCCCTGTAGGTTGGTGGTCAACTCCACCCTACCTAAGAGAGATCGAGTAATCTTAAACAGGGCTGTCGGGCAGCATTCTGCAGATGCAATAACGGTGGAGAAATATTGACATTTTGCCGCTCTTACTGCCACAAGGTAGGCCTTAATAGCAGCTCTAGATTGTGTTCGGTCCGATTCCGCCTTTGTCTTTCTCCAGTGACGCTCTAGACGTCTCTTCACCCTCTTCAAGACCCTCAACTCCTTCGTATACCACGGGGAGTGACGGGTCGAATGGGTTTGGAGAGGTCGCATCGGTGCGGTCCTGTCCAAGGCTCCGGCCGCTTCCCTATTCCAGGAAGCGGCCAGTGCCTCCGCTGGACCGTGCAGCAGATCATTGGGTATTACCCCCAGCTCCTCTGAAACCTCATTGGGTCCATAAGTCACCGGGGGCGGACCAATCGAATAGCTCCTGCCTCCCTGTGGAGTGGGGTGGCATAAGAGAATCTTAGAGATATCAGGACGTGATCTGACCATGACAACGGGGATAGTTCTAATTTTCCCCTCAGATCACTTTGCCATTGCTCAGACAAGAAAATCAAACCGGAGCGAGTCCACTGTCTCGAGTTGGGTCCCGAATAATCTGGGCCAGGCCCATGGCTGCCATGGTAGTCATGAACTCCCGAGCCGCTTCCGAGGCACGCCCCAGGGACGGCAGATTAAAATCCCCCAGGACCATCAGCCTGGGGAACTCCACTGCCAACCCCGAGACGGCCTCCAGCAGCTCAGGCAGGGAGGTTGCTATGCAGCAGGGAGGCTGGTACAGTAGCAACACTCCCAACTGTTCCCGGGCACCCAACTTGAAAAACAGGGTCTCACATCTGGACACTTGTGGAGCAAGGCCCCTGAAAGCCACCAAAGACTCTCTGATGATAACTGCCACCCCTCCTCCCCTACCCCAGTGTCTTGGCTGGTGCCACACCTGAAACCCAGCTGGGCACATTTCCAAGAGGGCTACCCCTCCCTCTGGGCCCAGCCAGGTCTCAGTAATACACGCCAGGTCAGCCCCTCTCTCCATGATTAATTCACTTATGAGAGGGGCTTTGTTATTTACTGACCTGGCATTGAGCAGCAGCAGTCAAAAATCGGGGCCCTCAAGGATCAGCTGTCCAGAACCTGGGGTTGAACTCAGAGGACCGGAACGTGCCACCGGTACTAAACACTGGGGGTGCCTTCCCCGAAGATGGCTTGTCCTCCGGTTCCCATCATAATATCCCCTGCCCGTCACCACCTCGATCAATTTACCCGCCCCATGGCCCCCAGAGTTTCCTAGCCCAGTCGCCTCCACTCCCGAGCCCCCGGAAAACCTGGATTTGGGCAAGGGTCCCTTTTCACATCCATCCATCCTCTCACCCCCAATCTCTCCTGGGCTATAGTAGGGCTTCCAGCGCACCAGCTCATGCTCTCGGCGCTGGTAAGCCTCACCACCCCACCCACTCCATACACACTCACTGTGCCCCTCTGTGGCCTCTCTCACTGGTCACAGAAGGGGCCACACAACCACTCCTGCCTACCCTGTCTCTCATTCAGGGATAGGCACTCTCCCACACTCATACAATCCTGGACCCCCTCGTGACTCTCACTCACAGGGGGGAACCCCACAATCCCACAGGGACCCTACACCGTTCTGCCGTCCTAAAAAATGGGGATGGCCAACCCTCCCATTCATCCACCAAGCCGTTGCGATGTTAAAAATCCACAATGTCAGAGTCCACGATGTCAAAATCAGCAGGGGTGTTATTCCAGACCATTCCACCTGGGTCTCTAGTGCTGTCCAACTCATACTCCATACACCCCCACAGCTCTTCATATGGGGTGTACCAGGTCTACCAGCATCCATTAAAACTCCAGAGATCGTCCAGGCTCACTGTTGTATAGTTAGTCTGTATTCTGGAGTCCATTACGACACCAGGGGACATGCCACGCCCCCAAAGAATGTCCACCGGGGCGGCCGATCCCCTGGATCACCATGCTCCCCACAGCTCCAGTCCCCCACTCAACTCTGTCCCGGGACTTGCCACGCCCCCAAAGATTGTCTGTCGGGTTAGTCTTGAGCTCGCTGTGCTGTGCACCCCACAATTCTAGTCCACACGCGCAGCTCCATCACAGCTCCAGCCAAGCGGTCTCAAAAACAGGCCTGGGAACACCCATGGCCTCGTGTGGTGGGCTCCACCAGGCTCCGATGGGCTCTGCCAGATTCCACCACAACCACCGGGCTCCGCGTCACAGAGACCCTTGGGACTCTGCCAAACTCCGCTGCAATACTCCATCCGAGGACGTCCATCCACCCAAACACAGCTGTAAGTTCTCTACACCCCAAAGATAGAATTCAGGGGTATCAAGAAAGGTTTGGAGGGGTTACAAACTATTCACAGAGTCTTCCTCCTGGAGCAGCAGCTGGCAGCGGCTTGCGGTCGCCATCTTGGATTTCATCTCATCTCTCTATATTCACAATAAGCCACAACTAGCCCCAGATGTGATGATGCAGCTAGCTCAAAGCCAAAAGGATGGCTAGCGGCTGACGGTGCTGGTGGTGAACGAGAAACCCGATGTTCTAAAGATTAACACACCATAGGAACCGGGAATGTAAGATCTATGAGCCAGGGCAACTTGGATGTGGTGGAGGTGAAGAATAGATTTAAGGGACTAGATTTAGTAGATAGGGTCCCGGAAGAACTATGGACAGAAGTTCACAACATTGTTCAGGAGGCAGCAACAAAAAACGTCCCAAAGAAAAAGAAAACCAGGGCAGGTTGCCCCATCGAAGTGGTGACAGGTAGGGGATGTTATGGCGGGAACCGAGGGGCAGGCCGTCTTCAGGGAAGACGCCCCTGATGTTTGTTATCGGTGGCGTGTTCCGGCTCCTCAGGTTCAGACCCAGGCCCTGGTCAAAGGATCCTCGAGTGTCCTGGCTTTCGACTGTTGCTACTTAACGCCAGGTCTGTTAATAATAAAGCCCCCCTCATATGTGACTTGATCACAGAGGAGGGGGCAGACCTGGTGTGTATTACTGAAACCTGGCTGGGCACAGAGGGGGGAGTAGCGCTCTCGGAGATGTGCCCAGCCGGGTTTCATGTGTGGCATCAGCCGAGACCCAGGGGCAGGGGAGGAGGGGTGGCGGTTGTAATCCGGGAATCTCTAGTGGCCTTCAGGGGCCCTGCTCCACAAGTGGCCGGGTGTGAGACCCTGTTCTTCAAGTTAGGTTTTCGAGAGAAGTTGGGAGTGTTGCTGCTGTACCAGCCTCCCTGCTGCGTAGCAACCTCCCTGCCCGAGCTGTTGGAGGCAGTCTCAGGGTTGGCAGTGGAGTTCCCTAGACTTATGGTTCTGGGGGACTTCAATCTGCCTTCCCTGGGACATGCCTCAGAGACAGCTCGGGAGTTCATGGCTACCATGGCAGCCATGGGCCTATCTCAGATTGTTCGAAACCCGACTCGAGACAGTGGCCTCACTCCGGACTTAGTTTTCTTGTCGGAGCAGTGGCAAAGTGATCTGAATGGAGAGTTAGATCTATCCCCTTTGTCATGGTCAGATCACACCCTGGTGGCCTTGAGATTCTCCTATGCCACCCCACTCCGCAGGGAGGCAGGACCCATTCGATTGGTCCGCCTTCGGCGACTAATGGACCCAATGAGGTTTCAGAGGGAGCTGGGGGTAATACCTGAGGATCTGCTGCACGGTCCAGCGGAGGCATTGGCCGCAATCTGGAATAAGGAAGTGGCCGGTGCCTTGGACAGGATCGCGCCTGTGCGGCCTCTCTTGCCACATCTGACCCGACACTCCCCATGGTTCACGGAGGAGTTGAGGGTCTTGAAGAGGGCTAAGAGACGCCTGGAGTGCTGCTGGAGAAAAACAAAGACTGAATCTGACCGAACACAAGCTAGTACCGCGGTTAAAGCCTACCTTGTGGCGGTAAGAGCGGCGAAACGTGTATATTTCTCCGCTCTTATTGCATCCGCAGAATGCCACTCTACGGCCCTGTTTAAGATAACACAATCTCTTCTGGGTAAGGTGGAATCTGTGACCCACCTCCAGGGCCGTGCGGAAGAATTTTTTGAGCATCTGCAGGATAAAATTGCTCAGATCCGATCTAGGTTGGACTCCAAGCATGAAGCAGAGTCTGGGGAGATGCCAAGGGAACGTCATTACCTGGTTATCTGGGATCGGTTTGATCCTGTTGGGCCTAAGGAAGTGGACAGGATCCTCCGGACTGTAAAGGCCACCACATGCCATCTAGACCCTTGCCCTTCCTGGCTGGTGCAAGCAGCCAGAGAGGTGACATGTGGTTGGGTCCAGGCGATGGTTAATATATCTCTGGGGGAGGGGGTGTTTCCGGATGCCTTCAAGGAGGCGCTGGTGCACCCCCTACTCAAGAAACCATCACTGGACCCTACTATATTGGACAATTTTCATCCTGTCTCCCACCTCCCCTTTTTGGGGAAGGTGGTTGAGAAGGTGGTGGCGTTACAACTCCAGAGGATTCTGGATGAAACGGATTATCTGGACCCCTTTCAGTCGGGTTTCAGGCCGGGATATGGGGTGGAAACTGCATTGGTCGTGCTTATGGATGATCTCTGGTGGGAGCGGGATGGAGGAAGTGCGTCCATCCTGGCTCTACTCGATCTCTCAGCGGCTTTCGATACCATCGACCATGGTATCCTTTTGGGATGACTCGAGGAGTTGGGGGTGGCTGGCATAGTTTTGCGCTGGTTCACCTCCTTCCTCGGGGGCCGGTCCCAATCGGTAGTAATAGGAGATGAGAGATCCAGCTCTCGACCCCTCGTCTGTGGGGTGCCGCAGGGTTCGGTTCTCTCACCTCTCCTATTTAATATCTATATGAAACCGCTGGGTGAGATCATCCGTCCCCATGGGATGAGATATCAACAATATGCTGATGATACACAGTTGTATATCTCCATCCCAGGCAAAGTAAGTGATGCAGTGGCTGCCCTTTCTCAGTGCCTGGAGGCTGTGGGGGTCTGGATGGGGAACAACAGGCTTCAGCTGAACCTTGGTAAGACGGAGTGGCTGTGGATTGATGGTTCTTCTGGATCTGGGAAATTATCATCTCTGGTTCTGGATGGGGTTGCGCTTCCCCATTCAGAACCAGTGCGGAACCTGGGGGTCCTTCTGGACTCATGGCTCCTGCTCGAGGAGCAGGTGGCAGCCATGGCCAGAAGGGGCTTTGCGCAACTTCATGTTGTGCGCCAGTTACGCCCTTTCCTGGATCAGGAGTCCCTCCGTACAGTCACTCATGCCCTGGTCATCTCCCATATAGACTACTGCAATGCGCTCTACATGGGGCTACCCTTGAAGAGTATCCGGAAGCTTCAACTGGTCCAGAATGCGGCAGCGCGTGCAGTTATTGGTGCCCCTAGATCGGCCCATGTGACACCTCTGCTACGCCAGCTGCACTGGGTCCCAGTATGCTTCTGGGTGCAATTCAAGGTGTTGGTTTTGACCTTTAAAGCCCTACATGGCATGGGACCAGGGTATCTGAGGGACCGCCTCATCCCCATAACTTCAAAACGTCCCACTCGATTATGTAGAGAGGGCATGCTTCGGACCCCATTGGTAAGGGAGTTTCGGTTGACGGGGTCCAGAAGGTGCGCCTTCTCGGCAGTGGCGCCTGCCCTTTGGAACATTTTGCCCCCAGAGGTGAGGCAGGCCCCATCGCTGCTCTCCTTCCGAAAGAACTTAAAGACTTGGTTTTGCCGCCTCATGTGGGACGGGAATAGGAATAGCTCCTCATGGGTATGGTTAGTGTCTTAGAGCCCTTTTGAGATCATGTTGGTATTAGGTTGGTTAAGATCGCCCTCTTGGATTTTCTATTTAATTTATAATAATAAGTAGTTGTATATTGTATTTTTATATTTTATAATAGAATTTTAATCTTTATGTTTGTAAACCGCCCAGAGTCCCCTTTGGGGGAGATGGTGCAGTGACAGAAGTTAAATAAATAAATAAATAAACAAACAAACAAACCAAGAAGGCAAGATGGCTGTCTGCTGAGACACTGGAAGTAGCCCAAGAAAGAAGGAAAGCAAAAGGCAACAGTGATAGGGGGAGATATGCTCAATTAAATGCAAAATTCCAGAGGTTAGCCAGAAGAGATAAGGAATTATTTTTAAACAAGCAATGTGTGGAAGTGGAAGAAGACAATAGAATACAAAGGACAAGAGATCTCTTCCAGAAAATTAGAAACATTGGAGGTAAATTCCAGGCAAAAATGGGTATGATCAAAAACAAAGATGGCAAGGACCTAACCGAAGCAGAAGAGATCAAGAAAAGGTGGCAAGAATATACGGAAGATCTGTATAGGAAGGATAATAATATCGGGGATAGCTTTGATGGTGTGGTCAGTGAGTTAGAGCCAGACATCCTGAAGAGTGAGGTTGAATGAGCCTTAAGAAGCATTGCTAATAACAAGGCAGCAGGAGACGACGGTATCCCAGCTGAACTGTTTAAAATCTTGCAAGATGATGCTGTCAAGGTGATGCATGCCATATGCCAGCAAATTTGGAAAACACAAGAATGGCCATCAGATTGGAAAAAATCAACTTATATCCCCATACCAAAAAAGGGAAACCCTAAAGAATGTTCAAACTATCGAACAGTGGCACTTATTTCACATGCCAGTAAGGTAATGCTCAAGATCTTGCAAGGTAGACTCCAGCAATTCATGGAGTGAGAATTACCAGATGTATAAGCTGGGTTTAGAAAAGGCAGAGGAACTAGAGACCAAATTGCCAATATCCGCTGGATAATGGAGAAATTCCATCATAAGATTCATAAAATTCATAAGAGACAATAGAAAAGCCAGAAGACCAGAATAACTCCTTGCCAGCAATCAACAACCAGATAGGCAAAGATTAACACCAAGATTAGCACCAGAGGAGCAATCAAACAACACAATAGTCCTTAATCAAGGAATTATTAACTCAGTCAAGCAACCAAGCAGCAAACAACAACTCAATCAAGGTACTACCAAGGAGAATACAACACCCCCACCAACACAGGCAGGACAAGCCAGGGTATATAAACAGAGAACAAGTCCCACTCCCTTTTCACACTGAAGATGTTGCCTAGCCTGGCAATGAAATGTCTGCAAGAAAACAACAAGGCTCAGAGAGCACCAAGGACTCCATAATGGAGAAAGCCAGGGAGTTTCAGAAAAACATCTATTTCTGTTTTATTGACTATTCTAAAGCCTTTGACTGTGTGGAACATAACAAATTGTGGCAAGTTCTTGGTGGTATGGGGATACCAAGTCATCTTGTCTGCCTCCTGAGGTATCTGTATAACGACCAAGTAGCAACGGTAAGAACAGACCACGGAACAACGGACTGGTTTAAGATTGGGAAAGAAGTATGGCAAAGTTGTATACTCTCACCCTACCTATTCAACCTGTATGCAGAACACATCATGCGACGTGCTGGGCTTGATGAATCCAAGGCTGGAGTTAAAATTGCTGGAAGAAACATTAACAATCTCAGATATGCAGATGATACCACTTTGATGGCTGAAAGGAAGGAGGAGCTGAGGAGCCTGAAGGTGAAAGAGGAAAGTGCAAAAGCTGGGTTGCAGTTAAACCTCAAAAAAAACCAAGATTATGGCAACCAGCTTGACTGATAACTGGCAAATAGAGGGAGAAAATGTGGAGGCAGTGACAGACTTTGTATTTCTAGGCGCAAAGATTGCCGCAGACGCTGATTGCAGCCAGGAAATCAGAAGATGTCTACTTCTTGGGAGGAGAGCAATGACAAATCTCGATAAAATAGTTAAGAGCAGAGACATCACACTGACAACAAAGGTCCGCATAGTTAAAGCAATGGTATTCCCTGTAGTGGGGCGTGGTGGCTCAGCGGGTAAGACGCCAGGCTTGTCAATCAGAAGATCGCAAGTTCGGAGGTTCGAATCCCTAGCCCTGCGTGTGGAGTGAGCTCCCGCACTAGCTCCAGCTCTTGCCAACCTAGCAATTCGAAAGCATGCAAATGCAAGTAGGTTAATAGGTACCACTTCGGTGGGTAGGTAACAGCGTTCCGCGTGCGTCATGCCGGCCACATGACCGTGGAAGCGTCTTCGGACAACGCTGGCTCTTCGGCTAACAAACGGAGATGAGCACCGGCTCCTAGAGTCGGACACGACTGCACAAATGTGCGGGGGGAACCTTTACCTTTTTATTCCCTGTAGTAACCTATGGCTGTGAGAGCTGGACCATAAGGAAGGCTGAGCGAAGGAAGATAGATGCTTTTGAACTGTGGTGTTGGAGGACAATTCTGAGAGTGCCTTGGACTGCAAGAAGATCAAACCAGTCCATACTCCAGGAAATCAAGCCAGACTGCTCACTTGAGGGAATGATATTAAAGGCAAAACTGAAGTACTTTGGCCACATAATGAGAAGACAGGATACCCTGGAGAAGATGCTGATGCTAGGGAAAGTGGAAGGCAAAAGGAAGAGGGGCCAACCAAGGGCAAGATGGATGGATGATATTCTGGAGGTGACATACTCGACCGTGGGGGAGCTGGGGATAGCGATGGCGAACAGGAAGCTCTGGCATGGGTTGGCCCATGAAGTCACGAAGAGTCGGAAGCGACTGAACGAATAAACAACAAAGTATCACTATGTTCCCTATGTTTAATACTTTTCACCTTCTGAATACTTTCCACCTTCTGATAAATATTTACAGTTCAGTGGCAACACCTGGAAGACCACTGGGGCTGCACCAAGACTACATATTACTCTGCGGCCTCACAGATGCGGCGTTCCTTCTCCAACCAATCAATCATGGCTCTTGGACTGCTCATTAATTGGCTAACCCCTGCCCAATCCCCCATCCCCAAAAGCAGGAATAGGCCTTTTTACAAATGGGCAGAAAAAGGATTATACATTTTGTCTTATAGTATGACTTTTAGAAGGCCTATAGACTAGCTTTTTTAACATGAAAGCTTGGAATCTGAGCCTTAATGTTCATTCATTTTGTTGTTGTTGTTCAGTCATTAAGTTGTGTCCGACTCTTTGTGACCTCATGGACCATAGCACGCCAGGCCTTCCTGTCCTCCACTGTCTCCCGGAGTTTACTCAAATTCATGTTCATTACATTGGTGATGCTATCCAACCATCTCATCCTCTGCCGTCCCCTTCTCCTTTTGCCTTCAATCTTACGCAACTGCCCTCTGACCCCCTTGTAGATAATTGATTGATAGCAGTAGGACTCCTCTGTCTGGAAGCAGTTTCTGTGAATTGTGCCTGCACTTAAAACATTTAAAATGTCTGTCAGGATAGCTGTCTCACATGATCCAATGTTCTAAAGTCATGTGTAAAGCAGTTCAGGGAGCAGTTGAAGAATTTTTTTCTTCTTCTCCAAGTTGCAGATTTCTGAGTAATGGAAAGGGATATACTGTATTAAGGATAATAGATCTGCACTGTAGAAAACTCTAAAAATATATATATTCTACATCTCTTTGCTGTCATCTACTGGTCACCCAGATTTTTGCATGCTGATTTGTTAGCCCTAGATATGTACTTCCCTTTCTCCCTCTACTATCACTGCCTGTGATTCTTGTTGAAAACTGAAGTAGCTATAATTAGGCAAGAGAAGTTAAGAAGATTTATTCATTCTGTTTCTGCTGATTACTGGGCAAAAATGCTAATTCTGAGTAGGCAGTTGTGTGCCTGTTCTTTTTCAGTCGGTGATATTTTTGACATTGATTCCAGTAGAAAGGTAGGATTACATCCTATGTTCATTTTAGTCTTGTAATACCAGTGGTATTAAATTACTCTGGTGCTATTTTCTCATATATTGTAAGTCAGTTACACATTTTTGCAGTACAGTAGTGAGAGCTATGATCTAATTCCTTAGGTCCTATGGTATGAAAGGGATTCCTTTTTTGGGGGAAAAAGGATCCTTTACATTTTTCTTTGTTTAAAGTACATAACTAGATAAGATACCTACGAACTCTTCATGCTATTGTAACATAGCATGAAATTGGCCTAGTTTAGCTATCCATGCAGTAAATACAGAGCTTATGTGAGATGGTGTGTTGTTTAAGATCAATCTATAAGTCTGCATCAACTATTCAATCAGCTGTGTGCAGAATTTTTAAAGGAAGTTAAGCATTTATCAAGAGACAAATGGTTTCAGACATCATAAAACTGAATCATATCAACTCTGTTTATTGCAGCTGATGCCACTGATACAGGAAGCGGGTTGACATCCAGAAGGTGTCTTATCATTTGCATTGCCACCAAACACCTTGGACAGTCTATCTTGAAGAAAACAAAACAAAGAAACAAAAATATATGAGCATTGAAAAACTTATTCTTTTTGGTATTGCTATGGACAAATAGTTATTTAGTGAATTCATTCTATACATTGAAACAAATCTGCATGTAAACATTTGTTCTATCAGATAACAATGCCCAATGTTTAGCATTTAGCATTGTTTATTTATAGATGCAAAAAACATACCAGTGACTTTCTGCTGTGCTGGTTGTTTTGTTGATCAGAGCAGTTGCCCACAAGTTCTCAACGTACTTCTGGAACTAAAAGAGCTGGGCATCTTTTTGTGTAGTGTGTAAAAGAGGGAGAAGAGATTTTTCAAATTCTGTTTCAATTTACAGTGGTGAACTTGAACCCTGATAGTGAAGGGTTCAGAATTGTGCAGAGGCGTTCTCAACTGTAGAGAATTGTGATTAATTGTGGCTTGATGGACATCACAGCATGAGAGGGAAGGGGCTGTTCAAATCTACTTATATAGTAAACTCTATATTAGTTCTATACTGAATGAGAATTAAGGCAAGGGATAAAGAAGGTCAATACCAACATAGAAGAGTAACATACCTGTAAGCATTCCAGTTTCAATGATTTTATCTACAGCTGCACTGATGGGCTGGCTAGAGTCCTTAGCCAAGAAGCATATCAGCTTGTGAACAAGGCATCACAGTGCTATGGCTTAGTTTAAATAAACATACTTCAGTTGGACATGCTCGGGTAATATTTGCCAGGATCATATCCCAGGCAGATTACTGCAACTCACTTTGTGTGGGGCTGTCCCTGAATTTGTTTTGGAAACATTTTCCAAACCAAATTTGTGGTGTACATAATTTGTGCAATTCCATCATTAGGCAAGTAAGGCAAGTGATTCTGTTGTCCCTTTGCGACTGGGCTTCAGGTGCCATTCACTTACTCCCTTCTCCTTGTCCTTGCCTTTCTGCTGCCTTTCCCAGATCACTGCTTCTGTGGACAGCTATGTCCACTGCCACCCAGTAGACTGAGCTGCCTAAGTTGAACATCTTCATTAGTGAGAGGGACCCCAGAGCCAGGCTACTGTCAATTTAGAGGACTGCAGAGATAGCCTTGTCAAAGAAATGGAAGAGTAATTAGGAAAACTGTTCAGACAAACTCAGAATTCCCAGAGTTTCCAGAACTCAGCCCTGGGAAAGGAGGGAGCATGAGAAAGGGATTTAAAGTAACCCTGCCTTGATTCTATTTGCTATAAGAGGGAGCAGAGGGAAACCCCATTCTGGTGGATGGAGAAGAAGAACATGAAGTAGAATTCTGGATTCCAGATGCAGGAGGAGATGTTTGGAATATCTTATGTCCACGCCCCACACCTTGTACACCAGTCCCATCTGAAATTCCCATGCAAACCCCAACCCCATGACCTGCTGCCACTATCAATAGACAATGAGCCCCAGAATGAAGAGGACTCCATGCTTCCCACCATGATAGACTCTCCAGCACCAGCTGCTGTGCAACAAGAAGGGAGGAGAGAATTTCCAGCTCTGTCTGACTCTGAGGGGGAAGACTTATTTGTTGACCTTAGGTTGCCAAGCAAGGGTGGGGAGAGTGGGTCTGTAGCTGTGTCCCATAGTGACTTGACTGGGATGTCTTCACAATGGGAGGGAAGACGGGTTCTGACAGTGGGTGGTGTAGAGGAGAGCAGCGATAGACTTGTCAAAGGAATACAAGAGTTGTTAGGAAAGCCATTAAAAGAACATACACTACCACACAGTCCTGGGAAAGGAGAGGGCGTGAGAAAGACACTTAAAATAACCCTGCCCTGACCCTGTTTGGTGCAAGAGGGGCCAAGGCTTTCAAGATCCTGTTGTTATACCCTATGACAATAGAGTTCCAATAATCCTTGTAGGCCTGGCCTACCTCAAAAGGCTGACAGCCAAGGAACCCTTCAACTGATTGGCTGGTTTGGGCATGACTAGAACCCTGGGGAGGTGCTGCTCAAGGTAAAAAGAGGGGTGGGGGCAGCCCCTGCAGGCAAGAAAGGAGGCCCAGTGGCACCAGCCTACTTGCTAAATGGGGGAGGCAGCGGGGCAGCTTCAGTGAGGGTTCTGCTGGGAAGGGAGAGAAAGAGAGAAGGCAAACAGTTATGGGTGTGAACAGGGGAGGATCCTCCTCATCCTACACCTTTCCCTCTAATTCCTCCCCCCCAGAGGCTAGGAAGCTATTTCCATCCAGGCTGCCTCACAGAGGAAAATGCTATTACCCCAACCAGGCCCCCCTCCAGAGGCTTTTGGGTGCCCATTTCTGCCCTCACACCCAAAAGCCTTACTTTAACCAGTGTCATTTGCATAACAGTGACATTACACAGATGATGTAAATCACCACAATGACATGCTCTTATATTTACTGGACCTTTGTAAATAATGGTCAGCAATTGGTCTCTTCCCTGCAATTAGTCTGTTATTTATTATTAATTAGATTAGATTTATATCCCACCTTTTGTACAGCATATATAATAAGGACATAATGCTCCTTCCTCCTATATTTCCTGACAATAACAACCCAGCAAGGTAGGTTGGGCTGACAGAGAGTGACTGGCACAGAGTCATGCAGGAACCTTCCATGGCTGAGCAGGGACTAGTCACCCTAAACACCCTAGTCCAGTGTTTCTCAACCTCAGAAACTTTAAGATGGACAGACTTCAACATCCATGCTGGCTGGGGAATTCTGGGAGTTGAAGTCCACACTTCTTAAAGTTGTTGAGGTTGAGAAACACGGCCCTAGTCCAACCCCTTAACTACTAAATGAGGCTTCACTGTATTGAAAATGCTGCTTCATTCCCTATGAATCTGACTGTGGATTGAGATCATATTCAGTGGCCATGACATATGTCCTGCTACCAAAAGGATTTCAGTTAACTCCAACTCAGTTTTCATAACTCAGTGAAACTAATAGGACTCCTTTTTTTCTAAAAAAAAACTTCACTAAAAAGTCAAATGCATAAATCTCTAAAACATGTGATTGTAAAGCCTCCTAACTGGCCCATTATACAATTACGGCAGGTCAGTACTCTTGGCATTCTTGTTATAATTGTCAGGCTCATGTACAGCCACTTTATATAAACAAAAGAAGACAAAAGACCTCTTTGCAAATTAAAATAAGAATCATGTCTGGCTACAGAAGAACAAGGCTGGTAAGTGACGTAATCTAAAAGTCCCTACTCTAATACCTCAGCAGACCTTATAAATTATTTAAAAATGTTTAAAAGAAAGAATGTTCTTGAAGAAAAAATACAGATAACATACAGGGAGAGGAGTATTCACAGCTGTGTTGGGAGGAAGGCACATATACTTGACTGAGTAGAAAAATATGCCAGCGTAATTCACACTACTCCAATGGTTGAGCTCTACTCTGTACCAGTGACAAGCCTGGTGATGTCGAGAAGACAGCAAGAAAGGTGGCAGACTATAGAAACCACCTACGTTTTAACCTCAGATGCAGACAACAGAGACTCATCCCGACAAGCCTACGCCTGCAATCTACAGTTAAGGGTCACAGAGCAGATCAGATCCTGCAGCAGGCACAAAGACATCTTCTAAATGAAAGAATAAGGCAAGTCCACTTCACCATTAATGTCCTCAAATGAGTGTCCTTTTTCCTTTAGATGAAGATAAACTGCTGACTCTGGTCCTGTGGTGTTACTTCTCCTGTGTTGGGCCATCCTCCTGTACAAAGGTTGTTTGGTTTCTCCAATGTAGAGTTCAGAGCACTCCTCACTGCACTGGATTGCATACACTACATTGCTTTCCTTGTGTTTTGGAGTTTGATCTTTGGGGTGTACAAAAATAACCATGACCTAGCCCCAGGTGCAAGGTCACACAGCCAGCCTAGAAACATATTTAAGGATTCCCTTACTAACTTTACTCTGACTGAAGAAGCTCCTTGGATAAGGAGTGAAACGTTTCCACTAAGAAAATAGAAATCCAGTTGACATGATTCAAGCCACAGACTGTTCCACCTGGATGACTGAGAACCTTCATAGACATATTGCCATACATTTTGGGGATGAAACCCTGAAGTTGGTAAGGAAATTCGAGAAGACAGCAAGAAAGGTGGCAGACTATAGAAACCACCTACGTTTTAACCTCAGATGCAGACAACAGAGACTCATCCCGACAAGCCTACGCCTGCAATCTACAGTTAAGGGTCACAGAGCAGATCAGATCCTGCAGCAGGCACAAAGACATCTTCTAAATGAAAGAATAAGGCAAGTCCACTTCACCATTGATGCCCTGCAATACAATTTTGAAAACCTTCACCAGGAACTCACAGCCACCCTTCCTGACCCAATCCTGGATAGAGTTATTCAGCTTGGCAATAAAGTACAGCTGGCCCAGCATCACAAGACAAAGGAGAGGCAAACTAAGAAATTTGACATTCTTCTTTCTCGCAGCAAGCAGAAACAAGGAACTGGAGAAACTGCTGGGAGGAACAACAACAACAGGACCACAGAGGACAAAAAGAACATGTGGGTGAAAAATCTCTCAGACAGAGAACTTACCCAACCAGAGAGAGATGTCCTAGCCAAAGGTCTTAATTTTGCCATCACTCCCAAGCAAGTTCCGGTTGTGGAGCTCATTACAGCCACAGAATCTGCCATCCACAACAACCACCTACCTTTTGAAGAAGCAGAACAACTCCGGCTTAAAATATCTGCAGCTCTGTCCAGTGCTCAACCTCCTCCCCCCAACCTTACCGTCCAAGAGAGGAGAGCCCTGACAGCCCTCAGCAAAGATGAAACCATCACCATTTTACCTGCTGACAAAGGAAGATGTACAGTGGTTCTAAACACTGCAGACTACCACAATAAAATTACCTCACTTTTGGAGGATCACCATACATATGAAAAACTGAAAAGAGACCCCACCAACAATTACAAGAAAAAGGCAATAGACAGTTTGAAACAATTGGAACATGATGGCTCCATCGATAGGATTACCTACCACCGTCTGTATCCTGGAGAAGCCATCCCCTGCATCTACGGACTTCCTAAGATCCACAAGGAAGGAACACCCCTCCGACCCATAGTCAGCAGCATCAATTCGGTAACATACAACATTGCCAAACACCTCTCTACCATACTAGCACCTCTAGTTGGACACTCTGAACACCACATCCATAATTCGGAAGAATTTGTTTCCAAAGCAAAGATCCTGAAACTGGATACAGATGAAACTATGGTCTCCTTTGATGTGTCCTCCCTTTTCACCAGCATCCCCACCACTCATGCTCTATCCGCTGTCAGGAAGAGACTAGAAGAGGACAGCACCCTGGAAAGGAGAAGCCATCTCAACCCAAACCAGATCTGCCATCTTCTGGACCTGTGTCTTAACACCACTTATTTCACATACAGAGGTGACTTTTACAGACAAAAGCACGGCTGTGCCATGGGTTCTCCTGTGTCACCCATTGTGGCCAATTTATACATGGAAGAAGTGGAGAAGAAAGCACTCAACACATTCCAGGGAACGGTGCCCACCCACTGGTTTAGGTATGTGGATGACACCTGGGTCAAAATCAAGGCCCAGGAAGTACAGGCCTTCACGGACCATATAAACACTATAGATGCCAACATTAGCTTCACCAGAGAAGACACCAAGGACAACAGACTGGCATTCCTAGACTGTGAAGTCCTCATTGGGACCGGTGGCAAGCTAGAAATAGGGATCTACAGGAAACCCACACACACAGATCAATACCTGATGTTTGACTCCCACCATCCACTGCAGCACAAACTAGGAGTCATCAGGACATTGTCACACAGAGCAGAAACCATCCCCACCTCCATGGATTCCAAAAAGAATGAAAAGCAGCATCTGAGAACAGCTCTGCAGGCCTGTGGATATCCAAATTGGGCCTTCACCAAATCTAAGTCTACCAGACCTAAAACAGCGACAGATAGGGCTGAGACTCAGAGTAAATGGAAGAACCTGGTCATTCCTTACATGGCTGGCGTGTCTGAAAAGATCAAACGGATATTTGGCAAACACCACATACCTGTATATTTCAAACCCACCAACACACTGAGACAGAGGCTTGTACACCCCAAAGATCAAACTCCAAAACACAAGGAAAGCAATGTAGTGTATGCAATCCAGTGCAGTGAGGAGTGCTCTGAACTCTACATTGGAGAAACCAAACAACCTTTGTACAGGAGGATGGCCCAACACAGGAGAAGTAACACCACAGGACCAGAGTCAGCAGTTTATCTTCATCTAAAGGAAAAAGGACACTCATTTGAGGACATTAATGTTCACATTTTAGACAGAGAAGATAGGTGGTTTGAGAGAGGGGTCAAGGAATCCATTCATGCCAACTTGGAAAATCCTTCCTTGAATAGAGGTGGGGGCCTCAGGCATAACCTTTCCCCTATCTTCCTTCCTGCTTTGTCTTCTGTGCCTAGGAAGATTAAGACCATTTCACAAGCTCAACAGCAGCAGGGTAATCTTAACGATCCTCCTTTAGATGATAAAGGGACTTAGAAACAAACATCTCAAAAATAACCATGACCTAGCCCCAGGTGCAAGGTCACACAGCCAGCCTAGAAACATATTTAAGGATTCCCTTACTAACTTTACTCTGACTGAAGAAGCTCCTTGGATAAGGAGTGAAACGTTTCCACTAAGAAAATAGAAATCCAGTTGACATGATTCAAGCCACAGAAAGCCTGGTGATGGTGTTGTCCTTACATTTGGTGACAAATGACGGGGAAGTAAATGGCCGATTCCCCTGGCTACGTTTCGCCTCCCACCCAGCATCCCCTGCCAGCAGAAAAAACAACCACCAGTTGCTATTCTTAGTGTGTGGATTGGTGACTTGAGTGACAGGTGCCTGGGTTAGAAGCTTTAGTCATCGTTCACGTTGCTTGAGAGACAGATTGTTGGCATGGGTGCTGGGTGGAGTAGGATGGAGCTCTCCTGGTATATTAGGTGATCTTCCTCCAGCTTAATCCCTTCTCTGCACCACTATGGAGATATTCTAAAATTTTATAGAATTAAAGAAAATGTTATAGAATTAAAGAAAATGTTATAGAATTAAAGAAATCTATCCTATGCCGGCCACATGACCGTGGAAGCGTCTTCGGACAACGCTGGCTCTTCGGCTAACAAACGGAGATGAGCACCGGCCCCTAGAGTCGGACACGACTGCACAAATGTGCGGGGGGTACCTTTACCTTTACTATCCTATTTTTGGACATGGGTTTAGCAGTCTTCCGGAAGATCACTAGACCCATGTTCAAAAATAGCCTCAGTGACAGATCATTGGTGCACTGGAGGGGGTGATCTCCCTCCTACTTCACTCTACACCTCTCCACTGCACCTGACCCTATCACTTGGGCTAAAAGGAGAAACTAATAGAATTGTTGTCAATATCATTCCAACCCCCATATATATTGCATTGATGTGTGCTCAGGGGAATGAATGTGCAAAATGGTGTTCAAGCAGGCAGAATGATGTTGCCCCCAACTAATTAAAAAAAAAAAAGTAGAGCCATGCAACAGCAAAAGTGTCAGAAAACCTGAAATATGCTCATTGGCTACAGAACCAGCAACACAGAACCTGGCTCTCTTTCCCTGTTTAAATTGACTGGAGCACTTCTTTTTTAAAAAGTTATATCTAGTGCACTCTCAAAATACCACTAAACACATGTTTAGAAGCAAGTCCAGCACTCTTCTAGAAAATGCTATCTGCCCAGTGGAATTGATGCAGCAGGGTTGGTGCACTCCAGGTTCCTTCGATTAAACAGTGCCATCTATCAAGACCTCAGAAGTGCACCTTCTCTGTAGTAGTGCCTGCCCTCTGGAATGAGGTTCCCTCTGAGATCTGGATGGCCCCCAACCTGCTGGTGTTTTGAACGGCCTTGAAGACCTGGCTGTTCACCCAGGCCTTTGGCGAGGGTGATTGAAGCCCTCTTTGAGTACCGTTTCTTTTTGTTCCTGTCTAGTTTTTGTCATTTGCCATTTTTTATTCTTGTATGTTTATTCTTGGGTTTTTATTAATGCTTTTTACCTGTGAACTGCCCAGAGTTGTTGGGAGTCAGATGATATATAAATGTAATAAATAAATAAAGACAAATTTAGGTGGATAGGCTGGAGATGAGACAAAGGGGATAATGGTTAGCAAGGCAGCTTCATGCTGTGGTTAGCAGGATGTAACAATGAGCCCTAGGTAGAGTTTCAAAACTTCCAATCTTTGAGATATGCATTCTTTCTCACTGGACAGTTACCAATATTTTGTCATTTATGCAACCTTTTAATGAATACCTCATAGTAATTCCTTTGTAAATTCAGGTCACATTTTCGTTATGCATGATGTTCCAAACTCTGGCTAAAAATCTAATTCTATATCTATCATCCATCCATCCATCCATCCATCCACCCATACAGCCGCCCATCTTATAACGAACTCTGGGCAGCTCCCAAATCAAATTTACATTCATGCAACTTCTCAGAGAAATATAGAACACCTTAGAAAAGGAAAGCTCTTTTTTCATTTAGTTTAATTAGCACCACCCTAAAGCTGCTACTACTGTATAATGTGAAAGTGCTATTTTTCAGTGTATGGAAGGTGCTAAAATTAATTGTTTTCCATTTGATCTGATAGAACCACTTTTTAGTTTCTTCACCATCATTAAATGATAAAGCACCTAAGGATACAAGTCCTGGATGTTGCCTGTTGTGATACTCTTCCACATCTGAGATACAGTATGGCAATGTTTAATAGAAAAGCATGAGTATTTCACTTCTCACTCTGAAAAAATGAGCCTTTTTGAATGTTCAGTATGACCATGTAGAAACTTCAGTTAACTGCCAACCCATTATCTCTCGACAACCGTTCCTTCCCTTAGAGAGAGAGAGAGAGAGAGAGAGGGAGGGAGGGAGGGAGGGAGGGAGGGAGGGGGGACCTTCCACTACATGATCAATATCTCTATTAGGGTTAGGGTTTCATATATTGATCTTATTTTCAGCAGGGGTTTGTTTCAAGTCACAAAAAAAGAAAAGAAAAACCCCACCAGTGTCAGAAATGGCTTAGAAGAGGCTTTTAACATTTCTCTTCATAGTTCTTTGGTCCCAAACTGATTATTTTTTTAAAAAATAGGGGAAATTATATGCGATGATAACCAACAATGAAGGATTAACTGCTGACGGATACATGTCTCCAAACCACAAAACAGAGGGCAACTCTGTCAGAGTCCCCTTCTTTGCTAATTTTTTCATGCATCATTCAGTATATCTGCCATCAGGTCCAGATCTGAAATAAGGACATGGTTTACCTAGTCCTAGATTGGATCTAGTTTTCTCCCCTCTAAGGGGACCTTCCAAACTTTGTTTTAATCCAAGCAAGTGGTAGCATCTTCAGCCAGGGAGGTAGATCTGAAGCAGCCTGGCGGGGAGGAGGGGGCTTGTTGCTATTTGAGCATGAGACAGGTTGGTTGGGTGGAGGAAATGGCAACGGTCTGCTACCCCGATTTCCTTTGCCATCATGTGCATTCTGGTACAGTAGGCGGCTCTTGCTGCTCACATTCTTTTCCTCTTCCTCAAGCAAGGAACTTGGTTGCCGTCTCTACCACAGAGCTAACTGGACTAAGGCACAACCCCAGGATTCAACGGGATATACTTTTTAGATGGAATGACTAGTCCAAACTGTTATTGTTTGGACTTTCATTCACAATCTATTGAGAAACATTCTTTTGCAATTTTGCCTAGGTTTATTTAGGTAAAGGTAAAGGTTCCCCCCGCACATTTGTGCAGTCGTGTCCGACTCTAGGGGCCGGTGCTCATCTCCGTTTGTTAGCCGAAGAGCCAGTGTTGTCGGAAGATGCTTCCACGGTCATGTGGCCGCATGATGCGCATGGAACACTGTTACCTACCCACTGAAGTGGTACCTATTCATCTACTTGCATTTTCATGCTTTCGAATTGCTAGGTTGGCAAGAGCTGGAGCTAGTGCGGGAGCTCACTTTGCACGCAGGGCTAGGGATTCGAACCTCCGAACTTGCATTCTTCCGATCAACAAGCCTGGCGTCTTACCCGCTGAGCCACCATGCCCCCTGATCCATCATCTACCAAGTATCACATAGTATGACATAGGTGGGTGTATGAGATAGGTAGGGTCCTATCTATCTATCTTCCCCCACTTACATTTGCAGTTCCTGAACTAATGCAGTTGCCTGGTGTCTTACCCACTGAGCCACCACGCCCCTTCTAGGTTTATTTACGCTATGTATATTTATTGCAGGTATTCTTATACCACCCCTTAAAATGGGTTGTACGGATTTTTATGTTAATGGGTGCATTAAAATGAAAATCACATCAGAAGATGAAGAATTATCATCTTCTGAGGGAAATTATCATCTTTGGTTCTTGATGGGGTAGCACTGCCCCATTCGGAACCGGTGCGGAACTTGGGGGTCCTTCTAGACTCACGACTCCTGCTCGAAGAGCAGGTGGCGGTTGTGGCTAGGAGGGCTTTCGCACAACTTTGGTTGGTGCGCCAGTTACGCCCATTCCTGGATCGCGACGCCCTCCGAACAGTCACTCATGCTCTCGTCATCTCCCATGTAGATTATTGCAATGCGCTCTACATGGGGCTACCCTTGAAGACTATCCGGAAGCTTCAGCTGGTGCAGAATGCGGCCGCGCGAGCAATTTTGGGTGCACCAAAATCTGCACATATAACACCTTTGCTCCGCGAGCTGCATTGGGTGCCGGTTTGCTTCCGGGTACAATTCAAGGTGTTGGTTATTACCTTTAAAGCCCTACATGGCATGGGGCCAGAATACCTGAAGGACCGTCTTATCCCCATTTTATCGACCCGCCCCACCAGGTCATTCAGAGAGGGCCTGCTACAAACCCCATCAATTAAAGAATGTCATCTGATGGGGTCTAGGAGGCGGGCCTTCTCTGTGGTAGCACCCACACTGTGGAACATCTTGCCCCCAGAGTTGAGGCAGATCTCCTCCCTCCCGACCTTTAGGAAAGAGCTGAAGACCTGGTTCTGCCGCCTGGCATGGGAAGGAGGAAAGGATAGTTCCTCATGGGGGTGGCTAATTCCTTAATTTATTGTCCTTCGTTTTAATTCCACCTCCATCTGGATTTATAATTATTTATTGTTTTATATGCTGTACTTTGATGTTTTATATTTTGTTTTGATCTATTTTATTGTAAACCGCCCAGAGTTCCCCGTTGGGGGAGATGGGCGGTTATATAAATTTAATTAAATAAATAAAAAGAATCAGAACATGTAAAGTAAACACAGCTACCAATCATCAAATAATCCTTAAAATTCATTTATAGGGGATCCTTTTCTCTGTCTTGCCCAAGGTCAGGTTGTTCCAGGCACATTGGTGTAAATGACAAGGGATACTGGAGTAGTGGCATGCAATTCAGTATGGATCATGCCATCCTAGAGACCGATTAACTCATTGGACTTACTTTATTCAAGCAGGGAAGGGTTGTATTTTTTATTACCTCCAAATGTTCCCCTCATCTCCATGAGAATGTAATTTGGTAACCAAAAGGAGTTATTGGTAAAAATGCCCCAAAGAAAACCCTGATATGAATCTATTGGTGTCAGGCTTATAAACACAATAGGCACCCCATATGCTTTAAAGGGAGGCGATGCTCTGGAGCCAAAACAACCTTTTGAAAGAAGGAAATGCTCCTTTAAAGCAAAGGACATCTGGCAATTAATCTGCCAAAATGTAGAGGTATACTCCTCTTCCATCACAGAGTTTCAATTACACTGTCCCTTTGTACACTTTTCATAGCCTGCTTCTTGCATTGTGTTAATGAATTGGGTTTAGAGATTAAAGCCTCAGGGAGAAAAAAAATGAATTAAGCCACTGAGAATGCAAATAATGCAATTGATAATACGTAAGATCTTTTGTCTCTTGGCTCTTTACAGTGTCTTTCCCTTTGCGATTTTTAAATTTCCTTTTGAATTTGCATCCAAGCTCTGAATAACACATATACATTATGTAATCCTCAAACATATAATTAATTAACATTGGGCTCTGCTAGGAAAGTGAGCTGTGGAGTTAATCCTCTCTCCTAGTATTAATGCTAGCCATTTCCTGGTCTTAGACCCCAGTGATTTAAAAACCTGAATCTTCTATACACATTTAGAAGCATTTTGATGGGTTACAGTGATTATTTCAAGCTAAAAAGGATTAGGGGTCAGTAAGTGTACATCATATTACCCTTATATTTAAGGATTAACTCTGAACCAGATTAAGTCAGCCTTCTCCAGCCTATTGCTCTCCAATGCTTTCGGACAAACGCTGAAATGTTCAGTTACCTTACATTCTGCTCCCTCCCACTTCACACTCTGCATTGTGCCCAACACTCTACGTTATGGGGTTGTTGATGGGAAGATGCTGAGCACTGTTATTAGGATGGAGATGTGAGGGAAAAGATTGTGGTTCTTTGCTACGTTACTTGCTATCTAATGGCTATGGGCATATCTTGGACCCTCCTCCTCCTCTTCCTCCTCCTCCTCCTCCTCCTCCTCCTCCTCCTCCTCCTCCTCCTCCTCCTCCTCCTCCTCCTCCTCCTCCTCCTCCTCCTCCTCTTCCTCCTCCTCTTCTTCTTCTTCTTCTTCTTCTTCTTCTTCTTCTTCTTCTTCTTCTTCTTCTTCTTCTTCTTCTTCTTCTTCTTCTTCTTCTTCTTCTTCTTCTTCTTCGTGTTTGGGATTAATTGAATGGCTCAAGTATGGTTTTTTTCTTTTTTATGATCAGGAGTCCAGACTATCTCTATCCTCTGCCACTGGATGGTTGTATATTATCCACTGAAAAGTCTTTTAATAGATGGCATTTTGCAGAGTCAATGATGATCAAAACATTATTATGGTATGCAACTGTGGTCATGTCCAGGCCGAGTGATGTTCACATGAAGAAAATCTGGAAGTAGAAAGTGACCTGCCTGAATATTATATACTGGGAGTCTTAGAAAAGAAGATGTTTTGGCAGTTAAAGAAATCTTATGGCAGAAGACAATCTAGAGACAGGTTCCTTATCTATAATACCTGCTATTTATAGCCATTTAAAAATATTGCATCTGAATAAGAAAATTGTGTTGCTACCTATGTGGACTAATAATAGTTAATAGTAGAAAGAATTCCCTGCAGGGATGATAGGCTCAACTTCACCATTGTTGGAGATATGTACGATCGACTGAATTTTTCTTAATTTAATAGGATATTGAACCATATCATGGCCTACAAGGGCTCTTCCAAATCTATTATTCTACAAAGTAATCTGTCTCTTTAATTGGATGATCCAAGGTAGTTTGAAATAAATGCATTCCAAACTGTTCCTGGTGTTACAAGACTTTATCATCCTTGTGCTGCATTGTAGATGTGGGGAAGCCATACTGCAAAAGTACGCTGGGTAATCATGTACAGGAGATAGCATCAGGAATGCTTTTACAAAGTAGGTGGCATATCAGTAAATATAAAAACTCAGTTTCTGAAAAGGTTTACAGGAATTTTTGATAAAAACAAAGCACTATAAATCCAAACACAATAAAAACACCCCAAATCACCACATAACTGAATTTGCATGGTACTACGAAGAGAGAGGCTTTCAGACAGGACAAGCTACCATGTAGATTATAAGCAGTATGAGGGCTGCCCAGTTCTTCTGAAGATGATGGTGCAACATGCAGAAACAGAGTTGTGTTGTTTATTCATTCAGTCACTTCCGACTCTTCGTGACTTCATGGACCAGCCCACGCCAGAGCTTCCTGTCAGCCATCGCCACCCCCAGCTCCCCCAAGGTCGAGTCCGTCACCTCCAGAATATCATCCATCTATCTTGCCTTTAGTCGGCCCCTCTTCCTTTTGCCTTCCATTTTCCCTAGCATCAGCATCTTCTCCAGGGTATCCTGTCTTCTCATTATGTGGCCAAAGTACTTCAGTTTTGCCTTTAATATCATTCCCTCAAGTGAGCAGTCTGGCTTTATTTCCTGGAGTATGGACTGGTTTGATCTTCTTGCAGTCCAAGGCACTCTCAGAATTCTCCTCCAACACCACAGTTCAAAAGCATCTATCTTCCTTCACTCAGCCTTCCTTATGGTCCAGCTCTCACAGCCATAGGTTACTACGGGGAATACCATTGCTTTAACTATGCGGATCTTTGTTGTCAGTGTGATGTCTCTGCTCTTAACTATTTTATCGAGATTGGTCATTGCTCTCCTCCCAAGAAGTAAACGTCTTCTGATTTCCTGGCTGCAGTCAGCGTGTGCAGTAATCTTTGCGCGTAGAAATACAAAGTCTGTCACTGCCTCCATGTTTTCTCCCTCTATTTGCCAATTATCAATCAAGCTGGTTGCCATAATCTTGGTTTTTTTGAGGTTTAACTGCAACCCAGCTTTTGCACTTTCTTCTTTCACCTTCGTCATAAGGCTCCTCAGCTCCTCCTCGCTTTCAGCCATCAAAGTGGTATCATCTGCATATCTGAGATTGTTAATGTTTCTTCCAGTGATTTTAACTCCAGCCTTGGATTCATCAAGCCCAGCACGTTGCATGATGTGTTCTGCGTACAAGTTGAATAGGTAGGGTGAGAGTATACAACCCTGCCGTACTCCTTTCCCAATCTTAAACCATATTTTTTATGTCTGTAGAATATGTGGCTGAGTTTTTAAAAAAGCCAGGCCTCAAAATCTTTTTTCCTGTTTGGGCTCAGAGAGCACATGTTCACCCCCACTCAGGAATGTTATTTGCCTTCAGGTGCCGGCCAGTCTGTGAGTTCTGACCAATCAGAATTAGCTGTTAGAGCTTTGCCCATATTGGGAATCTGTTGCCTAGGTGTTTTGGTCACATGCTGGATCCTGTCCACTCAGATGCTGATCAAGTTAAGGTTTAAAATGTAAATGCCTTTTGTCCTTTTGTTCCCTCTGCACTCTGCTCTCTGCTATCTAAATGGCTATGTTAATCAGCCATGCCATGCTTTGGCTAAAGAAGAAGATTCAAGGTTTGTTCCTATGTTTTTGTTTTAAATAAAACAACGTTTTGCTACAAACTTATCTCTTGGTTTTTCCATAACTCTGATCACAAATTTTATAAAAATACAAAAGGTTATGTGCCCAGCAACAGCTTCTGGATCAGAGACAAAACTTATGGAAAAATAAAAGAGAAGAGAAGAGCTGAACTGATTCAATCTACATCTGGAGAGGCTTCTTTGTTTTTTTGAAACTTGCCGGCAGTTACAGGAAGTTTCCATCGGAGGCGGAGTTTTGCCTCGTGTTTGCAAGCCTTGTGGTGTTTTTTGGATTACTACAACAGGGGAGAGAAGAAACCATGGCTGCTGCTACAGCTTCAAATTTTCAAGGTATGCCCCTGGAAAGGCTTTCTAATTCTAATTATTTGAACTGGTCTTTGAAAATGGAAAGTTTCTTGAGGAGAGAAAATTTATGGTCTGCAATTTCTGAACAAATTCCTCAGAATCCAGATCAAGCCTGGTTGAGGAAAGATGAGAAATGCAAAGCCTCCATTATTTTGGCTGTTCAGGATGATCAGCTTATTCACGTGAGAGGCAGAGAAACTTCCAAAGACTTATGGGACTATTTGCGTGATTTATATGTGAAAACTAGTCCAGGCAGCAAGGTTATTTTAACAAAAAAACTGTACAAGGCTCATTTGCCTGAGAATGGAAATTTGCCTGATCATCTCCACAAGCTTCAGAATTATTTTGTGGAACTTCAGGAGCGTGGGATGGAATTTACCCCCCTGATGAAAGCCTACATTATGCTTTCTTCATTGAATGAGTCCTGGGACACTTTAATTTGCTCCATGGAGGGAATCCCAGAAGCTGATCTAAATCCATTGTTCGTGTCTACCTGACTGCTTGCTGAGTGGGAGAAAAGACAAGAAAAAGCTGCCTCCATTTCTACAATAAAGTCTTCTCGTGGCCAGCAGAGGGAGCGGAAGAGCTCTGAATTTCAAGTTTCTGCATACTCCACCAGGCGATGCTTTACCTGTGGATCCCCTGCTCATCTGCAAAAGGACTGTGTCAAGTTTACAAAGAAGACTTCTGGAAAGAAGATTCTTCATGCAACAGTTGTTGAGAACTCTGATAATAAAGATTTGTGGGTTCTTGACAGTGGGGCCAATTCTCACATTTGTCACAATAAAGATTCCTTTCTGTCTTTGTCAAAACTAACAAACAAAAAGTTTCCTTAGCAGATGGATCTGTATCCAAGATCGTGGGTGAAGGTGAGATCAATCTTCCATGTTTGGGGGAAACTGTTAAAAATGTTTTGTTTGTGCCTAATTTTCAAAGCAATCTCTTGTCTGTGGGGCAGCTAGTAGCCTCAGGTTATGTTAAAACTTTTAAGAAAGAGGGTTGTGAAATTAGAAAAGGTGGCAGAATAGTTGCAAAGTGTTTGCAGAAAGATTCTCTGTACATTGTGCAGAAGGCTGAAAAGCAGCAAATTGCTAAAGCTAAGGCTGTTTTTGAAAATAAGCCCTTGCACGATCAGTGCATCCATTTATTACATAGAAGATTTGCTCATGCTAATTTTAAGTACATTTCTCAAATGCCTAGTTATTCTGCTGATTTAAAATTGAAACCTTGTGATAAGTATCTGGATTGTGCAGTTTGCAAGGAGAATAAAACCACAAGGGCTCCTGTGAAGAAGTTTTCTGATAGATCCACCTCTAGGCCTCTAGAGATCATTCACTCTGATGTAATAGGCCCATTTTCTCCTAGTCTTGGGGGAGCAAGGTACATTTTGACCTTCATAGATGATTTTTCCAGGTACACATTCATTTATTTGCTGAAACACAAAGATGAGGTCTTTGATAAATTTAAGGCTTTTGTGGCTTGGGCGAATGGAAAATTCCCAAGGCCAGTGTCTGCTTTGCAATCAGATCGCGGTGGAGAGTATCTATCCTCAATGTTTAAAAGCTTTTTGTTAGAAAAAGGGATAGAACACATTTTAGCTAACCCTTACACTCCTGAACAGAATTCTGTTGCAGAGAGAAAAGGCAGAACACTGCAGGAAGCAATGATGTGTTTGCTGAAGGATGCTAGTTTGCCTTTTAGGTATTGGGGAGAAGCTGTTACTACAGCATGTTATGTTCAGAACAGGCTGTTTAGCAGTGCAATTCAGGATGTCCCTTTTCATTTGTTCTATGGTGTCAAGCCTAAAGTAAGCCACCTCAGAGTGTTTGGAAGCACAGCTTGGGTGCACATTCCCAAACAGCTGAGGCGCAAGGGGGCTTCCAGAACAAAGAAAGCAATCTTTGTAGGGTATGAACAGAGTCAGAGAAGCTACAGGTTCATACTGGATAATCAACTGATAATTAGTAAAAGTGCTTCTTTTGCTGAGCAGAATTGGGACAAAATAAACTCTAGTTCTTCAGTTGATTTATCCATGGGGGAACAGCAAAGTCTTGCTGATGGTGATTTGCAGGAATCACCCAGTGAAGTCAGTGATCAGGAAGCTGACTTGTCTGGAAAGTCAGAGGTTTCTGAGGACAATGGTGGGAAACAGAGTGTAAGTCCTGTCCTACCTCGCAGGTCTGAAAGGATTAATATGTTAAGGTTATTTGGTTAAAGCATTCTATGCAGAATTAAACGCATGGCATTTTCTTCCACTGTGTCTGGCCAGAGAGTGGAAAAATACAAGTGAAAACAATCTACATTGTTTTCCGCATTGTAAGTTTGGTTCTCAAAACATCTGAGACGTAGATGGCAGGTGCTGAGACATCTCTAGCTAGACAAAATAAACCCGTAATCAGAATCGTTCTCAAAACAAAAAAAAAAAGGCCAATACACAACACTGCCATCGTGTGACGCTTTATAGTAAGTACAATTACTACCAGAAATGCTATACTAAAAGAGATGCTCATGTTTAAACCAATCACATGTGAGCTATGAACCATGGGTAGTCCTTTATACTTATGTTCTACACACATATGTCTTCTGTTCTTTATGTAGACTGCTATCTGCATGTACTTGTATCTGAACTGTAACCATGCCTGGTCTTTGCCTGGTCTTTGCACAGACCATGATGTTATTCTTTCCTCACTTCTGGTGATGGAACTCTGCTTATGCTTTGATTTTACCTTTTTGCAATAATGCACTATACATCCATTATTGCCTTATGCTATCAATAAAGATATTGTTAGCCTTACAACACGTTGTTTGGACTACTTCATTGCCTGGAACCCCGCATAGTTAACCATCACCTAACAGGTTATGGTGGCCCAGAAAGAATTTTGTGTTTTTCTTTGCTGCGCTGGATCTAGCTGTAACAACGGGGTTTGTTTTTAAGGCTGCATTTTGAAGTAAACGTGTTTTCTTTGAGTGGTCAGCATGGCTGCTGCTGCAGGGCTAACCAGTCTGCCCTTTGAGCGTTTGAATGGCACAAACTATCGGACCTGGTGTGTGAAGATCAAGTCTTTCTTCCTAAAAGAAGGTTTGTGGAAGTATGTGAAAGACGCACCTCCAACCGGTGCTATTACTGAAGAAGTGCAGTTGTGTTTGGATCGTGCTTATGGCAACTTGATTCTGGGACTAGAATCATCACAGCTACTGCATATCAGTAATTTGGAGACCGCACATGCCTGTTGGGAAGCTCTTAAAGCCCTTTATTCCAAGCAAACCTCTGCTGCCATTGTTGGTATATCACGTCAGCTTTACAACTTGAAGCTGCAGCCCGGTGGAAACGTGATGACCCACCTCCATAAAGTCAAGACTTTGTTTCTTGAACTTGAGGACCGGGATGTTGTGATCCCTGATACCCAGAGAGCTTGTATCATCCTGTCAAGCTTGGACAAGAGCTTTGACATGCTCATCGAGGCAACTCAGACGTTGAGGCCCCAAGACCTAACTGTGGATTATCTTACAAATCGCCTGCAAGAAATCCAGCAAGCTCGTGATTTGGAGAGGATGCAGAGTAAGTCATCTGTTGCTGTTCCTGAGGCTTCAGCTCAGCGTTTTCCAGTTGGAACAGAGGCTGCGTGTGCTGTGAGGAGATGTTTCCGGTGCAACTCGACCCAACACTTCATGAGAGACTGTCCCCAGCCACCTCGCCCAGCCGGTGGAGCCAGTGGAAAGAGGTTCGTACGAAAGAAGGGGAAACAAGCGCCTAGACAACGTACCCAGGTGTCTGCTTTGCTCACGGCTGTGAGTAGACGTTCCCCAGAGACTTGGCTTTTGGACTCAGCCTGTAGTCAAATCATTGTCAACAATGAACAGTTGTTGTTATCAAAAAGCAAGCCTAAAGTCCAACAGGTTGCTCTGGCTGATGGATCTATGGCTGATGTGTCCTTTCAGGGTGAAGTATACATTCCTTGTTTGGGGGTAAATATGCAAAATGTGTTGTGTGTACCTACACTTGACTTTTCCCTCCTTAGCGTTCCAGCCCTGGTAAAGTCTGGTTATACTGTTGTGTTCAAGGGTACTGGATGTTCTATTGAAAAAGATGGGATAGAATGTGCTAGGGGGAAGTTAGTGAATCAATTGTATGAAATGCTTCCTAAGCAGGGGATTGTGTCAGGAAATTGTATTTCCAATGTTCCCCCACATAACAAATGCATTCACTATTATCACAGAGTTTTGGGACATCCCGGGTGGGGAAGTTTGTCCCAACTGGCCAAGGTGTATCCTGAGTTAGGATCCAAAAAGTGTGATGATTTTCTTGATTGTACTGTGTGCAAACAATCTAAAATTAAGGCTGCTCCTATTGCTAGAAAAAGTGACAGAGTGTCAACTAGGCCTTTTCAGTTGGTTCATGGAGACTTAGCCGGCCCCAATGCTCCTAGTGAGGGGGGGGCGCGTTTCATGTTCCTTTTGGTGGATGACCATACTCGCTATACGTTTTGTTATTTGCTCAAATCTAAAGCGGAGGCTTTTGCTCGCTTTAAGGAGTTTGTTGCAATGGTGGAAAGAAATTATGGCTATCAAGTAGGTCAATTTCAATCGGATTGTGGAGGAGAGTTTCTAGGCCATGAGTTTCAGAATTGGCTTCGTAGAAAAGGAATCTCCCATAGACTTGCCAATGTTGGTGTTCCTGCTGAGAATGGAATAGCTGAAAGGAAGATTGGTGTTGTTAATACCATTAGAAATAGCCTGATGTTAGATGCCCAGGTGCCAGCCCGTTTTTGGGGTGAGGCTACCATGACTGCAGTGTATCTGACTAACAGGGTGTGGAATTCAGCTGTAAATGAAGTTCCTTATTTCCTTTTGTTTGGCAAGCGCCCTTCGCTGAAGCATCTGCGTGTTTTTGGAACATTTGCATATGTGCATATTCCTAAGTCTCAGCGAAGGAAGAACCAGCCAAAAGCACAACGCTTAAGGTTTGTTGGTTATTCATCTAGATCTAAGGGTTACCGTTTTTCTGCAGGCTATGGTCGTGTAGTAATCTCTAGAAGTGCTAATTTTGAGCACCCTACTGATTGGGATAGGTTGAATGCTAGTTCAGAAGTATTGTTGCAATCTAGTGTACAGCCAACTGTCCATGCTCCTGTGGCTGGACAACAACCAGTTCAGCTGCCTTCTGGTTCCCAGTCTCCTAGTGTGGTGAGAGGATCCCCTCAGGTGAAGGAAGAGGAAATTTCACCTGAGCAGGTTCAGGATCTGAAGGGGGATTCAGGTAGTGAAAAGGCAGAGGACAGTGATGAGGAAGAGGCAGTGGTAATTCCTCGTAGGTCTGCACGCTCCACAAAGGGTGTGAAGCCTGACAGATTTGTGATTCAGCAGGTGAGAGTGTGTCAGATTACCTGTGAACCTCAGTCTTTCCAGGAGATGTTGCATCTGCCTGTTGAAGAGCAAGAGAAGTGGAACACAGCGATGGATAAGGAGTTTGAGGCATTAGTGAGTCAAAAGGTGTTTGAGGTCACTGATTTGCCCCCATCCCAGAAAGCTGTTGGTTCCAGATGGGTTTTCAGAAAGAAGCTTCTTCCTGATAATACAGTGCAGTACAAAGCCAGGCTTGTTGCTCAGGGATTTGCACAGGAGAGGTTTTTGAACTATGATCTCACATATGCACCCACAGCTAGACCAGAGTCTTTACGTATGGTACTTTCTCTGGCTGCACAGCGTGGACTTGTTGTCCATCATTTTGATGTTGACACAGCATATTTGAATGCAGAGCTCCCTGAAACTGTGTACATGAAGCAGGCTCCTGGCTATGCTTGTGACAATTCTCAGAAGGTGTACAGACTGCGCAAGGCGCTGTACGGTTTGAAGCAGGCTGGACGTTGTTGGCATCAATGTTTAGATAAGGCTTTGTTAGAGCTAAAGTTTAAGAAGTCTGTTGCTGATCCTTGTGTGTATGTAAGAGGTTCTGGAAGTGATTACACAGTGTTGCTAACGTATGTTGATGATTTTTGCCTAGCAACTGGTTCTTTGCACCTTGTACAAGAGTTTGCAACACAATTGAGACAGTACTTTCAATTGAAAGACCTAGGTGAGCTGAAATACTATCTAGGTGTTGAAGTCACTAGAGCTCAGAGTGGTGAGTTCTATCTGAGTCAGAAAAGAAAAATTGACCAATTGTTGAGTCAACTTGAAATGTCAAATGCAAAACCAACCAAAACACCAATGACTCTTGATTTCCTAAAGGGTGATGCATGTGAGGAACCTTGTCCTCAACCTGCATTGTATCACTCAGCTGTAGGAAGTTTGCTACACTTAACACAATGGACACGCCCTGACTTAGCTTACTCAGTTGGAGTGCTTAGTCGTAAGGTTGCCAAACCATCCATGCGGGATTGGACAGGTTTAAAGAGGGTCCTATGCTATCTTAAAGGCACAGCTGATCTTTGTCTCAAAATATCAGCCACCAAGGCTGAAATGCCTGTGATTTATGCTGACAGCTCTTTTGCAGAAGAGAGAGACAGAAAGTCTGTGAGTGGTTTTGTTTGTTTGTTTGCAAATACACCCATTGCCTGGAGAGCAAGAAAACAAACATTAATTGCCGTTTCTACCTGCGAAGCCGAATTTGCGGCCCTCAGTGAGGCAATCAATGAAACGTATTGGTTAAAACAATTGTTTACAGATTTATCTGTAAATATAAATACACCAATAACAATGTATGAAGATTCCCAATCCTGTCTATCTCTAGCTGCTTCGGAAAATGTCAATAATCGCACGAAATACATCCATGTAAAATACCAAAATGTGAGGCATGCAATTCAGGAAAAATTTATACAATTAGAGTATTGTCCATCTGAACTAAATATCGCAGACGTTCTCACGAAAGCACTTTCTCCAACAAAACATACAACCATGGTAACCAGATTGGGATTGGAGCAAATGTGTCTGAAATAAAATCATTTGTGTCTCTGTGTGCTTTTGAAATAACAGTTTTCCCCCACAGTGTTTCAAAAAATCCATGCGGAAGGGGTGTTAAGGTTATTTGGTTAAAGCATTCTATGCAGAATTAAACGCATGGCATTTTCTTCCACTGTGTCTGGCCAGAGAGTGGAAAAATACAAGTGAAAACAATCTACATTGTTTTCCGCATTGTAAGTTTGGTTCTCAAAACATCTGAGACGTAGATGGCAGGTGCTGAGATATCTCTAGCTAGACAAAATAAACCCGTAATCAGAATCGTTCTCAAAAAAAAAAAAAAAGGCCAATACACAACACTGCCATCGTGTGACGCTTTATAGTAAGTACAATTACTACCAGAAATGCTATACTAAAAGAGATGCTCATGTTTAAACCAATCACATGTGAGCTATGAACCATGGGTAGTCCTTTATACTTATGTTCTACACACATATGTCTTCTGTTCTTTATGTAGACTGCTATCTGCATGTACTTGTATCTGAACTGTAACCATGCCTGGTCTTTGCCTGGTCTTTGCACAGACCATGATGTTATTCTTTCCTCACTTCTGGTGATGGAACTCTGCTTATGCTTTGATTTTACCTTTTTGCAATAATGCACTATACATCCATTATTGCCTTATGCTATCAATAAAGATATTGTTAGCCTTACAACACGTTGTTTGGACTACTTCATTGCCTGGAACCCCGCATAGTTAACCATCACCTAACATAATAAGGGAGTTCCTCCTGATCGTTATCAAGTAGATGTTGTGAAGGCTTTTCACATTCACACAGAGCCTGAGTCTCTGGAAGAAATTAAAGAAATGCCAGCTGAAATAGCTAAGTGTTGGCATGAAGCCATGCAACAAGAGTTGGATTCCTTAAAGGAAAATAAAACTTGGAAACTAGTAAGTTTGCCTCCTAATCAGAAGGTTTTAGGTTGTAGGTGGGTGTTCAAACTGAAAAAAGATTCTGGTGGCAAAATTCAGAAGTACAAAGCAAGGTTGGTAGCAAAAGGTTTTGCTCAAAGAAAAAATGTGGATTATGACAAAACTTTTGCTCCAGTGACAAAAGCTGAATCTATCAGGTTGCTTTTAAAGGTTGCTGCCATGAAGAAACTGTCTGTTTATCACTATGATATTCAAACTGCTTTTCTGTATGGTGACTTGGAGGAAAAATTGTTTATGCAACAACCTCCTGGTTATGAAAAAGAAAATCATCTTGTGTGTGAGTTGCAGAAATCCATCTATGGTTTGAAACAAGCCGCGCGTTGTTGGAATATTAAAATGGATAATATTTTGCAAAAATTTGGGTTTCAGAAGGGAATTGCTGATCCTTGTGTGTATGTAAAAAATGATAAGCAAGGTGTAATGTACTTGTGCTTGTATGTGGATGATTTGTTGCTGCTCACTTCATCTGATGAACAGAAGCATTCCTTTGAGGTTTGTATGAAAAACAATTTCACATTGAAATGTCTTGGAGCAGTTAACAATTACTTAGGATTAGAAATTCAGAGGGAAAAAGATGGTGGTTTTCTCATAAGCCAGAGCAGTAAAATTAAGAAGCTGCTGGAGGATTTTAAAATGCAGGACTGCAAGTCTGTCTCCTCCCCCATGCTTCCCGAGTTTCTAAAAGAGGAGGGGGAGAAGGGGGATGGTGAGTTATCTGAAGGAGATAGTTTCAGATCAGCCATTGGCAGTCTTCTTTACATTGCAAACAATAGCCGTCCGGACATTGCTAACAGTGTGTCCATTTTGAGCAGGTTTGTGGAAAATCCCACATCTGCTGCAAAGTCTGGGTTAAAAAGGCTGTTTCGTTATTTGCAAGGCACCAAAGATTTTTGCTTAAGGTTGTCTGCTACAGACACAGAAGAAAAGTTAGAATGCTGGTGTGATTCAGATTGGGCTGGAGATCTCAGTGATAGGAAGTCTACTTCTGGAAGTGTAATTCAATTTGCAAATTCCACTATTGCTTGGTTTTCCAGAAAGCAGACTGTAGTAGCCATCAGCACAGCTGAAGCCGAATTCTATGCTTTAGCACAACTGTGCAATGAAGTACTTTGGTTTACACAATTGTTGGAAGACATTGGAGTCATTTTAAGCCAGCCTGTCACAATTCATGAAGACAATCAAGCTTGTATCCATTTAGTTTTATCTGAAAGTTCCAGAAATCGCACAAAGCACATTGATGTGCGTTTTCATCTTGTTAAAGATTTTCTAGCCAAGAAAAAGGTTGTTTTGAAATACTGTGATACTAAATTAATGTTGGCTGATATCTTAACCAAGCCTCTAGTTGCCAGTAGGCACAATGAGTTAATTACCAAGCTGGGTTTGTTTCCATATTCTTTCTAGTCATAAAAAAGGGGAGTGTTGTATATATTTTTTATGTCTGTAGAATATGTGGCTGAGTTTTTAAAAAGCCAGGCCGCAAAAACTTTTTTCCTGTTTGGGCTCAGAGCACATGTTCTCCCCCACTCAGGAATCTTATTGCCTTCAGGTGCCGGCCAGTCTGTGAGTTCTGACCAATCAGAATTAGCTGTTAGAGCTTTGCCCATATTGGGAATCTGTTGCCTAGGTGTTTTGGTCACATGCTGGATCCTGTCCACTCAGATGCTGATCAAGTTAAGGTTTAAAATGTAAATGCCTTTTGTCCTTTTGTTCCCTCTGCACTCTGCTCTCTGCTATCTAAATGGCTATGTTAATCAGCCATGCCATGCTTTGGCTAAAGAAGAAGATTCAAGGTTTGTTCCTATGTTTTTGTTTTAAATAAAACAACGTTTTGCTACAAACTTATCTCTTGGTTTTTCCATAACTCTGATCACAAATTTTATAAAAATACAAAAGAACCAGTCCGTTGTTCTGTGGTCTGTTCTTACCATTGCTACTTGGTCATTATACAGATTCCTCAGGAGGCAGAGAAGATGACTTAGTATCCCCATACCACCAAGAACTTGCCACAATTTGTTATGATCCACACAGTCAAAGGCTTTACAATAGTCAATAAAACAGAAATAGATGTTTTTCTGAAACTCCCTGGCTTTCTCCATTATCCAGCGGATATTGGCAATTTGGTCTCTAGTTCCTCTGCCTTTTCTAAACCCAGCTTGTACATCTGGCAATTCTCGCTCTATGAATTGCTGGAGTCTACCTTGCAGGATCTTGAGCATTACCTTAGTGGCATGTGAAATAAGTGCCACTGTTCGATAGTTTGAACATTCTTTAGTGCTTCCCTTTTTTGGTATGGGGATATAAGTTGATTTTTCCCAATCTGATGGCCATTCTTGTGTTTTCCAAATTTGCTGGCATATGGCATGCATCACCTTGAAACAGAGTAACCTTTGGTTATAAATTTTATCCAACCCTTGGAAGGAGAATCAGAAAATTTCTCTTTGAGTTAAGGCTGGTCAGTTATAGTTACAGTCTCAAGCCACCCAGGGACACGCTATGGTTCTGAGAGCATGGTTTTTCATGGTGTTTTTTTCTTGTTGAAATATTGATATAGTTATGCTAAACCTGTAGTTGCCTTAATATTTTGCATTAAAACTCATCCAATTCTCCCTGACAACAACACAAAGGTTTAAACTGTTGACCACGTATCCTCTGGTAATGTCACCATCATAATTCCTGAGACCCTTGGAGACCCAAGAGTTAATAAAGAAATAAATATGTACATAAATTTTTTAATTTAAAAAAATTAAAGTGTGGCCCCTTGCTGCAATAAAATTGCCCACCCTTGTTTGAAGGTGAGATATCTGGATGTTTCATAGATTTCTTTTGAGCACAAGTATCAGTAAACAAAGTTGGAATTACTTTCAAAGAACTGCACAAAATATTTCATTGTTAAAAGTTTTTAGGCCTTAAATTATTGCTTTCTTTCATATCTGACAGGATGAACCCTCTTGCTTGAGCAAATCATACATACATACATACATACATACAGATCCAGTTTATATAAACACCAATTTTAGTCACTTTCATTCTGGGAGTCCTAATCTCTTCCAGCTGAGCCCCTTGGGCTTTTTTCCAAGACGAATGACAAGGTATGATTGAAAAGCAAACACAGCATGGAAGAGACATGGATGTGGACCCTGTCAGTCTGAAAAAGCAGCTGTGGAAATGATTGACTGTATCAAGAGAGAACATGCCATTTTTACAATGAGATTTATGAACATATGCTTTTTTTTCTCCCAAACTAATGCCCAGGCTTGTTGGCAAATGAACAAGATAATAGGTGAATTTATAGTGGAAAAAAAATCTGCTAATGACATAGGAAGATATCTGAAGATTTTCTGCAATGGACAGTTTTGATTTTTAATGCAGTGGTGTTTTCCAAAAGAATAAGCATCACTAAGGAATTTCCAATTTTCTTGCTTTCACAGAAACAAGACCCCAAATGGTAAAATGATATTCTAGTTTTATAGAAACTTAGGGGCGCAATGGCTCAGTTGTTAAGATGCCAGGCTTGTCGATCGGAAGGTTGGTGGTTCGAGACCCTAGCGCCGCATGACGGAGTGAGCTCCCGCACTCGCCCCAGCTCTTGCCAACCTAGCAAATTGAAAGCATGCAAATGCAAGTAGATAAATAGGTACCACTTTGGTGGGATGGTAACAGCGTTCCGTGCGCATCATGCCAGCCACATGACCGCAGAAGCGTCTTCGGACAACGCTGGCTCTTCAGCTAACAAATGGAGATGAGCACCGGCCCCTAGAGTCGGACACGACTGTGAGAGGGAAAACCTAACCTTAGTTTTATATGAATGTCTTTTCTTCTGCATGTCACTTGGTTATTTCATAGAACGAGCCTATGACCTCTTTGTCCCAAAATGGAACACTGTGCCTGGAACACAGATTGAGTCACCCTTACAGGAAGTTTTGAAGCAGGGGCTAGATAGTCATCTACTCGGTATACTTTAATGGATTCCTTTACTGAGCAGAGGATTAAACTATATGTCCTATGACAGAGCTTTCCAAACTGTGTGTCGCCACACACAGTCTGGTGTGTCGCCACACAACCCGGAAGCGCTGATCATCATGAGCGCTTCCGGGTTTTCCCACGGCGACACACCAACTGCAGCGCGCAAAACCCAAAAGCAGCAGCAGCGCTTCCGGGTTTTTGCGCGCTGCTGCACTTCCAGGTTTTCCCGCAGCAACACACCAATGCCGGTTGGTGTGTTGCCACGGGAAAAACTTTGGAAAGCCCTGTCCTATGAGATCCCTCCCAAGTCATATATTCTATGATTGAAAAGTCAGGAAATGTTTCTAGGTGGTGTCTTGTGTACAAGGCTTCACATGGCTGAATGTTCTTCTTAAAATAACCTAATAATAAAATTCCTGTATATAGGCAACTGGTATATTGGAAAAACTGCTAGGTTCCAGAGCTTCCAACCAGTATCTTGTTTTATATGTATTTCAATTTATTTTTTGTGGTGGTTGAAAAGTATACAGTCAAGTATCACCTGTAAAATGATATGATCCAAATATAGCTTTACCATTTCATGTCTATTTGTGAGACTTACTCTAAGGATATGCAAAGCTGTTCAAATCCAAACTGATCTGAGTTCTAATGCTCCATTTTTTAGTGTCAAGAAATTGTTTTGATCATTTTGGAAGTGTTCCAAGTGCAAAACAGAGCTGTTTTGAGCTCAACCCACTTCCAAAATGAACAAAACAAACTTGGTCTGTTTTGTATGTATTACATGTTGCAAAGAATGAATATTGTGATAAGGGAGAGTGGAATGATCGCTGATGAGCTTCCCTCATCTATAAATCAAGCCAAAGTAAGTAGGGCTGAATCAGAATGAAGGGAGGAGGAAGGTAGTCAGGGAGGACTTTTTCTCATTTATCATGAGAAGAGCCATGGAAGGAGAAGGAAAAAGTTGACAGAGAATATTCTAAAGTTATATTTTCTGTTAAGGAGGAGACATTCTTGATGGGAGAACCCCTTTGCCTGAACTTTAAGCTGAAAGGGGGACCCAGATTTAGACATTCACTAATATTTTAGATTAAAATATTCAATTTACATATTATTTTGCATGTGGGGGGACTGAGACATTTTGTTTCCACGCATTATCATTTTGAAAGTGTTATGTTTATTTAGCATTTTTCATCAATTAATTTTCATTATAGTTAGGAGCTCCAAAACATGGAAGAGGACCAGGCTTCTTTGAATCTCTTAGAGCCCCTGGGGAATGGGAGAGCTCTGGGAAGGCTTCTAAGGGTGAAGGAAAGAATGAAAAGGAAATGCAGCTTCTTTTCTAAGGCAAGGGAAGGATGATTGGAACTCAGAGGAATTTCAAGTAAGCAGGCTGTGATAAATATATTAACATTCCTTCAATACTATGTTTTTCTTTCTCATAAAGGTTGAGGAATACATTTCCTGGGGTATCTTCTCTTAGACATAGCCAGGAACATATTTCAAGCCTGTTCAAAGAGAGGTACTTTTTACGTACTCCCGGGCTGCAAAGTCCCTCATTTAAGGGAATTGAAAAAAAAGGTAAAGGTTTTCCCCTGCACAGTCATGTCCGACTCTAGGGGGCGGTGCTCATCTCCATTTCTTAGCCGAAGAGACAGCGCTGTCCGAAGACGCTTCCGCGGTCACGTGGCTGGCATGACGCACGCGGAATGCTGTTACCTTCCCACCGAAGTGGTACCTATTCATCTACTTGCATTTGCATGCTTTCAAATTGCTAGGTTGGCAAGAGCTGGGGCTAGTGCGGGAGCTCACTCCGTCACGCGACGCTCGGGTCTCGAACCGCCAACCTTCCGATCGACAAGTCTGGTGTCTTAACCACTGAGCCATCACACCCCTCTAAGGGAACTGAGCAGGGCTAATTTTTTTCACAAGAGGCAGATTCGGACTTACCTCTTGCCCCATCATCAGAACCGGCTGGCAAACATTTCTGGAGGACAGAAAGAGATGATGTTGCCCTCTATCAATCCTCCATTAACCCTGAAATTAGCTTCCATGCCCATTTCTCTGCTGTACTTGAAACACACGCTTGTAAATTTGGCAGTGGATTTTCAAAACTACAACTCTGAACAAAAAAAATGGGGCTAGAAATTGTATACTGGTTTTATCAAGCTTGTGAATTTCTCTAAATGCTCAACACTGATGTTTGCAGGACAGGACTAATGAACTTGTTTGGTACAATGGGATTCAGGATAATATGACAGGGATGTGATTTTTTGCTTCATGTTAAAGACCATAAAATGTTCTCTCTCTCCCCACTCCTCTTTGTTATAAGTAAAGTATTGAAAAATGCTTGTTCATTGAACAAATTAAGAACACTGTTCTATCTTGATATGTTTCCTTAACCACTGAAAGGAAAACTGCATTTTCTGTCCTAAAAGATGTAGCAAATGTGCCAGATTTGGCTTAGTGTGATGTGTGAATCCAATCTCCAAATGGCATAGACCAAAAACATGCATGAGCTGGAAGCTTTTAGAGGAGTTAGAGAGTGCCACGTGAGTCACAGCAGCCAAGAGTTAAAGAGTTACTTTATTGTTCCAGCTACTTACCTTGTAGTTAACTTATTTTGTAAACGTCTCAGCATTCTGATTCACCTTAAGAAGAGTATGGTGAAGGATATCTAATAGGGCTTGTGCCACATAAAGCATGTTCAATACAAGAATAGTAAGATTTTAGCCTATATACAAACATCTGATGTTTAATGTAAGCTGTTTTTAAAAAGATGGGAAATGGAATTGTGATATTCCAAAATGACAAATGAGGACAAATCTTTAAAATGAGGTTTCAGACAGAGATATTTTTTTCCAAGCCTAGCCTTTTACACATGTCAGAATTCACTGTCTGTTTCATGAGCAATAAAGTGAGTAATGCAGATTGCCTGAAGAAGCATATTCCTGGAATGGGTTTAAAGGAGTTTTCTTACTTAAGAAGCAGCTTTCTTTTAGAAATGGTTCACAGGAATCACATTTCAGACATCTCCTGCTCCTGTTAAACTGAGCGGAGTTTTAATCATTTGTACTGGTTTCTACTTCCTCTACTTCTCACATAACATTGAAGGGTTCCTGGCATTGACCGAAGAATTGAGTACAGTGCTATTATTATCCAACCAATTTTATTTCTCTGAATGTGGCTAAGTTCACTTTACTATTTGTAAAATACATAGTACTTTGACCACATCAATTTTATAATTATTTAGTTTTATTATGATTTTTATGTGCTGTCTCAGAAGTTACCTTTTATTTTTTTAATTGATCAATGACTGTAATAAAGGTTATGATTGATTAATATATCACTGGACAAGATGCACATTATTTTAAATAATTAATTATTTTTTATATGTCCCAATAAAAGGAGGTTTCTAAGTAATTAATAATCATTGCACAACATTAGGGCTGTGCAATGCTTTGAATTTGCAAACAAAAAGTTGCTTTGGGGAATGCAGGAGTATACAATAAATGTAGTATCTGTCTGCAGTTCCTTTAAGCAGTTGTGTCTTTCCCCAAGATTGCTGCTAATCCCAGGGACAAAAACCCAAAACCCTCATTTGGTTTAAGGACGGTGTGTCCAAAATACCTTTGAATCCAACATGCTGGGCATTACATTACATCTGCCCACAATGATGCCCTTCTCCACACTAGCTTTTCCTCTTAATCCATAAGATTGCTTTCCCCATATTATCTTTTCCCATTTCTCATTCCCTTTCAGATTCCCTGTCCTGTAAGTGTGGACGTAAGGATGACATCAGATAGTACAGTTATTTCCAGACAAATATAATAGGTTTGCAGTAGGCTACTCTCTTTAGCCACCTAATTATAGCATTCTGCACTAACTGGAGCTTTGGCCCAACTTCAAATGAAGCTTGACATCAAGTGTGTCAAGTAATCCATCTTGATTAGCGGATTGACCTGCCTTGAGTACAGTGAACCTTGACTGACAGAGCAGACATGATTGCTCACTCAGGCAACAAAAACTTTTTAGTTTAGTTCAGTAATTTTTATATAAATAGTTCAAGTTGCAAACTGATATGTCTTCATAATGGTGGATATATTTCTGTTTAGTTTTTTCAAAAATATCATGATATAATGTACAAGTTGGATAAAAATAGTAATGCATAAAAGCAAAAACTCAAAACAATCTTAAGATTTCAATCTTATATGCATTTTTTTGGATATTCTGTGGGATATATTTCTAAGTATTCAAAGCATTATGCTGCACAACAATATTAGAACTATTAGAAGCAATTTAAGAGGCCAAGTTGAAGAGATGGGTCTTATTATGATGTAGCATAAATGTTTCTGTAAACTAAAGCTGTGTTTCATGCTGAATGTCTAGGCATCACATCAGACATATTTCACAGGGAACCTTCAAAGGTGAGTAGAAAGCCTTTGAATGTCAACCTTTGGAAACAATTATAATTTTCCAGAATGCTTATTTCAAGTGGGTGCATCTGTAAACTCACTCTCATGTAAAGAGATGAAATGTGGCAAACTCCAGCTTTGGTCTCAGTTAAGGAAGGGAAATCTCTCCTGCTGACATTTACTGAAGAGGTGAATGAGGCAGAGATCATAATTTGCTGATTAAAAAACTAATCCTTATCTTAAGGTCAGAAAACATCAGTGAAATGCCAGATAATATGAAGAAAGAACACGATAACCTGTCAAACTTTTCAAAACAGAGCTTCAGAGAAAATAATAGCTACAAAATTTGTGGAAGTAAGATTTGAAGATATTGATTTTTAAGCAAAGGTAGTAGAGTTTCCATGATTGTTCAGTTCCTTCACTTTCTTGTCATGCTAAATAATGTCTGTGAATTGTATCCATTTAGTACATCTCTGTGACAGAAATGTCTTAAATTCAATGAAAGCTTCCTTCAAAAAAATATGTGGGGGAGGACTTCTGGTGAGAAAATGGCCGATTGAACAGCCTGCCCGCGAGCTTAGCGGGCAGATCTGGCAGCGTGGATTCTTTTGGGGGCACAGGCAGGCTTTTTCTGTTGCCCTAGAGCGTTTTCATGGACAGAAAACACTCAGAATTATCCCATTTGTACTTTGGAACGTCCCCTTGTAGTCTGAGGATCGTCAACAGCGTTGGCGCTAATCCAGTAAGAGGAGACGGGAGTCGGGTTTACCACCATTTTACAGACCACGCTGCAGCCCTATGACCTTGACATTAGGTCAAGCCTTTCTCATTTCTAAATCACCCAGTTTTGTATATTTTAAAGTTTTTGTACCCTAAGAGAGGCTTTCCACAGCAAGAAGAAACAAATCTCTTGGTGATCATCGTTGTTTCTGGAATAGTTTAAAAACTTTCTCTTAACTGCTGGCTTATTTCCCATTTAAAATTTAAGGAGGACTGAGAATAAACAATCATCTCTCCATTTTTATTTTTGTATCTAATTTGAAGGATTTAACATCTTCCTACACATTCAATTTGATGTTTTGAGTTTTGAGTTTTCTGTTCACTTTTCTTGGACGCTGTATTTGCTGGTTTGCATACTTCTGTTTTGTCAATATCATTTAATAGCTTCTGTAAGCCCTTCATTAACCCATTAACTAATTATTAGTTAATTAGTTATAAGTATTAGCTAAGTACCTAGAGGGCGCTAGACTTTACTGCCTGAATTATAGACAACCTTAAGGAGCTTGTTTCAGAGTTTCAGGCTGAGCTTCGTGATGATTTCAAACAAATTTTTCCATGAAATTACTCAAGCTATTTTGCAAGATTTTCGGGATAGTTTCTTTAAAATGTATCAATTGGCTGAGGACTTTCCAAAAGGAGAAGAAGAGATTTAATAAAGAAGGAGGCATTTTTCCTGATCAAGAGAATCCAGTTTGTGAAGAAATGCCTGCTGACGAACATATGCTGGTCATGAAGGAGTTACAATTCCACTTCTCACTCACTGGATCGTCACCTTGTTGTGGTGAGTGGGCTTGTGTGTTCCCAATGAACCCTGTGAGTGAAGCCGTCGGGAGTCATGTAGTCCTGGTAGGGTCACCCATGGCGGTAAGGTCCAGGAGGAGGAACCAGACAAAGAACGATCCAAGAAAGTCCTCAACAGCAGAACAGGTGGAAGATAACAAGGTGTATTGTTACAACGGCTGCGAAGGCGGATGAAGGCTGCAGCAGATAAAAGGTCACCAATCGTCATGGTATCCTTGCCATTGGATTAGAGCCTTTTTCTGTGAAGGTTGTGTGCTGATCGTTGTGCACCGATCTCCACACATAAAACAAATTCACGCACAGGCGTCTTCCAACCACACCAAACCCAAACCAACCAAAAGTCCCATGGCGATTGACAAATGGCAACGGGGGCAGGAATGTGAAATCTGGAAGCCCCTAGTCATGGACCAGCACATGGACGGTGGATACAGATTCAGTCGTCCTGACTCAAGGTTCGAGGCAGTTGAGTAGTTCGGCAGCTGTATCCATGACTGAGCAGCCCTATTTAGGATCCACTCTGCTCACCCCATATGGGGAGGGGGCTAGAAAAGTTGCTCTAAACATAGTCTGCCTCATTTTCTCCCTGACTGGATTACCGCGACCAGTGGGGTCACCATCTAGCGGTCGTAAAAGACATATGAATTTTGGAACATGGAATATATGGACACTGCAAGACAATATGGATAGTGAACGCCCTGAACGTAGGACTGCCATTATTGCAAGGGAGCTGAGACGTTTTAATATTGATATAGCAGCACTCCAAGAAACTTGGAGCAGAAGAAGGACAGTTGAAGGAAGAAAAAGGAGGTTATACCTTCTTTTGGAAAGGACTGCCTGAACAAGAATGACAAATACGTGACGTAGACTTTGCTATCAAAAATGACCTTGTGAAGCTCTTGTCAGAAGTTCCCACTGGCATTAACGAATGACTCTCAATTCTCCGAATAAAACTCGCCAAAAACCAACAGGCAACTGTCCTAAGTGCTTACGCACCAACACTAGATGCAGATGAGGATATCAAGGAAAAATTTTATACCCAGCTGGACACCATCTTATCAGAGATACCAAAGGAGGATAAAATTATCCTCCTGGGCGATTTCAATGCAAGAGTTGGGCTTGACTTTGATTTGTGGCTGGGGATCATTGGGAAAGAAGGAGTTGACAATAGCGACATGAATTGAATCTTACTTCTGACTAAATGTGCAGAGCATAACCTTGTCATTACTAACACACTCTTTCGCCAGAAAAATAAATTTAAAACATCATGGAAGCACCCACGGTTGAAGCACTGGCATCTTTTAGATTATGTAATTGTCCGTGCTAGAGATCGCCGTGATGTACTTCTCACCAGAGCCATGACGAGCGCCGATGACTGCTGGACAGACCATCGATTAATTCGATCCACGATGGCCATAAAGATTGTCCCTCATTGTAGGCTCCAAGGAAGAAAACCAAGGTGTAAAATGAATACACTGGCCCTTCAAGATTCTACTAAATGAGCTTGCTTTCAATCAACTCTCAAGGAACATCTGCCTATGGAACTTCCTGAAAATGTTGAGGAACACTGGCTTAAATTGAAGACTTATATTATTTCAGCCTGTGAACAAACTATTGGATATCAAACTAAGAGACATCAGGACTGGTTTGACAAGAACGATAGTGAGATTGAACATATTATTGACAAGAAAAGGAAAGCCTTCCGGATATGGCAAAAAGATATTAACTGTGCCGTTAAGAAAAAAATCTATGCCAGTGCAAAGGCAGAAGTCCAAAGAAGAACTAGAGAACTTAAGAACATATGGTGGATAAAAAAAGCCCAAGAAATCCAACATTTTGCAGATGCTCATGATGCACGGGGCTTTTTTAATGCCATAAAGGCCATCTATGGACCAACAAACCATGGTACAAATCCCTTACGCTCAATAGATGGTGCCAAACTTCTAAAGGACAAAGAGTCTATCGCACTGCGCTGGAAAGAGCATTACTACAATCTCCTTAATCGTCACTCTACTGTGGCTGATGAAGTTTTCTTGAAAATCCCGCAAAAACAAATAAGAAATGAGCTTGCAGTACCCCCTAGTTTGGAGGAAGTCAGTAAAGCCACTAAACAAATGAAAAATAACAAAGCTAGTGGACCTGATGGGATTCCTGCTGAAGTCTTTAAAGAAGGCGGGCCTGAACTTACACAACAACTTCATAAGCTCATCGAAAAAATCTGGATGAGGGAGGAGATTCCAGCAGACTTTAGGGATGCCATAATTATCACTCTCTTTAAAAAGGGTGATAGAACAGACTGTGGAAACTATCGAGGCATCTCCCTTCTAGCTACCGCAGGCAAAATCCTCACAAGGATCCTCGCAAACCGTCTCCTATCTATATCAGAAGACATCCTCCCTGAAACGCAAAATGGCTTCCGCCCTTCCAGGGGGACAGTGGATATGATCTTCACTGCATGTCAGCTCCAAGAAAAATGCAAGGAGCAAAACCGCCCTCTGTACATGGCGTTTATTGAACTGACTAAAGCTTTTGATACTGTAAATCGTACTGCTCTCTGGACCATCCTTCTGAAAATCGGATGCCCTGATAAATTTGTGAACATCTTGCGGTTACTCCATGACGACATGATGGCAACAATCCTGAATAACAATGGCTCTCAAAGCGATACATTTAAAGTGGAATCCAGCGTTAAACAGGGATGTGTTATTGCTCCAACCTTATTTGCTATCTTCATCGCTATGATTATGCACCTTGTTGAAGAGAAACTTCCTACTGGTGTAGAAATTATATATCGAACAGATGGAAAGCTTTTTAATCTTAGTAGGCTGAAAGCAAAAAATAAGGTAATTGCAACTTCTGTTATAGAACTTCAATATGCTGATGATAACGTAGTCTGTGCACACTCCGAGGAAGATCTTCAAACTATCCTAAACATCTTTGCAGAAGCATATGAAAAACTTGGCCTCTAGATTAACATTAAAAAAACCAAAGTGCTTTACCAGCAAGTTCGAACCAATCCCTCTGCAGCGCCATCAATCCAGCTTAAAGGTGTGTTACTAGAAAATGTTGACCACTTTTCTTATCTTGGCAGCCATCTATCTACAAAAGCCGACATCGACGCTGAAATTCAGCATCGCCTGAGCTCTGCGAGTGTAGCTTTCTCCCGAATGAAGCGTAGAGTGTTTGAGGATCGGGACATTTGCAGGGAGACCAAAATGCTTGTTTACAAAGCCATTGTACTACCAATCCTTTTGTACGCCTGTGAAACATGGACCCTCTACAAACACCACCTACAACTTCTTGAAAGATTCCATCAACGCTGCCTCTGAAAAATTCTGCAAATGACTTGGGAAGATAGGCGGACTAATGTTAGCGTATTAGAAGAAGCGAAAACCACCAGCATTGAAACAATGATCATCCAACATCAACTTCGCTGGACTGGCCATGTTGTTCGAATGCCTGACCATCGTCTTCCAACGCAGCTACTTTACTCCCAACTTAAGAATGGAAAACGGAATATTGGTGGACAGCAAAAGAGATTCAAAGACACTCTCAAAGCTAATTTTAAAAAATGTAATATCAGCATTGAGAACTGGGAAGCCCTAACTCATGAGCATTTCAATTGGAGGTCAGCCTTTATTAAAGGCGCTACGGACTTTGAAGAAGCACGAGTACAGGGCGAAAGGGAGAAACGAGCTAAGAGGAAGGCATGTTAAGCAAACCCCCATCATGACCGTCTTCCACCCGGAAACCTATGCCCTCATTGTGGGAGGTTGTGCGGATCCAGAATTGGCCTTTACAGCCACTTACAGATCCACTGTTAAGATTTTACCCTTGGAAGACAATCTTACTCGGCTATGAGTGATCGCCAAGAAGAAGAAGAAGACAATTTCACTTGCAAGATAATGACTGGTCTGTTTTTCTTAGGGTTTGTTTTGAGAAGGAGATGGCTCTGCTATTTGGGAATTTTTTTGCTGACTTTTTAAAGGGGGCAGATGGGTTTTTTGATTTTTCTATAAAAAATGCCCTGTGTATAATATGGATACAAATAAATGTTCTGGTTTATTTTGAGGTGGGATAAGAAATTGTCAGGGAGATAACTGGTGAAGAAGGAGGGGGCTCCCTCCAGGGGGATAAATGCATGCGCAGTATTGAATCGCTTTGCCTTCCTCCCAAGAAGCTAAAGAAGGCACCGCCCTAGTTTCTTGGGCCTTTTCTCTGAGCATCACTAGTTAGGCTGACCATACATCCCATTTTGAACAGGACAGTCCTGTTTTTTTAGCATTTTTCAACTGTCCTATCGTTTTGATAAAAATCTCAATTTTGTCCCATTTTTTAAACCCGGCGGGAATGGAGGATCCGAGCCGGAGCTGCCGATTGGAGGCAGCCCAGAAGAGGAAACCCTCCCACCTATCAGCGCGAAGCAAAGGAGGGCGGAGAGGAGGGCGATTGGCCAGGCGGGAGCCAATTGCGTGGACCAGGGGATGGGGTTTGTAGGTGGGAGCCAATCACATGGACTGGAGGGGTGGGGTTTGCAGGCAGGAGCCAATTGCGCAGACTGGGGGGCAGGGACCCCTGTCTTTTTCATGAATACGGAATATTACATAAGACCCCATCCCGTTTTGCCATCCCAATGTCCCGTTTTTGTCTCAAGGAAATATGGTCAGCTTATCACTAGTTCATTTTAGTTTAGCTGGATTCTGTCTAGCAGAGTAGAACAATAAAACACTAGAGCTTTTACACCAAGTCTCAGCGTGTTCCTTCACTCGAAGTCAACACAGAAATCAAGAATAAGTACGTGGATTGATTTCAAGGCTGTATGATTCTATATTTTGTAACGATTTAAAGTTTGTTTGATTTTTTTAAGGTTTAATAGGGGTAAGATTGTTATAGTAGTACCAAGCATAAAAGTAGATAATTTAAATGTTTTTTAAAATGTTTTTATAATTTGATTGTTAATATAGTGGCCAGAAATATATAAAATAGTGGTAGGAGGGAAACATTTTATAAGTGGGCTTCTATGGGGGGGGGGAGTTGATTTGGAGGTTTATATATCTGCTTATTTTTCTTTATATACAGTATAAGGGGAATAAGCAATTGCTCTTACTTGTTTTTATAATGCCTATGGGATGATTTATAGAAATATTGTGATCTTGGTTAGACTTAGAGTAAGGGATTAATTATGGAAATTGCTGTATATTCTTGATGTTGAAAGTCAGAAGTCATCTAGTTATATAATCTTCTAAAAAAATCTTTTTTCATTTTCTGTTATTTCACTTTTTTCTTTTCTTGTAGTTTTTTTTAATTTTATTTTTTGTAGTTTTTATCTTTGTTCTGAATTTAATAAAGCTTTTATAAAAAAATATGTGGGGGAGGGGAGGTTTTTCCCCCTCATTCCAAAAACATATTTCATCATCTCCTATACTTTTCTGAGAAATGGTCTAACTTTACAGAGTAGCATTAATTGTATGGTGGGCTTCAGGGAGAAGCGGTTATGGATTAAAGCTATCAAGAATCTGCTGGATTGAAGAAAGATACTACTTAGATGCAGCCTGACCTATCTAAATTCTATTTCAAATTATTTTCAGATTTTTTGAAATAGAATATAGAATTATATAAAATATATGATTTCTTTGATGAAAGACCATTGCACACATTAAGTAGTGGAGCAACTGTATAAGGATTCCTAAAGTTTCACACCCTCCCAAGTTCTCTTTCTTCACATGTTATGGAACTGCAGATTGATACAGAAAAACAAGGATGCCAACCTAACCACAATAATCATGTTTTTGGGATAGTGTAGATGCTCATCTATATAATGGGTTATGTTCTGGAGGAAAAATATGGCTAAAGTATTAAAATATGGCTAAAGTATTAAAAACAACAGCTATAAAAGACTTAGAAAAATTTGGGGAACATTTGCCCCACCTGGTCCTCTCCAGCTGCTTTGGACTATATTTCTTCCAATGCCAGGTAGCATGGGTAAGGCTTTACTTTATCATGATGAGAAGTAAAACCAAGCACATCTGGAGGGCACCAACTTAGTAAAAACCTCTAAATACAGTATAGACCCAGAGATGTTCTGGCAACCATATAACTGTAGGAAGTCCCAATCCAGGTCCATCCTTGAAAATAAGTCCCACTTTTCCCCTGTAGTATTAGCTGAACCCAACCATATAAATATGATAACAGCTCCCAACTTTAAATGTGAAAGAAAAGAGAAATGACGTATAACACTTCAGGAGGCCTTTCGGAGGTACAAGTTCCTTCTGCTTTGATTTAATCAGGCATTGCTGAAGAAATGATTAAGGGACAATCCTTACTTTGTCTTCTTTGGGAACTCTACCTCCTGATTTCATGTTCAGTTGTTCTAATTGATATTCTTGGGTCTGTTCAGGGAATAAAGGTAGTATTGCTATGATAATGCCAAGGATAAGTTGGGTAAAAGGAACTTCTGGATCTACCTTTGCTGTTTATATGAGTCTATGCTCCTTTCATGCTCACAGGTATAACAAATAACAGCTGCTTATGCTGGGATATTTTTGTATTTAATTTTTAAAACGTCAAAAGATTGCAATAATACAACGTCAGGGTTATTAATACATAGGTTGAATTGTTATCTAAACTCAACATAAATGCTTCCCCTCCCTTGTCTTTCTGTTTTGCACACAATGCTATGGATGAAAATTTATTACTCAATTTACTTAATTTCCCCAACCCCTTCACTCGATATATAGGCAAACTGATAACCCTGTGTTTCTTGTTAATTGCACAGTAATACCATCTGCTCTATACCAGATTGGAAGGGGGTACAGCTGTATGGAAAACACTTAACACACCACTGCAAGGTTTTAGAAATACTTTAACTTTTGAACAATGAACCTCTACTAATTAGCACAGGAAATAAATGTTTATGATGTAGAAAATGACAATGTCTGCATGTATAAGCCAGCTAATAACTCACTGCTTTATGATTTTAGGCCCAGGCAACTTCTTATGAATTGTGATCAATATTTTTACGGGGTGCCAGTCAAACTGTTAATGCCTTTGGTAATATATTTGAAGACACAAGTACATCTGTGAGAATGCTCTTAATTTCTTTGAAACTCATTTACACACCTGCCAAATTTCTAATACCAAGAACCAAATCTTCCCAAAATATCTAAGGGCTATTTTAAGAAGGGACAGATACCATATGGAGAGCATATAAAGCAAAATGATATTTACTTATTGTACACCATTTCTATGCTTCCCCAGTTTTAAGGCTTTGAGTGGTTTATATATGTAAAACCATAAAACCATTAAAAGAATAAATATACATAAACCCAGCCAGTAACACATAACAGCAGCATTCCCACCCCACCCCCCAAATTAAGAAATGGAAGCCATGTGGAAGAGGACTACTTTTTTTTATCCCTCCTTAATGTTAAAGGGAGAGAGCTTCTTTAAATTGAGGAGAGGCAAAGTATAGAAAATATATTTTCAGAAATTGGAACACATGCCAGAGATGCTTTCACAAGATGGCTTGGGGAATGGGTCCCTGCTTCCCCTAGCCTCCAAGATGCTCCCAACCATGCTAGCTTACTTTTGTCTCTCTTCCTGACACAGTTCCTTAGAAAGCACTGGGCTACACCCACCATTTTTATTTTCTAGGAATATCTATCTGGGTCAAAGACTTTGTATTAAATAAAAATGATATGCTAAAGGCTTGCCCTTTGTTTAATGGTGCCAGTTTCCCATTTATTTATATTATAACCGCCCAGAGTCCCCTCTGTGGGGGGAGATGGGCGGTGATATAAGTTGGATAAATAAATAAATAAATAAATAAATAAATAAATATTGCTTGAAAATAATTAACTTTTTAAAAATCTACTATTGTATTAATCATGGATTAATATTAATACAACATGGATGAGCCACTGCTTACATGTTCCCAAAGAGTTAACAGGGATTTAGTTTTATTTTTTCTACTTTCACTAATTATCTATGAACTAGCTGTGGTTGTGGTTGAAGATAAACTCAACCACCTAGCTGAACAGTGCAGGTTGACTTAGTTTATTGAGTTGTTTAGCAAAGTACTAAAGTTCATTTTAAATCATTATGCCAGGTTCTTGCCTAGTGACAGGCTGTTCTTGGCCACATAGGAGGAAAGGGAGAGCAATAGTTGAAGACTTTACTTGAACACACAAAGTCTTATTTACTGCTAAAACGTGGCTTAGTGTCAACTAGTTAATACAGTGTTTCTCAACCTTGGCAACTTTAAGATGTGTGGACTTGAACTCCCAGAATTCCCCAGCCAGCATGGCTGGCTGGATGATTCTGGGAGTTGAAGTCCACACATCTTAAAGTTGTCGAGGTTGAGAAACATTGAGTTAATAGGTCAGTTCATTATATTATCATTTGAAAAGTTGCCACAGAATTTCACTTAAATCTTAATCAAAATATGTTATGTGCAATCAATCATTCTCTAGCAATATATGGAAGAGGTTTTCAAAAATTATTATGGAGTTTGTTTTTTGTTGTCTCCCCACTTGATATCACAAATTTATCTTGGTACAAGATAGCTTACATCCCCCAAAGAGAGCATTGATACCAAAAAGATCAAATTAATTACAGAATAGAAAGCAGCTTGCTTTAACCATTGCCTCCATATTCAGGGATGTGTTCAGAATACACGCTGGCCACTTAAACAGAAAGCCTGAATGCCTGCATATTTAACACAATTTCTCCTTTAAAAAGTTCATTTCATTTGATAGGTCTCTACTGGAAGCTAAATGGCAACTGAGCATTAGAGACATGCAAAATGCATAAGGGTCCCTTATGAATTTTCCAGAAAAACTCCTTTTTAAGCTATGTCGATGAAGTCCTTTTTAAGCTACACCACTCCTGGAACACTGGCCCAGTTTGGCGTTGGCATGTTTCAAGGTCATAATGGTTGGGACAATGGTTGGAGATAAAATCTATGTCTTCCCTTTGAACTGCTTTTACTTTCCCAGTCGTGATTTAATACCTATCTTGATCTTATATTACCTATCTTATTTAAAAAAATCACTTGTTTTAAAGAGGCAATGGCATTTCTTGACACAATAGTGAACAGTCTAATTATTTCCTAGATGGAAGTATGATTAAAGACATATTCCAGCTGTTGCTATGAACTGTTTATAAGACATTATCTTCAGGTACTTTGTTCCCATCTCTTTATTACTCCAAATGAGAAAGCTGGTATTAAAAATCCAGTACAGGTTAGGTTTCTTCTTTTCTATAATTCCAAGTGAACAGAAATAAGTACCAATGCGGACCTGTTTTGTCAAAACCCCTACTATGTATAATTTGACTGATATTCCAGGAACCACAGTTTACTTCCTGTTCTTCCATTACTTTCAAGTGTTTAATGAAGTGTCAGAAAGTTGCCAAGACCTGAAGCAACATTATATTACAGTAAAATATGGAAAACAAAATGGGAAAACAATATTAATGATTATCTACTAATCTAACTCAGATAGCAAATTTCTATGAGCACAGCTCCATTATGTGTCCCCTGAAAATTTTCCAGGGAAGTTAGAGGACTTGCTAGAACAGTGGCTATGGAAATCAGGGAGGAAACAGATTAAAAATTTGATGCATTTCCTCCAGCAGGAGTTTCTGCTGGATTGTTAGATACTACTGTGAATGAAAAGCTTCAGGCCAGTGTATTGGGTTCTGGTTCTTTCCAGAATAAACTTCCTTCTGTCAATTATTTAATCAGGAAGAAGGTGCAGTATTTTTCAACCTTTTAATCAAATATTAAAATGGAGGGGTAATTTGCAAATAACAAAACACTTCAGAAGATAGAAATAAAACTCAAATTGATTTTGACAGAATGGAAAACTGAGCTCTATTATAAAGGTTCTTCATTTGAGCTAATAAAGGCAGGATAAAAATTAATTAATTAATTAAATAAATAATGACAAAATAAAAATAAATAAATAAAATAAATAAAATAAATAAAATAATAAAATAAAATAATAAAATAATATAAAATAATAAAATAAAATAAAATAATAACAATATTGACCAGAATATTAGAAGGATAGTAATATCGGGGATAGATTTGGGGATAGCTCTAGATGGGGTTGCGCTTCCCCAGAAGGATCTTATCTGTAATCTGGTGTTTCTCCTGGACTCACAGCTCCTTCTGGAACAAGAGGTGGATGCTGAGGCCAGGAGAGCATTTGCCCAGCTTCAGTTGGTGTGCCAGCTAGGGCCATTCTTGGAACAGGAGGCATTGACAACATCAGCAATGAACAAACTAGTGCAATGCACTTTATGTGGGGCCACCCTTGAATACCACCCAGAAACTTCAGCTGACACAGAATGCAGCTACCCATCTACTAATGGGACTGTCCCCACATTTTACATACCACCAGTATTACCGGAGCTTCATTGATTGCCTGTTAGTTTCCAAAGGCAATTCAAGACATTGTTCAGGAGGCGGCAACAAAAAACGTCCCAAAGAAAAAGAAAACCAAGAAGGCAAGATGGCTGTCTGCTGAGACACTGGAAGTAGCCCGAGAAAGACGGAAAGCAAAAGGCAACAGTGATAGGGGGAGATATGCCCAAATAAATGCAAAATTCCAGAGGTTAGCCAGAAGAGATAAGGAATTATTTTTAAACAAGCAATGTGTGGAAGTGGAAGAAGACAATAGAATAGGAAGGACAAGAGACCTCTTCCAGAAAATTAGAAACATTGGAGGTAAATTCCAGGCAAAAATGGGTATGATCAAAAACAAAGATGGTAAGGACCTAACAGAAGCAGAAGAGATCAAGAAAAGGTGGCAAGAATATACGGAAGATCTGTATAGGAAGGATAATAATATTGGAGATAGCTTTGACGGTGTGGTCAGTGAGTTAGAGCCAGACATCCTGAAGAATGAGGTTGAATGGGCCTTAAGAAGCATTGCTAATAATAAGGCAGCAGGAGACGACGGTATCCCAGCTAAACTGTTTAAAATCTTGCAAGATGATGTTGTCAAAGTGATGCATGCTATATGCCAGCAAATTTGGAAAACACAAGAATGGCCATTAGATTGGAAAAAACCAACTTATATTTTATTTATTTATTTATCGTATTTATACCCCGCCTATCCCCTCCCTAATGGGGGACTCTAGGCGGCTTACATACATTGCATATATATATTTATATTTATACATTTCATTCATCAAATACAGTGTATTAAACCACGCGCGTAAGGGGAGGGGGTAAGGGAACCGACTCTTCTAAGGCTCTGGACTACATCTCCCAAGATGCCTTGAGCCGGCTGCTGACGTCCTTGTAGATGTTACTTCCGGGTTGTTTGTAACCGTCGCCATTCGATCTTTCCTCCAATCTTTTTCCTCCGGTGGAACCGACTCCCGACAGGACGTCAGCAAATTTCCCCACTTAAGGTGGTACCCATTTATCTACTTGCAAAGCTTTCGAACTGATGGGTTGACAGGAGCTGGGACAAGTAACAAGAGCTCACCTCATTACGCGGGGATTCGAACTGCCAACCTTCCGATCGGCAGTCTACAGCTCAGCGGTTTAACCCGCTGAGCCACCGCGTCCCACATATATATCCCCACACAAAAAAGGGAAAAGGTTACTCTGTTTCAAGGTGATGCATGCCATATGCCAGCAAATTTGGAAAACACTAGAATGGCCATCAGATTGGAAAAAATCAACTTATATCCCCATACCAAAAAAGGGAAACACAAAAGAATGTTCAAACTATCAAACAGTGGCACTTATTTCACATGCCACTAAGGTAATGCTCAAGATCCTGCAAGGTAGACTCCAGCAATTCATAGAGCGATAATTGCCAGATGTACAAGCTGGGTTTAGAAAAGGCAGAGGAACTAGAGACCAAATTGCCAATATCCGCTGGATAATGGAGAAAGCCAGGGAGTTTCAGAAAAACATCTATTTCTGTTTTATTGACTATACTAAAGCCTTTGACAGTGTGGATCATAACAAATTGTGGCAAGTTCTTGGTAGTATGGGGATACCAAGTCATCTTGTCTGTCTCCTGAGGAATCTGTATAATGACCAAGTAGCAACGGTAAGAACAGACCATGGAACAATGGACTGGTTTAAGATTGGGAAAGGAGTACGGCAGGGTTGTATACTCTCATCCTACGTATTCAACCTGTACGCAGAACACATCATGCGACGTGCTGGGCTTGAGGAATCCAAGGCTGGAGTTAAAATCGCTGGAAGAAACATTAACAATCTCAGATATACAGATGATACCACTTTGGTGGCTGAAAGGAAGGAGGAGCTGAGGAGCCTTATGACGAAGGTGAAAGAAGAAAGTGCAAAAGCTGGGTTGCAGTTAAACCTCAAAAAACCAAGATTATGGCAACCAGCTTGATCGATAATTGGCAAATAGAGGGAGAAAAAGTGGAGGCAGTGACAGACTTTGTATTTCTAGGCACAAAGATTACTGTAGACATTGTCTGCAGCCAGGAAATCAGAAGACGTCTACTTCTTGGGAGGAGAGCAATGACAAATCTCGATAAAATAGTTACGAGCAGAGACATCACACTGACAACAAAGGTCTGCATAGTTAAAGCAATGGTATTCCCCGTAGTAACCTATGGCTGCGAGAGCTGGACCATAAGGAAGGCTGAGCGAGGGAAGATAGATGCTTTTGAACTGTGGTGTTGGAGGACAGTTCTGAGAGTGCCTTGGACTGCAAGAAGATGAAACCAGTCCATACTCCAGGAAGTAAAGCCAGACTGCTCACTTGAGGGAATGATATTAAAGGCAAAACTGAAGTACTTTGGCCACATAATGAGAAGACAGGATACCCTGGAGAAGATGATGATGCTAGGGAAAGTGGAAGGCAAAAGGAAGAGTGGCCGACCAAGGGCAAGATGGATGGATGATATTCTGGAGGTGACGGACTCGACCTTAGGGGAGTTGGGGATGGCGACGGCCAACAGGAAGCTCTGGCGTGGGCTGGTCCATGAAGTCACGAAGAGTCGAAAGCGACTGAGGGGAAGAAGGAAATAGAGAGTTTAAGAAGGTGAAAGAGAGTTAAAGGAAAGGAGGTCAAGTATGGTTTAAAGATGAGAGGAGAAAGATAAGGGGGTTTGAAATAGAGGGCAAAGATATATTTTAATGTTAAAAGAAGTTTGAAGGTTATGCAATGTTTAATGTTGTTTATATATGTATGTGTATGTTAATGGTGTAAAAGAATAAAGAGTTTATAAAAAAAAAAGAAAGCGACTGAACGAATGAACAACAACATTGACCAGAAGGTAGGGCATATAAGGGATATTCTTGGTTAAATTTCTTGAATTAAACAAGGGATTGGATTGCTTAGTCTATGAGTTTTGCCCCAACTTTATGATCTCATGACTTATTTAAAATTGCTATAGGTACACTTTTCATAAAGAATCATAGAACTGGAAGTCCAATCCACTGTATTATGTTGGAATCTAAATTAAAGCATCCACAACAAATGGCTGTTGAGACTCATTGTGAACACATCCAGTGACATGGACCCTTCTATTACTTCCACTGTCAAACTGCTCTTCCTATCTTAATAGGAAAAACTTTTCTTAATATTCTACTAAATTTGCTTTCTGAATCTTAAATCTGTAACTCTCCGTCTTGCATTCTGAGCTGATGGAATGTTTCTATCCCCTCTCATTCTTCTCTTCTCACAGCTAAACTTATCCAGTTCCCTCATTTTGTCTTCAGAGGTCTCAGGTTCTTTCTAGTCCTCTGATGACCACTCAGAACCTGTCAGAGTGGGATTGAGTCCTTCTTAATGTGTGGTGTGAAACTGGACATAGTGCTTGAGATGATGACTAGCCAATAGGCATGTCTTCACATTTTGTGAAAATGAGATTTTTAAACCATTTAAATTAGGTACATATTCCAATTTTCTCTGAATAAAATATTAAATTAAAAAGAGTATAAAATGGTTGTGGTGGTTCAAGACAGCTGCAGTGAAGTGGAAGAAAACAATCCCAGGAGTTTGGATATGAAAGATTTAATTAAACAATATACAACAAATGACATCTCTCTTCTCAGTACTCTGGTACATTCATTCTGCCAAGGAAGTAGCCTAACACACCTTGTTGCTCTGATCCTATAGGAAAGCAAGAAGGAATAAAAGCAGAAGAGCTTCCACTTTCTTCCTTCAGAGTAAATTCACAGTAAGAAAAAACCTCCCAGTGGTAGCAGCCTACTATCAGTCTCTTCCCAGTAGCTGGGAGAGTGCAAGGGAATGAGTGGAGCAAGGAACCCCAACTATGATCTCAGATGTGTGCATGCAGACAGCTAACGTGCCCCATCACACCAGCCTTTTGTGTTCAACAAGTAGCCAGTCAGATTGTTCTGGAAAAGTTCCAAATTGGATATGATGCTGCAGCCTTATATTTATTAGACAATGTGTGAAGTACTTCTTTTGGCCTGCTCTGAACTAACTGCCAATCAGTTAGGTAAGCCTGAATGCTTCTAAAGAGAAATTTATCCCCACCCATTCTCTCTATTCGCCTTATAAAATTATAAACTTCTATTATGACCTCCATAGTACAGGGTTTTTTTCCTTTACATGCAAAGACCCCAACTATTTCAGGTATTCATTATCTGGAAAGATATTCAAACCCTTCAATCATTTTTCACATATTTTTTTCTATACATTTTTTCAGCACTCTAATTTTCTCTTTGAGAAATTATGCATATAATTGTAAACAGCATTGTAAATGTGGGGATTGCTGTTTTATTTTCAGTCCATTTTAAAAAGACTTCTTAACAGTGAACTTTCCCATTTCAGTCACACAGCACATTGAGCTGGTATGTTTGGTGAAATTTCTACTGGAATCCTAAATCTCTTTCTTGAGCAGTTGCTGCCAATTCCATCAATATATAGGCAACTAGGGTTACTTTGTCCCAGTGTTCTTCATTTTTGCTAATTGTACATTTTATTCCACATAGAATAGTGAGAAAAAGCACTCTAGAATCTCAATAGCTTGTACAGCTTTGGTGAATTACAAATTTCCCTTCACATGGACAAAGCTAAACAGAAGCATCATAGAAAACTTATGCAAAATTTACCATTATTAATCACCTTGGGTTATATTCCAACACATGTCCAATTGCCAACCTGACTTTCTGGGGGAGTTAATTGTTTGAATAAAGGTACTTTTTTGGAATTTGCAGCATGGGCTTTGATTATGGTCCTCTACCTCTCTGTTTCCCTTGCTTGGTTTTTGTTTTTAAATACAGCTGCTGCTTAGATTTACTTTTTGTTTTGGCCACTATAAGGGGACAACAGACCTTGACAAGTTGGATTGATGGAGCTATTTGGAGACCGAGAGCTTAACAATAATGCAAAGCAGCTGGCAGAGGCAGTTTTTCAAGAGGCTGTCAGCATGATAGAATGCCCAGATGAGCAGCCCCCACCCAGCACCAGGAAGAGACATCAGCTTTCAAAGTCAACAGGAGGAAATGCAGTTCTGATTATCTTCTTCAAAAGTCAGCTCTCCCTGCTACCCTCTCTTTCTGTCTCCCCAGCTCATCCTCACCTTTTGGTACTGCTGGACCTTCCACAATTCTTTAGTCCAGCCTTCTGCAACCTGGACCTTCCAAAAATGTTGGTTTCTAGAACCCATCATATAATAATCTGGAGGATAACAGGAAGAAGAAGGCTTCTTCAGTCAAATTATATCCATGAAGTCTCCTCCAGAGATTTATTTTCATTATGGCAGTCTGGTGCAGATAGGCTAGTGCACCATTTCTCAACCTCAGCAACTTTAAGATGTGTGGACTTCAGCTCCCAGAATTCCCCAGCTAGGAGTTGACGTCCACACATCTTAAAGTTGCCAGGGTTGAGAAACACTGAGTTAATAGGTCAGTTCATTATATTATCATTTGAAAAGTTGCCACAGAATTTCACCTAAAGTTTAATCAAAGTATGTTATGTGCAATCAAACCCTCTCTAGCAATATATGCAAGAAGTTTTCAAAAATTATTATGGAGTTTGTTTTTTGTTGTCTCCCCACTTGATATCATGAATTTATCTTGGTACAAGATAGCTTACATCCCCCAAAGAGAGCATTAATACCATGAAGATCAAGTTAATTACAGAAGAGAAAGCTGCTTGCTTTAACCATTGCCTTCATATTCAGAGATGTGTTCAGAATACACGCTGGCCACTTAAACAGAAAGCCTGAATGCCTGCATATTTAACATCATTTCTCCTTTAAAATGTTCATTTCATTTGATAGGTCTCTACTGGAAGCTAAATGGCAACTGAGCATTAGAGATATGCAAAATACTCTCAGACCTCAGATTGGACCATTCTAACTCTGGCCATCTCTGGAAGTGACCTGACCTTAAAATGGGTCATAAAATCATAGGGTTGGAAAGGATCTTAAAGTTGCTGAGGTTGAGAAACACTGAGCTAGTGGATTCTAGATGAGTAATTTACCTGGTACATTGATGCTGGTAATATGTGGAAAACAGCAGGAGGTAGTGGGATTATTTTTTACACCGTAACAGTCACAGAATTCAATGAATAATTAAGGTTTTGAACACAAAAATGCATCACTTTTTGTGAACCTTTCATGAAAGAGGGATCTATGATGACACTTTTCCTTTTATGACATTTGTAACTTCTGATTTAAAATGTATATGAAGCATTTTAAACCCCAAGATATATTCAAAAATTAAAATAAAAACCAAAGCCCCCCAGACCACTTTACAAGAATTAGTGATGAAATAGATCTTGCCTTTAGATCTGTAATTTAATTCTTAAAAATTAGATTTCCTTTTTAATTTCAATGGGTGCAAGAAGATGTGATCTCATTTATGTGTAAATGTTAACCATAGCTTCTCAGTACAAGAACAAGTCATACAGAGTCTTGGGCTCATGTATTGCCACAGTTATTCCTCAGAGACTCTCTATCAGAGAGGGGAAGAGGAGGAAGAGAAAGTGGAAGAAAAAAATCAAAGGAAGAACTAGACTGGCATGGTAGGATGATGTCTAGCAACTGGTAAGTGTTAGAGATGGTGAGTGAGGAGCAGTGGAGAGTAAGGGGTCCAGCATTGCTAGCGCTGCAGCTGTGGTCAAGGCCTAGGAGCTGCAGATACTACTGTAGAGCTGTTCAGCAGAATGCTAATGGTGGGAGGGCATCCTTGGCAAAGTAGAGCTGTGGAGGGCCTGAAAGGTTGCCTGGTGGATTTTCCCAAAATGATGAGCCAGGGGATTGGTAATTGCTGCAGTTTCTTGGAAGAAGGAAGTGGCCTGAGAAAGTTGGCAGTAGGGAAGAGCTGAAAGACCAGAGAAGCAGTGGACACAGGGTTTTTTTTGGTAATCAGCTAGCTTGCTGAGAAGATCATTCTTTGGATCATAAGGGGAGATAATGAAGAACTAGGCCTTCAGGGAAGAGATGTGGAGCAAGGGAGGTTGGTCTCTGAAGTGAGAGTACAGGGGAGGGGTTTCCACCCCACTGGCCTGAAGCCCCAGTGGAGAAAGGACTTCAGGAGGAGGAGTGGTCATGGATTGCTTAATTTAGATGGGTACAGAAATGTGTCAGTGGGGTTTATAGGCAAATGTTGCTAGGTAAGCAGTAGGAGTGGATCTCCAGACTGTTGCCACTTGGGGAATGTTTTTGGTTTTCTGGTTTTGTTTCTGGGTGGTTGTTGTTGTTGTCTTGTTGTTTTGCTTTAAGTGTAAAATGGATGGTGGTGAATATGGAAACAGAGGTGCAGGATGGGTCAATTGACCCAGAGCCTGACCTAGCCACAAACCAGCAACACATCATAAACTGCAAAGGAAGTCAAGCCATCTACTTAGAAAAAAGAGTGACTCAGCAAATTAGTTAAACTGGTAATCAGGGCTGTATAAAATAAATGATAGCTTGACCAGCTCTTTGTAGACCTTCTACCTAGGCTGACCATACGTCCCGTTTTGAACGGGACAGTCCCGTTATTTAAGCATTTTTCAACCGTCCCATCATTTTGATCAAAATCTCAATTTTGTCCCTTTTTTAAACCTGGTGGGAAGGAGGACAGGAAGACAAGAAGGAGGACTGGAGCCGGACTTGCCATTGGAGGCAGCCCGGAAGAGGCACTATCAGCACGGCAACTGGAAGCCTGGTTGCCACGTGCGAGCCCAGCAGCAGACACAGCACCACAGTCCACCCGGTTCCTGCCTCCTTACCTGATCCTACCAGTGCCGCTTCCTCTGAAGCTGAGATTGTCCGCCCAGCAGTGGTGAGGCCAGGGAAAGCAGGCACGGGAAAGTTGTGGAAAGAGGGTGCGGGGTGCGTGTGTGTGTGTCTGTTTTGGTGCATTTGGTCGCAGGGAGGCTGGGGAAAGAGGGGGTGGGGTGCATGTGTGTGTGTGCGATTACTCTGAGCCAGTGAGTAAATGAATTAGAATAAACCAGCTGCACAAACCCTCCCTCCCTCCTTCCCTCCCTCCCTCTCTCTGTTCTTGCTCCCCGGCAATCTCCAAGCCAGAGATGGCCAAATCTGAAAGCTGTAAAATGAGTTGTGCTGAACTTTGCAAGACATTTTCCCCTGGAAAAATTGTCAACAGATTAACCCACATTTTGACATTTGTCTTCCATTGTGAACTGGGGGAGGAGGCCTGTTTTATGACAAGTCTATGGGTGATGATTACCTAATAATGATGCAGATAATTAAAGATGTAGGGTGATATATGATTTCACAGCACTTATAACTGCTTAATCTTAATCTTATTATGATTTTATTTACAAAATATAATATTTATACACTGGTTATTGAACTCCCACAAAGAATTTTTAAATACTTAATAGATGGCATTGTTATTCCTTTTCCATCCAATAATTTTAGAAAGGGAATTTGTTATTGGAATAATGAAATGTAGAGTGCTTAATCCTTCAGCAAGGCATTTTAATTAATTGTTTTAATTGATTCCATTTACTAGAGGGAAGAAAATATATACAACTTGTCATACTTACTTGGCTGCAGTGTTTTGACCACTTTCTACAATTCAGTTTCATTCGGGACAGAGGGAGCTTGCCACTAATTAAATAGAAAATTGAGTTGCACCCCTTGTATTAATTTCCAGGTGGGTCACCATGTGCATGATCAGGCTTGTGTATCATTACAATCAAGTGTCAGTTGAAAGCTTGGGAGCCTGGGAGGCACACAGAAGTAAGCCTGTTTCCTGCGTAGTCTATAAGTGAGCTTCTAGCTGTAGGAACATCTTTGGAAAGGGTCTCCCCTGCTGATCTAAGTTACCAAACCGGTTCATATTGGAAGAGGTGGTCCCTCAGATAGTCAAGCCCTAAACCATTTAGGCCTGTCCTTCTGCCCCAGCTCACTGCCTCCTTCAGCCTTCAATAAGGTACTATGGGAAGTTCCTTGCCACGCCCCCTATCATTGCCAAGAAGTTCTTGCCTTGCCTTGTCTTGCTGCTGTCAAGCCAAATCCAGACCCTTGCTAATCTCCCTTCCTGCAGACCTGTCTAGTCCAGTCCAAACCCCAGTGTGCCTTAGTTAGACCTTGTCCTATATTTCTAGTCTTGCCATATTGTCAAACTTTGACAATATGGCAAGACTAGAAACATATGACCAATTGGCAGCAGGGCACAAGGTCTGGGTCAAGGTTCCCTTTGACAGTCAATATTTGCAGGCAGGACCCAATTGGGTGGACCGGGGGCAGGGTTTGCAGGCAGGAGCCAATTGGGTGGACCGGGGGCGGGGTTTGCAGGTGGGAGCCAATCACGTGGACTGGGGGGCGGGGTTTGCAGGCGGGAGCCAATCGCGTGGACCTGGGGGACGGGGACCCCTGTCCCGTTTTTTCCATCCCAATGTCCCATTTTTGTCTCAAGGAAATATGGTCAGCCTACTTCTACCCCTCTGCTTGTGACTTGGTCTGTATGCTGTTTTCATCTCTTGGATTACCTGGCTGAAACTAACAACTCTTGGATTATACTTGAACTGGTATTTTATCTCTCTGGGTTCTTTGAAAAAGTAAGTTTTGTGTTTCTGTTCTCTAGGCAGAAGAATTTCAGTCTGCAGTATACATTGTGTTACTACAGTTAAGATTTATGATTGCAATAAATAACTTGACTTGTATCATAAGATGGCTCTCTGTCCATAACTGACAGCACAGAACAATACTAGAGTGAAAAGAATGGTGAAGTATTTATTTATCATATTTATATCCCGCCCATCTCCCTCACAAGGAGGGACCCTGGGCGGTTAGTAAGCACACTTCTCCAATGTTATTGTGTCTGTAGATCTGCATCTGGCAGTTTTGTTCACAGTTATCTACTTCCTTTGGGAAAGACCAGTGTATAAATGCTCCTGTAGGTTGCTATGACATTGTGACATTTTATGCAGATAAAATTGTTCACATTTATTGAGAGTTGGACACCAGCTTAGCAAGATTTAGTGAGATAACTTGGGCAAGATTTTGCATGCTTATCTGGGATTTTTTGAGCTTGCAGAAACTGAGGAAGTGAATTGGGCATGAGATCTGCTGCCTATAAGCTCATTCATACAGCTGGGCAGGATATGTGGGCTAGATTCCATTAGTATTTTATGCTACTTTGAGGGAATGGAGGGTATCATCAGTCTTGAAAGAAATGGTGGTGTGCTTCCTTCAAATGCTATAGCCAATTGAGACAACTTCCAGTCAATCTCCAACCTCCCCCTTTGACTCAAGATTTTGGAGAAAGGATGGGGCTTAAAAAGCAGAGTGTCCTAGAGGAATGAATTTTCTGAATCTTTTAAATTCAGATTTCAGCTCTGAGAATAGGATAGAAATAGTATTAGTCAACCTGGTGGATGACCTTTATCAGCAGCATTTAGTTCCAGCAAAATGATATCCTCTGGAGTCCGTATGAGAGTTGAAAATTGTGGGCACTATTCTGAAGTGGTTCCACTCATTCCATAATGGGCAACTTCAATTTGTATGTATGGAGGCAGAGCTGTGGTTGTTCCACTGCAGATGCCACAGGGCTTGGTCCATTGTGTTATTTACATCAAGATGAACCTGCTGGAAGAGGTTATACAGCAGGTTTGGGCTGATATATCATCAGTATGCTGATGGTACTCAATTATACATCACTTGCCCAGGCTGAACTAGGGATGCTCTTGAAGTCCTCATCTGGTGCCTGGAGGCTTTGAGGGCCTGGATGTGCCAAAACAATCTCAGACTAAATCAGAACAAGGCAGAGTTACTGTTTGTTAGTGATAGCTCTGGCTCCGTCCCAGCTCCACTTACAGGTTTTGATTGGTTCATACTCCTCCTTAATAAACAGATCTGGAAGTTTAGCCAAATATAGGGAGAGTGGCTATTTCTATATGAGGAAGATCGAAAGCTCATTTTCCTCAGAAGCCCATAATCAGCACTAGCAAAACTGTGGCTTCCAGCTGCCCTTATCGTATGCTTCCTTGTAAAACCCAACAAAGAAATAATCTTGGATTTGGTTCAGATTTAAAATCCCATAAGAGCTGACTTCTGGGCTGAGATCAAGTTCCTGTTAAACACACAAGAACAGTTGGGGCAAATGTTGTGTTAAAATTAAAGAGAGAAGACTACCTGCATTTCCACAACTGAGAGAAGATGAACATTTTTTAAAGGAGACAGTTTGTAAAGATCGAATTTAGAATGAGGCCAGAGAACAGTTTTATCTGTAGTCCTGAGAAGGCAGACTCTTCCCAGGAAGGAACAATTACAGTTTTCTTTTGCCACAAAGCCTGTTTTGGACATGTCATTCCAAGTAGTCTGATCCCAAATTCTATTTGGTCTTGTAATGATTAGCGTATTGCAGCAACATGCCTGCCTCTCAAAACTGTCTGGAAATGCTCTTCGATTCTTCATCTCTAAAAGAAGTGACCTTTACTTATTAGGCTTTTGCAAATTATTAAAATCTTGTGGGTTCCTTCCATTTCTTTTTGAGTTTGAAAAAGAAACCCCAGAAAGATTGGCATATGTAGACAATTAGTCTTGAACCAGAATTCAAATAAAGAGACACTTAAAGGATATACAGTCCATATCTAGTGAGAAAATGAAAAGCAGTACATTTAGCAATTCTTTCATATATTTTTATTGATAAAAACCAGCTGTAAAACAGCAGAGGGAAGTGGTGGCTAGGAGTAGCTCGGCTTATACATTAACAGCAGGCCAACCAGTGCCCCTATTGTGCTCTTGTCACCTCACATTTAGACTACTGCAATGTGCCCTACATGAGGCTGCCTTGAAGATGACTTGTAAGCTTCAGTTGGTAGAAAGTGCAGCAGTTTCAAGCCCTCTGAGGCTGGAAAACTCAGGAAACAAGAACCACTCAGATTTCTGGAATGATCTTTATTGCTAGTAGGGTTATGAAACAGAATCCTGAAAGCCTGCCAAAGCAATTCTCTAGGTGTATTTATTTATTTACGAGAGTTGGCTGTCCAACTCCAAAATGACTCTGAGTGGCTTACAGTAAAAATAGGGGCCGTTTGGGGGGATGGGGAAGGAAAGAAAGAAATCCCATGCATTCAAACACCCAACAAACACCTACCCCAAAGCTTAGGAGAACAACCAAGTTTTTAAAGACTTCTGGGACAACATCATGGTGAGAATCAGATGGATCTCATCTCATCCAGACCTGCACAGCCTCCCGACACTGAGACAAGACATTGATGATATCACTTTGCCGGCATGGAGTCAAGACAACTGGGTATTCTTCTGGACCAGCTGCAGGGTTTGGGGGTACCATGTTACAGTGGTTGTTCTCCTTTCTCAGTGGCCTATTCCAGGTGGTATTGGTGGAGGGGGGGGGGAGAGATTGCATCTTGGCTCCTTATTTATTGGGTAGCTCAGGCCTCCAATGACTTGCAACAGGATTATGATTACCATGGAGGCTATGAACTCCTGAGCTGTCCTGGACTCAACATTGTCAGGTGGCTAGTTGACTGACAACTAACAGACTCAGGATCTCTACTGTCAGCCCAGCCACAGGATCCAGCAGACCAGGGAGGGATAATGTTGGGCAGCAGGGAGAGTGGCACACCAGCAACAATCCCGACTGTTCTCTACAGCCCAGCTTTAACCAGAGAGTCTCACATCCGGTTATCTGTGGAGCAAAGCTTCTGAAAGTCCTCAGTGACTCATGGATAATAATAGCCAACACGCCTCCCCTGGGCTCTTGGCTGATGCAAAACCTGAAACCAGATAGACACAGATTTAGGTTATATTCTCAGTTCCATTCCATTCTCAGTTGGACTCTAAGTGTGAAGCACAGTCTGGGGAGATGCTAGAGGAACGTACTTACCCTGTTATCTGGGAATGGTTTGATCCTGTTGGACCTGAGGAAGTGGATAGGATCCTCTGGATTGTAAATGCCACCACATGTCATCTAGACCCTTGCCCTTCCTGGCTAGTAAAATCGTCCCGGGAGGTGACTTGTGATTGGGTCCAGGTGATGATTAATACATCTCTGGGGGAGGGGGTGTTCCCGGCGGCCTTTAAAGAGGTGCTGGTGCACCCCCTCCTCAAGAAACTATCCCTGGACCCCACTATTTTGGACAATTTTTGTCCTGTCTCCCACCTCCCCTTTTTCGGGAAGGTGGTTGAGAAAGTGGTGGCATTGCAACACCAGAGGATTCTGGAGGAAACGGATTATCTAGACCCCTTTCAGTCAGGTTTCAGGCCAAGATATGGGATAGAGACCGCATTGATCGCACTTATGGATGATCTCTGACGAGGGCGGGATGGAGGGAGTGCATCCATCCTTGCTCTCCTAGATCTCTCAGCAGCTTTTGATACCATTGACCATGGTATCCTTTTGGGGTGGCTCAGGGAGTTGGGGGTGGGCAGCGTAGTTTTGCGCTGGTTCACCTCCTTCCTCCAGGGCCACTCTCAATCGGTGGTGATAGGAGAGGAGAGATTTGACCCATGACCCCTCCTGTGTGGGGTGCCGCAGGGTTCGGTGCTCTCTCCTCTCCTATTTAACATCTACATGAAGCTGCTGGGTGAGATAATCCGTCGCCATGGGATGAGGTATCATCAATATGCTGATGATACTCAATTGTATATCACCATCCTGGGTGAAGTAAGTGATGTGGTCGCTGCCCTGTCTCGGTGCCTGGGGGCTGTTGATGGGGAACAATAGGCTTACCAGGCTGAACCCTGGTAAGACGGAGTGGCTGTGGATTGATGGCCTCTTGGGATCCAGGAAGTTGTCATCTTTGACCCTGGATGGGGTGGCACAACCCTATTCGGAGCCAGTGCGGAACTTGGGGGTCCTCCTGTACTCACGACTCCTGCTTGAAGAGCAGGTGGCAGTCGTGGCCAGGAGGGCCTTTGCACGGCTTCAGGTTGTGCAACAGTTACGCCCATTCCTGGACCGAGATGCCCTCCAAACAGTCACTCATGCCCTTGTCATCTTCCATATAGACTATTGCAATGCACTCTACATGGGGCTACCCTTGAAGAGTATCCGGAAGCTTCAGCTGGTCCAGAATGTGGCTGCATGGACAGTTATTGGTGCCATAAAATCAGCACATGTTACACCTCTGCTGCGCGAGCTGCATTGGGTACCAGTTTGCTTCCAGGTCCAATTCAAGGTGTTGGTTATCACCTTTAAAGCCCTACATGGCATGGGACCAGGTTACCCGAGGGACTGTCTCATCCCCATAACATCGACCCGCCCCACCCGTTCATGCAGAGACGGCATGCTACGGACCCCATCAACCAAAGAATTCCATCTAGTGGGGTCCAGGAGGCGGGCCTTCTGTGCAGTAGCGCCCGCCCTTTGGAATATCTTGCCCCAGGAGCTGAGGTGAGTTTCCTTGCTCCCGACCTTCCAGAAAAACTGACCTTCCAGAAAAAAGACCTGGTTCTGCCACCTTGCCTGGGATGGGAATGCCAACAGTTCCTCCTGGGGCTGGCTGATCCCATGAAGCCCTCCCTAGTATTAATAGCCATCAACCTTGGATTTTATATTTATTTATTTATTGATGTTGTGATTTTGTATTTGTATTTTTAACCTTGTTTTTATTGTGAACTGCCCAGGGTCCCCCAATTGGGGGAGATGGGTGGTAATATAAGTTTAAATAATAAAATAAAAATAAATACATACTAGAGTTGCTCATATTTAGCATAATTAAGGCAGAGTTACCATGAATCTCTTTTGCTTTCTCTTGGTCTCTCCCTTGGACTAAGAAATCTCTTCTGTAACCATACTGCTACCTCCTGTAATGGTCCTACTCCCCATGTTCCCAGGGGGAACATTGTCTACTGATGGGGAATATCAGATTTAGCCATGTAACACCTATGCTATGGTTGCTGCACTGGCTGCTGATTTGCTTCTGGGGTTTCAGTTCAAAGTGTGGGGTTTCACCTTTAAGCCCTTATGGAGTGTTACCCAGATACTTCCAGGACTGTCTCTTCTGACAAGATCTGGCCTGCCTTGTACATTCCTGCAGGAAGGGTTTACTGAGATTCCCAACCCTATAGGATGTCACAAGAATGGGAGCCTGAAGATGTCCTTTCTCTGTGGTCCTGGAATTTTGGAACTCCTTGCCTCCTGAAATGCAGAATGCATCAATTTTCCTTGTGTTTTTGGAAATCACTTAAAGCATGGCTGTTTGAGCATTTTCGGACTACTTGTGTATGGACTGCCTATAATTTTTTTCATTGTGTGGTCCAGATTTTATTGTTTGTATTATCTGTTTTTGTAAATCATCTCAAGTCCTATGGAAATGGGTGGTATACTGTATAACATCTTATAATACATAAATGCATAAATGAATTTCAATTCTCTTTGGGTGAGAACATATGTATCCAAAATATCTAAGTGAGTTTCCATCATCTGGCAAAATCACCATTCAATTCTCCTTGCTGCTGCAAACAGCCAGTGCCAACCAATCTGTCATATGTACTGATCCATTTAAGATTTCATGTTGCTAAATGACTGGAATTAAGATGGCTCTGCCCAAACTTCATAAACTTCAATCTTGCAAGAATTTGGTTATCTGTACAGTTTAAGTGGCAGTTTCCCTGTTGACCTATTGGCAATCTAGTAGGGATTGATCCTTCTATTTTCAAGAAATAGAAGTTTAATTGCATGAGAAAAAGAATCAAATAATCAATTTTACCTTTCATTTCTAGAACTCATATTCCCAAGCATAAACTTGGATAAATCACCTTTATTTCAGTAAGTCTAATGCAATTACTCTTAGCTATTGGGGAGAATTTTTCACTTTTTTGCCTTGAAGAGAACAGTATAGCATCTTTCATTCAATATGTCTGCAAAATTGTATTCTAACATGATTAAGGAAGGATGAAATACTCCTGTTAAGTAACATTTTCCAGGTCTTGATTTCTCTTCCAATATTTCTACTGTCAATTAGCCAAAGCAATTTCCACTGACTAATAAAGCAGTTGGTTAAGCTTATTTTCCAATCAAAACTCACTTAATTTCAGCAAATAACAGTTGGGAGGGAGAGAAAGAATTGATCAAAAAGCATTTAAATAGTCAGCCTGCTCTGGTTACAGGAAAATCAAACTGTCTGAAAGTAAGTAGAATAGCCATTTCAATGAAGAGCTAATCTTTCGGAATCCTCACTTTAATATAAAATTTAAAATATCTTGTGCTTGTTCAGTTGCTAGATGCAAAAGATGTCTAACCGTAACTTCAGATATTATCAGAAATGCTGCTCTTTTATAACAGCCTATATCCCTCTAGACTTTTCTGGAGTTGAAATGAGTAACTTTTTATTTTGCATCCATAATGAAGTCACATTTTAGGTGACCTTGGCGTTTGAGCAGTCAAGGACTCTTAGGCTTTAAGTGCTTAGACATATTTACCCCAGAGGTGGACAACCCTGAATTTAAGGTGATCTCCCTGCTCAGGAAAAATAAGAGAGAAGAAACTCATCTGCCTTCCTTCCCATATCCACAGCAAATCTAGGGCAATTCCCCACTGCAGCCTAAGCTACTTTCCCCCCATGCTGCACATAGGTAAAGGTAAAGGTTCCCCCCGCACATTTGTGCAGTCATGTCTGACTCTAGGGGCCAGTGCTCATCTCCGTTTGTTAGCCGAAGTTGTTGTCCGAAGACGCTTCCACAGTCATGTGGCCGCATGACGCGCATGGAATGCTGTTACCTACCCACCGAAGTGGTACCTATTAATCTACTTGCATTTGCATGCTTTCGAATTGCTAGGTTGGAGCTAGTGTGGGAGCTCACTCACAGAGCTGGAGCGAGTGCGGGAGCTCACTCCGTCATGCAGGGCTAGGGATTCGAACCTCCGAACTTGGGATCTTCCGATCGACAAGCCTGGCGTCTTACCCGCTGAGCCACCATGCTGCAGATGGCTGTTTCTTAATTCAGCTTCATAAATTCCAGTCTCAATTGCAGTGAGTTGGCCACAGGCTCAGGCTGGTGCTCAGTCCAGTCCATGGCCACTGCAAGACCACCTATATATGCCTTCACACCCCTTTCCCACCTTTCCTCCTTTGATGCTAAGGAAGACCTCTTTCTATTTTCCCCTTATGTACCACAAGGGAAGGGAAGCTTGGCAGTACTGTGGGAAGGGGCTGGGAAAGGAAGGGGAGCATGCTTCACCCAGCCGTGGCAGAAACAGAAAGCGTATCCACTGGGAGATGTAAGGGTCGAACAGTGCAGGAGCTCTTAGGGTTGAGGATAGTTCATTGATTTTAACAGGCCATTGTTGAATCAATTGCAAGATTACTGTATTTTTTTAAAAAAGCAGCTGCCGACCAGCAGAGAACAGAGCATCCCAGCATCCCAGGATGAAGTGGCTGGAGGGGAAGCCCATCAGAGCTGGGGCTGCTACTAGAATGGGATGAAGCACTGAAGGCCATGTGCTCTGAAGGGCTTAAAACAGCTTAGGTGAGAAGCAGCAGATGTGAATCGCAACTGGGAAACATGGGCACTGGGTGCACTGTATTGGTGTACTTGTAATGGGCTGGGAGTGGGAGGAAGACGGTGTCGTGTGTTTCTGCACTCAGGAAGTGGTGAATGGGCCAAGCAGAAAGTGCAGACCTGCCCTGAGATGATTTGCCCCTAAAATATGTTATTTGAAAATTTGAAAATGTAGTGTTTCTGTCATTATTTATTTATTATTTAAATTTGTATCACCGCCCATCTCCTCCACACCTGGGGACTCTGGGCGGTGAAATATGCTCTATGTTTGTGTATCTTTTGTACCTAGAAAATAACTTTTCTATTTGCAGAACATATGATATCCAGCATAGCCTTTGCAATAGAATCGTATGCATGCCTAATCAGGTGCTATTTCATGAGATTTACTCCTTCCTTCCTTCCTTCCTTCCTTCCTTCCTTCCTTCCTTCCTTCCTTCCTTCCTTCCTTCCTTCCTTCCTTCCTTTCTTTCTTTCTTTCTTTCTTTCTTTCTTTCTTTCTTTCTTTCTTCTTTCTTTCATGATTTGCTGTCAGAGGACCTTGTAGTATATTATCTTTTTCAGCTACTGAAGAGCTATAAACAGATTATTTGTATTTCTACTTATTGTCCACATTAGATAACAGTTTACCTAGCTCAAGGGTCAGAAATGGCGGCACTTGAGCCAGATCTGGCTCTTTGGCCCCTCGGCTCTGGCTCTCTCTCTCTGTCTGCCGCCCGACATCCGGAAAGCCGGTCTCCGGAAGCAGCGCAAACCCTGGGGAAGAAACAGACGCTGATTGGTGGAGGCTCAGAAGGAAGGACGCCTCCACCAATCAGCGCGTGCCAAAGGGGAGCAGAGAGGCGGGCTGAACAAGGTGAAGCCCGATTGGCCCTGCTACCCAGAGGCGCGAAAAAAAGACCGGCGCAGGGCCTCGCTCAGCTGCGCGCGGAAGCGCTCCAGGTCCGGCGGCTCGTCCAGCTTCACAGCCCAGCGCAGCTGAGTGAGGCCCCGCGCCGGTCTTTTTGGAGCGCTTCCGCGCGCAGCTGAGCGCTGGGCTGTGGAAATGCGCTCCAAAAAGACCGGCGCGGGGCCTCGCTCAGCTGCGTGCGGAAGCGCTCCAAAGAGACCGGCGCGGGTCTTCTCCCTTCCCCTCTGTGAGGAGGGGGAGCAAAATGGGAGGAAGGAAGAAGCTCCCTTCATTCTCTCCTTTCCTCCTCACACACTTTTAGGAGAAGCGGGAGGAAACGCGGAGATCTGGATTGCTGGCTGAAGCGATTCTCTTTCTCGCTCCTGGGAACTAAAAGCAGGGGTGGCGGGGAGGTAAGAAAGGGTGCGCGCGAAAGAGCGGGGTGAGAGCCGCTAATAGTCGGCCGCTGCTGCCCCTGCAGCCCTTGGACTGCGGGTGGAAATGGAATACCGCCTCTGATTACAAAGACTGGAGGCCACCTTGGAGCAGAAGGAGCAATAGCCTTCCCGCCGCCGCCGCCCCCGCCGCCACAGCAACCACTCCCGGGAGGTGTCGCAAGGTGCCCGAAGGAGCCCTGAGGACTTTCAGTGGAGACGGAGAGAGGAAGGCCAGGTCCCTTGTTGTGGCTGCAGCCAGCCAGCGAGCGAGCGAGCGAGTGAGCGAGGCGCAGCCATGGAAACAATGGGCTTTCTTGGTGCAGAAGCTGCTCCGGTGGCGGCTGCGAGAGGGAAGCTGCTGCTGCTATTATTATTACTATTATGATGCTGTTATGCTGCTTGCTTTGTTTCTGGACAAATCCTGGACAAATTCTGGACAAAAACGGGGGAGGAGACCAATTAAAAATAACACGCTCACTAGCAGGCGGAGTAGAAGCGAGATCAAAGGCAGTCGTCTCTAGAGCAGTGTTTCTCAACCTTGGGAACTTTAAGACGCATGGACTTCAACTCCCAGAATTTCAACTCCCCATAGCTGGCTGGGGAATTCTGGGAGTTGAAGTCCACGCGCCTTAAAATTCCCAAGGTTGAGAAACACTGCTCTAGATACAGTAAGGGCGAGGTGCAGCAAAGATCGTCCTTTCCCCACAGGGAGGGAGGAACAGATGCTGTCACCAAAGCTACCTGCCTGTGGATTGCAGTGGCAGCAACAGCAGCAGAGATGGTCGATGTGATGGTACGGGGTCTCTCTCCCCCACAGGAGATGGTGCCTCCAGCAAGAGACATTTTCCAACCACTCCTGTTCCAACCAAATGCAGCCCCCCCTTCCTGCCTGCCTGCCACCTGCTTCTTCCTGTGGTGGGAACAAGCGAGCGGAGCGCAAGGGTCCTCGTCTCTCCCTCCCCGCTCCCCCCTCCCCCGGCAACGGTCTTTTTGGAGCGCATTTCCACAGCCCAGCGCTCAGCTGCTCGCGGAAGTGCTCCAAAAAGACCGGCGCGGGGCCTCACTCAGCTGCGCTGGGCTGTGAAGCTGGACGAGCCGCCGGACCTGGAGCGCTTCTGCGCGCAGCTGAGCGAGGCCCTGTGCCGGTCTTTTTGGAGTGCATTTCCACAGCCCAGCGCTCAGCTGCGCGCGGAAGCACTCCAAAAAGACCGGCGCGGGGCCTCGCTCAGCTGCGCGCGGAAGCGCTCCAAAAAGACCGGCGCGGGGCCTCGCTCAGCTGCACGCGGAAGCGCTCCAGGTCCGGCGGCTCGTCCAGCTTCACAGCCCAGCACCAGCGCCAACTCCACTCCCTTCCGCGCGATTGGCCCCTGCCCGCAAACCCCGCCCCCTTCCACGCGATTGGCCCCCGCCCGCAAACCCCGCCCCCTGGCTCTCGAGCATTTCAAAATGTGCACGAGCATGTCAAAATGGCTCCCGGCATAAAAAGTTTGCCGACCCCTGACCTAGCTATATACTATATATACTGTTCGCTTGAGTTTGCTAGAAAATCAGCTATCACTTAGAATATAAAAAGCCCAGTTTGCCTAATGTTTGCTTCCTGTAAAATAAAGTGCTGCCAAACGTTGATTTCTTTTTTAAAAATTGAAGACTTGCAGAAACATTGACACTTCTGTCAGTTTACATATGAAATTTGCACTGGCTTCTACACTAGAATAAATTCAATATAGGATGTTTGTATTCATTATGAAGCAGAGTTAAGAGATAAAAATCAGTCCCTGGCTACTCCTGGATGTGAAATTTTTCTACATAGTCCTCAGCCTAAAGATCATATTTTAATATTAAGTACTGACAAATTTCCCAAATTCCTTTTATCTCATCTAGGAAGAAACATACAAGTTCTTTATGAAAAACAAATCAAATAAAATTAATTGAAGAGAATATTTGTAGCTCAGGGTTGAACTGTGGAGTCCTTGGTGCTCTCTGAGCCTTGTAGGCTTGTAGGAGCCTTCTTACCTCCTCTACATAAGCCAAACTCAACAGGGAGAACTATTTCTAGAACGGAAAAGGCCAAACTGGACCTATTAAAGATGAAGAGTCAATCAGAACGTAATAACGGACCTAATTCAGTTCCAATGAATTTATTTGGCTGAATTCACAGAGATTCAAACTCAGAATGTTATAAGCTAGGTACACAAAGCTCTTACTTATAAGGACAAATCTGTCAGTTTTGGTTTCTTCTCTATTCAATTCCTAAATCAAATCCAGTAGTGATACTCACGAATCTGGGCAGCTTTAAAATGGAATTAAACAAATTCATGGAGGAAAAAAATACAAGTGCCTATTAATCACATATCTAGAATAAAAACTGATGTGTCTTCTGTCTTTTCACAACCGCTACTGAGAAACAGAAGCAAGAAGATACTATTGCATTTCTGTCTGCTTGTACACTTCCTATGGGCTTCAGGTTGACCAATGAACACAGTTTTTGTTAAGTTCTTCCTACTTAGTTTAGGAATAGATTTGTGAATGTTTGCAGTTAGAAATTCTTACCTATTCTTAGCTCCTATTTGCCCAAGAACAAACAGTAGTATTTAATTAATATCATGTTTCCAGATGTAAAAATATTTATACTCTTATTTAGATGGTATCATGAAGAGCAGCTATTGCTTTTAATTAAAATCTTTACAGGACAGAAATGTGTAGAGAAATGTGTAGGGTTCCTCACAGATGGATCGACACACATACTCATCCACTCAAACTTATTTGGAAATATGTGTTTTATGATCACAATTTAGCAGAGCTAAATGAACATGAGTAAGATCAGGGCCTAAATCTGGTTCTGCAGAATTTAGATCTTTGTTCTCTTTATGACTGATTGGGTATGTGGTTCATACATATTATAATCATATACTGTGGTTTGTTCATTATTGTCTTAGCGTAAAATATAGTCTCATTCCAGGAAAGAAAAAAAAATCATGCATAATATATGTACTAAAGCATAAACAAAAATTATTGTTTAGCAGGATGTGTAAGATTTTATCAGTATAAGATTATGGTATGACAATGATCTACTTAACACAATCCTAGTCATTCATTTCCAGTTTGCAAGATTAATTGTGACTTTTATTTTCCTAAGAAGTATCTGCTGGTCATGACAGCTTTAAAAATGTTGCACTGAGAAGAAATTAATAACACTGAACCAGTAGCACTTTATTAATGTAGTGCAAATTAACCTTCCTTTACTGACTTACTTTTACTAGGAGTGGCATGTTTGGGCTAACTTCCTAGCATTAAGGAAGTTAGGCAGATGAACGCTCCAGTACACATCAAGAATAGTCTTGAAACTTCCGGTGGGGACATGGTGGACTGAACAGCTGTGCCTGCCGGCTCTGCGGGAAGAACTGACAACGCGGCAGTTTTTTCGGGCTCAGGCAGGTTTTTTCTGAAGCCCAAGAGTGTTTTTCCAGATAAGGAAAACACCTGGAATCACCCCATCTGTCCTCTGGATGGCTGCTTGCACCCAGAAGATCGCAAACAGCATTTGCGCTCGACTGGTAAGAACAGGCGGGGGGCTGGGATGTCACCATTTCCAAGCCGCGCTGTAGCCTTAAAGGGACACTAAGACCGGCCACCCCATTTCTAAATCACCCAATTTATATTTCTTTTAAGTATGTGTACCCTAAGAGAGGCTTTCTACAGCAAGGAGAAGCGGGCTCTCTTGGTGCTTATTGTTATTTTTGGGATTAATTTTTTAAAAAATTCTTTTTAAGTTTTAGACTTTGTTTTCCATCCAAATATTAAGGAGGATTGAGAGTAAATAATTGTCTCCCTGTTATTATTTTTGTACTAAATTTGAAGATATTAGCATTTTCCTACATGTTGAATTGGTTGTTTTGAACTTTCAGTTTTCTGCTTCTACTTTCCCTGGGGAGCTATCTCTTATCTCACTTTCACTTGTGTAAACACATTCTAAAATTCCTTCATATCTTCAACTTTCACTGGTTAAGCTTCTTGGGGGCACCATAATCTACTGCTTGAGACATGGAGGAGTTTAAGCAGACTTTCTCTGACTTTCATCGAGATTTTAAACAGATTCTTTCTGATTCCTACCAAGTTTTTATGCAAGGCATTCAGGACATTGTGGAACATATGAGGTCTAAAATGTGTCATCTGGTTGGGGATGTTGTGGAGGAAACTGAGGAATTTAACAGTGACAGAAATGTTTCTTCTAAGAGTGAGATCAGGGCTTCTGTTGAAATGCTGGATCAAGATCAGATAGATGAGTTGAAGAAATTAAAGGGAGAGATCGAGTTGCAAGCCATAAGTGCAATTGATTTTCTGATGGAACGTCATGGAAAAGAAGGGGTTATTATGTATGGGAGGTCTCTTGAAGAGAAGTTGGAGTTTTTGAGGGGGGCAGTTGGGCTTTTCGATTTTTTAAAGAAAAAAGCTGTGAGTATTGTGGGGATATGTAAATGTTCTGGTTTATTTTGAAGTGGGATAAGGGTTTAAGAATATTTATCTGGATTGTTTTAAGGGTTTGGCTGATTTAATTTATCTTTGACAATTTGGATTAAGATTATTAAGGTATAATAAAAATAATAATAAATGTTTGGTTTTGGGTTTAATATGATTAAGATTATTAAAATTGTTGTATTATCAAGTATAATGGCAGACAATTTATATGTTTTTTAGTTTGTTCTTTATTGTAGTAGACAGGAATATATAGAATAGTAGTAGGAAGGAAATAATTAAATAAATGTTATTTTTCGGGAGGGAAGTTGATTAGGAGGGGTGTGTGTGTCTGTCTGTCTGTGTGTGTGTGCATTCAACTTTCACTGGTTAAGCTCCTAGGGGGCACCATAATCTACTTCTTGAGACATGGAGGAGTTTAAGCAGACTTTCTCTGACTTTCACCGAGATTTTAATTTTAAGCAGAATATATATATATATATATATATATATATATATATATATATATATATATGGCTGCTTTGTCTGATATATTCATTCATTCATTCATTCATTCATTCATTCATTCATTCATTCATTCATTCATTTATTATAAGTGATTTTTATAATGTGCCAATGGAATGATTTGTAGAAATAGTGTGATTTTGGTTTAATATAGAGTAAGGGATTGATTATGGAAAATTGTTGTATATTCTTGCTGCTGAAAGTCGGAAGTCACTTCTTTTTGTAATTTTGAAAATTTTCTCTCGTGTTTCTACACTTTTTCAGTTTTTTCTTTTTTCTTTGTAGTTTTTTTGTTTTTCTGTAACTTTTATCTTTGCTTGAAACTTAACAAAATTCTTATAAAAAAGAATAGTCTTTAGGCTTTAAACATTTGGTGACAACGACATGAAATTGAGCCATTTAAAATGGAATGAGGCTAAATCATGCTTAACACTGGACTTTTAAGCTGTTCCTTTCCCATGTTCATATGAAATGGACTCTAAGATGGTTTGAGAAAATTCAATCTGGATAGAGATGCTTTGGCATCTGCCTGCCAGGTGTTCAGTCCAGATTGCCAGCTGTCCATTGGACAATTCCCATGCTGCTCGACTCTCCCAACATACCGTGCCAGGAAATGAGTGGCCAATTGCTTTCCTTTCTGTGGGGAGGTCTTACTGAACATATATTCTTATATATATTGGGTGCATTATATGTATACAAAGTTAAATTGAGATATGCAAAAAAAGTATCAACATGCACATATTTGCAAGCACAACAGCTAGTTTTAAAATTCTTTTCTTGCATTTTCCCAGTTGGCTCCATAATGTCTGCTATGATAAGGATCTCTCAGCAGTGTAGTGGTAATAACATTTGCTTGCTCTGTTAGAGAATGTTAGTGGTTTTAAACATGGCAGAATGTTTTTAATTACTAATTTTCTTTCCTGGAACGGCCATTTTACCGCTTTTTTAAAAAAACAAGTTCACCAGTGCACACTTTCATTGCTTTACCTGTCATTTGAGGCAGAAGAACTTTGCAGTATTTATTCATTTAGGCAATTTAGGAGCTGGGTGAAAAAAAAAAAACAGAAAAAGAAAATTGCAGCATTTAAATGGTGCACCAGGGGAATTATTAAAAAAAAAGTTAGAAAAGTGGTAGTTTAGGGAAATAATAGTAAATAATAATAATAACAACAACAACCAATTACCCTTTGCATGTTAGACAAAAGTTATATTCACTATGCTCCTGGAATACCTTTGATAACAGTAAAAAAAGGCAAAGGTTCCCCCCGTACATTTGTGCAGTTGTGTCCGACTCTAGGGGCCGGTGCTCATCTCCGTTTGTTAGCCGAAGAGCCAGCGTTGTCCAAAGACGCTTCCACGGTCAAGTGGCCAGCATGACGCACACGGAACGCTGTTACCTTCCCACCAAAGTGGTACCTATTCATCTACTTGCATTTGCATGCTTTCAAATTGCTAGGTTGGCAAGAGCTGGTAACAGTAGCTGCAATAAAGATTAGAGAGCTTTAGTGCAGGGGGTGTTCCTGCCATTGTGCACAATAGTCAGTTACAGCACTAGGCTCTTCTCAGAAGAAAGTAAAGTGCAGTAGGCAAACCAAACAGCAGCTTGAGTCTGCACAAGCGAGAAAACATTACTTTCAATGTGGAGCAGGAAAACATGGGCAGAAATTGCATCTGCAGTGGGCTGGAGATGAATAGAGGATGACATTATCCAATCCTGCCCTCCCCAAATGGTTGGTGGCCCATACATGTAATCTAGCACCAGAGCAAAGAATATTTATATATTTATGTAGACATGGTGTCTCTGAGGTCCCAACAGAACACTCCTGAATTATTGTGGGGGTGTAAAATGGCAGGACACAGGAATAATCTTGCTGTGAATGAGAAAAGAAGATAATTGGAGAATCTCTTTGGAGGGCTTTGTCCTGCTGAAGCTTCAGATCTCAGCTGGAGTTTCACTAAAAGGCAAACAGCAAAGAAGGTATATTTTCAGTTCACTAATCAAGCTAGGGTGAAGAGTGAGATAAACCAGAATAAAACATAAATCAGGCGGTATAGTCAGCCAATCTGGAGGTTCAAAGAGTTGTAACAACTGCAGAAATACCAGGAGAACACAATAGCATGAACCAGGCACAATCAGCAAAAGTCAGTCATTGCAGGCAGGAATAATATAGAGGAGGAGGAGGATGTTGCTTCTTCTTCATTAAAATAGTTTGAAGATCTACAAAGACTCTTCTGTTCTCTAGGATTTTAAAGCTCTTTTTCCATTATTCCAGTTTTATTTCCCAATGCTTTCTTGGACTTGGCCATTTTCCAAGTCCAATTCACTTAATTGCTTGTCTGTCTCCTAATCAGATCACCAGGCATTTCTAGCTAGGTTCTCAATAGACCAGTCATTCCAGAGAAACTGGGCTTCAGCAAGCTCTTTTGTATCGAAATCATCTGAGGATAAATGATTTATGCTCATTGCATGAATCACTCAGCCAATGTGGAAGCCCCTGATCTTCTAAGACAGAGCCGACCAGTTGCCTGAGGGTACATGGGAGTATCAGCATTTGCCTTTTGTCTCAGGCGGCAAAATGCCTTGGGCCAGGCCTGACTGACTCACATCCCTGTTGTCACCCTATTTCATATTTGCCTATCTAGATAGTTTTTGAACTGCAACTCTTCTCTATTAAAGCAGTTCCATCAGGAGGTTAAACTTTCCATTAAGGATTCCCAATGTTCAAATGACTAGAATGTCAGAAAAGGGAAAAAGATGGGAATATATTTTTTTCCAGAAATGAATGCAAGGCTTTAAAAGAAAACAGTTATGAGTAATTAAAGAAATTGCATCATAAGGTGGTACAGGAGAAGAAGTTTTACAATGTAAACACGTGCAGCCTGCAACGGCCAATAAGAAGCCTCCAGCAGTGTAGAACACTGTCCCGGTTATCAGATAATGATTTTAGATGGGAAAATAAAGATGTAACTTCACAGGGATGTCCCCTCCCTATTTTTGTCCATGATAAATGAAGGTCTGTTTTTATGTCTTGCTTTGTGCTGTGAGGAAGTGGACTTCAGGCAACATAGATCATAAGACAGTACAGTGGATGCTGCCAACTTTTTACGGGCCCTGTTGTACCAAATGATTTTAATTGCTCATTAGATACAGAATTCCTTCGGTGATTTTTTTTCTTATTATTTTCCATTTTATAATAACTGAACTTGCTTAATTCTTGCATGTCAAACTGCTGGTAAAGGCATACTCTTAGATCCAGTAAATAAATAACTGCAACAGAAATGGTTTTATAGAAGATTTCTTCATTCAGGAAAGGAATGATTTGATCAAACTTTAAGACACAATTCAAACTGTATAGTTACCACACTAAGTTCATATATATAAATTAAATATGTTCTACTCAGAAGGGATCAACAAAGGTTTGTATGTAATTGCATTGGGGTGGATTGATCTAATAGGTCCTTCCAGACCAGTTGGGGGGGGGAGGGTCACACCACAAAATTTCTATGACAGGGACTATGCTCAGTGCCTTCCACTTTCATGTTGCAACTGCCCTCAAACAAAAACATTTAGTGTGTGACATTTTACATGCATCGGTCCTGCAGTAAGTTGGATCAGGTCCATGGTTGTCATGGCAATCATAAATTCCTTGGCTTCAGAGCCTTCATCCAGGGAAGGCAGGTTGAAGTCCTCCACTGGGGAACCCCCCGCCCCCAGCAATAGTTGAGCAGTCCTGGCAACAGGGGACTTCATTGCACAAGATGTAATAGATTTTTATTGTAGGTCCCCATAATTTCACAACTCTACAAGTTCAAATAAATTTATGAAAATAAAAACATATCCCTGTCCTCAGAGACTAAAATAGTAAAATGTTATAGACTGGGCACTATCACTTTTTCTAGACTATAGGAGTTTCCATGGAGACTGGTTTATACTAAGCTCCATCATTTTGCAGCAGTAATCATGATGCAAAGAAATCATTTCAGATGCAGATCCTTTTAAAACTTCAGATCTATTTGTAACTAGTCCTATAGCTTTGTCAGCAATCCTTGCTTCTGGCAAGGAGTGAAGAGGTCAGGATACTTGGCTCCTGACTCAAATATAGAAGCAACTAGTTAAAGCTCTGGCTTATATCTTTATGTATTTAAAATCAAGGATGGGCAAGAATATTGTCTTCTTCTACATTTATGGATTTCTTCATGAAGTTGAAATAATGAATCTGAGAACTTAAATGTGGGAGAAAGCAAAATAGATACACTCATTTACTGCAGGACCTTAAAAAGCTCAGCTTAAAAAAACACTTTAAAAGCTTTTGAAAAGCTTAAAGAAACTTGGGTTGAATCTCTGTTTTTTAAAATCTCTTAATTCACACAACATCTTTAACTTAGTTTCCAAATTAAACCATTTTCCAGTTTCACACAATTTACTGAAATTTAAAGATTGTGCTTACAAAACACACTATGCTTCTTTTTCTTCAAAAGAGAAAGTTTAGCTTGTTATATGACTTGGTTAAAGATGCTGCATTAACCAACATGTGTTCTATTTTTATTTATTTATTTAATTTATATTACCGCCCATCTTCCCCCAAAGGGGGAACTCTAGGTGGTTTACAATAAAACCAGAGTTAAAATACAAAACAAATCCCAATGAAAGTGAAATAAATATACAATATCGTTATAATTATTAAAATATATAAATAAAATAAAATGGAATCTAGATGGCTACAGTTCTTCCTCAAATCCTGAGTGCAAGGGCCGTTCTCAATCCATTCTAGGGCGCTAGCCATCCCCAAGAATGACTATTTCCCCTCCTGTCCCAGGCTTGGTGGCAAAATCAGGTTTTCAGTTTTTTCCTGAAGTCCAGGAGTGAGGGGGCCTGTCTCACCCCCGGAGGAAGGATGTTCCAGAGGGCAGGTGCTACTGCAGAGAAGGCATGCTTCCAAGACCCCGCTAGGTGGAATTTTTTTAAAGATGGGGTCCGTAACATGCCCTCTCTGCATGACCGGGTGGGACGGGTCGATTCAATAGGGACGAGACGGTCTATGCTCAATTAGGATTGTCAGTTTCTTTTTCCTGAGAGGATCCTCATCTTTAAGAGTTCTTCAGTGACAGATATAATGCAATTGTCTTAATGATGGAAATAGCTATACCTACTGAATTTTCCCTCTTGATATAGGTGAGAATATCAATAATTTGATCATACTTATCATTTTAATAAGTATTTGCTAAACATCACACATTTCTTTTAAAATGGAAGAAACAAGACCTTGGGTTTGTTAAAAGGTAAATGGAGAAGTGAAATGAGCAGCTTTCAATATTTTCATTGGTTTTGTTTCTTACTCGTTCAGTTTGGCTTAGAAGAAGCAGATAATCAAAATAACTAACATAAAATAATCTATTTAAAATAACAATGTGAACAGTGAGAAGAAAAGACAATATCAATTTCTTTCTGGCCAGTTGGCAGCCCAAAGTACTTAAATTAATAGATTTGCTGTACAAATGACAGTGATATTCAAAGTTAGGTTCCTTGGCACCCATTGATTTTAATGGGCTATTAAATAAATTGCAGAAATTCTCTGTCTCTTCCATCATGTAGAATTATTATTTATTTTGTACTGGGGCTGTGAAGATAACAAAATGTGGAGGGGCGGGCTTGTAGATTAAGTTGCTGGCAGGATGAGACTTACTTCAAAGTAATCATTCCAGGGTTGTAGAAGAAATCCTTCTACATCTGGAAAGTTCTGGATGGAAGGGGACGAGGAATACCAGAGGAGATGCAAGGAAGACTCACACAAAGTGGTGCCTTTTTAAAAAAGAGTTGATTTTAAGAATAATCCTTGTTATTTCAGTTTCTGGACCCAGAAGCTCCATCTGAGAGATCAGACTGTTAAGAGTTGGGAATGAATGTAGAATGTCTCCAGTTTCCCACCTTTAGAACCTTGCAATTCACATGACATCTGAGACACGCCAAGGGTTTGCTCAGTCCTATGCATTGCCAGAACCCAGACAATGAAGAGTGGAGCATTTGCACCCTCAGATCCTTCAGTCAGTTAGGGCCAAAACCATAATAAGATGAAAATGTTTTGACACAGTAGGATAAAAAAGTATTATTACAGAGAATACATTAACCCTATCAAATATCATCTGGATGGATAACATACATACAATTATTTTACCACAATAAATGTGAAATATCTTCACTGTACCTCTTTTAGGGCACTGATAGCAGAGATGAGGAAACACAACATCCTCCAATTTATCTAGGTATAAAAGACTATAGAGAACTAGTCTGAACCAATGCAGAAAACGTCCTACTCCAGTTTTAAAATACAAATGTCCCAAAACTATTTTTTTTCCAAACTAAGTTCTTACCTTCCCACTTACTTTTCTGGAGTACCAAGCTTAGTATAACAATGAAGACTGTCCATTGACTTCCCCTTGTGGGATGACATAGTTTTGCTGCCACTAATCACTGGGTTTTTTTTGGGGGGGGGGGGGCAGGAGCATAGGCAAACTTGAACATGACTTAATAATCAGTGGCAGAACTGGTTTGTGTCAAGAGTTGTGGTTTGATGTTAGTATGCTATGTTGCTTAGTTAACATAGCAGAAGCCAAATGGCCCAGGGAGATACAGTGGCACAAAATCAGGCCAGCCTCATAGAAAGAGGATTGCATGGAGAAAATGGCATTCATAGCTTTCCCACCTCTCCCTTACTTAAAGCAATAAAAGTTGGTCCAATCAACCTTTGGGTATTAGTGTGGTACCCTTCACTCATTGTCAAGAGCCTCCTCCAATCATACAGAATTTAAACATAAGTTTGACCGAAGAGTGTGAACCAGAGGAGTCAGAACCTATAATCAGACTGCTGAGAACTAAGCTAAATTCCCAGCTGTGTTGGCAAAGCTAACACAGAAGTGTAATATTCCATTAGCACAAGATAGAGCACAATTAAGCTTTGTGGTTGGCTGAGAACTGAAAAAGTGAGTGAAGTCCAAGTAATGTTGGCTTTGCATCTCAGAAGAGCTTTCATGAGGTGATAGAACTCATTGGCCAGCTGTTCATGTTAGTGTCAGAGAGCACATCACACCATTCAACCCTCTTCAGTGTTTCTCATATAATAAAATGAAGCTGCAAGTTGTATATTATTGATAACAACCCACAGGCTGCAGAAAAGTGATTGGAAGTACTTCAAAAGGATGCAAAATACTCTGCCTGACTTGATTTGCTGCTACAAAACAAGTCCCTGCTTTATCTGTGAATCTGCTTTAGTGAGGTGATTCAATTAAAGCTTCATCAAATGGAGGAATTTCTTTGAAACTTTACACAGCCGTAGTTAGTAGGACTGTGCGGCACTACAGTAAGGAGTGCTTTGGAACTGACATGGTCCATGTGTAGCACCTGTTACCAGTTCCTTACACCAAATATGACTTTTCTCAGGAACGTACTGCAACTGTGAAGGGTAGCCATGCAATCCCTGGAAAAGACACAACTGCTTTAAGGCATTGTCAACAGATGCTACATGAATGCCTTCATATCCTCCCAAGCCTAATAGTAGACAGCTCAGCACAGTAATAATTTCATTTAAATCAGTCACAAGGGGCTCCTAGATTTATTTATTTATTTATTTATTTATATTTTATTTATTTACTATATCCCGCCTTTATTATTTTTATAAATAACTCAAGGCGGCGAACATACCTAATACTCCTTCCTCCTATTTTCCCCACAACAGCAACCCTGTGAGGTGAGTTGGGCTGAGAGAGAGTGACTGGCCCAAGGTCACCCAGCCAGCTTTCATGCCTAAGGCGGGACTAGAACTCACAGACTCCTGGTTTCTAGCCTGTATGGATCACATAATAGCTGGGTTAACTAGGTATTTATTCACTAATAGAGATGGACAGGTTGATCCAATGCTTAAACAGATTAAGAATAAACTTTTGTCACTGGCCTTGTATGGTGCAGTGATTGAACAATGATGGTTGTCAATTAATTAAATTGCCTACAGAACCATATACTGAGAAATTGTGGCTTTTAGATAATTATTTTACCCAGATGGCTGCTTTGACAGCTAAATGTCTGATAAGGGAACAAATCTTCATTTTTTTCTATGCAAATGCAAGTTTCCTTCCTTCCTCAGCAGGAAATGGTGGCACATGGATACAATTTCCTGAAACCCAAAAAAAGACTAGATAATTGCTTAAAAGAAGTGGATACATTTTTATTTATTTATTTATATTTCTAACTTATATCACCGCCCATCTCCCCCCATTTCCAGAGGGGACTCTGGGCGGTTTACACAAAGCCAGCAATTAAAACATATAAAAACTTATAAAATACAATACATAATATATCTCTATATAAATGAATTAAATATATAAGACCCAAGAGGCTCTGATGTTAAGTTTAAAAGAACTCAACGGAGCAAGCCAACCCCAAGAGGAGCTATTACTCCCCCCATCCCAAGCGAGGTGGCAGAGCCAGGTCTTCAGTTGTTTCTGGAAGGTCATAAGTGTGGGGGCTTGCCTCACCTCCAGGGGCAGAATATTCCAGAGGGCGGGTGCCACTGCCGAGAAGGCCCGCCTCCTGGACCCCGTCAGATGGAATTCTCTTGTAGACGGGGTCCGTAGCAAGCCCTCTCTGCATAACCGGGTGGGGCGGGTCGATGCTCTAGGGATGAGGTGGTCCTTTAACCTGGTCCCATGCCATGTAGAGCTTTAAAGGTAACAACCAAAACCTTGAATTGGACCCGGAAGCAAACTGGTAACCAATGCAGCTCGCGCAGCAGAGGTGTCACATGTGCCAATCTTGGGGCACCCATAACTGCGCGCGCAGCTGCATTCTGGACCAGTTGAAGCTTCCGGATACTCTTCAAGGGTAGCCCCATGTAGAGTGCATTGCAATAGTCTATATGGGAGATGACCAGGGCATGAGTGACTGTACGGAGGGCGTCTCAGTCCAGGAAAGGGCGTAGCTGGCGCACAACTCGAAGTTGTACAAATGCCGTTCTGGCCACGACTGCCACCTGCTCTTCAAGCAGGAGTCGTGAGTCCAGAAGGACACCCAGGTTCCGCACTGTGTCTGCACGGGGTAGTGCCACCCCATCGAGATCTAAAGATGACAACTCCCTGGATCTCGAGGCACCATCAATCCACAGCCACTCCGTCTTACCAGGGTTCAGCTGAAGCCTGTTGTTCCCCATCCAGGCCCCCACAGCCTTCAGACACTGAGAAAAGGCAGCCACTGCATCACTTAGCTCACCCGGGATGGAGATATATAGTTGAGTATCATCAGCATATTGATGATACCTCATCCCATGTTGGCGGATGATCTCACCCAGCGGTTTCATGTAGATATTAAACAGGAGAGGGGAGAGAACCAAACCCTGCGGCACCCCACAAAGTAGGGGCCGAGGGTCGGACCTCTCATCTCCTATTACCACTGATTGGGATCGGCCTTGGAGGAAGGAGGTGAACCAGCGTAAAACCTCGCCGCCCACCCCCAACCCCCTAAGCCGTCCCAAAAGGATACCATGGTCGATGGTATCGAAAGCCGCTGAGAGGTCAAGAAGAGCCAGGATGGATGCACTGCCTCCATCCCGCGCCCGCCAGAGATCATCAGTAAGTGCGACCAATGCAGTTTCTACCCCATATCCCGGCCTGAATCCTGACTGGAAGGGGTCTAGATAATCCGTATCATCCAGAATCCTCTGGAGCTGTAATGCCACCACTTTCTCAACCACCTTCCTCAAAAAGGGGAGGTGGGAGACAGGACAAAAATTGTCCAACACTATAGGGTCCAGCGATGGCTTCTTGAGGAGGGGGTGCACCAGCGCCTCCTTAAAAGCCGCTGGGAACACTCCCTCTCCCAAGGATGTAATAACCATCGCATGGACCCAGCCACATGTCACCTAACTGGCTACTTTCACCAGCCAGGAGGGGCATGGGTCAAGATGACAAGTAGTGGCCCTTACAGTCCAGAGGATCCTGTCCACTTCCTCAGGCCCAACAGGATCCAACTGTTCCCAGATAACCGGGCACGGACGTTCCCTCGGCATCTCCTCAGACCATGCATCATGCTTGGAGTCCAACTTAGAACGAATCCGAGCGATTTTATCCATCAGATGCTCTGAAAATTCCTCCGCATGGCCCTGAAGGTGGATCACCGGCCCCACCTTACCTAGGAGAGATTGAGTAATCCTAAACAGGGCCGTTGGGCGGCATTCTGCAGATGCAATAAGAGTGGAGAAATATTGACGTTTCGCCACTCTTACTGCCACAAGGTAGGCCTTAACCGTGGCTCTAGCTTGTGTTTGGTCTGATTCGGTCTTTGTCTTTCTCCTGCGGCGCTCTAGACGTCTCTTAACCCTCTTCAGCACCCTTAATCCCTCCGTATACCACGGGGAATATCGGGTTGGATGGGACAAGAGAGGCCGCATAGGCGCGATCCTGTCCAAGGCCCCGGCCGCTTTCTTATTCCAGGCTGTGGCCAGGACCTCCGCTGGACCATGCAGTAGATCCTTGGATATAACCCCCAGCTCCCTCTGAAACCATATCGGGTCCATTAGTCACCGGGGGCGGACCAATTGAATGGGTCCAGCCTCCCTGCGGAGTGGGGCAGTATATCAGAATCTCAGGGTCACCAGGGCATGATCTGACCATGACAACGGGGAAAGATGTAACTCTCCCCCCAGATCACCTTGCCATTGCTCTGACAGGAAAACCAAGTCCGGAGTGAGACCACTGTCTCGAGTCGGGTCTCGAATAATCTGGACCAGGCCCATGGCTGCCATGGTAGCCATGAACTCCTGAGCTGCCCCCGAGGCATGTCCCAGGGACGGCAGATTGAAATCCCCCAGAACCATAAGTCTGGGGAATTCCACCGCCAACCCCGAAACAGCCTCCAGCAGCTCGGGTAGGGAGGTTGCTACACAGCAGGGAGGCTGGTACAGCAGCAACACTCCCAACTGCTCTCGGGAACCCAACTTGAAAAACAGAGTCTCACATCCGGCCACCTGTGGAGCCGTGCCCCTGAAGGCCACTATAGACTCTCGGATGACAACTGCCACCCCGCCTCCCCTACCCCGATGTCTCGGCAGGTGCCATACCTGAAACCCAGCTGGGCAGATCTCCGAGAGGGCAACCCCTCCTCCATGGCCCAGCCAGGTCTCGGTAATACATGCCAGGTCGGCCCCCTCCTCCGCGATCAAATCACATATGAGGGGGCCCTTGTTATTAACCGACCTGGCATTAAGCATCAACAGCTGGAAATCAGGGCACTCGAGGATCCGCTGACCAGGGCCTAGGTTTGAACCCGGAGGGCCGGAACACACCACTGGTAACAAACACCGGGGGCGTCTTCCCCAACGATGGCCTGCCCTCTGGTTCCCGCCATAACATCCCCAACCCGTCACCACCTCAATAGGACAATCCGCCCCAGAGCCCCTAGAGCAGGGGTCGGCAAACTTTTTATGCCGGGAGCCATTTTGACATGCTCGTGCACATTTTGAAATGCTCGAGAGCCAGGGGGCGGCATTTGTGGGCGGGGGCCAATTGCGTGGAAGGGGGCGGGGTTTGCAGGCAGGAGCCAATCGTGTGGAAGGGGGCGGGGTTTGCGGGCAGGAGCCAATCGCGTGGAAGGGTCGGGGGGCTCACGGAGGGAGGGGACGCAGCCAGCGGCTCTGCGAACCTGGCCCGGCCGCCCCACCGGGAGTGGCGGAGAAACAGCTGTCACCCTCTGGCCGGCAGGACGGGAGCAGGAGAGGGGAAGGCACCCGAGCAACCTGAGCAGGAGGTGCCTTGCCACCCCCCTGGAGCCCTCACGGGCTGCCCCCCCTCCGGCTGCAGCTCTTCCACTGCCTCTCCTCCTCTCTGGCAGCCAGGGGGCCGCAGAGTCTCCGGGGGCGGAGCGAGGAGCGAGGAGCGGCGCCTCAAGGCCAGGCAGGAGAGCCAACTCGCTGCGGCGCCTCGCAGAGAATAGCCTTTGGCGGGCGGCTCAGCTTCCCTCGGCAACATCCCCGCGAAGCCATTGCCTTCCAAAGGGTCCCGTCAGGAAGAGACCCGGAAGACGGAGCAGGGCGTGCTGAAAAAGGAGCGCTCCCCGCGGGGAAGGCAGCTGTCGAGTCCGGCGGTTTCCCCGAGAGCCACACTCAAGGGGCCAAAGATACAGGGCTGCGCTGCCACATCCGTCCATTCCCAGCCTCTCCCCACGTCCGGCGGGTGCCCATGCCGGAATCATTCACCTTGTTCAGCCCGCCTCTCTGCTCTCCTTTGGCGCACGCTGATTGGTGGAGGTGTCCTTCCTTCTGAGCCTCCACCAATCAGCGTCTCTGTTTCTCCCCCAGGGTTCACGCCAAGCCTGCTGCTTCCGGAGACCGGCTTTCCGGATGTCGGGCAGCAGACAGAGAGAGAGAGCCAGAGTCAAGGGGCCAAAGAGCCAGATCTGGCTCGTGAGCTGCCATTTCCGACCCTTGCCCTAGAGTTACGAGGCCCAGTTGCCTCCACCACTGGACCTCCGAAAACCCTAGATTGAAACAGGGCCCCCCTCTCCCATGCACACATCTTCCTATCTCAGTCAACCTCAGGGGGCAGTAGGACCACCAGCGTACCAGCGTTTGCTCTCGGTGCTGGTAGAACCTAACTACCCCCTAACCACTCACTCCACACTCACTACACACCCCCTCAGCTTCTCTCACTGGTCGAAGGGGCACCATCCACTCCTGCCCACCACCTGTCTCTCTCTCAGGGGTGGGCACTCTAATATACAATCACACAGCTCTGGCCTCCTCCAGGGTCTCTCACACCCAGGAGGAATACCACTCTCATACCAGGGGGACCCCAGGTCTCTGCCACCTCTAACAAATGGGGGAGAATGGGAGACGTCCTCCAAACCTAAGCTCCTTCTTTATAATCCTCTTGTTGTAATCTGGGATTATTTAAAGATGATAAAAGTCTTGGGATTATTTAAGATGATAAAAGTCTTGGGGGACCCCACCAGAACTACAGGGGGTCCGCTAGCTTCTGCTAAGATCTTACAGGTCCACAGCATAGTCAAAAGGAAAAAATGCGGAATACACTGCTATTATTCAGGCCCTCCGCACTCTGAAGTCTCCAAAGCTTGACATCACGATGTTGCAATGTTGCGCCGCCGTCAACCCCCCCACCGTCACTCTTCCGGGGGGGTCCAACAACTCCAAAGTAGCAATAAATTCACCGGGGAGCCACCACAATTTGCAGGGGGTTCACCCGGGTCCACAGCAAAAACCCCAAAGAACATAGAGTTTTCTGCTGTCTGTTGCTGCCGTCTGTTACATGGAGTACTGCCACTGGGTTCCGCCCTTATCGTCAATGCTTCACGACGCTTCACGACACTCTGCCGCTACCCACGCTCTCCCGTTTCTCCAGAGAGGCCAGCCAGTTCCCAGGTAGATAGTAATAATAGATAGTAGGTGATAGCAGAGGTCCGTCCAGGGATCACCATCGGGTGTAGGAGGTCTGTCTGGGTCCGCCAGGCTCAACAGCTGCCGTCTCTGTGCTCCGCCACTCAGCTGCTCGCTCTGCCGTTCCCTCCAGAGAGAGTCTAACCGTCTCCTACTCGACTACAAGCTCTCAAAAAAGCCGAGGAACCCACAAAATTCTCTCCATAAACCCCAATCAGCACAGTGGGGCGGGAGAAGGATAGAAAACCGGGGTTCTAGGAGACCAGGATCCCTCTCGTCCCGGAGCAGTAACTAGCGACTGCTCCCGGTCGCCATCTTGGAATGGTAACAGAAATAGAACTGAGTTTTTTGGGGACTAATGGACAGGCAACTAGAAAAAACTCACAGAACTTTGTTTTTGTATATGATAGCTGCAGAAAGACTATTATATGCTCAAAGGTGGAAAGGTTTGATACTCCTACAATGGAGGAATGGTTGGTGAAGATGATGGAACTTGCAGGCCAAAATTACTCTAACCTTGATTACAGAAAAAAACAATATCTACAGTTATGACTGACTGGAAACCTCTTATAGACTTTTTGCATGAAACAGGAAAAAATGTACTTATGATTTGTGGTTTTGATGTTTAGAAAAAAATGGATAATAGAAAAAAGTGAACTTTTTTTGTAATCATAGAGTAAGAGATAATTTTGTAATTGTAGTTATATTTGCTGCAAAGGAAATCTTAAAGTTGCTGAGGTTGAGAAACACTGATTTAGAAAATTTCTAGATTCTTATTTGCTCTAGAAACTATGTAGATGAGGTAAAAGGAGAAGATACCAACTGGAATATATGAACAGTAGAAATGAGTGTTAGGGAAGCCTCTTCTAATATCTTTGTAACATTAAGTGTTGGACTCTTTACAATTGTCATGGATTTGATTGTGTATATGACCCCATAAATTGTTTAAAGAATTGTGATTCCATTGTTCTATATTTGCCTTGTCAATTAAATATTGTTAGTTACATATACTTTATTCATTCCAGATTAATGGTTTTCAATATTAAATATCCAGTTTAAATTTGAATGTATTTTATACTGATTCATTGAGTTACTTTTTTATTTTTATTTATTTATTTTCTATCCCGCCTTTATTATTTTTATAAATAACTCAAGGCGGCGAACATACCAAATACTCCCTCCTCCTCCTATTTTCCCCACAACAACAACCCTGTGAGGTGAGTTGGGCTGAGAGAGAGGGACTGGCCCAAGGTCACCCAGCCAGCTTTCATGCCTCAGGCAGGACTAGAACTCACAGACTCCTGGTTTCTAGCCCGTTGCCTTAACCGCTAGGCCAAACTGGCTCTCTATAAACAATACACCCTGGGCTGTTACCATAAACAATACACCCTGGGCTGTTAATGGACTAGATGTCTTTTGCTGTAGTGTTTACACTTGTGTATCCTGAAATGGCCCTACAATTTGCACAATGGTTCAACAATAAATTTGTATATATAGGTATAATTTGTGCATCAGTTAAAGGTAATGTCTCCTATATCCTCCATTTATGAAAGTACCCAGCACCACAGTCAATCAATAGCAAAAAAAAATTAATTAATAACAATGATCTCCTGCACTAAATAGGTTACTCACTAAGTCTTTGGTTTGATTCTGATGCTATTGGGCCAAATTATTTTCTTGTGGTCTTTGAATGTTTAACACATTATAAATATACTTTATTACCCAGATTTTTTTCTGTAAGATGGGAGTTGACACAACTAATTACTACACTGGATATTTCATATGTCACTTTAGTTACAAGACAGAAGGTAACTGTCAAAGATGCATTTCTGTGTGTCTAATGAAGTTTAGTACAGAATGGAGCTTTGACTAAGCCAATGAAACTTGATGAATGCTTAAGAAACAGACATACGGAGGAAAGAAACTTTTGAATGAGCTCTTTCTGTCCAAGATTATTTTACAGGTAACTTCAACACATTTGTAAATAATCCTAAATCTGTAGCAATTGAGTATGGTGTGTTGAAATCTATATCTTGCATTCATGACCTATTTGGCAACTCTAGCAGGTCTGTTTTCTTATACACAATGATGAAAAGGGAGCTAACATAAAATGGAAACTGACAGTACTTGGGAAAATTATGGAAGGCCATAGCTTAATTCATTATTCTTAATGTTTGTCTGAAATCTAAACTTATCATTACCAAGTGACCTCTTGAAATATGGAAATGAACGGTTGTATGCAACATCACTTTGTGTAATTGGGTTAGAATTTAGAAGGCTCTGGTGGATACATTTGGCATAAATCAAGAATAGGTAACCTGTGGCGTATGAACAGCATATATTTTTCTCCCTTGGAAATTCTCATCCACTTTGTCATTTATTTGTGGTAGAGGGGGATGAAGTGATTCAATTTCTACCGCCAGTGGCCGTGGAAATGCAGCACTTGGCTTCCCCTTGCTGGAGCTGTATTTATGTTTGTGTGTGGTCAGTGGATTGGTGCGGATGGTTGTGTGTATCTTTTATATGGGTGTATATGTGCAGAGTACTTACTGGAAGCACTAATAAGCTAAACTCTAGATTTAGAAATAGAAGGCAATTGAAAAAAGAGGCTGAAAGAAGACAAAGTAGTTAGATACAATCACTGATGACACCATAAACTTACAAGAACTGAAAGAAGCAGTTACTGACAGACAGTCAATAATGACAGTCTTGGTGAAATGATGTCATCAGGGCATAAGAATCAGAAGCAACTGAACAACTGAGAAACAGTAGCAACATGTACATGTAGCTAGGTATGCACATGATCCCCTATCCTGAAGCACCTTTGAATGTCTGCCTACCCTAGTATAAATATTGGGAAGCTGGCTTGTCCTTGTCTATTCAACAAGGGCAACATCTCCACCCTAATTTCTTGAAACCAGTTTTTCCAACTTCAGATGATTGACCACTGAATTTGAACCCTATTTTAAAGAGATATGTGTATTTCAAACAGAGTTTTTCCCTATGAGAATTTACAAGACATGGGCTTCAGTTCATAAGATAGAAGACTCAATACCTTTGTACCAACATGAGCAGTGCTGAATTAAGCAATATATACCAGAAAATATTCTAGCACAGAAGTTCTTAGAGTACATCTAACTCTCCTCAGCACATTTTATGAACAGATTTGATAGGCATCTGTCTTGCATCTAGTATAATAAAAGATGTGGGGGATAGGGGCGGGGGAAGTGCTAGAGAATTAGGCTGCACTTCATTACATTAATAGTAACTTTCAATATGGTAAAATCACTACAGTGTTGTTTTTTCTCTGTTATTCTTGCAAGGCTCTTTTGAAAGAGCTGTCATTTGCTAGAAGTGAGATTTACCATGTGGAAAAGAAGTTTTTGTGAGATGGGCAACAATATAAATTTGATAAATAAATAAATAAGTTTTAAAAGATCTTCAAGGAATGTAATCTTTTTTGCATCACCAGGATATGGTGCAATCTTTTATGAACTAAAAAGCTTTTTTGAAATATATGTATTCCTAGAATGTTGCAAGAAAAAACTAGAGTATGTATGTATGTTTGTATATTTCATGAACCAATGGAGGTGGTGTAGCACTGTGGTTAAAGTGCTGAACTAGATTAGGGAGGTTCTGCTAGCCCCAACACTCACTGAATAACCTTGGAATAGTTACAAGCCCATTTTACCTCACAAAATTAGTCTGAGGATAAAATTGAATGGGGAGTACTATGCTGACTGACTTGAGTTCCTGGAGGAATGGCCATATATGAATGCAACAAACAAATACATATTTTGCAACCAGTTCTTTTTTTTTTTAAAGAACTTTATTAATTTTCAGAGTATAACTAAAATACAAAATAGAAAATACAGAAAAGCTAGAAAATAGAACTAAAGAAAAAAGAAAAAAACTATAAAAGTGCAAATAGACAAAAAACAAAAACAGAAAAGCGACTTCCGACTTCTCCAATACAGATATAGGTAAATTTACAAATATAATCTCTTACCATTACTATGTTACCCATAGTAACATTATTTCTATTAAAACAAACCATTTATTCATTAAAACCCAAAATCAAAGTTTCATTTTTTCCACCACAAGCAAGTAATCTAGAAGTGGTTGCCAAACATTTATAAATCCAGAAACAGAGTGTTATCTAATTAATGCTGTTAATTTAGCCATTTGGGCCAGATCCATTAACTTAACAATCCATTCTTCAACCGTAGGTATCTGTGGATCTTTCCATCGCTGTGCATATAAAAGTCTTGCAGCTGTGAACATATATAAAAGCAAAATTCCATATTTTTTCTCCAACTCCTTCTCCTTCAATCCCAAAAGAAACAGTTCTGGCTTCTTTTGTATATTCACTTTTAAAATCTTTTGGATAATAATACATATTTGATCCCAACATTTTTTAGCCTTCTCACAAGTCCACCAGAGATGATGAAAGGTTCCTTCTCCCTGTGAACACTTCCAACAAACATTTGTTACACCATTATACATTTTGGATAACTTATCAGGAGTTAAATACCAACGATACGTCATCTTATAAAAATTCTCTTTTAAGTTATAATTCAAGGTGAATTTCAACCAGTTCTAATTCACTAGACAAGAATCTGTGCTTTAGCATGAAATTCTGTTGTTATGTGCTGAGATACAAATCTCTACCATTGAATCCATTAGTACAATGATTGCAGTCATGAGCTTAGATCATTATTGCTTTTGCTGTTGCCCACCACATAACTGACATTTATTTTCTTTATTAGCTACTGATGATCAAAATACATTATCTTAATCCAAATCACCTGCTTAAGGACAAAAAGACCAATGGATTTATTTCTTCATTGGTAATTATGCTGCTTTCTTTTAACAGTGATGGATTCTAATTATGCCTTTCACAATACGTGACATCAAGAGTGAAAAGGAGATAGAAACAATGCCTATAATTGGCTCTATATAGCATATTGAAAGACCTTTCAAGACTAATAACAGACTGAAAAAGTTCTTGTTGGAAAACATACCCTGAGTGATTCATTTTCTTGTGAGAGATTTTATTAGAGGATTTTTTTTTGCTGCTTTATTTCTTTTCCATTCTTATTTAAATGGGTTATTTTAAACTGTTCTGATTTCCCATTATAAAATCCTCAGCACTTTTAGGCCAACCATAGGACGCTATAGATTGTATTTAGGAACAGGCCACAGTTTAATAGCAGAGCACATTCACTGCATGCTAAGGACCCCTTTTCAGTCACTAACACTTCCTCAAGTAAAAAAGGACAGGCAAGCCTATTGCTGAGAGAATGTGGAACTATTGTAAGTTGGAGTAAATTGAGCTAGAAAGACTAGTGATGTGACTCAGTCTAAGATAGTTTCATATTGATTCAATTTTTTCACTCCCAACTGAAACCACTATTATATCATTAAAACATCAATGGTACAATAAACATTACATAAACAATCATAAAAAGCCATAAAAATTAGAAACAAGATAAAATGATAGAAACAACAAAGTCAAAGAACACATTATTTAAGAATCAAAGGTTCTCTTAAACAATACTATTTTAAGTAATGTTCTAAAGTCTAATAAAGTGGGAGGTACTGAAATTCATGGGACAAAGAGTCCCATAATGCTGGCATCCCAGTGGAAAAACAGTGTCTGTAGGGCTCCACCTCTCTTACCTCACAGAAGTGGAGAACTGCTAGCAGATTGTCCCAGACACTCTGTGTGAGGCAAATCAAAATTAGATAGAAAAGGCTGCTCCTGGAGATACCTTGGGACCAAGCCATGTAGGCTTTTGAATGTCAAAAGCAGCACTTTGAATTGCTCATATAAGCTGATAAGCCAGTGCAGGCATGGAACATAGATGTGATGTGCTCACGTCAAGAGTACCCACCAACAGCTAGGGCACTGCATTCTGGATGACTGGAAGCTTCTATAAGTCATCAAAGGGAGCCCCATGTACAACTCATTCTAGTAGTCCAGATGAATGGTGGTGTTGTTGGCTTGAATTACTGTGGTAAGATCTTCCTGTTCCAGGTAATACTTCTGAGATTACTGAGTGCAATACCATGAATATGTCTGATGGGCACTTGCACATTTAAATCAGGAGTGGGAGGCCCTTGGCTTAATTTCATGACTTGGGAAGAGAGAAAAAAAGCATATTGGAGAGAGAATGAGTTCTCCATCTTCTCTAGGGAGTTGGCACCAGCAATTTCTATCTTTAGCCTTGGCACTTTGCAACCCCCAGCATAGTAGTCCTGAAGAAATATAGCACTAAACTGAAAAAAGATTGCCCACCTTGACTTAATAATTTATATTCATGGCAAAATATGTAAAACTTAGGGAAAATGATCCAATCCATTATCAACTTCAGTATATTTTTTTCTAAAATGAATAGTAATTTACAAGCATATGTGCATGCATGCATTTACATTACATAAATTTACAGGGCATTCAAAAGTTTTGTGTAAATTTGTGGAAACTATTATTAAAATTAACGAATGTATGGAAGGATAAGAAGACTCAACATGGCTGCTGCAATGGTCAGTCCTATTTCAATAATGTCTTAGGGTTCTTTGAGAAGTCAACAAACATGTGGATAGGGATGACTGTTTAGCTGGACATCAAAAGACTCATAAAATTCTCTTGAGCCTATTTAACAATTACAGAATAAGAGGAGAAGTGTTTTATGGATTTTGTTGTTGTTCAGTTGTTTAGTCGTGTCCGACTCTTCGTGACCCCATGGACCATAGCACGCCAGGCCTTCCTGTCCTCCACTGTCTCCCAGAGTTTACTCAAATTCATGTTCATTACATCGGTGATGCTATCTAACCATCTCATCCTCTGCCGTCCCCTTCTCCTTTTGCCTTCAGTCTTTCCCGGCATCAGGGTCTTTTCCAGTGAGTGGAATTTTATGGATTAGTAAATGGTTAAAGAATAGGAAACAGAACAGAAAAGAAGGAAGGGACAGCTCTCACAATGGGCAGGTGGTAAAAAAAGTCCCTAAGAACTGGTTTTATGTATTTGATAGATTTAATACCCTGCCTTTTCTCCAGCCACTTTTATTAGCACAAAATTGCTCTATAAAGCAGGTTGGATTATATGCTCCATAATCTCCCAGTGATTTTCCTGAACCAAACCTGAATCAGACTCTTCCCAGTCTAGTCCAGTGCTTTAACCACTATAGCATGCTGGGATTTGTGCTTTTAATATTACTTAATGATCTAGAGCAGGGCTTTCCAAAGTTTTCCCGCGGCGACACACCAACCGCCGTTGGTGTGTCACCGCGGGAAAACCCGGAAGTGCCACCGTTGTGGCAGCGCGCAAAAACCCGGAAGTGCTGCTGCCGCTTTCGGGTTTTTGTGCACCGCGGTTGGTGTGTCGCCGCGGGAAAACCCGGAAGCGCTGATGATGATCAGCACTTCCGGGTTGTGTGGCGACACACCAGACTGTGTGTGGCGACACACTTTTGTGTCGCCACACACAGTTTGGGAAGCTCTGATCTAGAGTTTGGGTGAGCACTAATAAGGCTAAAGTTGTTGACAATGCAGAATGATTTAGGTGTTTCTTTTTTTTTAATGGAATAGTGGATAGCATCAAAAGGATAGTAACTGTCTCAGAAAGAAAAGAGAATTGATAGGCAGAGAATATAGTAGAATGTAATAGAATATAATAGAATACAGGGTTATCTGTTGACACTATATGGAAGTATGGAAGTGTTTGTTTGTTTGTTTACTATATTTGTTAACTGTCCCAATCAAACACTTCTGGTTGGTATTTCTTGAAATGATTGTTGAAGTTATTGAATTTGCTAGTAAAGGTTGCTAAATTGGCAGCTTTAAAAAAAGATTCTTGGAGGACAAGGCTCCAAGTAGTCATCATAAAAATGTTATCCCCTATGTATGCATCTCAATACTAGTTGTTAGGAAACATGAATGGGAGAGGGCTTTTGCTTTCATTTCTCGTTTGTGGGTTTCTCTTGTAGATGACTATTGCCTAAACCCAATGCTGGATGAAATAAGTCTTTGATCCTATTTTGCATGACTTTTCTTTCATTCTTATTAGAACATACTTGAGGCACATAGTCTTTCTGCAGTTTGGTATTGTTTAGATTTGTGTACAAAATGTAAAAAAACACTAATTAACAATCTGAAATGGGATTTTAAAAATGCGTATTTATTTAACTTGAGAAATACAAACTGTATTTCTTCCTCATTTGATGGGGTGCCTAAACCAACATTAAAGAAATCAATGGAAATGTAATTGGGTACCAAATGAAGTTAGTACGAAAACTGAAAAATAGTCTGAATACTGATTTCTCATGTCAGTATTCTGAGCATTGCTCTACTGCCTAGTTGATTCTCCAATGGCTTGTAAAAAGACTTCAAAGGAAAATTTCAGACCAGGAATCTTACTTTCCATCAGATTTTTTTTTAACCTTGAAAACATAGCTCTAAAGGCAGTGTTTCTGAATACTAATGAGACTGTGGAAAAGAAAAAAAAAGTGAGAAGTGCTGGCGAGGAGAAATTCTCTCATTAATTCTTTGAAATTGCCCTTAAGGACAAATAAACTTAATGAAGGGGTGAGAAGTGTAAAAGCTAATCCACAAGAGAAGTTCAGAGATACGCAGTGACCTGAGTCTGAGGCTTCACAGTGAAAGTGCAGGTGGGATTAAGATCTTCAAATGAAAAATGTAAATTGAATTAGGTGATTCATAGAAGATCAAAACTAGGTGATCAAATATTCCAGATGTAGCTGCTTCTTATTCTTCTTTTTAATACCTCCTGGAATCACAAATACCACATTTCAGTATCTATCCCCTTGAAAACCAGTTGCTAGCTTTATGTTATTTTGCAGTATCAGGTTATTTGCAATATGAGTTTATTTTTTATTTGGTAAAAGCAAGTCAGTGAAGACATATTACAGCACTCTGATTCCAATTTCTTCAGAGTCAGAGATTTAATAAGTAAGCAAATATACTACGGTGCCCTGGACAACAAATCCTGCTCTGACCCTATCTTACAATCCAATCCTATGTAAATTTACTCAGAATATATATACTGTGTCCCCACTTACACAGAGGGACTTATTTCCAAATGAATGCTCCTTCTAGGTTTTCATGTTGGGATTTGGGAAGAGGTTTTATTTGCCATATATCCAAGATGCATATCATCCATTAAGTGTAAATGGTCAGTGCTTCTATAATTAGATGCTATTTTGAAATAATTTAGAAATGCTGCATCGTATCTGTTCCTCCATAGCTTTTTAAATAACTGCCTTTCTATATTTCATGGAGTTATGATGGATAGGTATATAAAAAGGTAAACATGCCTCAAGTTGAAGTAGCTTTCTGGTGATTTCTTGGCTATATCTTATCATGAAGTTTCTTGCAACATATAGGAATAGTTTGGCACCACCTTCTTCTGGATGATTTTCAACTTCCCAATCCAGCCTACAGCCGTGGTTATCCCTTTTTGGATAAAGAAAAAGAAGAAGAAAAGAACAGATCCTTCTGCTTGTCTTTCTGCAGTGCCAATGCTGCATAGAATGGCAATTCAGAATTTTTAGAACAGGAAGAGGAAGACAGATATTGGTTACCAAATAATAAGCAAGGTAGGTTAGATGTGGGTGGAAGGTGGGTGGGAAAGGAGATATTCTCAGGATCTCCTTTAGGCAGAAAATGCCTTGGGCTGACACTAAAGAAATGCACCAAATAGCCACACATTAATATTTAATTTTGCCAAAGGCAGAAATGTTTCCCCTACATTCGCTTGAGTAAACAATCGTTTCTTAAATTTGTATTTGTTTTGTTGCCACTGATTACCCTACTGCTTTGATACCATTTTTTCCTGATTTCAGTTTTTCTTTTTCTTGCTGGACAAGGGCTAGACAAACTAAGGCTGTCATTGACTATAATTCCCATAGTACCTGACCACTGGCCATCTGGGGCAGGTGGAATTGTGATCCAAAACATTTGGCAGGTCAGATTGCCTGCCTGCAAACCACAGAGCACATAAAGATTCCAAAAACCCAATGTGAGGAGGAACATGGAGTCGAGCTGTTATTTCCTTCCAGTATCTATATACTTCCTGTTGGATATGTTTGCAAGGAATTCTTCTGATCAGCTGTATAGTAAATGCACTATTTGTTAGATATGCAGGAAAGAGATTTTTGCTGTATCACTCCCAAACTGTAGAGCAATTCCTTTTGTGCTGTGATTATCTGGACATTAGCAAATCTTCAGGAAAAAAAGTGATTTTTAAAAAATGTTCCGGGAGGGTTTTTTCATGCTTATAATAGATTTCAATATATTAATGCATGATAGTTACTTTCAGGGGCATCTGTGAGGCAGGAGTTTAAAAAAACATAAAGATGGTGGTTGTGATTGTGTGATCTAAACCCTATCCCTTTTTTAAACACGTGTTCCATATTAGTGACACATGTAAAAAAGGGCTGGGGCTTCACATAGCCACCATCTTGACTTCTTTGCCCCCCCATGGGCAACCCTGTTATTTTGTTCTAAATTCCAAACAATGCTTGGTGTTTTTCAGAAAGAACATAAATTGAGGAAATAGGTAAAAAGTCTCAATGAAACAATCCACAGCAATCAATCAATCAATCAATCAATAAAAATACTTCTATTCTTCAACTTAAAAGGCATTTCATGTAGCTTTAAAAATTAAGAAGGAAGCCCCATAGCTACAAGATCTCCAAAACTTTCAACACTCCACAGGCAAAACACAAACACTCTTATGAAATAGTTACCCCGTGCTGAAGACGTCCCCTATCATTTACATAACTGAAATATCTACTGTACTGTTATATGTGAAATTGCAAGCCAGCATTTCTGAGCAACTGCTCCAGTTTTCTTGCAGGACCCACTGCCTCTCTAGCCCTTATAGATGGGTTACTGACAGTTTCACTAAATTCTCAAAATGTTCCTTTGCAACACTCGGGCATTTTTATTCTTTCCGATTCAATGGAATGTTAGAAAGAAATTATGTAAAGGGGCTCAGGACTCTGCTTAGAAACAAGGTAACTATCCAAAAACATAGCAATACAAGACCAAATTCAGTAAGGGGGGAGAAGGTGGCAAAAGAGTTTGAAAAATGACTGAATCTAATCAGGGGTTGCGGAGAAAAATAATTTCTTAGAATTCCTTCAGGGCATCCCTAAATGAGAGATTATTATTATTGTTATTAGTAGTGGCAGTATTAGTATTTCAATTTATATGACTGTCCATTCACAGAATGAATGACTTGAAATGTTGCTGATTGTTCCATGCTAAGTCCCCCTCCTTCCCAGTCAAGTGAACCAGAGCAAAGCATAGGCAGCCCACCCCGTGTTTCCCTGTGCTCACATACTCACAAACACAGACCAATGCAACAAAAGGGGAAGGCAGAAATACACTCACACACTGATGCAGCGCATTACTTCATTACCCTGGAAAAATGCAGATATTTCCGACAGCTACTGCTGGTAAAGTGGGGTGAAAAAATTCCAGAAGCCATGATCTGCATGTTTCCCTACCTTGTTTATGCTTTCTAACCCATCTCTCAGATAAACCAATAAACACTGCCAGCTATGGCATCATTCTTCATTTTTTTCAGTGGCCTTTTTAACATTCTTAATCTAACACCAACTAATACTTCATAATACTGAAGACCATCCTGATGACTTTCTATTTAATAAGGAACTCTCCCCCATAACATTCTTACACAGACTTAGAGAAAAATACCTAACTGCATATTTTGTTGTTATAGGTAAGCTTCAGTGTTCAAAAACAATCCAGTTTGTATATGAAATGGGTGATCTTTCTCCAATCTGGTGCCCTCTGATCTCATAGACTATAACTTTCATCATCCCCTACCAGCAATAGTGTCCAAAATGTTTAGGAGGCATCTGGTCAGGGAAGGCTGAACTGGATGGAAATTATGTTGAGTATTTCTAGACAGCTGCAAATTGTTTTGCCAAATAGAATTTTCCCACTGCTTTGAAGGGACCCAACCCACTCTTTGGAGTACAGCCCCAAATATGCCAATCAGACACCAAGTTCAGCTCTTGATCTGAACAAAGTTGTGTGAAGATGAGGGAAGAGGCTGTCCTAGAACCCTAGCCACACTAAAAGCAGAATGTGGACTGGAGAAGAGATACATGGCAAATGTATATAATTGCTATGTTTATGAGCAGCATAATATACATTTAGTACTGATGAAAACCTTGACCTTCTCCTGCAGTAGAGTTAGCATGATTTCCTCTGTGAAACTACAGGCTGGATCTAAATATATAATCCTCATTTGCCCTCTGCATTGCTGAAAAAATGAATATCAGTTTATGTTTCTGTTCTTCAACCATTTATAAAGAATGTAGGTTACTTCACCGTCAGTCATGGTACACTGAATATCCTTTGCTGACACAGTGAAAGCTTCAGTAAACAGCTAGCTGTCATTTCTTCTTCTTCTTCTTTAAAACTAGAGATTTATCCTTTAGATTCCAAAAGTAGGTTTTTCACATATGTTGAGTTACTTTGACATTAATATTTTAATAGGACATCATTCCAACAAATGATTATCATTATAGACTTCTCAGTTTTCGTAGCCTCCCATTGGTTATTTCCTCTGAGTCTAGCAGTTTCTGAAATAGTATTCAGAGAACAGAGCATAAAAATATTTGCCATGAAAAAGCACTCTTCAACCTCATGTTTTCAAGAACTTTGTACCCATTTTATTCTTTTAAGACTCAGTCTAAGTGTACAGGTACAAGGTTTGTACAGTAATAATATGTAAAATTATAGAACTGAAATGAAGTCTGGAAAAGTTTCTGAAACTAAATTCAATATTTTGAACTTTGCAAAACTTCCAAGTATTGGAAACATGGTTAAAATAACAATTGTAAACAATACATTTTGAATGCAGTTATTTTCCACGTGATTCTTTCTAATCCCATTATTTCTGACTGCACCAAGGAACAGCATGAAGGACAAACAGAAAAATGTAAGAGAATGCATATTCAAAATTTGCAAGCACATTTAATTAAGATGCCACTAACTTCGGTGGGTAGGTAACAGCGTTCCGCGTGCGTCATGCCGGCCACATGACCGTGGAAGTGTCTTCGGACAACGCTGGCTTTTTGGCTAACAAACGGAAATAAGCACTGGCTCCTAGAGTCGGACACGACTGCACAAATGTGCGGGGAGAACTCAACAGGGGATGTTTTACCCACTTTTTTTTCAGCGCTGGAAAACTGCAGTTTCTATACAAGTCTAGTAGGTCAGTTAAGGGTTTAGCAGTTTGCTGCCCACAGGCTTTAAACATTCATCGGTCTGAAAGACATCAGTAGCAAACACTCAAAAATTAAGTTAAGTGAACTTCTTTTCTTTTTAAAAAATGACCCAAATCTCACAAGATTACCAAAAAACATGTGAGACTTTATGCAAGGACAACCAAGGTTTTATGGAGGATCTGTTATGAGTTCTTATGGGACCTTGGTGTGAGATCACTGAAATCATGAGAATGAACACTTTTATGAGATTTGGTGTGATTTGGGAATGGGCTATTGTGCAAGGTTATTAGAAAAGGTGCCATCTTTGAGCTGGGTTTCTCTGACAAAAAAGAGGGCATCAGAATGAACAAATTAAAAAGCTGAAGGAGGACAAAACTGCCACGATGAATTAGGCATTATGCTCCTTCCTGGCACCAGGAACAAAACTTGGCCAAATTCTCCCCCACCCCACCCCCCAGATATATTTACCTGACAGTAAAGCATTTTTCAGTCTCTGCAAAATGAGCATCTGATGGAAAATATAGTTGTTGTTGTTGTTGTTCAGTCGTTAAGTCGTGTCCGACTCTTCGTGACCTCATGGACCATAGCACGCCAGGCCTTCCTGTCCTCCACTGTCTCCCAGAGTTTACTCAAATTCATGTTCATTACATCGGTGATGCTATCTAACCATCTCATCCTCTGCCGTCCCCTTCTCCTTTTGCCTTCAGTCTTTCCCAGCATCAGGGTCTTTTCCAGGGAGTCCTCTCTTCACATTAGGTGGCCAAAGTATTTGAGCTTCAGCTTCAGCATCTGTCCTTCCAATGAGCAATCAGGGTTGATTTCCTTTAGGATTGACTGGTTTGACCTCCTTGCAGTCCAAGGGACTCTCAAGAGTCTTCTCCAGCACCACAGTTCGAAAGCATCAATTCTTCGGCGCTCAGCCTTCCTTATGGTCCAACTCTCACAGCCATACATTACTACTGGGAAAACCATAGCTTTAATTATACGGACCTTTGTCGGCAAGGTGATGTCTCTGCTTTATAATATGCTGTCTAGGTTTGCCATAGCTTTCCTCCCAAGGAGCAAGCGTCTTTTAATTTCATGGCTGCAGTCACCGTCTGCGGTGATCTTGGAGCCCAAGAAAATAAAATCTGTCACTACTTCCATTTCTTCCCCTTCTATTTGCCAGGAAGTGATGGGACCAGATGCCATGATCTGGGTTTTTTTAATGTTGAGTTTCAAGCCAGCTTTTGCACTCTCCTCTTTCACCCTCATCAAGAGGCTCTTTACTTTTCACTTTTTGCCATTAGGGTGGTATCGTCTGCATATCTGAGGTTGTTGATATTTCTCCCGGCAATCTTAACTCCGGCTTGTGATTCATCCAGCCCGGCATTTCTCATGATGTACTCTGCATATAATTTAAATAAGCAGGATGATAATATACAGCCTTGTCGTACTCCTTTCCCAATTTTGAACCAGTCGGTTGTTCCACTGTTGCTTCTTGACCCACATACAGGTTTCTCAGGAGACAGGTAAGGTGGTCTGGTACTCCCATCTATTTAAGACTTTGCCACAGTTTGTTGTGATCCACACAATCAAAGGCTTTAGCGTAGTCAATGAAGCAGAAGTAGATGTTTTTCTGGAACTCTCTTGCTTTTTCCATGATCCAGCGAATGTTGGCAATCTGATCTCTAGTTCCTGTGCATCTTCGAAACCCAGATTGCACTTCTGGTAGTTCTCGGTTCATATACTGCTGAAGCCTAGCTTGTAGGATTTTGAGCATAACCTTGCTAGCATGTGAAATGAGCGCAATTGTACGGTAGTTTGAACATTCTTTGGTATTGCCTTTCTTTGGAATTGGAACGTAAATTGACCTTTTCCAATCCTGTGGCCACTGTTGAGTTTTCCAAATTTGTTGGCATATTGAGTGCAGCACTTTAACAGCATCATCTTTTAGGATTTTAAATAGCTCAGCTGGGATACTGTCTTCTCCGCTAGCTTTGTTGTTAGTAATGCTTCCTAAGGCCCACTTGACTTCACTCTCTAGGATGTCCGGCTCAAGGTCAGTGACCACACCATCGTATTTATCAGGGATATTAAGATCTTTCTTGTATAGTTCTTCTGTGTATTCTTGCCACCTCTTCTTAATCTCTTCTGCTTCTGTTAGGTCCCTGCCTTTTTTGTCCTTTATCATGCCCAACTTTGCACAAAACGTTCCCTTGATATCTCCAATTTTCTTGAAGAGATCTCTAGTCTTCCCCATTCTATTGTTTTCCTCGATTTCTTTGCGTTGTTCATTTAAGAAGGCCTTCTTATATCTCCTTGCTCTTCTCTGGAATTCTGCATTCAGTTGGTTATATCTTTCCCTTTCTTCCTTGCCTTTTGCTTCCCTTCTTTCCTCAGCTATTTGTAAAGCGTCATCAGTCAGCCACTTTGCTTTCTTGCATTTCTTTTTCTTTGGGATGGTTTTAGTTGCTGCCTCCTGTACAATGTTACGAACCTCCATCCATAGTTCTTCAGGCACTCTGTCTACCAGATCTAATCCTTTAAATCTATTCCTAAGCTCCACTGTATATTCATAAGGGATATGATTTAGGTCATACCTGAGTGGTCTAGTGGTTTACGTTCTTCAATTTAAGCCTAAATTTTGCGATAAGAAGCTCATGATCTGAGCCACAGTCAGCTCCAGGTCTTGTTTTTGCTGATTGTATAGAGCTTCTCCATCTTTGGCTGCAAAGTATATAATCAATCTGATTTCGGTATTGACCATCTGGTGATGTCCATGTGTAGAGTCATCTCTTGTGTTGTTGGAAAAGAGTGTTAGCCTTTGAAGAACAGAGTATTAGCCTTTGCCCTGCTTCATTTTGTACTCTGAGGCCGAACTTGCCTGTTATTCCAGTTATTTTTTGACTTCCTACTTTAGCATTCCAGTCCCCTATGATGAAAAGGACATCTTTTTTTGGTGTTAGTTCTAAAAGGTGTTGTAGGTCTTCATAGAACCGGTCAACTTCAGCTTCTTCGGCATCAGTGGTTGGGGCATAGACTTGGATTACTGTGATGTTGAATGGTTTGCCTTGGATTCGAACTGAAAGCATTCTGTCGTTTTTCAGGTTGTACCCCAGTACTGCCTTTCCCACTCTTTTATTGACTATGAGAGCTACTCCATTTCTTCTAAGGGATTCTTGCCCACAGTAGTATATATAATGGTCTCCTGAATTAAATTCGCCCATTCCTGTCCATTTTAGTTCGCTGATTCCCAATATGTCGATGTTCAATCTTGTCATCTCATGTTTGACCACATCCAGCTTACCTTGATTCATAGATCTTACATTCCAGGTTCCTATGCAATATTGTTCTTTAAAGCATCGGACTTTCCTTCCACTTTCAGACACATCCACAACTGAGCGTCCTTTCGGCTTTGGCCCAGCCGCTTCACTCTTTCTGGAGCTACTTGGAATTGCCCTCCGCTCTTCCCCAGTAGCATTTTGGACACCTTCCGACCTGAGGGGCTCATCTTCCGGTGTCATATCTTTTAGCCTTTTGATACTGTCCATGGGTTTTCTTGGCAAGGATACTGGAGTGGTTTGCCACTCCCTCCTCCAGTTTTGGACCACGTTTTGTCAGAACTCTCCGTCATGACCTGTTCTTCTTGACCTGACTTCATTGAGTTACGCAAGCCCCTTCACCACGACAAGGCAAAATATAGGCAAGACATTTAAGCTTCATTTGCTTTTGAAGCCATTTTATTTTTTAAAAAAAACACCTTTACTGGCATTTTCAGCAAGGTCATTTTCTAAAAATACAGTAAGTGGCAAAAATGTCTATTTTTCTCAAGGGATTTTGCAGGCCATATACATTCAGACAGAGAGAGGGAAAGGGAGGGAGGGAGGGAGGCGAGGAAATCAAATTAGAGTATACAGTCTGTCCCCTTAGCCTAATAAATGATTTTGTGACATTTATTGGAATAAGGGGAGAAGTGGGGGAAGAGGAAACTTCCAGAATTAATGCTGATTATTCACTAGATAAGAACAACTAGTTTCATAGCAATTGAAGGATTAGTGAATTCACACAGTAATCTTTTTTACAAGTGCACATTCAAGGCATTTTCTCTTGCTGAGTGAACAAAGGAATAATAACCTCCACGGCCGTTTCTTGTAATAAATGACACAGGCACATTTGCATTTGTCATCTCCTACAACACCTTTAATGTGGCTCTATTATCATAATGGCTCACATGAGTTGCCCAGGAGACCTCACTATCCACTATCCTTCAAGCTTATATTTATCTTCTGTCGAGCCAAAATTTTTTTTTTTAAAAAAACATTTGAACATGAAACAGAAAGTAGATAGGTAAAATGGAGTACTCCCACATGGTTTTCCCCATACTGTTAAATAATCAATGGGAATCTTTTGTAGTTTATGCCAGAGTTTTTCAAACTGGATTCCATGAGAACCTGATGGGGCTCTGTGAGCGACTAAGGAGGGAAAAAAGGTGACTTGAATGCAGCCAGTTTTTTTACCACTAGAGCAGTGTTTTTCAAACCTGGCATCTTTAAGATGTCTGGACTTCAACTCCCAGAATTCAACAGCCAGCATACATGCTGGCTGGGAAATTCTGAGAGTTGAAGTCTACACATCTTAAAGTTGCTGAGGTTGAGAAACACTGCATTACATCATATCATTCCTCTCCCAGGACTCCATTAGCCGAAAGAGGAACGATGAACATGAAGTGAAGCAATGTGACAGCTTTGTTTCACTCTTTGGAAGTAGATGGCCTCTTCTTTTGTACAACAACTTCAAAAGGCTGCTTTGCTCAAAGTATTGTTGATGCAAAGCATCCATTCAAAGCTGTGCCCAATTCTAATTACAATCAGAAATTTCCATTCTAGACTGTGAAATGTTTCCACATGTGGGGATTCTCTATACTTAGAGACAACCAACCTGTGGTCCCAGGACTGTATGCGCAAAGCACTTGTGCAGGCTCCAAAGCCTATCTAAAAGTTGCCCTGAATTGCAATTTTAATACAATTCAAGCATGAGAAATACACATACTCACTGTATTTAATCAAATGAAATTTAATTATATATTTATTTTTAATTCAATTTAAAATGCAAATTAAATTAAAACAAGGTAATTTTTTGCACTAGTTCCAGCTACTTCTTGGTTATGGTCTGCTCACTTTTCTTTTTTTCACTTTTTTGGAATGTGGCCCTTGGCATGCCACTCCAAACCTAAATTTGGTCCACTATCCTAATAATGTTGTGTACCCCTTCATTATGCTAATATGATGCCTTCTAGGTCTTTAGGACTATATTGTTGGCCATTAGCTCTGACCAACAGCAGTGCTGGGGTATAGATGGTAGCTGTAGTTTAACATACCTGGAACTCACCACATTGGACAAGGCTGCCATGTGCTATGGATACACAGAACTGTACTTTGAGGAGAGCAACTTTCTAAGACTTCAACACAGATTTTACTTAGCACAATTACTTTTTTAGTAATTGTAACTTTTATAGTAATTGTGTCCAGGAAGCGGGCCTTCTCTGCAATGGCTCCCGCCCTCTGGAACACTCTGCCCCCAGAGGTGAGACAGGCCCCATCGCTCCTGACCTTCTGGAAGAACCTAAAGAGTTGGCTCTGCCGCCCCGCCTGGGGCAGGAAGGGGAGCAGTTATTTTTGGGGGTGGCTGGCACCTGAGAGCTCTCCTCATGGAATTAGATCTTCTAGGCTACTTGGATTTTATAGTTATATTTACTTTTATATTTATATTCGTAATTTTGTATTAATATTTTAGCTGTTATTTATACTCATTGTTTTAATCTGCTTATTGTTGTAAACTGCCCAGAGTCCCTCTTTTTGGGGGAGATGGGCAGTGGCAAAATTTGAAATATATATATATATATGAACAAACAAACAAACAAAGGGACATGCCAAGAATTGGATATAAATCCTTCATGTTAATACATGCACTTTATCAACCATATGCTTTTTGAAATGCTCAGAGCCTCTTTGTTCACTATATATACTTTTCCTACCACTCCCACCTTTTTTTAATGTAGGAGGTGGAGCACACCTCATTACAACCATCAAGAATTATCTGATGTGTCAGTTGGTTCCCATGATAGAAAATCAAGTTAATAAAAGCAATAAGGCCTTTATGGCAACATATATAGACCTCCAGATTAATTATGGCACAAGATTTCAGTTAAACAGCTATACTAAAGTTTAAGATGGAAGTTTGCACATATACTTGTGTAAAGACATATGGTATGGATGTATAAAATACACAAAAACACATAGAAATAGAGACATACTTATAATATGCAGTAGTAAAACAGTACTAGTTCTTAAGAGCATACATGTCCACATGTCTAGATTCCTTTTAAATGTTATATCCAACAAATAGGTTTATGGTTAGGATAGCTGGCCATTGTCACTATCCAATGGCTAGATTAGGCTTTCCATAAATGAGTGACCTTCAAAAACTGTAAATCAGCTAATGTCATTGGCAATGAATCTGTTTCACTTTACTAAATACAAAACAGAAAGAAGCTACAAGAATAAGAGTATTCTATAAGGGAGATGCAGAACAGAAGATGGAATTCCTGGACCTTAGAGGTAAAATTTCTCTCATGATAGGAAGGAAAGAGGAGAGAAAAGCAGCACTTCAGATGCAGATAAACAATTATTATTATTATTATTATTATTATTATTATTGATAAATAATGTCTAATATTAGCTGGTTTTGAACTAACAGATGCATCCCTTAGCCTAAAAAAAGTTGTCCATCTCTGTCATAGATTCCAAGCTGACTGACTGGGAATTCTGATAACTACAGTCCCAAAGCAGACTGGAGGGCATGAAGTAAGGAAGACTGCTCTGATTCTTCATTGTAGATAAATGACACATGAAATTTTTGATTTATAGGAACCTTATTCGGAAGCCATCGCTATCAATAGAACCGTGTGCATTGGGGAGGAATTAATAAAATTGTGAGCATTGAGAGGAATTAGTGACCTTCCATCAGCTGCCTCCTTGTCCACTCTAGTTTGGACGTGCATTTTGTCTTTTTATCCTCTAAAGGAGAGTGATTAGTGGCAATCAGTCAGCATTAGTTACTAGAAACAACCAAATTAAATGGCCACTGAAGTGACTTTTATTTCATTTAATGACTCAAGCAAATAGAGAACTTCCAAATGACTGCTTTTGGTGACTTGTGGTGCAGCTTTAATTCTGCCTCAATGCTCATTGTATTGCAGAAGATAATCAAGCATTCAGTACATCACCCTGCTCTAAGCTTGTAAACTTTTATGAACTATGTGGTCTGTGTTTGAGTTTGAGTTTGTGTAATGTTGATGGGGTATATGCTGGCTTAAAGGGGAAAAACTGAGGCTTGAGAATAAACAGACAAGAATGCAGCTTCTTAGGGCCAACAGTGTTTACTGTTTAGCATAGGGCAATAATGCAGATACAGTACATTATCGCAAACATGAAAAAGATGAATATACAGGATACATCATTGTAAAAGGAAAACAAAACTAGAACTTATAAGCAGAGTTCCGTGTATTGATCCCAGGGCCAGAGCTCCTGCCATGGCCTATACCCAAAGCCAGGCATAGCTCACTCTGCCCAGACCACGGGAAGTGAACACGTGAAGAACTACATAGCTAAAAGACACTAGAAATCAAGAAGACATAGAACACCATTTTGCATGGTTGTATATTCAGTTCTTCTAGCTTTCTGATTGGCTGGAAGTTAGCTGTTACACACACTAGGCCTCAAAGCACACAGCATGAGTTCCCCCTCCTCCTTGCTCAGGGGGGCCTTGGCAAGTCTTCCCACGGAAGGACATCAGGAGGATATCTTCTCATGGGAAGATTTCCATTGCTAGCCATAATATGGTACCTTCTCGCTCCTTATCTCATGAGGACGTAAACAACGCCAAGGCTTCTCTGTTATCCAGCCACCTGGCATTCACGTCACCATGAGAATGCTTTGCTTTGCTTTGTAAAAGATGCAATTTGCCAAAACACTTTTGCATTGAAAAGAAATCCAATTTACCAATATCATATAGTATAAGAAATCTGACACCCCTCCACATTGGATTTCGACACAATGCAAACAATGATGGAAGTTGTTCAAAGCTTTAAAATACATTTGTACAGAAACAGAAACAACAAAGGTTAATACATGTAATAATTACACTATTCAAGTTACAGTTTTTACAACCAATAGTATCAACACTAGAAAATGGTTTAAAAACACTTGTTACACATATGTATAATGCACAATATACATTTCATGCAATGTTTTATTCAGATACATACAAATACATAATAATACAACTTATGCAGGAACAGAAACAGTACAGAGTACAGAACAGTTCAACAACAGTACAGAGAAACAGAAAAACATTGCCCGCAAACGTCCTGTCCCCTCCTTTGCAAAAATCGCAGCCAGCATAGATAAGGAATCCTGCCGCAGGATTTTTTTTTTTTTTTCCGCAGGACCTTTTTTTTTCACCCATTTGCAAGCTCACATGGAGGGCCAAATCATTTTGCAAGCTTGGTACCCTACCTGGGCAAAACTAACTCAGGGCATGTCCACTGCATTACTGTAGAGTGATAAACTGTACAACAAATTAAGGATAAGCTTCCCTTTACACAAATGACACTCTGTAACACTCTGTCATTTGACACTCTCAAGAACTATCTCTGTTCTGGGCTTTTGTAACTTCAACACCAAGATAAACGTTTGAATTTGTGCTGAACTTCCTCAGCTGGCAATTCTATTTCAGCTGACTGACAAATTCTTATACAAGGTGGAAAACTTCAGTTTCTAAGCAAAAAAACAACTACATAAGTACGAAGTCCTACACAAACTTCTACACTCTCTTATGTACCACAGAAAACAGCACGTTTTCTACACATCCCAGTTAGCATCTGCACCATGCTATCAATGACTGGCCTGCTTTAAAATCCATAAAGCACCCTGTTAAGTCAATGAATTGTTTGGGAACTGCCACACATGCAGAGCCAAAAATGCTTGCCTTACAAACACCGTTTCAGGGAGATCTACATTCAAATATGCTGTGCCAACATCACAATATGTAAATGGACACCTGTTTCCACGCTACGCAACCAGAAAACGCACCACACGTAAATGTTCTGGCCTAGCTGTGGGTGCATACACTAGATCCACAGTTCACAAACTCCTTTTGTGCAACAAATCCCTGGGCAATACTGGCTTTACACTGCAGAGTATTATCAGAAAGAAATGTCTTTCTGAACACTCATCTGGAACCTACAGCTTACTAAAACAAAGGATAGGTTGGTTACTTTTAACACTTCACCAAAACTCAAACTGACTATCCACAGCTGTGTTCCAACGCTCTCCTTGCCTCTCAAAGGCAGGAGCAACACATCTAGCAAAGACTGGGTTTTCTCAGGTAACTTGACACACTGTCACCTGCTAACTCTCAAATCTGTCAGGCTTCACACCCTGGAATAAGAGGACCCATGAGGAATGACCACTGTACATCCTCATCACCGTCTCTTTTCCCTAATACCTGACTCCCCCTCCAGGCCCTGCAACTGCTCAGGTGAAATTCCCACTCCTTCACCTGAGGGGCCCTTTTCACACTCGGAGACTGGGGAACAGAAGAAACCTGAACTGGTTTTTGCCCATCTACTGAACCATGGACAGTAGGTTTACACTAGCAATGCAGCAACACTTCTGCTACCTTAGCAGACAACCTCCCAACCAGTAGGCTGCTTAAACATAAAGCACTTCTGGAGATTTGGATTTGACCATGGCTTAATGAAACACCGATAAGCCTTGGATTTTAATCAACAACCAACAACCAACAACCTGAAGCACTCTGCTTCCTTGGTTCTTCCTTCTCTGTGACCTGGGGTTGTGAACACACGCAAATGTTTCACAGACATGCAGGTACTTCAGTGAAGGGCGCTTGCCATACCAAAGAAAAACAATTTCTTTTCACAGTTGAATTCTACTACCTGGTTAGTTAGAAACCACACACTGCAATCAAGGCAGCCTCTCCCCAGACATGGGATGGCACTTGAGCAACTAACAGCAGGCTATTTTTTAATGGTATTCACAACACCAACACTCAGCTAGAATTCCAACATTGGCAAGTCTTTGGGAGAATACTTTCCTGCAAAGCCAATTCTGGAACACATGGCTCAAGAACACTCCACTACAAGCAGACTGAAACTGACCTTATTTTCATCCTACCATTGCTACATACACTTCAAAGCGAGCACAGACCTTCGCTTTAGACTTCAACAAGTAGCAACAACACAAGCAGGTATGATCATTAACCAGAAGGAAAATGAAACTCACACCCCACCATTACTTGGGACATGGGGGCTAACTAGATCTCTATGAACCAACTGAAATGGTCTAGTTAATACTCTGTCACTTTGCCTAGCAACAGACACAGTTCTGATTTTTTTTTAGATTGTTTACACACAATTTACACAATCAAGAAACTTTGCACATTTCCTGGGTTCTAACTCAGAATGCATTTGGCTATCTGAGACACACTCTCCCATCCCAGGATACCCCAGTACTTTGTGAAAACTTTATGGATGCATTTATGATGTGGGGAACATTAAACACACAATGTCCTGTCCACACAATCTCCACAGCATCTCACACACTTGATTTTACAGGTTTGTCTCTAACACACTCAGCCTCATATCATAAGCAGTTTCATATCACAATGAAACATTCAGCAACAAGTACACTCAGACTTGACCAGGGCTGGAACACTGAGGAGAGAAAAACAACAAGTGTACATACACATTTCTTACACAGAAATATCAGCTAAAATTACTTGCTGAACTCAAGGCTGAAATTTGTAACAATAAGTCCATGTTTACAAACTTTACAGCAAGCTGAATTCAAAAACAGAGTCTCTGTAGAAATGCTTACACACAGCAGCCGGTAGAGCAGAAGACTCGGATTCGTTGTTCAGCTGACTCCTGGCATCTGGCGTCCCCTCCCTTCGTAAATCAGGCCTATTGCATCCGCTGGACATCGGGGCAGGGAACAACCTTGTAGAATCACAGCAAACCACGGCAAATGTAAATTCCATCCCAGGTTTTACTTCAGCTGGAACACCTTGTTAGGCAACAGCAACAGACGGCTCCTGGAAGTGGCTTGTACAATAATCCACAGCAGGGAGATAGCGTCTAGCTTTCTCGACCAGTAGCTCAAAACTGCTGTCCAGGCTTGGCAAAAATCATGCATGCTTTTCACAGCCTCAGAAAAATATGCCTTCTTGTTCAAATGCAGCAAACAAAGTCTTGAACTCACCAAGGTGGGTCATCACAGTCTCACCGGTTGCAGCTTCAAACCATAAAGCTGTCTTGATAGACCACCAAGGTCAACAGAGCTCCACTGTGTATTAAAGGCTCCAACAGCTCTCAGCACCCATTTCTCAGTCCCTGAGTAGCTGAAATAATTCCATTCAGAGGAGTTGAGTCCCAAAAGCAAAAACGCCATAAGCACAGTCCAAACATGCTTGCACTTCTTCAGAAAGAACCCTCTGAATCCTCCAGGGATCTCTGGAAGTGGATTTGCCACATACTGCCACAAATCTTCTTCTTGCAAAAAGGATGATTCCATCTCCACACACCAGGTCAGATAGTTTGTGCCATCTAAAGCCTCAAATGGCAGACTGACCAGACACTGTTCAGCCATTGCTGACCACTCAAAGAAAACATGTTTACTCCAAAATCAGCCTCTAAAAACAAACTCCCTTTCACAGCCAGGTCCAACGCAGCAAAGAAAACGCAAATTTCTCTCTGGGCAACCATAACCTGATGGGGTATATGCTGGCTTAAAGGGGAAAAACTGAGGCTTGAGAATAAACAGACAAGAATGCAGCTTCTTAGGGCCAACAGTGTTTACTGTTTAGCATAGGGCAATAATGCAGATACAGTACATTATCGCAAACATGAAAAAGATGAATATACAGGATACATCATTGTAAAAGGAAAACAAAACTAGAACTTATAAGCAGAGTTCCGTGTATTGATCCCAGGGCCAGAGCTCCTGCCATGGCCTATACCCAAAGCCAGGCATAGCTCACTCTGCCCAGACCACGGGAAGTGAACACGTGAAGAACTACATAGCTAAAAGACACTAGAAATCAAGAAGACATAGAACACCATTTTGCATGGTTGTATATTCAGTTCTTCTAGCTTTCTGATTGGCTGGAAGTTAGCTGTTACACACACTAGGCCTCAAAGCACACAGCATGAGTTCCCCCTCCTCCTTGCTCAGGGGGGCCTTGGCAAGTCTTCCCACGGAAGGACATCAGGAGGATATCTTCTCATGGGAAGATTTCCATTGCTAGCCATAATATGGTACCTTCTCGCTCCTTATCTCATGAGGACGTAAACAACGCCAAGGCTTCTCTGTTATCCAGCCACCTGGCATTCACGTCACCATGAGAATGCTTTGCTTTGCTTTGTAAAAGATGCAATTTGCCAAAACACTTTTGCATTGAAAAGAAATCCAATTTACCAATATCATATAGTATAAGAAATCTGACAAATGTTGCTTGTGCATTGCTTGATGCCTTTTACAGAAGGAGGAGATCTCCACACTTGCCAAGCTAAATACTTTCTGAAACGCAAGTCAACCCTTTCAAGATGAACATACAGCAAACCTGTTCCTTTGAGTCTTCTTACTTTCCCAATCAGTTAGTTCAGCCTTCCTTAATCTAGAGTCTTTCATTCATATTGGGACTACAATTCTTAGAATTCCTAATCTGTAATGACCGACATCTAAAAATTATGGGAGTTATCTGAAACGTACCAAGTTGGAAGAGTTAGCCTATCAAAAGGTTAACTCATATGGTCAGATCTGATATTTTCTTTTTCAAAAAGAATTTATAATCTCAGACTTTTTAATTGACTAATTTGTTTTACCATTTTCTTTTCCTTGAATTATTAAATGGGATACAAAATTGATGTTGCCGGTTAATTTAGAATTTGCAGGTCAGATACTGAAAAAGGTGAACTTGAAAGAAGATGCCAGGATAATTACAATTAACAGAAGTTTATTAATGAAAATCCAATTCTTACAGCCTCTGAGAGATTTCTCCTGGACCATCTGTGGTGAGCAAAAGGAACAGTAAGGAGGAAATGCCATGGCATCTGCTCACAAAGAGGCTACCTTTGTGGGGCAGATCTTACAGACCCGCACTCTCCCTCCACCCCTTGGAATGCTCACTCTGGTCTGGGGAGGATTAACTAAATTAATGCTAAATTAACCAGCACAGGTAAGGTGGTCTGGTACTCCCATCTCTTTAAGAATTTGCCACAGTTTGTTGTGATCCACACAATCAAAGGCTTTAGCGTAGTCAATGCAGCAGAAGTAGATGTTTTTCTGGAACTCACTTGCTTTTTCCATGATTGAACGAATGTTGGCAAACTGATCTCTAGTTCCTCTGCCTCTTCAAAACCCAGCTTGCACTTCTGGTAGTTCTCGGTTCACATACTGCTGAAGCCAAGCTTGTAGGATTTTGAGCATAACATTGCTAGCATGTGAAATGAGCGCAATTGTATGGTAGTTTGAGCATTCTTTGGCATTGCCCTTCTTTGGAATTGGAACGTAAACTGACCTTTTCCAATCCTGTGGCCACTGTTGAGTTTTCCAAATTTGTTGGCATATTGAGTGCAGCACTTTAACAGCATCATCTTTTAGGATTTTAAATAGCTCAGCTGGGATACTGTCTTCTCCGCTAGCTTTGTTGTTAGTAATGCTTCCTAAGGCCCACTTGACTTCGCTCTCTAGGATGTCCGGCTCAAGGTCAGTGACCACACCATCGTATTTATCAGGGACATTAAGGTCTTTCTTGTATAGTTCTTCTGTGTATTCTTGCCACCTCTTCTTAATCTCTTCTGCTTCTGTTAGGTCCCTGTCTTTTTTGTCCTTTATCATGCCCATCTTTGCACAAAACGTTCCCTTGATATCTCCGATTTTCTTGAAGAGATCTCTAGTCTTCCCCATTCTATTGTTTTCCTCGATTTCTTTGCATTGTTCATCTAAGAAGACCTTCTTATCTCTCCTTGCTATTCTCTGGAATTCTGCATTCAGTTGTTTATATCTTTCCCTTTCTCCCTTGCCTTTTGCTTCCCTTCTTTCCTCAGCTCATTCCAGTCCCTATGATGAAAAGGACATCTTTTTTTGGTGTTAGTTCTAGAAGATGTTGTAGGTCTTCATAGAACCGGTCGACTTCAGCTTCTTCAACATCAGTGGTTGGGGCATAGACTTGGATCACTGTGATGTTGAATGGTTTGCCTTGGATTTGAACTGAGATCATTCTGTCGTTTTTGAGGTTGTACCCCAGTACTGCCTTTCCCACTCTTTTATTGACTATGAGGGCTACTCCATTTCTTCTAAGGGATTCTTGCCCACAGTAGTATATATAATGGTCACCTGAATTAAATTTGCCCATTCCTGTCCATTTTAGTTTGCTGATTACCAAGATGTCGATGTTCAAACTTGTCATCTCATGTTTGACCACATCCAGATTACCTTGATTCATAGATCTTCCATTCCAGGTTCCTATGCAATATTGTTCTTTACAGCATTGGACTTTCCTTCCACTTCCAGACACATCCACAACTGAGCGTCCTTTCGGCTTTGGCCCAGCCGCTTCACTCTTTCTGGAGCTACTTGGAATTGCCCTCCGCTCTTCCCCAGTAGCATTTTGGACACCTTCCGACCTGAGGGGCTGATCTTCCAGTGTCATATCTTTTAGCCTTTTGATACTGTCCATGGGGTTTTCTTGGCAAGGATACTGGAGAGGGTTGCAATTTCCTCCTCCAGTGGACCACGTTTTGTCAGAACTCTCCGTCATGACCTGTCCGTCTTGACCTGACTTCATTGAGTTACACAAGCCCCTTTGCCATGACAAGGCAGTGATCCATGAAGAGGATTTTAGTAGCAAAGTATTCATTTATTTATTTAATCAAATTTATCACCGCCCAACTCCCCCAAGGGGGACTCTGGGCGGTTTACAACAAAATATAATCATTAATGTACAATTATAAATAGATTAAAATACAAATTAAATAACAATTTAAAATATAAAGAATATAATAAAATCCAATGATGGAATCTTCTTAAGTTCTTCTTAAGTAAAAAGGGCACTGCGGGGATAATCTAAGATGCTAGCCATCTCCAGGTATGCACATTCTCCTTCCCGCCCCACGCATACTGACAAAACCAGGTTTTGAGTTTTTTCCAGAAGTCCAGGAGCGAGGGGGACTGTCTAATCTCTGGGGGGAGAATGTTCCAACGGGCAGGGGCAACAGCAGAGCAAGCACACTTATGTGACCCCATTAGGTGGAGCTCTTTAACCGAAGGGGTCCGCAGCATGCCCTCTCTGCATGCCCGGGTGGGATGGGATGAAGTAATGGGGATGAGACGGTCCCTTAGGTATCCTGGTCCCATGCCATGTAAGGCTTTAAACGTGATAATCAACACCTTGAATTGGACCTGGAAACAGACTGAAAACCAGTGCAGCTCATGCACAAAGGTGTTACGTATGTCCTCCTTGGGACACCCAAAATTGTCCGTAGGGCTGCATTCTGGATCAGTTGTAGCTTCCGGATATTCTTCAATGGTATTCTTATTCCTCTGCCTTTACATCTGTGAGCTGTGCACCTGTGGTCCTGTTTTAGGTGAGGGAAATAAGATCTCTGCAAGAGCTGCTGTGAGATCTTGGGGCAGCATTTCACGGATAAAATTGCTCAAATTCAATCTGGTCAGGATTCTGGAGGAGTGGATTCTGAAGGAGGGGACTGGGGCATCCTTGTGTGTGGTTACCTGGAAATCATTTAGGTTTCTTGAGTCTGAAAAAGTGGATAGCATAATCTGTGGCATGAGCTCTAATACTTGTAGTTTTAGACCCATGTCCCTGGTTTACAGTATTTGGGAGGAATGGAGATACATCAGAAGCTGCATCCAGGCAAGAGTCAATATCTCTGTAAGGGAAGGGGTTAATGCACAATCTCTGGAAGGAAGAGATTGTGCATCCCCTCCTGGATGGAGAGGACCTCTTTGGTTTTGTCCAGTTGTAAACATTATCATCCAGTCTCCAGTCTTCCTTTCTAGGCAAGGTTTTTGAGAGTGGTGAGCTGCAACTACAGAATGCTATAGAGGAAATGGATTATCTGGACCAATTTCAGGTGGGATTGAGACCTGGCTATGGGGCTGCACTGGTAACTGTAATGGATGATCACCTCACAAGTTTGTTGTTGGGGGAAAATAGGAGGCAGGATTACTTTTATGTTCCCCCGCCTTGAATTATATATTAAAAAGGTGGGATAAAAATCTCATCATCATCATCATCATCATCATCATCATCATCATCATCTACATTGGGACCTGGATGGGGAAGTATACCCTTTCTTGTCCGTTTAGATTTCTTGAAGCTTTTGACCGTGGTAACCTCCTGGACTATCTGTGAAGGTTGGGAGTTAGAAGCACAGTTTAGCAGTGATGCTACTCCTTCTTATATGAACAGTGGCCATCAATCGTAATAGCAGAGGAGAGGTTATTCAAGTGGCTGCTCAATTGTGGGGTACTTCAGAGTTCATTTCTCTCCTTCCTTTTATTTAACATCTATATAAAATTGCTGGGAGAGGTCACCTCTGCTGATGATACCCAGTTATACATGACCACCCTGCACTAGGCTGGGCATCCAGCCATTCTGAATTAGTGTCCGGAGGTAGTTAACAACTGGATAGGAAGGAACAAACTGCGACGGTGTTGCTGTTCATCCAGATGATTACTGGGCATTTTGCTTGCTCCAGTAATAAATCTAGATAAAGAACCACCCACCTGAAGAAGCAGATCCACAATTTGAAGCCATCCTAGCCTCATCATACTGATAGATAAAAAAGAGGAGCTACAACTAATAGGCCTATGCCCATTTTTGGATGGGGCACCAATGTGGCTCATCCTGGAGCATGGTGATAACCTGGGCAATGGTTATCCATGTCCTCATCGCTTGTCATATTGACTACTTCTATATGCTTTACATGGGGCTGCCTTTGAAGACTATCTGGAAGTTGCAGTTGGTATGAAATGCAGCAGCCCACTGATGGCACATTAAAGCTGCCAATGCCACATGACACCAATTCAGTGAGTTCTGTATTGATTACTAAGAGGCTTTTGACTACAATTCAAGGTATAGGTCATAACCTATATAGCCCTTTAAGATTGGCACCTGGGTATCTGAAAGACCACCTACTCAAGTAGAACTGACCTGTCCAGTACAGTAAATTCAGTTAAAAAGATGCTGTAAAGAGTCCCATCCTGAAATGAGACCAGAGGAGGAAGAGCAAGAACCCACTGCTTCTCTACATATGCCTGAACATTATGTAACACTTTCCCTCCCGAGATTTGAATGGTGCCCTCTCTGACAATTGTACAGATGGTCCTGAAAATGGAGTGCTTTTGCAGAGCTTTAAGGGTTGGAGACATTAAGTTTCAGTGAAGGTGGATGTTTATATTTCCTTTCCACCCATCCCTTCTCGAAAACTACAGAAACAAAAAAGAAATTCTGGCTAGTTTACTCTTGTCCACAGCAAGAGACATAAAGTTTGTTCCTCGTAAACCGAAACCTGTATTGCTTTTAAACTGAAATTCTTGAGAGAATTATTTATTTGTTTGAAGTCTAAAATAAAGCTGTGCCAATTAATTTTTTAATAGTCTGTTGAGCAAGACTAGGAATAAATAGATAAGATGGGTTTTTTTTTCTCTTATAGATTTGTGAAAAATTTTACCTGTTCTATGAGACTGAAATAATTATGTTGCCAAAATGGAAGAAAGGTCCAGCAGGGATTGTTCCTTTTACTGAAGAGATTGAAAAAGCAAGGAGTATGAAAATCAATTCTATTTTGCCCTTCACTGTTTTCTTTCTGGCTAGGAAGATCTTTGGTTGAAGAAACACATTAAATATTCAGTGGCAACTAACCATGGATTATTTAACTATTGTCTAGCTGGGTCAGCTCTTAAATGCCACAGAATTATATGGTGGGCAACAGAGAAAAGAGGGAGAACATCTTAACATTCCCGGTGTTTACAAAGGCTTCTAGTATCATTTTGAAAGCTAATGACTGTCCATTGGCCAAGTCTGTGTCCATGAACAAATCAACCAAACTTTTCTGATCTGGTGCCTCCTGTATATGGCAACTCTCCAAATGTTCAGCTAGCATGGCACAGCAGCAGGGGAGGGCCAGGCTAAGACAGTTTCAACTAACATATCAAAAGTGGGGCTGGGGCAGCATTTGGTTGGCTTCATGGAAACTTTCACATACCTGCCACTTACTTAATGGCTGACCAGTTACCTGTCTATAAAAATATGTTGAAAAAAAATTTTTTTTTTGAGGAAAGTGGCAAAGGTCATTGAGGTCTCTGTTAAAATGCGGTTTGTGAACTAGGTTCCAGAGCAGAATTGTGTACATTGTAGGGAATTTACTAAGAGTTACAGCAAATTTTGGTTTCATATTCCCAGCCAGTGTTCTTTTTTTTTAATAAGAATTTTATTAAGTTTCAAGCAAAGATAAAACCTACAGAAAAACAAAAAAGTACAAAGAAAAAAAGAGAAAAAAGTAACACAAGAGAAAAAAGTTTTCAAAGTTACAAAAAGAGGTGACTTCTGACTTTTAACAGCAAGGATATACAAAAAATTCCATAATCAATCCCTTACTCTATATTAGACCAAAATCACATTATTTCTATAAATCATTCCATTGGCACATTGTAAAAATCACTAAATACAGTTACTCCCTCCCCTTATATTAAAAGAAAAAAAAAAGAAAAATTATATAAACCTCCTAATCAACTTCCCCCCCAATATAACATTTAGTTAATTATTTCCTTCCTACTACTATTCTATACATTTCTGTCTACTATAATAAAGATCAAACTAAAAAAAATATAAATTGTCTGACATTGTACTTGATTATACAATTTTAATAATCTTAATCATATTAAATTCAAAACTATCCAAATAGGCATTTATTATTTTTTATTATACCTTAATAATCTTAATCCAAATTGTTAAAGATAAATGAAATCAGCCAAACCCTAAAAGCAATCCAGATAAATATTCTTTAACCCTTATCCCACTTCAAAATAAACCAGAGCATTTACATATCCCCACAATACCCACAGAGTTTTTTTCTTTAAAAAAACGAACAGCCCAACTGCCCCCCTCAGAAACTCCGACTTCTCTTCAGGAGACCTCCCATGCATAATAACCCCTTCTTTTCCATGGTGTTCCACCAGAAGATCAATTTCACTTATGGCTTGTAACTTGATCTCTCCCTTTAATTTCTTCAACTTGACTATCCGATCTTCATCCAGCATTTCAACAGAAGTCCCGATCTCACTCTTAGAAGAGACATTTCTGTCACTGTTAAATTCCTCAGTTTCATCCACGACATCCCCAACCAGATGACACATTTCAGACCTAATATTTTCCACAATGTCCTGAATGCCTTGCATAAACACTTGGTAGGAATCGGAAAGAATCTGTTTAAAATCTTGGTGGAAGTCAGAGAAAGTCGGTTTAAAATCCTCCATGTCTCACAGAGTAGATTTATGGCGCCCCCTAGGAGCTTAACCAGCGAAAGTCAAAGACATGAAAGAATTCTGGAATGTGTTTACACAAGTGAAAGTGAGATATGCAGACAGTTCCCCAGGGAAAGTAGAAGCAGAAAACTGAAGGTTCAAAACAGCCGATTCAACGTGTAGGAAAATGCTAATATCTTCAAATTTAGTACACAAATAATAACAGGGAGACAATTATTTACCATCAATCCTCCTTAATATTTGGCAGGGAAAAAAAGTCCAAAACTTAAAAAGAACTTTTTAGAAAAATTAATCCAAAAATAACAATAAGCACCAAGAGAGCCTGCTTCTCCTTGCTGTAGAAAGCCTCCCTTAGGGTATGCATACTAAAAATAAATAAAAATTGGGTGATTTAGAAATGGGGTGGCCGGGCTTAGTGTCCCTTTAAGGCTACAGTGCAGCTTGGGAAATGGTGACGTCCCTGCCTCCTGGCTAGCTCTTACCAGTCAAACGCGAATGCTGTTTGCGATCTTCTGGCTGCAAGCAGCTGTCCGGAGGACAGATGGGGTGATTCCAGGTGTTTTCCTTTTTCCCGAAAAACTTCAGAAAAAAACCTGCCTGAGCCCGAAAAAACTGACACGTTGTCATTTCTGCCCACTGAGCCCCCGGGCGCAGCTGTTCAGTCTACCATGTCCCCACCAGAAGTCATATTCCAAGCCAGTGTTCATAGCAGCTGGAACTTCAAGACAGGAGAAGTGGAAACCCTGCTTTATAAACCTCTGGGGTGGGAGGAAGATTATAGACAAGACATACCAGGGAAGCCAACTGTTTATATCTTTGGCTAGTTATTGGGAGACATAGTAAAATTAAAAGCCATTATTTTCTTTAAGAACTCTTTAGAGGAAGTACCTTATATAAGATCATTTGTTACATAGGTATTACTTAAATGGAGAAAAAGATGTATCAACTGCATACATTCTATCATTTTGACACATGCCACATGGTGAAATAAATGTAATAGTGCATCCATCAAATGTAATAGCACCAAATGGCAGGCCTTAATGAGATTCACACCAAAAGTTGAAGTTCCAAAATTCATATAAATGTGTAATTGGAAGTATCCTATGAAAACAGGCTGGAAAGAGATTAATATGCAACCCTTCTCCTTCTCCTTCTCCTTCTCCTTCTCCTTCTCCTTCTCCTTCTCCTTCTCCTTCTCCTTCTCCTTCTCACACAGGCTTCTTTATATCTCCAACATACAGCCTTTTTAAATTTACTGAAATATTTGCTTTCCATGTGGGTACTTTTGAAATGTAGGTTGAAATCTGTGCTACTTCATCATCCTTCAAGTAAACTAATTGATGGAATATTAAGTATGTTGCTTTAAGGCTTTTAAAAACTGTTTTCCTGGTAAATCTGCAGCACTTTGAAAACTTAATTGAGTTTGTCTCAATGATAAAATCAATAATGGTGAAAATGTTCTCAAACACACGTCTTCTACATAATGATCAACTTCAGTACTACAATAAGAAGCAGCATACTCTTACTCATAATATTGTTAATAATTCAACCACAGTGCAGTTTTACATCCCACACAATTTACAATCTAAAATTTTGCACAGGAAACAAGCAGGGAAAAGAAAAATATTGGGTTCTTTACAGACTATGCCAATGCAGTCTAGTTGAGGATGCCATTGAAGACCCACCTGGAAGATGGAATTGGTGCAAAATGTAGCGGTCTGCATGCTGGTAGCTAAGAACTGCTAAAGCCTCATAGCAACAATATTGCAGACACTACATAGGTTGCCAATAGGTTTCTGGGTGCAATTCAAAGTGCTGATTTTAACTTTTAAAGCCCTTCATTGGCTTAGCTCCCAGATCCCTTCAGCCTCATCCTGGTAGACCCACCCATGCTGTGTGCTGTGTACACAACTGTGTACTTAGTTGTGAGGTGAGAGTTTTGGGAGATCAAAGGCAATATTTTTCCGTGGTGGTTTCCACTTTTGGGGGGTGGGCAGTCGATTCCCACTCTTCTCTGGGAATAGAACCCCAACAAAATTCCATGATGTGCCTTGGCATCACTTAGAAATGTCTTGAAACAGAGCCTTTCTGCAAGGCATTTCGAGCCTAATGGTTATGAATCATTATCCAGTTCCATGGTTTTTTACTTGTATTAGTTTGTATATAGTTTTGCTTTACTATGTTGATTTTAATGACTGTAAACTGCCAAGAGTTGGTTGAAGCCTGTGGTATATATTAATTAATTAGATAAATAAGAGTTATGCAGAGAGGTTTGGTGTAAAGACTGGGGCAAAAGAAACAAATTTCACATATATACATCATCTTCAAATCTTTATTACAGTCAAAGACCAGCATAAGGAGGCTGGGGTACCGTCAATTAAAAAACATCTAATAATATAATAATATAAAAAGCTAAAAGATATGAACAGAAAGTATATACAGTATAAAAAACAGAAGTCTAAAAGGAATCTAAAAAGAGGGGTAGGAGCATTAGATGGGTGTAGGGGAGACTTTATCTATCAAATTACAGAGCACTCTAGTATGACAAACTAGATGCTCATTAAGACTAGTTTATGGCACAGGTCATCATCTGATTAATTTTAAGCGCTGTTGCACAGAACCTGGCAACATTGTATGTTGTAGCAGGGTTTGTGTCTGGAAGCAGCAGGGAATTGTCCTATGCGCCCTGGATATTTATGCAGTAATGGTGAGATGAGGCTAGTACGAATGTCTCTGTAATACAGGCACTGGAGAAGCACATGCTCTGTTGTTTCTGTGTGTCCAGAGTCACAGGGGCCTTGTCTCTCCAGGTAAGGAATCTTCTTGTATCACATATATACTGCTAGGGGCAGAACTAGTACTGGACTGAAAAAAAAATCTTGGGGTTTTGATGAATAATTCATTGGCTGTATTCATGAAGCATGTTTAACCTAAACAAACGTGCATGCAATGTGTAGGCCCAAATAAACCATATTAAGACTTACCATGATGATAAGTTCACACACATTCTAAGACAATGACCAGGTTTCTAGAGCACTCTGAACCACAATCATCCATTCCATTTTAGCCTAGCCTAGAATTTTGAGTGAATCTGGCAACAAAAAAACATTGACTCATGGGCAAACTAGCTATCCTACTGTTTCTAAAGAGTGTTCTCTAGAGGAAGCGTGCAGTAGCTACTGTATAGTGGGGGTAGAGTTTCCTAGGTTTCTTGCTTAGAAAAAAAAATCTTCCTTTCACACACACATGCACACATACATAATGTCTTGATACAATACTGGTGTGACAAGTACAGTTGGAATCCCATATATGTGGTTCTGGTAACCAAACTGTATAAACAATATAGAAAGCTGGGAAAGGAGCAGAAAAGGGCCACAAAATGATCAAAAGTCTGGAGCAACTCCTTTGAAAAGAGAGTCTGGGGATCATTTGGTTTAGGGAAAAAATAAAAGGAAGGACATGTGCAGATAAATGCATGCATAAGGAGAAGAAAGACATAGTGGGATTTTTTCCCCTCGCACATAATGCTCAGATCTGTGGTTATCCACTGAAGCTGAATGCTGGGAGGCTCCCACTCAGAATTGATTTGTCAAGAATAACCCTTGCCAGACAAACCTGATCTCATTATTTTTGTTTTGTTTTACCATTGGGTTTATATTTTGACTCCTGGTTTTCATGGAATCCAAGTGATTTTGTTTCAAAATCCAATATGGGCCCCTCTAGACAATTGGTACCATACTGCACTGATTGGCAGGCACTTGGTTCTTATTTTAGAAGAAATTCAGTTGTTCTTCCAGCATTAAAGGTAGCATGATACATTCTGAAGATTTTGGAACAGAAATTTTAAATGACCCCTATTCATACGAAAAACGGATACTTTGGGATAATCCTGTGTTGGGGTTTGTATATACTCAGGAATTTACAGATAGATAAATTATACTGGAGAAGCTTGATATCTAGGTGAGAGGGGAATTATTCTGCAAGTCACCCAATTAGCAGTCATTGTTGTAGGGATGATGTGGCAGCAGTGACTCATACTAAAGGTGCTATCATTTAGTTGGGTGTGGCAGATGATGAGAGTGACCTATAATGTGATTGGTCAGTTTATGTATATAAGCAGAGAGGATCTGGTGTTCTTTCTTCTCGTTGCTGTTGAAACTTCTCATCGCTGTATTCCATTGTTGCTGTATCATTTGTTACTGCTGTTGGATGTATTTCGGACTACGTATGTATATAAAGTAAATAGGCTATTTTATCTAATCTCGGCTTGAGTGTCTATTTACTGCATAGAACGTGGATCACTGGTGTCTTGGAAAAAGGAGCAGGCCACCCCACGGTGCGCACTCTGACAGGTTTCGGGCCCAGCAGTGGAACGTGTGCAGCTGGTATGCTGGCACGGCTGTGAGGACGTTGGAAGCCTATCCAGGAGTCGTTTGGATATCTGGGGTGAGTTTGGAGCTTTTGCAGGTTCCGTGCCTGGCCGTGTATTTTTCCTAGGCCTGTTTGCAGCTGAAGGACGTTCTGATAAAGTCTGTGCTATTTATTTATCAGTGTCTGCCCAGGAGGGGCTAAGAAAGATGAGCACAGTGAAGATGCAGCCTACAGTTGGAGGTGGTTTCCCTCTGGAAAGGCTGAATGACTCCAATTATCTGTCATGGGTGTACAAGATGGAAATGTTTCTTCGCCGGGAAGGTATTTGGAAGATCGTCCATGAGCCACCGGATGAGTTGGACAATGAATAAGTTATTTTGCAGAACGAGAGAGCATTGGCAAGCATAATTTTATGTTTGGAGGACAGCCAATTATGTTATGTTAGAGATCTCCAGTTAGCCAGTGGGTGTTGGGAAGCTTTAAGAAATGTTTATCTTAGAAGCACACGTTATGCAAGGTTATGTTGACAAGAAAGCTTTATCATGCTAAATTACATGACAGTGGTAGTATTCTTGAACATTTGCATTATATGACTGGTTTGTTCCTCGAATTAGCACAGAGAGGAATGCAGTTCTCAGAAGCGCATAAAGTTTATGTAATTCTCAGTTCTCTAAATGAAACATGGGATAATTTAGCTACCAGTTTCGGGTCTTTATCTGAGAGCGATTTGACTGTAAATTATCTGACTGGGAGACTTCTGGAGGAGGAACAAAGGAGGAAAGATTATAACATAATTAAGCCAAAGCAGAGCAGTATGTCTGTTGGGGAATGTTGTCCTTGTACTGATAAAGTATTATCTGTGAAACGCTGTTTTCGCTGTAGTTCTGAAAAGCATTTGCAAAAGAACTGTAATGTTGCACGGAAGGCAAAAGTCAAGCCGAGGATTGCCAAGCAATGAAGTGCTGTCCAGCTGTCGGTGATTAATTCTACTAGAAGGAATTTAAAGGAGACGTGGCTCCTTGACAGCAGAGCAAGCGAAAATATTGCCAATGATAGAAAGATGTTTAAAAGGTTTATGCAGGCTGAATGGGACCATGTTAGCCTGGCAAATGGAAGTTTTGCATCTGTTACTGGCAGAGGGTTTGTGTTTGTACCTAGTTTGAATATTGAATTATCTATGCTATGTGTACCAGACCTAGAGTACAATATCCTAAGTGTTTCTCAGTTGGATAAACATGGATATGATGTAAGGTTTGGGAAGGGTGAATGCATTATTATGAAGAATAATCATGTCTGTGGTAAGGGTGTATTACAGAACAGTTTGTATGAGATGAAACCCAAGACACAAGATGTAACCCATGATGTAGCTATGATCAACAAACCAACCCAAGATTCATGTGAACATTTGTGGCATAGATGGTTGGGGCATCCAAGTTTCAAAGTGGTTGAAAAGATGTCTGAAGTAAGTTCTGGAATGGATTTGAAACCGTGCCAAGCTTATCTGGATTGCACGGCATGTAAGGTTGCAAAGTCTAAGGTGTATCCTGTAAGCAAATTTAGTGATAGAAAGTCACATAAATGTTTTGAATTAGATCACGCTGACCTAATTGGCCCATTACCAGCCACATTAGGTGGTGCTAAATATGTTTTAGTCATTGTGGATGATTTCACCAGATTTGGGTTCTGTTACCTATTGAAAGCTAAAAGCCAAACATTTGATAAGTTCAGGAATTGGGTGCAGTTTGTGGAATGGAGATATAGCACAAAGGTGTGTAGTTTACAGACTGACCGGGGAACTGAGTTTATGAGTGGCAGTTTTCAGCAATGGCTCAGTAGGAGGGGCATTGTGCACAGGAGAACCAATCCGCATAGTTCAGCTGAGAATGGCGTGGCGGAACAAAGAAATTTAGCATTACAGACAGTAAAGGATTCACTGTTAGCTGACTCAGGGTTATCTAGAGGATACTGGGGAGAAGCTATACTGACTGCTAATTATTTAATTAACAGGTTGTGGAGTGTGTCTGTAAATCAAACACCATATTATATTTTGTATGGTAAGAAGCCATCATTAGCTCATTTGAAGTTGTTTGGGTGCATAGCCTATGTTCACGTGCATAAGGAAGTACGTAGGAAAGGGCAGGCAAAAGCACAGAAAATGATTTTTGTGGGGTATGAGCCAGGAACCAAGGGATATAGGTTCACTGATGGCAGAAGACTTGTTATTTCTAGATCAGCAAGTTTCAGTGAGCATAGCAATTGGCAGAAGTTACACGGAGGGAATGAGGTTTTTCTTCCTAGTCAGGGACAATTCGAGCTAACAGAGCGGCGAGAGTCCAGAGATGTGATTAACTCCTAGTGTGCCAATAAAGCAGGATGCTACTGTATTGCGCAGATCAAAGAGTTAACAAGGGCATACCACCTCAGCATTATAAACCAGGTGATGTTAAAGTGTGTTTTATTAATTATGAACCTCATAGCTATTCAGAGGTATTGGAGTTGCCACCACAAGAGGAGAAAAAGTGGAAAGCTTCTATGGATGTGAAAATGAATGCCATTAATTCCCATAAGGTGTTTAGATCTACCAGGCTGCCTGAGGGGCATAGGGCAGTAGGCTGTAGGTGGGTTTATAAGAAGACCTTAGTCAATGGTGATATTCAGTATAAGGCTAGGCTTGTAGCACAAGGGTTTTCCCAGATTAAGAATCAGACTTATGATGAGGTTTTTGCGCCAATGCTAAGAGGTTTGCCTTAGCAATGGCAGCAGCTGGGAATTGTGTAGTGAACCATTATGATATCACCACAGCATATCTGCATGCTGATTTGAGAGAAGAAATATATATGACTGAAGCTCCAGGATATGAATCTAATGATGCAGGTAGAGTGTATAAGTTGCAGAAAGCGTTGTATGGACTCAGGCAATCGGCACATTGCTGGAATCTGCGATTAGATGAGGCATTGCAAAGAATGGGGTTTAAGTGTAACAAGGCTGACCCATGTCTGTATATAAAGCAACGTGATAATGATGAACAGGTGTTGCTTTTGATCTTTGTAGATGATTTGTGTTTTATAGCTAAAGATCAAAGGAGGGTAATTGAATTTACTGAAAAAATTGAAGCAACAATTTGATGTTAAAGATCTGGGAGAAATTAGGAATTACCTAGGCGTAGGTATTCAGAAGGTTGATGGGGGTTACGTTCTAGAGCAGCGGATGAAAATTGAACAGCTGCTAAGAGACAACGATATGGAACATTGCAAGGAGGTTCCTACCCCGATGACAACTGATTTTGTTAAGACAGAGGCTGGAGACGATGACCAAACATCATGTAATCAAGAACACTATCAGTCAATAATTGGAAGTTTATTGTACTTAGCACAATGGTCACGTCCCGATATCGGGAATGCGGTGAATGTACTGAGTAGGTATGTTGTACAACCTACCCAGAGGCATTGGAAAGGTATTAAATGTGTATTTAGATATCTTAAAGGGACTATTAATAAATGTTTATTAATAAAACCTTGTAAACCATTGGAATTGAAATGCTATGTAGATAGTGATAGGGGTAATGATGTACATGATAGGAAATCAATGTCAGGATTGATAATTATGTTTGGTAACACCTTGGTGGGGTGGAGGTCTCGGAAACAGAGTTCTGTTGCCGTATCTACTGCAGAGGCAGAGTACGCTGCACTATCTGACCTATGTTCAGAGTTAATATGGTATAGGCAATTGTTAAGGGATGTAAATGTAACAATTGAGGGACCTATATGTGTATATGAAGACAGTGAAGCGTGTATACAGATGGCAAAGAATGATAGGATCAGAGGGAGGAGCAAACATGTGGATATCAAGTATCACAATGTTAGGAATGCTGTAAAAGAATCTCTGATTAATTTGCAATATTGTCCATCTGAGAGTAATGTAGCAGATGTGATGACAAAGCCTCTAAGTGTAGAGAGACATAGGATGTGTGTATCCAATATGTGTATGTCTTCTATTCTGTATAAGTGAAATGTAATATCTATTGTAAATTGGAGGGGTGTTGGGGTTTGTATATACCCAGGAATTTACAGATAGATAAATTATACTGGAGAGGCTTGATATCTAGGTGAGAGGGGAATTATTCTGCAAGTCACCCAATTAGCAGCCATTGTTGTAGGGATGATGTGGCAGCAGTGACTCATACTACAGGTGCTATCATTTAGTTGGGTGTGGCAGATGATGAGAGTGACCTATAATGTGATTGGTCAGTTTATGTATATAAGCAGAAAGGATCTGGTGTTCTTTGTTCTCGTTGCTGTTGAAACTTCTCATCGCTGTATTGCTGTATCATTTGTTACTGCTGTTGGATGTATTTGGACTACGTATGTATATAAAGTAAATAGGCTATTTTATCTAATCTCGGCTTGAGTGTCTATTTACTGCATAGAATGTGGATCACTGGTGTCTTGGAAAAAGGAGCAGGCCGCCTCATGGTGTGCACTCTGACATCCTGATTTAAAAATTGCAGGCAATTTTGGGGGGAGAGGGAGTACTTGGGTAGAAAAATGTATAAATCATGTAGATCAGCTTACTATCAAACATTCTTTCAAAACATGTGATGTAATTGCAAGAAGAATTTGGACCTAAAACTGCAGAACACCATCATGTTCAGTTAAAGCTAAAGAGTGTCAATAAAATAGGTATTGGTAATTTGCAAGTACTGTGGAATGAAGAGGTGGATTTTCCCATTTTAACAAATCAAAGGGTCTTGTGTTTTGAAAAAAAAATAAACATATTTTTATGTTCTTAAGATGAGACTAATTCATCAGGTAATTCTTGTTCATGTTTATTGGACACCTTAGTCGATGTTGAAAAAGAGTTGGGTGTCAATCCTTTTATGCTGGAAATGTAATAAATTTGAGGGGACTGACATGTATGCTTTTATCTTGCTGAATTGTCCCATTTTGGTTTAATATTCACATTACTGTAATTAATATTTTGGAAAGAAGAATAAAGTTTATAAATAACTTTGAACTTACCAAGTTTGAGTGTAACTAAAACTATGGGAGGGGTATGTCAAAAAAGTCAAGATGGCAGGCATGACCATGTGAATGAAGCTCCACTCCTTTTTAAAGTAGATGTAAAATCTACTTGGCCGGAGCCCATGGAGCAGCAGAGGCACGGGGCGGCAGCCAGGCAATGCAGCAAGTCCTGGGGGCAGCCCAGTGAATCCAGCATGGGGCCCCTGAAGAGTGGCCCTGCAGACCAAGATGGTTCCCCCCAGAAGAACAGAGGCACAGCTCCTACTGGAGCAAGGAGTTGAGCACCGTGCTGGTGTCCCTCCAGTGTGAGGAGTGGGATGCTCCCTCCCTGGTGTGAGAGATGGGGAGGGACCCTGAGAGTGAATGAGGCATGTATGTGAGGATCCTCCCTCCTGATGAGAGTCAGGGAGGAGGAGACGTGAGTGTGGCGCCCCCTGCCGGCTAGTGAGAGAGGCCAGTGAAGGGGGCACGGTAGGTGTAGGAGTGGTGGTTGGGTCCCCGCAGTGCTGAGAGCATGAGCTGGAGTGCTGGGGAGCTCACCACCACCCTGTGATTGGTATTTGTTTGTGGTGTGATTGGATGGAGGGACCCCTAACCAGGGTACCTGGAGGACCGGGATTGGGGGGCGATAGAAATAGGAGCTCTGGGGGATTTAGGGTGTTGCTTTATTCAGGTGGTGATGGGGCGGGGTGCCATGGCGGGAGTCAGAGGGTGGGCCATCTTTGGGGAAGATGCCCCCAGTGTTTGGTACCAGTGGCGTGTTCCGGCCCTCTGTGCTCAAACCTGGGCCCTGGACAGCAGACCCATCGAGGCCCTGGCTTCCAGCTGCTGCTTTTGAATGCCAGGTCAGTTAACAACAAGGCCCCCCTTATACGTGATCTGATCATTGAGGAGGGGGCAGACCTGGCATGTATTACTGAGACCTGGCTGGGTCCTGAAGGGGGGGGTGCCCCTTTCAGAAATGTGCCCAGCCAGGTTTATGGTATGGCACCAGCTGAGATTCCAGGGCAGGGGAGGAGGGGTGGCTGTTGTCATCCAGGAACCTCTAGTGGCCTCCAGGGGCACTGCTGAACAGGTGGCTGGTTGTGAGATCCTGTTTTTCAAGTTGGGCTCACGAGAAAAGTTGGGAGTGTTGCTACTGTACCAGCTTCCCTGCCACGTAGCAACCTCTCTGCCTGGGCTGCTGGAGGCCATCTCGGGGCTGGTGGTGGAGTTCCCCAGACTTATGGTTCTGGGGGACTTTAACCTTCCATCCCTGGGACATGCCTCAGAGGCAGCTCGGGAGTTCATAGCCTTCATGGCGGCCATGGGCCTGTCCCAGATTATTCGGGACCCAACTTGAGACAGTGGCCTCACACCGGACTTGATTTTCTTGTCAGAGCAGTGGCAATGTGATCTGAGGGGAGAGTTAGATCTACCCCCTTGTCATGGTCAGATCATGCCCTGGTGACCTTGAGATTCTCCTACACCACCACCCTCCACAGGGAGGCAGGACCCATTTGATTGGTCTGCCCATGGTGACTGATGAACCCAATGGGGTTTCAAAGGGAGCTGGGGGTTATACCCGAGGATCTCCTGCATGGTCCAGCGGAGGCCCTAGCTGCTGCCTGGAATAGGGAGGTGGCTGGGGCCTTGGACAGGATTGTGCCTGTGCAACCTCTCTTGTCCAATCGAACCCGATACTCGCTGTGGTTTATGGAGGAGTTGTGGGTTCTGAAGAGGATTAAGAGACATCTAGAGTGCTGCTGGAGGAAGACAAGGACCAAATCCGACCGAACACAAGCTAGAGCTGCTATTAAGGCCTACTTTGTGGTGATAAGAGCGGCAAAATGTCAATATTTCTCCACCGTTATTGCATCTGCAGAATGCTGCCCGACAGCCCTGTTTAAGATCACTCGATCCCTTCTGGGGAAGGTGGGCCCAGTGACCCACCTACAGGGCCATGCAGGGAAGTTTTCTGGGCATCTGGAGGTTAAAATCGCTCGGATCCATTCCAAGTTGGATGCCAAGCATGAGGCATGGTCTGTTGAGATACCTGGGGAACGTACTTACCCAGTTATCTGGGAAAGGTTTGACCCTGTTGGGCCTGAGGAAATGGACAGGGTTCTCTGGACTGTAAATGCCACCACTTGTCAATTAGATCCCTGTCCCTCCTGGCTGGTGAAGGCAGCTCAGGAGGTGATGTGTGGGTGGGTCCAGGCGATGGTGAATTCATTCTTGGAGGACGGAGTGTTCCTGACTGTTTTTAAAGAGGCGCTGGTGCACCCCCTCCTCAAGAAATCATCACTGGACCCCACCATGCTGGACAATTTTCCTCCAGTCTCCCACCTTCCCTTTTTAGGGAAGTTGGTTGAGAAAGTGGTGGTGTTGCAGCTCCAGATGACCCTGGATGAAACAGATTATCTGGACCCTTTTCAGTCAGATTTCAGGCCCAGATATGGGTCAGAAACAGCTTTGTTTAGACTTTTGGATGATCTCTGGTGGGAGCGGGATGGAGGCAGTGCATCCATCTTTGCTCTTCTTGACCTCTCAGCGGCTTTTGATACCATCGACCATGGTATCCTTTTGGGTCTTCCTCCTTCCTCCAGGGCCGGTCCCAATCGGTGGTGATAGGGAGCGAGAGATCCAGCCCACAGCCCCTCCTTTGCGGGGTTCTGCAGGGTTTGGTGCTCTCTCCGCTCCTTTTTAACATCTACATGAAACTGCTGGGTGAGATCATCCATCGCCATGGGATGAGGTATTATCAATATGCTGATGATACCAAATTATACTTCGCCATCCTTGGTGACTTAAGTGAAGCTGTGGCCACCCTCTCTCGGTGCCTGGAGGCTGTAGGGGTCTGGATGGGGAACAACAGGCTTCAACTGAACCCTGGTAAGATGGAGTGGATGTGGGTTGTGGGCCCCTCGGTATCCAGGAAATTACCATCTTTGGTGCTGGATGGGGTTGCACTGCTCCAGACAGACCCGGTGTGGAACCTGGGGGTTCTTCTGGACTCACGGCTCCTGCTCAAAGAGCAGGTGGCAGCCATGGCTAGGGGAGCCTTTGCTCAACTTCGTGTTGTGCGCCAGCTATGCCCCTTCCTGGATCAAGAGTCCCTCCGGTCAGTCACTCATGCCCTGGTTATCTCCCATATAGAATATTGCAATGTGCTCTACACGGGGCTACCCTTGAAGAGCATCCGGAAGCTACAGCTGGTCCAGAATGTGGCCATGCGAGCAGTTTTAAGAGCCCCAAAGATGGCCCATATAACACCTCTGCTGCGCGAGCTGCATTGGGTGCCAGTCTGCTTCTGGGTTCAAATCAAGGTGTTACCTTTAAAGCCCTACCTGGCATGGGTCCAGGTTACCTGAGGGACCGCCTCACCCCAATTACATCAACCCATCCCACGCGGTCAGGCAGAGAGGGCATGTTACGGACCCTTGTCCATGAGAGATTGTTGATCGGCAGGTTCCAGGAAGAGCGCCTTCTCTGACATAGCTCCCACCCTTTGGAATAAGCTACCCGCAGAGATAAGACATCTGCCGTCTTGCCTGGGAGGGAAACGTCAACAGTTCCTCTTGGGGATGGCTGGCCCCTTGAAGCCTCTCAGTGACTTATTTTAGTATTCTTCTTGGAATTTATATTTTGTATTTATGTAATTTTATATATTTTTAATCTCTATTTTACTGTGCACCGCCCAGGGTCCCCGTTAGGGGAGATGGGCGGTAATATAAATTTAATAAAATAAATAAATAAATAAATAAATAAATAAATAAATAAGACAAGCCCCCACTCTCCCAGCCTTTCAGAAGGGAGTCAAGATGTGGCTGTGCCACCTCACCTGGGGTGGAAGGGGGGATAGTTCATTGTGGGTGTGGCTGGCACCGTGATGCGACCCCGGGCAATTTTCACAAGACTGTAATTCAGCACCCTGGGTTTTAGATTTTATATCTTATATTTTAGAGCTTTTATTATATTGTATATTTATATTTTTAATGTATCTTTTTAATTGACATTTAATTTGTATTGTTCTAATTTGTTGTAAACCTCCCAGAGTCGTTATGAGATGGGCGGTGGAAAAATTAGATAAATAAATAAATAAATAAATAAATAAAATGTGTAATGCATGTAAAAAAGGGAGGGGCTATATGTGCAGTCACATCCACCATTTTGACTTTTTGGACTCTTCCTGTACACAACCCTGATTATGTATATCTGACTTGGTAATAGCACTTATGAAAAAATATTGGAATATTATTTGACTGCAAACTGAATATGAGTCAGCATGTTGGGTAGCTGCAAAAAGAATAAATGCAATTTTAGGCTACCTCAAAAAGAGTATAGCTTCCAAATCACAAAAAGTAATATTTCTACTTTATTCTACAATTGCGGTGGTGACTATTAAATCTAGTTTTGCCACATACTAGATCCAAGGATTCAGACAAAATGGAACAGATCCAGAAATGGGCAACCAGGATGATACAGGGACTAGAAACTAAGTCCTATCAAGAGAGAATGAAGTGAGCATTTTTTAGCCCTGAGAAGAGAAAACTAAGGAGAAACTAAATGTTAAGGGGGGAAAAAACTCCCCAACCTTAAGAACAGTTCAGTAATTACCAGTTACTCAAGAAGTGATTGGCTCCCCTTCAGTGACTGTGTTCAAACAGAAGCTAGTCCTATTTGAACTCATCTATCAGGAATACTTTAATCTGGATTCCTGGCCTGACTCAATAGCCTAATTGGTGCCTTTCAATGCTATTTATTATACGGGTAGCTATAGGCCATTACATAAGTTTTACACAGAGCAAGATGCAAAACAACCAAGTTGTCCTTTACCAAATTCATACAGAACATTCACTATGTTAAATGAGGAAATCCCCCTTTCCAAGCTGTTGCCATAGCTTTCAAATCACTGTTTTGTAACTACAATGCTGCTATTAAAGAAGCCATATATTGGGAGATATGGCCAACATAATATGATTTAAACAATCTTGTTCTTTATTAACATCTGGATCTTAGTGGCCCAATACCTTATTAAGGAACAACAAAGCAGAAAATGAAGTATACTGTATTTTCAATCTGGATTTGACCACATATGTAGAACTTTTGCATCAGTGAGATGTACTGATATCTCCTATCAATCACTGCTACTGATAGTGTGTTAGAGGAGTCAGAACAGTGCATACGTAATCTCTGGCCTTTTTTCTGTTTGATGTTGTGATAGAGGATAAGACTTTAAATAACAAGTCATCATGCTAACCCTTTAATATGTCCAATACTGGAGAGATCATGCATGATACAGATATTGGGCAATATAAGAACAAAGGTGCCATCATAGTTCTCCTGTTTATATGTTTACTAGAGGCTTCAGGTTGGCCATTACAGGACTCTAGATGCTGACCTAAATAGGCCTTTGGTCTGATATAGGAGGGCTTATTTTCTTTTCTTATGAATTCCAGAGTTTTAGAGCAGCTCTTTGAATGCACTCTTATTGCTCAATGACTGAGAGAAGATGCATGAGAGATAAATTATATCTTCTCATCTTCTGCTATTTCTCAATTTATTTCACAAAACATTTCCTCACCCACTTTTTTTTGCTGACATCATTATTTTATCATACCATGTTCTCCCCTATTACATCCTGTTCATTTTTCAATGTCCCTTTTTAAAAAGATTCTCTTTTGTTTTAGGCAGTGATTTTTCAGAGCTGATTAAAAATATAAAGTTCTGCAGACACTGTAATAATAGTGGAGGCTATCCTTGCTAATATAGTGCAATCCAGGGGCCAAACATTTGATCTCAAAATTATTTTTTTGCTTTGATGAGAGTAGTCCCATGAAATCAATTATTGGCCATCCTCAGTTGCATCATTATCGTTATCATCATCATTGTCATCATTATCATCATTGGTATTTATTTCAAAATGATATGACAACCATAAAACATTGGGAAGAGTGATATTGGTGGTGGGTGCATAAGATGGTGAGAAGGGCTGGTAATGGGAGGAGATAAAGAGAGAGAGAACATTCCATTTGTTCATCTTCTTCCACCACTCCACTCTCTTCCATTCATTCTCACATAAAGCACTTCTCCATTCACCCATATTTTAAGACCCACCACATGGAATATTTCTGAAAAGAGCTTCTCTTTATAATTTCTTGGTTTTGGCCTCTTCTCCATTTCAGCTCCCATTGATGCAACTGATTATTTTTCTCAGCCTTCATTCATTCATTCACTTGCTTTTCTTTCAGTGCTCCCTGAATTAAGTGCCCAATGGTTTGGATGATTCTGCCCTTCCAGTATCTCACCTATCAGCTGAGACCTTTGCTTTTAGTGCTCTTTCCCTACCCCTCAGTTGTGTTGTCCAAGTCAAAGATAGGCCCTACTTTGTTTCCTTGGGTTTTCAGATCAGTCCTGCATGCTCTTATCTGAAGTACCAATGTTCCATCATTGAAGCAGGCCGGACTGGTACTGGCTGGAGAAGGAAGAAAGCAGTGGCATAAACAGTCCTTACACATTGCTCCACCTCTTCCCCTGCCAATCTTGGTGGTCCAGCTTCCACTGTAGACAGCAGACGAAGCAGGGATCTGAAACTTAAAAGAGGGGGAGTTTGAAGACCCAGAACTTATTCTCAACAGCCTAGACCTCTATATATTTCTTTTCATTAATTCTTCAGTAAGATGATTCATGCCTTGGATTTCAGAATGGTGGAAGGGAATACCCCATGTTTAGTCCCTAGGTGAGTTGAGTGAAATAAAAATGGACTGTTCGTTCAAGAAGATATGTTCCAGAGCACTATTATGCTATGCCTTGAACTGCAGTGACAAAAAGAATGGTGTATTTACACTTGATAATTTTGGACCCTAGATTTAATGGTTTTATTCCTTTTAGACGACCAATGTTGCTTGGGTATACTGACCATTTTGTTGCAGCAAAGAAAAGTATGTTTTAATGTACAAATAAGAGCACAACTATCTCATCAGCCAGCCTGTCAAATGTTTCTTACTAAAAGGAAAGGGTGTTATGAATAGCATATCCTCAGAGATATCTATCTGCCTCTTAGGGTTCAGGAAGGCCCTTAAAACTTGGCTCTGTTCCCAGGTCTGGGGTTAGTGTGCCTGTGGAGCCACTGTCATGTTCTTTGACTGTTATGGCTATATCTTGTCTGGGCTGTTAGCTTTTGTTGTTATGTTTTTAATTGTTTTAATTGTATATTTGATATGTTGTAAGCCACTCAGCAAAGGAGATCGTTACCTTGTTGTGGTGCTGGAGCTTGAGCACCTCAATGAAACCATGAGCTAAACCGTGAAGGGACACCCAAGACGGGAAGGTCGTGGCAGAGAGGTCAGACTAAATACGATCCCTGGGGAAGGTAATGGCAACCCACCCCAGTATTCTTGCCATGAAAACTAAATGGATCAGTACAACCAAAGATATGTCGGTATACCATCGGAAGATGGGACTCCCAGGTCGGAAGATGGTCAAAATGCTACTGGGGAGGAACAGAGGATACGTTCAACTAGCCCCAGATGTGATGACGCAGCTAGCTCAAAGCCGAAAGGACGGCTAGCGGCCGACGGTGCTGGTGGTGAACGACGAATCCGATGTTCTAAAGATCAACACACCATAGGAACCTGGAATGTAAGATCTATGAGCCAGGGCAAATTGGATGTGGTTATTGGTGAGATGTCAAGATTAAATATAGACATTTTAGGTGTCAGTGAACTGAAATGGACTGGGATGGGCCACTTCACATCAGATGACCACCAGATCTACTACTGTGGACAAGAGGACCACAGAAGAAATGGAGTAGCCTTCATAATTAATAATAAAGTGGCTAAAGCAGTGCTTGGATACAATCCAAAAAACGATAGAATGATCTCAATTCGAATTCAGGGTAAGCCATTTAACATCACAGTGATCCAAATATACGCCCCAACCACAGATGCTGAAGAAGCAGAAGTAGATCAGTTCTATGAGGATCTGCAGCACCTACTGGATAATACACCAAAAAGAGATGTTATTTTCATTACAGGAGACTGGAATGCTAAGGTGGGTAGTCAGACGACACCTGGAATTACAGGCAAGCATGGTCTGGGAGAACAAAATGAAGCAGGACATAGGCTGATAGAATTTTGCCAAGACAACTCACTGTGCATAACAAACACTCTCTTCCAACAACCTAAAAGACGACTTTATACATGGACTTCACCAGATGGTCGACACCGAAATCAGATTGACTACATCCTTTGCAGCCAAAGGTGGCGGACCTCTATACAGTCGGTAAAAACAAGACCTGGAGCTGACTGTAGTTCAGATCACGAACTTCTTATTGCAAAATTTAGAATCAGACTAAAGAGAATAGGGAAGACCCACAGATCAGTTAGATATGAGCTCACTAATATTCCTAAGGAATATGCAGTGGAGGTGAAGAATAGATTTAAGGGACTAGATTTAGTAGATAGGGTCCCAGAAGAACTATGGACAGAAGTTCGCAACATTGTTCAGGAGGCGGCAACAAAAAACGTCGCAAAGAAAAAGAAAACCAAGAAGGCAAGATGGCTGTCTGCTGAAACACTGGAAGTAGCCCAAGAAAGAAGGAAAGCAAAAGGCAACAGTGATAGGGGGAGATATGCCCAATTAAATGCAAAATTCCAGAGGTTAGCCAGAAAAGATAAGGAATTATTTTTAAACAAGCAATGTGCGGAAGTGGAAGAAGACAATAGAATAGGAAGGACAAGAGACCTCTTCCAGAAAATTAGAAACATCGGAGGTAAATTCCAGGCAAAAATGGGTATGATCAAAAACAAAGATGGTAAGGACCTAACAGAAGCAGAAGAGATCAAGAAAAGGTGGCAAGAATATACGGAAGATCTGTATAGGAAGGATAATAATATTGGAGATAGCTTTGACGGTGTGGTCAGTGAGTTAGAGCCAGACATCCTGAAGAGTGAGGTTGAATGGGCCTTAAGAAGCATTGCTAATAACAAGGCAGCAGGAGACGATGGTATCCCAGCTGAACTGTTTAAAATCTTGCAAGATGATGCTGTCAAGGTGATGCATGCCATATGCCAGCAAATTTGGAAAACACAAGAATGGCCATCAGATTGGAAAAAATCAACTTATATCCCCATACCAAAAAAGGGAAGCACTAAAGAATGTTCAAACTATCGAACAGTGGCACTTATTTCACATGCCAGTAAGGTAATGCTCAAGATCTTGCAAGGTAGACTCCAGCAATTCATGGAGCGAGAATTGCCAGATGTACAAGCTGGGTTTAGAAAAGGCAGAGGAACTAGAGACCAAATTGCCAATATCCGCTGGATAATGGAGAAAGCCAGGGAATTTCAGAAAAACATCTATTTCTGTTTTATTGACTATTCTAAAGCCTTTGACTGTGTGGATCATAACAAATTGTGGCAAGTTCTTGGTGGTATGGGGATACCAAGTCATCTTGTCTGCCTCCTAAGGAATCTGTATAACGACCAAGTAGCAACGGTAAGAACAGAGCACGGAACAACGGACTGGTTTAAGATTGGGAAAGGAGTACGGCAGGGTTGTATACTCTCACCCTACCTATTCAACCTGTACGCAGAACACATCATGCGACATGCTGGGCTTGAGGAATCCAAGGCTGGAGTTAAAATCGCTGGAAGAAACATTAACAATCTCAGATATGCAGATGATACCACTTTGATGGCTGAAAGCGAGGAGGAGTTGAAGAGCCTTATGACGAAGGTGAAAGAAGAAAGTGCAAAAGCTGGGTTGCAGTTAAACCTCAAAAAAACCAAGATTATGGGAACGAGCTTGATTGATGACTGGCAAATAGAGGGAGAAAAAGTGGAGGCAGTGACAGACTTTGTATTTCTAGGCGCAAAGATTACTGCAGACGCTGACTGCAGCCAGGAAATCAGAAGACGTCTACTTCTTGGGAGGAGAGCAATGGCAAATCTTGATAAAATAGTTAAGAGCAGAGACATCACACTGACAACAAAGGTCCGCATAGTTAAAGCAATGGTATTTCCTGTAGTAACCTATGGCTGCGAGAGCTGGACCATAAGGAAGGCTGAGCGAAGGAAGATAGATGCTTTTGAACTGTGGTGTTGGAGGAAAATTCTGAGAGTGCCTTGGACTGCAAGAAGATCAAACCAGTCCATACTCCAGGAAATCAAGCCAGACTGTTCACTTGAGGGAATGATCTTAAAGGCAAAACTGAAGTACTTTGGCCACATAATGAGAAGACAGGATACCCTGGAGAAGAAGCTGATGCTAGGGAAAGTGGAAGGCCAAAGGAAGAGGGGCCGACCAAGGGCAAGATGGATGGATGGTATTCTGGAGGCAACGGACTCAACCATTGGGGAGCTGGGGATGGTGACGGCCGACAGAAAGCTCTGGCGTGGGCTGGTCCATGAAGTCACGAAGAGTCGGAAACGACTGAACGAATAAACAACAACAAGCCACTCAGAGTCTTTTGGAGTGGGTGGCTATAATTACTGAAACAAATAAAGAAAGAAACACATATCATAATGATAAATAACAAATATGTGCCATGCTCTGATCTGATCTGGCCTTCCTCTGGCTGCAGGATGCTAAGGTTTTACTTTGAGATCCAGCCCTTGAAGCACCACTGGATCAGAAACTGTGTGACACAGAAAATACATGAAAAAATCTTTGGTATAAACAAAAATTAGCAAGAAACAGTTTCCTCATATAAATTACACCAAGGCTGCTATTTGTCCTGTGGGGAAACACACACAGGCACACACACAAATGTACACACAAGCACACAGGAAATCCCACCCACAGATATACTGAATCACTCTTATTTTCGATGTATTGAACATTCAAGTAAAACCTCGATTTAATGGGCCATTTGAGGAAGGGATTTGACTGAAATCCAAACATCTGTGAAATCTGAAGTTGTGTCATTTCATTCAATTGTGTCATTTGCATAATTGCATAAATTATACAGTCACAGTAAAACCTTGATTTAACAGTCATTAGTCTGTTAAATGAGGGTAAAGTCAGAATGAAACATTTATCCATTGTATCCCAAGTCTTTAAACCAAGGTTTTGCTGTACCAAATAATGCTAGTTGCAGATAAGATAAGCCAAGAATATGTTGCAACCATGCTGTAGTCTGTCTCTTCCCCAGGTTCATCAAATCTGATTTTTTTTCACTATCTATTAAAACCATTTAGAAAGGTACTTACTTCCAAGGGGACTTAACTACTAATTGCTTAGGAAATCCTTGATTTTATCTGCTGTGAGTGGAATTCTATAAAAAGAGCCCTGACTGTTTTCTTGCTCAGCCTTCTGCACTATCCTGAATTTAGGAAGTTCAGAACCTCACAATGCTGATTACGCTGTATTTAACTAATGAAGAGTGTGACATTTAAGAAACAGCAAGAAAAACGCCAGCCTGGGTAATGTGGGAATGGTGAGGTTATTTTTCTCCCAAAGGTTTTGCCTTCAGAGTTAAAAATGCGCTCCAGCTCTGCAGTTCTATCATGTCTACTCAGAAGTAAGTTCTGTTCTGTTTGATGGGACTTAGTCCCAAATAAATGGAATAAGATAGCAGCCTGAGATTTTATTTTATATATATATATAGCTTGTTGTCTAGTTATTGGGTTTGCATACCATATTAAGTCATAGTGTAGTTATTAGCACATTGTGTTAATCCTGCCATTGTGGTTTATAAACCATGTTGTATACATGTTCAAATCCAACTACTGTAACTTATTCAACAAATCATCATTAAAACAAATATCAAGGCTTAGTACAACGTGTGAAGCCAGCCTATGTCTTACTGGGCTTGGGGTGGGAGGGGGAATAGTCAAGCATGGGGGTGGTTGGCACCTTAACGGGGTCAATGATGACACCATTACTCCACCATCTTGGACTTTATATTTCTTATATTTATGTGTATTTATATTTTATACTGTATTTGTTTTAATGATATTTTAATGTTTTATTTTTAATTTTACTTGTAAACCACCCAGAGTTGTTGCAATATGAGATGGGTGGTAAAGAAATATGATAGATAGATAATAAATAAATAAATAAATAAATACATACATACATACATACATACATACATACATACTTGCTCTTATATATCAAAACATAGAAAGCAGATTAGTAGTCTGTTCATTCAAATCCCTTCAATCCTTCTGAAGCTGCAGAAAGTTGACAGCCTTTATTTATTTTCTTGTGGAAAGAATTTCAAAGACTTGAATCCCCCATGAGATTCCCAATCTGAACCTGATTATATTATTAAATTCTGTGTGTCAAGATTTTTTCTCTGGCTAGGGAATTTGGGAAAGATTTGTGGAATATGGGTGAGCATTTGCATCTATGAAAAGGTCCCCTGAATTTATCATAATGTGGTTGTAATAAATACATTCAGGTTAAACAGAGCCATCTGCACACAGAACACTCTAAATCTTTTTTTCAGGTCATGTGAATTTTCAGAGGCGCTTTAGTCTGAAGCAAAACCACAGATGCCACATTAGAAGTTCATTTGGCTGAGGAACTTCTGCTCAGATAGATTTTTCTCCCACTAGAAAGAATAACTTTGAAACACAGACTTGGGCTTTGAATTTTAAACATCTGCTTGTAAACACCAACTGGAGTATTGGAGAGCATAATCTATAGCAAATGTTTCATCCAAGCTGTCTTCAAAGGATAATTTAATGGAAGCATTTTGAAATACTGCACTAGGGTCTGCAGCATATCAGAACTGCCATGAATTTCAAGTAATGCCCAGCAGATGTTTCAAAGATCAAGGTGTGAATTCCTTCCAATTAGATAAAAAGATTACCAAGGACAGAACATTGGACCCTCAGTTGTAGAGCTATTGTGCAGATCACCTAATAAAGTCAATAATGAGCAAAAACAGCCATATTGATCATGAGGGAGGGAAAGCACAATGTCTACATTTATTAGGTTAACTAATAGTTGTTGGATCTCTCCTTTCCAGTATTTTACTTCCAAAAATGGAGGACCAATAATTGTTTGCTTCTTTTTCACAGGCTACCTTGGGTGAGTGGGGCAAGTGACAAACATGTATTGTGATGTCACAACACAAGCCCCACAATTTCCATACTTGTGACTGATCATGGGATGCAAGTACAAAAGTGCAGGGTTTGGGTCATGACATTGCAACACACCTTTTGTCCTTTTTTTTGGTTATCAAAAAATACCTTTTGTCTTTTTTTTTATTTTGGTCATCAAGTAGTGGCTGCCTATGCTTCATAGCAAGCTTTGAGAAACTTTAGAGAGAAGAGAGAGAACCTCAGACTTCTCCCCAAAACTAAGATTGAGATCTGATTTCAACACCAGCCATATTTTTCTCCTGCCTGTATTTTTCCAGTTTTTAAAATCATCATGTCTAATGAAGCGTTCTTGGAAACCTTAGAGCATAGCTTTCCAAACTGTGTGTCGCGACACACAGTTTAGTGTGTCGCAAAGAGGTGGCATGGGGGCACGTGCGCGGCGGCATGGAGGGGCGTGCACGGCGGCACGGGGCGGTGTACATGGCAGCGGCGGCAGTGATAATGGCAGCGGCGGCAGCAACAACAGCAGTGGTGCGCCATCAGTGCTTCCGCATTTTAGCGAGGCTGCCGCCGCCGCTGCCGTGCGCAAACCCCTGTGCCGCCACTGTGCACGCCCCCCCCGTGCGCGCCCCTTCACCGCCGCCGCTGCTGCCATTGGTGTGTCACCAACAGCAGCAGTTTGGAAAGCACTGCCTTAGAGTTTGCATGTTATTTTGTAAACTTTCAATTGGCTACAGTTGCCTTAATGTAGATTTTAGATTAATGTCAGTAGGACTTTGAACAGCAATGCAGGATTTTCACTGATGGGGTTCAATAGGAACCTGAAGCCCTAACTTAATTAGCATTTCTACATGAGCACTGCGAAACGTGCCCAGTGATTCCTCCCACAAAGTGACATGCTTATGAATCACTATGCTGAGGTTTATTTCCAGTAGCCACTTTGTATGAACCTGACTCAGTGACTACTATGAGTTTGAATAAAGCTAAGAGGGAATTAATAAAAAAATTAAAACAAATCATTAGTTTTCTAATTGCATCAGGTTTGTACAACATGGTCTCTGGAAATTAAACCATGGATGCTTGAGAGGAAGGCATTACCAGGTGTATTTGTGGTTAATCTGTGGTTGGGGGCAGTCATATGTCAACAGACCCACTGAAATATTCTCTGGCAATTTGCATGTGTTTTAATATTTTAATAATTGCCTTGGTGCATTCCTATATATGTTTACTTGGACAAGAGACCTACTGTTAATTTTTCCTATTTTTTCCTCTCTTTAATATCCATGAACATGTAGATATAGTTTTCAAAGAAAAGATGAACTCAAGATAATTTATTAGAAAGTTATACAATCTAGCTTGTTACTGTTGATTCAACAATCCAAGTAATAATTAGCATTGATATACCTTCTTCCCCAAAATCCTACCAAAATTTTGGCAAGCATTAATGAATGGCTGTTCATAGTTTACAGCCAGGTCTGTTTTTTTTTTTGTTTAAACTGCTAAGAGATTAACAGAAGCTGGTACTGTATACCAGCAACAATGTGGTATTGTTGGACAGATGGCTATTACCTGGTGGAAAATGTTTTTCACATCTGAAAAGAGAAACTTAGATCAAAATGATTTTGCTGTTCTAAATATAAATTTTGTCTGGGGGCTTCTGTTTGCATTTCCCCCCGCTCTTACTAAGTCCTGTTTTAAGGCATCCAAGCTTTAAATGCTACAATTTAAAATGCTCTTTTAAAAAGTTATTTTGAATTGCTTTCCGTAATTTTTTTGGTGAAAGAGACAGTAAGAAGACAAAACCCAGCCCAGGCTGAGTTCTGGAATGCCCAGAGGCATTAGTGCCATAGGTCCTGGGTGCCAGCTTTAAGAAAGTCTAGGGCAGGACTAAGGTTTGTTTGTTTGTTTGTTTGTTTATTTATTTATCTATCTATCAAATTTCTCACTGCCCATCTCTACAAAAGTAGACTCTGGGCGGTTTACAATAAAATATTAAAACTAAGAACCTATACATCTTAAAATACAATCCAATAATAAATAGTAAAAATCCAAATGATGGTAAGATCTTAAAAGGAGGACACCACTAAGCCAACCACCCCCAGGAGGAACTATTACTTCCTTTGTCCCAAGCAAGGCGGCAGAACCAGGTCTTTAAAGACCTCTGGAAGTCCAGGAGTGAGGGCGCCCGCCTCACCTCTGGGGGCAAGATATTCCATAGGGCGGGTGCTATCGCAGAGAAGGCACGCCTCCTGGACCCCGCTAGATGAAATTCTTTTATTGATGGAGTCCAAAGCATGCCCTTCCTGCATGACCGGGTGGGGCGGGTAGATGTGATTGGGATGAGACGGTCTCTCAGGTACCCTGACCCAGGCCATGTAGGGCTTTAAAGGTGATAACCAACACCTTGAATTGGACCCGGAAGTAAACTGGTACCCAATGCAGCTCGCGGAGCAGCGGTGTTACATGTGCTGATCTTATAGCACCCGTAACTGCTCGTGCGGCCGCATTCTGGACCAGCTGAAGCTTCTGAATACTCTTCAAGGGTAGCCCCATGTACAGCGCATTGCAATAATCTATATGAGAGATGACAAGGGCATGAGTGACTGTTCAGAGGGCATCTCGATCCAGGTAGCGGCGCAACTGGTGCCCAACCCAAAGCTGTGGAAAGGCTCTCCTGGCCACTACTGCCACCTGCTCTTTGAGCAGGAGTCGTGAGTCCAGAAGGACCCCCAAGTTTCAGACTGAATCTGAACGGGGCAGTGCCACCCCATCCAGAGTTAAGGATGACAACTTCCTGGAAGTCGAGAGGCCATCAATCCACAGCCACTCCGTCTTACCAGGGTTCAGTTGAAGCCTGTTGTTCCCCATCCAGGCCCCTACAGCCCCCAGGCACTGAGACAGGGTGTCGACTGCAACACTTACTTCACCCGGGACGGAGATATACAATTGAGTATGAATCAAAGAGAATATTTGTAGCTCAGGGTTGAACTGTGGAGTCCATGGTGCTCTCTGAGCCTTGTTGTTTTCTTGCAGACGTTTCATTGCCAGGCTAGGCAACATCTTCAGTGCGAAAAGGGAATGGAACTTGCTCTCTGTTTATATACCCTGGCTTGTCCTGCCTGTGTTGGTGGGGGTGTTGTACTCTCTTTGGTAGTACCTTGATTGGGTTGTTGTTTGCTGCTTGGTTGATTGACTGAGTTAATAGTTCCTTGATTAGGGTCTATTGTGTTGTTTGATTGCTCCTCTGCTGCTAATCTTGCTGTTAATCTTTGCCTATCTGGTTGTTGATTGCTGGCAAGGAAGTGTTCTGGTCTTCTGGCTTTTCTATTGTCTCTTATGAATGGTATGTAAATGTTGTTTACCTCTATGTGTCTGTTGATGGCTGCTTTGTCTGAGTGCCAAGCTTCCAGGAATTCTCTAGCATTTTTGGATTTGGCTTGGTTTAAGATGGTCACAGTTTCCCAGTTGGAAGTATGGTTAATTCTGTCCATGTGTTGTGAGATTAAGGAGTTTTCATCATGTAGCAACGTCTAGAAAGGATAGCACTCCCACACATACAACCCAAAGTATGGATCTGGTATGTAGATGACACCTTCGTCATAATTCGCCGCCCACCCCCAACTCCCTGAGCCGCTCCAAAAGGATACCGTGGTCAACAGTATCGAAAGTCGCAAACATATTACATATGTTTTTGGAGTAATAAGTTGGTGCAGGAACTCCCAAAAATGAGTAAACACAGATTTGATTTGATTTTAAACATAATTAAAATTACATTAATTAATTTCAGTTAATATAACTATTCCCATATATTATGAGATCTAGTTGTATGAAAAAAGCATCTTCAATTAAATCAGACTCCCAGGAACTTGCACACTTTGTGGGCGGCCTGACTCTCTGTGCCATGCTTTGTAGGTTGGTGTTTGGCAGCAATATGAGAGTGCCTTGTCTGACCTTGTTTATTTATACCAATTTATTTAATCTGTATGCTACCGAATTCAATAATAAGAAAATATATGAGGGTTGAATGAAAAATAATGCCTCCACCTTCATAAGTTTAGTTTAAATAGGGATATTTTAATATATGAAACAGGAAAATAATCCTTGAAATGAGCTCTTTTGTTACTTGTATTTACTTCTCCATATAATCACCACTGTTCACTACACACTTCTGCCAATGATGAACAAGCTTCTTAAAGCTGCCACAAAAGAACTCCCTACTTTCTCTCTTCAACCAGGATCTGAAAGTGCTTTCTACCTCTTCATTTGAGTCAAACAGATATTCACAAATGTCTTCCTCCAAGATTATAATAAAGCTTAAACTCTATTTATCCACTGGAAAAGGTAGAAGTCAAGTCCAGACTGATGGCAGATGGGGTAAGATGGTGAGATCCAGTTTCACAATTGGTGGCTCATGCGGTGTGAGCATTTTCACATCAGAGCTTCGAGCACATCAAAACTGTCATCTGTTGGCAACTTATAATATTGGAGGTGTTACCTTTCATTCAACCCTTGTATAAAAACAATTAGAACTCCTAAAAAAAAAACAATCTCCAAACAATATAATACAAAACCAACCTAAATACTAAACAATAATTAACAAAAATATAATAGCTATTTAATCCAATGGTGGCAGCCACTCTCTAAGGTCCTCTGGAAAAGCTTGGATTTCACCAATTGGAAGGCCATCTTCTATAATAGGCATAGAAATACATTTGATAGAATATTGCTGTCTGAAATAAAATTTTCACGTGAGCACATGTATGAGAATGAACCATGGATGGGATTGGATGAGGTAACTGATGTAATGGTATATTGTCACAGACAGTAAAATCTATTTGTCTAACTAAGCTTGTTTAGAAAGAAGTAAGATCATAAACAAGCATTCAAACCCCAAAGAGAAAAAGATAAGATTGATCAAAGCTAAAAAGGGAACAAATAAGAGTATAGAGTTCTTAAGATGTTACTCGCTCAGATTTTCTTGATAGGGTTGGTTGCTAAGCATTCATATTATAACCCAGAGGTTCTCAAATCTTTCACTAGCTTCCTTTTCTCAGCAGAGGCACAAGGCTTCTGTGAACAACCAACATTATTTATTTTATAGAGTATATTGGTGAACAACATTATTTATTTTATAGAGTATATTTTATATTATTCTGAAAGAAAACCTTTTTATATTCATGTATCTATTGATTTTACAAAATGTTTAAATTTGTGCATTAGAATTTGTTATATCAATTTTTTTATAAAGTTTTTGTTTTGTTTGATTAAACTATACACTCATGATTTTAATGAAATTAAAATGGGCCAAACTCTTTGATATTGGCAATCCATGAACCCAGACCACTGATAGTTGTGTTCAGCTTCTCTTGGAAACCTGTTCTCTGGCATCTCTACTGGTGTGGCATGGCATGTAGTAGTATATAGGTAGTTTTGGAATGTCCGTAATATGTACATGACTTGTTAGAGAAGTCCAATATTTTTATCTGTCATTTTGATTGATGCTCAGTTAATAGCTGATTCATTCAAAGAGGAGCAACTCATTGATTTGTCTTCTGAAGCTTCTTTAAAAATAAAATGCCTGGCTACATTTCTCCCTAAAGTTTGGATCAGTATGCAAAATGAGTACCAAAAATTAAGTGAGAAGCAATGAACATAACAATTTTATTTGCAAATTAGTTCTGTAAGTTAGGGTTTTCTGCAATTGCTGCTATAAAAGCAAACATTGATAAAAATATATGTGGAACAAAAATAAAGGGGCTATCTAGAAAATGAAAGTATTATTTTAGGAATGATGAAAAGTAAGCAAACTTATTCTTCCTATTAATAATGGGTTTAAATGTATTTCTTTTTGTTTATTTCCAGTGAAATTGTTTTATTTTATAATGTAGTAACATTCTGTCATTGTTTTATTTGATATTAAAATTTAATAATTAAAAGTACATGGTATATTTATTTTTCACCCAGCCCTAACCCCACTGAAATATTTAGTTTAATTCACATGGAGAGTTGCATAAATTCAGTTGTCATTTTGGGGGGTCATAGTATTGCAAAATCTGAGAACCTCTACTGCAACCAAAAAGAAGCTATGTTTTCTTGCCTTGTTGCAATGATGACCTCATGATGATATTTGTCAGTATCTTTGTTTACTATGTGCAGCTCCAAAATTGTGACAGTTATATCACCCTGATTGTCTTATCTTTCATATGTGTCTGCTTGGAAGAAGTCACGGCCACCAATCTTCACTCTGAATCATTCAATGCTGTCTTCATTTTCCCATTTGGATCCTTCATTCATAGAATGCTTGCATTGATCACAGTCATCCTTGTTTTATCCCTGTGCATTTTCCTTGAATTGCTATGCCCTCTGATTGACATTGTGAATTTGATTATAGACATCTTTCTACCTTAGGAAGAAACTGTATTTTTTTCCTTTTCCTTTTTTTTTACATTTCATTTTTAGGAGGAACAGAGTGTTTTTAACACATATTCTTAATTTTAATAATAATTCAATAATAATTCAAACTGCTCTTCTATGAGATAGCATTTTCAGCCTCTCTCTCACAAGGTCAGGAAAACTAGTAGGAGGAAATGTAGTGAATTTCCTTGGGGCCACCTAGAAATAGTAATGAGAAAGAGGATCTTCATTATAATGAGAAACACACCAAGCAAAGACTGCTGGATGTACTTCACTGTAACATATAAAGGACATAAAGGACAGAATTTTATATATGAATCAGTTTAATAGATTACAGATCTCCTTCACTTAATGCAAATTAATGAGTGTGACTAAGACTACATATCTTTCTGTCAACATTTCTTTCTGATAACCTTCCCCCAAACCAAAGAAAGGAAGGAAAGAAGCAAGGAAGCAAGCTATGGTACCTAATGAAAGGGACATTCTATGGTTGAATCTCTATTGTATTGTATTGTTCTCCCAGTTATAAACACTGCTCCTTCAGACCACACACAAAATTGTGGTCATTCCCCATTTAACCCACCATTTAAATGAAAAGTAGACTGAATATGGTGCTTAAGCCTTAGCTTAATAAAAACCTCTGGAAATTCATGACACACACACACACACACCAGCCCTTAAGTGTATTATTTCCTTAGACTAGGACAGAGCTTTTCAAACTTTTCATGTTGGTGACACACTTTTTAGACATGCATCATTTCGCGACACACTCTTACAGAAGGGCATCATTTCGCAACACACTCTTACAGCAGGGCACAAGGCAGGCACTAGGACCTGCGCGGAATCACAGCAGGTTTGGAGGCAGCAAGGCACAAGGCAGGCACTAGGACCTGCGCAGAATCCTGGCAGGGCAGGTTTGGAGGCAGCGGGGCACAAGGCAGGCACTAGGACCTGCGTGGAATCCTGGAGGCAGCAGCAGCCGCGACACACCCAGACACTGCAGCTGACACACTAACGTGTCCCGACACACAGTTTGGAAAGCTCTGGACTAGGACATTGCCTGGCTACTATAAGCCTTGGCACAGACAAAAAAGGACATTTCCCAGCCCCCTTTTTACATGACTTATCTCACACTTCATACTCCAGCCAAGAAATCCCCTCAGAAATCAGTGAGTTTATACTTTCTGTCTTGAAGATGAAGACAAGAGGGAAGAAAATGAGGCAGCACAATTTGTGTCTCTCACAGTCTGATATATTGCATTTTATTTCATGAAACAGCCTATATGAAGTTTATAATTAAATAGTTCTTATATTAGCTGGACTATTGGAGTTTTGTGTCAATTGAATTTGTCACATTCCTGATGTTTAGGATCAGCAAGTATTAAAAATTGCACATTGTTCAAGAACTGGAGAGGCCTTTGATCTGATCCAGTAGAGCAATTAGATTCCATTTTGCTAAGAGCAAGAAAATCCTGTCTATATTTCATTACTTTCTTCCAGACCCTTGGGTTTTCCTTAACCAGATGTTTAGGATGCAAATAAACATGCTCCTGACATTGCATCTATAATTACTATTTTGGGGGGAAGGAAGGACTGTTTAAGGTCTTGTGTTACATTATTGTAGTTATCTCCCATTTGTAAGGGGAACTGTTTTTGCCTTTTTTGCCAAAAACAATTAATTAGAGCAATTTTAAATTAGATAATTCAATTCCATACTAATCAGAGAACCCTAGATTATATTCCATGTGACACCCATAATGCAGTTCCCTTGTACGCTTTTAATTGTTCCAGTGCAGGTTAGCCAAAAAAGTGTACATACAAATCAGTAAATATTTGTTCTATGAATATGTTTTAATGATGAGAAAGAACAATCAGTGAAATGTGCTCTCCAGCCCAGTAATATATGAGTATAATATTTCCAGTCGGGTTTGATACATTGTTGTTAATATAACTAGAATTCTTATCTGAGCAGATAATGATCTTTCACTAATCATGGAGAATGTTAGCCTGTGGATTCTTAAGATAATTGTCTCTTTAATTAATGGTAGATCAGATAGTGGTATTACTCTGCTTGTCTGATCGATTAGAAGAGGAATGTAACTTTCAAGCATATAATGCCAACGGCTCTTTATCCATATTATACAGGGAAGAAAAGCAATGAGAGAGAAGCCTATAAAGAACCAACCCCTCAGGGAAAAGGAATTTATTCTTGCTAGTGATTCTGACAAGGTGGCAAGCTAGCCAACGATCAGTTGTGTTGGAGACCCAGCAAGGAATGTATAGCTTCAGAATGAAGAAAAAGGGCAAATGTATATTGAAAGAATGGCTGCAATGGAAAACTACCACCAAGACTCAATTCCCTGTCCTGCTTAATATAGCAATTAAGGCTGCAAGATCAACCTATAGCTTAACACATCCTTCCCTTACCTGATGCCCTTCAGATGAGTTAGATTTCAATTCCTATAAACCCAACGATCCTTTGATCATTCTGTCTTGAGATTATAGAAGTTAAAAGTCCAGCACATTTGGAGGATGCTAATTGAGAAAAGGCTAGTGGGAGAAAAAAGCAAGTGAAACCATGGGAATCATAGGAACTTCATATTTGACATTATATTTAAAGAGGCAAATTTAATTCAGGAGACCATTATATATACTACTGTGGGCAAGAATCCCTTAGAAGAAACGGAGTAGCTCTCATAGTCAATAAAAGAGTGGGAAAGGCAGTACTGGGGTACAACCTCAAAAACGACAGAATGCTTTCAGTTTGAATCCAAGGCAAACCATTCAACATCACAGTAATCCAAGTCTATGCCCCAACCACTGATGCCGAAGAAGCTGAAGCTGACCGGTTCTATGAAGACCTACAACACCTTCTAGAACTAACACCAAAAAAAGATGTCCTTTTCATCATAGGGGACTGGAATGCTAAAGTAGGAAGTCAAAAAAATAACCGGAATAACAGGCAACTTCAGCCTCGGAGTACAAAATGAAGCAGGGCAAAGGCTAATAGAGTTTTGTCAAGAGAACACGCTGGTCATAGCAAACACTCTTTTCCAACAACACAAGAGACGACTCTACACATGGACATCACCAGATGGCCAATACCGAAATCAGATTGATTATATACTTTGCAGCCAAAGATGGAGAAGCTCTATACAATCAGCAAAAACAAGACCTGGAGCTGACTGTGGCTCAGATCATGAGCTTCTTATCGCAAAATTTAGGCTTAAATTGAAGAACGTAGAGAAAACCACTAGACCACTCAGGTATGACCTAAATCATATCCCTTATGAATATACAGTGGAGGTGAGGAATAGATTTAAAGGATTAGACCTGGTAGACAGAGTGCCTGAAGAACTATGGATGGAGGTTCGTAACATTGTACAGGAGGCAGCAACTAAAACCATCCCAAAGAAAAAGAAATGCAAGAAAGCAAAGTGGCTGACTGATGAAGCTTTACAAATAGCTGAGGACAGAAGGGAAGCAAAAGGCAAGGGAGAAAGGGAAAGATATAACCAACTGAATGCAGATTTCCAGAGAATAGCAAGGAGAGATAATAAGGCCTTCTTAAATGAACAATGCAAAGAAATCGAGGAAAACAATAGAATGGGGAAGACTAGAGATCTTTTCAAGAAATTTGGAGATATCAAGGGAACGTTTTATGCAAAGATGGGCATGATAAAGGACAAAAAAGGCAGGGACCTAACAGAAGCAGAAGAGATTAAGAAGAGGTGGCAAGAATACACAGAAGAACTATACAAGAAAGATCTTAATATCCCTGATAAATACGATGGTGTGGTCACTGACCTTGAGCCGGACATCCTAGAGAGTGAAGTCAAGTGGGCCTTAGGAAGCATTACTAACAACAAAGCTAGTGGAGAAGACAGTATCCCAGCTGAGCTATTTAAAATCCTAAAAGATGATGCTGTTAAAGTGCTGCACTCAATATGCCAACAAATTTGGAAAACTCAACAGTGGCCACAGGATTGGAAAAGGTCAGTTTACGTTCCAATTCCAAAGAAGGGCAATGCCAAAGAATGTTCAAAATAAGGTACAATTGCGCTCATTTCACATGCTAGCAAGGTTATGCTCAAAATCCTACAAGCTAGGCTTCAGCAGCATGTGAACCGAGAACTACCAGAAGTGCAAGCTGGGTTTCGAAGAGGCAGAGGAACTAGAGATCAGATTGCCAACATTCGCTGGATCATGGAAAAAGCAAGAGAGTTCCAGAAAAACATCTACTTCTGCTTCATTGACTATGCTAAAGCCTTTGATTGTGTGGATCACAACAAACTGTGGCAAAGTCTTAAAGAGATGGGAGTACCAGACCACCTTACCTGTCTCCTGAGAAACCTGTATGTGGGTCAAGAAGCAACAGTTAGAACCGGATATTGAACAACCAATTGGTTCAAAATTGGGAAAGGAGTATGAGAAGGCTGTATATTATCACCCTGCTTATTTAACTTATATGCAGAGTACATCATGAGAAATGCCGGGCTGGATGAATCACAAGCCGGAGTTAAGATTGCCGGGAGAAATATCAACAACCTCAGAAATGCAGACGATACCACCCTAATGGCAGAAAGCGAAGAGGAACTAAAGAGCCTCTTGATGAGGGTAAAAGGGGAGAGTGCAAAAGCTGGCTTGAAACTCAACATTAAAAAAACTCAGATCATGGCATCTGGTCCCATCACTTCCTGGCAAATAGAAGGGGAAGAAATGGAAGGAGTGACAGATTTTATTTTCTTGGGCTCCAAGATCACCGCAGACGGTGACTGCAGCCATGAAATTAAAAGATGCTTGCTCCTTGGGAGGAAAGCTATGGCAAACCTAGACAGCATATTAAAAAGCAGAGACATCACCTTGCCGACAAAGGTCTGTATAGTTAATGCTATGGTTTTTCCAGTAGTAATGTATGGCTGTGAGAGTTGGACCATAAGGAAGGCTGAGCGCCGAAGAATTGATGCTTTTGAACTCTGGTGCTGGAGAAGACTTAAGAGTCCAAGAGTCCCTTGGACTGCAAGGAGGTCAAATCAGTCAATCCTAAAGGAAATCAACCCTGACTGCTCATTGGAAGGACAGATACTGAAGCTGAAGCTCAAATACTTTGGCCACCTAATGCGAAGAGAGGACTCACTGGAAAAGACCCTGATGCTGGGAAAGACTGAAGGCAAAAGGAGAAGGGGACGGCAGAGGATGAGATGGTTAGATAGCATCACCGATGTAACGAACATGAATTTGAGTAAACTCTGGGAGACAGTGGAGGACAGGAAGGCCTGACGTGCTGTGGTCCATGAGGTCACAAAGAGTCAGACACGACTAAACGACTGAACAACAACAACAACAACAACATTTAAAGAGAGGGGTAACCTGATATCTCTAGTCATAAAAAAGTGCAGTTCTTCCTATTTCCCTGCTCTTTCTTTATAAATAGGTTTGCAAATTTCACAATATGTTTTGGCATCTTTTATGGTTTGGTTTGTCTTGCAAACCCAGAAAATTGCATTATTGTGAAAATCATTGTTAACCATGTGTATACTGCACACACACAAAGCTATTCCATGTGATCCTTGTATCTTGCACGGGTTAATAGATTTTGAACCGATCGCAACTTCCTAACAATTGTGTTTTGCTGTGGAATGCAGTCATTGTTGCCTGAGCTCTCCCTGACCCTGTGTGGTTCACTATTAATTATGTCATAATCCATGATGGATACTGCATCACATTATGTGGATTTTTCCCACACTACTGAGATGTATGGTAAATGCACCTCAACCTTTTCCTCCCTCCCAACTCTGCATATGACATGATTAGCAATGCATCACTATTATTGCTACACATACTACATGCATTTGCTGTGGGAAACACTACTGGAAGACTAGTGCTGCAGTGAGAAACACAGTTGCCATATAAAATGTGAAACAGGTCTGAGTTAATATTTCCATTGGGCCTTTGGGTCAAAGCAACCAGGAAAGAAGAGAAGTGACAGTTACTATTAACATTATCTATCCTCCCAAATGAGAAAACAATCAAATCTTGCAGTTCTGGGCTGGGAGACTGACTTCAGATTAAACAGATTTGATGGGAATCAATCAGTTGTGATGGAGCAACACTTAGAAGCATTTTAGTTCCTAATTTTGTTCTGTTGAATGAAAGAAAATGCCAGAAGTCGTCATTCTTCTGTGACATGGAGCAATTAGAGAGGAAACGTTAACTGCACCACTTGGGCTTCAGGCTATTTCATATCCTTCTTTGACTTATGCAACGTCCCCCTGTTAGTAGATTATAATGGAAAAGATTTACCAAGCAACTGATTATAAAATATTAATTGTAGAGCTGACAGGAGTGAGAATTGTTTTGCAATAGTAATTATAATGAAAATAGTGCTCTGCATTTTGTGGAGAAAATGTTCAAGCCAATGTATTAAAATATTAATAGTTACAAAAACATCTCAAAAAGCAGACTCCAAACATAATGAAGAAAATGGGGCCCTACTATCAATATATTGAACTGAACACAGGAAAAGAAAAGAAAAGAAAAGAAGCTAAATCAACATAGCTCCTAACTCTCAATGACTTATACTTTCAGATAACATGCAATAAACAAGAGCTGATGCTGATGTGAAAATCAGGCTTTTGGAAATGGAAGTTTTATTTTATTTCTAACTGAATTGGGTATTTAACAGTCAAAAGTACAGTATATGCAACACATTTATGAGGAACACCAGGGATGTGTACCATCATTTTTTGACACTCTGAGGATGTGCCTGAGGAACATAGCAGACAAAATATCATTTTTGCAATTCGCAAATTGTGTATGCGGGAAAAATACATCTTTGACTCTTCACTCTTCATGTGTTCTGACAGGATTGGGTATCACCCTACTGGATATTGGTACTGGAAAAAAAGCTTGTGTTTGCATGAATAGAAGCTTTCTTTCCAAAGCAAGTAGCATACAAGGGTAGCCTCTCTAGATTGAAACTATAGTGGAGGAGAACTGGTTAGCACCCTTCTAGCCACCATTATTGTAGGAGGGGAGCTGTGTTAATCTATGGTAGGCAAAAATCAAGTGTCTGGTAGCACTCTTTCCAGCATAAGCCTTAATGAGCTGAAGCTCTCTTCATCAGATGCATAGAGTGGCTAAACTGATGTAGAATTTAAATTGGGATGAAGTGGAGGGAAAGGGAGAGGAAGGGAAGGGAAGGGAAGACAGGTTTACAGTATGTACATACAAGTTACATATGAGAAATATATTAACTTACCAATTAACAATTATAATGTGTTAAAAACACATTGTTGAGAACTTCTGAGATAGCCTGAAACTTTTGATGTATGTGAATTCAGCAATCACTCAATCATGCTATTAAACCCTTATTTTTTCCAAAATGGTTAGCTTTGAGATCTGCAGTAGAATGTCCTGGGGGTTGAAGTGATCTGATATTATTTTGTGGAAGCTGAAAACTGCACTTCTTTGCTGCACTTCCACCTGGAACATACTACCAAATCTATCATCTATAGCCAGGCTCCATGCTGCTACTACATTTCTTCTGAACCACTTGACAGAGATGCTCAGCTGATGGCGACTGAACCGTCCACCCAATGAGATTAATATACAAATCAAGAGAACCTGATCAATTCCCAGGGAGAAGCTATTAAAAGAAAACCACAGGTTGTTACCTATAGCTCACAGCTCAAGCCATTTAAACTACAACCCACATTGGACAATGGCACTGCACTTTCCCAGGCACTAGGTGATATACCCATGCTTGCATACAGACAACTACCCATCTTGAAGCAGATTCTCCCAAGCAACAAGAAACAAAAGAACCATGATGCTAATATGGGAACCAGACCTGCAACAGACCCAGATGTGTACTTTGCCCCCACATTTACACCAACAGCACTATAACAGGCCCCAACAAGTATATGCACAAGATCAGAAGTGCCTTCACATGCTCTTCCTCTAATGTGGTATATGCCATCATCTGCCAGCAATGTTCCTCTGGATGCCATGTAGGACAAACAGGACAAATTTTGCAGAAACAAAAATTAATGGACACCAGTTCGGCATTAGGACAGAAACAAATTTGTTAGTCAGAAAAGGTGCTATCAGACTCCTTCTGATCTCTAGCCCCTATCAGGGTCCCAATCTGTATTGGAACATCATTTATTTGTTTAACAACCATTCAGTCCACTGCTAATGGAGTGAATTAAGTTGTCTCATCTAATTTGGCCCTAACTTATGACATCTCAAATAAAATATACTAGAAAACTGGTGGTATTATTGTCAAGGCCCAGTTTTAATTTTTCATGCAAGGTAAGTATACAAAGATTGAATGTGGGTTCCTCCCAAATTACTTATTTCAGAACATTATGTGAGGGGAAAAGTCTGTTGTCATCTGAGAAAAAGTAAATCTGTTTTAATTCTCTGGTAAATTTTTGTTTTATTTTACCTATATTTAACCTTTCTATTAAATTCTCTCTCTGTCTGTGTGTGTAAAGAAGGGCAGGAGATATACACTGCTCAAAAAAATAAAGGGAACACTGAAACAACACAATGTAAGTCCAAGTCAATCACACTTCTGTGAAATCAAACTGTCCACTTAGGTAGCAACACTGATTGACAATCAATTTCACATGCTGTTGTGCACATGGAATAGACAACAGGCGGAAAGCATAGGCAGTTAGCAAGACATACCCAATAAAGGAGTGGATCTGCAGGTGGTGACCACAGACCACTTCTCAGTTCCTATGCTTTCTGGCTGATGGTTTGGTCACTTTTGAATGCTGGCGGTGCTTCCACTCTAGTGGTAGCATGAGACGGAGTCTACAACCCACACAAGTGGCTCAGGTAGTGCAGCTCATCCAGGAAGGCACATCAATGCGAGCTGTGGCAAGAAGGTTTGCTGTGTCTGTCAGCGTAGTGTCCAGAGCATGGAGGCGCTACCAGGAGACAGGTCAGTACATCAGGAGACGTGGAGGAGGCCGTAGGAGGGCAACAACCCAGCAGCAGGACCGCTACCTCCGCCTTTGTGCAAGGAGGGACAGGAGGAGCACTGCCAGAGCCCTGCAAAATGACCTCCAGTGGGCCACAAATGTGCATGTGGCTGCTCAAATGGTCAGAAACAGACTCCATGAGGGTGGTATGAGGGCCCGACGTCCACAGGTGGGGGTTGTGCTTACAGCCCAACACCGTGCAGGACGTTTGGCATTTGCCAGAGAACACCAAGATTGGCAACTTCGCCACTGGCGCCCTGTGCTCTTCACAGATGAAAGCAGGTTCACACTGAGCACATGTGACAGACGTGACAGGGTCTGGAGACGCTGTGGAGAATGTTCTGCTGCCTGCAACATCCTCTAGCATGACCAGTTTGGCAGTGGGTCAGTAATGGTGTGGGGTGGCATTTCTTTAGGGGGCCGCACAGCCCTCCACGTGCTCGCCAGAGGTAGCCTGACTGCCATTAGGTACCGAGATGAGATCCTCAGACCCCTTGTGAGACCATATGCTGGTGCGGTTGGCCCTGGGTTCCTCCTAATGCAAGACAATGCTAGACCTCATGTGACTGGAGTGTGCCAGCAGTTCCTGCAAGATGAAGGCATTGATGCTATGGACTGGCCCGCCCGTTCCCCAGACCTGAATCCAATTGAGCACATCTGGGACATCATGTCTCGCTCCATCCACCAACGCCACGTTGCACCACAGACTGTCCAGGAGTTGGGGGATGCTTTAGTCCAGGTGTGGGAGGAGATCCCTCAGGAGACCATCCGCCACCTCATCAGGAGCATGCCCAGGCATTGTAGGGAGGTCATACAGACACGTGGAGGCCACACACACTACTGAGCCTCATTTTGACTTGTTTTAAAGACATTACATCAACATTGGATCAGCCTGTAGTGTTCTTTTCCACTTTAATTTTTGAGTGTAACTCCACATCCAGACCTCCAGGGGTTGCTTACATTTGATTTCCATTGCTTTTTGTGTGATTTTGTTGTCAGCACATTCAACTATGTAATGAACAAAGTAATTAATATGAATATTTCATTCATTCAGATCTAGGATGTCTTATTTCAGTGTTCCCTTTATTTTTTTGAGCAGCTTATAAACAATATACACACACACACGCACACACATACTGTTTTGCCAAGTGTCCAAGCAGTGATCAGGTGCTTCAGACAATTGGTTCTTTAAGATCCAGAGATAATAAGTACACCAGTGGCTAAAGAGAGTTTAAGCTTTATTATAAAATTAAGCAAACAGATTTAAACAGAAATACAGTTCAAACAGAAACACAGTTTAGGCAGATTAAACAAAATTATAAAAAAACATAGCATAAAGAAAGAAACCATACATACCAAAGCATGGTGACCTTTATTCCCTTTTTGCTACCAGGAACCTCCTGACCAAAGTAGCGAGAATAACCCCAAAAAGGATGGCTCTTAAGTTCTACAGCACCCAGTGTTCCGAGGCTATATAGAGGTTCCCAAACTCAAAAGACAATCCTAAGGTTTTTATCAAAGTCTGGCCCTTGAACCCCGTGACCATGTTTACATGGTACAAAGGCTGCATGTCCTGACCTTGACTGGGATACTTCTCAGGGGCTAGAGCACCTGTTTATGACATCATTCAAGAGCCTGGGAGGCTTTACAGATAAGCCAGTGCCCAACATCAACAATCTCTTATCCCCCCCCCATTCCAAACCGCTGGAGGGGCTGTTGGAGGAGTGGACTTATGCTTACACCAACAATCTTGGGGTAATCTATCTCCCCCTCCATTCCAACCAGAAATAAAAACAAGCCAGTTAAACATCAGTATAACACTAAATAAACTCTAATCTTATTCGTGTGAGGGAGAAAATCAAAATATGTCACTTAACTCCTCTAGATAACAAAGGTCTTCTGCATTTCCACTACACATACATACACACATACATAAACACACACACATGTATATATTTGTATCTGTGTGTATATACTGTGTGTGTGTGTGTATGTATGTATGTGTGTGTATGTGTGTGTGTGTGTGTGTGTGTATGTATGTGTATATATATATATATATATATATATATATATATATATATATATCAGACATATATATGTGTGTATATATGTGTGTGTGTGTATATATATATACAGTATATATATACACACACACATACACGGTGCAGAATGTGCAGAGAGGCCTCAGAGACAGTACAACACATAGTGGCAGGGTGTAAGATGCAGGCAGGAACAGCATACATTAAACGGCACAACCAAGTAGCTGGCATTGTGTACAGGAACGTCTGCAAAGCGTATGGGCTAGACCCTCCAAAGTCCAGATGGGAGATTCCACAGAAGGTCATGGAGAAGAGCTAAGATCCTGTGGGACTTCCAGATCTAGACAGACAGGCAGGTACTGGCCAATCAACCAGACATTCTGGTAGTAGACAAGGACCAGAAGACGGTGGTGGTGATAGATGTAGTGGTGCCAATGACAGCAACATCAGGAAGAAGGACTTTGAGAAGCTGGAGAAGTACCAGGGCCCTAAGGATGAAGTAGAGAGGATGTGGAAAGTAAGGGCCAAAGTGGTCCAAATGGTGGTAGGAGCCCTCGAGGCTGTGACTCCTAAGCTGGGAGAGTGGCTCCAACTGATCCCAGGAACAACATCAGAGCTCTCTGTCCAGAAGAGTGCAGTGCTAGGAAAAGCTAAGATACTGCGCCGAATCCTCAAACCCCCAGGCCTCTGGTAGAGGACCTGAGGTTGAGGAATTAATAAAAGATGAGGAAACCCAATTGTTAGTCCTTAAAATGGTCATCTGTAGCTTCTAGCATGAGTAGGTAATTGACATAGCTTTGTGTTCTGGTATTCTTTAAAAGAAAAAAAGTCACTGTCAGGATGCCATCCTGCCGAAGATAATGGGGTTTGTAGTTATTAGGTACATGGGGCTTGTAGTAATTAGTTAGCGTGCTTGCAAGACAGCAGTAGCACTGTTAGAGATAAGCATGGCATGCAAGACGTTGGAATGTGGAAGGAGGAGAGATGGGAATCAGGCACCCAGGTCATTCAGCTGGGATCGTCAGAAGGCTGGCAGTTTAGAGTTATGGGAACTGAGTCGATAGGGGAGGGGTTGGTAGGAGTAAGTGGAAACTGGCATGTTTAAATTTGTGATTGTGCACGCTTTTGCTCAATCTGCTCTTTGCATCGATTCTATTCACTTGTATTAATAAAAGAACTTTTTCATATCCTACCATGGCTTGTGCTAAGAGTTTCTAAATTAATATCAAAGGAGTGGATCATCACAGTCACGTACACTGACTCTTTGGAAAACAGCCATTTTTTTTCTTTTTGTAAACAGCCTTAATTTCCACAGTTCTCATTTTACTTTCATGGAGTAAAAAGGGTATTTTAAATAGCAACAACAGAACAGTGCTGCATCAGGGCAAGTTGACACTAAAAGGGATAATTTTGCATAAATACATAATTGTCTTACATACTGGGCTCAAGTTAGAAATTCCTATATGCTCTGGATTGCTTGTTTTTTGCTGGTACCACATGTAGCAATTTGGCAGCTTGGCACATTTGCATCAATATCCAGGGTCTGATGTCCATGTGCAGCTGTTACAATAAGTGACTGGACGTGCCCACCACTCCTGGCACTAGGTCTGCCATCTGTTACAACTGGCCTGCAGAGATATCTTACCTACTGTACTAATTGACAGGTTAAAGACAACACACCATCTTTCCCTCCTATCAATATCTCTTGTGATAAATAGTGTGTATATTCAGGAGAGTTCTAATTCTGCACCCATTGCAAAATTCCATGAATGAGGCTGATTGACTGCATTAACAAACCTACTTTGGGAGGGCTGATTTTCTGACTGGTGCTCTCCTTCATCAAGGTTATGTGTGCAACACATTACATGTCTATTCAGACTAAGAGCCATTGAGTTCTCTGTCCTTTACTCTTGCTTAATTGTGTATAAGCTTTCACTCTCAATGTTCATGTGTGCAAACTGAACAAGTGCAACCCAATAACTAGGTTGGGGCAGACTTCTTTCCCATGTTATTTGAAGCTGTTCCCCAAGGATAAAATTTCAGATCTAAATAGCCATAAAAGAAATTGAATAATCTGATTCAGTGTGGTAGAACGACATTAGTGCAAGTCAGTTGTATCTATTGAAACTGACTATTGTTAGAATCCAGATACAAATTCACTTAAATCTGTGAAATGATCATTAACTAAAAGAATGACTCCTTTCATATCCAAGCCTGTATGCCTGTATTTTTTGTTTTTTTTTAAAAAAATGTGGATGCCATCCTGATGCTCTGAGATAGGATTGGCAACAAATACAAAGAAACAAAGCTCAGGCAATTCTTGGCTGGTAGGCAATTTATACAGTTGGGACTTTTTTTGATCTATAGCAAAAATAACAAAAGAAACCAGTAAGATATAATGAAATTCTTTATTGTACAGCTAATAAAGAACAGTGAATCTTTTAATGCTCTGACAACAGTGGTACCATTTCCTCTTTCAGCATATGAAAGAATGAGTGTAAGGGATGGAGATTCATGATCAGGGTGAAAGGGTGGCATTTGGGTATGCTCATGATTAATTGCAAAGGAGCAGAGTATTTATTATTCTTTTATGCTCCATGTAAACGGCAGAGGCATCTGCAGGGGGCATTAGAGGGGGCAGATGACAAAAACAGTATCACACTGTTGAGATGCAAGCTCTGACCCCTTTGTACAGGTGTTATGTCATTACATGCACCTACAGAAGTGGTGGGGCTTGTGTCACAATGGCATTACACTGATAAAACTCTCTGATCCTGCAGATGCCTCTGAAAAAATCATATATGGTGATATAGGGGTTAACATGTGTTTCAAAATGCAACACAGTAAGTCTCTGTCATTCCTGTCCTCCTTAAATTATGTCCATGCCTGTCTAGGATGAAAAGCCACTCTTACCTCTTTGAATCTGACAATTTATGCCAGAACAAAAGTAATGTCATTATAATTTGGGTAAATATACCTTAAGTACTGCTTAGGACTCCTGAAAGAGACATCTGCCCTTAAAGACTGTTGGCAGAATTTTGCAGGCAGTCTGTACATGAATATTGTTGGAATTATCAGGGGTCAACTCAGCATTGTCTCATAAGCATAAGGGGAGTCCTTTGTAGGAAATACATCTCTATTGTGCTTGTGGGATGTCACATGGGTCACCTGATTTCCACTTCCTTCTTGAGTTTGGGGGATTAACACCCTCTGTTACGCTTTGGGCACACCTGCAAGCAGGAGGTGCTGCAAGATGCAGCTCTCATCCATTTCATCTCACTTGCACACAGATCTACTATGAATCTACTTGTATCCAGATCTACTGAATAAATGTAAGCTATCTCTATTTTTCTTCATCTAACTATGTGAAGACTGAATTTATTTCTGAACATAATTAAGCGTAATGTGCAAGTCCCTTCTGGTTCACGCTTCTACTTTGCAAGATTGTTGTTAGCTGCTTGGAGTTCTTTTATAAACCTTCAAAACTCCATCGAAAAGGTAATGTCATTATACTTTGGGTAAATATACCTAAAGTACTGCTTAGGACTCCTGAAAGAGACATCTGCCCTTAAAGACTGTTGGCAGAATTTTGCAGGCAGTCTGTACATGAATATTACAAATGAATACAGTGACATTTTGGTCTATGCTATTGTGAAAAATTGGAACTTGGTCTCCTACTTCATTGTACTGCTGCATCCATCTATCATAGTCCTTTTAAATGGCAACTCTCGTGGCCTGATTGACACGGGATAGATTTCCTGCCATGAAGTTTTGAGGTCAATCAATCACTTACTTGAAGTTGACCTCAGATGGTGAAAATGTGTACCTGGGGGTATTCTTCAGTAAGAATATAGAATTCATTATCTTTCAGAAGCAACACAAACTGCAAATATGGTGCAGTCTTGGAAAAGGCCACCAGTTATAACATTTTGGCATTTTGCATTATTTCCATATCATGAAGGACTTTGTGTGGCTGAGACATTTTACACTTGAAGTTCCAATCAGCAGTGACCTGTCAAGTATGGGGTCTTATTTGCAGATCCTGATGGCCTATGTTTTATCATTTCAAAAGATAATGAGATGGTGATGTCAGAATGTCAGCATTGGCAGATGTATATGATTGCTTTTATAATCCTTCTTCTGTCATTCTCAGTACAGTTTTAGGGGCTCCCCATAGATCAGAAAAGGACAACCTATGCCCCCCAAGATCCTGTCTCTGTGGCTTCTGACATGGTCTGCTGCTCTTTTGAGACAAGACACATGAAAACTGGGCCATAGGACCTAACATAGGTTTAATATGATTTATAAGCAAAAAAGGTCTCCAAATCTCCCCCTTCCCAACATCCTGGCATCCTTGTTCCCCAAAATATTAAGTGCAGGCCCTGCTTCCCAAAAGATTGTCCATCTCTATTCTAGAACCTAGTTAAGTCCATTTCCATAAGGAACTCCTAGAGATTGTTCCACCACTATTCAGTTTTCATACTATTTTTGAATCCCCAGGACTGAACCTCAGGAACTGCTCTTCCGCTGTGATCTCTGCATTGCCAGTAGGTTCAGCAGTTACAAAAGGAGGGTAAGTTTTTTTAAAAGGCTTCAGAGGTTTTTTTTAACAGCTTACCAAGTAACTGAACTGTAGCCTGATTTTAGTTGAATCTCAAAGTGCTGCAAAAGCCACATGGGAGTTGTAGTGTAGTATTACAAGACCCAGGAGATATTGCACCAGACAGGAAGAGGACTTAGGAGAGGACTGCAGTACAATTTTGCCTGTTTTGGATATCCTTATGAAGTGGTTCCTGATAATGCCCAACAGTTTGTGGATCACCTGGCTTGCAGTGGCTTTAAATATATCTATGCTTCTCCAGTTTGGAGAACCAATTTGGTGTAGTGATTAAGGCATTAGGCTAGAAACTGGGAGACTGTGAGTTCTAGTCCTGCTTTAGGCACGAAGCCAACTGGGTGACCTTGGGCCAGTCACTCTCTCTCAGCTGTAGGAAGGAGGCAATGACAAACCACTTCTGAAAAACCTTGCCAGAAAACTGCAGGGACTTGTCCAGGCAGTCACCAGGAGTCAACATTGACTCAATGGGAAAAAAATGCTTCTTTTTATTATCCCAAGAGTAGATAAAATATATTACAGTAATTCCTACTTGAAAAAAAATTCTGAAGGTTTCACCCTGTGAAGGGGAGACCTAGAAAAAGGAATTACACATCTTCCCTTTCCTTCAGAATCAAGCATTTACTTTATGTGATATTGGCTGGGGGGGGGGGGGGAGGATACATTGAATGTTACCATATCCACGATAAATTTATACCTGTCTTGCAAATGCAAAAGTTCACTAGTACAAATAATGATTTACCTACAGTATCTTCCTGTCTATATGTATCCTGGATTGGCAAGATTGGGTGTAATGTGGGAGTTTAATTAATATATGCTTTTGCTCATTCTTAGAATATGGACTAAGAGTGACTGGAAGGCAATTTTATTATCAATCCTAATCTTCATATTGATTACACAATCACAAGATTACACAACTTGTTGTTGTTTACATATGCCTTTTTGCTTTTAGGATTCTTGCTCAAAAGAAGTAAAAAATTTATATTTATTTATTTATTTATTTATTTTTCGAACTTTGCCACCGCCCGTCTCCCCCAAAAAGAGGGACTCTGGGCGGTTTACAACAACAAACACATTAAAGCAATAAGTGTAAAAACATCTAAAATATCAGCACAAAATTACCAGATATAAATATAAAAGTAAAAATAAATATAAAATCCAAGAGGCCTTAGAAGATCTTACATGGTAGTAAATACTGTACTTCATAGACTAATATACTGTAATTATATCTGAAAAGCTCTTGATACCAGGGCTTTTGCTTTATGAAACCTTTTGAAGTTCTTTGAGATTTGGAAATATTTATCAATTTTGTGTAGATAATAATAATATAGTGCTATGTGTGTGTTGGGAGAGGAGAGTAACTTTAACAGCAGTCTGGAAAACAGTTACTTCAGAATGCAGATACTTAGCTGTTTATGGATATGATGTGCCAGAAGCATATGGCTTAATTAGTTTGGGAACCCCTTTGGTTGCCAATTGGTTTCTGTTAAACTTTTAAAATGTTGATTCTTATGTTAAATCCCTAAATAATATAGGTCCAGAAGAGTTGAGGAAGTGCTTTCTCCTATAGGTACCTCCCCAGCTCTACTCCCACAAGACTGAGTAATGAATGCATTAGCAGCTGAAAGCCTGAGAGTTGGTTTCTGCCAGCCAGCTAGACAGGCTGATCATCTGGATGGAATTAAAAAACAAAAACTACTGGGCACTTTTCCCATCAGCCAGCTAATCAGACTGATTAGCTGGCTGTGATGAAACAGATGATTGGTTTCTTGTTGCAAATGGCAATAAGAGATGGACTGTATCCTAAGGGCCATCTGGTGAGTGAGAAAAGTTGATGATACACCCTACAGTTTTGAGGGTATGTGCAGCCTGTGGACCATGGATTGCCCACTTGTGAACTAGTTAGTCTTAAACCCAGGACAGGAAAACTAGTGTTCTTCAGGTGTTGTAGATTACTATAACTCTCATAATCTGGTGCAATTATCCATGCTGGTTGAGAAAGGTGGCAATTGAAATCAGCAAAATCCAGAGAGCACAAGGTTACATGCTCTAGATCAGTGTTTCTTGAACTTTTTGCTCTCAGGACCCCTTCCCACTTTTAAAAATTATGGAGGGCCCCAAAAGAGCTTTTGTTTGTATGGGTTATATTTATTGATATTTGCCATATTAAAAATTAAAATTGATGCATTTGCTGCTGCTACGCTTTTCATGATTGTTTGATGGAATTTCAATATTATATATATTATTTTTCAACATAGACTGCCAAATAATTTTGATTTGGCGGACCCCTGAGAGGGTCTTGGGGGACCCCCAGGGGTCCTAGGTCCACACTATAAAAAACACTGCTCTAGATAAACCACTTCCTTTCAATTTTGAACTTCTAAAATTTTGCAATTTTACACTTCTCCCTTAACTGCAACATGGGAGATAACAGATTTATCGTACTGTGTTGCAAGAATTTCTGCTAAGGTGTGGTCCTCTATTGACATAGGGCTGAAGTAAGTAAAGGATAACTCTCTAAATTCAGTAGGACTTACTTTTGAATAGATCAGAACAAATTGTACCAGAAACAGGGCATGTGAAAACCTGCATATTATGGTTACATTTTCATTTTTAATAATAATTTTATTAAACATTATAGTTAAACAGATATAAACTAATGCAAACTACAAAAAAGAAAAGAATAAAAAGAAAAATAGAGAGTGCAAAAAAAACATATATAGATAGAAAAATAAAAAAATAAAGGAAAAATATAGCAGAGGAAAAGAAAAGAAATATATAAAGAAATGATTTCCCCCTTCGTCACAATAAGTATAAACAGTTTTAACAACTTATCACCTTCTCTAAAAATGCAACAAATGATCTCTTCATCCCATATCCAATCTCATATCTATAAACAGATCCTTACAACCTTGTCATTCAGTCCTGGTCAGCAAAAATCCATTAAGGGTTACCAGAGATAACAACATATCTATGTTAACCAAATAAACCCACTTTATATCCCTTCCTTTTGCTTCTAACTATCTTGATCTTTAATCCCTTCAAGTAATGTCCTAGAGCTTGTTTTCTTTTCATTTTTTTCTTTGTCCCTTCTCACAAAAGCCTTCAGAACTTTAACAGATCTCTTTTGTAGATCCAATATTAGAAAATTATCCAAGACACTCTTTTGGTTTGCCAGTTGCACATCCCTTTCAATTATTAAGACATCTGCCAATTTCATTTGTATATCCAGTGTAACATCTTTTTCCATATCACTCTTGCAGCCTGTCATTTTCAAATACACTTTCAGATTGGTCTCAGTCCCGTCCAGCAAAACGTGTTCCTATTCCACAACATCTCTTAAAAGCCTTCTATCTATAATGATAGACAGTTTAAAGATTAACCTTGGGATCCATTGCTCATAAATATCCTCAAATACATCCAGTGTTAAAGTATTTTGCTCCATTCTGTGTTAGTAAGTCAAATTTAAGTGCACTTCTCCTTTAAGAGAAGGAGCAGGTGGCAGTTTGAGCAGGAGGGCCTTTGCTCAACTTTGTGTTGTGCACCAGTTATGCCCTTTCCTGGACCGAGAGGCCCTTCGAAAAGTCACTCAAGCCCTGGTTATCTCCCACATAGACTACTGTAATGTGCTCTACATGGGGCTACCCTTGAAAAATATCTGGAAGCTACAGTTGATCCAGAATGCAGCAGTGCGGACCATCTTAGGTGCCCCAAGGAGGGCACATATACACCTTTGTTATGCGAGCTGCATTGGGTCCCAGTTTGCTTCTGGGTCCAATTCAAGGTGTTGGTTATGACCTTTAAAGGCATGGGGCCAGGTTATCTGAGGGACCGTCTTATTCCCATTACATCGACCTGTCCTACCCGGTCATGCAGAGAGGGCATGCTCCAGATCCCTTCCGTAAAGGAATTCCATCTGGCGGGGTTGCGGAAGCAGGCCTTCTCTGCAGTAGCTCCTGCCCCCCAGAGATAAGACAGGCCCCCTTGCTCCTGGACTTCCAAAAAAAATTAAAAACCTGGTTCTGCGAACTCGCCTGGAGCGGGAAGGAAAATGGTCACTCCTGGGGATGGCTAGTCTCCTAGAACTGTCTTAAATAACTTTATACCCACAGTAAAGAACCACCAGCCACTTGGATTTTATTATATGTATTTTATATTTATTCTCCGTTTATATTGTATTTTAATGGTGTTTTATTGTAAACCGCCCAGAGTCCCTCCTTTTGGGGGAGATGGTCGGTGATAAAAATTAATTAATTAAATAAATAAATAAATAAATAAATAAATAAATTGTAATCTTTAGTTCCCTCTGGTTCCCTCTAGTGTCTAACATTCAAAATCCCATCCTATAATGTTTTATTTCAAGAATTCAAAACAGCAGCATTTCCCCATGGGAAGGATTCCAACGATCAATTTCAAAATCTTATTTCAAATCCATCTGGACTCCTAATTTATAACTTTCCAAAATCAATGTTGTAATCATCCTTTTGCCACTTGTTCCAAAAATAATAATAATTTTTTTAATGTCCTTAAACTTGTCTTTAAAATGTCTCATCAAGGATTAAAGGAAACTCACCTGGTTTATCTTATCAAACTTGTTGATCAGAAGGATCTTAATAGTTGAAAAGCAATTAATAAGCAATTCCCAAAAGTGATTAAGAAATGAGGGTCGGCAGAACGTTGTGTCCATAAGGCTACATTATGTTTGTGAGTTTGGTGGATATCCTTTGACTCCCAGCCGCTCAACTCACAAGCTGGCTGCAGAAACCTCAGTTCCTGCAGTTTACCCATGAGGAGCAGCTGTCCAGAGTGCCAGTGGGCGATCTCATGACCTCTCTTTTATCTGGAGCAGTTTGGCCAGCCAGAAATATGCCATCTGGCTGCCAATCTTGCTGCAATGCTGTCTCCGCTGCCTCGGAGAAATCTATTTCACCATGAATCCTCACTGGAAGAGCCAGTTACATTTTCATTTTTAACACTGAACTTTGTCTTAAAGACACATTTGCAATGAATACTAGCTTATAACCTCATTACAAAAACCTGAAGTACCTATCTATTAGTTATTCCTTAAAAACAGGAGATTCTTGGGGGATATTCCTAGGATACAGGATAAAAGAATATGCTACCTGATATTTTTGCTACCATAGACTAACATGGCTGTCTTCCTACAATGGAAAATGTCTAGGATTCTTTTCCTGAGTTATAATACTAAGCTTTAACTGCAGCTGGTGCATCAATTAAACTTTGTGATATGGTTTAATGTAGCAAAAGGCTTGTTAAGAGGACCATTATTGTACTTCTTGGAGAGAGACAGATACTGGAATTAAGTAAAATACTTTAGGCAACAGACGTGCTGTTCCAAGCAGAGGTTTGGGGTTTCCCATTGGATCGTGTGTCTGGTTTTTCAGCAGACCTTGAGGCAGGCAGCATGTCCCAGAGTGGCAGATACATTGCTTTTCTGTCATATATGTCTGATAGCCATTGATCAGCACAGCAAGTCACCAGGGAGAAATCAAGCCTCTAGAATATCTTTGGAATATTTTACAATCTACTTCACAAGTGTTGGGTTAAAGTAGATATTGAGCCTAAAGAAGCTGCCAGCCTACATTCCCTTCTGCCTCATTAGGAGGATGACTCACACGAACGTTCAAGTGGAATTGGATGGCTTGCCAAACCAAGTACTTAAAATTTCTTGGGCTATTTCAGGAACAGAATGATAAGGATGGTTGGAAAATACTAGTAAGCAGACGAAGAATGTCTTAATAGGAACTGTACGCTGCTAGTGAAAAATGGTGGAGCGTGATTGAGCAAAGGCAGATACTTTCCCTTTTAAATTGTCATCGCAAGTTTTCATTACAACCCTAAAGGAGAGGGGGAACTAGAAGGATACCTTAACATTATTTGACACTATTATAAAAAAAGAGCTTTGTTTTATCCAGGGCTATAAGCAGACAGGAACAAATGGAAGCAAAGCTTCTGGCCCGATTATGAGGTTGAAGTGTGTGTGCTCCACTGCTGCCCACTTGCTCTTCAACAAGGTTGCTGCTGTGTCCGACAGTGGTACAACAATGGCAAATTTTAGCATCTCAGCCAGTGGCATTTGTACAAGGGAAGTTAATTGGGATGCTGCTGATAATTTTAGCCTGGTGACAATTTTAGATCCTTACTGGGAGGCTCCCTTTGGACATTTTGGAAATAAGCATCATTTAGTTGTAGAAAATAGTACCTGGGTGTAAGTCTCATCAATTGAAGTCTGACTGTAAGGGAAGGGAGGGAGGAAGTTGTAGTGAACAAGATCAGTCCTAAAAGGCTTCAATATGATCACATCAGCCCAGAAATAGACACAGATCCTGTTCCTGCTTCTCTAGTCCTCATTTACTGTTCTTGAGTAGTCCTTTGAAGGCTTTCTAAGAAGTTATTTGACACTTTCCCCCTCTATTTGAGAGGTTTTGGATTTTGGCCCTGAAACCCTATTGAAGATGTACCAATAACTGAAATTTTTCTGAAATGTGCTTTGTGTTTAAGAAAAAGAGTTGAAGAGCAGTGGTAAGAATATTGGATCAAGGAAGCTAAGGGACAGAAGAGCTTGATCAAAGCAAATGTTGATATCCTGTGACACAAACACTGTGAGGAAGTAAAAGGAGACATAAAAATGTTGGTTGACTGATAAATCACTCAGCTTTAGTCATAGAAACGTAAGATCAGGCCAAGGTGCATTATAGTCCAGAATTTTGTTTCTTGCAGAGGCCAGCCAGATGCCTTTCGGATCCTTGGAATCCTTGGAATGGAGACATTCCCCTCTCTCACCATTGTTCACCTGCAACTGGTATTTGAAGATATGCCGCTCTCAACCTGGAGATAACATTGAGTTTTCAGAGCAGTCCTCCTTAGTATACTTGTCCTCTATGTATTTATTCAATCTATTTTCAAAGCCATCATCTCATCTGGTGATTATAAAGTCTACAATATATAATGTGTGTAGAAGTGATTCTTTTTGTCTATTTTAATTCTTTTTCCGATCAGCTTCATTGGACAGAGAGAGCTAGTACAGCGAAGTTGTTAAGGTGCTGAATTAGGAAAGGGAACACCCAGCTTCTAGTCTTTGCCTAGTCACAGGTGATCATTGGGTGACTTAAGGCAAGTCACTGTCTTTAAACCCAACCTACTCAGAGGACTGTTGTTGTAGGAAAAAAAAGGAAAACAGAATGTTATGTGTACAACCCTGAGTTCCTGAATGAAAGGCAGGATGTAAATAAAAGTAAATAAATAAATTGGATTGCCCCCTTTCACTGTATTTTGAGAAACAGAGAAGAAACTCCCCTTTGACTTCCTCTGTTCTATGCATGATTTTATATACCTCAATCATGTCTCCCCTCATCCACTTTATTTCCAAGCTAAAGTCCCAAATATACTAGCCTTTTCTCACAGGGGGTTGTAAGGGTTGAAACTGGTAGGGAGCCAGTCTAGACAGAACTATGATGAAAACTTATCCCAGCTACCTCCCAAAGCCATCAAGAAATCAGCAAAGTGTCTTTTGGCTCAGAAAAGTGGGAAGAAAAGGCCAAGAGTTTAAATGCTGGAGCATGCATATAAAAGGCTCTGAATTACCTGCTCTGCTATGGGTAATCAACTCTTGCGGTAGGGGCTTCATTCTTGTCTGCAATAAAGTTTGTAATCTGGCTGATTGTAATTGGCTTTGAGAGTCTTCTGCTAAGATTAGTTAAATTCTGAATAAGGTGTCTATTGAACAATGATTAACTACTTAATTCTGATGTGAACCTTGACGCTCACTGTTTTCTGTTTTCTAACCAGTTAGCAAGCCATAAGTAACCTGGACAATTCTATTTTCCTAATTATCAACATAGAAATCTGTAAAGAAAGGCATTCAGATATTTATTAGGGCAATGGCCACCCTGGAATGCTTAGTTTACCAAAGTTTTTTGTTAACCTTGGAAATTCCTAATCATGATGATGCCAAAATTATGAAATGTGTGTCACAGTGTCACAGTGCAAGCACTGCCCCTTCATACTTGTGCTGCCTGTGCAATTATATGAGGGATGGAGTTGCATCACAACATTGCAGCACACATTTTATTATTGGCCTTTTGCTTCCCTCTGCAAACATCTACGTCTTTGGGAAATCTGTACAAAGGAAGAAAATTGGGAACCCCCTTTCTCCAACCATATTTTTTATTAACTAGAAGACTGTTCTTGGGAGCGGGGGTGGGGTGAGAGAAGAGCATCTCCAGGGTTGTATAAATATTGCATTTTATATTTGCATTTAGAGTGGGGAAAAGCATTTTTCCAGGTGTTGTATAATTAGGAGAATAAATTGAATACTGTTTTACATAAGTTTATATTTACAGAAATGCTTGTACAGGCACAGTGTAACTAGGGTAAGGAACTGGGAACAGTTTTACACAAGACTGTGTTCCTCAGAGGTGCTCTCAAGGCTCTGTGCAACAGTGGAACACAGTGAACCCAGCACTATGGCAATGAAGGAGACGAGCTGTCATCCTCTGACATGCTGGTTTTCTTTTTGCAGGGAATTTTTTCATGGGGGGTATTCAAATGGAAGATTGCAAGTTCAGAGGTTCGAATCCCTAGCCCTGCATGCGGAGTGAGCTCCCGCACTCGCCCCAGCTCTTGCCAACCTAGCAATTCGAAAGCATGCAAATGCAAGTAGATGAATAGGTACCACTTCGGTGGGTAGGTAACAGCGTTCCGCGTGCGTCATGCGGCCACATGACCGTGGAGGCGTCTTCAGACAACGCTGGCTCTTCGGCTAACAAACGGAGATGAGCACCGGCCCCTAGAGTCGGACACGACTGCACAACTGTGCGGGGGGAACCTTTACCTTATGTTCAAATAGCAAAAATCCCAGCGGGGGCACATCTGGAAATTAACTGAGTCTCATGCTTAGTGATTATATGTTGCTCCTCTTGTAGATGCTTCATTATAAACCAAAACAAGCAAGTTTGCTTGCATCATATTTGTTCTGGTCAAGGCCTTTGTCCTCGAATAAAAGCTGTTCAGGATTCTTTCTGAATTCTCTATGAATTTAGTAGCCTCTGTTTCATTTTCGAACACTGATGCTATCTTTGCACTTTCTGACCGAAGTTCAAAAAACAGAGTCAGCAAAACATAATGAGGAAAACTGCACGTCCACTTTGAGTTCAGTCCACAGGAAAGCAAAAGAAAAAAAGTAGTTATAAAAGAGAGCTAGAAAAGATCTGTTGTAACAACAAGACGACAAAAATGCTCCCTGGGATTTTAATCTCCTGCTGGAGGAACAGAAATGAATCAATCAGAGAATGGGAAAGTTACCCAGGGACTGTGGCAGGCTGCTAACAAGCACAGGTAAGAAAGCAGGCTGACTGTTGAACTTTTGCAGTGCCAGTTCTGCTAATTGCAAATGCTGAACAATGTGATTTTTTTTTTAAAAAAAAGTCCTTTGGGGATAGGAATTTTAAACTGTTTTATTTTCTCCCAAATGAAATACGCATGTTCTTTGTCCCCCCCCCCCCTGCTCCTGTGGCAGCAGCAAGACAATGTAAGCTATGCCTTGGAAATGAGCAGTGTAATTAACACCTCTCCTTAGTCTCAGACACAAAAGGGGTCGCTAAAACGAACAGCATTCAGAACAGAGCTAAGCGCATCTCTCTGGCAATTAGAGCTTTATTAGAGCTCTGCCTTCATGATACTCACCCATGCGGCCTCTTAAACTAATGCACACAGCGTCACATGAACGCTAATAACTCTTCCTAAAGAGGGTGTTCCAGCCACGCATCTGCCACTGACTCAGAGGGCTTTCTGAAGCAGGAAAGATTTTATATTGCTGTTCAGAGTCTTCTGATAACACCAATTCCAGGAGAAAACAGCTGCTACTTTGTGCAAGTTACAGCAGGAAAGCATCACAGTTTCTGGTCAGCTGAGTTTTCAGAGGCTGTTGAGTAGGTATGTCCATTGGATGGTGCTCAATGCAGTAGTGCTGGACTAAGTATAGTATGAACTATAGGAAAGCTAAAAGAGATCTGACACAAGATTTTTTTGCGGCCAGGAGAAGCAACTGGATGCTCAAGCTTAGCATTAAGGGACTGATGTAACAAAAAGATGCAGTTGATTTTGCATCCACTGTGATTATTCCTGACTAATCCGATCATCAAGAATATCTTGATCTGCTGAAAGGTTTCTTTGTATTTCAGTTTCATGACAAAATTTGGATTTATGATATTACTAGTTGTATAGATTTTTCCTCCAGTGACAACCTTTTCTACTGTTATGAGAAGCACAGGGGTGTCTTTTTCTTTATTAAACAACAAGTAAGTCACTTTTCTTGAAGTACATTCTAGCACATCATCTGTATTTTCCCTGGAGGGGACAGGTTTGACCAAATACACTTTGGACATATCCAGGATAGAGTGTTGTAACAGGCAATATATAGGAATCAAAACTAGTGCAAAATCCTGCTGCCAGAGTGGAATATATATACGGTATATAGGAGTATGAGAAGCTGGAGAAGTACCAGCACCTGAAGGAGGAACTAGAGACGATGTGGAAAGTGAAGGCGAAAATGGTCCCTGTGGTGGTAGGGGCACTTGTGGCTCTGACTCCTAAGCTGGGAGAGTGGCTCCAACAGATCCCAGGAGCAGCATCAGAGCTCTCTGTCCAGAAGAGTGCAGTGCTAAGATATTGCGCTGACTCTTCAAACTCCCAGGCCTCTGGTAGAGGACCCGAGGCTGAGGAAGACACATACCACCCATAAGGGTGAGAAGGGATTTTTTTTTTAATATGCTAGAGAGAATCAGTTAAGTGAAGCATATTCTTCAAATACTTTTTGATCTGCTCTGATTTATAATTTACACTGGAAACCAGTTAATGTGCTTTTTGTTATCATTAAGCCCTAAACAGCTTGGCTCTAGGTGTTTGAATTGCAGTTCATTTCCATATGACACAGCCTGTCCTTTGCAATGTTCAGGTGAGGCTTTACTCCATGACTTTCCATTCTCTTGAGTGCAACTAATGGGAACTTGGGGCATGGCCTTCACTGCACCAGTGGATCAGCTGTGGAACTCCTTCTCCCTCTTTCCTTTCCAGCAGATAATTAAGCTTTTACTTTATCATTGGACCTCTGATTAAAATATATATATATAAAGCTTTATTCTCTATATTTGAATGTTTTAGTTTTTACAGGCATTGTAAGAAGAGTGCTTTGTTAGTCTATGGTGGCAAAACATCAGAAGGGATCTGGTAAAGGTTCTACCACATTCTTTCTGAATTTTTATTTTTTGATGTCTTTTGGTTTGTACGTTTTTATATAAATATCATTTTATTATATTGTTTTACTTGTTTTTATTATGCTTAAAGATGACAAAAAGGCAGTATCATAGCAATATATTACCCCAATGCATCTAAGTAATCTGAACCAACCTTACTAGTTGTGATGTATTTATACAAAGAATGAATCAAATGAAAACAGGGTAAGTACCTTTAGTTTGTTGTAAGGCAGAACAGGTGAAATCTGACTATCCTGATAGTCTACAACAAACAAGTTCCTGCTTGGGTCCGCTGGTGATTGGATAATCCTGCCATGTCAGAAATTGGGGGTTGGGAACTCACCTACATTGAGAAATGCAGGTGAGCAAAAGGTAAAGGTTCCCACGCACAGTCGTGTCCGACTCTAGGGGCCGGTGCTCATCTCCGTTTGTTAGCCGAAGAGCCAGTATTGTCCAAAGACGCTTCTGTGGTCATATGGCCAGCATGACGTGCGCGGAACGCTGTTACCTTCCCACCAAAGTGGTACCTATTTATCTACTTGCATTTGCATGCTTTCGAATTGCTAGGTTGGCAAGAGCTGGAGCTAGTGCAAGAGCTCACTCCGCACGCAGGGCTAGAGATTCGAACCTCTGAAGTGGCGATCTTCCAATTGACAAGCCGGGCGTCTTACCCGCTGAGCCACCACGCCCCTGAAACAGTATAGGTAAAGTAAAGGTAAAGGTACCCCCCGCACATTTGTGCAGTCGTGTCCGACTCTAGGGGCCGGTGCTCATCTCCGTTTGTTAGCCGAAGAGCCAGCATTGTCCAAAGACGCTTCCGTGGTCATATGGCCAGCATGACGTGCGCGGAACGCTGTTACCTTCCCACCAAAGTGGTACCTATTTATCTACTTGCATTTGCATGCTTTCGAATTGCTAGGTTGGAGGTGAGCACTGACTCCCTAAATCAGTGTTGTTGTTTTCTAACCTCTATGAGCTGCTGGGCATAATCTCAGGGCTGGTGATGCAATTCCCAAGGTTTCTAGTCTTGGTTGACTTCAATCTCCATGCCATCTTTTGTGCTTATAGAACCTGAGGAAGTAGATAGGTTCTTTGTAGTTTGAACCCTACCACCTATGGCTTGATTCTCCAGGTTCCTTTAGCCAGGAAGAGTATGAATGGCTGGATATGGGAGGCAGTCAAGACTTTTTTTGATGTAGATTGTTATGCCACCTGTCCTGAAAGAGGAAGTGGTGTGCCCTCTCTTTAAGAAGCCTTCTCAATCTGTATTTCACATCTTTTGGCCAATTCTTGAGGGTGTTAGAAAATCACCCACAGAGGTTCCTGTATCTAGGTCTCTTTGAGTCAGGATTCAGTCCCGGTCATGGGACAGAAATGGCATTGTTCACTCTGGTAGATAAAACTTTAATTGAGACCTTGATAAGGGGGCTACACACTTCTTGGTCCCATTAAAACCCTCAGTGGTAGGGGTTAAGGCCAATAACCAAGATTCTTCTCCTTTTTCTCATGTATAACTTATATGAGAAGAGCTAAAGAACTGTGGTATCTACAGTGTGCTATCTGTTCCCGGGCCTGAGGTTAATGTGGTTCTTTTTTTGTGTGAGGGTTTTGAAAGCTACACAGTCTTCTGGAGTACGCAGCCATATCAAATCAAATAAATTAAATTAAATTAAATTAATTAAATTACAGAAGTGTGATTGTTCCTCCATTAATTCACTCTGGTGAAGCTGTCAGTATGTAATATCTTGTCAGTTCGTAAGTACTTATTCACATAGTAAAATTCATAGTTATCAACTACTTTGGACTGTCTGATTGCAAAAAAAGTGAGCTGTTAAAAAGGCAACCAGGTGCCTTTGTGTTAAGGTAAAGGTAAAGGTTCCCCCCGCACATTTGTGCAGTCCTGTCCGACTCTAGGGGCCAGTGCTCATCTCCGTTTGTTAGCCGAAGAGCCAGCGTTGTCCAAAGACGCTTCCACGGTCATGTGGCTACATGACGTGCACGGAACGCTGTTACGTACCCACTAAAGTGGTACCTATTCATCTACTTGCATTTGCATGCTTTCGAATTGCTAGGTTGGCAAGAGCTGGAGCTAGAGCTCACTCTGCACGCAGGGCTAGGGATTCGAACCTCTGAAGTGGCGATCTTCCAATTGACAAGCCGGGCGTCTTACCCGCTGAGCCACCACGCCCCTTTGTGTTACTCTTCCTCATTTTCCCTCTGACTTAAGCATACTTGCTTTGAAGAGAGTTTAAGTCTGCTTTCTATTTTATCAATGGCTGTAAACACAAAACCCTGAAGTGGCTCCCACTGAAACTCAATGCAGGGCTGCTTCGGAATAAAAGCAAGCACCCACTTTAGCGCACATACTGTTCTGTAGTGCTGCCTCTCTTGAAAGCTGCTCTCAGTAATACATTGTTTGATTATGATAACAGATGGGAACAGTGATTTGGATAGAAAGTTAAAAGAGCCCCTGTTTGAACTCACAGAAGGGCAAATGATGGAGTTCACTGTCTGATTATTAAAAACCGGCCAACATCTCAGCAAGGGCTTTACAGCATACCTTAGTCAAATGAGCAACCCACTGGAGAAGGATGTGTGGGCTTAGGGAGAAGGTACTTGAGGAGGGCTTGCCATTAGCCCCCATGCAATCACTTGCCATGCATAATGAAGATTGCGTAAGCATGAATGGCGATTCGTTAAAATGTTCCAGCAGCTTTTTGGGCTCACAGTATGGGTTCATAAAGACCAGGAATTGATTATTCCTCCCAGCCTGAAGGAGTACAAAACCAGGACCTGAGCTGAACATACTGTATACAGGCCAGCCTATGGAATATAATCAGACACCTGAAACTTCAAACTCTTCAGGGAAAGCAGCTTACACACTCAGCCATGTTATTTTCAATAAGGAATATGAAATTCTTGTTCAGATGGAACTTCAGAAAGTGATTTTAATTGTCTATTCTATGCAGCTATTCAAAATAATCAGAAGATGTGCTCACATTATGAACTGGTGACTGCTTTCAAAATCTTGCCATTTAAGCATCTTTGTTTTATGCCTTGTTATAAGAGATGGACAGAAATGTTGGCTTCCACTCTGGGACAGTCTTGGTGGACCTTAGTTCTCATGCTAGACTTCTTGGCATACTGCAGAATGGCAACTAGTTGTCTGCTTTGTTGCCCAAGCTGTCATCATCATCATGGTGCTATCATTGGCGATCACTCGTAGCCGAGTAAGATTGTCTTCCAAAGGTAAAATTTTAACAGTGGATCCATAAGTGGCTATAAAGGCCAATTCTGGATCCGCACAACCTCCCACAATGAGGGCATAGGTTTCCGGGTGGGAGATGGTCATGATGAGGGTTTGCCTGACGTGCCTTCCTTTTAGCTCTTTTCTCCCTTTTGCCTTCTTCAAAGTCCATAGCGCCATTAATAAAGGATGACCTCCAATTGAAACGCTCATGAGTTAGGGCTTCCCAGTTCTCAATGCTGATATTACATTTTTTTAAATTAGCTTTGAGAGTGTCTTTGAATCTCTTTTGCTGTCCACCAATATTCCGTTTTCCATTCTTAAGTTGGGAGTAAAGTAGCTGCTTTGGAAGACGATGGTCAGGCATTCGAACAACATGACCGGTCCAGCGAAGTTGATGTTGGATGATCATTGTTTCAATGCTGGTGGTTTTCGCTTCTTCTAATACGCTAACATTAGTCCGCCTATCTTCCCAAGTAATTTGCAGAATTTTTTGGAGGCAGCGTTGATGGAATCTTTCAAGAAGTTGGAGGTGGCGTTTGTAGAGGGTCCATGTTTCACAGGCGTACAGAAGGGTTGGTAGTACAATGGCTTTGTAAACAAGCATTTTGGTCTCCCTGCGAATGTCCCGATCCTCAAACACTCTACGCTTCATTCGGGAGAAAGCTACACTCGCAGAGCTCAGGCGATGCTGAATTTCAGCGTCGATGTCGGCTTTTGTAGATAGATGGCTGCCGAGATAAGAAAAGTGGTCAACATTTTCTAGTGACACACCTTTAAGCTGGATTGATGGTGCTGCACCACAGCTTTCTATATGTATGCCAAATTATTTCCTTGAGCAAGCAGCAAAACAGCCAAGTTTTGCTGCCAAATTTCAAGGGCCCAATGTACAACCAGAACAATGGAATTAAAAAACTGATATGAATTGTGGGTTGGGCAAGGTTAAAGGTTAAATTGTGGTAAGCCAAGGTTAAAGAAAACCACGATTCAGCACAATAGCTGCTAGCAATAGCTAGTAAAACCTTACTAGAAAAGGTAAGATGTTTTGATTTGTGTAGCATTAATGCCATAACAAACCAGGTTATAAGTATAAAATCAACTGAAGAAAATACGTAAGATAAAACAAGGCAGAATAAGATACAAGGCATGCGCTTATTCAAGTACATGTACACAAGCATGAACAAATGTCTCCCTAGAAATGCTGCAGACCAGGCACATCTGGTAGTGGCACCAAGATCTTTATCTTTTGTAGATGAAAAAAGAAAGATAAATTTAAAATGATCTGATCAGTGGATTTTTTTCTGCAACGTAGATGACAGGAATCTTTCTGAAATTATATTGCAGAAATAAAACAGTGAAGCAAATAATGGAGCAGATCCTCAATCACATTTGTTCCATGTAGACAAAGGCATAGATTATAGGGGATATTTCAAAACCTGCCTTCAAAAACCACCAGTGGCATTAGGTGCATGTGCAATTGAGTTAGTGCCTTTCTTACTGGAAAATTCTGAACTGGTAGATACGTTTCACAACAATGGAAGTTTTTAATTAAAGAAAAGCATTGACTTACCTTATTATTTGCTAGGGTAACAAAATCTAATTGGATTGCACAATCATAAACACATTTCTTAATAATTTTCTTTGTAGCAGAGAGGGAGAGATGAGAAGGGTCTCAGTAGACAGCCATGACCCCTGGAGAAGGTTACGGGACCTAAATCTCAGTTCCATAAAGTAATCATGTTAGAAGCTTTACTTTACAGAAACAACATTCTGGCTGCACTTGAAAGCCACCTTTTTCCCACCAACAGTTTTGAATTTTTGTTGTTTATTCGTTCAGTCACTTCCAACTCTTTGTGACTTCATGGACCAGCCCACGCCACAGCTTCCTGTCAGCCGTCACCATTCCCAGTTCCCCCACGGTCGAGTCCGTCACCTCCAGAATATCATCCATCCATCTTGCCCTTGGTCAGCCCCTCTTCCTTTTGCCTTCCACTTTCCCTAGCATCAGCATCTTCTCCAGGGTATCCTGTCTTCCCATTATGTGGCCAAAGTACTTCAGTTTTGCCTTTAATATCATTCCCTCAAGTGAGCAGTCTGGCTTGATTTCCTGGAGTATGGACTGGTTTGATCTTCTTGCAGTCCAAGGCAGACTCAGAATTTTCCTCCAACACCACAGTTCAAAAGCATCTATCTTCCTTCACTCAGCCTTCCTTATGGTCCAGCTCTCGCAACCATAGGTTACTTCGGGGAATACCATTGCTTTAACTATGCAGACCTTTGTTGTCAGTGTGATGTCTCTGCTCTTAACTATTTTATCAAGATTTGTCATTGCTCTCCTCCCAAGAAGTAAATGTCTTCTGATTTCCTGGCTGCAGTCAGCGTCTGAAGTAATCTTTGTGCCTAGAAATACAAAGTCTGTCACTGCCTCCACTTTTTCTCCATTTGCCAGTTATCAATCAAGCTAGTTGCCATAACCTTGGTTTTTTTGAGGTTTAACTGCAACCCAGCTTTTGCACTTTCTTCTTTCACCTTTGTCATAAGGCTCCTCAGCTCCTCCTCGCTTTCAGCCATCGAAGTGGTATCATCAGCATATCTGAGATTGTTAATGTTTGAATAAAGGTAAAGGTTCCCCCCGCACATTTGTGCAGTCGTGTCCGACTCTAGGGTCCGGTGCTCATCTCCGTTTGTTAGCCGAAGAGCCAGCGTTGTCCGAAGACGCTTCCATGGTCATGTGGTCGCATGACGCGCGTGGAACGCTGTTACATACCCACCGAAGTGGTACCTATTAATCTACTTGCATTTGCATGCTTTCGAATTGCTAGGTTGGCAAGAGCTGGAGCTAGTGCGGGAGCTCACTCCGCATGCAGGGCTAGGGATTTGAACCTCCGAACTTGCGATCTTCTGATCGACAAGCCTGGTGTCTTACCCGCTGAGCCACCACGCCCCATGTAATGTTTGAATACCAGTGCTTATATACCCGTTTTCAACCTTATAAATTAACTATGGGAAGTCCAGGCCCCATTATAAGAAAAGAGGATACCAAGTTATCAATAGGCAGCAATCTGTTCTATTACATTATCATCATAACAATGTAATAATCTATTATAGCAGAATCTAGGTGCCATTTATGCTGGGAGTTCTGTTGCTCAAAAACTTTGATTTGTTAAAATAACGGGCTAGAAACCAGGAGACTGTGAGTTCTAGTCCCGCCTCAGGCATGAAAGCCGGCTGGGTGACCTTGGGCCAGTCACTCTCTCTCGACCCAACTCACCTCACAGGGTTGTTGTTGTGGGGAAAATAGGAGGAGGAAGGAGTATTTGGTATGTTCGCTGCCTTGAGTTATTTATAAAATAATAAAGGCGGGATATAATAAATAAATAAATAAGATCATTCTTTAATCAGTAATCCCAAAGGAGGATATGAGACACTATAGCCCAACCATTGTTTGTGAAGTAAGGATGATCCCATCAGCATACAGGAACAATGATAGTTTTTTTTAAAAAAAGAATCCAGAATCGTCTGGGGAAAACCTCATTGCCACTGACATTTGCAAACATGTCATTTATTAAAAAGTTAAATAAGAGCCACTAGTAACAGTTAAGAAAACCCTATTTTCCCTCTGCCGTCTCCTCTCTCTGTGTATTTGAAAATTCCAAGATCTAACAAAATATTGCTTGGAAAACCAACTGAGTAACACAATGATTATACCTGGTACAGGTATTTTTTCAGATCATTAGGTAGCTCATTTATTGACTAATTGCCCATATCACTATTTATTTGAAACGTTATATATATATCATTCCATTGTGGTATTCAGGATGGCTTAAAAACAAAACACTGCAAAATGAATCAAGCAATACTAAAAAAAATAATACAGTATAAAACCCAGAGCTTCCAGATTTGGAATGCATCAACCTGGACAACGATTACATGGAAGCAAAGACTTTGAGTTTTCTGTAGCTCTTAGTTGCCATCTAGAATGTGTTCTGATTTTTGCAGCCCAGTTCTAGTAGGGCTAATAAAGACAAGTGTGGCAGGTAAAACCAATTTTAAACACATGGTTTTGTGAAGTTGTAGTGATGGTTCAGGCAAAATACAGCGTGCCAGGTCTTTCCTATGAACCGCTCTGTTTTTTTCTTTTATTTGTAACATACAGTATGCAGGATAGAAAAGTATTCATTTCCCTTTGAGATTGGCCTTTTCAGAACATAATTATGCAAGCAGCATTCAGCTAGTGGAGACAAAGAGAGCTTCGGCTCCCCTTTCTCTCTGGTTTCTGCCTTCAAAGGAATGTAGCTAATTACTTCATGGTCTAATTGCTCTACTAGTCCAAGTTTAACCATCTCCCTGCCCGGAATAGTTATTTGCCTGCCCTTCTTTTACCACAACCAACAGCCCCAGGTTTTCTTTCATATAACGGTTCAAAAGGATGGAATTCTGTGGAAGCTTGGGGGACTTCTCTAAATGCAAAAAAAATGCATACAGAAGCCAAACATTTGAAAGCTTAGGGTGCATACTTTTGAAATATGTGTTTCAGAGTTGTGTCATTCTCCCCTACAGTGAATTATCTAGGAATCTGCAACCCCAGACTGCCTACATGCATCTTTGCTTGACAAACTTTTCCTCCTTCTCCTTCCCTTTGACTCCAGCCACTACCTGCTAGCTTCTTAGCCCATTTCAGGTTTCCCTGCACCCCCCCCCCCCCCCCGCAGACTCTGAGTGTGTGTGAAAAACCGTATCTGTGTTTTTCTCTGTTGTTTCCCAAACTCAGTTTATTAGTTACAAGGACAGTCGGTATGTCTAGGAAATCAAGTGCCAGGATGGTATATGGTATCTATCCATTCTGTCACACAAGGGTTGGCCATATTTTCTAAATACACCTGCTCATCATTTGAGTGTATTTTGCTAGTAGCTTCATAAATACTGTTCACAGGAAACAATGTAATATTTTTAAGAAAAAAACCCCTGTCAAGAATTATTTTAATCTTCTGCTCCCCTTGTAGGTAGATAGAAATTACATCTCTTACTATTTTTGCTCAATACCCAGGGCCAACAAAAGAATCCTTTTTGTTCAAACTTGTCAGAGATGGACTCTTTTATCCTAAAAATCTCTAGAGTTTAAATTCCCAGAAGTGGCTGAGATACTTCAGGGTATGCTGAAGAATAATAAGTGATCAAACATTCTGCTGACCAAGAGAAAGAAATCCAGCTCATTTTTACTGCCTTGTAAGCAATCTTTAAATAAGGTTATGTCAGAATGATGCCTTTCATACTCCCAACAAAGAGCACAACAGTTAATGTTCTTTTCCTCATGCTCATAGCTTGCTTGAAAGCTAACCCTATTTGGCATCTAATAGACTTCATGTAGGTTAAGAATAAGTAAGGTCTGCAGAATATTTCTAGAATTCCTTTTGTACAATACACAGTAGAGCACTAGTATAGGGGGCATCATACATTCTTCTCCTTATATTGGTTACTGGTGGAATTAACCCTTCTAATATTTTGCAGTATGCCCTGGTCTGGAGTCTTTTGACCCAGGATGGAGGTGAATTGCCACTTCCCAAATTGATTAGTTATAATCAGTGAGAAGCAGAAGTTCGAAACTTATCAAGACATATTGATGCCTGAACAGAGGATGGGTGTCCCTTCCCAGAATCATACCATCTCACTGATCCCAGAAGAAGAGATTTAAATTACTAATGGTCTGCAGACGTTTCACGGTGCTGCAAATTGAGGGGTCACTGCTATAGTAACCAAAAGTATTTGTATTTGGTCTGATGCAACTCCTTTTTCCAGGTACAAGTGAATGTTACATTATATTCTCAAAGAATGCTCAAGATATCCTCAGAGATTTAACTACTTTTTATTTAACAACATGTGTTTCCCTGCAACCTAATCCTCCCTCCACAGATTTTATAAATGTTCAGTACCAAATTCAGATTTAAATATGGAAGTTGAACAAAACTCCTGCAAATGAAAATATGCTTATTTCATTTCTTTGTACATTACAAATTGAAAAACTGAAGTTTCTTTTGCAGTAAAATTCAGACTTTGAGGTTGGTATCCAATAGCTTTAATTGAGAGTAATTCATTCACAGAAAACAAAACACTAATGTTAAAGATGTGTTTTTATCTAGCATTTCGAGTTGAAGACAATTGTTTGTTGGTTGGGTATTTCACATGTAATATAGGGTCACTACAATTCCCATTTCTCTCCTTTTATGGTGACTTTTTGTAGAATATCTTTGTCCTGGGCCATGTTACTTTCATACCACAGGTAGCTGTGTACAGCTTGTCTTTGCCTTATCTGCAGGATCTTTTCTTCCAATGAGCAATATGTTAAACTAAGCAAGGCAATATTATCAACAGAATTGAGGTCATAGAATAGCATTTTATCATTTCACCCGAGAGAAGAGAATCATCTATTTGATATGCTCAGCTACCTTTTCACAAATATCCTTCCCCTTCTGCAAATAGTCTTAAATTATGTTCATAATTTCCAATGTCTGTTTGTGTGTGTGTTTGTATTTCTAAAAGGGATGTTGGAAATATTTTTACTATATATAGTATTCCATGTGTGTCAATTATTTCTGACTGAAAAGCCACATTGAGAATAGTGCCTTTGTGATCAGAACAGATAGCACACATCTTAAATATTTATTATTCATAATTTTTCTACTTACCTTGCTACAAACATTTATCTACTTCAACACAGCTTTCTCCAGTCTGGTGTCCTCCAGTTGTGTTGGACTTCAGCTCTCATAACATTTTAGTCCAACACATCTAGAAGATATCAGATTGGGGAAGGATGCTTTAAAATGCTGCTCAATATGTCACCAGCAATGCACTCTATAGATCCAGCCATAAGAGATTTGGTGAAGTATTTACCATCAATAGTACTGTACAAGCATCTAGTGTACATTCTCAGAGATGGTGACAACTCCCCAAAGACTAAGCAGAAGGAGGGGACAAACAGAGGGTGAAGACAGGTCTTGATGAAATGGAGGCTTTGACTAGTTTCTCTGTTCTTCTTGAACAATATTAGGAATCATATTAGGAAAAAAGATGGGCAGTCTTTTCTTTATTGAAAGGATTTATTTTATCTATAATCCACTTTCTGCAGTAGTCTCAAAGCAACTAACAAATATCTCATTAGTCTGCAGTAGTTTCAATAGCAACTACTATATTTTTACCAGAGTAAAAATATATGGGGCGCGGTAGCTCAGCGGGTTAAACCGCTGAGCCGGAAGACTGCCTGTAAAGATCTGATGGTTGGCAGTTCTAATCCCCGCGTGGCGAGGTGAGCTCTCGTCATTCATCCCAGCTTCTGCCAACCCAGCAATTTGAAAGCTAAGGCGAGTAGATAAATGGGTACCACGTTAAAGTGGGAGAATTTGCCAGCGTCCTGTGATCGGGGGTCGCCCTCAGAGTGAAGAAGATCCCGGGAATCCTGTTAAATGGTGGTGGAGGACGACGGAGCCCGATCGGCGAACATCCAGGACGTCAGCAGCCGACTTGGAAGCGAGGCATGCTGGGACATGTAGTCCAATGCCTACGGAAGAAGAGTCGGTTCCCCTACCTCCTTCCTGTGCATGCGGTTAAATGATATGTATATGAATTGTTAAATATATATTTAAATGCTGTAAGCCACCTAGAGTCCTCCAATAGGGAGGGGATAGGTGGGGTATAAATAAGATAAATAAATAAACTAACAATACTACAGGGAATAGTAATCACAGCAGTAAATTGAATAACAGATCAAAGAAAATGTAAGGTGGTAACCCTTTTTGTTTTGTTTTTTAAATCTAGGAAGAATACACAAAGATGGAGGATCCCCCATATCCTGTAAGTCATCAGGACATTAAAAAGAATAAGAAAACAGGGGATGAGATGCTATGACAAAGAAGAACTTGTTACAAGGAACAGCTCTGTTCAACTACTTAAGAGGAATTGTTAGGAACAACAAGGTCTCATGTGAATACACATCACTGTCTGCCAGCTAAGCTACCGTGATGAAGGGAAAACCCCAGCTTCCTTGTGAATAAGCTGCATCAGCACCAAATGAGTGCTTGCAGACCCGGTGCCTAGTGAGCATAAAGCTACTCTTATTTTTGGAGGGAGGGAGGTTGGAGAAGAAGGATGAGAGAGATGGCAGACAACAACAGAGACTGGCAAAAAGAAAACTAAAGAGTAGGAAGCTGCTGGACTACCTTTATTGGGCCTGCACAAACAAACCCACTCTTCTATGCTGCTTGGCCTTGGAACAATGTACTACCCAGGCAGGGATAACAGCTGGTTTCTCAAGCTGGAAAGTCAGGAGGGAAAAAAGTGAGCCAGACACTACACCAGGAAGAAGCTGCTTAGAACCCGCAGCAGAGGCTGAAAGGCTTATGGAGACTGTTGGTGAGACAGCAGGAGAATAAGCCTTAAACTGCTGGTGCTGCCTTCTTGGTTAGGCATTTTATTTTGAACAATACTTTGACTTCTCAGTTTGGACTGCTTAGGCTCCAAACAGTCTGTTTTTGTTTCCAAAACCATGTCCCTGAGTGCTCAGGGGACTGGGGAGAATCAGTTTCACCAGGTTCTCTATAGCTTTACAGAGTCCAAAAGAAGTATTTGCTTTTCGTTACTCACTAGTCAGCTCCCCACCTCTCTGTCTGCCCCACACTACCACCACGTGCCTTCCCATCCTACTTTGGGCAAGAGCCAGGCACTTAGTGGCAATAGGGTGAGCTCTTGAATACAATGACTTTCATTCTAATAACTGCTCTGGGACTATATAACCCAAAGTTGCCAGTGGTAAAGTCATGGCATCCATGTCAATTTTTGTCAGTGGAGCTTCATTTCAATAGAACTGAATGCAAGTAGTAATATTTTCCCCCCACTGGAAAATGCATTAAGTACACATCCTGGTTGGAAGAGGGAGCTACACCAAGGTGCTATAACCACCACTGGTGCATCTGCTTTTACTTGCATTGAGTAAGTTGGAAGGGAACGTGAGGCACTGGGAATGAGAGAATGGACATCTGTGGGCTCTTCAATTGCCCATAATGGTTTGAATATTTGGAGTGGTACATAAAACATCATATTTTTTTGGACTCATTCACTTGATGCTGGAATATGCACAAAATACTGATTACCAATTAGAGGAAAGACTAGAAAGCTCATATATCGTTAAACAGAAAACTGAATCCATTAAAATATTTCTATTTTTTCAATTTATATATCACATAGTATAACATACTAATGTAAAAGGCCAGAGGAAGATTGTCATTAGAGAGGAAGAGATAAGTGACTTCATGGTAATGTGACTATATTTTCCCCATTCCCCATTTTCTCATAATATTATGCAACAGTTATCTATCACATACACACACTAAACAATGTGGCTTTATTTCTTTTCTTGTGGTCTGCACATTGAAATAGATGTTCCTTCTTTTCTTTGTCTAACTAATGCTCTAATCAGGATAGATTGGAGGAAAAAAAAGGCTTGGTAAATATCAGAACAACAATGCTCATTCCAACTGTGTTACTTTGTGAAATTAGCCAGAGAATCTATTGTACTAAGCCAATGTTAGGTTTTGTGACATATTGAAGTATTCCATAGAATGTATTGCTGTACATCCTACATATATTTAACAAGTTTTCCTATTAGGAGAAAGATGCATGCATAGATTGCATATTTTTTGATTGGCACTTGCAAAGTATTTAAGGGATATTGCAAACTGCACCATGGAATACACAGACATATAATGTCAGACAGCTTTTCCTTCAATATACTGTATATATGTGTATAAAGCTGATGGATGGATGGATGGATGGATGGATGGATGGATGGATGGATAGATGGATAGATGGATAGATGGATAGATGGATAGATGGATAGATGAGATGATAGATAGATAGATAGATAGATAGATAGATAGATAGATAGATAGATAGATAGATGCCCAGTTAAAATTCTTAAATGCTTCTTTGGGGAAAAGCTCAAGGCTGCTGATTCCTGAGTGCCTTTCAGTTTCTCTTTATCATGAAACAATTTTCTGGTGCTGTTTTCTAAACTGCATTGAGAGAAACAAAGCAATGGGGTCTGAGGGTTGGTTCCAACGGACGGCAGTCTGGCAGAATTGCAGGTTTGACCTCATATTATCCTCTGAGTATTTAGAGATTTCTTTCATGCCCAGCAAACATATGAGAAGAATATAGATTCTTTCCTGAGTATACTGAACTCAAAAGCAATAAGTGACCACTAAAGTTGAATTCTACAGCTGCATGGATAGATAAATTATTATTTCTCTCTCCCTCCCTCTTGTATAGAAATGGTGGCAAGTTTTATATCAACACAAAGAATGAATAGCTGTCCAGCTAAAAATGACCAATAAAGTCAAAATAGGGAGGCTATTTCCAAATTATGCCCTTTTAAATAAATCATTATGTAGCTCTGCACTTCTTTTATTTCTTCCCTGTCTGCAACTAACAGCAAAGGCAACAGAACATAAGGGATTTGACAGAGATTTGATTGGAAATGATCTGTTTTTCTTTGCAAACATTTGCCCATTTGCCTGCAAAAATATCATCCATGCCACCTAGATTCCATACTGATTCAGTACTGGAAGAAAGAGGTTGAAGGGAAAGGCAAAATATATTTTAAGGATCTATTCTTGCATTATTTAATATTTTCCGGGGGTGCAGAAGCAACTTTTACCCAAGTGTCTCATTAAGTCAGGGCAAGAATATCAGTTGCTGCATATCAACAGTATGCATGGCCACTGCCCAAAGTCACTTCATAGATGGTACAAGATAAATTATCAGTATCACAAAGCATGCGGACAATATGGTCAGTTGAACGGTATACTCTGTCCAAGGTCCTGAAAACAGAGGAGTCTTTATTAACGGAAGCTGCTGAAGATCAACATTAGATCAGGGTTCCCCAAAGTGGTCAATATCAACCCCCAAGGATCGATGGGACTATCCAAGGGGTGACTGTTGTTGTTGTTGTTGTTATTTGTAGAACTATTGAAGTAGTATTTATTAAATTATTTTCGTATAAGAAATGCTTGGAGGTCGATGAACAATCTGAAACTTCATGAAGGGGTTGATAAGCTGAACAGTTTGGGGACCCCTGATCTAGATGATGGCTGTCCTTTGTCCAGACTTGTTCAGTTTAAACAAATAGATTGGGGAAAAGTGGTTCTTGTGAAGTTCCAAGGGTTAAGTCAAATATAACAAAGAATTTGTCTACTTAGATGAAGTGTGTGTGTGTACATTATTATGGAGGAGGATCATTTTAAAATGTCAACAAAACAAACAAACAAACAGAACAGAAAGGATAATGGAACTATTTCACAGGCACAGAACTCAGTCTAGTTTGGCCAAGTGCTGTCATTAGCTTAACAGGGCTGTAACAACTATTCTGTGTGAAGAAAGCTTATGGCTGTTCCTCATTAAAGCATATAGATTTAATTCACAAATAAAAAACCCACAATGCAGTTCTTTCCAATATCTATATGAAACAATGGAAGTATCCAACTCAGATGCACTATTCATTTGCTCAGCTATTGTATTTTGTCATGTCTCTTCAACAGATTTACTGATTTTCAAGTGCCATTTTATTCAGGTACCACTTACAGATTTGATTTTTTCCCCCAAGCAGCTGTCTTCAATTTCTCCAAACACTTATTATATTTCAACTATAGCTGAAATGGGAGATAAGTCAGATTCCTATTTCATTTCATCCTATCCAGGATGAACTTCTCTCCCCACTCTCAGAGGGAGAATTTTAAAAATCATATAGCCCTCTGAAAGCACATAGTTCATTCTTATGGCTGAACGTAAGTATAACTGTTCAAATAAATTGCCTGGATGGATTCTGCCTTGAGAGAAGCCATTCTCAGTTCTTCAAATGAAGAGTGGGATTTCCCTGTAATGGTTATTTAGATAATGTTTATATAAATAAATAAAGAATAAATACACACACAGACATGTATATTAAGATAGTATAAAGGAGGATATTCCCAGTAGTACAGAGTACAGACTTTAGTTGAGCACCAACATAACGTCTTATTCTTTGTTGAATTTATTTGTTTATTTATTTATTTATTTATTATCCCACCTTTATTATTTTTATAAATAACTCACCACTTCTTTCCAACAGAAACATTCACAACTCATAAATGAAAATTCATTTCTATGATCCATTCCTGCAGGTGCAGGAATGCAGGTGGAGGAAATCTTTTCTCATGACTGAACTGTAGTTTTTTATCCTCTCAGTGTCACACAACAGAGCTTCTAAGAGTGCTTAAGCCAGAGCTTTCCAAACGGTGTGTCGGGACACATTAGCGTCGGCTGCAGTGTCTGGGTGTGTCGTGGCTGATGCTGCCTCCGAGCCCTGCCAGGATTCCATGCAGGTCCTAGTGCCTGCCTTGTGCCTTGCTGCCTCCAAACCTGCTGTGATTCCGCGCAGGTCCTAGTGCCTGCCTTGTGCCTTGCTGCCTCCAAACCTGCTGTGATTCCGCGCAGGTCCTAGTGCCTGCTTTGTGCCCTGCTGTAAGAGTGTGTCGCGAAATGATGCATGTCTAAAAAGTGTGTCACCAACATGAAAAGTTTGGAAAGCTCTGGCTTAAGGGATTTGGGGGGATCTGGCCTAGCTATAGGAACTCTAGTAACTTACAAGTTGACTAGACACTCTGAGAACAAAACTGATCAAATCTGACTTAGACTGTATTGTTTGGCAGTTCAATCTGTAGAAATATCCAAGTATCATCTGGCCAGTTTTTCTTCAAATGAGTTTAAATTTTTAAGGTAAGGACTGATGAAGTGGACAAGATACTTAATTAAGTTAGGCCAACACTGGTTTGCCTGCCTCCTGCCCCTCATGACTGATCACATCTAGGGTTCAGGAGGTTATAAATTCATTCCTACAAGAAGGAATGATCCCAGTATCATTAAAGAAGGCTATTGTGCGATCAATTCTTTAAAAAAACATAAATGGACCCAGATGATATGCCAAGAGACAATGTCCCTTTCCCAGGCAAGGTGTTCAAATATATGGTAATTGATCAAATCCAGACAGTTTTGGATGAAATGGATCTTCTAGATGGATTTTCTAGATCCATTTGGGTGTAGGTTTGGTTTTGGCACTGAAACTGTCATGGCTGCCTTGTTGGGTGTTCTTTGCTGGGAGAGAGGACAACACCCAGTGGTTCTCCTGAACCTCTCTGTAAAGCCTTTTATAGCTTGGGATCACAGTATTTGAAGAAATACTTCTTTTCATAGCCTAAGATAATATTCAGAAGATCTTCTGGATGCCTTCTCACACTGAAGCTAACAGACTATAGGCATTTTTACTGGCAGCCCCCAAATTAGGAATGCCCTTTCCAGTGAGGTACTTCTGGTAATATCTTTTTGACATCAGGCAGAATTTATTCTCCCATATATTTGAATAATATGTTCATTTATACGCTACTGAAAAACATTACAAAAAACCTTCTTTACAGGAAAGTCATCTGTAACAGAGTATTAATGTGCCATGAAAAATCAGATAAAAAGTTTTAGTTGACTAACAATAGTTTATAAAAATCTGTCTAGATTTCAGAAGTTCAAGAAATGAATAATTGTTCTTCTGATAATTGTTTTTGATGTATAAAGGTAAAGGTTCCCCCCGCACATTTGTGCAGTCGTGTCCGACTCTAGGGGCTGGTGCTCATCTCCATTTGCTAGCCGAAGAGCCAGCGTTGTCTAAAGACACTTCCACGGTTATGTGGCCACATGATGCTCGCGGAATGCTGTTACCTACGCACCGAAGTGGTACCTATTCATCTACTTGCATTTGCATGCATTCGAATTGCTAGGTTGGCAAGAGCTGGAGCTAGTGCGGGAGCTCACTCCGCACGCAGGGCTAGGGATTCGAACCTCCGAACTTGCGATCTTCCGATCAACAAGCCTGGCGTCTTACCCGCTGAGCCACCACGCCCCATAAACATGTCTAGGATGGGTAGGACGCCATCTTAGTGTCATGGCATCGTTGTAGAATTTTCTTTCTCAAGTTTTCTGGGATGTACATTTTCTCCCCTTTCCACCATAGTCCCTGTCTTTGTATTAACAAGGTTTTATTTTCTTGTAGCCATCTGTCTTGCAGTGATGTGGCCTGTAATTCGGTCTGTAAATTCTTTTCTATTTTTTCCGTTCCGGCGGTTTTCTGAATCCATATGGTTACTGCCAACCCGAATTGGGTAGGTGAGATAACTGAGTCCACTATCTCTTCTCTCTGGCTGTTGTGCTGGGGCAGTCAGGATAAGGCATCAGCTAGGAAGTTTTTGCCTCTGGGCAGGTACTTCAGCGTGAAGTTAAATCTTCTGAAGAACTGCGCCCATCTTATCTGTTTGGGGTTCAGTTTCCTAGGGGATTTTAGGGCTTCTAAGTTCTTATGGTCGGTCCAGACTTCGAATGGGTGTGGGGCTCCTTCTAGTAAGTGTCGCCAGGTTACTAAAGCCCACCATACTGCAAATGCCTCTTTCTCCCATACGTGCCAGCGTCTCTCTGTTTCCGAGAATTTACGTGATAGGTAGGTGCACGGTCTCGTCTGTCCTTTTTCATCCTTTTGCAACAAAATGGCCCCTATGGCTACATCTGAAGCGTCCACCTGGACAATGAGGGGTTGTGTAGGGTCAGGGTGTTTCAGCACTGGGTCTGTTGTGAACAACGTTTTTAGGTGGTTGAATGCTGCTTGGCACTCCGGTGTCCATTTTAGCGCTGTCCCTGGTTTTTTAGCTGTTCTGGGGTTTCCCTTTCCTTTGGTTTTTAGTACGTCTGTGAGGGGTAGGGCCACCTGCGCAAATTGGGGAATGAATTGCCGGTAGAAGTTTGCGAATCCGAGAAAGCTTTGCAGTTGTCTTCTAGTTCAGGGTGGTTCCCAGGCTAGTACGTCCTTGACTTTTGCCGGGTCCATTTCTATCCCTTTACTGGAGACTCTGTACCCTAGGTAATCTAGCTGGTCCTTGTAGAATTCACACTTCGAGAGTTTGGCATACAGCTGGTTTTCTAATAGTCTTTTCAACACTTCCCTTACTAGTGTTACATGTTCTTCTATTGTCTCAGAGTAGATTAGTATATCGTCCAAATATACTAACACTTCCCGGTAGAGGAAGTCATGCAGTATTTCGTTGATCGGGTGCATGAAGACTCCTGGTGCCCCCTGTAGGCCAAACGGCATTACTAAATACTCAAAAGACCCTAGTTGGCAGTTAAAGGCGGTCTTCCACTCATCCCCTTCCTGTATTCGTACTCGGAAGTACGCCTCTCTGAGGTCTAGTTTTGTGAAGATCTTTCCCTTCGAGAGGTGGGACAGCATGTCTGTCCTCAAGGGGAGGGGGTATTTTGATGTATATAAGACCATAATTTCATGAGCGACAATTCTCCATCATATAGTCTTTATTTAGAGCTTAGCTATTTTAGGGGGGAAAGTGCTTATCCACAAAACAATTTCATTTAAGCCTTATAATTTAATCACAAATAGAGATAATCCCAAAGACTTAACCTCAAGAGAGTTTGAATATAATATTGCATCCTTCCATTACTCATACATACACCCAACTACTTTTTTTAATAACTGCATATGTGAATGCTGCAGCCTAACACAATCACATCAATCACTATGGAACAAATAATGACTGGAATGACGTGGGTTTTTTTTTCCATCAAAAACATTTAAATTAATAACTTGGTTTAATCTTAAAATTCAACATTGATACTGACCTGACTGAAATTTAACAATTCAGTTTGAAATCACTGGTTAAGTCAAATGTCTATTAGATGAAATTCTATGAAATGTATTCAATCATACCTCATCTTGCAAGGTTGAAAGGAGGTTGTCAGTGAATAGAGAGATGGTGATTCTTTTGGATGTCTAGAAATGGCATAAAGAGATGCCTAGAGTGCTGCTGGAGGAAGAAAAAGAGTGAGGCTGACCAAGCTCAGGTAAGAGCTTTATTAGGACTTACCTTGCAGTGAGAAGGGTGGTGAAGCGATCTTACTTCTCTGCTCTTATTGTGTCTGCAGATTGCCACCCAGTGACCATGTTTCAAGTGACCAGGTCCCTCCTGGGTAAGGAGAGCTGGTGCAGGGCTAGTGTGAGGAATATTCCCAGCATTTGTTAGACAAAGTCACTTGGCTTCCTTTGGAGTTGGATGCTCACTGGGCAGGCCCTTTGGAGGTGACAGAGATGCATCTGAGCTCTGTTATCTGGGAGGAGTTTGATCTGAGGAAGTGGACAGGATCCTCACAGCTGTGAGCTCAGACACCTGTGTTCCTGGTTGGTCAAGGCCTCCTGGTTGGTCAAGGCCTCCTGGGAGGTGGTATGTGGTTGGGTCCAAGCAGTGGTTAACACCTCTTTGCAGGAGGGGGTGGTATTGCTTGCCTTGAAGGAGGTGCCCCCTTCTCAAGAGGTCATCCTTGGATCCAACAGTGTTGGATAACTTTTGCCCAGTCTCCAACCTTTCTTTTCTAGCCTCCCTGTCCAGGAATGTGTATGCTTGCACCATTTCCTCAGAGACTGTTTAAATGTTTCCTTTAACGAAGGACTGTTTGTTAATGATCTGCCTCCTCAGAACTGATCAACACAAAAGACTACAATAGTAATGAGTAACTGCCCATTAAACTGAACTAAAGAAGAATGGGAAGAGAAAAGTGGCATTGGAATGCCAGGTGTAATTCTGCAACAAAAGAGATTATTGACAGAACCAATTGGGTTTCTCTGGAAGGAAAGCTGGATGTTAGAGTTTGCTTTAGAAACCATTGAACTGGGTGAAATGTATTAACATTAATCCATATAAGTGACTGATTCTAGAATCAAATCCATTTTGATTTAAGATGATTTTTTTTAAAAAGGATCAAAATTGTTAGTTAAAAATTATCCTTAATTTCCATGCCATCTAGAAAGAAAACATATCTACGGTGACCTCTTCTGTATCACTGCTTAAGATTTAACCTCCATATATTTCAGCCAAATCTCCTTTTCTGGATGATATGAAACACTAATACTTTAATGAGTACTCTCTTAATGTTTAATAAGTAATATGCTTTTAAATTCTCAAATCTGTTAACTCACTTCTTATGTAACTTAAGCAGCACAAAAACTTTATAAATGTTTAACAATAATTTGATGTGCTTTACATTTCACAACCTTTCATTCTGACAATCAAAATCTGCAACATTTATTTTGAACCATAGAGTGCAATTTTGTGCATGTTTAATCAAAAGTAAAATCAACGATTAACTATTACAGCTTATTGGGCCACTGTGATATTTCTACTTAAAATTCTAAAGAGGTTTCACATAAACCAAATATCTTCAAAGACCATTTGTATGCATACCGAGCATGTAAAAATATGGACATTGGCTTAAATAATTATCTGTCCTGTTTATGCACCACCAACCTTGTCTCTTCCTTTAAAATGTCTGTTGGTATCAACATGTTACTTTTTCTAACTCTAATGAAAGAACATCAAGAATGCAGAGCATCATTACATCTGAAGGCAAGCTGTACAAGAAGTTGGCTATAAGAATGTAGAAGTGATAAACACACACACACACACATATACACACACACACACACACACATACACACGTACATACATACATACATATACAATATGTCTTATTGAGCATTAATACCATATTGATTCAAGATTTAATCTTTACCCAAAAATGGTGAATGAAGGGAATTATTATTATTATTATTATTATTATTATTATTATTATTGCCTTTGAGTCAGTTTTGACTCCTGGCAACTGCCTGGACTAGTCCTGCAGTTTTCTTGGCAAAGCTTTTCAGAAGTGGTTTGCCATTGCCTGCTTCTGAGGGCTGAGAGAGAGTGACTGGCCCAAGGTCATGTGCCTAAGGTGGGATAGAACTCACGGTCTCCCAGTTTCTAGCCTGGTGCCTTAACTATTACACCAAACTGGCTCTACACCACAACCTGCATGCTATTTATTTACATCATCCTAAGCCCATTACCTCCAGCAAAGGAGATTGTTACCTTGTCGTGGTGCTGGAGCTTGAGCACCTCAATGAAACCATGACCTAAACCGTGAAGGGACACCCAAGACGGGAAGGTCGTGGCAGAGAGGTCAGACTAAATACGATCCCTGGGGAAGGTAATGGCAACCCACCCCAGTATTCTTGCCATGAAAACTAAATGGATCAGTACAACCAAAGATATGTCGGTATACCATCGGAAGATGGGACTCCCAGGTCGGAAGATGGTCAAAATGCTACTGGGGAGGAACAGAGGATACGTTCAACTAGCCCCAGATGTGATGACACAGCTAGCTCAAAGCTGAAAGGACGGCTAGCGGCCGACGGTGCTGGTGGTGAATGACGAATCCGATGTTCTAAAGATCAACACACCATAGGAACCTGGAATGTAAGATCTATGAGCCAGGGCAAATTGGATGTGGTTATTGGTGAGATGTCAAGATTAAATATAGACATTTTAGGTGTCAGTGAACTGAAATGGACTGGGATGGGCCACTTCACATCAGATGACCACCAGATCTACTACTGTGGATAAGAGGACCACAGAAGAAATGGAGTAGCCTTCATAATTAATAATAAAGTGGCTAAAGCAGTACTTGGATACAATCCAAAAAACGATAGAATGATCTCAATTAGAATTCAGGGTAAGCCATTTAACATCACAGTGATCCAAATATACGCCCCAACCACAGATGCTGAAGAAGCAGAAGTAGATCAGTTCTATGAGGATCTGCAGCACCTACTAGATAATACGCCAAAAAGAGATGTTATTTTCATTACAGGAGACTGGAATGCTAAGGTGGGTAGTCAGACGACACCTGGAATTACAGGCAAGCATGGTCTGGGAGAACAAAATGAAGCAGGACATAGGCTGATAGAATTTTGCCAAGACAACTCACTGTGCATAACAAACACTCTCTTCCAACAACCCAAAAGACGACTTTATACATGGACTTCACCAGATGGTCGACACCGAAATCAGATTGACTACATCCTTTGCAGCCAAAGGTGGCGGACATCTATACAGTCGGTAAAAACAAGACCTGGAGCTGACTGTAGTTCAGATCACGAACTTCTTATTGCAAAATTTAGAATCAGACTAAAGAGAATAGGGAAGACCCACAGATCAGTTAGATATGAGCTCACTAATATTCCTAAGGAATATGCAGTGGAGGTGAAGAATAGATTTAAGGGACTAGATTTAGTAGATAGGGTCCCAGAAGAACTATGGACAGAAGTTCGCAACATTGTTCAGGAGGCGGCAACAAAAAACGTCCCAAAGAAAAAGAAAACCAAGAAGGCAAGATGGCTGTCTGCTGAAACACTGGAAGTAGCCCAAGAAAGAAGGAAAGCAAAGGGCAACAGTGATAGGGGGAGATATGCCCAATTAAATGCAAAATTCCAGAGGTTAGCCAGAAGAGATAAGGAATTATTTTTAAACAAGCAATGTGCGGAAGTGGAAGAAGACAATAGAATAGGAAGGACAAGAGACCTCTTCCAGAAAATTAGAAACATCGGAGGTAAATTCCAGGCAAAAATGGGTATGATCAAAAACAAAGATGGTAAGGACCTAACAGAAGCAGAAGAGATCAAGAAAAGGTGGCAAGAATATACGGAAGATCTGTATAGGAAGGATAATAATATCGGGGATAGCTTTGACGGTGTGGTCAGTGAGTTAGAGCCAGACATCCTGAAGAGTGAGGTTGAATGGGCCTTAAGAAGCATTGCTAATAACAAGGCAGCAGGAGATGATGGTATCCCAGCTGAACTGTTTAAAATCTTGCAAGATGATGCTGTCAAGGTGATGCATGCCATATGCCAGCAAATTTGGAAAACACAAGAATGGCCATCAGATTGGAAAAAATCAACTTATATCCCCATACCAAAAAAGGGAAGCACTAAAGAATGTTCAAACTATCGAACAGTGGCACTTATTTCACATGCCAGTAAGGTAATGCTCAAGATCTTGCAAGGTAGACTCCAGCAATTCATGGAGCGAGAATTGCCAGATGTACAAGCTGGGTTTAGAAAAGGCAGAGGAACTAGAGACCAAATTGCCAATATCCGCTGGATAATGGAGAAAGCCAGGGAATTTCAGAAAAACATCTATTTCTGTTTTATTGACTATTCTAAAGCCTTTGACTGTGTGGATCATAACAAATTGTGGCAAGTTCTTGGTGGTATGGGGATACCAAGTCATCTTGTCTGCCTCCTGAGGAATCTGTATAACGACCAAGTAGCAACGGTAAGAACAGAGCACGGAACAACGGACTGGTTTAAGATTGGGAAAGGAGTACGGCAGGGTTGTATACTCTCACCCTACCTATTCAACCTGTACGCAGAACACATCATGCGACATGCTGGGCTTGAGGAATCCAAGGCTGGAGTTAAAATCACTGGAAGAAACATTAACAAACTCAGATATGCAGATGATACCACTTTGATGGCTGAAAGCGAAAAGGAGTTGAGGAGCCTTATGACGAAGGTGAAAGAAGAAAGTGCAAAAGCTGGGTTGCAGTTAAACCTCAAAAAAAACAAGATTATGGCAACGAGCTTGATTGATGACTGGCAAATAGAGGGAGAAAAAGTGGAGGCAGTGACAGACTTTGTATTTCTAGGCGCAAAGATTACTGCAGACGCTGACTGCAGCCAGGAAATCAGAAGACGTCTACTTCTTGGGAGGAGAGCAATGGCAAATCTTGATAAAATAGTTAAGAGCAGAGACATCACACTGACAACAAAGGTCCGCATAGTTAAAGCAATGGTATTCCCTGTAGTAACCTATGGCTGTGAGAGCTGGACCATAAGGAAGGCTGAGCGAAGGAAGATAGATGCTTTTGAACTGTGGTGTTGGAGGAAAATTCTGAGAGCGCCTTGGACTGCAAGAAGATCAAACCAGTCCATACTCCAGGAAATAAAGCCAGACTGCTCACTTGAGGGAATGATATTAAAGGCAAAACTGAAGTACTTTGGCCACATAATGAGAAGACAGGATACCCTGGAGAAGAAGCTGATGCTAGGGAAAGTGGAAGGCAAAAGGAAGAGGGGCCGACCAATGGCAAGATGGATGGATGGTATTCTGGAGGTGACGGACTCAACCATTGGGGAGCTGGGGATGGTGACGGCCGACAGAGGGCTCTGGCGTGGACTGGTCCATGAAGTCACGAAGAGTCGGAAACGACTGAACGAATAAACAACAACAACAACAAGCCCATTACTGATGGGCTTTTTCCAGAGCACATTTAACGCTCTCTCTTCTCCATTTATGGATTGCAAATATAAGGGAATCCCTGTAGTGCTTAGGCGGTGCCCTTGTGCCACTAGTGAGCCTGAAATCCTAGACCTGTTTTTCTAAAATGTAAATTCTATGCAGAACTGAGCTCTCAATTAATTTCCCCTCTAATGGAAGACTGCCTGGCTGCCCCAATTAGCAGTATCTAGATGTTTTCTTAAATGACAGATGTCCTGAAATCACCTTTTAAATTGCTAAGTTTTGTGCCTTAGCCACAAGACTACATCAGAGTCAGATTTGTTAGAAGTACACCATGTAATAAACTGTTATATAATGTTATTATAACATTATATTTTTGGATTGTACTTGTGTTGTTTTAACTTATAATGTACTGATCTTGAGCCTTAATAAAGATACTACTACCACTTTGTGATACATATGGTAGCAATGGGACACTTAATTCAGGCATTTTTTTGTTGTTGTTTTTTAAGAGTCAAGCAGATGGAAGAACTATATGAAGGCCACTGTAAAATCATCTGAGAATACTATAAATGATAACTTGCTTTCCAGCCATTATAGATAGAAAACTGGTACCTTCCCCTTCTGGAGAAATATGAGGAAAAGTTTTATCGTTAATTTTGATGGTGTTGCAGTTACGTCTACTCTAAATGTAGTCATAATTAAAATCTTGAGCAAGACTCTTGCAATTTATTCCTTCTATTCTTCTGAATTTTAAAAAATCCAGCTTTTTTAAAATCCATACATTTTAAATGCACTTTTTTAAAAAAGAATCAAGCTGTTATAGCTTGCCTCCTAACACTGGTAGCTCATATGGAGATGTGCAATGACTCTGATAGATATTTCAGTTCAGAGATTTTGTTTATAGTTGTTGTCTAAATACATCCAATTATTTTAACTTTGGTATCTATTTGTATTTGCATTCATATTTGGTATTCTCTATTTACAGGAACCTCTAGTACTAGAAGATGAGTTAGATTAGTGCACTCATTATTTTCAAATCAGAAAGCTATAGGAATTTGTGGAATATCTACAGAAATATGGCATACAACCTGAGAAGACTCAGTAAAGGTTCTAACCAAAGTATGCCAGCAAATCTGGAGAATGAAACAATGGCCAACAGATTGGAAGAGGTCAGTCCACCCCTACTTTTACCCACCCCTACTCTTGCCTAGCACAGTAAACTCCCATGTATTCTCCTAATCCAGGAGAGAATTTATGCTGACATGGCAGTCCAACAGCAGCACCTTATGAAGGTTAAAGATCCATCTGGTAGGATTAAATTTTAGCTGCAATCTTAGATTTTGCAGCTCTATATTATGATAGCTCTGATCTATCATAATCTGCCAAACTTGTGGTACAAATTACAGGATTGGTTCTTTCTGTCTTTCAGTTTGATATACCTGGAATTGGACAAAATTATATAGGCTAAGAGATGTTTGTTGAGCCCAGAACTAAATTGCCTTAAAGTTTAGTATTTCACCTTATGTTACATTGGAATTATGTGTAGAAAAGTCATTTTGTTTTATCAGTCACTACATTTTTTAAGAATGTCTTTATATTTGATAACATCCTCAATTTAGAAACTGAAATAAAAATTAAACATCCCTAGTAATATAAAATAAATATAAATAATAGAATTGCAGAAGCCCTGATATAAGATAAAGACCACCAATAAAATGTAAAAGCAGCAGTAAAAATAAATCATTGTACAGTAGAATGAATTGGTATCAACATCATAGTCATGCTTAATCAATTAATAACTAATTAATTAATTAATTAATGTTTTGTATGCCTGCCCAACTCACAAAAGTGTGTTTCTGTGCAGCATACAAGAATAAGAAAAAATTACAATGTCCTCAATGACAAAAGCAACCAAAAAACATCTTCAACAACAAAACACACAGTTGGGGCATACCAACATGTACTTCACAGGATGAGCTCATTTAATATCCTTGCCTAATGCCTGGGAAACAGCCAGGTCTTCAAAGCCTTCCTAAAAGCTAACAGGGTCAGGGCCGGTCAAATCTCCAGAGTGGGGCTGGAGGTGGGGAGATGGTTTCACAAGGCAGGTACCACAAGAGAAAAGGCATGTCTTCTAGGTCCCATCACATGGCATTGTTTCAAGGAAGGAATCTGGAGCATGCCTATTCTATTGGAGCATGTCGGACAAGCAGAAACAGGTAGTCCAAGTCCTGCACTATGAAAGGTTTTGTAGGTGATAACCAGTACTTTGAATTGCACCCAGAAGCTTAGTGGAAACCTGTGCAGCTCACAAAGTAGAGGTGTTACATAGGGACAACTCACCCCGCCCCCCATGAACTGGAACTGACCACAGTGGAAGGAGAACCATCATAACACCATATCAATAACACCATATCAATTGTAAACATTGCTTGAACTTGGTCAAGCAGAGTTAAGTCCTTGAAGATAAAACTATAAGCTAATAAATGTTTATGTTTATGTGGTTCTCAGTGATCAGTTATTTCTGAGGGTTGATCTGCCAGTGTGAGTACAGACCACTAACCATTGGGGGCAGTCTCTCTCTCTCTCTCTCTCTCTCTCTCTCTCTCTTATTAATGATGAAAGGTGAAATTAACAAAAGCTCTGCTAGTTTCCCCTTTAAGCCTAGGTAACCAGACGAATGGTAAGAATCCTTCCTTCCAACCAACTATCCAACCAATCTCCACTGGTGGAGACACTAGAATAGAAGGTGTTTAGTATGAGGGGGAGTCAATGGGGGGGCTCATACAATAGGTCTATCCATCAAAACCAAGAAGTTGTGATGGGAAACAAGATGAGAGGACATCCATTTGTTAGTCAAGCTTTTGAAGAAGTTTTTGGTCCAAATATAGTGAATATTAAAATGTAGAGACCATTACATATTTTTCAGTTTCTTTCCCTTGCCATTTTGTGTAGAATATCATTTGAAACTGGATTTGTACTTTTGAAATAGACAGATTATGCAGACAGACAAAGATATATAGATGTACAAGACAAATTCAGTATGACACAGGGGGATCATGGTAGGCCAATGTTGTTTCTACATCTGTAGAGAATAATTTCTAAATCCTTCCAGAAGCATTTCTCTTTAGCAAGTTTTATGTTGAGAAGTTGAAAGAACTGGACATGCTTAGCATGGAAAAGACTGAGCTGGGATATGATAGTACTCTTTGAAAATTTGAGAAGCATAAAAGAAGACAGCACTTGGATCAAATGGGCTTATCTTACACCTCAGTAGAGTTTGGTTGAACATTAGGAGAAGCTTCTTTGATGTAGCTTGACATTGAAACCAATTATTCAGAAGGATATGGGTAGTCTTCAAGCAGAGGCTGGGAATTTTTCCTGGAGGTACTCTACTTCTAGATCTCATTTATCAAGCAAAGGAAAGTTCTGGGTGGTTACTATACCTTTCCAACATTATGATTTTATGATCAATTCTAGTCTAGCAAAAATCCACACAAGTACCGAATTTCTATGCAAGATATGTTGTTACTTTTCTGCAATTGAAAAAGCCAAGAATGATCACTGTAATATATTTCTTCGTATGTCCAACCAATATTCTTCACTAGAACAACAGTGATGCATCATTACAGACCATGCTAAAATGGAAAGAAACAAACAGATTTTTGCCACACTTTGAATCAGTAATTTCTAGCAAACTACTGTCTTTGTTCACCAGCCTGTTATTACTATTTCCCACCTTTAAAATAGTCTGTTTTCTAATTGTTGGGCCAATATCGAACATTTACTTTAGACAACTATGGTATAATGATCCAGGTGAAAAAAAGCAATTTGCATAAACTTTATTAGTTTTTATTTGTTAACTGAGTAAAAAAGTATAATTGATTGTGGAGCAAATTTTGCTACTGGGTCTCCTACTCTTTTATGAGATCGTTCATGCCCATCCATAAGATACTGTATATCTTGTAAACTAGTGTGTATTGTTTATTGTGCTATAATACTGCTATGAATTATGGCATAAAAAGAAGCCATGCACTCATAATAAGGACAGTAATATTTTTCTTCTAGTGTCAGCCATATAACTAAATAACTGATGGCATTTATTTCATAGGGAAAATAGTAACTTCTTCCTTCTTCCAATATGATTTCATGGAATCTGAGTGATTTTGCACTTGACACAAACTGATTTAATTACTCTACAAGGACCTTTGCTTAAATGGAGGTGGGAGGGCAGTAAGAAAGTGGGGGGTGGGGCAAATTACCAGAGCCCACCAACTTCATTCCTTCCTCCCTGCTATTTTAGTCAAATGAATCCCACTCCCCAGTAGCCTGGGGAAATGCTGAAAGTACATAACAGTTAAGGGAGATAACTATTTTCTGAACCCTGTAATTTGAGAACTGCAACAATTTAAATTATGGTTTCAAAGCTATCACATATTGTCCTATGACACTGAGCATATGCTCTACCAGCAACATTTTTTGTTCCTTTCCATCTCCTCAGCCTGTTTGGTTTAACATTTAGTTTTAGATAGAATTTTCAAAATCTGCACATTATTTTGTCACTTTCATTTGCTACCCAGCAGAGTTTAGTTTAGCTGAAAGATCAGCAACTTTTGGCTTATTCTCCCCTTTAAGAGCTTATAATTAGTAAATAATTCTAATAATACTAATACTTGAGTTGTCTTTTTCTTCCCTCTCAGTATTTTTCCATTTGTATTTGTCTTTTTGGCTCTAACTGGGTGGGCAGGGCCTGATTTATTCAAACTGTCTTGGGGATAATTTCTGGATGAAGAATAGAGTTTGGAGAAACAAGCAAATAAAAGTATTATACTGTACGTTTTGGATTCCCCCCCCCTAAAAGTATTGATCCTTTCATTGTTTCTCCTTCCTCTTCTGCCAGGTGAAAACTAGAACTGAGTCAGGACTTTTCAGTGCAAAAACAGCTAAAAGAACATAAGATTGTGGAATTTCTGGGACCAAAGTCTCTAAAAAATAATTAAGGCTTGAAAGTGCTTCTCACTGGCTGGCTTGTAGCTTCTCTGCTATTGTTTACCTGCTCAGTTGTGAGAATGAACTTCCACAATTTCTACTCTATAATGGCTCATTATTGGTGTTTCTTTGCCCTTTCACTGTGATTGGCCACAGCTGTACCTCCAGCCCCATCAGCTCCAGCTGCATGTCAATGTCAATTTTCTTCCCCAGCAATTAATCATGTCTGACATTGCCAGTGCAACCTCAAAGACAAGAAGCTCTCTTGCTATGTTCTCCTAGGAGGCACCTTCACACAGTGTGAGGAAAGCAAAGCAAGTAATGAGAAGAAGATTCATCTGGCTTCAATTTTTAATAACTACTCTGCAATGCAGCATCACAACTCCCTGCTGTGAAAAAAGGAACCCTGCACTCACCTTGGCAAGCCAAGGATAGTTTATTTTTTTTTCTATAGGCTGGCAGCAGGCTGCCGTTAGCCTCAGGCAGCCTAATCCAATGGGTTTATATTGATTTACTCAATGGGATTCACTCCCAAAGAAGAATGTTGCTGTTTCCAATGGGGATGAAGTCCTTTATGTGTACTCACATAAAGACTGTGACTGACTGTTGTGTCAAGGAATGCCTTCCACCAGTGGAAGTACTAAAAGGCTTTGCACTCTGGAGGACTTGGATGTATAATTTAGTACTTCCACTGGTGGAAGGCATTCCTTGGCACAACAGTCAGTCACAGTCTTTAGTATTAAGTGAGAGGTTCTCTCTTACCCTCTTCATGCAGAATAGGATACTCTAAAGCAGGGCTTTCCAAACTTTTCCCACAGCGACACACCAACGGCGGCGCACGAGAAAACCCGGAAGCGCCACTGCCGCTTTCAGTTTTTGCGCGCCGCCACCACTGCAGCGCTTTCGGATTTTTGCGTGCTGTCCTTGTGTGCCGTGCGAAAACCCGGAAGCGCTGATGGCCCGCCCCCACCGCCATGCGCGTGGCAGTGGCGTGCCATCAGCACTTCCGGGTTTTGACGCGACACACCTGGGCCCCGCAGGCAACACACTTTTGTGTCGCGACACACAGTTTGGAAAGCTGTGTTCTAAAGTGATGACAACTCCGTATTATTTTCAGCTTTCTGAAATAAGTAACCCCAGAGAGCTGATCATTCCCAAATTATACATCCAAGTCCTCCAGAGTGCAAAGCCTTTTAGTGAGCCCAAGAAAACCATAGAATGGACAATAATTCAAGAGAAAGAGCAACGTGGGGAAAAAAGCATTCCGCCCACCCCCAAACAATACAAAGTTGATGTGGGTCACATAGGAAAAAGCTGCTGTGTGTTTGCATAGCATTTTATTTTCTAACATGCTTATTTATATTATAACAGCAACTTTAATCATTTTCACCACAAAAATAATTTATTTTTGCTTGAATCCACAAAATCCTTCATCTTATTTCTTTTGATCCAGGCCTGCTGTGATATTCTATGTAAAGAAAACATTCTGCACAGACCAAATGTTTGTCTCTGGTTATAAATCATCTTCCTTGACAAACTATGTTGTCCTGGAGTCCAGCAATAAGCTGAGGAAGGATTTCAAGAGCTGGACCATTATCTAGCCCACTATTTAAACAGCTGCATCTCTATGAAGGCTTTGGTATAGCAGGAATCTGATCCAAACTGACGTTATACTACAATAAAAATAATAGCAATTAAATTTGTGTGAGATACCATGGCAGGCATACTCAGGAAAGATGTCTCATAATAAGCTGTGGATGCCTGGAAAAGATGGCAATTCTGCAATATTTGAATTTGTATTATTTTCCAAATTTCGAATTGCACCCAATGTGTCATGAGTTAAAAATCTTAAAGATTCCACTGCATCTCCAAAAAGGAAAAAAAAAAACAGTTTAAAAGGGTAAAATTCAGCATTTAAAATAGGCAAACAAATATTTCCTCTTTTTAAGCCCGAACAGTTTTAATCTTTGTGTGTATATACTCTGTCTTCTTTGTGTGCTTACTTTTCTTTTTCATTTTCAGAGAAGTCTGGGCATCCAATATTATTCTGCAAGGAAAAGCGGTTAAGACATTAACATTCCAGAGGCATTAGAAGGCAGGTTCTTTTATTCAGGAAAATGTTAATGTTTTCTCTGTCTATACACAGAGATTTGCCACAAGCAGCTATCCAGCTCTTAAAACCTCTAACTTCCTTTTGGAATGGAGTCATTCTGGTTAACCTTTATATTGCACATCCAGTTGCAAATCTCAGAATGACATTTGTATATAAACCTAACATAACAGTGTGGCCAGGGACTCAATTGACTTAAATGAAGAATCTGTTTTTCACCATGAGTTGTGTGCCAATTTATTCCTTCCCAAACATGTGTATGAAGTGTCACAAAGCTAATCACTCTTGAAATGTCTCAAAGTGACTCTCTTCCCCCAATACAGGGGGAAAGCTTTATTTTGCATGGTTGTTAGTTTACAAGAATATGGATTAGTTATTATCTAGCAAAAACAACCCATTGAAAACATCAGTGCCCAGCTTGTTTTCTTTTTCTAATTACAATAGTAGGTGATTAATCATATAGTGGAAATATTTTATATGACCTCCATATGGGCAATAATTAAAAAAGGATCTTTTCAGTCTAATCAGTTTCCTTTATTTACAGATTGTAAGAGAAACCTGCAACTTTGCCAATCAGTGTTCAGATGCCAGACTAAAGCCACAACCAACCAAACGAGAAGTTAAGAAACATCTCAAATAGAGAAGAGTTTAATATATTTTTTTAAAAAGCTATTTCAAACCATGGTGTGGTTGACTGAAATAGTGTCAATTTCTGACTTTTACTGAAAATTAGAGGATGGTAGAAAAATTTGGAAATAATTTTTGCCAGCAAGAAATATTTTCATTGACCTAAAACACTTCACAAAGCATGAAGTTTGGGTGTTTTGTACAGAGATGTTAGCTTGTTCTCAAAGTTTTTATGTTCAGAAAATGAAACTAGTGCTGTATACTGAACATGAATAAATAATCAACTAGGAAAATGTAATATATTGAAATAATGTTATTAACACAATGTTCAAATAGTAACTAATGAAAGCTGTCAGTTGGAAGAAGCTTATATGTCATCTAGTCCAAACCTCTGCAGAAATCCACTAAACTAGGCCTGACATTTTACTATCAAGTTCTCATTTGAAAAGCTAGTAGTGCAGATCCCACCACTATTCTAGGCAGCCTGTTCCACTGCTGAATATCTCTCATGTCAGGTGTTTTCTATTCAGCCTCAATATCTTTTCTGATGAAATACAGTTTAACTCTACATGGATGAGGGCTGAAAATCTAAAGGTTGATGAAAGACTCTGAGACTTGAGAAGATCAAGGAATTGTCTGTCATTTGACAATATGAGATGTTCCAATGAGATGAGCCAATTAGACCCAAAACTTTAGCAGTCATCCACTTTCTAAAACTAAGCTGATCACAGTCATTTCTTAGCGGCTTATTTGGTCACTTATTTCTTTAGGCAACTCTAAAAGCAAAATTTGATGGCCCTTGACACAATTACAGTAGAAATTTAGTGATATTTGGAAGCAATTCATTCACAACCTCTGTAACTCAGTAAAAACTTTGAAGAGGAAGATTTCCATTATGGATCTCTGTGAAGTCAGGCAGCTCAGTCAGAACAAGTAAGGTACACAATTTTCACTTGTTCTTGCATGTTACAGAGCTATTGACAACATCTGATGTGGCAGGGCAATTCTAGAATTCAAACTCCTTACAAGAGTCACCATTAATAAATATTCTGGTATCAATTTAACTTTTTTCCTGGTATACTGATCTTTTGGATTAAATGGTTGAATATACTTTAACTTAATGTTTTGCTAGACATTAAAGTGACTTACTGCCAAAGAAAGCTTGCATTTCTGCTTAATTTTATTTTTAAACTAGTTTATTAAGCTAGTTTAATTGGTTTTAAACAGTACTTATTGTATGGTTACCTGCAAATTGCCTTTCTGTATTTTAATTTGGACAGGCCCAAGTACTAGGTTGCCTACTGGACAAAAATGGGCAATCTACTTGTTTCCTGAAAGATTATAAACAGAGCTAAAGAAATAAACAGTGAAACTCTGTGACTTTAGGGACAGAAGGTTGAATCTTGCTGTTAAGATCAATGGTGGAAAGGGTGAGAGTAATGGCTAAATGTTTCAGAATGTTCCAGGCTGTATTTCTGACAATGCTGATTATATTTACTCTATTTACATTGCTCTCCTGATCATCTGCTCATTCATATATACTCATTTTTGCTTGCAAGTTAGGGGAAATTGATTTTTCAATTAAATTCTAAATGATTTTTATAAATCTCAGCTTGTTGTCAGTATTCTAAACTATATTTAATCAAGCTTCACAGCAGCATATTATCAGCCCTCAAAAGCTACAGAGGAAGTCATCTGCATATGATTTAGAGCACCATGCGTAGATTTATTTATTTCCTCCCAAAATCAGTTAGAGCAGAATGGCATAAATATCTAGAATTAGAAGATGATGTGGGACTATCTCGACTGATCAGTTTCAGGCAGTTTGGTCTGCCATTTAGTTGCTCACATATTTCCATACTACACTTGGGCATTGTGAGAATGAACAGCACTGCTGTTTACCACCAAGCAGATTTGCCAGTATTCACCAATAGAAAAAAATGAGGGTTGCTATACAGCAAAGGAGGAAACATGTTGCTCATGGGTCCAAAGTACTTCCTTGACTCACAACAGGTTCCTGACTCTACCTGATGATGATGATTCCTATATTTCTTTCTTTCCTTTTTTTAAAGAATCTGTGGACAAGCTGCAAAGCACCACCCTTTAGGCACCATCCCCAGTCTTGGAAAATTATTGAGAAAAAAAACATGGGTAGCTGCAGCCAGTGATTTGTTTAGAAGTGGTTCACCAGTCCATAAAAAGGCAAAGATAAACTGGAATGGTAGATGGTATTCTGGGACCATGCAGGGTATTAGGAAACAATCCCATGAATTTTCCTTTTGGCAAATGGTTTTTGTGTGACCAATCATGTGGGTGTCATGTTGTGAATAGACATCTCTTCCCTCCAAGCCAGCCATGTTATTATTGTACCCATGACATGCTCTCAAAATACCAGATGTGGTCCCTGCCCAAAAGGATTGCCAATCCCAAAAGGATTGCCCAAACTTATCTGGAATAGCCTTGGTATGAAATACAAATTATTTCAGTTTTGTTTCCTAATCATAATTCACTGCTGAAATGGATGAGATGCTCATTAAAGTGCTGATGTTCTAAGATCTCTCTTCAACAGTCCATGGAGGGTTCCTTTCTCCCTGATTGATATTGAATGGTGTTTTATTTTTATGATTTGTTCTTGCTGTAAAAATATGATTTTTTTAGCTGCTGTTATTTGTAAATATTTGTATTTGTAAATTTGTAAATTTGTAAATTGTAAATATTTGGATAGCATTTGAAAAGTTTTCCAACTGCATTAGCTATCAAAACAATGTATGTATGTATTTTATTTATTTATTTATTAGATTTGTCACCGCCCATCTCCTTTCACCGGAGGGACTCTGGGCGGTTTACAACAGCAATTTGTAATTAATGTTATTACTATTTGTTTTAAAGACCTCTGTGGCTCAGTGCAGGTTCTACCTTGAGTTTGGGGATATTTCTCTTTATGTCACAGCTTGGCTTTACTTTCCTTAGGTGAGGCATCTCAGGAAGAAGCTACATGGTTGCATCAGAGATTCACATTCTCAGACTGAAGATGAGAACTCTGACCTCCAATCCCAGCTTGGAATATATTTCATTCTTTAAATGACTGCATTGCCTATATTTAGCTCTTTAAGTGCTTCAGTTACCTCAGGCCATATGAAGGCAAGAAAGCCCTGTACTATGCACTAAAATGTGCAGGTAAAGAAGCATTTCTAACCCTTCCAGTTTAGGAAAGAAAAAAAAGGATGGCAATAATTATATAGACAAAATAATAAACATAAGGTACTAGCCTCTGAGAAGTGATGTTATACTGTAGTGAAGGGCAAAGAACAAATTCTGGATGTTAAGTTAACTTATGGAAATTCACAGGAGGAAAATTTTGGATTCCATCAGGCTTCAGAGTTTGCTGGGCCTTTGGAATAATACCAAATGAGGCATGGGATGATGATGGCAACTGACCATCCTGGCTGGGTGACCTTGGGCCAGTCACTCTCCCTCAGCCCAACTCACCTCACAAGGTTGCTGTTGTGGGGAAAATAGGAGAAGGAAGGAGTATTAGGTATGTTCGCCGCCTTGAGTTATTTATAAAAATAATGAAGGTGGGATAGAAAATAAAAAAAAATAAAAAAATGAACTGGGGGATGGAATAAGAAACCCAGATTGGAGGAATCTAATTTTTAAAACTAGGATTTTAAATTCAAGGCTGGACTCAAAAAACAAACAGATGATGAGAATCAATATGATGCAGTTTTGAACTTTTCAACCTGCCCACTGATTAAGTTGACTGTAGTTTCAGTTATTATGACACACTGAAACATAATCTAACCCACATAGACTGCAATTATGGTTCAGTATGTCATGGGAACATGGCCAATGTGTGCCTTAGCGCAATTAACTCTTCAGAATGTACCTAGTTTTCTTGTCCCATTTGAATCAGTAATCAACCATTTTAATTCAAAGTATTAAATGCTTGTTGTCGTTCTTAAGAACACACTCAGTTTGAATACGTTCTGGTGAAATACTTTTTACTAGCTGAGTAAACACTGTGTTGGTATACATTTCTGTACTGCACTTTTGCTCCTACAAATTTTAGGGAGAGGCTTCTTAAATGCCTTGACTACCATGCAAACCAAAACTTGGGGGATACAGCGAAATGATAATTATCATGGGAAGGATCAACTTTCTTTCCTCTCCTCCAGTAACCAGAATTTTCCAGTTTTTCTCTTTCCCAGCAGTTTAAAAGCTGAAAAAGATATCAGGAGATCCAATCTCAGATTGTCCAGCCAGGTCTCCTACAGTTTGACTCTCAGCCTACACAGAGACTTCTCGCAAATACAACTCTTGCTTCATCTCAGAAATCATTATTGCATTATTTAGCTATACAATGCCCTATTAGCCACCTAGAATTACAAATCTTAGAGAAGTAGCTCACATTTAGGTATCAACATAGTAAGAAGATTAACAGGGATGACGGCAATACTTTCCAGGACAGATGTAGCTGTGGGATTTTTTTCTGGAAACAATGTTCGTCCAAAACATCTGGGGCTTGTTAATAGCATTCTGCTCCATTTAACTGCATACTTTTCCAAAACATTTACCTGGGAAACCCAGGGCACATAGTAATTGTTTGCAATCTTTTAAATTATATACTTTAACTGCTATCTACTTTGCTTAACAAGGAAGAGTGTTTGGATTTCATAAGGTCATTTCTTTAGCCCTTCAATTTCTCATAATTATCTGCTAGTTAGTGAATGCTAAATATATTTCAGTGCCAAATATAAGAAATGGAGAAGAATGTTGTGTTTGAGAGGGCAAAAATACATGGTAGAATGCTTCTAGTGTGGAATCATAACTTTAAGTCTATGTGTGATATGTTTACCTATGATTTGTTAATCATGGTTTATTGAATAGGCCATGATTTGCTGTTCACACATTTTCAACTGTTATAAATCACGGTTTACAAATCAGAATAGTTTTGTTCATACAACCTAAACCAAACAGAACACTTTATGTCTTATCATGTTTTTCTGGGAGCAACACAGGGAGGACCGCAGCTTCTCTCCAGTCTAATTCATCCTTTTCCAACCTGGCATCCTCCAAACATATTAGACAACCCCAATGGTGATTGAAAATTATGAGAATTGTAATCCTGCACATATGGAAGGCATTTGGTGGGGAAAAGCTGATCTAATTCCTCTTCAAGTCCCTTTGAATTGATGTCTATGAAGGTTCTCAGTCATCCAGGTGGAATTGTCTGTAGCTTGAATCATGTCAACTGGATTTCTATTTTCTTAGTGGAAACGTTTCGCTCCTTATCCAAGGAGCTTCTTCAGTCTGAGCAAAGTTGGTAAGGGAATCCTAAATATGTTCCTAGGTAGGTTCCTAGGTATCAATTCCTTTGAATTGATGTCCAACTGAATAGACCCAGCCTTTTTCTATTTATAATCTCCTGTGCAGGGTGAGGATTCTGAATCTAGATAATGGGGAAGTGTGGAGGACAATCCAATCTGAGTGCAGTACTCCCAATTTGAAAGAGGACTTTGCGTACTTGCATTAATGTGCATAAGAAATTATAATGATCCATTACATTCTACTTAATTAATATAATGTGCCATTTGTTCCTAACAGATACATGGTTAGAGCATTTGCATTCTCCTTTGCTACCTCAGATTTACAGATTAGCATCTGGGTTGCACAGATACACACACACACACACACACACAATAGACACTGGTATAAAATGAAGCACTAAGATAGCTGTGTTTTTGCTACTCACAGAAACCCACATTTTGGCTTGCCATTCTTCCTGTCTGAGACTCAAGCAGCATTGGTGCTAGGGAGGGAACATGAACGACATAGCCTCTAAAACAGGGCATTGTGAATCAGAACTTCAGACCTGCCAACCTAGAGTGAAAAATGGTTGAGAAGCAACCTTGTATAAGGGTTGATGCTGAAGGTATAGTGGTGCAACATTTGGACTACAACTTGGATCTGAACCACCAAATCCTCAAATTTTTCAGCACCTGAAGGTTATGGCAGGCAAGGACATTCACTGTGGACAAGACAAGGCTAAGTGAAAGTGCTAAGCCAGGGCCACCATATCTGGGTTGTAAAATCTGGACGACCACTTGCTGACAGTAAATGTTAGGGCTTCCGCAATCTCTTTGCTGCCCTACAAAGGACATCTGGATGTTTGCAGCCTCTTTATGAAAACCTTAGCTATTTTACTTTTAATATTCCTTCCCTCAGTATTTCTGATCATCTCTCTCAATCCTTATGATGTTTTAAAACAATTAAAAATTGATAGGCTTTTTTTTTTAGAACAATAGGAGCTTGCAGGCACAACTGCCATAAATGCCAAGTCAAAACGTCTAAGATGTTCAACATTTTTCATATCCATATCTGTCAGGAAATGAAACCATGGATGAAATAAAAATAAATACAAAGTCCAAAAGCAAAACTGGATGGCATGGCTCCGATTCTTCTCCTTTCTTGCCAGTGTTCATTGGCAAGCCCTGTATGAAAAGATGAGGACTTGGATTTTATTCTGCTGGTTTAACACTTGATGAGTTACTCCAAAAGCACCCTGTCATTGCCATATGTGACTCCTTTTAAGTAGCATTAATGCTAATTCTGCTCCCAATTAAGCTATAGCTGTTATCATTAGGCTGTGTCAGCTCTTGGAAAATGCCCCAGTAAATTAGCCAACCCAATTAATACAGCTCCCAGAGAAGAGGCTGCATGGATTGCTTCCACATAGCAAGATCCATGGGACAACCTGCGGTAATTGCTAGTGAAATCTAAGCATGATCACAATAATATATGTATTGCACAACAAGAACATGCTGGAAATACCAGCAAAGCAGATGATTGTGGACAACCTCTGAAACAACTATTTAAGTCTTCCAGGATATGCTGTTGCTATAAAACTTTAGAGAAGGATGCTTCATTTTCATTAATACGCTTTAACAATTCTTCTTACAAAACTGCCAGATAGTTCTGTCATCAGACATCAGCTGTCGTATTTTGGAAGTTTTGTATAGTCCTGATGTTGCACTTTATCCACTACTTCTTGTATCCACTTTTCTTTCCTGTGTGGAGTCTAACTATTGTAAGTAAGAGAGTATTATGCTTGCATGAATCCTGCTTGAAGAAGCAGGAAGGGTAGACAGATGAGCAGATGCTAAGGTCTTGATTTGAGGAAGAACCAAGTTGTAGCAAAACCACCTTCATCATTGTCAAGCCTGTGGGAATGATAGCGGCACTGAAAAATGGTAACAGAAGACAGGGAGATAAAGGACTACCTGAATACATAGTAAAGCTCCCTAGGAGGGTTGACTTGCTTAGAAGTTATTGCTTAGTTTGGTGCTCAAGTTTCTCCAGCTGAAGCTTGGCTGATGCTTGTTAACTTCCAGCATCTGGAACCCTCGAGATGCTGGAATAACATTTGCTGATTTCCTCAGTTTAATATCCTCGTCTGCCGTTTTGGTCCACCCAGCTTTGGATCAGCCAGACAATACCACAAGGAAAAAAGAAATGCTCTCTGGACATAGCTTATGATAAAATAACCAACATTCATCTATTTATTCAGGACAATGATCAAGAATCCTTCCAGGAAACACATTACAAAATTTGTATCATTAGCCCCATCCTATAGATACAATCCCATGAATTATCAAAGAAAAAATATGAAAAGATATTGCTTATGTTTGTGAAACTATATCATGGCTACATTGGGAATTTTCTACCTTATCTTAACCACCATAACCTGTGTGGTTTTCGTTTAAGGTATCTATTAAGGTCACTGGCTATTGTAAAATCATTAATTATCTGTTGTGATTATAGACTACTGCACCATGTGGAAGTTGCTTGGTTGAGTGTCGTAGATAGTACAGAATTAGATGAGCCAATGTAAAAGATGCATCAGTAACTAAAATATTGTCTCTGGCTTCAAGTACATTATTTAAGATAAGCCTACTTTATTTATCCAATTGGATTTTTCTTTCTGTTCCTTTATTGCTTTGGTAGTAAACGTTAAAGGGATGTCCCCAGATATTTTAATTAATTGGAAATAAATGTCTTCCAACTTCCTTTGTCGTTTCCATTTTCCTTTTCTACTCCCAGCTGCTTCCCTCATGGTTTGTGAACTTTTTAAAAAAGAAGAGAAGTCATTGATTTGAATTCTTCTTATTGAAGGCAGTTATACTTGGCCTCTTGGGAACCCAGCAAAAGGTTGCCTAAGCCTCGACTGAAGTATAAACAGCTGTAAGAAATGCCCTTTCCTTATAAAAGCCAAATGGAGGGCATTAATAAGCTAGCATTTTTCATTAGATATCTGTAAGCATTAAATCCTGCACACAGTGAGAATGACTGAAAGCCAGCCAATTTAAACTCAGGCTCTTTGGAAAGTTGGTTTAGGCTTATCAATAATCTCTATTGCTTAAACTGCATAGTGTAGACAAAAATTGACATTCCATGATAGATTGAACTTCTTAATTGATGCCAAATTAAATGGTGCCAAACAGAGGTACATATAGATTTCCTGATATATGACTATGGATGTTTCAAAGCCAACACATACATGCTAGACTTTTACATGCTTCATAGAAACAGTATACCAGTATAACACCAACATACACATAGAACATCAAGTGCAATATATACAGCTGTTTCTTGAGGATTATATATACACTCTGTAAGTAAATTAGCAAAATAGGAACAAAATGGCAGAAGGAAAAAGACAGTCTCTGTAGTTAACAGAATCAGGTGTTCAGGAATACTTTGGGCTTGAAATTGAAAAAAAAACCCACCTACATCTTGGGACTCACACACTTCCCTAGTGGGAAGTTTACGGGCTGTACACATGAACTACTGTATGATGAAGATGGTAACTTAGAGCAGAAGTCAAGTCCAGCTAATGGAACACACTGGCTGGATTCATACATGTTACATTCTAAAAACCTGGTTAATAAAATATAATACAGTAGTTATGTCCAGACAATATGCTATCCCCCCAAAATAAATGTGATAGCCTGGTTCACATAACTTTCTAAGACAAATGTTTGGTTCCTACAACATGCTAAACCACAAAGTAGCCAGCCACATTTTATTCTAGATTAGTATGTGTATTAACCATCCAAACAATATGAGAAAGGAAAGGCAGAGCAGAAAGGGAGCTTAACTTGGTCCTTCAAAGTACAAAGGAAACAGCAGAAAGACAGAAACGGTTTCAGTCACTTTTCACTTTCATAGTCAGTTTCCCATGGCCAGCCCAAGGCATTTTGCTGCCTGAGTCTGAGTAGCAATTTCTGTTCTATACCCACCTAAGTCAAGGTTCATAGCAGGCCTACGTATAGTCTAAACACTGGGGGCGGGGGAAGGCACCCCCAAAATGAGAACCATCTTACTTATTTTTAAAGTAACTTAAAATTTGGGGAAGTAGAGAACATTAAGGTAGATGGGTGGTCCCTCCTAATCTATCTCACATGTTGCAATCCTCATGTACAATGCTAAAATTAGCTCAATTACTTGGGCATCTAAAGGATTACAGCAAATAAATACCTCTTCCCAACTCTAGTGGTAAAAAAATAATAGTAAAGAAGAACCACTCTACCCCTTTTTGTTGCCTAAAGTGGCTGCCCTCTTCTGCCTAATGGTAGAGCCAGGCCTGCAATATTTTCCTTTCCTTCTTGAATGTAGAACAGTGATGTTTTAGATATTTTTGGAGGGTTCTTCAAAATAACTAGGTGGGATGGCCCAGCCAACTGGGGATAAAGAAAGGGAATTCTTTCTCTGTTTATGCTGACATATTTCAAGGAATTGACACAATAGCAGATGATTCCACTAATTCAGGTCCTATAACAAAAAATAAAAATAATATATCTTGGAAGCATATGTTGAAAGCACAAAAGAAAAAGAAGCTTAGGATGAATCAGAACACCACCAAAGTAGTTAAGCAACTAACAACTGATGACCCCTTGGAACCAAGAGAGTCATCAAGTGAATGGAAATTGTTGCCTACATTAAATAGGTAGTATGAAGCTGTGACATTGGATCAGTCTGAAAATAGTAGCCAAGTGGCAAATCACCCTCCTTCTCTTGAGTAGATAGATTAGAATAGGATGAACAATTGGGACTGCAAATTTCATGCTGGCATACTTTTCTGCCAGCTCAAGGAATGCTGGATAGCAATGTAGTGTCTGAACCCTAAGGCTAACAAAAATGAGGAAACAGCCAAATCGGACAGTATAGCAGATAGCAGTTTGCACTCCCCATGACAGATTTGTCCTTGGCAAGACAGAGTTCAAATAAACTCTTAGAAATTTTGCTTTCTAAGGATTCAGCCAATGTCTGTGAACAAAAACTGATTAACTCTTTTAGCAATCTGCCACAGGATAAACAGGATGATATCTTATTTAAATTAGAGTGACTCCCAGAAAGAGGGCTGCAAGTTAGGATGTCAGCTGAACATTAACAACTGTTGTTCTGTCAAAGGAGGCCCTTGCTATAAATAATAAAAAAGACTCCTATTCCTGGGAGGCATTAAACCACACTGACTGGAAAATGGTTATTTTGTGTTTTAATGAAGAATATAAAAAGGAAGTCAAGGATATGACCTAACTTGTGTTGAGGTGAAAGCAGTGACAGAGGGGCAAAAGGGAAGAATAGAACCAAATAGTTTTGCATGTGATGCAAGACAAAGATAATATGAAATCTTTTTTTAATAAGAATTTTATTAAGTTTCAAGCAAAGATGAAACAAACAAACAACAGAGGATGTCTATGAAGGTTCTCAGTCATCCAGGTGGAATTGTCTGTAGCTTGAATCATGTCAACTGGATTTCTATTTTCTTAGTGGAAACGTTTCACTCCTTATCCAAGGAGCTTCTTCAGTCTGAGTAAAGTTAGTAAGGGAATCCTTAAATATGTTTCTAGGCTGGCTGTGTGACCTTGCACCTGGGGCTAGGTCATGGTTATTTTGAGATGTTTGTTTCTAAGTCCCTTTATCATCTAAACAACAGAGGAGTTGAGGGTTTTGAAGAGGGTTAAGAGACATCTGGAGCACTGCTGGAGGAAGACGAAAACTGAAACTGACCGGACACAATCTAGAGCCACTATTGGGGCCTACCTTGTGGTGGTAAGAGCGGCAAAACGTGAATATTTCTCCGCTCTTATTGCGTCCGCAGAATGCCGCCCGACGGCCCTATTTAAGATTGCTAGATTTCTTCTGGGTCGGGTGGATTTGGTGACCCATTTACAGGGCCGGTCGGAAGAGTTTGCTGAGCATCTGCAGGACAAAATCACTCAGATTCATTGCAAGTTAAACTCTAAGCGTGAGGCACAATCTGGGGAGATGCCAGAGGTACGTAATTACCCTGTTATCTGGGAACAGTTTGATCCTGTTGGGCCTGATGAAGTAGACAGGATCCTCCAGATTGTAAATGCTACCACTTGCCATCTAGACCCGTGTCCCTCCTGGCTGGTAAAGTCAGCCCGGGAGGTCACATGTGGTTGGGTGCAGGCAATGATTAATACATCTTTGGGGGAGGGGGTGTTCCCGGCAGTCTTTAAGGAGGCGCTGGTGCACCCCCTTCTCAAGAAGTCATCCCTGGACCCCACTGTTCTAAACAACTTTTGTCCTGTCTCCCACCTTCCCTTTTTGGGAAAGGTGGTTGAGAAGGTGGTGGCGCTGCAACTCCAGAGGATTCTGGATGAAACGGATTATCTAGACACCTTTCAGTCAGGTTTCAGGCCGGGATATGGAACAGAGACTGCATTGGTCACGCTTACGGATGATCTCTGGCGGGAGCGAGATGGAGGGAGTGCATCCATTCTCGCTCTCTTGGACCTCTCAGCGGCTTTTGATACCGTCGACCACAGTATCCTCCTGGGGCAGCTCAGGGAGTTGGGGGTGGGTGGCGTAGTTTTGCGCTGGTTCACCTCCTTCCTCCAGGGCCACTCCCAATCGGTGGTAATAGGAAGGGAAAGATCTGACCCTCGACCCCTCTTGTGTGGGGTGCCGCAGGGTTCAGTTCTCTCTCCCCTCCTATTTAACATCTACATCAAGCCGCTGGGCGAGATCATCCGTCACCATGGGATGAGGTATCACCAATATGTGGATGATACTCAGTTGTATATCTCCATCCCGGGTGAAGTAAGTGATGCGGTCAACACCCTGTCTCACTGCCTGGGGGCTGTAGGGGCCTGGATGGGGAACAACAGGCTTCAGCTGAACCCTGGTAAGATGGACTGGCTGTGGATTGATGGCCTCTCAGCTTCCAGGAAGTTGTCATCTTTAACTTTGGATGGGGTGGCACTGCCCCATTCAGATTCAGTGCGGAACTTGGGTGGTCCTCCTGGACTTACGACTCCTGCTCAAAGAGCAGGTGGCAGTCGTGGCCAGAAGGGCCTTTGCACAACTTCGTGTTGTGCGCCAGTTACGCCCCTTCCTGGATCAAGAGGCCCTCTGAACAGTCACTCATGCCCTCGTCATCACCCATATAGATTATTGCAATGCGCTCTACATGGGGTTACCCTTGAAGAGTATCAAGAAGCTTCAGCTGGTCCAGAATGCGGCCACGCGGGCAGTCATGGGTGCTATAAGATCAGCACATGTAACACCGCTGCTCCGTGAGCTGCATTGGGTACCAGTTTGCTTCCGGGTCCAATTCAAGGTGTTAGTTATCACCTTTAAAGCCCTACATGGCATGGGGCCAGGTTATCTGAGGGACCATCTCATCCCGACTACATCTACCCACCCCACCCAGTCATGCAGAAAGGGCATGCTTCAGACCCCATCAATAAAATTTTATCTAGTGGGGTCCAGGAGGCATGCCTTCTCTGCGATAGCACTCACCCTGTGAAAATATCTTGCCCCCAGAGTTGAGGCAGGCGCCCTCGCTCCTAGCCTTCCGGAAGTCTTTAAAGACCTGGTTCTGCTGCCCTGCTTGTGATGAAGGAGGAAATAGTTCCTCCTGGGGGTGGTTAGCCCCGTGATATCCTCCTTTTTAAGATCCTACCATCCTCTGGATTTTCTTTATTTATTATTATATTGTATTTTAAAGTGTATAGGTTTTTAATTTTAATATTATTGTTGTAAACCGCCCAGAGTCTACTGTTGTAGAGATAGGTAAAAAGGTATAGGTTCCCCCCACACATTTGTGTAGTCGTGTCCGACTCTAGGGGCCAGTGCTCATCTCCGTTTGTTAGCCGAAGAGCCAGCATTGTCCGAAGACGCTTCCACGGTCATGTGGCCGCATGACGCGCGTGGAACGCTGTTACCTACCCACCGAAGTGGTACCTATTCATCTACTTGCATTTGCATGCTTTCGAATTGCTAGGTTGGCAAGAGCTGGAGCTAGTGCGGGAGCTCACTCCGCATGCAGGGCCAGGGATTCGAACCTCCGAACTTGCGATCTTCCAATCGACAAGCCTGGCATCTTACCCGCTAAGCCACCATGCCCCTTTGTAGAGATGGGCGGTGATAAATCTGAATAATTAATAAATAAAGATAAAAGCTACAGAAAAAGAAAAAACTACAAAGGAAAAAAAACTTAAAAAGTGTGAAAACACAAGAGAAATTTTTTTAAAAGTTACAAAAAGAGGTGACTTCTGACTTTTAACAGCAAGGATATACAAAAATTTCCATCATCAATCCCTTACTCTATATTAAACCAAAATCCCATTATTTCTATAAATCATTCCATTGGCACATTGTAAAAATCACTAAATACAGTTACTCCCTCCCCTTATATTAAAAGAAAAAAAGAAAAATTTATATAAACCTCCTAAACAACTTTCCCCCAAAAATAACATTTATTTAATTATTCCCTTCCTACTACTATTCTATACATTTCTACTATAATAAAAATTAAACTAAAAAACATATAAATTGTCTGCCATTATACTTGATAATACAACAATTTTAATAATCTTAATCATATTAAACCTAAAACCATCCAAATAGACATTTTTAATTATACCTTAATAATCTTAATCCAAATAATTAAAGATAAATGAAATCAGCCAAATCCTAAAAGCAATCCAGATAAATATTCTTTAACCCTTATCCCACTTCAAAATAAACCAGAGCATTTACGTATAGCCACAATGCGCACAGAGCTTTTAACCCAACTGCCTCCTCAAAAACTCCGACTTCTCTTTAGGAAACCTCCCATACATAATCACCCCTTCTTTTCCATGGCACTCCACCAGAAGATCAATTTCACTTGTGGCTTACAACACTCACTCCCTTAAATTTCTCCAACTCAACTACCTGATCATCATCCAGCATTTCAACAGAAATCCTGATCTCACTCTTAGAAAAAAAATTTCTATCGCTGTTAAATTCCTCAGTTTCATCCACGACATCCCCAACCAGATGACACATTTTAGACCTCATATTTTCCACAATGTCCTGAATGTCTTGCATAAAATCTTGGTAGGAGTCAGAAAGAATCTGTTTAAAATCTTGGTAGAAGTCAGAGAAGATCTGTTTAAAATCCTCCATGTCTCAAGCAGTAGATTATGGCGCCCCCTAGGAGCTTAACCAGCAAAAGTTGAAGATATGGAAGAGTTCCAGAAAGTGTTTATACAAGAGAAAGTGAGATAGCAGACAGTTCTCAAGGGAAAGTAGAAGCAGAAAGCTGAAGGTTCAAATCAGCCAATTCAATGTGTAGGGAAATACCAATATCTTCAAATTTAGTACAAAAATAATAACAGGGAGAAAATAATTTACTCTCAATCCTCCCTAATATTTAGAGGGAAAACAAAGTCCAAATCTTAAAAAGAATTTTTTAAAAGTAATCCCAAAAATAACGATAAGCACCAAGACAACCAGCTTCTCCTTGCTGTAGAAAGGCTCTCTTAGGGTACGCATACTTAAAAGAAATATAAATGGGCTGATTTAGAAATGGGGTGGCCGGTCTTAGTGTCCCTTTAAGGCTACAGCGTGGCTTGGAAAATGGTGACGTCCCCGCTTCCCAGCTAAGCTCTTACCAGTCGAACGTGAAACGCTGTTTGCGATCTTCTGGCTACAAGCAGCTGTCCGGAGGACAGATGGGGTGATTCCTGGTGTTTTCCTTCTTCCGGAAAACATTCCTGGGCTTCAGAAAAACCTGCCTGAGCCCGAAAAAACTGCCGTATTGTCAGCTCCACCAGCTGAGCCTGCAAGCACAGCTATTCAGTTCACCATGCCCCCACCGGAAGCCCTAAGATAATATGAAATCTTTTGAGGTTACCAAGGCCTCCTTAAGGTAATTTTCTTGGTGGGTAACAAATAAACTGATATATTGGGTGTTAAAAACCCTACATTGAAGGAGGAATAAAAGAAGCCCTAAAAATGTGTGAAACACAATCTGATTTGGAAGTTGAACTCTATGTATCTATGACATCACTGAAAAAAATGGGATATGTCAGGAGGAACTTCACAGCTGCCCAACAGCCACCCATCTGATATAATCACATACAACTTGGGCTGATAGAAGAGTTTGGCTTTCTGAATTATCTCAAGGAGCCTTCTGGCTATTCAAAGAAGAGTGGGGAGACACAAAATGTATTGTGTCTAGATGGTCTCAAAAGCCACACAGAGGTCCAGGAGAACTGGGAGGGCTACCCATTCCCCACCCAGCATAGCTCACCCACCAAGGTGACCAAAGCCATTTCAGTATTATTGGTACTGTATATTAATAACATTCATATGCATCTGGTCCTGCAAGAAAAATTGAGACTGGTCAAGGGAGGGTTTCTTCAGTAAATAGCTTATGATTGCCTCCTTTAGGCAGGGTTAAACACAACACTTCTATAAGGATACATCGATTACCTTTCTTAACAACGGGCACTCCGTTCTGGCCAAATTAGATGAGATCCAGTCTAGATTCAGATGATCTGAAGGATACCTTGGGACTCATATTATTGAAAGGCCCCAGGAAGTGATATGAAAACTAACAAAGAAGCAATATAGACTCCAGGGCTTGACCTGTTTCATTCATATTAATGGTTTAAGAATTGGGCTTTACCTTAAACCTCAATATAATAAAAAAGGGATTGAATGAATCCAGCAAGTTATTCCATTAGCCTGCTAAATGTAATTAGTAAGCTGTATGCTAGACATTAGGGGGCGCGATGGCTCAGTGGCTAAGACGCCAGGCTTGTCGATCGGAAGGTCACAAGTTAGGCAGTTCGAGACCCTAGACCCTCGTGATGGAGTGAGCTCCCACACTCACCCCAGTTCTTGCCAACCTAGCAATTTGAAAGCATCCAAATGCAAGTAGATAAATGGGTACCACTTCGGTAGGATGGTAACAGCGTTCCGCTCACGTCATGCCGGCCACACGACTGCAGAAGCGTCTTCGGACAACGCTGACTCTTCGGCTAACAAACAGAGATGAGCACCGGCCCCTAGAGTCGGACACGACTGTGCAGGGGAAACCTTTACCTTTACTTTTTATGCTAGACATTAACTCTGGAAATGTCTAAATTGGAGAATAGGAGGAAATCATGGTTGAGGAGCAGACAGGATTTTAAAATCACTTCTTAGCAAGCCAATAAAATTTTTAGATATAGATGATATGGTAATTCTACAGTTTCATCCATATACATGACAATCACTGTGTTCTCCTTGGTCATCTACTGGGAGAAGATGTTCTTCTGTAACAAGCAATGTTAAACTGTAATAACCATCAGGAGGTTAACTTTTGCAGATGGACAAGTAAAGAATGACCCAGCTGAACTGAGAGAACCAGCACCTCTAACATTTCCTTCTCATTAGATTAAGTTGAACGTTCCCTCTAGAGTTCCCATTTGAGCCATTTGATTGGCTTGATCCTAAAGTCATATAAACTTTAACGCCTTTGCCTTTCAGTTACATAAACTAGTATTTTGAAATTTATAAGAACTAGGAAATGTTGGAATTATATTGGAAATGTATCAGTGTGGCTGTATAGCAAGAATTTCGGGAGGTACATGCATATGTGAATTTAGTATAATATGAGAAGCAACCTGGGATTTATTAAGGTGTAATGTTTGGTTTCCACACCATGGCTCATGTATTTGCACTCACAAAACATATTCAGGTGGGAAGAATAATATGCTGACCCTTCCCTTCCACATGACAACAAGTGGCACTGAATCACATCGAAACACATCCATCAGCTAAAGCTGCAACAAGAATAAATGATGCCTGAATGTAGTATAAACCCCCAAAAAGTTGCTTTCAATAATGTCTGCAACGCAATGGTTCAGCATAGTACTTTCTCCTATTCTTCAGAACGGGATCCTAACTGTCAATTGTACTGCTCCGTTGACATTTTCTATACTACCTCTTTTTAAGATGTTTAATATGAACCACAGTAGCGCCAGGCATAGAAAGAAAACAGCAACAGGTTCTATTTAATAGGATACAATTACTATTTTCTTTTTCTGTTATTATCAGCCTTCTACAGTTGTCTCCTGCCTCCTACAAAACTGCTTGACTTCAGTGCTCACAACACCCCCGGCCTGCCTGCTAGGTTGGGAAAAGTTACACATTAATAGGACTTTCCACTGCATACTGTATCCCCTTAACATGATATGCTATGCATAAGCTCTCTGAAAACCAGCCAACCAAATAAAAACCTCATAAACAACTTGTATAACAGGATCCAGAAGAGAGTCAGGTTTAGGTAAATGCCTGTGGGGATTTGCACTGTTATAGACATAGAACAGTATTTCTACCATTTTTTTTTTCCTATATGCTTTACAACTTCATCTCAGAAACTAGTCAACAAGGTAGGTCAATAGAGATGTATAATTATTAAAAGAATGGTTTAATCAGCATTTTATCCAGGGTTTTCCCAATTCATAATTCATTGTAATCTTCTCACTTGTGTTATGCTGCAAACTATATTATCAGATCCCCTTCATGAATCACTGCCTTGTCGTGGCGAAGGGGCTTGCATAACTCAATGAAGTCAGGTCAAGAACAACAGGTCATGACGGAGAGTTCTGACAAAACGTGGTCCAAAACTGGAGGAGGGAATGGCAAACCACTCCAGTATCCTTGCCAAGAAAACCCATGGACAGTATCAAAAGGCTAAAAGATATGACGCCGGAAGATGAGCCCCTCAGGTCGGAAGCTGTCCAAAATGCTACTGGGGAAGAGCGGAGGACAATTCCGAGTAGCTCCAGAAAGAGTGAAGCGGCTGGGCCAAAGCCGAAAGGACGCTCAGTTGTGGATGTGTCTGGAAGTGGAAGGAAAGTCCGATGCTGTAAAGAACAATATTGCATAGGAACCTGGAATGTAAGATCTATGAATCAAGGTAAGCTGGATGTGGTCAAACATGAGATGACAAGATTGAACATCGACATCTTGGGAATCAGCGAACTAAAATGGACAGGAATGGGCGAATTTAATTCAGGAGACCATTATATATACTACTGTGGGCAAGAATCCCTTAGAAGAAATGGAGTAGCTCTCATAGTCAATAAAAGAGTGGGAAAGGCAGTAATGGGGTATAACCTCAAAAACGACAGAATGCTTTCAGTTCGAATCCAAGGCAAACCATTCAACATCACAGTGATCCAAGTCTATGCCCCAACCACTGATGCCGAAGAAGCTGAAGTTGACCGGTTCTATGAAGACCTACAACACCTTCTAGAACTAACACCAAAAAAGATGTCCTTTTCATCATAGGGGACTGGAATGCTAAAGTAGGAAGTCAAAAAATAACCGGAATAACAGGCAAGTTCGGCCTCGGAGTACAAAATGAAGCAGGGCAAAGGGCTGGCAGTTTTTCAGTAAGACAAGCGTGTAAGTTGCAATTATGCAGCTACTGTCTCCCATGTGCCAGCTCTCTTATTACTGACAATTTTGTAAATGAAAATGTATGAATAGTATTAAATTCACCTTCAAGAGGTAGCAAATTAAAATGAATAACATCAGGCCATGTTTATGGGGGGAAATCCCATACTGCTTTAATGATGAAAATTACAAATGGAAAACCCTTGTTACCTTGGGGTTGCTTAATCTTCAGACTGATTTTTCATAGTTGTACAACATGATGGTCAAAAAGCAAAGCAGAATGAGGACCCCAGACCTCATTCAGAATTGTCAGTACAAGCATGTAGAACTCTCTCAAGATGGCATCCAAGCAGATCATGCTCTTTTTGTTGTTGTCTAGAAGTAAATAATTTCCTCAGTTTTTCCCCCTTTTAATCATGTCCAATTCTCAGAGACCGCCTGGACAAGTCCCTGCAGTTTTCTGGGCAAGGTTTTTCAGAAGTGGTTTGCCATTGCCTTCTTCCTAGGGCTGAGAGAAAGTGACTGGCCCAGGGTCACCCAGCTGGCTTTAAATAGCCCCTAAGGCAGGACTAGAACTCACAATCTCCCAGTTTCCAGCCTGATGCCTTAACCACTACACCAAACTGGCTCTCATTTCCTCATTACAATCCTGCCTAATGGGACATGAGACATTTTTTAAAATCCATCATTGGATCATAAATATTGCTTCTGCTGCTCAATCTACATCTGCTTTAACAGGCACCTGTATTCTGCTCCATGCTATGCCATTGTCTTGGTTAAGCAAGCAATCAGCTTTTAGGTTTTGAATCTTTTCCTATGAACCAGGTCTAGTTATCCACTTAACTTGAGTCAGTAGCTTTAAAATTTCACAAAGGCTATCAAAGAAATTGACTTGGCTCACTATAACAACCCCAAATCATCTGCCTAGCAAACCAGATAATGGCTCTGAGTGTTACATTGGCCAAAACTCAGCCTCTCTTTTTAATGTTAAATATAGTTACCATAATAATTCAAGACAGCCACGATATCATGAGAGCTAGCTCAAAAGTAGTAGATAGATGAATTCTCACCTCAGTTTTCTATGTTGACAGTTTTAAAGTATTCAGCATTTTTTCCATAATGCTTCATTTTGTTGGGGAAGATAGAGCAAGAATTTAGGTTTAGCCTGGAAGAGGAAATTAACAATTGTACTTAGGGTTCCATAATATGTTTCTTTGAGCACCTACTCACTGTCCTAATCAAGCTGCTCCGGATATGTCTTTAACTGCTAACAGTGCTGAAAAACTTGCCACTACTGGTAATCATGTCAGCAGATATTAACTTTAGGAACATTCAACAAGATTTATACATAGAACTCTAATTGCCCCAAGGTAGAGGACTAACTTGGACTACATCTAACTAATTTTTCTGAGCCCAGGACATTTGAGTACAAAACTGAAAATTGCTGATGACCCTTCAACCTCAAAGCCCTTCTGATTATCCCCAATGTTGTCTATTTCCTCTATATAATTATAGACAGGGTGTCTGAGTCCCTTTAATGCTGTTATGGTTACAATGTTTTGTAAAATAAATCATTGCCAGTCTTTTGCAAATAAATAAGAGATCTATAGTGGTTCAAAATTGGGAAAGGAGTATGACAAGGCTGTATATTATCACCCTGCTTATTTAACTTATATGCAGAGTACATCATGAGAAATGCCGGGCTGGATGAATCACAAGCCGGAGTTAAGATTGTCGGGAGAAATATCAACAACCTCAGATATGCAGACGATACCACCCTAATGGCAGAAAGTGAAGAGGAGCTAAAGAGCCTCTTGATGAGGGTGAAAGAGGAGAGTGCAAAAGCTGGCTTGAAACTCAACATTAAAAAAACACAGATCATGGCATCTGGTCCCATCACTTCCTGGCAAATAGAAGGGGAAGAAATGGAAGCAGTGACAGATTTTATTTTCTTGGGCTCCAAGATCACCACAGACGGTGACTGCAGCCATGAAATTAAAAGACGCTTGCTCCTTGGTAGGAAAGCTATGGCAAACCTAGACAGCATATTAAAAAGCAGAGACATCACCTTGCCGACAAAGGTCCGTATAGTTAAAGCTATGGTTTTTCCAGTAGTAATGTATGGCTGTGAGAGTTGGACCATAAGGAAGGCTGAGCGCCGAAGAATTGATGCTTTCGAACTGTGGTGCTGGAGAAGACTCTTGAGAGTCCCTTGGACTGCAAGGAGGTCAAACCAGTCAATCCTAAAGGAAATCAACCCTGACTGCTCATTGGAAGGACAGATGCTGAAGCTGAAACTCAAATACTTTGGCCACCTAATGCGAAGAGAGGACTCACTGGAAAAGACCCTGATGCTGGGAAAGACTGAAGGCAAAAGGAGAAGGGGACGGCAGAGGATGAGATGGTTAGATAGCATCACCGATGTAACGAACATGAATTTGAGTAAACTCCGAGAGACAGTGGAGGACAGGAAGGCCTGGCGTGCTATGGTCCATGAGGTCACGAAGAGTCGGACACGACTGAACGACTGAACAACAACAACATATTATCAGATATGCTTAGAATTCTTTCATCTCTGCTAGCTAGCGTGTATGTATGTATGTATGTATGTGTGTGTGTGTGTGTGTGTGTATGTATGTATGTATGTGTGTGTGTGTGTGTGTGTGTGTATATATATATATATATATATATATATATATATATATATAAAAAAGATTTATATGGCCACCCATCTTGTGAGACACAACTCTGGGGGCTAACAGCAATACTAAAAACACAACAATAAAACAGTCCAACAAACAAACAGAAAACCCTGGCGCCCAATCAACAACATCTATCCAATTATAGAGTTCCCCAGGCCCCAACCTTGCTATCCCAATGCCTGGGGGGAAAGCTAGCTCTTAATGGCTTTCTGGGAAGCTCAGAGGGTGGGGGCCCACCAGATCTCAAGGGGGAGAGTGTTCCATAGGGCAGGGGCTGCTAGGGAAAAGGCACGCTTACTAGGTCCCACTAGATGGCAACATTTGAGGGAAGGGACCTGGAGTGTGCCTGCCCTATCTGACCTAGCGACCCAGAGCATGCTTCTCTTGCTGGGTCTAACAGGATGGGCAGATACCCTCAGGGAAAGGCAGTCCTGCAGATAACCTGGCCCTGTGCCATACAGGGCTTTAAAAATAATAACCAGCACCTTGAATTGCACCTGGGAAAAAACTGGGAGCCAGAAATGGTGTAGCATGGCGAACTGAGTTTTTGAACAAGCCAGTGTTTTAGAAATAAGAACAGTTATTAAAATGTGAAGTGCTGTGGCAGTGAAAATCTAGTTTTGAGACTGAACGACCATAAGGCAGTCCCATCAGCACAGGTCTGCTGAAAGTAGAATTCAGCAGAACTTACTGTATGTTTCCCAATTCTCCACCAGATTTGTACAGAAGCCTAGGAGGAGATACTTCTCTATTATAGCCCTTTTGTGGTAGAATATTTTACCACCAGAGATTAGCTCAGACCCTGTTGGCCTTTCAGAAGTAAGTTACAGTGGGGCTTTTCCACAGGGCTTTTTAATTAGTTAAATAATGTCATTGAATTGTTTATGTGCTTCAGTTTTAAAATAATTTAAATATTTGTTCTGTTTGTTTCTATTATTTTTATATTATCCTATTATGGAAGTTTTCTCATAAACTGCTGAGAGTAGCATGCTTGTTGTTTTAAAATATAATAAATACATATATACAAATAAAATAAATACATCTGTGGGCAGACAAAGTGGGCAAATATTTTCTCAGAATTTCTCTAAGGAAAAGAGAAAATCTCCAACAATTTCTTACAGGCAGGACTCGCTCTTAGTGATGGCAGTAGCAATGCTAGTGAAAAAAAACCATGGTGGTGGTGGTGGTGGGGGAAATAACTCAAGATTACTTCCCTTGGGCAGGAATGCACAAAGGGTCTACACTGCTGGAGAGATGATAAGACATTAACACCATCCCATTGCAATTTTCTACCCAGAATAATATCTCTGAAATTCATTTCTTTAACGTAATTGCTAAACCGAGTTGCCTTTCATCAGATTTAACTCTCATAACCCCAAGCAACATGGCCATTTCCGAGGATTCTAGAGGCTGACGTCCAGACCAGTTGGCGAAGGCCAGGCTACAGCATCATTGTCAGTCAGAGTGAAACACTCTTCCCCAGCCTGGTGCCTCACACAAGTTTGGGTTTTAGTTCAAATAACTCTCAAACAGCATAGACATTTTTGGGTGGCCTAACCCAAGGATTGATTGCTGTCTTTCTTAAATTAATATTAAGCACCCGTGAACAGATTCACTGTTATAGAATTCAGGTAAGCCTATATTTGTTAACAGCATACTCCTTATTCTAGCCTAATTTGGGCATAAAACCTATTCATGTGGCTTTCAAAAGAAGAGGAGTTAAATGTTCTAAAAAGGTAAAGGTTCCCCCCGCACATTTGTGCAGTCGTGTCCGACTCTAGGGGCCGGTGCTCATCTCCGTTTGTTAGCCGAAGAGCCAGCGTTGTCCGAAGACACTTCCACGGTCATGTGGCCGCATGACACGCGCGGAACGCTGTTACCTACCCACCGAAGTGGTACCTATTAATCTACTTGCATTTGCATGCTTTCGAATTGCTAGGTTGGCAAGAGCTGGAGCTACTGCGGGAGCTCACTCCGCACGCAGGGCTAGGGATTCGAACCTCCGAACTTGCGATCTACAAGCCTGGCATCTTACCCACTGAGCCACCACGCCCCACATGTTCTACATATAAATATAAATGTTCTACACACCTCTATAATGCTGAGACTCACAGGATATTTTCTGAGCTTTCCTCCTATCATAACATTGTATGTGTATATTTAAGGAGTGGCTGATCTTTTTAACCCCATGGTACATTATTTATTTATTCAATTTTCAATTTTGGGTCCCTCCTTTTGGGGGGAGATGAGCGGGATATAAATGTAATAAATAAATAAATTTCTATAACCGCCCATCTCCCCCCATGGGGAACTCTGGGCGGTTCACAATAAATAAGTTAAAATAAGGTCTAAAATCTCAGTTATACAATAAAATATATATTGAAAAAACCAGATGGTGATGGAATAATTAAAAGAAGGACAGTTATAAAATTAGGGGATTAGCCACCCCCATGAGGAACTATCCCTTCCTCCTTCCCATGCCAGGCGGCAGAACATTATAACATCTCTGTATCCACATCTCCACCCTGGGCCATCCAAGTGATGCGGTGGAGGTCCTGTCTTGGTGTCTGGAGGCTGTGGGGGTCTGGATGGGGAAAAACAGGCTTCATCTCAATCCTAGTAAGACCGAGTGACCTTAGGTTTTAGGACTCTCTGGTTCTGGGAACCTTCCATCTCTTGTTCTGGATGGGATTGCACTGCCCCAGACAGATCCTGTGCAGAATTTGCAGATCCTCCTGGACTTTGGCTCCTGCTCAAGGAGCAGGTGGCAGCCATGGCCAGGAGGGCCTTTGCACAGCTTTGTGTTGTGTGCCAGTTGCCCCCATTCCTGGACTGGAAAATCCTGCTCACAGTCATTCATGTCTTAATCACCTCCTGATTGGCTGACTGCAATGCACTCTATATGGGGCTGCCTTGAAGATTATTCAGAAGCTTCAGCTGGTGCAAAATGGGTGGCACAGGCAGTTATGGGTGCTAGTCGTTCAGCATATGTGACACCTCTGCTCCACGAACTTCATTCACCACCAGTATGTTTCTGGGTGCAATTCAAGTGCTGGTGGTTACCTTTAAAGACCTTCATGGCTTGGGCTGGGTTACTTACAGGACTGTCTCTCCGCAGTGGTGTCTACCCATCCTGTTAGATTCAGCAGGAGAGGCATGCTCCGGGTTCCAGCCACAAGAGAGTGTTAGGACCCGGGAGAAGAGCCTTTTCTGTTGTGGTGCCTGCCCTCTGGAACATCATCCCCCCAGAAATCAGACTTGCCCCGACCCTGCTGGCCTTTCAGAAGGCACTAAAAACCTGGCTTTACCATCAAGCCTGGGGTCCTGATAGTATGGGTGAGCCCATTTTGTGGTTAGTTTGAGTGTTTGTGAGTGTTCTCAACTATTTTTACACTATTTCTGTTGTTTTTAATTCTGGTTGTTTTGTTTTTACTCTGTTTTAATTTATACACCCAGAGTCATATATATGAGATGAGTGGCCAATAAATTTATTAAATAAATAAATATTGAATTAAGGGAATTAATTTCTCAGAGGTCATCAGCCTTTACCTTAGAGCTTGTAATGACTGGGATAAAAGCTTTTTAAAGATACTTTATTAGATCAGGAATATAATATGACATTGATTCAAGCAAGTGTACTACTGCCCTTATCTTGCAAATACTAAAGCAGTTGCTGGACTGATTTTCTTTTCTTTTCTTTTCTTTTCTTTTCTTTTCTTTTCTTTTCTTTTCTTTTCTTTTCTTTTCTTTTCTTTTCTTTTCTTCTTTTCTTTTCTTTTCTTTTCTTTTCTTTTCTTTTCTTTTCTTTTCTTTTCTTTTTTTCTTTTTTCTTTCAGTTTGATGGGGTGTTTGTGTTGTTGTTTTTTTTGGTGCCCTTCAGTCAGTCTTGACTGCTAATGATTGGCTGGACAAGTCCATGCAGTTTTCTTGGCAAGATTTTCAGAAGTGGATTGTCATTGTCCTAGGGATGAGAGTGAGTAACTGGCCCAAGGTCGCCCAGCTGGCTTCATGCCTAATGTAGAAGTAAAACCTACAGTCTCCTGGTTTCTAGCCTGGTGCCTTAAACCATTAATCAAACTGCCTCTCTGCTGAGCTGATACTGGAATTGAAATAAAGAAGAATTATTGTGATTAACTGAGGTCAGCATCAAGTCTATCTGCTGTAGCATCCAAATTTATATAAAATAAAACACCCAAATATTTAAAATAATATTTAAAATAATATTTATTGCATTTGTTTATAATTTATTGTATTGCTAGCAAATCACTTTGGTAGAATTGTCATCCTGAAAGTGGGATATGTGTGTGTGTGTGTGTGTGTGTGTGTGTGTGCATTATTTTTATTTTATTTTATTTATTTTCTATCCCACCTTTATTATTTTTATAAATAACTGAAGGCGGCAAACATACCTAATACTCCTTCCTCCTTCTATTTTCCCCACAACAACAACCCTGTGAGGTGAGTTGGGCTGAGAGAGAGTGACTGGCCCAAGGTCACCCAGCCGGCTTTCATGCCTAAGGTGGGACTAGAACTCTCAGTCTCCTGGTTTGCCATTGGCTCCTTCCTAGGGCTGAGAGACATGGACTGGCCCAAGGTCACCCAGCTGGCTTTCATGCCTAAGGCGGGACTAGAACTCACAGACTCCTGGTTTCTAGCCCGTTGCCTTAACCACTAGACCAAACTATATATTTTTCCCTTCTCACTCCTATTGGTGGTATGTGTCTTCCTCAACCTCGGGTCCTCTACCAGAGGCCTGGAAGTTTGAGGGTTCTGCGCAGTATCTTAGCTGTTCCTAGCACTGCATCTTCTGGACAGAGAGCTCTGATGTTCCTGGGATTTGTTGGAGCCACTCTCCCAGCTTCGGAGTCACAGCCCCAAGTGTCCCTACCACCACTGGGACCACTTTGGCTACTACAACAGTAGACACACACACACACACACACACACACACACACACACACACTGTTGTAGTAGTATCAATATATAGGTAGATGTACTATCAATATGGGGGCGTGGTGGCTCAGCGGGTAAGATGCCAGGCTTGTTGATCAGAAGATTGCAACTTCAGATGTTAGAATCCCTAGCCCCGTGTGATGGAGTGAGCTCCCACACTAGCCCCAGCTCTTGCCAACCTAGCAATTCGAAAGCATGCAAATGCAAGTAGATGAATAGGTACCACTTTGGTGGGAAGGTAACAGCATTCCGCGTGCGTCATGCCGGCCACATGACCACAGAAGCGTCTTCGGACAATGCTGGCTCTTCGGCTAACAAAAGGAGATGAGCACCGGCCCCTGGAGTCGGACACGACTGCACAAATGTGCGGAGGGAACCTTTACCTTTACCTTACTTTCAATAGATAGATAGATGATAGATAGATAGATAGATAGATAGATAGATAGATAGATAGATAGATAGATATCGTATATAGCGGCTGGATAGCGTAGTGGTTAGATCACTGCCTTTGGAGCGGGAGGCTGGGGTTCAAATCGCAGCTGTACCTACCTTACCAGTAGGGGTCCTTGGGCAAAGACCCCCTAACACTTCACCTGTCTACCTCAAAATATGAGAGTGACACGAACTAAGAGAGTCATGCCGGCTCGGACGTCACCTAGATTAACAAGGGCGCGTTAGATGTTGGGATATCAGGGCAATCTGATGATAAGTGGGCTACTGGAACAAACCATACATGGACGAGACAAGAGAACCTGTAATTGATGGAATGCTACTACAACAGTAGACCTAATGAGAGGGGATATATGAAACGCATGAGGGAACTATGGATGGACAGAAGACATACGTCCACACTAACTGAGAAACAGCTAGTTACCCAATGCTTCAACATAGTGAAGAGGAAGCTGCTCTCACAACTTGAGATAGACCAACTACACATTATATCCCAGATTCAAGAAGACCCGGAAGAACAACTGGAGGTGCAGCCAACACCTGAAGCTGGAACGTCACTGCCACCCCCTCCATTACAGAGCACAGCAGCTGATATGAGGCAAAAGATCATGGATAAACTAGCTACAGTCAACTCTCGAAACTGATAGCCATCCCCTCCATTACAGAGCACAGCAGCTGATATGAGGCAAAAGATCATGGATAAACTAGCTACAGTCAGCTCTCGAGACTGATTACCAAGGCTCAGTGGAGAAGTACCATCAGATAGTATGCTAGAATATACCAACAGAGCCCTCACAACAATACCTACTACCACTATAACTCAAACCAATGAACTGGTATATGCTACAGCCTATAATCTGAAGCCCTAGAGACTGCTAATCAAAGGCTCACAGCACTGGCTACCAGGCTAAGGAGATACACTAGAGAAGCAGAGGCCAAGAACATAAATGCCCTGTTCACCAAAGAACCATCCAAAGAACCATCCATACTCTCAGCTTCAGTGCAACAACACAGTAACAGGAGAGCCACCAACAGCAGAAACAGAACAGTACTAGAAGAATATATGGGAGAAAGAGAAGACACACAACACCAGTGCAAAGTGGCTGCAGGACCTGAGAGCAGACCACAGAAATCACCCAGAGGAGGAACGAGTATCTATCACAGTAGCAGATATCCAGCAGTGTGTCAAGAACATGAAGAGCTGGACATCACCTGGCCCAGAAATGATCCACACCTACTGGCTAAAGAAACTAACAGCAGTGCATGAACGCCCAGCGGCATAGATGAACCAGCTGCTAGCAGCAGGCTCCCATCCAGACTGGCTAACATAAGGTAGGACAGTGCTGATCATGAAAGACCCCAACAAGGAAAGAACACTGTCCAACTACTGGCCAATAACCTGCCTCCCCACAACATGGAAAGTCCTATCAGGCATCATAGCCACCAAGCTGCAGGACCATATGGGCCAGTACATGAGCACAGCTCAGAAGGGCATTGGGAACAACACCAGAGGCTCCAAACACCAGTTGCTCATAGATAGAGCAGTCGCCCGAGACTCAAGGTCTAGACAGATCAATCTGAGCACAGCCTGGATTGACTACAGGAAAGCCTATGACTCAATGCCACACACATGGATCTGTGAATGCCTGGCACTATACAAAGTAAACAGGACACTAAGGACCTTCCTCTCCTAGCTCTGCAGGGAATGTAAGTCTCTCGGGAGACACAAGAGCGACAGCCAGCTTTTAGATAACTTTACATTAGTTTTCTTTTTTTAGATTAGAACATTTTTATTATCTAAAATTTATCTTTGGACTTCGTTCAAAATGTTGGCTAATTTTGTGTTTTCTTTGCTATAATTAATTTTGGTGGAAGTTTGATAGATTTTATTTTGGCAACATAGTGAATAAGTTTGTATTTTTCTGCCTTTCCTTTGTATCAGAGAAATTGGGACTTAAGAGACTTTGTTGGTATTTCTCACTCGACAAACTAACTGACTTTTGAGAAATTGTTTGTTTGGGTTAAGCAGCTTGCAGCCTGAAGAATAAAGAAGAATAAAGAATAAAGTATAGAGAATGTGTGCCTCTTTTCCTTTTTATTTTTCTACTTTTTTTTAGAACGGACTTTCTCTCATTTGGAATATATTTCATCTTTCCTTTTACAAACTGTTTGAAATACTGCTCTGTGGAATTTTTCATCTTTTATTTTAAAAGCTTTTCTCACTTAAAGAAATAGACATTATTGATAATAATAGAACAGCTGTTCCCTGCTCCCTGAGAAAATTCTTTGTTTTGGCTACGGCAGCTGATTACGGTTTGAACAATGAACACAATCAGGGGGGTGCAGGTGGAAATGGCATTTCTCACAGCACTTCAGGATTTTAAGGAAGAAACCAGCAAAGCTTTTTTGCAAATTAAGAAATCCATAGAACGTATATTAATAGTTTTGGTGGCTCAGGAACAGAAGATACAAGGGACAGATTTAGAAACAGAGGGAAGACCTTTCGAACCAGTAGAGAAACAGGGAAAGAGGATTTTGAATGTATTGGTACAGAAGATTATGATATTTTACAGGAAGTGGTCTATTAAACGTTTGGGCATAAACACATTGTGGCAGCTGAGACAGGAAAATTTTAACATGCAAATTGATAGATATGGTAAAATAAACATTTTGACATCCCACATGAGTTACAGAAATAAACAAGTTGCATATTGTGATATTGGCATAACCTAAACAGGAGATTTATTGATATTGATCTGGAATGCAAGGTTAATGAAAATGCGGATCTGGATTGTACACAGAGTGAGAGTAGATATGAGAAACTGTATTGTTGTTGTTTATTCGTTCAGTCGTTTCCGACTCTTCGTGACTTCATGGACCAGTCCACGCCAGAGCTTTCTGTCGGCCGTCACCATCCCCAGCTCCCCAATGGTTGAGTCTGTCACCTCCAGAATATCATCCATCCATCTTGCCCTTGGTCGGCCCCTCTTCCTTTTGCCTTCCACTTTTCCTAGCATCAGCTTCTTCTCCAGGGTATCCTGTCTTCTCATTATGTGGCCAAAGTACTTCAGTTTTGCCTTTAATATCATTCCCTCAAGTGAGCAGTCTGGCTTGATTTCCTGGAGTATGGACTGGTTTGATCTTCTTGCAGTCCAAGGCACTCTCAGAATTTTCCTCCAACACCACAGTTCAAAAGCATCTATCTTCCTTCGCTCAGCCTTCCTTATGGTCCAGCTCTCACAGCCATAGGTTACTACAGGGAATACCATTGCTTTAACTATGCGGACCTTTGTTGTCAGTGTGATGTCTCTGCTCTTAACTATTTTATCAAGATTTGCCATTGCTCTCCTCCCAAGAAGTAGACGTCTTCTGATTTCCTGGCTGCAGTCAGCGTCTGCAGTAATCTTTGCGCCTAGAAATACAAAGTTTGTCACTGCCTCCACTTTTTCTCCCTCTATTTGCCAGTCATCAATCAAGCTCGTTGCCATAATCTTGGTTTTTTTGAGGTTTAACTGCAACCCAGCTTTTGCACTTTCTTCTTTCACCTTCGTCATAAGGCTCCTCAACTCCTCCTCGCTTTCAGCCATCAAAGTGGTATCATCTGCATATCTGAGATTGTTAATGTTTCTTCCAGCGATTTTAACTCCAGCCTTGGATTCATCAAGCCCAGCATGTCGCATGATGTGTTCTGCGTACAGGTTGAATAGGTAGGGTGAGAGTATACAACCCTGCCGTACTCCTTTCCCAATCTTAAACCAGTCCGTTGTTCCGTGCTCTGTTCTTACCGTTGCTACTTGGTCGTTATACAGATTCCTCAGGAGGCAGACAAGATGACTTGGTATCCCCATACCACCAAGAACTTGCCACAATTTGTTATGATCCACACAGTCAAAGGCTTTAGAATAGTCAATAAAACAGTAATAGATGTTTTTCTGAAATTCCCTGGCTTTCTCCATTATCCAGCGGATATTGGCAATTTGGTCTCTAGTTCCTCTGCCTTTTCTAAACCCAGCTTGTACATCTGGCAATTCTCGCTCCATGAATTGCTGGAGTCTACCTTGCAAGATCTTGAGCATTACCTTACTGGCATGTGAAATAAGTGCCACTGTTCGATAGTTTGAACATTCTTTAGTGCTTCCCTTTTTTGGTATGGGGATATAAGTTGATTTTTTCCAATCTGATGGCCATTCTTGTGTTTTCCAAATTTGCTGGCATATGGCATGCATCACCTTGACAGCATCATATTGCAAGATTTTAAACAGTTCAGCTGGGATACCATCGTCTCCTGCTGCCTTGTTATTAGCAATGCTTCTTAAGGCCCATTCAACCTCACTCTTCAGGATGTCTGGCTCTAACTCACTGACCACACCGTCAAAGCTATCTCCAATATTATTATCCTTCCTATACAGATCTTCCGTATATTCTTGCCACCTTTTCTTGATCTCTTCTGCTTCTGTTAGGTCCTTACCATCTTTGTTTTTGATCATACCCATTTTTGCCTGGAATTTTCCTCCGATGTTTCTAATTTTCTGGAAGAGGTCTCTTGTCCTTCCTATTCTATTGTCTTCTTCCACTTCTGCACATTGCTTGTTTAAAAATAATTCCTTATCTCTTCTGGCTAACCTCTGGAATTTTGCATTTAATTGGGCATATCTCCCCCTATCACTGTTGCCTTTTGCTTTCCTTCTTTCTTGGGCTACTTCCAGTGTTTCAGCAGACAGCCATCTTGCCTTCTTGGTTTTCTTTTTCTTTGGGACGTTTTTTGTTGCCGCCTCCTGAACAATGTTGCGAACTTCTGTCCATAGTTCTTCTGGGACCCTATCTACTAAATCTAGTCCCTTAAATCTATTCTTCACCTCCACTGCATATTCCTTAGGAATATTAGTGAGCTCATATCTAACTGATCTGTGGGTCTTCCCTATTCTCTTTAGTCTGATTCTAAATTTTGCAATAAGAAGTTCGTGATCTGAACTACAGTCAGCTCCAGGTCTTGTTTTTACCGACTGTATAGATGTCCGCCACCTTTGGCTGCAAAGGATGTAGTCAATCTGATTTCGGTGTCGACCATCTGGTGAAGTCCATGTATAAAGTCGTCTTTTAGGTTGTTGGAAGAGAGTGTTTGTTATGCACAGTGAGTTGTCTTGGCAAAATTCTATCAGCCTATGTCCTGCTTCATTTTGTTCTCCCAGACCATGCTTGCCTGTAATTCCAGGTGTCGTCTGACTACCCACCTTAGCATTCCAGTCTCCTGTAATGAAAATAACATCTCTTTTTGGTGTATTATCTAGTAGGTGCTGCAGATCCTCATAGAACTGATCTACTTCTGCTTCTTCAGCATCTGTGGTTGGGGCGTATATTTGGATCACTGTGATGTTAAATGGCTTACCCTGAATTCGAATTGAGATCATTCTATCGTTTTTTGGATTGTATCCAAGCACTGCTTTAGCCACTTTATTATTAATTATGAAGGCTACTCCATTTCTTCTGTGGTCCTCTTGTCCACAATAGTAGATCTGGTGGTCATCTGATGTGAAGTGGCCCATTCCAGTCCATTTCAGTTCACTGACACCTAAAATGTCTATATTTAATCTTGACATGTCACCAATAACCACATCCAATTTGCCCTGGCTCATAGATCTTACATTCCAGGTTCCTATGGTGTGTTGATCTTTAGAACATCGGATTCGTCGTTCACCACCAGCACCGTCGGCCGCTAGCCGTCCTTTCGGCTTTGAGCTAGCTGCGTCATCACATCTGGGGCTAGTTGAACGTATCCTCTGTTCCTCCCCAGTAGCATTTTGACCATCTTCCGACCTGGGAGTCCCATCTTCCGATGGTATACCGACATATCTTTGGTTGTACTGATCCATTTAGTTTTCATGGCAAGAATACTGGGGTGGGTTGCCATTACCTTCCCCAGGGATCGTATTTAGTCTGACCTCTCTGCCACGACCCTCCCGTCTTGGGTGTCCCTTCACGGTTTAGCTCATGGTTTCATTGAGGTGCTCAAGCTCCAGCACCACGACAAGGTAACGATCTCCTTTGCTGGAGGAGAAACTGTATAGATGCATAAAAATATGATATTCTAAGTGTAAGATACAAGATTATAAATATAAATATAAGTTGATATTATAGATTACTCCTTCTGGAGATACATTTATGAGAAGACAATGAGATGATGAGATGGAATTAGAATGTAGGTTATTACAGGAATATGTTGTATGATTATTATAATATGTATTAGGTTATATGTTATGTTATGTTTTGTATTCTTGCTATATTATGTATTATGTTATGTAATATGTTAGATTATGTATTAATGGAATATATAGTCATAATATGAACAGAATATATTGTATTTTATTAGAAGTAGATAAGGCCTTTATTTTTTACACTAATTGGACTTTATTGAAGATATAAATATAGATGTAAAAATGGAAAGAGCAAATGGAAAACATTTAATTGATGCAACAAGGAACATTTGATTACTATTCCAAGGAGTAGAAACCAGAGATGGATTGTTGGAAGATATCAAGAAAGGCGAAACCTATATGAAGAACAGAAGATTGGATTATAGAAATCATCGGGTATATGACAAAGAAAAGTTCCTGTGTATTGTATGAAGGACTAACATTTAAAGTTAATTGTTGTACTTAAAGTTCAAGGATAAATTGGAGGACATCTATTTCCTATAATTTTTTTGTTTGTTATTTTTTGACTTCACTTTTTCTTTTCTTTTTTCTTACTTTGTATTTCTATTTCTTTCTTTGTATTAACTTTTAATATGTATTTTAAAATTCAATAAAACTTATGAAAAAAAAAAGGACACTAAGGACCTTCCTCAATAACTCGATGGGACTGTGGAAGACAACACTGGAAGTCAACTCAAGACAGCTTGTACAATTGGCCATCAAGTGTGGCATATACTAAGGTGATGCACTGTCCCCACTGCTGTTCTGCATGGGCTTGAACCCCCTCAGCCAGATTATCACAAGAACTGGATACGGATACAAGTTCAAGAGTGGAACTACCATCAGCCACCTCCTCTACATGGATGACATCAAGCTGAACGCTAAGAGCAAACAAGACATCGACTCACTGATCCACCTGACACGGATCTACAGTGAGGACATTGGGATGTCATTCAGACTAGAGAAGTGTGGCTGGATGGTAGTAAAGGGAGGGAAGGTAGTTAAGACTAATGGGGTGGAACTACCAGCAGGCCACATAGCAGACATATAGACCAGCTACAAGTACCTTGGTATCCCACAGTCACATGGGAACCATGATAAGGAGGCAAGGAAGACAGCAACATCCAAGTACCACCAAAGGATAAGACAGGTCCTGAAGACCCAGCTCAATGGGAAGAACAAGATCCATGCCATCAACATGTATGCCCTGCCAGTCATCAGATACCCTGCCAGTATAGTGAGCTGGCCAAAGAGGACATGGAGGCTGCTGATGTATAGACCCGGAAGCTCCTCACAATGTACGGAGGCTTTCACCCCAAGTCCAACACCCAGAGACTGTACACCAGCTGGAAAGAGGGTGGGCAGGGTCTGGTGAGTGTCAAAGCCACTGTCCTGGATGAGACCCAGAACATCCAGGAGTACATCAGTAAGATGACACCTAAAGATGAGCTGCTGAGAGAATGCCTGAAGCAGCAGCAGACATGGAAGAAAGATCAAGCAGAGGAAGTGCGATGGCAAGACAAGACCCTGCATGGGATGTACCATCGACAGATAGCTGAGGTGGCTGACATTGGGAAATCCTACCAGTGGCTGGAAAGGGCTGGACTAAAAGACAGCACTGAGGCACTGAGCACAAGAACAGGCACTAAGCACCCGATCCATAGAAGCAGGGGTCTACCACACTAGACAGGACCCGAGGTGCAGACTGTGCAGAGAGGCCTCAGAGACAGTCCAACACATAGTGGCAGGGTGTAAGATGCAGGCAGGAACAGCATACACTGAACGTCACAACCAAGTAGCTGGCAGTCTGTGGCTTGAATCATGTCAACTGGATTTCTATTTTCTTAGTGGAAACGTTTCACTCCTTATCCAAGGAGCTTCTTCAGTCTGAGTAAAGTTAGTAAGGGAATCCTTAAATATTTAAGGATTCCCTTACTAACTTTACTCAGACTGAAGAAGCTCCTTGGATAAGGAGTGAAACGTTTCCACTAAGAAAATAGAAATCCAGTTGACATGATTCAAGCCACAGACTGTTCCACCTGGATGACTGAGAACCTTCATAGACAAGTAGCTGGCATTGTGTACAGGAACATCTCCACAGCGTATGGGCTAGACCCTCCAAGGTCCAGATGGGAGATTCCACAGAAGGTCGTGGAGAATGACAGGGCTAAGATCCTGTGGGACTTCCAGATCCAGACAGACAGGCAGGTACTGGCCAATCAACCAGACACTGTGATAGATACAAGGACCAGAAGATGGCGGTGGTGATAGATGTAGTGGTGCCAAGTGACAGCAACATCAGGAAGAAGAAGTATGAAAAGCTGGAGAAGTACCAGCACCTGAAGGAGGAACTAGAGAGGATGTGGAAAGTGAAGGCCAAAGTTGTCCGAGTGGTGGTAGGAGGACTCGGGGCTGTGACTCCTAAGCTGGGAGAGTGGCTCCAACAGATCGCAGGAACATCAGAGCTCTCTGTCCAGAAGAGTGCAGTGCTAAGGTACTGCACAGAACCCTCAAAATCCCAGGCTTCTGGTAGAGGACCCAGGGTTGAGGAAGACACATACCACCCATAGGGGTGAGAATGGATTTTTTTTTATAACATATACATAATTTGGTGAACTAAAATTATTAGAAGGATGGGCAGGAAAATAAATAAAACATAATGCATTTTAAGATTTGACTGTCCCGTAATACAGAACTCCCAGGCTTTATTAAATGTGGCTTATAGTAAGAGTATGGAATACAAAATATCACCATCTAAAACAGTATAATAGAAGATAACTAAAAATCACTAACTAAGAAATGAACCATTTATTTTGATAATAATCAACTAGTAACTGATAGAGCAAGTTTGGTTTTCACTTTCAGGACAACATTATTTGGAAACACTGTAGAAAGTTGCCTTATTTTGGGGGCTTTCTCTAAGGATGGTTTTATCATGCAAACACCCTGCCATCCTCCCTCCCTCCCTCCCTTCCTTCCTTCCTTTACACACACACAGACACACACACAGACACACACACAGACACAGACACACACACACACACAGACACACACACAAACACACACACACACACACAGAGAGACAGACAGACAGACACACATCACTGAAGAGTTAAAATGGAATAACTTTTGAATTATGGGGTTCACAGCCCTCCATCTGAAGCACTGAAAGTCTGGATTGTCTCTGAAGGCTAGTTTTTATACTGCTTTCCATGATATTTCTTTTTTGATTAAAATATATGTTAGAATTTGAAAAGTAGTCATAAAAGTACCAAAGCTGCATATTGTCTTTGAATAGTTTTGCTACATCTGAAAGAGATGTTACATCTGAAAAGAACAAAATTCTGTTTTGGATTTCTGAAATATCAGGGTAGGCTGTTATTAAGTACTTAGGTATTGCATTCCCAAGATGAGCATGTTTATCTGTTTTCCAATATGCTTTTCTAATAGTGCCATTCAAGTTAAATTAGCAGGATAAAACATGAGATTCAAATGAAAGAGTTAAAATATTATTATGAATCAGTAGAATTCTCATGTGAGGATTGTGGGATCTCATGTTTCACATGGGGAACATCCAGATCTTCAAATGTAGTCTTTTCAAGAACAGAACTTTTGTACAACAGACAGATCTGGTAACCAATATCCAACATTATTTACTGCTAAATATTAGCTGTGAAGCAAAAGGATGAAAGAAAGGATGTGATCCAGTATGAGGCTTAAGAAGGTAGCTAAACTGGGCAAAGGAGAAAAGTATCAGGAAGCTGAGAGCATCAGCTTAGTCAGATGTTCCTTAAAGAGAAACTGCTCATATGCTGATCTGGGAAGGAAGTATCATATTCTGAAACACTGGCAGCCTTCCCCAATCCAGTGCCCAACAGATGCTGGCCAGGATGATGGGAGTAGCAACCTAAGGCATATGATTTAGGAAGTTGGGATGTAATGTGCAGAGGCTGATGGATGTGAGTTGCCTGGTTTCAGCCAACCGATCTCGGTCAGTGGCTGCAAAGTGTAATGAGCCTTGTCTAGTCCAGGTGGCTGTCTATTATCAATATTATACTCTGATGAAAGGTGTAACAAACAATCAGATTTCTGTTTCTAAACACCATGATTCTCTTCTGCTTTATAGTGCTTCATGGATATGTTTCTTTGAAATCAATCCAATAGGAACATAACTTGCTTATCATTGCAGAAATGTCTTATCTCTGATGTAGATTAAAAAACAAAAGTGGGGTCATGTACATATGTGAACATTTTCAGTTGAACCCTCTTTGAACATGAGGTGATGGAACAGTCCTTCCCCTCAAGAATTTTGCACCCCACTGTGCACAGTTAGCAAAGTAATTGAAGAGCTCAGGTTTATGGGAAGAAAATGTCTTTAGTAATGTGAATCTCTATTGAGAATAAAAGTCTGCAGCAAAATTGCCAAGATTATTTAAGTAAGGGATAGAACTAACCACTATAGGCAGAAGTTGATTTTCATGCCTCTTTACTATGCTGTATTAACAGAGTAACAAACCTTGTTACAGTTTAATAAACCTTTTTTCAGCTTCAATTGTCCTATTTCAGTATTGGCTGATGCCTAAGAAACTAAACAGATTAGTTGATAACAATCAAGAAATGCCTTGCAAGCAAAAAGGAAAAAAAAAGCAAAACAAACTCCATTAGAAGTCTTAGTGCATTTCTATCAGATGTCTTAAAATGTGTTTTCTATCAGTGTTAAGTTGCCCAAGATATACTCAGTGGAATTGCCAACAATAGTCATGATAAAGTTGCCATGGGCTTTTCACTTTAGAGAACAATGAAGGGAGGTCTCCCGTCATTCCAGCTAAGAAATTTTCAAATCGAAACGTTTACAGTTCTTTGAAAAAGTACTGTATTCACCCCTTTCAGATTTTCTGAATGTATGCCTATTGTGGCAAATGTTAAATTTTATAATGCAACAAGTAGTATAGATCAGAAAATTAATGTATTGAAGACCAAAGCTCTTATGTTTTACAGAGAAAAAGGAGTGAATGATTGCAAGTTAAGGTGGCCCAAAATGTAATCCTGTAGATGAATTTGCATTCCTTGGTAGGATGTTTATTGAAGATGGAGAAATTAAATTTTAAGATATGTAATACTTGCAGAAGAGAGCCAGTTTGGTCTAGTGGTTAAGGCATCAGGCTAGTAAATGGGAGACCGTGAGTTCTTATCCCACCTTAGGCATGAAGCCAGCTGGGTGACGTTGGGCCAGTCACTCCCTCTGAGGCCTAGGAAGAAGGCAATGGCAAACCACTTCTGAAATCTTGCCAAGAAAACTGCAGGGGCTTGTCCGGGCGGTCACCAGGAGTCAACACTGACTCGAAAGCACACACACACACACAAATACTTGTAGAAAGATTATGAGTAGTAGGCTGTCTGAAGCAAGGAATAAATGTTTGTCAAGAGTAGTAAAAATAAGTGTTCGGTTTTTCCCACTTTTTTATATGGAAATGAGAGTTGTATACAGTATATCAGGAAGAACATGAAAGTAAGTTGAATGCAGTGGGAATGAGTTACTTAAGCAGTATGTGTGGTAAAAGAAAAAGAAATAGATTCAAGAATAAAAGGATGACGAATAAGTGTGGAATGAGAAGTATGTTGAGGTGGTTTGATCAGGTAAAGAGGGTGAATGAGGATCAAATCGCAAAACAAATATATGAAGGAAGAGTGAATGGGTTGAGAGGAAAGGAAAGAATAAGAAAGATGTGGCAGGATGTAGCTGGTAGAGCCTCAAAAAAAGCTAAAAAGTTTAAAGAACAAAAGATGTATGGATATGGTAGAAACAAGGGTGGTTATGTAAGGATAGGTAGATATGGAGAAGTATAGTGAATGGTATTGGGGTAAGCTAGTTAGATTTCCTATTCTCTTATCATCTACCTTTAATTTCTTTTGCCCACTACTTTTCACTCTTTTTCTGCACTTTGCATAAAGTTGCTTGCCCCAAAAAGGGTATGAATGCATAAATGCTTTATATGTGAACCCAATCATATTTGTATCAGTTTTGATGATATGTTTTGGTACTATTTGAAATTGATACTTTTTTTAGAAGAAAAAAAATAACCTCAATGGACATTGTGCCTACAGTCTCTTTGATTTAGAAGACTCCGGTCAAGCACTGGGTGCATATCCTGAGTATTACTCACCTTTAACCTAGACTTTTCCTCCTATACGAATAGAATGCTGCTGAAAGAGCTGAGTTGCATGATGTCATGATAGGGGAAAAACAGCACTCTTCTATTTCAATTCTCTTAGCCTATTAAAAGTTAAGGCAATATTTACAAATTAAATGTCCGTGTGTAAAAGCAAAACAGAGAAGTGAATGGCCTTGGATTTAGCCCTTGATTAAATTGCTAGGCTGGCCATTTGATTCCTTTCTACACTGTGTGACCTTTTGTGTTGCTTTTATTCATGGCAAAATGAATTTATATGCCATGTAATTATCGAAAGAAAATAGTTTTGACCTCAGTTCCATCCTCCTTATCTTAATGTGCATAATTGTTTTGCCAGCCGTTTATTACTGTCAACACTGAGGAGCAGGTGCAGTGGAAAGTGCTAGAAAAAGGGAAAATGGATAGGAATGGAATGGAGTGGGGGTCAGGATATTTAAACAATAGAAGCCAGTTTACCAATTGGGTTTTACTGATAGATACTGTATGTGGCCAGAAGCTACCATAACTAGGGAGTAAATACTGTTGGATAAACACCAGCAGGGCAAATTGCTAATCACATTCTGATAGTTTACCAACCGTTTACTATTTATAAATTAAGCCACCCATAAGGTTTTAAGGACATCAACTTTGGGGAACATGCAGGAATTAAAGTAAAAATGTTGCCATATGTGACAGTATCAGTTTCCACTATTTTGTGGTAAGCATTTCAGGACCCCTTCAAATAAAGCAGAGGCCCCAGTGCCACAAATGCCTTCCCTAAAACCTCAGCAAGGTGTTCACAGGTTGTCACAATTGTAATGTGACAGAAGAAGGAAATTATTAAACATGTGGAATTAAAGCATATTAAGTTTATTTAATTTATTTTAAGTTTCATTAAATTAAATTACAATTTTTAAAATGTGGCCCCTTAATCTGTAAAATTTGTGTGTTGCTAAAATAAAGCTTTGCCTATAAAGGAGACATGGCTTCCCTACTGACATGTCTTCAAGTGAAGCTTTTAAAATACAGCTTCACTGTTTAATATGGTGACAACTGAGACAAAATATTGATGCCCCGGTTCAGAGGAAATAATGACCCTCTGTATTCCTAAGGCTTGAGTGTGAATGCCTATATTTTTATTACAGAATTTATTCTTGCATGCACTCAGCCAAGCCATAACTCTGGGAGAAAATGTTTCTGTATCTATCTTTTCAATTTCCTTTGCAATGTTTACCCTTTAAGAAAAATCCTGTTTAATACTCTTCCCACCACATTGCGTTGGAGTGAAAAGTTCTGAATAAAGAAACTGCTCCCTTCCAACAACTATTCAAGTTTTATGTTCTCTTACAGGGAAGAAATATCTTTCGCCCCGCATAGGTCAAGTACTACAAAGGCACAACCAAGCACAACAAAAGCTTCTTGATAGTAGGAAATTAGCAGACAAGCTCTCAGTAGATTTTTCTGGCTTTTAGTATTTAAGCAATTTTACAAAAGGGCATATTCCTTCTGGCATGATTTCTCTTTGGGGTGACTTTAACTTCCCTGCGTTATTCTTAACTACTTAAAATAAATGAACAAGAGCCTAGAGAACTTGGATTTTATTCCTAGTGAATGCAGATTCATAATAAGCCTATGCTGTGCTGTGCTATTCATCATTTTTATTTATGAGAGTTCAGTCACCGAATCAATTGTTTTGGACTGGACAAGGCAGCACCAAGCAGCTGAATCCAGACAAGACAGAAGTAATTCAACTTTGTTGAATGAGATTAGGAACCTACCAAATTTACCAAGTCATATTAAATCAAGCTTAATTTTACAATCAGTGCTAGCACACGTATCTGAGTGACCACCACCAGTAGAAGAGTCTTCAAATTATGGAAGGTGGAGAGGGAACTCCTATTTTTTTTTTACCTGAGGTGCAGCTCCCCATTCTGTTTCTCATAAGGGTGTGCTCTGCATCATCAAAAGTGATTTCAGCAGGTAAAAAGCTGCAGTAGAAAGGACTCCCCTTCTTGGAAGTATACCTCCCCACCTTTTCTTTTCTTTTTTAATGTAGCAGACCATGTCACTGAGGGAGATCTATGGTAAGTTTGACCAGCCTGCTATCCAGCACATATATTGGAACTATACCTTCCAAAAAGAAAACAACCCAGAATATTCAAAATACAATTAGACTCAGGGTACTTTTGTGGTACGGGAGAAAAAGAAATCTTCCAATGATTCCTTTTTAGTGAAATAGCATGATCCATTGAAGTGGAATCTGTTGCAGGATGAAGATGCACAAACTTCATGGAGACCACAGTTGTCCCAAAGTATCTCCTGACCAATACATGATGTACAAAAATCTCATATTTGTATAAAATTGTGTTAAAGAACAAAATGAAAAATGCATGTTATGTATAGTTGCAAAGTAGTGCATATATTGGTAAATAGTGTATAAAAATGTCTATTATGGGGCAAGTTATTAATTAAAATAGGACATGTCTGGAACATTTTTTAAACAATAGCCTGGGCTCTTGTGAGTTCTTTGAACAACATTTCACAGAACAATTTATCTTTTATAATTCACTCAGTCTTTACTCCACATGGTTGGGATCTAATGAGGTGATGTGAGTAGTGTCATGCAATATTACCTGGGACTCATTTCATCTTGCTGATTCCAAAGAAGTGGATAGGGGGCTTTGCAGAATGAGCCCCACCACTTACCAACTGGATTTTTGCCCTAACTGGTTGCTTCAGGAAGCTGGTGGTTGATTATGATTGGCTGGATCCGGGAAACAGTCCACACCTCTTTCATAGGGGTGCCAGCCACTATGAAAGTGGAGAACCGCTTCCTGGACCTGGCCATTTTAGACAACTTTGTCTCCAAACTCCCCTTTTTAGGGAAGATTGTTCAGAAAGTTGTGAGGCTTCAACTGCAGAATACCCAAGAGGAAGTAGATTATCTGTCTCTACATCAGTCACATTTCAGGCCTGAGAATGGAAATTCATGGACTGCTGTTATTTTGGATGCCAGGGTGATAGTGGTTTTTATTTACTGTTCTGTGTATTGATTTTATTGTTCTTTTGGAATTGCTGTAAACTGCTGAGAGTCTTGTTATTGTAAGAATGGCAAAATGTAAAACACAAAATAAAAACAAATAATAATTGCATAAAGTTTACTACATGGACTAATAGCTAAATCAGAGCTTTCCAAACTTTTCATGTTGGTGACACACTTTTTAGACGTGCATCATTTCATGACACACTCTTACAGCAGGGCATCATTTTGCGACACACTCTTACAGCAGGGCACAAGGCAGGCACTAGGACCTGCGCGGAATCCTGGCAGGGCTCGGAGGCAGCAGCAGCCGCGACACACCCAGACACTGCAGCCGACACACTAACGTGTCCCGACACACAGTTTGGAAAGCTCTGAGCTAAATGCATGTTATTCTGTTAGGGCAGAATTAGACCAATCTGTTCAAACTGTTCTGGAGATCAGCCACTTTGTTTTGGACAAATCTCAAATATTGTAGAAGTAGCTCACTTGGATTTAGGATTTGTCTTGAATAAACTCATATCTTTAGATGAAATAAATAAACATAAATATGCAAGTTTTGTCTTGTCATGTTGTATGATTAGTTACTTCCCATAATGAGTTATAATTTAATTTCATATTACTATTTTCTTTTCTTTTCTTTTTTTTAATTTTTAATTCTTTATTTTATAGTAATACATAAATAACAAAATCTGACATAACATAACATAACATAACATAACATAACATAACATAACATAAATAACATTTTTAAAGTAAATACAATCATAACTTTCTTACAAAACAACCTTTCTTTTCTCCTCCCATAACTTGACTTCCCTTCCTTCTCCTCTTTTCTCCATCTTCTTTATCTCCTCTTCCCCCTCATTCCTTCTCCACTTCCTTTCCCCATCTACTTTATTTTATTATAGGAAACAAAGCTTATAAAGGGATTTAAAACAGAAGTAAATCTAACCTTATTATAAGCTGGCTAAGATTTCAATCTTGGATTCACATTTTTTATTTTGGGGGGCTTTGATTAAATTCCACATTCTACAGTGTTCTACAAAATTACAGGAAGGCTGGAAGATTTGCTAATGCATTACTTATTCCGTTTTTCCTTTTCATTAGCAAAACCCTTGGAGGTCATTTTAATCAAGTACTTTGAAAAAGAATAATCTAAGGCAATGGAAATCATAAAGTAAAACCTTAGAGGTGCATTATTATGGCATAGCAGGCACCTAGAATGAAGCTTGATTACTGATTTTCCCCTTTTCTTCTGAAAACATTAAACAGAAAAAAGTCACAACAAGTTTTTGTACTAACATCTTTTTAAAAGCTCAGGAGAACATAAAAAATAATAGTTTTACAGGAATATACTTTAATAAGTCCTAGAACAGTCCTAATAATTAGCGAAAAATCAGCATAACATCTTTTCCCTTCTACCCCACACGTTTGGAGAAGCAAGTCCTTCTGAATTCAGCAGGATTTACTTCTAAGTAAACTAAACTAACTAAGTAAACTAAACTAACTAAACTAAGTAAACTTCTAAATCTGAAGCTTTGCAGTTTTGCCCATTTCCATGGAAACAAATCCTAATAAGCTAATGAAATCTACTCCAAGTAAGCATCCCTAAGAATATAGCCTCATATTAAATCTTATAGATCTCCATTCAGAAGATTTTGGCTAGAACATACAGAGCCCCAAGAGATATAGAGTGCCTGGTCTTCTATATATTAGAGTTGGCAAAAGGAAAGAAGACACACATTTTTTACTGATTTCTTGTGTGCAGATTCTATCTACAGCTGAAAAAGCCTAATACAGGAAGGAAAAGAAGGAAGAGCTTGCCAAATGTTCAGTATTTGTGTCCATAGGTGGTGCTTCATTTAATTCACACTGAAATTCAGCTGAATTAAAGTCCTTTGATTCCATTTTGCTGAATCAAAAGTGTGTGTGTGTGTGTGTGTAAATCATAGCTTTCCAAACTGTGTGTTGTGACACAGTACTGTGTCGCCTGCAGGGCCCAGGTGTGCCGCGCAAAATCCTGGAAGTGCTGATGGTTCGCCACCGCCGCCGCGCGTGGGCCATCAGCGCTTCCGGGTTTTCGTGCGGCACACCAGGACACCGCCACTGCCGCCGCCGCGTGTGAAAATCCAGAAGCGCCGCCACTGTGGCGGTGCGTGAAAACCTTTACTGAAAGCAATGAGGGACATATTGAATTTAATTGTAAAATCATGTGATTGATTAAAAAGAAAGTTCTGACTTCTTTAAGCAGCTAGTTCCTAAAGCAATAAGGAATACAATCGACACTTGAAATACTGTAAAAATAAAACACTAAGAGTTGTTACACCCTTACACTGGTGACCTCACATTTCAAGCATGGTAATGTTTTCTTTGTAGGGCTTTGCTTGTGTATTGCTCAGAGACTTCCACTCATACAAAATGCCACAGCTTAGGCTACGCTGCCATGCACTTTGCCACTGTGATGCATCGTCATTGCTGAAAGAGCTGTACTGGTATATAAGAACTGAAGTAACTTGGGGGGGGCAAGTACTGGAGAAAATGCATTCTTGCCTATAGATATAACTGCTGTGCTCCTTAGCAGTGGCCTTTGTGGTTGAGCATCAGACCAAAGGAGAGGGTTGTTTGTTCTGGTGTCTAGCCTGCAGAATACCCTCCTCTAGAGATAAGTATGCAGCAGCCTTATTTTAATTTAAGCACATGCTGAAAACATTTATGTTTACCTTGGCATATATCAGTTCATGGTGGTACTTATTTCAATACTCCAATATTTGTAGAGGGAGAATATTCCAGTCCTCATTTATCCATTTGGTTGCTAGGATGCTGGGCAGTGAGGTCACCAAGGGTTATACCCCCTCTTAAATGCTAATGTAGAATATCGGCCTTATCAAGCACTGTCACATAATGTTCTTGTGATGTTTAATGCTTATACCTTGATTCATTCCAAAGCAATAGTCATTGCTAGTGCAAGGAAATAAAATTCCAGTCTTCCCAACCTAGTTTCTACAAATATGTTGAATTATAATGGCTAGAATTACTAGCCAACTATCTAATAGGCCAGGCTGGTTGAGAATATTGGGTGTTGTCATCCAGCACATCTGGAAGACAATAATGTTGAAAAGGTAGTTTGTGTACAAGCATTATGGCTTTTCTAGTCAATCTGGTAAGATGCTGTACTCCCTGTATTGGGAATATGTAGAAGAACTGAACGGACATTTTCAACATGCAGCATATAAAAGCTGGCTTCTTGGCTCCTGCCTCTCTTTGTTTCAGTCAACTCTATTTATTTTCAATTATTAAAGCTCTACTTTTCTTCCTCTGCCAAAATTGGTTGTAATTCCCTATAAAACTGAACTTCAGTATTCTAGTTTAAAGATACATTTGAATTCAATTTGCAGGAATGGATTGGCATAATATTTTTTTTTGCAAAATTTCATAACTAATCTGCAAGGATCCCTTTATTTATGAGAAGGCATGACATACATAAACTTTACAGTGAGATGTTAAATCCTGTAATGTAGGAATGAACAAAGAAATAATTTGACTGTAACTAAATGAGCATCAATGACCCACTTTCTAAGAAAGTCTTTCTGGACCACTGAAAACTCATTTTACCTGGAAATCATCTGGTACTAAACTAGATGCAACAGAACAAACCAGCTCATCTTTATATTAGTCTGACAGAACAAAAACCATGGCATTATCTATACAGAGTAGGGATACCATGTCTGGGCTGCAAAAAGCTGGACACCCATTAGATCGGCCTTTCTCAACCTTTTGAACCTGGAGGAACCCTTGAAATATTTTTTAGGCCTCGAGGAAATCCTGCACATTCAGGCTCAAATATAGGCCAGAAGTTACAAAATTATTATATTTGTTTCATGTGTAGGCCTGTATATATGCATTAACAGTGTCCTTAAACTAAAAATAAAGAATGAAGCTTACCTCTTTAATGTGAAGTTGCCCAACTTTGAAATAATTTTTTAAATAAATCATGATCTCCCAGGGAACCCCTAGTGACCTCTCATGGAACCCTAGGGTTCCATGGAACCCTAGTTGAGAAACCCTGCATTAGATGGAAGCAGTAGTATATTCTATCTTGGTGGTCATCTGGATTCTTGCGGCCTACATATGGTAACCCTAGTACATACAGATGGTAAACAAAACTCAATTGCAAAGTTGAAAAGGTTGGTAATATCCTCCTAAAGGGAGGCCATACGCTAACCTCCAAAATCACTGCACCACTGCAAATCTGTTGCCCCTACTTTGCCTTATATACATTTTTCTCATTAAAAGGTAATACAAGGTGAGTAGTCTAGGTCTAATGAGCTATTGATCTACAGATAATAGGAGTGGCTTTGCTCCTAATGACTTGGTTGTTTACTGGTCTTAAACCACTTCTACAATATTAGCTTTTGCAAATATATTGTCTTTAAATTATACTTCATTTATTAAGAATAATTTCCATTTGGTCTGAAACAAAATAGTAATTAAAAAATGCAAAATATCACACTCATACAGATTTCCAGGAAGGCCAGAGTAGGCAAGTTGAAGGAAATTTATTTGGATTTCCAAGTTCTTATTTAGAAGCAATGAGTTGAGTGGCTATAAATCAGCAGCATCAAACAATTGCTTTGGGGTTCACTAGGAGCATAGGCTGTCTCTGATTTTATATTCTTCTATTCAAAGAATTGTCAACAAATAGTCTTTATAAGAAGATATTTTTTATTACCAGGGTAAGGAACTAGTGATCCTCCAAATGTTGCTGAATTATAGTTTCCAGCAAAACCAAAATTCAATGGAATGCAGCACTTCTAATCTAGATGGGTCCTGCACTAAGTAGTCAGGCATTATTAACACCACCTAGCCTTCGCCTGGGCCGTGGTGGCTCAGCGGGTAAGATGCCAGGCTTGTCGATCGGAAGATCGCAAGTTCGGAGGTTCGAATCCCTAGCCCTGCGTGCAGAGTGAGCTCCCACACTCGCCCCAGCTCTTGCCAACCTAGCAATTCGAAAGCATGCAAATGCAAGTAGATTAATAGGCACCACTTCAGTGGATAGGTAACAGCGTTCCGCGCGCGTCATGTGGCCACATGACCGTGGAAGCATTTTCAGACAACGCTGGCTCTTCAGCTAACAAATGGAGATGAGCACCGTCCCCTAGAGTCGGACACGACTGCACAAATGTGCAGGGGGAACCTTTAACTTTACCTTTTAGCCTTTGCCACTCAGATCTTAGTGATACTGCATCCTCAGTGAACTGGTGCTGTCATTTTGGGACAGGTAACTCATATTAACGTTTTCAAACATCCCTTTCAGCAACATTAGCAAGGTTGTACTCTCTCTCCCTGTAAGAAGCCTTGCAGCAGATCAGTCTGGCAGGCCCCAGTAATAGCATCCTCTGCCTTAAAGCTAGAGAAATATGGCTAATTTGCATCTACACATTCATGAAGGGAGATTTGATTTAAAACTAAGCATAATTTAAAATATAATGGGCTACTTTAATTTTTTTATTATAGTATTTTAACTGATATTAAAACATTAAATTATTTTAAATAACTTATTAAAGTTGATGCTAATAATGTTTAGTTATAAAGAAGAAATATGTGATCATCATTTAATTGCAGCTCTAAATAAGATATAAATATTAAGTCTATAATAAAACCAAATAGTTGTTTGATATTGAAAGTACAATTCTCAGGAGTTCATGCCTCATATTAAACCATCATTGGTTGTTTTGTTTGTGCTTAGGGTAACATCTGAACTCAGCCATTGTAGTTTGTAATCCATGATACAAACTAAGTTATAAGTAACTTAGTGTTACTCATACCCAGCCAATTCTGGCTGGTTAAACAAACCATGGGTTTATGTTATATGTGAACCTTGTCTCTACAATAAGGTTAGAACAAAACTAACATTATCAATTGAACTATATTGTGAAAAGCCTATTCTATTTATTTTAGTCATTGTCCAATCACTTGAGGATATTTTACTACTCAAAGAGACAAAGCACAAACATAGCATTTTTTTATGTTATGGGAAATCAAATCAAGTAGGCTAATGTGCTGCAGATCTGGGCAGATCAGTAGAAGGGAACAAAGAGATAGAAAATACTAATTCTTTGCTGCTGTCTAGGCTGTACACTCTCCCCTTATTTATTTAACCTATATGCTGAATATATTTTAAGGGAAGCTGAATTGGAAAAAAGATGAGCACAGTTTAAAATTGGACAAAGAAACATCAATAACCTGCACTTTGCTGATGACACTACTGTACTCTGATAGCCAAAAATGCAAAGGATGTGCAAGCTCTAGTAATAAAAGTCAAGGAGCATGTGAAAAATTGGAACTAAAATTAAATATAAAGAAGACCAAACTAATGACAACAGGTAGAACAACCAGCCTTAGAATTGATGATGAAGATATCAGCCCTAAAACCTCTGCCTTTTAGGATCAACCATCAACAGTAAAGGAACAAGCAGTCAAGAAATACACTGCAGACCAGCACTAGGTAGAGCAGCCATGAAGGCCTTGGAAAAGATATTAAGATGCCATGATGTGTCTATATCTATAAAGATCAGAATAATGCAAGCCATGGTATTCCCTGTGATACTCTATGGAAGTGGAAGTTGGAGTTTGAAGAAGCCAGATAAATAGTGAGTATTGACATTTTTGAACTTTGATGTTGGAGAAGACTCCTGAGAATACTGTGGACAACCAAGAAAACAAACCAACGGATCATCGAACAAATCAACCCAGAGTTTTTACTTGAGGCACAAATGTACAGACTCAAATTATCCAACTTCAGACACATTATGCGAAGGCCTACCTCTCTGATTAGAAGACTCTAATTCTGGGAAAGGAGGAAGGGAGGAGAAGAAGAGGATGACCAGTAGCAAAGTGGATGGACTCAGTTACTGTGGCGATGGGTGCACCGTTGGTACACCTAAAAGACAAGTTAGCAACAGATTGTCATGGAGAAAATATATCTGTGTGGTCACTAAGAGTCAACACCAATTTAATGGCACACAGTCAATCAATCAATCAATCAATCAATCAATCAATGGTTGTCCAGATTTTTCACAAACTAAATTTGGTAGCCCAGGTTATGGCTTATCAACTATAGAATCTTTATATTTGATTTTTTTTTCAAAGAGCACATGAGTTAAATATAAAAGATTATATAAAGAATCTTCAAACATAAAGATTCTGTAGTTGATGAGCCATTAATTAGGACTATCAGATCTAATTTGCAAAAATCTGGAATATGTGTCTGTGTGTATCAGTCCTCGGTATTTCATAGCAGTCAGAGACTCAGTTACTATTGTTCAACAGCAATTAAAAGGGGGAAAAAAGGATTATTATTTTTTATTTCCCCCAAAGCAAAATCTGATTCTGGTATTTAAACATATTCTCAATTCCTCTGCCACACTTTCATGGTGGCTGAAAGAGTATATGATATTCACTTTGTAAAAATCTATTAAAAATGACAGTCAAAGAATCAGTAAACCAATAGCTCTACTTTGGCTGCTTTATCAGTATTGATTCAGATCATAATTATTTATTTTAATCCTGGGCTTGGTGAAGTTGCTGGATTTAACCCTTTGAATAAATACCTGTTCTCCTTGACTTCTGTGATGCCAGAAACTGTTTATTCATCTTAATGAAACTGTTGGGCAATTTTATGCTTGCAATAGCAATGGTGGCAGCAACTGATGATTAATAGGAATGGAAGAGAAATGGTAGAATAAACAACCTTTGTGTCATTTTTGTTATTTCTAATAAAGTAATAACCCAGATATGGATTTTGGATTTTTTCTCCCCTGGGGGGCGGTGATGCAAATCATTGCTATGATTGCTTTTTTGGTTTTGGTTTGTTTTGTTTTACAAATGTCCATATTTGCTTGAATTACATAACTTTCAGTAATGTAATCTTGATGCTCATAAATATTTTTAAGTACAATCTTACTCAGCTACGAGTGATCGCCAAGCTAGCTAAATATTTTTTTAATGATCAATGCTGAAAATTGGCACCTTAAGTGTTGAGAGGATTTGGAGATGTTAGACCAATCAAGCATTTACTTTGTTGAAAATAATTAAAAGCATGCATTCAAAAGGTCAAATTAATGCTTGTAAACAAGAGCATTAACCAACAGGCATATATAGGGCTAGAATTAATTCAGAAAGTCAAATAGCTTTTAATTCCTAAGGCAAATATATTAAATAGCTTTTAATTCCTAAGGCAAATATATTAAAAATGGGGAGGGGCATAAAACATAGAAAGAGAGGGGTATACAAGAATTATATAATTTTAGCTTACTAGAGGGTGCTGAATTACAGTTCCCAGCAGACAGCATCCCCCACTAATGGCAGGCTGGCAAGGCAATTGAGAAATATACTGTAGTTCAGCAAGATCTGGAGGGACCCAATGACCGATTAGCTGGGAAAGAAGGGAGTTAGGATCAATGATGGCATGGTGTGTGCAACAATGGAAGAGAGAGGGAGAATCACTTGCAAAGGTAGAAATTGTGCTAATATTACAATAACTAGGACAGGCTTTATGTTGCCTCAGCAATGGCTGGGTAATATCAGAAGACACTATGAGTTTCTCCTCACATGCCTTTAAGCATGGCACAAGCATGGCCTGTCTTCTTGACCTGTCCTCATGATATTGCCTTTGCCTCGTACCCATTCTACAGTTGAGGCAGTTTCCATTCATCTTTAAAATCCTGCACTATCCATCTCTGGGATGAGCAGTGTGTGCCTGTGTAAGCAAAGCACAGCACAGCGCAGCACAGCGAATGACCAGAGAAATTGACAAAAGCTGCAGAGACAATACTGGTGGATCAGTACCTCTAATAAATGAGACATGGAAATCTCTATAGTTCTTCCCCTTCCCAGTTAAAATCCAGTAGTGAACTCCTCTGACCTCTAACAAATTTGGCTCCAAAGAAAAAGAAGGAAATATACATTTAGATGCAGATGAAGCACACACACACACCCCATGCCTTTTTCGTAGGACTTTATTTATTTATTTATTTAATTAATTTTTATCCCGCCTTTATTATTTTTATAAATAACTCAAGGCAGTGGACATATCTTCCTCCTCCTATTTTCCCCACAACAGCAACCCTGTGAGGTCAGTTGGGCTGAGAGAGACTGGCCGGCCCAAGGTCACCCAGCTGGCTTTCGTGCCTAAGGCGGGACTAGAACGCACAGCCTCCTGGTTTCTAGCCCAGCACCTTAACCACTAGACCAAACTGGCTCTCTGACTTGTTTAATGTACTCTCTCTCTCTTTTTTCCTATTTTGACAAGCAATCAGCAGTTTCTCACCACTAAAATTTACCAGGCAATCGTCCTCCCACCCTACTTGGTGATCCGTCCCAATGTACCTTATAGTTGTTGCTGCCTCTCCCCACCTTATTAACCAGTTTTTAGGCTACTTTTAAATACAGATATAGTGTTTTTCCAGAATCATGCAATTTTGAAATAGCACTATTGTGGAATATAGCATGAGACCATGCCGAAAAGAAGCCTAAGTTGAATACAAAGCAGCACCCTCTGAATGCATCCATACAAAACAGCATCCCTTGAATGCATCCATACAAGACACTTGTGCAAATCTAGAGCAAAGTTGACAGATAGCTAAACCCATTGGTCTAGTCATCTGTCAAAACTCATGTCTTCCCTAGCCACCACCATGTCAAGAAGAGTGATTGATGGATGATTAAAAGTACGCATTGCCTGGATGCAAGAAATATTGCCCACTGCTAGACAACAGTCATTGCTGGGAGTTGAAGTCCACACATCTTAAAGTTGCTGAGGCTGAGAAACACTGCTGTAAGGGAACAGGCACAGACCACTCTACCTGATTTCCAAATGTGACCCTGATCTGAAAAAAAAATGAATTCAAGGAATGCTTTTATGTGCACCCACCCTCTGCTTTGCCATTGTATTTTTGGGGAGTCTTTGGTGCTCTCTGAGCCTTGTTGTTTTCATGCAGACGTTTCATTGCCAGGCTAGGCAACATCTTCAGTGCGAAAAGGGAGTGGAACTTGCTGTCATCTTCGCACTGAAGATGTTGCCTAGCCTGGCAATGAAACGTCTGCATGAAAACAACAAGGCTCAGAGAGCACCAAAGACTCCCTAGTTCAACCCTGAGCTACAAATATTCTCTTCCATTGTATTTTTGGAAGTTATTAGTCTACTGACATTGCCGTGTCAATTATGTCCTCCGGCTTCATTTAGCCATGCTTCCAGTGGTCATTAAGTGCTATGACAAACTGCTTCTACTGAAACATCCCTTTTTCCTTTGTAACAATTATATTTACTAAAAGTATTGAAAGCCTGCAATAAAGCAGTTATTGAAATGATACTGCTGGCAGAACAGAGACAATTTTAAAACCATTTGAACAGTCAGCTACAAGAAAAATTTAGCCATGAAAATAACTGACACACATACTACTAAGCCAATTAAGCCATGAAAATAATACGCACAAATATAACGATGTTGGATCTCCTGAATTGCAGAGTTTAACCATCCTCCTTAACCTTTTCCTTCTACATTGGTGCGCTTTATGTGCTGTATCTACTCAGCCAGCTCACATCCCAGAAAGAATGTGTAAGCCACATTCACACCATGCCTAACCTGCTAATGAATTTTAATTTGATGGTTCTTTTCTTTTCTCTTTTTTTGCATTAAATCTGAGAACTATTAGTGCCTGAAATTCTGTCTTAATATCTTCTGCAAACCTCATGCCAGATTTTGCAATTAATTATTAGCAAAGAAAAATGCACCAAGTTTGGAGACACCAGTTGGGCCACCATCTGTGAGCACGTTGACTAATACCTGATTGGTTTAGCTGCCAGTTACAATGAAATAAATCAATGTTAATTTCACTGTATTACAACAACATTGATTTCCTATTAAACAGCAGACAAAGCAGGTTATGGCTTTGGGAAATTAAAATGGAAGGGGATTTCTGTGGAAATAAAAGTCCTGGTGAGAAGCAAAATGCTAATCTGAAGAGAACAAAGAATTCCATAGGAGAAATGAGATGTCTGAGTGGCCTGAAAGTTTGTTCTGAAGTTTTGCTTAAATTTCAAATTGTACTAAATAATATAAAAAGAGCAATCTGGAGGTTTGGGATTGTCTAGATTTATGACTGTCTATACAGAACATCATAATTTATTCCTTACAAATGCATAGAAGCATCAACCTTCCGGAAAAATCTGAAAACCTGGTTCTGCCGCCTAGCATGGGAGGGGAAAGGTAATAGCTCCTCCTGGGGGTGGTTAGTATCATAATACCCTCCCCATTGTTTGAGATTGATTCGCCAGATTGGATTTTATATTTATTTATGTCATATTGATAATTGTAATTTATATTGTATTTTAATCCTAATTTTTATTGTAAGCCGCCCAGAGTCCCCCACTGGGGGAGATGGGCGGTCATATAAATTTAAATAATAAATAAATAAACTAAGTATACTACCTGGTATACATGACTGAAATTATACAAGCTGCTGTCCTCAGACCTAAATCTTGTACATATATAAATGCTAATTCTATGTTAAAAGCCACTAGTGGCAATCACATATAGAAAGCAAAAGTATTCCCAGATAATCTTCTAAGTTTTTCCCATTTTCCTTTACATGTTGATATTTGCATGAAATCCAGAAATAAAGAAAATGATGCATTTGCAAGTTAAACAGTAGCTAGATAGTACAAATGAAGCAAGGTACTTAAGATGCCTATACCAAACATTATCGCTTTTCTCTGTAATCTTGTGATAAGCATACTTATGTTGGTACCTCATTTAACTAGGAGGAAATATATATACATTACTTAATTAATAAATGTAACCATGCTACAGATACACACACACACAAACACACACATATGAAGGTTGTAATCTGAGACATACTTAACTTCCAATTGAGTCCCACTAAACTGAGCTGATTTCTGCAGAGATGTACATATATATTCTTTAAAAGACTGAGGCTCAATCTGTTTTCTTATTCATTCTCAATCCTCAGAATGCTTTTGGGTTTCTTTAAAATTTCTTCTTTGAACCCCATGGGGGATACGAATACAGTGTCTTCACTTGGAATGTAATAGAAGTTTGGGAAACCAGGAAAGCTGTAGACTGATAAATGATGATACATTTTAGGGCACTATACAGAAAGTAATTTGCTTCTCTTAAACTGAATAAGAATGATTTAAAAATGCAGAATTTTTAATACTGTATTTTTAAAAATTTATGATTTTCTAGGACTTCTAGGACTATTTCATGACTGCCCATTATGTAAAAAGAAATTCTTTATTTGTGAAAGAAAGAAAGAAAGAAAGAAAGAAAGAAAGAAAGAAAGAAAGAAAGAAAGAAAGAAAGAATAGTATATCAAAGCAAAGGGTCCATGGGCATCTGTGGGAAGAGCAAGTAATATAATGCACATTATGGCATAGTCATGGAAATGATACGAATTATGTACTGGACATTATTTGTGCCATGATGCAACTGATGCAAATTACATAATTTGTGTCATTTGTCTGTTGACATCTCAAAACATGCAATGTCATCATGGCTTTTACCAGATGCCTATGAAAAGGTCCTAATTTTATCTTCCTTCTGAAGTGTTAGTTTTAGTATGGAAATAATAATTTATTTCTAAATCATGGCCAACCATTTAAAGAGATACTTCTATAGTTCTTTAGTCTGCACAGAGAGCTTGTTTTGAATGAATGTTTGTTTGTTTGTTTATTTGGTCAATGACCAGCAACTTAAAATTAATAAAAATAACAATTAAAATCACACCAATCAATTACATACAATTATACATAGGTAACTATGGGATAAAACTGCACAGAGAGCTTGTTTTGAATGAGTTTATATGCTCTGAGAATAACCAGGCTGAATTCAACAGGATACAACTGAGGACCAGAGATGACGCACTGCCAGTTAGGCTTTAAAATAATAGTATAACTCCAGGGAACTACAGCACCACTTTGATATACAAGACTTTGATGGTAAGCTATACAAATATAAATGAATAAAGTAAAAGAAATCTATTCCTCTTTTCCCACTTTACCATCAATGACAAGGCAATACAACACCAAAGTCAGTTGTCTTTTTCCACTTGAAGCTTCTCACTCAAGCCCTGCAGGTTAATACTTCATATCACAGTGGGGATTATTAGCTTTCAGTCAGTGCATCTGATGTCCTATTGACTGATGTGTATTCTACACTCAGGTAAGTAGGCCTGTTATTAAGCAAATACTTAGCATCATCTCCATACATGTTTGGCTGAAAATTCCAGAAATAAGAAAACACATTTTAAACCTTTTTTATAGATATTTGAGCAGAAATGCATAATAAAATCATGCTAATAACAACGTAAGGCCAAGGTTTACTCCACCTATTTCACTTGATATGGGCTGCAAAAACCCAAGCTACTACTTAATGGCAACAACATTGCTATTGAAAGCTCTTACTCTTTGCTGCCATCTAGTGATATTTGGATGTTTGCAGCCCAGTTCTGTTAGGCCTCTTCAAGATTTGGAAGCTAAATTGCACATATTAAATACAACTTGAAATCACCCTTTAGATTTTTGTTTGGAATAGTGTAAATCCACAGGAAACTGGCCATGTAGGAGAATGGGAAAGGGTTAAACCTTTCCCTCTCTGTGTTCTTTGTAAAACATCTCTCTCTCTCTCTCTCTCTCTCTCTCTCTCTCACACACACACACACACACACACACACACACACACACACACTCTCTCTCTCTCTCTCACACACACACACACACACACACACACTATAATGGTAGGTGGGAATGACCTTGGGAGACAGGGCAATGAGACACAGCCAAGGGAATGGTCAGATAAAAGGCAGGAATGTGGGTGCGGCAAGAGACTCAGAAGAGACCCTCCTTAGGTTCTTGGCTGTAAAGGGGACGGGGGAGAAAGATAGTTTCAGACTTGCAAGATTCTCTTAATGTAACCTTACAATAAAGTAGAATTAGCTCATCTGGTCATGTTTCCTGGCTGGTCTACCTAGTAAGGCTTACCTTGCTTCAGTTCTCTTTACCCTTTTGCACAATCTTCATTCTCCAATTACTTTTCACCTTTTTCAATTTATTCCCTTCTTTCTAACCTTATAGGAGCTCCTAGGTTTGCACTTCCTATTCCTTTGTTTACAGATATCCATGCCATAACACCAGTGTAGCCAACCTGTGTCTCAGTCTTTGGCATCACACAAGTGCCATACACTAAAGACTGAAAAAAACTGCTCTGTTCTTAATATTACTGCAACAAAGACACAGCCCCACAATATGCTTATATCAGTGACTGGAGGGCACCCCATGAAACATAGTTTTGACTTGATACTTCTTGCTTAGTGTGAAGCATTTGTAAATATGCTATTGCATTAATTCCAAAGTCTGAAACTGGGACATTAAGCTGATGAGTTCCAATGTTTCTTAAACAATCACTTCTATTCTCTCAAGGATGTTATATCTCATGATTAGCCTCTGATTAAATGCACTTTATATACAAAGTCTATCCTGTACAGTAGGTAAATCATCTTCAGTATCAACATATATCTCTAAAGAGAGGCATCTGGTTCTGTTTCCAATGCCAGTATGCATCTCCGTTTTATCTTATTTTAATTTTTTATTGAAAAAGGCAGATGTGTGTAACTCTGATATTGAAACACAATATTTATTTCAATGTAAGTGTTACTGCTTATGATCTTTCCCTACACAAGGATGTCTTTATTCCTAATAAGCATATGTTCTGGTTTTATGGGGATCTGGTTTGTAAAATGAGAGATTCCTGGGTTTAAGCCTGGTTTGAAGTTTTGCCCCTGCACATTACCAATTGACTGGGTGAAGAAGAAAGGTAACTATAATCATATGTCGATGAAGGTTCTCAGTCATCCAGGTGGAACAGTCTGTGGCTTGAATCATGTCAACTGGATTTCAATTTTCTCAGTAGAAACGTTTCACTCCTTATCCAAGGAGCTTCTTCAGTCTGAGTCACTCAGACTGAAGAAGCTCCTTGGATAAGGAGTGAAACGTTTCTACTGAGAAAATAGAAATCCAGTTGACATGATTCAAGCCACAGTAACTATAATCAATTGCCCATCATGGACAAGTTCAAGCTGTTACAGGTGATTTATGAAGATAGCTTTTTTTAATGTTTGTTTGTTTATTTATTTTGCAAAAAGATCAGGAATAATCATCCAGAAGCCTTTCTCCATGGATTGGTGTAGGGAACATTCTGGATATATGTTTATAGCAACTATATTTATGCCTTTCAATGGGAATCACTACCCCTTGGGCCATTCTCTTCTGCTGGCAATAGCAATTAACTAATTTTATTTATTTATTTATTTATTTATTTTATATGACCGCCCATCTCCCCCAGTGGGGAACTCTGGGCGGTTTACAATAAAATCAAGTTAAAGTAAGAATATAAAATTACATACAACTTTGTTGTAAACCGCCCAGAGTCCCCTTTGTGGGGGGAGATGGGCGGTGATAGAAGTTGGATAAATCAATCTCTCTCTCTCTCTCTCTCTCTCTCTCTCTCTCTCTCTCTCTCTCTCTCTCCAGCCTGGCAGGAGGAGCAGACTCCAGGAGCCATCAGCTATGGAGTGTTGGCTGGTGGGGCCCAGGAGGATAGCCTTTTCTGCTGTGGCGCCCACCTTCTGGAACATCATTCCCTCTAAGATTAGGTTAGCCCTGACTCTGTTGACCTTTTGCAAGGCCCTAAAGACTTGGTTTTATGCCTGCAGGTTATTTTATGATGCTCAGCTGCTATGCATTTTTATTTTATATTATACATTTTGTTTTATCTATTTTATTGTAAGCAACCCAGAGTCACATACATGAGATGGGCAGCTATATAAGTCAAACAAACAAACAAACCAATATCCAAATGAAATTTATAATGTTCTTAAACGAAGGTAGATGGATTTGTTCATTTTAAAAGTAAGACTGTTATGTACTTTGTTTATATAAACAAACATATTGTTTTCAAACATCTAGTCTTGAGATGTTGTTCTATTCCTGGGAATGTAACGTGGCTGATATGTCGAGTGGTGAGATGGTGATCCCTTGGTCAAGTTGGCGATTGGGTGCAAAGTTCTTCACTTTGATCTCAGATGACCAAGAGCTACTGGTAGCAAAGCAAAAAGGCCTGCACCTGTTCTGGGCCTTCTCTCCTTTCTTTTTATCTCAACTGTTTTTGTGATGAGCTCTAGATTGATTCCTTTTCTCAACTTAGAAGAGAGTCATAGTTAACAATACACTAGGGCAGAGCTTTCCAAACTTTTCATGTTGGTGACACACTTTTTAGACATGCATCATTTCGCGGCACACTCTTACAGCAGGGCATCATTTCGTGACACACTCTTATAGCAGGGCACAAGGCAGGCACTAGGACCTGCGCGGAATCACAGCAGGTTTGGCGGCAGCAAGGCACAAGGCAGGCACTAGGACCTGCGCGGAATCACAGCAGGTTTGGAGGCAGCAAGGCACAAGGCAGGCACTAGGACTTGCGTGGAATCCTGGCAAGGTTTGGAGGCAACAGCAGCCGCGACACACCCAGACACTGCAGCTGACACACTAACATGTCCCGACACACAGTTTGGAAAGCTATGCACTAGGGACTTATCTGCTGCCATACCAGTAAAGGACACATCCAAACTGTTTTGCCAGATCTTTTTCAGCATTCTAATTGACGTTGGCACTCTCCTACCTTCTGAGGTACTGAGAAGTGACAGGCAGAGACAGCCATGCTGCTATAATCAACTATTTAAAAAGAAAATGCAGAAATTCTCCTTTGTGTAGGCACCTAACAGCATAATTAACCAATTAAAATAGCCTAATCATCAAGGCTAAAGTGGTTAAATGTGATTAAGCTATTGT